>CM034149.1:908460192-909896659 GCA_019776745.2 Taxus chinensis | reverse complement strand
ATTGTAAAATCAATAAAAGACATCATCTCATTAATTATAGTGGAACTGATCCTATTCCTATTTTTATGATATTAGGTTTTTTTCAACCGTAGATTTCACATCAAAATTATGAAATACCAATATTTTAACAAGTTAGGAAATTTCAAGCTTAAAGCGTTGTACGATACTGATAATATGGAAAATAAATTGTTAATTATAATATTGTTACAATGTTTACACTTCTGTAATTATTATCTACAGATTCTAAATAAAATTTCAATCAACATTAAGTAACTGGCCCTTCATAGGATTCCCTAGGTTTGAGTGAGACTTGGTATAACTAAAAGTGATCTCTTAGTGACTTGGTGTTCACCCATCATGATAAATAGAAAGTAAATGATTCTCACTCTTGGAGAGCAGGATTATCCAAAGTCAATTTAGGACACAAGTGGAAACTCAAAACATGCTTAGAATTTTTTATCATTGTCTTTATTAAGAATTCCATTGTCTTTTTTTATTGGTAACATGGAGAAAACCACTGTCTTTTCATATGTGCAATATTAAATTCTAGAGAATTTTATGATACCTACTTTGAATTTGGTATCTTATCAAAAACAAACTATGAATGGATCTTTTAATGTTTGGTTTGATTTTTTTTAATTAAGGTATTGCAGTATATATTTACCAAGTTTTTGTATATGGTTTATCATTTGATGATGGCAAGTAAAGAGCGTCAGTCATAGGCCAAGAAAAGAGTTATAGAATATGAGAAAAAGTGTTAGATGTGGGAAGGGTAAACAGAACCCCCCTTAATCAAGAAAAAAATGTAAGATCAGGTGGGCTGAGGATCAAATTCTAAGGGAATTAATGAAATATGAAATAATTAAAAATATCCAACTTGTATGTAGTTGGAACCGAGGAGATACCAAAACCATAGGTGAGCCAAAGACTTTGTAGTGTAGAAAAGACTATCTTGGGCAAAAAAGGATCAAATTGAATGAGCCATGGTATGGAGATGACCAAGCAGCCAAGCCATCCAAGGATTTATTTCAAGATAACCCAAAAAACAAAATATGATCTAAAACATTCAAGCCATATCCTATAATCATTTGTGTAAATGATGCCACATTTTTTAGTATTTTGTCAAACAGTTCATAGAGCATTTACATGAAGCAAAGGATATGCATATAGACACATTCAGAACCATTCAGAACACTCACAAAAAGCAAAGGATATCCATAGACACATTCAAGACCCAGTAAGTGCCAATAGAGACAAATAATGCATACCCATGAAAAAAAATAGGGAAAAATAAATGGATTCGATACATGCTCGGACTCCTTCTACTCACCTAAGACCCACACTTGGTATTGATTGTCTCTTTTCTAGAGTACATGCATGAGAATAATACGTGTGTCATCCCCTTTTGCACCCAATAGTGCACAATTTTCCATGGAGGCCTACACCATTAACCTGTATCTAGCACATTCATTGTTGTATTTCCTGCTTACAAGCCACCTCATAAGCATGTTTTTTAAATAAAAATGTTCTAAATGGTGTGACATGGGGAGGGTATTAATTAGAGGCAAAAATATATATTTTTCTCTAATTAATGTCTCAAATCACCCCCTTGTAGCAATGATAGAAAAATAACACCTATGAAATGTGAAGGCATTTCCCCTTAATATAGAGAGTGTATTAAAACATGAGTGTTCGTATAAGTATGTGTCGATCAGTGTGTCTTGCATCCAACTCAATATACCGAGTGAACACATGCATGTAATAAAATAAATCATGATATATATCAAACCGAATTGACAAACAACATGTGTAATGTAAAGTTTCAATAACTCAAGTGAAAGGCACAATCTTGATTTGTATTTTTGTGAATATTGAATGTTTTTCTATATCCCAATGCATAGATATGTACAACAAGATGTGAGTATAAAAAGAGATAGCCACAGATAACCTCCTTATAAGGTGAAGACACTACCATAACAGATGGAGATTCAATTCTCAGTGGTGATGAAACTGCAAGCGATATTTTTATAAGTAACATGTTCTAAAGAAGGATTAGTAGATAAAGTAATAACATGCATAGAATGTTGTTACTCTAGAATACTAGATGAACTTGTGTTTCGACCACTAGGATGGTAGCGAAAAGATATGGTGGTAATATGGGCACTAGAAGACCAACATAAGACTCTAGGGACATGAGACTAATAAGATACAGTGCATGAAGCTATAGTCCTATGAGGATATCTACATGCATGATATGTAGAGCATGAAATTGAGGGCCTTTTGCGAGACCAAATAGAACCAACATTGGGAGAGGAGGTGTATGCAATAAAATTTGTCAGAGAATCCATAGGATTAGAAGAGAGTGCATTAAAGGCCTAGGGAGTAACATAAAAGTTCTAGAGACATTTTGTAAATATAATGGATTTTTTATAAGAGGATTAAGAGGAGATAATGTAGAAGGAACAATAATAACACTAGAATGGGAAGCGTAAAAGGGAATACCTCTAATAGTGAGAACTTGATTATTTGGATGAACTTAATACATTGATGTATAACTGAGAGAATGGCCTTGACAATACATGACCAAGGGAGACCTAACTATAAGGCACAAAAATTGAGAGTAGAAGTAACCATAAATGAAGATGAAGTAGTAAAATGACCAAAAGTAATGGGTAGAGTAATGAGGTGATAGCGAGGATTTGTATCAAGTGAAACATTGTGTGTATGAATGCCCAAAGATTGAAGTAGTGGGAGATAACAAACATTATCCTTACTATGTAGATAAACCAAAATAACCTATAAAGGTTTATGAATAATAGAAATAGGAATGGAAAATGTATCCCAAATAAGTGTAGCATCGATATCAGAGTCATCAAAGGTAATGATTGGAATAGAAGATAGTGCATGATTAACTGTGCCATTCACTACAACTAAGGGGTCATCATAAGAAGGTTGTGGTGTCACTGCATGATACACATTATGTACATCTAAATAATATTTTTTCGTATCATGTTTAGGAAGTAGATAATTATATATTTCCATGTTAGAGTTATCATTGATTGGATTTGCAGATTTAATGGGTACATCCCATTTAATAACATGATAATTGATAAGATCTTGAATAACATGGCTAATATTTAAGAACTTATTTATAGAGTGCTTGACACATCGATGATAATCAAAATGGGAATTGGAATTTAAATTATTTCCATGACTTCTACTCATATCAACCTCAAATGATGGAGGGAGAAATATGAGATTAGACTCAAGCAATTATTTCAAGGAAATTTGAGGAGGACTTAGTAAGCAAGTAAATTGATTATTCATGATATGAAATTATATCTTAATTGGTTGTGAAATGGTATTAAAAGTGTCTGTAGAATAAATTTTGACGTCATTAGAATTTATTTTGAATGGGGGTTTCTTAGAAACTTAGTTGCAGATACAAGAGGATATCTAACAATGAACTTGAGCTTATACATATGTAACAAATTAGATTTGTGCTTTGGCATAGTATGACATAGATGGTCTAAGGCTCTACAATTGTCAAACATGACTGAATCATGCAAAGGGGATAATAATATTTGAGTAAATGTGTTTTGCAATTCATTATTGGTAAAGCCTTTTCGTATTTGATCCAACAATGGATAAGAAATTTTGGCCTCAATATTGATAGATAATTGTGCTAAAAAGAGGTTTTCCAAAGTAGTAAATGCATGTGCATAATGAGTGGGAAGAATTTAAAACAACAGTCATGTGATTTCCATAATAATTTAGGGGAAAATATTGGTAAGAACTATGTCATTAGAAGCATAATCGAAACAAGAAACATGAAATGAGTGAAGATGTTTAGCAAGATCCTCGTTTCCATCTTAGCTAGGAAAATTAACAACAACAAACCCAATAGATAATGAATAAGAAACTGATTTAAGTTCAAGGAAATTGTGAAGTAAACGTTTAGAATCCATAGTGTTAGAAGAAGTGGATTCATCTTGTTGTAATTGTAAATATTTTTTCTTATAAAGTGTGGACAATGGATTCAAGGGCTTATATGCTAGATACATGCGAACTATGAAAAGTAGATGTGGGATGTTTAGTGAAAATAGTTCTTGTAGGAATATGTATAGATACATTGGGAATTGATATATGATATGCATCCAATGGGACGGGTACCACAAATATGGGGAAAATAGATGTTGAGGAGTGTGTTAACGAAACATTCTTAAGTTGATCTCGTGCAATGTAGATTAAAATATCTATATTAGAAGAGTTCACTTGTGAAAATTGATCAAATTTTTGGGCATCCGCATCAGGGAAACCTTGACCATATCTTGTCTTATCATCCTGAATCTAATAAGAAAACAAAAGTAGTGAATAAATGCTTAGAATTTTATCTTAATTGTTTCACATCAGATAAGCTAGATAGATGGGTTAATTTGTTACTGTGCTAGAAAAATGGTGATATAATAATTCATTACATACATCTTCCAAGATGTCTCCATTTGTGGCACTCTATGGGTACCAACCCCCATCGAACAGCTTGTCCTTAAAGGTCCAACCCAAAATTTGTGCTATGGAAGAAAAAATTCAACAACAACAAGAGGTCCTTGTTAGTCTCAAAGTAAATCTGATAATGGACCAAAACTAAATAAAGAAAAAATCATATCAACATCATAGTGATTTGATATAGGTGATTCAATATTTTTATGCCTCCAACCATATAAACAAATGTCCCTCAAAAAATTTAAAAAAAGAACTAAAAAATATCTCCTTAATATTATTGCCCTTATCAAATCATACGGAGAATTACAAGTGTTGGATACAATTTAGAGCTATCCTAATCTACTTGCATACATCAAATATTTTACATTTATTACTTAGAGAAGGTCATCGAACAACACATAGGTACATAGAAAAAGTTACCTGAATTGGATGAGGAAGAGGAGATAATTTTGGAACATGAGACTATCCTTCAGACCCACACTAAATATCTATGAACACAAGATATTAAGGAGTATTTGGTAAAGTGGAAGAATCTACCCAGTGAGGATGCAACTTGAGAGGATGAATTTTGTCTGCAACAACATCCTGATTTGGTCAACGTTAAGGAAAACATTATTTTAAAGGGGATGTGCATGATAAGTGCTTAACCTATCAAATGCATAGATATATGGGTAGGCCGAACAAAGGCACACTTATCATTTCTATTTACATTCATTACTTAGGGAATAATGTAGCCCTACTTATCTTCAATTAATATGTGTGGATGCAGGGTTATGACCCTTCATAATTAGTCATATATGTGTGTTGGGGGGGTGAATAACTCTCCTAGTCATCAATTGGGTGAATTATATTATGTCTATAGGATTTTGGGAGGTTTCCCCCTCGAAGTCCCTCATTTATAAACTCGTCAAATCTTATGTTTGTGCTCTTCTATTGAAGTAAATTCATTAAAATTGTGCAAAATATATATGGTCTAGGTAGGGCATGTATGGTCCAAGACAAGACATGTATAATTTCATACCTAGAGACAATATGGATATGTAAATTTCTGTGATTTGCTTGTTTAGAAGTAACGGTTACAATATGTTACTCATGTTCACATAGATTTCGGATAACCAGTGACGACTAGAAAAATTAAAAATCCTACGAACATGCAGAACCCTTCATCATAGGATTAGAAAACAAAAGGAGAAAAATACATGTATGTGCATTCAATCTTGAATCACCTTGGACAATCAAACTCTAGGTTACTGAACCAATATGAGTGTTGCAATACATATCCTTTTTATAGATCAAGGCTTGTGTTGTTCTCTTAAGTGTTTATATGAGTGTGTATAGCTAACCAACCCCTTAGGGGTGCCCTCATGTCTTCTGGCACCAAAATAGTAGGCTAACTATGTAGTATAAATTGTACCAAACATGATAGTAGTGAGATATGATGTGGTTTACCTTAGTTACGTGACCTAATCCTTTTGTTGATTGGAACTCTTGTGCAATGCATGGAGTGAAATTTCTAGATTGCTTAAGACATGGTTCTATGTCCTTTGCATGCTTATAGATGGATAAAGCTAGGACCTCTTTGACCTGGTTGAGTTTATCAAACATGTAGTAGGGATTTATTTAGGAGGGTTCAAGAACCCTTTTAATGCTCTTATGATATTTTCAATAACATATAATAAGAATGATAAGTGAGTTATAAGGTGATAATGACTTGTTTAAATAGTCTTCCGTAGGTGAGATATTATGTAAACTCAGCCATAGGAAGATGAAATAACCCAACACATTATTTTGAATAAAAACTAGAGTTCATGATTGAGAAGGGAGGGAGTGTCTAGGAAATGCAAGACCAAACACCACATCTCGACCCTGAAGTATGGTTTTTGGAAAGGAGATAGAAACATCTAAACTGAAAGTTGTGTCAAGAATACACTTTCTTTGTTGCTTTGATTGAATAATATATCATGAATTGACGACAAACCATAGTGTAAGGGTAAGATAGTTGTAGGATGACTAGATAGATGAGGAGATTAGATTGTCAATGTAAGTGTTTGTCCTAGCAAAGATACAAGGTTAAATATGGCATTGTAGAAGGACAATTCGCCATATTTTAGTGTCTACAGACATACTACCACTTGAGACCAAGAAACAAATTAGGAAAATTATGGAATAATTTTTTTTTATAGGAAGAGTCTACAACCAAGTTGCAAGACACTAGTTTGAAACTAAATAGGTTCCGAAACAAATTATGATTAACCAAACACAATATTTCTATTTTTATCTTATAACAAGTTTACTAGGTTCCAATTTGGAGGTTACAAGTTTTATTAAGGTTTAGGGAGAAATTTATCGCCAGGCCTACTCTTTATCAAGTCCTGAAATTCAACTATATTTCTCACACACTTAAATTTATCAAAAATTTACTAAACTAGGCTCATTGGATAGGAAATTTCCTCACCTTTCCAACCATATAAATAAGTCCTCCTCACTCCTTGTAAAACTCAAGTTATGGTCGGGCGGAGTTTTAGGGGAAAATTTTCCCTTGGAGGTCCACGGGGTTAGGGAGAAAATTGGGAAAAAATTTCCAAATGCCACGTGTCATCACGTGATTAGTGTAGGAAAGTGGGTCACGGGGAAGAATTTGAAATTTTTCCCAAAACCAAAGTCTCAATTTTTCAAAGGAAAATTTTCCTCCATGCCTCCGCACTTGCTCAAATGGCCACGTGGCACTTTGTGATTGGCCACGGGCCAGCGGAAGAAAAAGTGAAATTTTTCCAAAAGTGTAAAAGGTTAAGGTTTCAATTCTAAATCCTCATTCCTCCCTACCACATTTCAGCACGTGATTGGTGTGGGGCTGAGGGGTTGTGGGGATAAAAGTGAAAATTTTCGAAGGACAAAAAAATAAATGGTTAAGTTTTTATCAAGGATCTGCACCTCCAAGGTGCCACGTGGTGAATTTTGATAGGATGATAGAGTGGCAGGGTCATGGGAGTTTTTGAGAAATTTTTCTATACTTAAATTTTATTTATTTATTTTTTATAAGGTTGAATTATTTCATTTTTGCTTTGGGATGGCCATTTTGAAGTAATGCTTCAAATGGCCATAAATGTTGATAGGAAGCTCCATTTTAGGCAAACGAGGACTTTACGAAAATATCTTGGAGTCCTCTTTGCACAAAAATCATAAATTTTGGAATTCATTTAATTTTATAGGGTTAATTTTAAGAAATCAATCTGCAGGGTTTATAAAATTGAAAACTGGCAGTTTTTCAAACTTACAATTTTTATAAAATTGAATCCCTTCCTCCACTCCGCATGCCAATCAGACATGGGGGATAAACTTAGGTAAAAATTAAAATGTTTTAAGTATGTCAATTTGATAAATTTATTTAAGTTTTGTTTTTCTCCATCAAGGGACAGAAAAATGACCTAGGAAGGGGATTGTTTCAAATTTTAAATTTGTTGGATTATTTCCTCGAGTTTACTTTGTCAATTTGAGTTTGGTGTAGTCTTCGCATAGTAACATATGAAATTTTAAAGTTAATTAAAAAGTATAAATGTGAGTTGTTCAATTATTCAAATGTATATTTCCAGTTTTAACTTTAAAATAGTGAGTTTATTCCTCTAAACTGATTTTGCAATTTTATCAACTGAATGTACATATTGTTCTAATTCAGACAATTACAATTCTCCTTAGATTATACATTCAATATGAAAGATTGATTTCTAGTTCAAAACTCATTTCAAAAATATAAATCTTCTATCATTTCTTTTATACGTACTCTCTTTCTAAAATAGAATTTGTATAATATAAAAGCCATGTGATTTCCAGAACAACAATGCAATTGGGAGAAGGATATATTTCTTTCATTGATTTCAAACAACACATTACAATTTAACTCCCTTCCAGTTGATTGAATTTTCAATTTCCAAAAGGATACAAGTATATCATTTCGATTTCATTTCTTTACAAGTAAAAAAGAGAATTACAATTCTTCTCTACAATCCTCAAATTTTATTACATCTTTCAATAACAAGGTAAACATCTCACATATCTATATCAATTACGTTCATCCACTTGAAGTGGGTGGGGTTACATTAAAACTGCTCAAAGGAATGACTGTTAAACTGATTTCTCCAAGCTCCAAACAGCAACATGTTGATTTCTTCATCCTTTAGATTTTAATCACAACAAGGAAGGGGGAAAGGCAACGCTTTCCACCCAACCAAGACATCCAATGGGATAAGATAAGCCATCTTTCCCCATTGGCCCCCGAGCCCCAACCATAATGGAATGGATCATGAACATCTACACATGGCAACAAGGCTTCTTCACATACAAGCATATATTTTCACAATTACAAAGAAACAAAAACAATGAGGTGTAGTTCTTAACTACCACAAGTAATTTCAATCAAACTAAGGCTCCTTCTCCAAGCAAGCAAGCCAACAAGAGAAAGATCTATGGGGGTCTCCTTATGCCTCCCATGTTGAAATTGGGCATCCACCAAAAGCAAACCACCATAAACTCAATCAAATCCCATAAACCTTATATCTCCCAAGCCCTCCTTATGCCCCCCAAAATTTATCCCTTATACCCCCCCCCAAGAAGTAGGAAATGCAATCTATTTCCTTTCCTAGGTGGATCCCAAACCAACACTCCCTCCACAAAGAACAAATGCCAATGACAATTTCTTTATGGCCTTCCATTTGAAACCCCATAGTCTTCTCTTTTTACACCATGTCCTAGGCATTCTACCCATCCCTCAAAGAATGCAAACACAATACCGTTCAATATTTTACATGCAAGAAGGGGAAAACAACAATTTAAAGGAATGAGAGCCTACCTCTCCATAATGGAGATTTGCTTTCAAATAGTATATTCTTGTTGCTCAAATAAGTCCCAAAACAGAAAATACAAAGCATACAAATCATTCCAAGCTCCTTCCACAAGAATAATCTCCCAATGCAAGAGAAAATTTGACCCCAAAAAGCAAATGGCATGGTTTCAACAACCTCCAAATGAGGAATAAATTATATTTTAAAGGAGAGGATTGAGAAGGATGATGTGGATTCCAAGTGGGATGCCAAATCATTTTTCCTCATCCCAAAATGAAATCACATCAAATGCAAATACATCATAATAAATGTGAATGAAAAAATTACTTACATACACAAACTCAACCCATACCCAAAAGGAAAATTCATTTAAAATTTGTAAGGCAAGTGTAATCACTTCTTTCATAAAATCATGTCAAAACATAATAAAATAAGTTACATTTGACTCTAAAATTATAATCATTGTTGGTGGAGGTTTTTGAGAGGTGTGGGACAAGTTTACATTGTCCCAAATGCCTCCAAATTTTTCCTTCAAGGCCAAATTCGAATTTCAAAGAGGAAGGAGTGTTTGACCTTCCAAAATCAGCCTTACAACCTCTTACAAATTCTCACACAACCCATACTTGGTAACTTACACACTCTTCTAAAATACATTAACTTCTATGACATTTATTTATGACAACCTTTTGACATAAGATTTATTTAATTACCATAAGGTTATAAAATATATAAATCAAATTTCATTTTCAACCAAGGCAAAAACATTTTAAATTTCACATTCCACATCCCATTTAATTTAATTAAATTTTAACTATGACTCCCACATAATACTATCATATTTAAATAATTAAAAGAAAATAACATTAAAAAATAAAACACACACAACAATAAATAAAAAAGGAACACATAATAAACATACACACATATGCCCCATGGTCACAAAAGTGGAAATCCTAACACAACACAACACACAAATCAACATAGTTGCCATGGTGACCTTGTTGATTTCACACTAAATTCCAAAATGGTTAGTGTCCAGTCCCCTGACATTGTTGTGATTTTTAACCTGAAAATTTCAAAATACCCGTTCGGCCTCGTGGCCATATCAGAACATCCAAATGATATAAGCAACATACATTTATTAAATATAAATCACAACAATATCAAGAATTTAACATTTATCTTTTAAATTCAATTACAACTATATCATCATCTAATAGATCTTTATACTAGAGATATTTAAAATCTTAATGTCACATGTCTAAAATTAAAAGCAATATGATATCCATGTCAACCAATATATCCTCATCAATAAAATAACAATAATGTATCAATCATCATCAAGCAAAATATCTACATCCAGATCAATACTAATCCAAGATCTAACATCTAACCATCATACTAATCAAAACATAATAGTGTCCATAATAATCCCTGATACATCATACTACATCAAAACATAATAATATCCAAAATATGATCAATAATGTAAGGATCAGTTATCTAAACAGTGTCAAAGGAGAGTTCCAATGACATCTTCAAAAGTTTGCAAACATGGGCATACTCCTCCTACCAACGGAGCCGAAAAGTGTGGAGAATAGCCCCAATACTACCTCCATCGTTCACTATTGGGTTTTACCATAAGGTCTCTACTATCTTAGACGTTTTACACAACCCTACAGCTCAAACCTGCAACAAGAAATAGGAAGGGGTGGTTCAAGCTCCACCACAGCTAAGTTACCGGAGCCAGGGCTTGGTCCTCTCAACGCTTCCACCCAGCCAGTTGGGTGTTTTTAACATCCCAATCACTGCTTCCCATACTAACAATTTCCTCAACCCATGATTTGTCCAGCTGTATTTGGCATGGAGGGGGATCGGGGGCGGGTCATATTTAATATGTTCATGAGGACAAATATTGTTAAATTACATTATCAATGTATTATGTAACGATAGCAAAGAAAGAAAATCAGAAAACCATCAATTACGAAAATCAGAAAACATATAAAAAAAAACAGCCGGCCCGGGTTCGAGTCGAGTCAGGGCATGGCACGACTCGCCATATATTGGCCTCTCCATGTTAGCATATAAAAAAAAACAGGAAAAATTAACAAATGAACAGCATTCCGTAAGGATTTATACACATTTGGCTCAAACAGAGTATTTGGTTCTTGAATAGAAAAGAAAAACAACTCTTATTCTCCTACATCCGTGCCATTTAGCAAAGAGTAAGTATTCCGTCCCAATTTTTGTAAGTATAAGGGTAATCCGCCTGCAACTTCCAAATAGTTCTCCACCTGTTTCTCGCGGCCGTTGGGAGGATCAGATACGCGGAATGCATGCCAGCAGAAGAGGCGTCTGGCATCATTTGGGTTCAGTCCTCTCCTTTCGTGAATTGTCACCATTTCAAAGGACTCCAGGACACCCACATCACGGCACGTCACAATTACTAAGGCCCCATGATTGAGGAACTCATTCACGGCCAGGGCTTCCAGTTGATCAACATGGTCAATGCCATCTAAAATTATTAAGGCCTTTGAATACCAACGCTCTAGTTCAGATTTGATCCTCTCTACGCCATTCTGACCAGTGAAAAGTGGGCGTGGCATACTTATATCACCCAACAATTTGTCCTGCATGTTGCCTATTTTTCCATCTGCATCTGCCTTCCCCACCGCAGATAAGAAACTTGACCTGGGAAATGCGGCGCGTTTGCGGTTGTAGAATTCTTTGGCAAGAGTTGTTTTGCCCACACCTCTGCCTCCGACTATCCCCACAATCTTACCGTCTCCGTTATTAATTTGTCCCCATGAAGAGATTTTGGCCTCAAGCTCTTGAATCGCCTCATCAAGTCCAACTGGATGTTCCGCTATCTCCAACTCGCATTTAATTTTAACCTTTCCCACTTCATTCACCACAGTATCCACAATATTTTTGCATAGCTTCCCCATGTTTCTGATCACAAATCCACAGCAATGGAGTTGAGTATAGAACCGAAAAAATGAACAAAATAGGTGAAAAGAAGAGTATTTCAGATAAACGGAACTTACCCATTAGATGAATCGAATCCTATACCGTTGATGAAAGACACTTTGTGAAGGGCTCGCTTCCATTCGTCAAGCCAGTTAACGTGACGCTGCTTTTCTTCATATGTAGTGAATGCTGTTGCATATCGTCCCTTCTCAATGTAGCGAAGGTCAGAAGGGGTGACATCATAAAACACGGGAACAATTTTGGCCCCTGTTTCCAGCATGAGGCAAAGCTCAGCCAAACACCAAGGTGAGGAAGCGTAGCGTTCGGAGAAAATAGCTATATGAACCGCAGAACTTTGGATGGCATGCTGAATGTTAACCGATATGTTAGCCCCCGTTTGTAACTCTGTTGAATCGAGAAACGGTTTTAGTCCTAAACAATTTAGAAACTGGTGAACGACACTGGCCACAGAATTTTTGACGTCGGGACCGCGATGGTTTATAAATACATCGTAGCAATGAAAAGATGCATCGTCATTAGAGGGAGCAGGAGATGTTGGTGCAGGTGCCGCCATTTCAGGTTTCGCAGAGAATGCTGAAGTAATGCAATATGGTTTCTGGTATGGATCTAAAGATTGGGGGAGTTTTTGATCATGTCATGGGGTTCAGTTTGACTCAGAACGAGGAGATCCTTCCACGACGGTGCGGAGAAGGAAGCCCGAATTCGCTGAGTTTCCTTTCACATTTTCGTCTGTTTTTTTTCAGCAGAAGATTCAATGAACCTTCCAAGTGGCATGTTCCGCGAATGCGATGCAATGATCATACTTATTATTGTGTTATTTCCGCGATTTGTAAAGGGAAAGTGCTTACGTATTGAGGAATCTCGGTAATTATAGCGTTGAAAAAACCTACCATTGAAAATGACCTCCACCGACACAAGAGCGACTGCGAGGCAATTGCCATTCTCACAAAGGTGATCACTACGTGGCAAATGGGGCCTTCGTTGGGGACATCAAACTAGGCTAGGTAGGTTTTTACCAACCGCCAAGCCTGGAATTTGAAAGTCATTCCTGCCTCTCAAATGAATCTCAAATGAAAAATTTATGATGGTCTAATTATTTATGTAGCTTTCATTTTCTATTGTAAGAAATGTTATAAATTGTCCAAAAAAAAAATTATAGTGTTAAAGACTTAATAATAATCAATTTTATTTCTTGAGATCTTCTACTTCATGAGAGTATCATCGACAGGAGGAGTTCCAGTTATTTTTTATGGAGTTAGTGATATCCCTTGAGAAGAGGAAGGTAATGGAGGTCACTTCTTGTTGTGGAGGAAGTGAGCTTCCAATATGATGACATCCTTGGCAAGAGAAAAATGGGTGGTGCTCCACCTAGGGTGGTGTTGGTTACACCATCTTAGCATGCAAAACTTTCCCAGCTGCCCAAAGATCCCCTTACTCATCATTGACCATTTATGAGCATTGTATTTTTTCACCAATCTTTGTAGTGCGTTGTCTTTCTCGGGACCCCATGTACCTTTTATCCACTCCACCATGACCATGGCTTGGGCTTCCTCCACCTTGACAAGATCACAAGGACAATATTTTCTACCTTGCAATCCATAATTATCTACAACATAGTGGACCTAAAGGACAAGAGATAATGGAAATAGAAGGAGAAGAAGAATTAGCTTGAAGAGTTGTACTAGTAGAGACTGATATGGAACGAATGTTAAGGTATCAAAAATCCATATCATACATGCAAAAGCTTTTAGCTAGTAGGAAAGAATCAATAGATGAAGTGGTTTGAGCCCTAGCTAAGAAGTTTGGCGTTTGAGAGAGACCCGTGTTGATGAGTTAGTGGAAAAGTATTAGGAAGATGTGTAGAAACCTCTATGAGAAAAAGGAAAAGATGAGGTACAATATGAACATACCCCTTTCAAAGTTGGAATTAACATTGAGATTAAGTGCTTTTAGGAGAAAGTAGATGTGGGATTTCTATGTAAACATTTGAAGTTATTAGAGGTTTTTTTAACCATGCATAATGTCATAGAGGCATAAAGGATCAACTTTGCATGTCTCAAAATGGAAGGTTAGGCTCTTGTTTAGTGGAAGAACTTCTTTTTCTAACACCTTTTATCCACTCCACCACGACCATGGCTTGGGCTTGCTCTCCCATTCTGAATGCTGACAGTGACGAGCTCACAAGGATAATATTTTCTACCTTGCAATCCATATATATTACAACAGAGTGGAACCAAAGGATAAGGGAAAATGGAAAGAGAATGAGAAGAAGAATTAACTTCAAGAGTTGTAATACTAGAGACCAACATGGAATGAGTGTTAAGGTATCAAAAATCCATATCAGACATGCAGAAGCTCTTATCTAGTAGCAAATAATCCACATATGAAGTGGTTCGACCCCTAACTAAGAAGTTTGGAATATGAGAGAGACCCATGTTGACAAGTTCATGGAAAAGCATGGGGAAGATGTGTAGAAACATCTATGAGACAAAGGAAAAGATAAGGTACAATTTGTCATACCACTTTCAAAGTTGAAATTAACTTTTAGATAAAGTGCTTTTAGGGGAAAGTAGATGTGGAATTTCTATATAAACATTTGAAGAAATTGGAGGTATTTTTAACCCTGCATAATGTCATAGAGGCATAAAGGATCAACTTTGCATGTCCTAAAATGGAAGGTTAGGCTCTTTTTAGTGGAATAAATGCCTTCTCCAGCACCTTTTATCCACTCCACCACAGCCATGGCTTGACCTTCCTCTCCCATTCCGAATGCTAACAGTGACAAGATCACAAGGACAATATTTTCTACCTTGCAATCCATATATATATATATATATATATATATATATATATATATATATATATATATATATATATATATATATATATATATATATATATATATATATATATATAGACAACAGACAGAACTAGAGGAAAAAAAGAAAAAGGAAATAGAAGGAGAAGAGGAATTAACTTGAAGAGTTGTAATACTAGAGACAAACATGGGACAAGTGTTAAGGTATCATCAATTCATATCATACATGTAGAAGATTTTAGCTAGTAGGAAAGAATCCATAGAAGAAGTGTTTCATGCCCTAGCTAATAAGTTTGGCGTATGAGAGAGACCCATGTTGACGAGTTAATGGAAAAACATTAGGAAGATGTGTAGAAGCCTCTATGAGAAGAAGGATAAGATAAGGTAGAATTTTAACATACCCCTTTCAAAGTTGAAATTAACTTTGAGATTAAGTGGTTTTAGGGGAAATTCGATGTGGAATTTCTATATAAACATTTGAAGAAATTTGAGGTATTTTAAACCATGCATAATGTGATAGAGGCATAAAGGATCAATTGTTCATGTTTGAAAATGAAAGATTAGGCTCTTGTTTAGTGGAACCTACCTCCTCTGACACCTTCTGTGCACTCCACCATGACCACGACTTGGGCTTCCTCTCTCATTCTGAAAAAAAATAGTGACATGATCACAAGGATAATATTTTATACCTTGTAATCCATACACACACACACAACATAGTGGAACTAAAGGACAATAAAAAGGAAAGAGAAGGAGTATAAGAATTAACTTGAAGATTTGTACTATTAGAGACTAATATAGAATGAGTATTAAGGTATCAAAAATCCATATCATACATGAAGAAGCTCTTAGATATTAGGAAAGAGTCCACATATGAAGTGTTTGATCCCTAGCTAAGAAGTTTGGCGTATGAGAGAGATCCATGTTGACAAGTTCATGGAAGAGTATGAGGAAGATGTGTTGAAATTGTTATCCAAAATAGCACCCATGTTATTTGGACAACATTATTCGATTCATAGACTTAGTTGGATCCAAAACAAAGATCCACAAAATGAAGGAACTCAATGTTCCATGGAATGAATAAAATGCAGTGCATCACAGGTTTGTAAAGTCGGTACAACAAATAAAAATACATGGAGTTATATGCCACAAAACAAGGAAAAAAGGGCCGCGTTATACCGAGAAGCAGCAGAGCAAGAGTTGAGTGTAAAAGGAAAATAAAAGTTCGCGGTAGGCAAGTCGTGCAAGGTTGAAAGTACCTGAAATAAAGAGAAATCATAGAAAAATGAGAATTTGTGTTTCAAAATAAACCTGCAGAATAAGAGAGCGGTCATCCGCATAATAGAAAAAGTTAAAAGATGCATAAAAAATACACTATGCAAAAAATTCAAGCACTGTAGAAAAGGTGGTTGAAGGAAAAATAGAGCAGCGTATTTAAGTAAGAAGACCCATGTTACAAAGGAGGTCGCAGAAAGAGAAATACGATTTCAGGTCAGAAAAATAAAGAAAATGAGTCCAGAGATCATTCATAAGTTGCTAAAATATGTACAGACCATGAAAATCTAAACAAGGCCACTGATCAAAATAGAAACATTATATGACGTAGGAGACAAAAGAAAAGTAGTGGATTATCTAAACCCTACAGTGTACGATGAAGCCATACCTAATCTAGTTAAAAAGTGTGAACAAGTCCAAACCACAAGCATTAAATCTTGCATGTCAAAGTCCACATTCTTAGATATGCTAATAGAATGCATCACAAGAAACCTTTTTCTGTCATAGATTTCTACAAGCATTGAATCACGATTAGTCCTTTGTGGGCGACAGGTGGTTGGCTCTCTTCATCACTGGCATGATATGATTTTATCCCTCTCTCTTCTCTTCTTTTCATATAAAGGGAAACTAAATATTTAAAAAAGGATTATCCCTCGATTATAAAGTTGCCATGTTAAAATGGTGGTCGAGCTTTCATGAGTTGCAGACCTATGATTTAGTCACATGAAGTGAGCTCATTACCCTCCCAGTGATGTAATGGATTGTTTATGTATTTTATCGATAAAAACTTGTTATTATGGCTCATCTCTTCCATTTAATTACATTTATTGTGGCTCATCTCTTCCATTTAATTACATTTATTGCGTCTCTTAGGGCTCTGATCATTTTTGGTATGTCGTGTGTGGGTTATATTTGCATGTGTCTTCATTTCTTTGTGTCTAATATATGTGGAATGGAATGGTTCACATAGTGTTGATCTATGGCATGTATCTTCCCTCTTATCATGTGTTTCATTTTCTATTCTTCACTTCATAGAGATATATCCCATTTATATTATTTCTCCATCTCCATTCCTTTAGTTTAGTTTCATTTCATGCATTCCTCCTTCCCCTTTTCCCCTATAAATTTGTAGCTTAGCTTAAGATTAGTGTTAGCATTAGGTTAAATAGGTAGAGGAAGATGACCTTCTTCGAAGGTATATCCCAAGGAGAAAGGTTCCAAATCTTAGGGACATTCCCATGTTTCACTAAGGTGTTGAATCTGGTAGATTCAACAAGGGTACAATCTCATACGAAAAATGTTTTGGCATGCCCTATGGGACATCTTGAGTTGATTATAACTCATTTCACTAAGATTTATGTGTTTCATAGTGATCTTCATCCTTCTGAGACATTATCCCAACACATATGGTGACTCCATTGATCCAAATACCCATTTCTTTCATTCCCAAACCATTTCCATTCATCATTTTCCTTACTGTCATGAAGTGGTGCAATCATGAATTCATTTCCTCATTGGGATCATTATTTTCAAGAGCAGTATCATTCCTCTCCATCTCCTTTTTTCAAAGCTCCCCTCCAAATCAGGTTTATGAACCTTATCATGATGGATATTCCTATGATCCAATCCCCACTAATCCATATGGCTATACTATTAAACATGATGTTTTTTCAAGAATAGGGATATGAAGAAAATGGAGCCATTTTCATGTTTGGTGATGATTTCTAGTTGCATCTCCAAAATATGGAGGAAACCATGCAAAAGGAAAAGTAGATTTTTGAAATCATGTAATCTAAACCACCTAGTTTTATGTATCCCCATCCTTGGGGTGTTCCTCTGCCAAGATAATATAGCCCTTGAAATAAGCTAGAGATAATGGTCAAATCCTTAAATCAAATGTTAGAGTTGATTGAAATAATGGAAGCAAATCAATCTAGTTGTAGGGAACCTTGTTAATGGAAAATCCTTCATTGTCATCGTATAGCTCTCATATTCCTTTTTTCCAATCTACACCATATCAGATTAATCTTCAAATCCCTAGCTTTCGCAAACCTCCTCTTATTATTTATTCTCATTAACAAGAGAATATTATACCTCCACCATCATTTGCACCCCAATAAAACCAATAAAAATCTCAAACATTTCCCCCTTTCATGTATCCAAACCCATTTTGAGATGATATTTATGATCAAACACACTTAGTAGGTCATCTAAATGAAGTTTCAAACAAAGAAGACCAATTTTAAAGTATGAAGGATTGGAGCCATAAGCTATAGATCAAGAAAGTTCCTTACTAAGAACCTGACAATCAATCTCCTTATATTGCATCGAAAATGGTTGAAGAAAGAACTGAATTTGAAATCATGGATGAAGAAATGGCCCAACCTTTTCAAGATATCCCTGATATGTTTCTTGAGTTGTTGGCAATGGAGGTTATATTGGTTTAGAACAATATGGAGGACAAATAAAATTCTAAGACCTTGAATGCAAAAGATATAATTGAGAGTTTATTTCTCTCTTTTGGAGATGAATATGTTGATCTATCCTCACCCTCATTCCAAGAAGAAAACGTGGAGTAAATCCCCAAGGATAAGTAGGAAAATAGAAGAAATCATACATCATGACCAAATTGAGCTTCTTATCGAGGAGAACGATGCCTTTCAATTTTTAGACATATTGTTTGTGGTTGAGGAGGAGAATGTGGATCCCAATATTGAATCAAATCTAATAATCAAGGAGGAAACTAATGAATACAAGTTTAAACAAATTGCAAAACCACTCCAAGAAGAGGAAAATATGCATGATAGCTATATTCATGAAATGGAATGTGAAAGATATGGAAAAATTAGAAAAATCAATCCATGGGATCTCAGAGTTGGATGTCTAAGTAGATATCTATCTAGATCAAAGCCAAAAATAGAGTTGCCACCAGTCATGTCCACTTTAGAGTATGAGGAGGAATTTTCAAACTACCAAAGATCAGTCAATGCACCTATCTAAACCAAATGCATACCAACTAGATGAGGTTTTTGTTCTTTTTGAGGTTGATACTTTGAGCAAAAGGGAGGTGTAGATCATGTTTTCACTTTCACCATCTGATCTAATTATATAACTAATCAAGTGGCCACATTTTATAAGAAATGGAAGTTATTTTTCCCATCCATATGTGTATTTGTTTAGCATGATTTTCTATTGTTTAGAGTAGGAGTATTTTAGGTTTATTTTTTTTACAAAACAAGTTATTTTCACAATTTGCATGTCCATTTAGATCACATATGATTTCTCTTTTCTACATATTTTTATTGAGACTCTTTACAATTGTGCATAGTTCATATCATTCACTTATATTGGTAGAAAATCAGATATTTTTGGGGTAGTTTCCCATATAGTATTTATTCTTTAAAATATTCAAAGATCAATTTCAAGCCAGTGTCAATTACAATGCTTTATGCAGATTTAGGGTGATTTTTAAAAGTTTTGGGACTAGTTTTCAAAATATATGCTTGAATCCATGGCTAATGGATATGCCATTCTACTGGTCAATTCATTTAGTAGGGAGATGATACCGAAAAGTTGCCAATTTTTTTTTTTAAATAGCACCCATGTTATTTGGACAAATTCATTTGAGCCATAGACTCGGGAAGATCTAAAACAAATATCTGCAGATTGAAGGAAACTACTTTTCCGTAGAATGAAGAAATATAGTGCATCGTGGGTTTGTAAATTCTATTTGAAAAGGAAAATATATGGATTTATATGCCATGGAACAAGGAAAAAATGGTCGCGCAATACCATAAAGTAGGAGAAATAGAGTTGAGTGTCGAAGGAAAAGAAAAGTCCACGGGAGGCAAGCCATGTAAGATCAAATAGAAAAAATAAAATTCATGTATAAAAATAAACCTACGGAATAAGAGAGTGGTCATCTATGAAAAAATGTGGTGGAAGGAAAAATAGAGAAGTCTTTAAGTAAGAATACCCACGGTATAAAGGAGGCCATAGAAAGATAAGTGTGGCTACGAATAAAGAAAATAAAGAAAACAAGATCATAGATCATTCATAAGTTGATAAAATCCACGAAGACCATGAAAATCAAAATGAGGTCATGGATCGTGGTAGAAACATTATATGATGCACGAGACAAAAAAAAAGGTATCAAGCCAGCTAAAACCTATAGGATAGGATGAAGATCCACCTAAACTAGTTTAAAAGTGTGACCCAGTCCTAACCACCATAATTAAATCCTACATGTCAAATTCAACAATCTCAAATAGTCTGATAAAATGCATTGCAAGAAACCTCTATCAGTAATACTTGTTTGCAAGAATGGAGTTACAATTAGTCCTTGGTGTGCGGTGGGTATTTGGATCTCTTCATCACTAGCATAATATTATTTTATCCCTCTCTCTTCTCTTCTTTCTATATAAAGGGAAAATCAATATTTAACAAAGGATCATCTCCAAAATCTAAA
The DNA here is from genome assembly GCA_019776745.2 of Taxus chinensis. NCBI lineage: Eukaryota > Viridiplantae > Streptophyta > Pinopsida > Cupressales > Taxaceae > Taxus > Taxus chinensis. Next base: position 909,875,769 of record CM034149.1, on the reverse strand, counting down.
GTCACCATGCATAAATGGTGATTGAGCTTTCACAAGTTACATACCTTCGATTTGGTTATATGTAGTGTGTTTAGTGTCTTCCTACTAATGTAATGGACTATGTATGTATTTTATCAATAAGGCTCATATCTTCCCTTTACTTTCATTTATTGTGTCTCTTACATCTCTATTAATTTTTGGTATGTCGTGTGTGGGTTATATTTGCATGTGTCTTCATTTATCTATGTCTAATATGTGTGGAATGGAATTGTTTGCATAACGTTGATCTATGACATGTATCTTCCCTCTCATCATGTGTTGTATTTTATATTCTTCCCCTCATAGAGAGAGATCCCATTTTTTTATAGCATCATCTCCATTCCCTTAGCTTAGTTTCATTTCATGTATTCCTCCTTTTTCTTTCCCCCTGCTAATTCGTAGCATAGCTTATGAGTAGTGTTAGCATTAGGCTAGATAGGTAGAGGGATCCGACCTTCTCTGTAGGTTTTTCCTAAGGAGAAAGATCCCAAACCTTATGGACATTCACATATTTCACGGAGGTTTTGACTCTAGTATATTTAACAAGGGTGAAATCTTAGGCGATAACAAAAACCTCTATGAGAAAAAGGAAAAGATAAGGTACAATTTGAACATACCTCTTTCAAAGTTTAAATTATCTTTGAGATTAATTTCTTTTCACAAAAATTAGATGTGGAATTTCTATATAAACATTTGAAGAAATTGGAGGTATTTTTAACCATACATAATGTCATTGAGGCATAAAGGATCAAATTTTCATGTCTCAAGATGGAAGGTTAGGCTATTATTTAGTGGAATACCTACCTCACCATTTGTGAATAGAAGAAGAGGTTGATTGTAAATAGTAGGGATGGATACAAAGAATCGTTGAGAGAAAATATTTATCCTATTGGTTATAAAACTAATCAAAGAATTAAATGGAATTAGACGAGGAAATCCAATTGTCATAGTGTGCAAAATTACACTACATAATTTTAAAGGAAAACCATGTTTCTTAATATAGACTTAGAGGATGAGGATATTATAAATAAATATTTGGAATGAATTCATACTCACCTAAGAAAAATGGTCATTTGGTGTGTATGGTTGTTTAATAGGAAGTTATGGAGCTATAGATTCTGGAAAAAATATTATAGAACTAAATATACAGGTGTAGGACTATATAGAATCTATACATACTAGGCATGAACGATATAGTCTAGGAAATGGTCCTCATTATGTTTCTCTCTTTCTTAAACAACATTGGGATGACCTGCAATAAAGAAAAAACCCTAGAAACCTATAGAACCCTTCATTAGGGAATTATTAAAAAAAGGAGAAAAACATGTGTGTTTGTGTTTGAGGTTGAACTACCTTGCATGATCAGACTCCCTACTATTGAACTAATATTAGTTCTTCACTATATATCCTCGATGAAAAATCAATACTCGTTTAGTTCTCATAAGTGCTTATGTAAGTTTTTATAGTTAATTAGCCCCATAAGGGTGACTCATGTTTGTTGATTCGAATATAACGGGTTAGCCACATAGTATAGAATGTACCTAATAAAATAGTTATGAGATATGGAGTGCATCAACTATGTGACCTAATAATTGTGTTAATTGAAACACTTTTGAAATGCGTTGAGTAACATTTATCTTGTTAATATATTACTCATATCATCTTTACATACTTGTAGATGGGTGAATATAGAATCCTTTACCTAATTGAGTGCATCAAACTTGCAGTAGGGAATACCCTAGATGATTATAGATAGAAACTCACAAACTTAGGTACATATTTAGGTCCTAAAAGAATACTTGCATTCATATGATTATTAAGCGAGAAAAATAGTAATTGACAACTACCTTTGGCCTCTTTGCTTAGTTTCTTATCTTATTTATGATGTTTTACACCCTACAACCCAATCAATATTTTACATTTTTATCTTTTATGACTTTGGACATCAATGCCCAGCCACGAAGCCAATTCCCATGTACCCCCATCCCCTCTGGGATCCCCTAATATCTTTCTATCTTACTCACTCTTTTTGGGCCTCTTTTATCTTTTGGGAATTTTATGTTCTTATGGGTCAGACTTCTAGCTATCAATTATGAAATTAAACCAAGGGAGTCATATAAATACAAATCTATGTGACCAAAATAAAGGACCAAGCTCTAAGCATCTATTATCATCACCTGAGGTTACATCCAAAGGAATTCTAAGAGCATCAAAGGCATCCATCTAGCACTCATTCAAGGGAAAAGGGACTGCATACACTTCATAGGAAGGGGAAGTTCATTTTTCCATCTAGACATCTATTTAAATTTGTACATCTAGATACTCGTGTGATATCAAGTGCACTTGCACAAGGGCTTCCTAGGGCACAATTCTATCACACACGCACAAACAATACAAAGAATATGAGAAGTAGTGCATCACTTGGTTATAAGATCACTATGTCAGATGACCATCGGGGTCAGTCCAACTCCTCATATTGCATCTTTCTTGAGATTTGATGTATTTTGAGGGTTTTAAAGGTAAATTATGTGATTAAGGTGTGACATACCGATAACCAAAAGTTAATATTAATGAAACTTGTGAGACACCAGAAAATCTAGGTTTCGACCATTTGTGTAGTTACATGCACCCAGTAGAGGTCACCAATACCAAGGCACCCATGTCCTACCCCAGGTTTCCTTTTCCGGCCTCATCCGACAACTCCGGAATTTACAGTACACAGTTACAATGGTCTTCCCTTCTTGTTCATTAGTTTTCCATTCCAGATCAGTATTAGGATCAAACATAAATCAGCTAAGTCCTCCTCTCTCTCTCTTTCACCTAGGGTTTTATATTTTATTATCTTATTACTTGTTTCAAATATGTATTTTAAATTTTTATTTATCATATATGACTCTGCAATTAAGGTTTATACAAAATCCTATTTTTGTTAAATCATTTGATGAACCCTACAACTAATGTAATAGAAAAATATTTCACGTTAAAAAATTGTGCCTTGGCCTTGTCTTTGTGGCATAAAAATTGTGATACTAGCTCCTTCATAATGAGGTTCATATTATTACCAAGGTAGATCCTTTAAGATACCTCTTATCTCACACACATATTTCAGGATGTCTCGCACAATGGGTCATCTTACTTACATATTTTGACTTCAAATTCATTCAACAAAAAACAATCAAAGGCCAAGTCATTGCTGATCAATTAGTTGACACACCTCTTCCAGACGAATCAGCTGTTTGTGATTATTTTCGGAATGATTGCATTGCTTACACCATTAACACCAACACTTGGACTGTGTACTTTGATGGGTCATGTTTTCTCTTTGGAGCAGGGGCTAGAATTGCGTTCATTAGTCCACACGGTGATCATATCCCCTTTATATTTCTCTTAGAGTTCTCATGTATGAATAACAATGTTGATTATGAGGCCCTCATTCTTGGTCTCACCATCACACGTAAAATTATTATTCTTAATATTCACATAAATGGTGATTCACAACTTATTATAAATCAAGTTAACGATATATATCAAGCTAAAGAAGAGTGTCTTGTCCCATATAATAACCTAGTAAAAATAATCCAAGCTACTTTTGAGTCGCACTCTCACTTTTCCATCCCACACAAAGATAATTGTCATGCAGATGAGGTGGCTAGCGCAGTATCACTCATCCCCTAAGATATCACTCATGAGAAGGACACATTCATACTCCACCACTTAGAAAAACCATCTACTGATAGTATCCCTCTCAAAGCATGTGTTGTCACACATAGTAATGAATGTCCTTAATGGTATACTCACATTTATAAATTTCTATATTGAGAAGCCATTCCCAAAAATTTTCAACCCCATGAAGCTCACCATTTATGATGTGATGCCACATGCTATGTCATTATCGGTGCTTCATTATTTTAAAGATCACTTGATGGTTTCTTATTGCATTGTTTAGGGCTCAATGATATCCCCACAACTGTTTCTCACATTTATGATATTATCTGTGATGGTCACTTTTTACGAAAATCCATGTCACACAATATTTTATGCCAAGGATACTATTGGCCTACTATGGAGCAGGATTGTTTAGGATAGCCCAAATTTTGTGACACGTGTAAATAACATAGCAACCTCCATAATGCACCTGCATATGACCTCCATCCTATTGCTCCCTCATGGCACTTTTCTTTATGTGGTTTTGATCTCGTCGGAAAAATTAATCTAGAATTAGTTGATGGTCATAAGTTTATCACTAATGCAATAGATTATTTTACTAAATGGGTCGAAGATGTACCCTTATAAACTACAACTACTCTCTACATTTTGTTTACTACCCACATCATTACACACTTTGGCAATACCTTTGCCATTATCACTAATAATGGCTCTCATTTAAAAATATAAGGATGTGAAGTTTCTTTGTGCCAAATTTAAGATCAAGAAAACATTATCCACTCCTTATTATCCACAAGGAAATGGCCAAGTTGAAGCCAACAATAATACAATTGTTAAAATATTATGCAAAACCATTGATGCTAGTGGCGACGATTGACACAATCAAATTATATACACTTTATGGGCTTATCGCACTAGTGTACGCACTCCAAAAAATGCTATGACCTTTTCACTCGTGTACGAAAGTGAAGTAGTAATCCCATTATAGATGGAAATATCTTCCTTGTAGGTATCACTCAAAGGAGTTCTCAAAGAGAACGAATATTGTGAAAGCTGACTCCATTAGCCTTATTTCATCATAGAAAAAGATAGGGGGTGACATACGACATCTTTTCACTCTCATTGGAAAGCCACTTAAGAACCCGTTCAACGTCATGCATCTAAAACACTATTATGAATACACATATTTATTACCCTATGAAACACTCTTGTGCAAAGGTTCAAACTTGACTGTTGAGGGCATACTCCATACATGAACCTCACACACTACACATATCACACTCTGTGATTCATGATACATCTTTCTAGCATTCTATTCCCATACACCACTCTACCCTATGACGCCCTTTATTTCCATGGTTCATACTTGACTATTGAGGTTCTAAATAAAAAATTAATCTCACCATCATTCACACATGAAACTCTGTGCTTCATGGTCAATATTTCTAGCATCTAATTTTAGATCATTTCCCGATGACATACTCTTTTAACGTGGTTCACCCAGTGTGGGCTATGTCTACCAAGAAATGTACAAAATTATTATTTAGTGCTTTATAGATGAAATACAATGAAGATCTGCTATCTTCCAACACCTCACATGATGTTCAATATTTTTCCCTCACTCAGCTACTCTTTCTTTCTCACCAAGAAAACTAATGTGTAAACAATTGCTATTTTATTCTCTCTTGCCCTCATACATGCATATATATATATATTATGGGAAACTAACTATGTTTTTACAATCAAGGAAAAATATTTATTCTAATTCTTGGCTAAAAAAAAACTCCTTCACACAGGGTGACTAATGTCAATCACTACCTAACCGATGCCAATCACTTCCTGACCCATGTTGGTTAATAACTGACCGATGCCGATCACTTCCTGACTAATTCCGGTCATTTACTGACTGATGCTGATCACTGTCAAATCTATTAGCATGTAAAAACAAGCTTTCTTTGAAGAAATTAATCTCCACACTCAAAAATCTCCCACTTGGAGATCAATTTTTGCACTATATTGTACACCACCATCCCTGGATCCATTTCCTTGGCCCATTTCTTCCTCTTCAAGAATCAAACTCGAAGACTAACAAAAGTGGAGTGAAGCTCCAACTTCTCCTTTACCAACAGACTTATTAGCATATCTGCAGGGTTCTCATCCGTATGGATTTTCTCTAACTTTAACTTCCCATCCTACAACACCTGCCATATGAAGTGATACCTCAACTGAATGTGTTTTGTTCTTGAATGAAATGCTGAGTTCTTTTCCAGATGGATCGCACTCTGACTATCATTGTATAATTTGCAATCCTCTTACTCCTTACCTAACTCTTCCATGAACCTATTCATCTATATCATGTCCTTGCTAGCTTATGTAGATGAAAATTACTTTTCCTTTGTAGAAGACAAATCCACAACCTTCTGCAATCTTTAAATTCAGCTAAATTCCATTCCACCTACTGTGAAAACATATCTAGTGGTGCTCCTCCTGCCATCCAAATCTCCAGCCTTATCTGAATCAACATAACCGTGTAAAGAAGTATCTGGCCCTCCATAGCATTAATCCATGTTGGATGTCCCTCTAAAATACATGAGAATCCATTGGACTGCTTTATAATGTTCTTTACCTGGATTAGCCATAAACCTGATCATAACTCCCACTGCCTAGGCAATGTTTGGTGTAGTACAAACCATGACATACATAAGACTTCCTACTATTGAAGCATAGGGAACATGTGTCATGTACTCAACCTCCTTATGTGATAAAGCAAACTGATATTTTCTCAATTTGAAGTGTCCAGCCATAGGTGTACTAACAGGTTTTGAATTATGCATGTTAAACCTTTCTAACAACTTATTGATATAATCCTTGTGAGACAAATATAACTTCTTATTTTTCCTATCTCAATGAATTTGCATGCTAGGAATTTTTTTTGAAGATCCAAAATCCTTCATTACAAATCCGTGAGCTAGCATTTCTTTAAGTTTACCAATGTTCTACATACTAGATCCTGCAATCAGCATATCATCTACTTACAATAACAAAATAGCATAGCTCCCATTTTCAAGCTTCTTAAAATAAACACAATGGTCATATTCACATCTTATATAACCATGCTCATGCATAAAACTATCAAATCTCAAATACCATTTCCTTGGAGCTTGCTTGAGCCCATATAAGTTTTTTTTGAATCTACACACAAGTTTCTCTTTACCCTTGACTTCATAACCAAGCTACTACATATAAATATCTTCCTCCAAATCACCATGAAGAAAAGCCATCTTAACATCAAGTTGTTCTAAATGAAAATATTTTGTTCCAACCAAAATTAGAATAGTATGAATAGAAGTCATCTTAACTACAGGAGAAAAAATATCATCAAAGTCAATACCTGCTTTCTGTGAAAATACCTTTACCACAAGCCTCACCTTGTACCTTTTTAGTCCACCCTCTTCTTCCTTGATCCTATAAACCCATTTTTATATAGTTTTTCTTACGTACTGGAAATTTGACCAAATCCCATGTGTGATTTTGTTCTAAGGATTACATGTCCTCATCCATGTCATGCTCCCACTGCTCATGGGTATCTACCTACATTGATTCCTCAAAGCTTTCTGGTTCACCACTATCAGTCAATAATAAATAATAAAAGGAAGGTGAAAATATATCTGGAGGTCTACTTACTCTTTGTGATCTTCTCACTGAGATCTGGGGTGTCTGGGACTCATTCTGTGCCTATTGCACATTCGTGTCAATATCTGTTAGTGAATGATGCCAGTATCCTGATACCGATCACGGTTCCTCTGTCTTCCTACCGATTGCAGTTTCCTTGCCACCACCGGTTCGAGGAGTAATGACACCAGTTCCAGTAGTTGTCTATTTTGAACCTGATCCTTTCTACCGATACTGGTTATCCTGACCGACACCATCTTCTGTAAAACCAATGCCGATGTCTGCGAATGTCTGTTTTAGATCCAAAAGTTGATTTTACTTAAAAATTTCATCAACCTATTTATGTTTAGGCACCAAAACCTGATTGTTGAGCAGAGAATACTTAACAGAAGGCACACAGGAGGTTTGCATGGGGAAATAGGACATGTTCAAAGGTGTGAATGGATAAGGGAAACACACGCACAGAGGATAAGTTCAGATTTCAAGACTTAGCCATTTTCACACATGAGGATCTATTTTGAGAGATGGTGTGCAGAGCACACAAACAAGGAAGAGACTTGCGCACCATACATTGGCTATTTTTGGAGGATCATCTACAAATCAATTTTCATGGATGTGGACTAAGAGTAGGTTTATCACTATCAGTCAACTAAAGGAAGTCTATTTTTAGGAAACTTTCAGGTGGGGCTATAGTTATAAACAGTGCGTGGATAATAATAACATACGACCTATTTTGGGATTGGATAAGTGGTGAAGGGAAAGTCCCCACCCTTATAAATATGTAGTGAATTGTGTACTAGAAAAGGAGAGAGATATAGATATCTGTATGAATGTATGTGTGCAAGACTGGAGTACTGTATCAGATCTATGCGTGCATGGGCATAGAATACCATTACTATAAGAAGATTATGTGTAATTTTCATATTTAATATAATAGAGGATATTGGATGAACCTAAGTGTTAGTTTTGTGTGTAATTGGATCTTGTATGTTCTTGATTTCATCATGGTTAATACCTAAGTATGTTCTTCCTTAGATATAGATCTGGCATGTTCTGTAGAATGATGTATTAATACCTATATGCATTAACTCTTCATCATGCTAACATCTTGTAACAACAACCCTAAAGAGGGACTTGGTACCTTTGTGCACTTTAGGTGAGCGCTTAGTTTAGGCTGAGTGATGTGCTAGCGTGCCTAGGGTATTACTGGTAAATTCTAGGCTGTATCATTGGTTCCATTCCCGAGACCTATTTTTCAGTTGTTTCCAGGATGGTTCACAATGAAGACATACCAGTTGACTCTAACAAGTGTTGAGGAGTGGATACATGACCTGGAAGAAGAATACACATGAAGATTCAGCACTGGATCTGAGTTTAACGCACACACTTGGGTGGAACAAAATATGTATGACAATTTATAGGAGAGCTTCTTTGCTATTTTCCCAGTAGAGCTATACGAGTGACTGGTGGCATATGCATCTAAATGGAATTGGAGATATCACACACTTGTTTAGACGCAGGAAGAATTTCAAGCCCTTTATGATGCTGATTCGATCTTGACTTACACTATGGACACGTGGTTCTGTGGTGTTTTAAGAAGTTATATCCTAGAATATTCAATTTCTATGTATTCTTGTCCAGAGGTAGCTGAATTCCAATTTTTATGGTATCCTAGAGGAACTTATTTATAAGGCATTTTGTTGGCAATCAAGATCTTGATGGTAACCCTTAATTTTGAAGAGAGACCTATGGCTAGCTAAACCCCACCATGCGTGGGGGTAGGAACATGATTAGTGAAAGATGGTAGACTTAGCAACGGCAAGGAAGAGGGAAGAAAGGTGGCTTAAGTATAATGAGGCACGTGAGAGGGAGATAGAGAAGCAGCGTGACATTGTAGAGCAGATGGTATTAAGGAGAGAGATGACTCGTGAAGGATTTGGAGCTCACGTAGAATATTTGGAGCCAGAGCATCATGAACTCCCCCATCTTAGAAAGCATGATAGGGAACCCTCCTCAGCCTCACAAGGGAGCACGCCAGTAGAGATAACCTAGGGCATGGGTGTGCATCTAAATCTACCTGATAACCTAGCCCTTGCACTTGGTTTTCCAGTATCTAGTACGACAAGTAGTCAGCAAGCTAGTTTGGGAAGTAGGAGAGCACGAGTAAGTCAGAAAGCAAGTACATCAATGGTAGGGAAGAAAACTTCATTTTCATTTGGGGGTACATTTTTAGGTGCATCGTCCACACAGAACGTGAGTGCACAAAACGTTGGATTCACTTCTAGAATTGGAACTACATAACAGACCGTGGGGGTTCAGTATAGCACCACTGTCAGAGCACATGGGAGTACATCTTTAGGTCCTATTCCAAATATAGGTGGAGGATCAAGAGGTATAGGTGGTTCTAGTTCCCGTGGATCTGGTGGTTCTGGAGGATGAGGAAACACAAGAGGTTTTGGATCAGGTGGGAAAGGCCCACAACAACCCCATAATATTTACATAGAGATGTATCTTCGTCTCCTGGAGTATAGAGGCATTGAGGATGCTGCTGAACATGTGCACATGTGTGAAATATTATGGCACACAAAAGGGATTATGACTTTAGAGTGCAATGCAATCTAATTTGCTACCTCATTATAGGGACGTGCACATCGTTTGTATAAGAAGTTTGACCCTGATCAAACTTGCATGGATTATGTAACATTGAAGGATACTTTCTTATAAGAGTTCTATATCCCAGAATTTGAGCAAAAGAGTATAAGCGCGCTCAAGGATATCAAACAAGGCATTATTGAAAGTGTATGTGAGTATGATGCCCATTTTAAAATGCTTCTATTTAAGCTTTCTTATGATATTCACGCAAGCCAACATGCACAATGGTTAGTTAGAGGATTTATTAAACCATTTAGAAGGGCACTATCACACAAGACATAGAATGATCTACGTGAAGCACCGAAGGCATCTCTGCATGCTGAGGTGGTTAGGAGTATTGACAATGGAATTATCCCATTCTTAGAGGCATAAATTGTAGCTATGACAAAGTAGTTAGAGAAGCTATCAGAAAATTCATCCCATGAAACGTGCTCAGGGATTTGGTGTATAGATTGTGAAGTGGAAGGTCACACCAAGGATAGTTTTCCTTGTAGATCAATACGTTCATTGCTGTTAGACAACAAGATATGTCATTTGAATCATAATGCTAGCCACTGTCCTTTATTACAATGCGTAATAAGAAAGAACATATCCTGCTATTGTAAGATTTTCTGGTCCATGACCCATGATATTGAAGATTGTAGATTGATCGGTCATATCCATGATGCCATATACATTGGAGTATGATAGACAAGTGTAATAGATAATTCTAAAAAAAAGAATGAGCACCAGGAATGAGATCACAATCAAACGTGCTATGACAGGAATGAGGGGAATTTTGAAGGAGGTCGTGGAAGAGGATGTAGTTATCGAGGTGGATATGGAGGATGAGGTCTTGGTGGAGGAAGAGGTGAGTTTCCTTTCAGAACATGTTATACATGAAAATCTCATGATCACTATAGGTGCAAATGTCCCTAGAATGTTACATGTTATTTCTGCAAAAAGAATCATAGCTATGAGGAGTGCCCAAACTTGTATGAGCATCTTAGTAAGCAACATAAGTAGGAGAACAAAGGCACAGGGATGGTTAGAATCCAGTGCATGGTGGAAAATCAGTTGATGCCCAAGTTATCACCAGAACCTGAGGCTCTAACTATGAAAATTACCACACGAGCTGAGGTGACACACACAAAAGAGGAATTGCAGCATAATCCTACAATCACTAAGGAGGAGGTTTTGCATGCGAGGTACCCAGATCCTACTCATCAGAAGGAGGTCTATCAAGAGATGATTGAGGTCCTTAGAAATCTTCAAGGTGAAATACAGTGTTTGAAAGAGAAATCACAGAAGATAGAACAAAAGAAGGAAGCAGGGAAGGTTTCATCTTATATTGATGACATTAGAGAAGTATGCAAAATGTTGAGCCAAGAGAATATTATTCCATTATTAGGGAATTGGTTGAAGGGGAACACTCCACACGCAAGTACTAAGAATGAACAAAAAATTCTACATGCAAATCTTCCCCCTGATAGCATTGACTATGACAAGGAGATTACTCTAAATGTTGTTGTGGATGGATGTATTTTGAGCATTATCTTGATTGATACAGGTGTGGAAGTCAATGTTCTTACATTAGATGCATGGGTGCAAATGGGGAGACCTCCATTACAACCATCATCTAATGTGTTTTTTTATGGAAAATAGGACTAAGGCCACCCCCATAGGAGTTTTGAAGGATGCATCTATAACAATACAAGGGGCCAAATTCAATGGAGATTTTGAGGTATTAGCACTCGCGGAAGTAGATAATTTTCCAGCTTTTCTTGGGTGCCCTTGGTGTTATGCAAATAATGTTGATTTAAGATTCAACAAAGGATACATTAGTTTTGAAAACAAGGAGGAATGGGTTGCAATCCCTTTAACAGATGGGAAATGTACACTGTATGTCGAGCCTTGAGTGAGGAGGAGTAAAATAGAATTTATGTGCGCGCTATTAAGGACCCAGAGGTCATTGAGCCATCAAAGGAGGGCATCCTTCAGTGGGAAGATTCTCAATCTATTAGTGATACTACTAGTATTTCTTGTGATAACTGGGCTCATGGTACCTATGAACTCATAGGGCATGAAGTACAAAGCGCAATTGCATGAAAGAATGGATTTCGCTCTGTTAGACGTATAGGAAGCTCTGTACCTTGGTATACTGGGGTGGAAGATCTTCCAGTATTTTTGCAAGCCATGGAAGCACAATGGATAGACCAAGTTAAGAGAAGCGGGGGTCAAAGGACAGTAAAATGTCCCACTTTTTTGTTTGTTTTGTACCTTTATAAATATGAATTTTAAATTTAATTTATTTTCTAAAGGTAATAGCCACAAAACCGTATGCATTCACGAAATTCCACAAACTAGCAAAATGTTGTGTTTAGAGTGTAGAATACATGTATATTTTTTAAAAAAATTTGGTTAAAATTTTGGTGTTTATCTTAATTGTATTCATAGGTTGTTTCTTATGTTATAAATGAGGAATGATTGTCCACCGGTGGTGTTTTTAAATGAAAAGTTGTTTTTTCACCATGAAATTTTAGATATATGTTAAAGATTTGACTTTTGAGGTCCTGTCAAATTTTGTATTTTTTGACTTATATTTTTTTAAATTAATTATTTATTAAATTTTTTTTTAAATAAATAGTATACATATGTTTATGCCAATAAATTTTAAGATTTATATCGAAATTAAGTTTGTTTTTCACAGGTATGAAGAAGACTTCAACAAATAGTAAGTTTATTTTTTTCAATTTTTTTTAATATATTCTACTATTTTTCAAATTTGGTTTATTGTGTACTATTGATTGTTCTAAAATACCTTATGTTAGTAAAAATTAAAAAATAAATAACAAAATAGATTTTTTAAAAAAATGAAAATTACGTTTTTAGAAAGATAATAAAAATCCAAATTTTGTGTTAAAAGTTTGTAATTTTACTAGTTCATTTATCCGAATTATGTGGCACCTAAGTGGTATATTTTGTCTTACAATTATCCTCCAAAAAGATTTTCCACCAAAATGTGCCACTTAGGTGCCACATAAGTGCCACTCAGGGGGGTTCATGTGAACGGGTGTTCACACAAACTGGGGTTCGCGCGAACCCTTGTTTGCTCGAACCCCCCCTGAGCCACCAAAGCACCACCGGAATGCTTCCTTCTAAATTTAATGTGGAATATTGTTCGTTTTTTAACGTTTTAAATTTAGTTTTTTACATTTTTTTGTTCTAAACTAAGTTTGGTTTTTTTATTGTTTTTAACCAAAAATATTTAATATGTTATTATATTTTTTAAAAAATATTATTTTATTATTTATATATAATAAAATCGACTTTAAAGCATATAGTTATTTTATTTAAAAATATATTATAAAACTAAATAATTGTATATTAAATATAAATTCTATTAAAATTAGAAAAATTGTTTTAAATTTTTAAAAAACTAAAATTAAAAATAACCTAATTTCTATTGAGATTTGTATATAATAAGAGTTACATGCATGTATAGTTTTGTATCGAGTTTACTCTTAGAAATTTAGATCTATCTCGATTTATGTGTGTAGGTGAAAATCATTGAAGTGGATGAATCATGGGAAATGCAAAGAATGATAAACAAAAATATACCGAGGAAGAAAATGCAGAGAAGAATGCTAGAAGATCAGTTCGTAGGAAGGAAAAAATAGAGAGAGAGAGAAGACACAACAAGTGAAAGACAAGGCTGCAAAAATTGGTACATACATAGAAACCCTTGATAGATCGTAATTTTATTTTTCGTTCTAAGGTAAATATGATAATATGTTTTTTAGATTGGGTGAAGGAAAGGGTTTTGATAGGATCCCATAACCTAAAATAATAGAAATAATATGTGAAAATAAAAGGATCTAATAACTAATTTTCAAAATAATTTTCTATCTTTGGATATAGGCCTTAACCCAATTCCTCTTTATCTGTATGCTCATTGCAAAATCTCTCTTCTTCAGTAGTGAGCACATTGTAAGAGAGGTTCACTAAAAGACGTACCAAGGTAAGCATAAGAGAAAAATACTCTAACTAAACTACTTTTATAGATGTCATTAGTTTTCAATGATTTTTACTTAGTTGTGTTGAAAACCATGACCCTTTTTACTCAAACTCACTTTTAATCCATGAATATTACTGAATTAGCTTAGCATGTCAAGATGTATTTGTAGGCCTACAAAATCATTTAACATAAGAATGATGTCAAAAACAACTAAAAAAATAGTAATGGTTATATCATAGAGAACACAATCATCATATGTTTCCTTTAAACTTATAATGATATCCTCTAATTTGTCTATGTAGTGAACAAACAAAGTAGGAGAAATTGGACAACCATGTTTAATACGCTAGTAGGAGTTCAGACCTGTACAACCACCTTCTCATCAAGTTTCATCACAAGAATACTTAAATGCCTTTTAATATGTAGATCTCAAAGATGTTAGATTAGAATCTATTTAGGAATATTGTTAAATTCCTTCCAACAATCAACAAAACAATAATAAACCTTACACGTATTTGGTTTTTCTTCTTTGATTATAACCCTAAGTACCAATATATAGTATATTATATAGTGATTCTACTTAAAACCAATTTTCCCTATTTCCCTAAGTTTCTTGAACTTGCCCTTAGAAATATTTGAAATTGGATTGAAGTGCATTAATCTCGTGGGTGGGTCACTTGGTAATAAATGTTCAAAACATTTGTTATCATGGGATTCCAAATATTACCCCTTATATTATGATTGACCACTACATCCTCCCATTCTAGAGGGGGCCTTTTACACTACTACACATATTTATATCAATACTATGATACAAAAGCTATTGTTTCACTTGATTCATAGTGTTTCTTAGAAAATGACAAAATAGATAAGGTAATGGGCATAGGAGGAATACCTGTTATAAATGATTGAAGGTTGTTGCGCACGTAATGACTCCTCGATCCATAGTTGATCGTGAGAGATTCCTTTTGGATGGGAGGAACTACCTGAAAGACAAAGAAAGACCACAAAATAGAAGTTAAATGATATATGACAGTGGACTGCCTAGTGTATGCTAGTTCCAGGAAGTGTGATACTCCCTAGATGGCTGTCAGTCCACTGTTTAAAATAGATTAATGTAAACAGTAAATAAAGTTCTAATGTAATTAAATGATTTAGGTATCTCACTCAAATACAACAAACAAATCTAATAGTAACATGCTAAGTTCTAATCAGATCTAGAGAGGCAAGGTGTCTGTCACAGGTGTAGAGACTGGTCAAGGTATAGTTCTAGGTAGTTTGGGTCAATGGGCAAGGTGTTTGATGGTTCTGTTCAGGGTAAAGGTATGAAACACAAAGACCGATGTTGGTCTGAGGGAAGTTGATGCCGGTTAAAGGTGACCGACACCGGTTAATGGCAAGTTGATAGAGGGTCAAAACAATGGTCTGAGGGGGATTTCTCAGGTTATCAGGGGACTGAATGAGGTGCTAGTGAGGCCTAAGAGGGCTATCTAGTCAAGAGATGGGTTTAACAGGGTTTTGGTGGAGGTGAGGTGAGTATTAGGTGAATTAAAGAGGGATAATCTGAGGTCAGGGCACTATAGGGTAACCGAAGCCAGTTATGGGTAAATTGATGCCAGTTACTGTGGGAGATTGGGAGTCCGACAGAAATGGTTTTGGGTCTCCTTTGTGATTGCACAAAGGAATGGATTGATCGGGGTAAGGTTCTAAGTGGTTTGGATGGGATTTGGTATGGTTTTTTCAGGGATGATGGGGTGTAGGTATGAGAAGTGGTCTATAGAAGACTTAGATAGCAAAATACATGTAAATAGAAAGAAATACAGTGCATCAGTAAGGAAACACAGTTCAGAAGGAAAGAAAATAGAAGATTAAAGGTGTTCTACTTACCTTGAAACTAGTGTATATGGCTGTGAATGAGGAATGAGGGTGCTGGTATGAAACTGACTGGTAAGGAAGAATCACCAAGTGTTGTAGAGATCTTGGATGGACTGCCTGAGCTCCTCCTTGCTTGGTTCCAATCAAATCACAGCTAGGATGCATGTTGAATGGCCTCTGGATGGATGCTAGACGTCTGTGTGTGAGAAAATGTTGTTCTACTTGCTTGCATGCAAGATTCTGTGTTCCAAAATGTGCCAACCCCGAGAACGAGGTAGAAAATAGGAATTAATGGTAAACGACGGTGGTTACAGGCTGATCGGCATCGGTTCAGGGGTAACCGACATCGGTTAAGGCGGGATTCCCTAGACATGCTAAAAATAGGAGATCATGGCTATAATGGCTACCAGATCTCACTATTCATCTGGATAGGAGAGGGAGTGACCATTGTGTCCCGAGAATGAGGTGTAGACATTCAATTTTATGGTGTTAGTTAGGTTTTAGTTGGTTATTGAAACCTACTAATAATAGGCTTAGGGTGAGGTGGCTAGGTGAGGTGGAGGGGTGGGTATTAAGTTAATTAGGATAATTAAATAATAGTTATAATGAGGATAAAGGATTAATTAAATTAAGTATTAGTGTGGGGTGAAAGGGGGCCATGGTTAGATGAATTATTTTGAGTTGATTAATTAACAAGGGGCTAAGGGGAGCATGACCCGATTTTGATGTC
The DNA here is from genome assembly GCA_019776745.2 of Taxus chinensis. NCBI lineage: Eukaryota > Viridiplantae > Streptophyta > Pinopsida > Cupressales > Taxaceae > Taxus > Taxus chinensis. The sequence goes on along the minus strand of CM034149.1, from coordinate 909,859,159 downwards.
TACAGGTATACATAAAAATTACCCCCTATACATTTGCACATGGTATGTGTCATCTTAACAAGGTTAACCCTCCCAAGTGATTGATCTAGGGGATATATTTGATGGTCTACCATACATGTCATTAAAAAAATTCTTACGATTTACTCTCTAATATTGACCTTCATGTGATAGTTGATTTTGAATTTTGAGAGTAATTTTTTTAGTTTATATAATATATGTCATGTATTGGATTAATAATGATCTCATATAGGTGTACATTGACAAAATTTAAGTATAAGGTTGTACATAATATGACATTTGAAAATAATTTTTGTTATGAAATTTATAACGATGTGGTTTTTAGATTGATTATGGCCTTAAGAATAAAATTAGTTTTTCATATGACCCATCATATAAATGAAATATTTCAAAACATCATGTTTGAAAAAAAAATGTAGTCTATGTTGAATAATATCATAGTTGTACACCTAATATGGAACTTGGTTTTGGTTTCTTCAATATTCTCTGTCACCCTATTTTATGGTCTCCTCCTAAGGTTAGGGTAGTTAAGTTCACTTTTGATGGTGCCTCTTAAGGAATCCATGAGCTAGCTGGTTTTGGTGGTGACTTTCAAAATCATGTGGTTCATCCCCATCTAATTTTGTCTCTAAACATAGGCTCTAACAACAATAATGTTACATAAGATAAATTATTTTTTAAGGCGTCTAATTTACACTTTTGAAATGATGAGGGTGAATTGTAATTGAAGATGATTCCTACATAATCATCAATGATTCCAATAGGATAAACGCGAATGGAATATTAAAATAATTTTGGATGAAATAAGTATGCTTAAAGTTTGATATGATTGAGTTTATAGATCAGAAGAGATGGTAATAGAGTTATTGAATATGTTGTTAATAGTTGAGTTAGGTTTAAAAATCACAATTTATAGGAAAATATTTTCTAGGAGTCACCCCTTCAAAAGGATTTACATACTCTACTTGCATGGGATGCTTCTCACCACAATTAAGTAAGATCCTTTCATGGGTATCTCTCTTGGACCCGATTCCTCAACCTTTCCCTATTCAAAAGACTTAGTTTTGCTCCCTTAACCCTCTTTTTAGGAGCTCGTTATGAGCAACTGAGATATATAGTGCCAATTATAAAAAGGTAAAGGTATTAATGGAAAAGACATATGAGAGAAATGTCTCTACATATTTTATAGTATCTTGCCTCACATGAGCAACACCATCACCCAATTGTGATTTACGTTACCACCACAATTGAGCATATTGGGTATAAAATTTGTGGTAGAGCTTGGTAGCATTCTAACGAGGACATCATTTTGAATTGGAAAATGCAAGTATGTATTCTTCTATACTCTCTCTTCCCTATTGAGCTCGTAATTAAATTATTAGTGATGTTTACTTAATCTTTTAAATATAGTAAGATTTATGGGTTTTATGTGTTGAAAGTTTTTGGTCTAGGTTTTATTTGCATTTTGTCCAATTATACCCTTAGGTGTCAGTGCACACATGAACCTCAAATTTTCTTGCATATGTATTATTGAGCCTATAAAAAAATTTATATCATAGATCATTTTGTGAGAATTATTAAGTATGATGCATAACATAAGAGATCCTAGTTGAATGAAATATTAGGCTTGTACCATGCCATATTTCATAAATTAGATAGCTCTAACACCATACACACACACACACACACACACACACACACACACACACACACACACACACAGAGAGAGAGAGAGAGAGAGAGAGAGTAGATTTCAAGAAGGGCCTAGATAGTAAGTTTATTTTTTAGATATTAAATTGTTTACTAGCTTGGTCATTAATGGTGTAATCACATTTGTATGCTAATTTTTTTACAAATTTTGGTGTAATCACATGTGTATGTTTATGGACACAGATCATGATGCGCAACATTATGCTGAAGTGATAATTTTTTTTATGGAATTACTTCCAAATAAAAATGTGAAACACTTGGTGAAGATGGATTTACAAAAATTAAAAGAATTTTCCCAACAAGAACCACTATCACGAAAGAAAACAACAAAAAGTGTAGAGATAATATATGGTGAATTTGTTAATTTGACTACAGTTTCTAGAGCACATTTGTTGGTTACATTCTTGAATCATGTTGATATGAAAGAAACATTAGAATTGTTGGGTGTTGATTTTGGATGGGAAATTTCAAAACATATAGAAGAAGAATTTTTTGGGAATGTTTCTAAAGGAATAAGTTCATTGGGTACGAAAACTAGGTCTTCTGATAAGAGTATTTCTCGTAGAGAAATATTAACTTTAGTTGTAAGTGAAGATACGAAAAAAAATCATCATGTTACCACCATTGCCAAGTTATAGGGTTTATTTAGAAAGACGGTCATCAGGTATGCAAAGAGGAGGAGGACATTGGATGACTCTACTATGGAAGGAAATTGGGCACTAATGTGTAGAAATCCACATTCTAATAAAATAAGGATAATATTTTGAAGGTAGTTTCTGATTTTTGGACTGAGAGGACTCGTCCTTCTCCGAATGTGAGGGATGTTTTAAAACACAGGATAAATCACAATAACTATGATGTACATATAAAACATTGGCTTGGAAAAACTCAACATGAGATGTACATAACGTTTATAGAAGAAAATCTAGATGTTAAGATTGGATAACAAATGTTTGAAAATTTGAAGCCTTAGTATGTGCGAGCTGATAAAGTCTTTGACACATGTTGTTTCCACTATCATGTTGAGTTTGATCATCACTATCAGGTAAATTTTTTTTATATCATGTATATATATTTTGAGGTGTGATTTCATTTATATCTATATATTTGAAATTTTATTAAATATCATTTTTTGAGATGTGATTTAAAATTTTAGTATTTCAAAATCTATGTTTTTTAGGTGTATAGAAAGTTATAGGAAGCATCAAATGGTCTTGAAAATGCCCCACCTACACATGTCAGTGAATTCATAACTTCAATTCTTTGCACAATATCCGATGATGATGTCGATGATAGTATGACTTGCATCAAAGGTGAACGTGACAAGTGTGGGGACTTGAAATTATTGCCAGAAATAAATAAAAATTTGGACACAGTTCAAATGGTGGCTTGTAAGAGGTGATTAATATATATATATATATATATATATATATACATACATACATACAAATATGTTTTTAAATTTGGATGCACAAATTTTATTTTGATTTTTATGTTTACTGCAAATGAATATGACAATTTGTCCATTATGTATTGATTTTGTAGGTTCGAATACATAAAATATTCAACACGACTTGGAAAAGATGTAACCAGGTTTGATTTGGTAGAAGAGGAAATCCCCATTGCTACATTTATGAAAAGTTTCTGAAGTTTAATTAGTCCGTACATCAAACATTCTCATAATGCAAAGTGGAAGGCTACACAGTTCAAGACTAATAGAGACACATTCCCTATTGGTTCCATATTGTCTGTGGTTGATTTTGCTGAGAATTACTCATTTTCTCATTAAAAAAATTTAGACAGAGTATTATCATATTGACCAGGTTACTATCATGGTTCAATTAGTTTATAGGCATGCACAATTGGATTTGGATAGGGTTGAAAGTACATATGTGAAGCGAATGATCAAGAAAGAGTATCACTTCTATACAAGTGATGACAAGGAACATGACACCTACTTTGTAAAACATTGTTTTGGTTTGTTCTTTCAATATATTCATCATCGAGGAGTACAAATAGATCAACATTTTGTTTGGTTAGATGGTTGCACATCACAATTCAAATCCTCTTGCCATTTCTTTGCACTCAGTCGTTATCATCGTCATCACAAAATAACTCATTTATGGATTTTTTTTATTGTGTTCATGGGAAGGGAGAACACGATGGTGCGGGTGCATGCATCAAACGTTCTCTAAAGAAACAAATATTTGATTATGAGGGAGATTGATTGATTGATGACCACACCATTTTTGAGTGGTGTAAGAAACATTTTGTAGTTTAGATTTCAACCTCACATGCTTCAACATCACACGCTTCAACCCCACTGGCTTCAACCCCACACAGATTATTTTGGGAGATAACAGGTACATATGCATTTAGAACATAGATTTGCAGATCTTGATGTGATTTATTAAGTTCTACAAGTTACAAACTTAAATTTTTTAATTCTAAATTTTGATGTTTGTTTTAAACTTTATTGATCTTTTAAGCATGGTTAGTTAAAGGTATTTATCAAAGGACAAAGTATGGATGTGAAAGGATTCCTAATTCTAGGTCTTAACACTCTTAGATGCCTATGGCTAGTAATAACTGGACAATCTGTACATGAGATTATTCTTGTTTTTGTTATGAATGCATGAACAAATCATATTTAGAGTGCAATAGTAAAAAACATGGGTATGCAGGTGAGTGGAAGCAAGTTTCTTTAGTTGTGGATGACATATATGGATCAGATCATGATGATAGTTTTGAAGATGTGCCATTAATTTCAACTGATTATGACCACATATTTGGACTAGTGAAACAAGGTATGTTTTATTTAAAAGGATTGTATAATTTGATAATTAAATATATATGTATAATTTATAGTATACATGGATCATTGAATGTTTCTTTGCATTTTGTTGTAGGTGATGTATTTGCAGTCATTGCTAAAGAAGAAAATATTGAGAAAATGGAGTACTACTTGTTGCATTGCACATAATAGAGAACAAAGCTAACATATGAAATAACAAGTGAGGAGACAACATTTTATATTGGCTCGGTTGTAGTGCAAGGAACATACTTACAACAAGTGAAATCCCTCCAAAGTAGGATTTACTTTGTTGATTATAAACCAGATAAAAAGGTGTATCATTACACCCATCACATAATTTCTATAGGGTTACAATTGCATTAGGTGAAGACTAAAAGTGGTCAACACAAAAAATGGAGACTAGATGTAGAAGACCATGCAGGTCACTAAACAATGAGTAGAGCCACTTGGTATTATATAGAAGTAACTAGAATATTATATATTCATGTCTTCCAAGAATAAAATATTTTATCTATTTTATTTTTCATTTGGCATACATATTTGACAAATTTCTTTCTTTGATATTAAGGATGGGTTCATTAATGATGTAATTTTGTTCCCTAGTATCTCCAATAATATTCTTTCCATATATATCAATGTTTATGTCATGAAGGATTTGGAAACTTGAACTACATATATATGTGTAACAAATTATTTTTAAAAACTTAGTGTTAGGTCTACCTAACATGTTTGGTATTGATGGTGTTTTTAGATATTGTGTACATGTAAAACGACATTAATCGCCATTTTTCAAAAATTGAGTTGATGATTTCTTCGCTCATGGATGGGTGTAAAGAAATGGATATTAATTTATATATTATTTTTTCCTCATTTTAGTTTCTCTTTTCCATCATCTCTTATAACAATTTTAAATAAGTTCTTAGTTCTTAGATTGAGTAACATATTACTCTTTATGAGGTAGGTTGCCACGAATTATATGTCCAAAGACTTTGGTTTACAGAGAGGCATTTTACGTTAGGTTTTTTAATAGGCTATGCACAATGAACTTAAGATTTCATCATATATGATTCAAATCATAATTTTTAACATTAAATGTGCAGTATGGCAATCAACCATCACTTAAAATTTTATTAACAGTCAACCATCACTTAAACATGTTCACTACCCAATATATATTGAATACATTCTTAAATTAATCTTTATAACTTCCTTTCTTCCCATCTCCAAATAAATTCAAATTTACAATTACATTAAAATAGTACAAATAATGGAAATGTATTGCATTACATTTACTTCATTTTCCATCATTTCGTACACCTGCAACATCATGAGTTTATAATTCCCGAGTTTTAGAGAGAGGATAGATAAAGAGAGGGAATCTATTATTTTCACAAGATTTTAAGTTACTATAGAGTTTTAGAGAGATAGTTTAATACTAACAACACTTTGAAAAGACTTGACAAGTTCATAAGTAAAGAAGCATTCACTAAGCCATGAAATTTTTAATGTAACATAAAGTATTACTAAATTACCTAAGCATCAAATGATTCAATATAGAATTTTAAAGAATTTTACAATGTTATATCACAAAAATGAAGGGTATTTAATATCTTGTCTATCAGTATACCTATTATGATATCATCAAGAGACAAAAATGAAAGATAAGGGGGTGTCTAATATTCACATCCATAATTGTAAATATACATTGGAACTCATAAAAATATAATAATAATACGCGTGTCTAAGACATATATCAAAATATAATAATCATGTCTAGAATGAGTATGAGTATATATACATGTCTAAAATATCTAAAATCATGCCTAATGAGTATATACATGTCTAAAATCTATAAAATATCATTGAAGTCTCCTCCATGCACTAGGGCGAGTGTCAGACCCCTCACTATGCTTTGCTGCACCCAGTATGTTAAAAAAAGGAATATACACGTCACAAACTATATATAACATGTACCATATATTAAAATTTATAAGCAAAATTGTACAACAATTTCTTGATTAATTAAATACATCATATAACAAATATGTACAATTTATTACCTCAATATCTGTCCCTAGGCGGATGTTGGGAGTATATACGCTATGTGTAGATCTATGTCCCGTAGATCCCTGTGAAACAAAATAAATAAAATTTAAGAAGTTGATAAATAAGTTTTTTGAATAAAGTTCATTAATTTCTAACATTTAAATTTAGATTAAATATTAATTCGATTAAAACACATGTATATATACCTCTTTGGAACACGTCTCCAAATCTATGGGATTACCACCTACGACCTCAACACTAGCAAATACGTCGCCAAGTGAGCCAAGTTGACTTAGGCCTAGAACATCAAGATCCATGTTGTGATCAGTTAAGAGCTGTGTGTATGCCACACGGGTAGATGGTGTGGGCTATGAAGCTCACACACTGGAGCAGAAGCCTAAACACTGAAGTACATGTTTAATTTTAATATTAATAAATTATAAATTAATAATGAAATAAAATAAATTTTAATTATATTAAAGGTTTAATTTTCACACACCGGAAAAAAAATGTGATGATCCCAACAATAGGAATTCTAACTATAGCAACGACAATACTACCCTGACTAGAAGATACACTGCCACTCTTCTCTATAAAATCTAAAACCCCTAATAGTGGAATGATGCAATGCCATGAAATCACCTCATATGCATGCAACAAGTCAATAGCCATGATGCATCCTCGTTGATGTGTCTAAGAGGGATCTGTAACCACCTCAAAGTTCTCTGGGGAAATCAAAGATGCACGAGTGTATACCTCGCTACGTGAATCATTTCTTCCACTAGAACCTCCATTGCTAGTATCGTATCTATGAAGGCACTGACCCACACAGTCAGAAGATATCAATTTGGTCTCACAAGTAATGCCAGCAAGACCCTCAATAACAACCTCATGTGTAGTCATAATGATAGGTGCTGCGACATCCTGAAATCCTGATAAGAATGGTTGTGACCTTGGTACAAGTTTCCATGCGTCAACAACTATAAGAGCTCCCTCCTTTCTATATACCTCCCTATGGCTAATACGACCATGCCCCTGCCCCAAATAACTAGGGATGTCTAAATAGTTCACCTTTAGGTTTAGGTGAGCCTCAACATGTAGCATCATTATGAAGTATAATGGTAATTGGTCATTATTTGGAAATTGGCCTTGAGAGGCCACAAATCTAGGATAAATCAAAGGGGCCAATAGGGGACATGAACATTTGTTTACATAATATGCCCTTACTTTTTGTTTGTCTGCATAAAAACTCCAACAAGACCTTTTAACGACTTCCTTATTGGAAATTCGTAATGTAATCTTATTATAACCTACATCTCCTTAGACACTTGATTTTAATGAATCCATAAATTTTTTTATTGACTCAAAATCAAATGGGTTATATGTTTTCAAACTTATCTCTATTCCACGAAGATCAACCAGTATTTTTTCATAATGGGCTTTATACTTCCCAACTGTAGTTGGATTCTAGAGGATAGATTGAAATTTTTCAATCTCTAAATCGGTCCTCTCAAAAAAATTAGGAGCAGAAGAAGCCATGACTGTAAAAAAATGAAAGTAAAACTCAATTAATAGTACTTTTAATGAAAAAATTATCCTAAGATATTCTCCTATTTTAATGAAAATAGAAATATGATTTTCAAGATTCAATGCAAATAATTTAGAAAATAAGAAATTACATATATCTTATAAGTCAGTCATGCATGAGTGTATGGATCACATAGATTTAATGGAACTAAAGGAGGAATTATCTAGAATGTAACATACAGTTTTTATAAGTCAACCATGCATGAATTTAAGGATTTAAAATCTTTAATACAATGTACAATGGACTCCACCATATCCATATAAAATTCTAATACGGGATCCACCTTATTTACAAAAAATTATAGGTTGGGCACCTCCTTCATCATAGAATCAACCACATTGTAACACTACTCAACCTTAAGGACCACACATAGGATAACATAATTATAATTAGGGCTAGAACACTCCATAGATGTCAAGTGTAATGTGTAACATGGGGATACCAAGGTGGTTACTAGTAAATAAAATTAGAGCCTCAACCCCAAATGTGGTATTTTTATACCTTTATTAAGAGAGAAATCACATTTTACAAAATTTCCCATCTAATAAAATGCAAGAAACATATCACACATATCGTAGAGTTCCTACACAACATCACACATAAGAATATCCCACATTGGAAACAATGTGCAAGGATAAGTAATTACGTAATGTCACAATACACAATCAAATAAACCATTCTTAGACAAATAATGAAAATAAGAAATTAACACCATCTAAAACACATCTAATTTAGCACCATCTAAAATAATGAAAATACCATCTAAAATAATGAAATTAAGAAATTATGTATGGTGACAAGCTATTAAGGGAGGAATTAAACACATGCATGGATATGAGTGGCAATAAATATAGTGGGAGTAATCTAGACAGGTATAAGGACCATGAATTAAAAGGATATCTCCTCTATCTATCAGGGTGGTCTACATCCTATACTAAACAAACACGTCCATGATAGTTTGAGAGTGTACTAAAGTGCTTAATTTGTTTGAATATTTTTTCCACACCCTTGCAAAACCCACTTATACATAACTTGAATTTGAGAGATCCACAAGACCAAATATCTTTGGAAAGTTTCATAAGAGATTGTGACACTAAATGACCAAATGCAAAAGCTTCATTGTGATTAAATTTATAAAATTTTAGTGAAGAATATATAGTAATGAACATTGAGAAGTATTTAAATGGATTAATACACATTTTATATTATTAAAACTAGATCTCAAATTGAAATAAATTTATATGCATGAAGAAATGATATAATGAAAATGTTACAAAATGCAAAATGAAAAAATGAAGGGAAATGTAAAACATTGAAATAGATTTAGTAACATTTTAGGTGGAGAGAGTTTGTGTCTTCTAGATAGCTACATTTAATAAAGTAGGTAATGAGGTTAGTGTACGAATGAAAAGAAGTAATTTCAAGAATTAAAATGTAGTAAATTACTTTGTAGGGAGGTTTAATATCTACTAGGTATCATAAATATCATGGATTTTCATCTAAAAAAATAAAAAAATTATCCCTTTGACATTCTAGTTGGTGTGAGTTAGCTTAAAATTTTCGAGGAGATTGATCAAATGATGAACCTTCTTAGAGAGAGTTTGTTGGGTCAAGAATGTACAAAGGAATTGAGACTTGAAAATTAATTTTGTTTCCTAGTTTACCATATAATGGTGAGTCATTTAGTTAGAAATTTAATATATCATTACAACAGGAATTACAGTTTTCACAGCACCATTATTCTACAGAAGGTATATTTTAAATTTAATATATCATTACAACAGAAATTACAGTCTTCACAACACCATTATTCTATAGAAGGTATATTTTAAATTTAATATATCATTAGAGAAGACATTATAGTTTTCACAGCACCATTATTCTACAGTAATAATACTTCTAATATATTAGTTCTCAGTACCTGGATTGAAACCATCTAAGGTTTACAATGAGAATGTGATTTAGAGATTATATCATATTATCAAGATGATATTTTTAAAAGAAATGCTCTTAGAATCATTCTCAGGAGTATTGTATGGGATCTAAATAGGTATTAACCCATGCAAGGTTGAAGAAATTTCTCAGTTATTGACAGTCTTGTAAGTGCTTGTTGGAGACACAAGAGCAGAGTAGTCATAAAATTTAGGAGGTTATATGATGAATGAAGAGGATTCACAATATTGAGGAATAATTCGTAATCCTAATAAACAAGCATTGGAATACTTGCCAAATAAAACATTATCTATTAAAGTTTACTCCTAGTAACCTGTGTAAGGAATATTGTGTCATCCAGAAATGATGAGATAGGAACAAGATAGGGGTTATAGAATTTATGATTTAAATCAAGGATGTAGTAAAGAATGGTCAGTTTAAATCACTCTTTTTAGGCCTTTGAAGGTTGAGAGCCTAAAGTAACTTTTAGTGCAAATCTACAACACCCCCAAATTGACCTCTTAGATCTATAGAAAATTTGGCCATTTGGTGTGATTGGACAACATGGAATCTTCCTCCAAAGTGTGGGACTTTGTGATTGGAAATAATCTCTAAAGAAATCTAGTTCTTACTCCTCTGATTAGGTGTATGCAGGAAATTTGTAGAGGGTTAACTCAAAATCCTACTCTAAAATTACCAAGGAGACAGGGTTGAAAGAAAACATGAAATTAAACCTAAGCTAAAAGGTGATACACCAAGGGAATGATGAAAATCTGTTCTGCAAATAGGCACAAACTAGAAGATTGCATACAAGAAACTTTCACAAGAGATCAATTTTGTAATGAAAAACCTATGGGAAGCAATAGAAACAAGAAAGGAGTTGTAGATCACCCACAAATGTGTTTTATTACTCTGTAGATTTGATACAGTGCATTACAAATGGAAAAAAGGTATAAAATGTGTTACAATGCTAATGGAAGGTCTAGAACTCCACAAATTTACTTGCCAAGGGAAAGAAGGGAATCTATAAAACATAAAAAATGTCCAACCCTTTACAATGAGCCAAAAATTGGCATATATCGATAAAGTAGAAAGGAAGAATGATGGAAAATGTGGCAAACTAATTTTCAAGCTCTAACCACTGACAAGATTCATTAGAACAACAAGGGAACCCTCAAAAATCGATTTTTTGATGCATTTGGCCATGCTGAAGAGGAAACGAGCGCCATACTTCATCAAGTTTGGTGGTTGGGGGTCAGTTATGTAATTTTTTTCCATGCCAGGGACGTTTCTTCATTTTTATCCTATAAATTTCTATGAAAATTCAAAATTGAAGGGTCCATCATGTATATAATTTCAACATCTTTCCAGTGATATAAAAATTGTGAAAATCTGAGCTCTGGATTGAAAGATATGGCCTTCTAAACATTTAGGGAAAAACATGGCAAAATTAGGGCAAAAATCAGGTTGTCGGGCTAAAAATTTGACCTTTTTCCCCCTTTTCACAAAAATGGAAAATTTTCTCAAAATTCTTTGCAACACCGCTGGTACGAGGACATGTGGCATCACTTGATTGGTCAGTGGGGTGAAAAATAACATTATTCCCTTTTTGCCTGCAAGGGAAAATTTTCCCATGGTCTTCCCGCCCCTAAAATCCCCACCACTAAAATGGACATGTGGCACCACCTAATTGGCTGCGGAGATGCGGCCCCATTTTTTCCTTTTCCTTTTTGTAACTTTGGAAAAAAAACTTAATTCCTCCCAACACCTTGATTCCCACTGAAGTTTTGGACATGTGACACCTTGCGATTGGTTGGCAAGGATGTGCTTCCATATTTTCCTTTAAGAAAATCTGACAAAGAGCCAAAAACATTAAAATCCTTTCACTTCCCGCTGCTCTACCATGACACATGGCATATCCTGATTGGTCACAGGGCCTTAAGTTTTTCCTTTTTCCTTGCGGGCTTTCAGGTGGAAATTTCTCCTTAGATTTTTTAGCCCAAAAGGGGCTAAGTGCTAGAAACTCCTCTGTAGGTCCGCTAGTGCGCTGCTTTTTAGTCATGTGTCACCTACTAATTGGTTGTGGGCCTTTGGATTAGGATTTTACATGTTCTTTTAGCCTGAAAAGGCTAAGTGTCAGTCTTTCTTCTGCCTCTCCACCAACCCGCCTTCATACTTTGGGAAAAATTTTCCTCCAAACTTCGCCAAGCCATAACTTTCAAAATACAAGGAGTTAGGAGGATTTCTTTATCTTTCTAGAAAGGGGAAGAAAAATCCTATCTGATGAAGTCATATCATGAAACTTTTGAGTGGCTGAAAGTTGAAAAAACCTGGCTAAAGCACAAGGAAGGAGAAATGAATGGAAAGTTATCCAAAATAAGCATAGGCTTATTTTGGATAACATATTCGGTGACTCAGAGGGGTCATCTACCTATAAGATGAAGTGATCAGTTGCTTGAAAAATCCATTGGGTATGGAGTCATGGTTTATAGCTTGAATTGATATTCTCTTTGAAACTAAACTTCATCAAATACCAAGTCCAAAGCGCTATGCAAGAGCAACAAAACAACACCACAAAAACATGTACAAAAATAGAAATCATACACATTCCAAGTGGAATATGCAGAGTGTGCAAAAAACTTAGGAATAAATCAACCTAAATTACAACAAGACAATGTGCACAAGCACTTAGAGGAATGAAAATTCTAAACTAATATGTACAAGGTGATAAGTTTCCCTTCTAATAGAAATGCTTTAGATGGATTCGATTAACTAGAATCTGCAATTCCTCACCATCCAATGTAGACAATTGGAAGGCATTGTTGTTTTTATAGTTTGTGACCATGTAGGGGCCACTCCAAATGGAATTAAATTTTGAATGCCTTCCTAGATTTTCTCAGTCTGCATCCCATTTTAACTCTAAATCTCCAACTTGGAAAGCTCTAGCCTTAGCTTTCTTATCAAAGCTTCTCTCGATCAATGCTTGATACTTTTTCATTGTTTGGGCTGCATGCTCTTTGATTTCTTGAAGTTCCATCAACTCTACATATCTAACCTCCATTGGTTCAAACTCCAACAATTCTAATTGCTTCATGGGTTCTAATGCTAGCAACTAAAGTGATATAGGTAAGACTTCCTCTTTCCCATAAACAAATTTGAATGGAGAGTTACCTGTGGATCTCTTAGGAGTTATCCTATCAGCCCATAGAGCTTATTTGAGCTTAGTGTGCCAAGTCCTCTAATTTTCATAAATATTCCTCTTAATGATCCTGAATAGATTCTTGTTTGTGGACTCAGCTTGGCCATTACCTTGAGGTTAATAGTTTGATGAAGTTCTCAAGTATACCCCATTTGTAACAGCCCATTCAGTGACCTTTGACCCTATGAATGCCAATGCATTATTTGATATGATAGTGGCTGGTATACTAAATCTGGTTGTTATCCCCTCATAGAAGTCTAGAATGCTATAGTCATTTTCCTCTTTGAGTGCCACCACTTTAGTCCATTTGGTGAAGTATTCTTTTGCTGTTAGAATCCATTTGTGCCCTTGGCTTGAGTTTGGATTGATGACTCCAATGAAGTCCAATCCCAACTGTATTAATGGTTGGTTGACTAATATTAGGTGCAATGGAAGTTCTACTAACCTTTCTGTACCTGTGAAAAATGCACAATTTCTTGCACCTCTTGATCCATGCATAACAATCACTAAACAATTTTGGCCAATAATAACCAAATTTCATGATCTTGAGAGCTGTCACCTTTAGAGAAAAATGACCTACAGTTGATCCATCATGGAACTCTTCTAACATTCTCTCAATTTTATTTGTACCAATGCATCTCAGTAACACTCCATTGGTATCTTTTCTGAACAAGACACCATCAATAAGTGCATATGGAATAGCCTGCAATTTGAAGTGTCTTCTCTTGGCTTTATTCATCTCTAGAGGGTATAGGCCTATTTCTAAGAAGTGCATTATATCTTGGGTCTAGCAAGGAGTGAGCACACCATCATTTTCTTCTTGACCATTTATTTGTTCTTGGTTGTCTTGCAACACTAAAACAACATATTTCTATTTGTTTGCTTCACCTGGCTGACTCAAATCCAATTTATCACACAATCCCTTTCCATGGACCAGCTTGGTGACTTTTATCTCAATGTTATACTCCATGACATGAGTAATCCACCCTGCACATTTTTCATTTAGATCTTTGTTGAGGAGAAAGTCCTTAAACTCCCACATGAGAAACAAATAATTGAACCTCTGTTGTTTTAAACTAGACGCTTAAAATTATTCAAGATCCTAATCACTACAAGAACATGATTCTCAATGAAGGAATACCTTACTTCATAGTTCTCCAAGCTTTGGCTAAAGAAGGCAATTGGCTGCTCTACATTTTCTTTTTTATGTTGTACTAAAATTGCAGAAATTGTGTCACCACCACAAAACATATAGAGGATGAAATCATTGGAGAAATCTGGGTTAATGGGGGTTGGAGCCCGTGAGATAGATTCCTTGATGGACTCAAAAATTATCTTACCCTCAGATGTCCATTTGAATTCCACACTCTTGTTTAACATCATAGTTATGGGATTGAAAAGGGCTGCAAAGTTTGGAACAAACCTTCAAACAAAATTGATTCTTCTCAAGAAACTTTGAAGATCGTTCTTGTGGCTTGGAAATGGCAGTGCTCTTATTGCTTCAACTCTCTCTAGATCAATTGTCAACCCTTATTTAGAAGCAATGCGGCCTAGAAGCTTGCCTTTATGAGCTAGGAATATACATTTTTTGGGATTCAATGATACCCTAAATCTTCTACATCTTTGGAACAATTGTCTCAAATGAAAAAGATGATCTTCTGCACTTTTAGAAAATACAGTAATATCATCTAGGTATATCAGCACTATTTTTTTGATCAATCCCTTGAAATCCTATCCATTTCCCTTTGGAATGTAGCTCCAGCGTTGGGCAGCCCCAAATGGCATTTTTCTATATGCATAGGTCCCCCATTTGGTGGTGAAGGCTGTTTTGAACTAATCATCTTCCTTCACCATGATCTGATTGTACCCTGAGTAACCATCTAGCAATGAAAACCTCTCAGAGCCAGCAACAAATTGCAAAATATGCTCCATAAAAGGAAGTGGGTAGTGATCCTTGAGAGATGCTCTATTTAAATCTCTAAAGTATACAAACAACCTAATTTCTCCACTCTTTTTCCTAACTGGAACCAAGTTTACAACCCAACTTGAATGATTGATGGGGAATATGATACTTGCCTCTATTAACTTGTTTAATTATTTCTTCATGAGAGGCTCAATATATGGATTGACCGGTCTCTAATTTTTCTTGATGGGCTTAACACTTTGATCTAGTTCAATTATATGTTGTGATAGTTTTAGATTGAAGCCTCTTAAGTCTTCATAGCTCTAAGAAAACATGTCCAGGAAATCTAGGCAAAGTTGTATGAAATCATACCTTTCTTGCTTGGTTACCACTTTGCCAATTTGAAGTGATTTTCCTTCTCCAACTGAGATGGGCTCTAAATCCTCTCCCTTGACTTAGATGTTTTATTTCTCCTTCCTAAAATGATCATTAGGATTGAAGATAGACTCCAAATTCATAAGTCTTTTTGGCAATTTGTTGGTTCTCAACTATACTACTTGATCACCATACTACTGTTTCCAACTTGTCTTGATTTCTAGCTGAGAACTCAACTTCTTCTTGCAAGAAATTAATGATCTGCTAGTCACTCTCAAACACTTCCAACTTGTATTATTGTCTAGCACTGATGGTCTCACAATCACATGGATGTTTTGGCTGAATTTTTTCTCTTTTGATACTCTCCACAACATCAAAGGTTGCTCCAACTACTGCAAGCCTAATAACAACTTCATTCTTCTTCCTAGGGATGGAATTGATGCCAAAAGCTTCAAAGTCCTCAATGATATCCCATACCCTATTCTTGTTGATTTTGAGCAGGTCATTCTTTGCAGCATGTTGCCCTTTAACTTGATTTACTATCAACTCACTGTCACCAAAAACTTGCAGATTCTTGATGCTTCTCTTCCTAGCCTAGTGCAATCCATGGGTCAAAGCTTCATACTTGGCTATGTTGTTTTAACATGAAAACTGAAATCTAAAAGTTGAGTAGTACTTGATCTTTTGTGGTGAAACAAGCATTGCACCACCTCCAGCACCTTGTCTACTTCTTGAACCATCAAAGAAAATCTACCATACCTCATTATCATCTTGGTGTTCCGACTTGGTGATAATAGGAAGAGGATGATTCTCTTCATGTAATCAATAGACACCTAGCTCAGATTATTCTATCTCTTTGTAGGGATCAAAGGCATGCACCTTGTTTTCTCACTCATCAAGAGTCAAACCTAGAATGGATCCAACCTTGGTGTCAGCTTCATGTGTGTCCGGATAGTATTCTTGGTCAAAAGCTAAACAATTTGCATTGATTGCGTTTGGAGTGTGAGGTTCAATATGAAAATTTGCAATTGGTTCAGATCTGATTGTAGCTTTGGATCCATACCTTGTCCGAAACAACATATGTGACCAATCAACAGATAAGTAGCCTCCAATTCTAGCTGTGAAATCCCTTGAGAAACATATGGAAAATAGAGGTGGAAGATCAATTACAGACACATCTTGCAAAACCGTTACATTTGGGCATGCATGGAAGGTGAGGCTTATTTATTTGATGAATCCAACACTTGATACTTTTGTCCCATCTAATTGCACTACTCCCTTTATAACTGGCTCATATTTTAGGCCCAATTGATCAGCTATCTATTTTGGCATCACTGAACTACTTGCCCCTGAATCTATCATGCAATTGTGCACGAAATGTTTCCCAACAATCAGTGACACATAAAATGGTGGGGGCTTCAAATTATTACCTTGTTACCCCTCATGGTTTCCTTCTTGCTGAGTTGCATCGGTGAGCACATTTTCTTACACATGATGTGACTGATTTGAGGTTGACCAATTTTCCTCGGCAGCTTGCAAGAGATCCCTATGTCCTAGGATGGAAAGTTATTCCCACATAGATATGTTCACATTAGTATTCTTAATTTGTTCAATGATGTTAAATGGGGATGAACCATCTCTTTTCTACCCTTTGGCCTGCACATTCTTTTCTTGCACATGGGCTACAACAGTTGGTATTTGGGCTGGTCTAGAAGTTGGCTTGGGCTGCCCTTGCACATTTGGAGCTGCATTTTTCCTGGCAACACCTTATGGATTGATGGAAGGTTGTGAATCACTTGAGTTTGGTGATTGTTCCTCTCCCATGTTCCTCTTCTTGGACCTTGTATTAGCTACTACACCTTGTGGAGGTGCTTGATTCATCCCACAGAAGTCCTCAGCCTGCCAATTCACAAGTGTGGTCTCATTTAGAGCTTCCCCTTGTTGGGATGTTTCTTGTTGCTGAATTGTTTCTTGAATTGATTCACTCTCTACACCAGTTTTTGTCACCATCAAATCTTGGTTCAAAACACCATTGAAGCACATAGATTAGTTGTGAGGTTCATTGTATGGGAAACACCAATCATATTCTTAAGCCATATTATTTTTTACAGGCACCAAGGCTCTAGATGTAGATACAATATTAGGATTATAGCATTGGAAAGGTCGATTGGAAAGAGGCCTAACTTGATTCTGATTTGCACTTGGGTTGGGTGGTCTATTGGGATGATAGGGTGGTCTATTGGGTTGAGCTTGAGGCTGATAAGAAGGCCTAAAACTTTGAGCTTTCTACCTCTTAAGTGTAACCAACTCATTACCCAAATTTTGCAATTGTTTCATGACCTCTTACAGCTCATTAGAGGCACTAGAAGATGAGGTAGAAGCTTCATCTAAACTTTTATTCCTTGGAGTGGGGATAGGAGCTAAAGTAGGTGCTTGGATAGTACTTGGGCTTCCTAATTCTGGATATAGAGACATGGGTGGTCTAGGTGCAAGTTTACCATCATGTATTAAACAATTCTTAGCCCTAATAGAGATACTAGAGGCTATAGGTAAGGTTACACCTCCCATGGATAGAATCAACATTGCAATATCATAATTTAAAGATTTGAGAAAGTAAAGGAAAGCACCTTCATCTGTTGGTCTCATGACCAATGGGATTCTATCCCAAGTTCTTTGAAATCTGAAGTTGAAGTCAGTTAGTTACTCATTAGGATCCCTCTTGATAGTTACTTGTTCCAATAGGGACAAGTTGTCCCCTTTTTCTCCAAATTTCTCATGGAGGGATGTGCATAGATTGTTCCAACTTGTGATAGAGCCTACTACCAGACTTCTGAACCATTATAAGGCTTTGCCTTTGAAAGAGGATGCCAACAACTTGACAGCAATATCCATTTGCACAATTTCATAGATTACACAAACATTAGCAATGTCTTGGACATGGTCATTAGGAGTGGTCTGATTTTCTCCAATAAAAAATGGAATGCTGTTCAATGTTGCAACTGGAACTAGATTTTGTGCATTAAGGGAAAGTGGGCTGCTGCTAGTAAAGTTGGCATAAGGATTTGGTTGTGCCATTCTGATTGGTCATTTGACTCTTGTTGATTAGATGAAATGCCTACCCGGTGGAGGAGTTGCTAGAGTTCTGTTTGGTGGAGACGGAGATCTTTGAGTTCTTCTTCCTCTTCTTCCTCTTTCTGGAAATAATTGCAAGTAGCTAAATAATCCTTCTTCTCTAGTCCTTGACCTTGTTTGGATCCTTCTCATGAATCTTCAAGCTTGGACTACTAAAACTAGTTGATTCTATCCTTTTGGAGTCACTAGATGTGTAAATCAAGGCTCTTTCAAGTGAGAAATTTGCAAAAAATACACATTAAGTTTTTTGCAATGAAGATGAAGACCTCTAAGCTCCCATTGAGCATGCCAAAACTGTTAGTTTAAATCTACAACACCCCCCAAATGAGTTATGGATCTTTAGTTCAGAATTTGGTCATTTGGGTGTGATTGCACAACATTGATTTTTCTTAAAGCGTGGGACTTTGTGAATGGGAAAACTCCCCAGATTGAGGCTGGTTCCTACCCATCTATTTAGGTGTATGTATGAATTTTTCAGAGGTTCAATACTAAGTCCTACTCTAAAATTCCAAGGAGACAGAGTTAGAAGATGCAAAAGTAAACAAAACTAAGTTAAAATGGTAATACACCAAAGAAGTGATGAACTCTTATTTTGCTAGTAGACACAAACCAAAAATTTGCATGTAATAACTATATACAAATAACCAATTTTCAATGGAAGATCAGATAAGAGCAATGAAGACAAGAAAAGAGTGGAAAATCACCCACAGACGTGTATTATTGCCCTGCAGAATTGATACAACACATTACAAGAGCCAAAATATAGAAACATGTGTAATTTTAATGGAAGTTTTGGTAAAATCCATGAATTCACTTGCCAAAGGGAAAATGGGGGTCTACAAAAACAAGAATTTCCAACCCTTTACAAATGAGCCAAAACTGGCTTTTAACGATGACAAATAGAGTCCAAGAAAGAGAAACATGGTAAAATTGAAGTGAAGGTTCAAACACCAACAATATTCATCAAAATGGCATGGGTAGCCTCAAAAATCCATTTTTCGATGCATTTTTCTATGCTGGAGAAGAAACGAGTGCCATACTTCATCAATTTTGGGTGTTGGGGGTTAGTTCTGCAAATGTTTTCATGCTAGGGACATTTCTTGAAATTTCTCCCATTAATATCCATAAAAATTTAAAATTGGAGAGTCCATCATGTAGAGAATTTCAATATCTTTCCATTGATATAAAAAATGTGAAAATCTGAGCTTTGGATCGAAAGATATGGCCCTTTTAAGATTTAGGGAAAAACAAGGTAAAATTAGGGGAAAAATCGGGTCCGAGGGCCAAAATTTTACCTTTTTACCCCTTTTTGCAAATTTGGAAAATTTTCCCAAAATTTTCCATGGCCCTGCTAATCTGAGGACATATGACATCTTCTGATTGGTCGGCGGGTCAAAAATCACATTCTACCCTTTTTGCCCACAAGGGCAAATTTTTCCATGGTCTTCCGCCTCTGAAATCCTTGCCGCTGATGTGAACACATGGCACCCTCTGATTAGATGTGGAGATGTGGCCCCATTCTTGACTTTTTTTGTTTTTAAAACTTTTGAAAAATTTCCTAAATCCTCCTGATGCCCCGATCCCTGCTGATGAGTGGACACGTGGCATCTTTTGATTGGTCGGCAGGGTTGCGCTTTCATTTTTTCCTTTTAGAAATTCTGACAAAAATCCAAAAACTTTAAAGTCCTTCCACCACCCACCGCTCTGTCTTGACATGTGGCACATCTTGATTAGTTACGGGCCTTAAGCAACTTCTTTTCCTTTGCAGACTTTTAGGCTGAAATTTGACCTCAGAGTTTTTTTCCCAAAAAGGGCTAATTGCCAAACACTCCTCCGTGGGTCCACCAGTGTGCTACTCCTCGGTCACATGTCACCTTTTTATTGGTCGTGGGTCTTTGGAGCAAGATTTGGATTTGTGTTTTTAGCCTAAAAAGGCTAACTTCCAATCTTTCCTCCGCCTCTCCGCCAACCCGCCTTCATACTTGGGAAAAATTTGCATCCAACCTCCACCGAGCCATTGATTTCAAAATATTTGTTGCTAGGAGGACTTCTTTATCTTTTTGGAAAGGGGAAGAAAAATCCTATATGATGAAGCCATCTCTTGAAATTTTTGAATGCCTGAAAGTTAAAAAAACTTGACTAAAGTACAAGGAAGGAGGAAATGAAGGCAAGTTAGCCAAAATAAGCAGAGGCTCATTTTGGATAACAGTAACATTGTTGTAGTTCTTTTCCATGCTCAGAGATAACTAAATTTTTCATTTTTTTCTTGGAAGAAAAGAGGGTCTTGTAAGTTGAAGCAACCTGAGGAAGGACTAAGTATTGAAAATTTTAAGTTATCATCTTAAAAAGCTAAGGAAGGTAATTTAATAATTTTTAGCCCTTGTAAAGTCCACGAGCCTAAGCAAGCTATGACAATGTCTACAGTAGTAAGTATGGTGCAAGCTTAAAAAGAATATACAAGGAAAGATAGGGATAATTGAGTGAGTGGATAAATGAATGAGCCTAGAAAATTATTGTGTAACCTATGTAGGATGTGGAGAAGGATACCCAAAGTGAATCAATGAACATGGTATATTTTAAATTTAATATATCATTACAGTAGAAATTACAGTCTTCACAGCACCGTTAATCTATAGAAGCTATATTTTAAATTTAATATATCATTACAACAAAATTTATGGTTTTCACAACACCATTATTCTACAGAAGGTATATATTAAATTTAATATATCATTACAGTAGAAATTACAGTTTTCACATCACCATTATTACCATGCATTGACACTGAACACCAAAAGTTTTGAAGCATGGTCATGGTAGAAGAGATTTTAAATGGGGTTTTGAAAAAAATGAGCTAGGGTTTCATTTATTTTATGCAAAAATCCATGGGATCCTCCATTTTCACCAATAAAATAACTTATTTCATACCTGGTGCTTGTCAATGGCCTCGCTGGTCATCAGTGGCCACACTAGTGGGCTTGTTGGGCATAGTCTGTGCTTGTGGGCTCAGTGGGCTCAGTATGGTCTGTGCTTGTGGGCTCATAAGTGGCTACGCTAGTCTAATTGGTGGGCTCGTTTGACATAGCCTACTTAGTGGGACACATTTTCGGGACAATAAGTGGGACACAACACCATGTATTGACCCAGGGACATGTTATCATATACCCTACGCATAACAACAACGCATTGGTGGGTGGTGCACAGAGATAATATTATGGAATGGAATGAAATCAGGATCACACTATCTACTCGGTTCTTCAGGAGCAATGCACCTACACAGATATGCGCTTATCATGGTAACCAACCTATTCAACATCATATCCAGCAATGTGAAATAATCTAGAAAGAGGCATATGAAGCATTACCACCTTCACTCTGGGTGCATAAATTATATTCCACCCTACGAGGATGCACATGTGCTTGATATGTATATGTAGGGCTACATAGAGAAACTAGAAATTGATAGAATTTGATTGTAGGAATGATCCAGACCTTTGACTACTTCTCTTCCAAACCTCCAGTAGAGGAGGCATTAAAATTTGTCAAGTGCTTAACTATTGGAAATAGTAAAAATGTGGAAAGAAATCATTCAGGAATTATTTGGTGAGACAGATTCGGGAGCGCATTTTAAAGAGGAAGAAGTGGTAGACTCCATACTACTTGAACATGCTTGCCTTGAGAAAGAAAAGGAAATATGGTCTACATGATGGATGAAGAGGAAGTTGAAAATATGGATGTCGATCATTCACAAGGAGTGCACGAGGTCTTGGACAGTGCAGATAAGGATACACATGCATATCATGAACCAATGAAGACAAATAAAGTAAATATAGGGTCAGAAGCTAAGCCTAAGGAGGCCATCATTAGAGACTGTTGGTCATACTTGGAAGTGGCCAAAATTATTGAGTTACTATGGGATTATCAGGACTTATTCCCTCCGGGGTGTCATGAACTTAAAGGTGTGCATGAATCACTAGGGGATATGAAGATAAAGCTTAAAGAAGGTGCGCGCCCAGTTAGAAAGAGACCTTATAGAATGAACCCTAACTTGTGTGAAAAGGTTAAGGAATAGATTGAAAAAATGTTGAAATATGGAGTCATTAGACCCTTAGATGAGTCAAAATAGGTTAGTCCAATGGTGATCAGTATAAAAAAGGATGGTTGGATTAGAATCTATTTGGATTACAGGGAGATGAATGTTACATGTGTAACAAACCCATTTCCTACGCCATTCACTAAGGAAATACTGGAGGGCGTGGTAGGGCATGAAATATATTTATTTACAGATGGATTTTATGGGTATCGTTAGGTTAGGATTTCCCAGGAGGATTAGGAAAAGACAAATTTTACTACTGAATGGGGAAGCTTTGCCTATACTGTGATGCATTTTAGACTAAAGAATGCGCCTGTTGTATTCTCATGGATAGTTGTTCAGGCATTCAAATATTTTATTCACAACTTTTTACAAGTTTATTTAGATGATTGGACAATATATGGGCTTATTAAGGATCATTGTGACAACTTGCGCTTAATGTTTGAACGACGTAGGTAGTTGAGTATCTCTTTGAACATCAAGAAGTGCATATTTTCTACACTATTTGGAATACTGTTAGGTCACATAATCTGCAAGGAGGGTTCGCTAGTTGATCTAGCTAAGGTTACAGTCATTCTAGGCCTAGAAGTGCCTACCAATTCGAGTGAGGTATGTGGATTCTTGGGTCACAGGGTATTATAGAAAATTCATAAAGGGGTATGCAAAAGTTTCCACACCTTTGGAGGAGTTACTGAAAGGAAAAGGTACATTCTACTGGGGAGAACCACAACAATGCGCATTTGAGATATTAAAAGAGAAACTTACTACCATGCCTATTCTGCATTTTCCTTCATGGGATCAACCATTTCATGTACATGTGGATTCCTCTGACATGACCATTGGCATGGTGTTAGCTCATCCTGGAGAGGGTATTATAGATCATCCTAATTGTTTTTCTAGTAGAAAGATGACTCCTGTGGAACATAATTACACAACTACAGAACATGGTGCTTTTTTAATGATTTATGCACTACACAAGTTTAGAAGATATTTGCTAGCTACACCATTTGTATTCTATACATATCACATGGCATTGAAGTATTTGGTAAACAAGCCCATTTTACAGGGGCACATATACAGATGGGTACTATTATTTCAAGAATTTGATTTCACAGTTGTGGTAAAACAAGGGAAAAATAATTCTGGACCATACCACTTGTCTAGAATACATTCAGGAGAGGAATCAAAAAAATTAAAGAAATGATGCCAGAGCATAGTTATATAGGTTTCAATGCACTCCATCAGAATTAGAAGACATTTCTATCTTTCTATGGACTGGCGTGGCACCAGAAGGAATGAAGGCCTTATAAAAGAAACAACTTTCTATATGCATGACACCTTTTATGTTGATCAACGGTGACCCGTACAAGTTAGGAAGAGATGAAGTATTATGTCGTTGTGTATTAGAGCATGAGCAGACATGTATTATGGAGGAGGATCATAGTGGTATTACAGGTGGCCACTATGCAGGTGATGCTACTGCACACAAGATCCTACTCACTAGATTATGGTAGGAGACCTTGTATAATGATTGTAAGGCATATTGCAAGGCATGTGATCATTGTCAGCGTCTAGGAAAACTAGGGTAAAGAGATGAGATGCCTTTAAGATCTATTTCTAGTACAAAATTGTTTGATAAACGGGCTATCGACTTTGTAGGACCTATTTCACTGGCCATGCATAGGACTTGATCGCGCTACATCATTACTTGCACAAATTATCTCACAAGGTGGGTAGAAGCAAAACCTATGAAGGATTGTACGGAAGCTACAACAGCTAGGTTTCTATGGGAAAATGTACATATAAGATATCGATGTCCTTTAAGTCTGAAAAGTGATAGGGGAACACATTTCTTAAATTAGATAATCAGGATATTATTAGATGAGTTTATGGTTGCTTACCATAAGACTACACCTAATCATTCTCAGGAAAATGGAACTGCTGAGGCTTTCAACAAGATTTTGAGCCAGACCTTGACAAAAATTTGTGATTTTGGAATAAAGGATTGGGATGATAAAGTGTCTATTTTACTTTGGGTGTATAAAACAACGTATAAAAGGTTGAACAAAGCCACCCCATTTTAGTTAGTCTTTGGCATAGAAGCCATTCTTCTTATGGAATTCATGTTACCTTCTTTGCGTAACACACACGCTGGAGGTCTAGCTGATGAGAAATATTTAGAAGAATGGATTGAAAATATGATCAAGCTAGATGAGCGACGATCCATAACACGTTGGAGTCAAAAGCAAGAAAATGCTAGGTAGAAAGAATGACATGATAGAAACATAAGGGATAAGAATTTTGAGATTGGAAAAATGGTGCTTCTCTATGACTCTAAGTTCTTGTGCCATTCAGGAAAACTTAAGGTATATTGGTTGGGTCCGAATGTTATCACTTACATCCTTGAAACAAACACTTTCCAGTTAGAAGCACTTGATGGAACATGGCTACCTAGTTACTTTAATGGGAGTAGGATGAAGCCCTACTATAAATAAGTTTTCTTGGTGTTTGCAATAAGGTGGTGTTGCCATTTAGATTAGGTTTTCCATTCTATAATTCATTAATGTATTTCCTTCTTCATCTCTATGCTTTTTCAGTTTATTTTTTGTTCTTGTGTAATAAGTGTGTTTACACGCATGAAGATAATTACTATTTAAGAAACTTTAATGTGGAGAGGACTACACATACTTTTAGTGTGGGGTGGTTGTTGATATCTAGGTACAAGACTATTAGAATTGAATGGTAAAATTAATAAGCTGCTATGCGTGCTATTCAAGTCAAAGGATTTCTTCAAAAAATTGACCAAATATGGAGATGAATGAAGGGATGGTATAACGTGTGGTAAGCAGAGGCCATAACAACTACTAGGGGAAGGTGTAATGACGAGGTACTTGGGCGTAAGGCAGCGCGTTGAAGAGAAGTCTGTTACCAAAGGGTAGGAAGGCATGCTAGAAGGTTATAGTTTGGGCACAAAGATGTACCATGCAGAAAGAAACAAATTGGTCAATGAATGAGAGGACATTTGGTAGGTGAAGGAACAATAAATGCATCAAAAATTTGGAAATTTATATAAGGATGGGATGCGATCTAATTTTTACCGTTGTGATTAATAGAATTTGAAAAGAGCTAAGTACAAAGAGCCGAGAAATAGTGTTCAGTTGCGAAGAGGGTGAAACCAGACGTGGAAAAGAGGTTTGTGTAAAGGAGAAGCTTGCATTCCCATAGGAGAAGTGTTTGAGAAAATAAAACACGTTACAAATAAGCTAGGGCATGAAGATTTGAGCTAGGGTTTGATTTACACATTGTAGAAGTTAAGAGGTGAGAATTTTTAGAGGATTGTAGGGTAGAAATGGCACCAAAGAAGGCAGATACAACATTAGTTAAGGGAAAGAAGAAGGTGGTCGTGGAGGAAGAAGAAATGACCCCTAAAAGAAATTTTTTAGAGATGTAATATCTAGAGGGGTTATAGTACGCTAGGAATGGGATTCTCAAATTCAGAGAAGCAAGATAAGTGAGTACAACCATCATACCATAGAAAACAAGGAGTTGGATGCATTACTGAACATGAAGATAAATAAGCGCACGACGGAGGACATTCCGGTCTATGACGACGTTGGGGAGAATTTATTGAAGAAGATTGGGGTTTATCAATTATATGAGCTCCCCTAATTCGGAAAATATGAGCCATTGTACCAATGGATCATTAGCAAAGTACATGAAGACTTTTTCTACTTTATAAGACGTAGAGTAAGGATTTTAGCCGTGTTGATCTCCACAGTGACAGAGTTGAAGGGCACAAGTGAAGATCTAAATAGTGACTTAACAGACAAGGCCACAATTTTGGAGATTAGGAGGGAGTTGGGGTACACCAAGGGTCCACACGGTATGGACATAGACAAGTTGAAGAAGTACCCAATTGTACAGGCAGCTACACACCTTGTGACAAAGCTAAATGACCAAGAGAGGTGGTCACAAGTGAGCACCATGTGGCTGATTTTTGTAAAGAAAATGTCTGAGGGAGTAGTATATAACATTTCAAATCACATTACAGAAAATATCATTAAAGAAGTGTGCTCAGGAGGAAAGATCAGTTTTGGGGCTGTTCTGTTGTCTCTGGTATTCATGGAAATTGGAGTACTTGATGGACCAAAGGAGAAGATCTAGGAGTATCCCATGGATAAAAATTCACCTATAGAATGATTTAACAAGTACTTGTGTGAAGTATTGATGACCAAACCAGTCAAGTAGAGGGTTGAGAAGTGGTATGATAGGATTCGCGTGATTTTCAAAGAAGAATGATGCATACCCAAGGAATTTCCTTTAGTAGTGGGTATGGAAGTACATTTTGTAGCATACCAACATTTTTATATTGCATGATTTGCGATGAAGAATGGGGCTTGGATCCCATGGTGAAAGTTACCATATGCCTTCACAAAAGGTATTTTCAGGCATCAGTTGACAAATTTTCAGATGTGTACTACCTAACATTCAATGCAGACAAGGTATACTATGACTACCACACACTGAGGAAGAAGTACATATGTCCAATGCATAATGCATATATTGAAAGGCTCATATCAGATGTGTTGAGCACAAAGCCAGTAAGTTTGGTTGTTGGAGACATTAGAGTAACACTTGTGTACCTCCAATTGAAGCCTAAGCTCAAAAATAAAAAGTATGTAGAAGATGAGTTCACACTCCCAAGGCCACTGAAAGGGAAGTATACCATGGAGAATATTCCAGTACCTAAGCCCACAGAGAAAATCGAAGTGGAAGATGAAAAAGACGACTGCCAGGATAGTGGTGGTTTGGAATACAAGAGGAGGAAGCCATTAGATAAAACAGAGTCAGAGCGTACGACTAAGCCAACTCATGGACATGGAGAAGAAGAGGATTTAGAAGCAGTACATGGAGAGTGCCACTTCAAAAGAGTATTTAGGAAAATAAGGACTCAAGGAGCTACTCCACAATCAGTGCATAGGTCACCTCAAATTTCCCCACATAAGCATATGACTAAGAAAATAATAAGGAAGTTAAAGTTGGGCGAAGAGGTAGAGGAATCCGAGGAAAGCATGCCAGGGTCTCCTACACCACATGAATATGAGGAGGAACCATAGAGCAGGGAGGAGCCACAAGAGGAATCAAAGGATGAAGAAATGAAGGATGGAGAGGAAGGAGAAAATAAGACAATAGAATCCATGCATGAGACTGCTTGTGGTATGTTAGAACAAAATCCAAATCTTGAATTTATAGTTCCCAAGGGGCCTAAAATAAAGAGTATGAGTGGAGAAAACAATGCACCAATTATGGGCTATTCTGAGGACGAAGGTAAAATTTTCTACACCCATTTCCAGAGCACTATGACATAAAAGGAGGTATATGGCTGGGAGTTGATGAACGAATATATGGCAACCATGCATACAAGGAAACAATTTTCATGGTCGATGCACACACATATGAATGAGCCATAATTTGATGTGTGTGAGGGGTCATGCATATCAAGGAGGTTGAAGAAGACACCATGAGCTAGACACATAACAATAAAGCCTACTATTATGTCTGATGAGCAAGTAAGTAATGTGTTAGTAAAGGTCTCCATAGAGGTGACATGTAGAAACATATGTAGAAACATGGATAAAGCCACAACCATCAGGGTGCTATGAGAGGAAATTAAGACAAAAGATGCAAAAATAGCATGCCTGACCTAGGAAAAAGACTTGGAACAAAAGAAGAACCATGTACTGAATGCACACCCACATCTGGAGTCAAAGGTACCAGAGCAATTCATCTCAGAAATGCACTATGTCAGGACTTTGATGGATTTGGTACTTGAAGATGACACCATGCACATGCCAACACCAAAGAATCCTGAGCAAGAGGCAGAAAGGGAAAAAGCTACATCAGAAGGAAATATTTCATCTTACGAAGGATTGCTACAAGCACTGCGGGAAGAATTGAAGAAAGTAGACAAGGATTTGAACATCTTTATAGCTCTAAAGGCACTCATAAAGATTAAAACCCTGGAGGAATATGAATTCTTAAAAGTGATGAAGGATGACACATTGGACCACACAGAATGGTTAGTACTTGTTAAACAAAAGAGTGAGGCCCTTGAAGTAGCACAAGAACCACACAAGGAGTGGCTAGATTAGTTTGGGAAACTCATCACGTAGAAGATGGATTTTCTAGAAGGAAGGATGACTGTAATGTCCAATATTGTGTTGGTCTTGCAGAATGAGAAATGAGAGATTGTAAAAGATGAATTGGATTCCATTTTTGTGGACATTCCAGAAAAGGAAGAGGAAGCGCTCACTGAGTGGTAGACCTTGGAGGCTAAAATAAAGGATGAATATCCTGAATTAGTTCTTCAGGTTGAAGTAGATGAAGCTACAGAGTAAAATTATTCTTTATTCATATAAATTTTGGTGTGAGTTATCCTATGTGTCCTCCAATCATATGGAGGGTCATCTCACATGGGTTAGGTTTAGGGTTTGCTATTGAGTCATGCACTAGGGTTACTTAGCACCCTATATGTAACCTTTCACTTCTGATTTATGAATATGCCAAGACACTCTATTGTCTTTCTCTATATGTGCAAACTTTTTTCTGTTATGCAAGTTATTCAATTATTGATTGATTCTTCCATGTGATTACGTTGGAGCCATTACAATTCAAATAGAGTGAAACTTCATCGTGATGCACAGTTTCCGATACAATTTGTCAACTCTTTCATGACCCCAACTTCGATGAAGGGGGGGTGTTGGTGTGAG
This sequence comes from Taxus chinensis, assembly GCA_019776745.2. Lineage (NCBI taxonomy): Eukaryota > Viridiplantae > Streptophyta > Pinopsida > Cupressales > Taxaceae > Taxus > Taxus chinensis. Next base: position 909,829,578 of record CM034149.1, on the reverse strand, counting down.
TTATCCTATGTGTCCTCCACTAATATGGAGGGTCATTTCACATGGTTTAGGTTTAGGGTTTGATATTGATTCATGCACTAGGGTTACTTAGAACCCTATATGTATCCTTTCACTTCTGATTTATGAGTATGCCAAGACACTCCAATGTCTTTCTCTACATGTGTAAGTTTTTTTCTGTTATGCAAGTTATTTAGTTGTTGATCTATTCTTCCTTGTGATTATGTTGGAGCCATTATGATTCAACCAGAGTGCAAATTCATCATGGTGCATAGTTTCTGATACGATTCATAAACTCTTTCAATAGATTCATTCTTATTCTTTTCAATTCACATTCTTTAATTCATTTTTGAGACAACCATTTCCGGGGCTGTATACCATTAGTGTGGGGTAATGTTAACTATATAATACTTAACAAAAGGCACACAAGATGTCCGTATGGGAAAATAGGGCATGTTCAAAGGCATGAATGGATAAGGAAAACACATGGACGGAGGATAAGTTCAAATTTCAAGACTTATCCATTTTTGCACATGAGGATCTATTTTTAGAGATGGCGTGCAGAGAACACAAACAAGGTAGAGACTTGCGTGCCACACATTGGCTATTTTTGGAGGATCAGCTACAAAATAATTTGCATGGATGAGGACTAAGAATATGTTTATCACTATCAGTTAACTAAAGGAAGTCTATTGTTAGCACACTTGCATGTGGGGCTATGTTTATAAACAATGTGTGGCTAATAATAGCATGCGACCTATTTTGGCATTGGATAAGTGGTGAAGGATAAGTCCCCACCCTTATAAATATGTAGTGAATTGTGTAGTAGAAAAGGAGAGAGATATATATATGTATGAATATATTTGTGCAAGACTAGAGTACTGTATCAGATCTATGGGTGCATGGGCATAAAATGCCATTACTGTAAGAAGATTCTGTGTAATTTTCATATTTAATATAATGGAGGATATTGGATGAACCTAAGTGTTAGTTCTGTGTGTAATTGGATCTTTTATGTTCTTGATTTCATCATGGTTAATTTCTTCCTTAGATATAGATTTGGCATGTTCTGTAGAATGATGTATTAATAATGGATCTGTACATATTAATTCTTCATCATGCTAACATCCCACAACAACAAACCTAAAGAGGGACCTAGTACCTTTGCGCACTTTGGGTAGCACTTAGTCTAGGTTGAGGACTGTGTTAGCGTACCTGGGGTATTATTGGTAAATTCTAGGCTGAATCATTGATCCCTATACATTCTCTTTTCATTCCAATAAACATCACAAATCCTAACAATCTTAGAATCTTCTAAATCCAAAAAATGATATCCGAAATCACCAGAGCCATAACCAATGAAATTACATCTTGTTGGTGCCATTTTTGAGCTTGCTTCATGTTTCCCTAATTTATCAAATATGTACCTACTCAAAAATGTTTTATCCTTAGAGTTGGTGGCCTACAATTCTTCCCATCTAGTCAAATTCTTTATAAATGCTCACAAACTTGTTGTTTTTCCCTAGTTTAAAAGAAAAATCCATGTTTGTACCATTTATTTGTGCCCTAAATTTTCCAAAATTGTGAGCTATGTCATGTTTTTCTCTTTTTCCCAATCGTAAAAAATCATGAAATTGATCAAATCATACTTATGTGCTAATTGAAAATCCAAATTCCAAGATAAAAAATGTCTGTGGAAATCATTTTTTCAGTCTGGTTCCAAATTGAAAAAATCTGCCATCCTTGGTGGAAAAATTGAATTCTAGGGCATCCCTAGAATCTTCTACATTTTGGCAGTCAGACGGGTGTCATTTTACCTGTCAAATTCATCTTATTACATGCAATGGAAACATGGCGGGTTCCTATTGGCCAAGGAGCGAGTGGAAAATGTTTTCTAACTTGTTATTTTTTGATTTTTTGGCAAAGTGAAAAATTTGGCTCAATGGCTCCGTCTTTCGCAATAGATGTGCCTACGTGGCGTGTTTTGATTTGATAAGGGGATTGGTAGGAGGTCAGCTTTCCTTAGGAATTTTTGGTTTCATTCTACAAAATTTTCAAAAGCAACAGTTTGTCCCTATAACCCTACAGCCAATGGGTAGAGGACACATGTCCTAGAAATGCAAAAAGGAAAGAAAGGGGCCGATGGGGGACTTAGAGTTTTTTTATCTCTATTTCTCTAAAGTTGAAAAATTAGTTTTATGGCACCGCTCAAATCAAATGAGGACACATAGTACATATTCTGAATCAGAGGGCATGTGGATGATGGAGGATCTTGGAGAATTTTGGTGTTTTTTAGGCTCAAAAAGTTAAAGTAAAATTTTGTTCTGAAGGCCCCATGACCAATCACAGGTGGACATGTGTCCAAAAAAGGTCAAAAATGAAGGGGCGTGGATTTCTGTGGTGACTTTGAAGCTTTTAACTTCAAATGGATAAAAGTAAAAAATATGGGCCGAGGTTCCGTGGAACCAATAAAAAGAGGACACATGTCCAAAATTTGCAAAAATGGAGGACGGGTCTGAAGGAAAACTTGATGATTTTTTTTCTTTGTTTTCTAAAGGTGCAAAAAGTGGAATTATAGGCTCCGCTCCAATCAGATGGAGATAAGCGTCCAAAAATTTGAAATTTAAATGCCTTGTGTGAAATTTTGATCAAAACGAAGAGGCTGGAGGTTTGAACCTTGGGGGGACACTTTTGAAATTTTGCATTCTTCATTGGCAAAATTTTTTAAATTTAAATTTTTGAGTGCATCCCCGACCAAGGTGTATAATTTTAGGCTTGTGCGGGAATGCGAGCCTTTAGGAGGAAAAAGAGAAATTTTTCCTTTTTGGTAAAAATTGGTTGAAATTTTGAAAAGGAATTGTGCCTCCTACAGCCAATCCAAGGGAGACATGTGGCCATTTTTAAAGGTTAAAGAAGAGTGCGGGCTAGCAATGAGTTTTGGAAATTTTCAAATTTTGTAGGGTAGGTATGCAATGGTAAAAAGGATAGCATTGGTCTCGCAGTGATTCAGCAGAGCACCACATGGCATCATCAAGGCGGAGATCGAGTGTGCAAGCCCATGGAGGTTTTTGGGAAAATTTTCTTTTTTCCAAAAAAGAGAGTAAAATAAGTGCAGAAATGATCTCGTAGTTCCATTGGGGCCCACATGTTCGACACGTGGTAGGTCCAGAGAAGCAAGGCGTGGGAAAAGTGGTAGAAATTTCCCAAATTTTCAAAAGGTTCGTCAAATCAATAGTTATTCATCCTAAGCCCGATGCCAATCATGTTTGGCCACGCATCTGGCCTTATTGAAATATTAAAAGGGTAAACTTAAGCTTATTTTTAAGATCCTCGTCTTCCACATGGACGACCAAGATTGAAAGCTCAAAATGCAGATCGACGGCTCTTGTGCATCGCTTCATGTTTTGGCCTCCATGAGAGCTCCAGGAAAACTTGGAATCACGTTTTTTATATCAAATTTCATCATATCTTCGGTGACTTCCATGTCATTTTGGCCTTCTAAGATCAATGGAACCATTTCCAGGGCTCGATTCTTAACATCTAAGGGTTTTTTTGATTTGAATTTTTCCCTAATACGTCCGAGAACACGTGAAATGCCAAAAGTAAGATCTGGAAGTTGTAGAAGGTAATTTGAAAAGGTAAAAAGGTAAAAATGACGAATGAAAAGGTGTTTTTAGGCCTTAATGATGAAAAATGTGCCTCCAAGGATGGATAATGATCTGAAATATTTGTAATGATTGAAACTTTTTGGGCACACCTGGCAACCATGTGAATGTTTTTTTTGTTTGATGTCCCTTTCTAAGCAAATCATGAGGGTTTTTTATAACAAAATTGATCCCATGGCATATTCTTTTCTTGGGAAAGAAGGCTTCAATGTGGCACATGAAGTATATAGGGAATTTTTGAGAAATGTAAGATGGTTATAGATTGAAATTCACAAGGAAATTTCTAAGAGAAAGCTCATTTTCTAAGAAATCCACCAAAGAAGCCTAGGTTAATGTCTTCTATGCGTTGGATATTCATGTATGTGAGTTGGTTACAAGTGTATAACCATCACACAGATCTGAGATTGATGATGAAACTCTCCCCAACTAATGAATCTAGCAATCTTTTGAATTAATCTGTGTTTCTTCTGGGCAATATAATGTCTACTGTATCATTTCTAAAATTCCTGTAAATAGTTTTCTTTGTTCTTGTTGTAATCTTGCATGGGAAGTATTTACCAAATCACACAGATCTCATCCTCACTGATATTGTAGTTGTACTTGCAGTTTTGTTTAATCAGAAGAACTTTCATCAGGCATTAGAAACAAGTAGTTTAAAAATCACTTCATCCTTCATGTGTTCATTTGAGATTGCTTGTAATCCTTTGGGGGTACCTTAGGCATGGTTTGATCAAGTCTTTTTGTGTTTAATTGAGTTATTTGCTTCAAGATTTTGTAGTGAAGTCTCAAATATTGTGTTAAGAGTGCAAACTTGGCTTCCATTTTTGCCTCTTCTGGTTAAAAGAACATCCTTGAATATTTGAAGCATTTCATCTGATACTTGTTCAAGTGTTGTAGAGGTTGTTAAAGATCTAGCATATATCCCACTTTGTCTTGTCAATCATCCCACCACAAAATCATCTAAAACAACAGAGATCCTACCTTATACTACCCCTGATTTGCATTTGTGTGCCCATAAAATATCAAAATCCATTGGCAAAAGTATGCATAGAACAGATCAGGATTTAAATGTCTCTAGTAACATTTTCCTTGTTTTAAGAACATGCCCATGTTTTGAGAAGTGAAAAATTGTGAGAGTTCAGATCTGGGGTTTTGATCATTTTTTCATCAAGGTCTTCATCATAAAACTTTCAAGCAGAAGAGAAGGGTATCTTCATCTCCCTCACCATTACAAGGTTAGAAAATAGGCCTTCTTACCTCGATTACAAGGCACAACCTAAAATAGCTTGGACGAGATCAATTCCTAATGGAGTGTTATCCATCTCTCCATAAATCTGAGTGCTAGTTAGATCATATCCTCCGGTTACCAATGATATAGAAAATATGGTCTAATCTATATTTAAGCTCCATGCCATATATTTGGTGCTACTCAGAATGAAAAGGAGAAAAAATTTGGGTATGAACATGAGTGGCGCCACTGCTGGGGATTTCTTGGAGTTTCTTGGGGTTTTTAGAGTGTTTGAAGATTTTGAGAATTTGATACATTTAAGTATTTGAGGAGCTAAATTGTTGAAATATCTTTCAATACTTCAGATTTGTAAGTTGTAAACAAACATTTCAAGTTCTATCTACCCTTTTCCATTTCCCAGTAGTTCATACACTTTTTTTACATTATGATTAATTTATTTAAGAAGAAGAAGGTTCTGATTTATAAGGCTTTGCAAGGTTTTTAATGCATAATAAACATTTAACAGAATTATTTTAGTGAATTATTACACAACTAAGGTGAAAGTCCTAAGTGGTGAATCCATGCTGATTTGATCTTGAAAATACCAGTGTGTCTTACCTCTCTGTCATTTATAATTTGTTTCTCAAATCTGCAAAACCAGGAGGAAGAAGATCTATCTTCATCAAGTACTTTGCTAAGAAATTGTTTATAGATTCAATAAAATCAGAGCTAGAGGGAAGAAAAGTGGGGAAGGTTGTTGGAGTCTTGACTGTAGGAAGAGAGATCCACCATTGTTTATTTTGAAAGTGAGCAGCCTATTATTTGAGGATTGCCATTATTCTTCAAGAAAAATCCTGATTTAGAAAATCCTCTTGCCGATTTGTATTCCCCATTAGGTGAGGGACCTTATTGTGAATTTAAAAGGCTTGCTTCTAAATATTCTCCTATATTTTCTATGTTTTCTAGATTTTATCAAGAAGGAGAGCTTTTAAGAGACATCCATTTTGAAGATTTCATTCGCCATTCCCCAAATACCTCTCACTCCTCATTCATCCAATTTGTCCTCCAAGATCACCACCTTAAAATAACATGGCTCAGCCTCAACCAAGACCTCTATTTGTTGTTAACACCTTTATTCCTATCAATTTTAGAGGAATGGTTGGGTATCCTAATGTAGTCCCACAAGATGTGAGAAATAGTTTACCAAAATTTCAAGGTAACAATGCTATGACTGGAGATCAGCATCTTAAACTTTTTATTAACATGATGGAAGATTTTGAGATAGAGTTTAAGGATGTGTATGTAAAGTTTTTCATCCACACCTTAGAAGAGGATGCAAGGGATTGATATAAGGCTCTACCTGATAATTCCATTGAATCATGGGAAGAGATGAATAATGCATTTAGATTATAATATGGAGACAAGATTGATCCTAGATTCCTCTTATCTGAGTTTGAGAATATCAAGAAGAACCCAAATGAAATGGTCCATGATTTTAACACTAGGTTCAATAAGACATTGAGAAGATTTCCTGTTAATCTAAGGCCTTGTGATGAGTCTTGTTTAATCAAATATGCATATGCATTTGATAAAATGGTAGCCTATTACTTGAGAGACAAAAACCCTACTAATTTGAGGTAGGCCTTTACCATGGAAATGCATATTGAAAAAAATATTAAAGCCATTGGTAAGCCTCTCAAGAGGGATGGTGTGAAGTTAATAAACCATAAAAACCTCAAGTTAGCAAGGTTGCTGATTTGGAGGATGTTGTCAAAACTTTGGTAGGGGTTGTCAAAGAAATTTCTTGCAAATTAGCCTGACCTGAGAAGGTAATTGGATAGACTTCACAAGGTCAGCAAAGAGCACAAAACCATGATAGATTTTCCAATCATCCTAGGGGTGATCAAAGACAAGATGACAGAGGTAAAGGACTTATGGGAGGAGGAAATAGATAACCCCAAACACGTGAAAGTAGATTGGTTCCTGACCCTCTAACTACCAAGGTTGCTATTGTTGATGAAATTGTTGATATGGATTGGTGTGATAGATGTTTTCTTCCCCATCCTCCATGTGAAGTGGACTAGTAAGTGGATGAAGATGGTAATGAGGATGGAACTTATGATAACATTTTCATGGTGGGTTTTTCCTCAAATTCACAACAAGCAACAACTTCAACAAAGGCAATAAGTGTAAGGACTGCTACAACCTTTTGGGATTGCATAGAACAGGTACCACTTTTTTCTCCTTCTCTTTCTTATGAGGTAGATGTAGTTTAAGGCTTTTAAATTACTAACAATTAATTTGAATATCTAAGAGATTTGATGATAAAAAAGTATGATGGTGGTATCCCTTCGGAGGAAGATAGACAACTATTAATGAATGTTGTTGTTGGTCAAGAGAAAGAGTACAATACTAGAAGTAAAGTTGTTAAGGGAGCTGGTCCTCAGGCCAAACCTAAGACACTCTTACTCAAAATCATTCCCAAAGAATCTCCTAGAAGGGAAACATCTGCCAAGAACCTTGTGGTCCCATGTAAAAATTCCAGTCTTCCTCATGCCCAAGCTGCCAAGAATCCCTTTTAATCTAATGAATCTGTTTGTCTCCCTTCCAATGCTATCTTACCAAAGAATGTTCCCTATGATATATCCCAAGTATTTATCCAAATAAAATTGAGTTTTCCAATCATTGAGTTTCTTAGAATACCCGAGCACAAGAAGAGAGAATTTGAATACTTGGGATTGAAGGAAGAGAAGAGTACCCCAAGTAAAAATGTGAACATTGTTGAAAACTCCTCCAATCATTGCAAATCTTAGAATACCACCAGCATTGGAGGATCTTGGGGAAGCTCCTGAGGTGTATTTGAGAACATCCTTGGCTGATTCCCAATTGAATGTTGATCCATTCTTTACAACTTTGGTCATAAAGGATAGGCTACTTCACAATTGAATGTTTGATTCCAGTGCATCATGTAATGTCATGCCTCTAGAGGTCATGACTGAGTTGGATATCAAAGTGATAGTAGCATATGGGAATTGTACTACCATGGACTCAAGAGAGGTGTCAGTTGCTGGTTGTGTGAAGGGTTTGGTGGTGTAACTTACAGCCTATCCGGGTAAGAATTTGAAACTTAATGTTGTAATTGTTGACTACCCTGCTAAATGGGGTATGTTTTTTTCAAGAAAATGGGCTGCAAGTTTTGGTGGTAGCATTCATATGTAATGTATTTTTCCACTATTCCCATTGAAGGTATCCTTGTCAAAATTTATGGTGAAAAGAATATGTTTCACCTAATTGAGGATCCCAACAATGCTTCTTATGAAGTGTTGTTTGCTGATGTAGATGCTGATAATTTCATTGGCTTTGTTGATGGAAAAGAGAATAAGATGGACGAATAAAAGTGATTTGAATTTATAGGTTCCCCATGGACCTTGCTCCAACTTTTGAAACGGTGCTGTTATAGTTCTGCTTTCTCCTAGCTTGTAGGAGTTTGCTTTTTCATTCAAGCTTAATTTTGAATGTACCAACAAAAATGCTGAGTATGAAGCCTTGTTGTTGGGTATAAGAGTTGCATGGAAGTATGGTGTCAAGGACATCATTGTCAAAGGAGATTTAGAGCTGGTTGTCAAATAAGTGAGAAAACTATATGCCACAAAAAATCAGTGAATGAAGCAGTATAAGCATACAGTTTGGGATCTAATTGAAATGTTTGATTCCTTTAACATTATTTACCATGACAGAGGTCTTAATGTTGCTACTGACAAGTTGGTAGTGTTGGGTTCTATATTTGGAAATTGAACTGTTTAACCTTATTGTGAATATAATATTAAAGTGCTAACTAGGCCTGCTATCCTTGATAATGTGAAACATTGGCAAGTTTTTAATGATGATACTCAAGTGCTAAGGTTCTTACAAAGCCAAGGTGAGTTTGTAGATTAGAATATTGATTGGGAGCTAATGGTGTGCATGAATGAAGGGAGAGAAACTTTGTTTGAAAAATATATTATACAATTGAAAACAAACACCATTCCTAGAGGTCTTGTTACACTTGAGTCAAATTTTAACAATGTTAATTACATCATCAATAGGAACATGATTGCCTCAAGGGATTTGGAATAGCAGAACTTAGGCACTAATAATAAACCAAGGAAGATTTGGTTTGGCAGCAATCTAAGTAAAGAGGAAAAATAGTCCTATGCCCAACTATTGAAAAAGTATCAAGACTGCCTTGCTTGGTGTTATTCCAAACTAAAGGCATATAGAGAAGACTTGTTCTAGCATGAGATACCTCTTGAGGCCAAGACTAAGTGATTCAAACAAAGGAAAAGGCCCATTAATCCACTTCTCTCTATGAAAATGTAAGAGGAGTTCAAGAAGTTGAGAGGTGGAGGTATTATTCAGCCCACTGGATATTCATCTTGGGTTGCAAACCTTGTGCAAGTCAGAAAGAATAACAGAGACATCAGGCTTTGTGTGGATTTTAGAAATCTAAACAAAGCATCCATGAAGGAAAAATACCCCTTGCCAAATATGGAGAACATGTTGTAGCTTGTGACAGGGTCTGAGTTGCTTTCCACGTTGGATGGATTCTCTAGATACAATCAAGTGGTTGTTAAGGAATCAGAAAGACTTAAGACAAAATTCACTACTCCTTGGGGAATATATGTTTTTATTAGGATGCCTTTTGGTTTGATGAATGTTGGTGCCACTTTTTAGAGAGAAATGGATGTTGCTTTTTCTGGTTACATCAATGACTTTATTACAGTTTACCAAGATGATGTGACTGTGTTTTCAAGGTAGAGAGGAGACCACTTACAGGCATTTGGAGAAGATGATGATCAGATATAGGGAGTATGGAATTTATATTAACCCAAAGAAGTGTCATTTTGGTGTGAAAAAGGACAAGCTGCTGGGTCATATTATGTCAAAAGATGGAGTTATGATTGACCCTGAGAGGGTAGAAGCAATCAGCAAAGTACCTATCCCAAGAACCAAGAAAGGAATCCAATCTTTCTTTGGTCAAATAAATTTTATTAGAAGTTTTATCCATCTTTGCTGCGTTGACTCTTCCAATTACAAGCATCCTAAAAAAGGACCAAGTTATCAAATGGGAAGAGGCTTCCATTAAGGATTTTGAAGGAATCAAAGAAGCACTTAAACATGCACCAATTTTGGCAGCTCCAAACTACAAGATGCCTTTCCAAATCTTTTCCTTTTCCTCTGAGTATACCATTTCTTCTATTTTTCTGCAAAAGGATGAGGATGGGGCTGAGAGGCCTATTGCCTTCTTTAGTAAGGCTTTACAAGTAGTTGAGCTGAAGTATACAATCATGGAGAAAAAAGTGTTTGCCTTGGTGAAAGCAACAAAGGTTTTCAGGCATTATACATTGAGTTCAAAAGTGATTTCTTATGTTCCCCACACCATGGTGAAATACATCTTATTAGAGATGGAGATCTCAATCAAAATATGTAGATGGGTGAACAAACTACAAGAGTATGATATGGACATCCAAACCAAAAGGTTGGTTCGAGGTTTGGGTCTTGTTAAGCTCATGGCTGAGAGCAACTTGTAGAATGTAGAAGTGAATAAGCTTGAGGAAGAAAGGGTAGATATTATTGAGAATTTGATGAGTTATGAGTGGTCAAAAGATGTTATCTTCTACCTCAGACACCTATGTTGCCCTGATCACTTGAATAAAAATTAGAAAAGAGCCCTCAAGTTGGCTTCTCAAAAATATATCATCATAGACCTTGGGTTGGCTTGGAAGAACCCTGAAGGTGTCCTCTTGAAATGCATATCTAAAGATGAAGCTCCCATAATAGTTACTGATTTCCATGGGGGATTTTGTGGAGGACACTTTCCTGGAAGGGTAACAACACATAATATTTTGTGAGCTAGTTGTTAGTGGCCTACTCTCTTCAAGGATGTAACCCCTGCTAGTTAGAAAGTGTGATAGTTACAAGTGTTTCTCTATAAGATTGAAATATTTAGGCTCTCTTCCTTTATAACACGTATCAATTGAAGCCCCTTTTAAACAATGGGGAATTGACTTCATTGGTGAGATTTCAGATCCTTCTAGTGTTGGCCATAAATGGATTCTTATAGCCACTGATTATTTTACAAAGTGGGTTGAAGCAATCCCATCTAAGAAGGAAAAACACCAAGTAGTTATGGACTTCTTGTTGAATCACATAATATGCAGATTTGGAGTTCCAGTTAAGATTGTATCTTATAATGCCATGTGCTTTAGAGCCAAACCTTTAATGGCAATGTGTAATGAATATGGAATCAATCTGACTTATTTTTAAACTATAATCCCCAAGGGAATGGACAAGTTGAGTCCAGTAATAAGAAATTGCTAAAGATCATCAGAAGAACCTTGGAACAAAACAAGAAGAGGTGGGGAGAACAACTGAAGTTTGTAGTTTGGGCTGATAGAATAACTCCTAAAAGAGAAACTAGTAGAAGCCTGTTTAAATTGGTGTATGGAACTTAGGATTTTCTACCCTTACATCTGTAATTATCTTCATTTCAGTTTTTCCAGAAGTTGGAAGATCAAGAGCTCAACCCATATGAATCAAGGATCAATCAGATTGTTGAGCTTGATGAGGAGAGAAGAGAATCCCATCAAAGGAATATATGATTTAGAGAGAAATTGAAGAGATTGTTTGACAAGAAGGTCACTCCTAGAGCCTTTAATGTTGGAGATATAGTTTTTTTTATGGGATAGCAGGCGTGAAGACAAAGACAATCAAGGAAAATTTGATGCATTATTGATGGGCCCGTATGCCATTGATATTAGAATTGGTGAACATACCTTTTTTCTCAAAGATTTAGATGGGGAATTGTTGGAACTAACCTGTTAATGGAAAACATTTGAAGAATTTCTTGTACTAATCTCCAAATATGAGGTATGCACCAATTGTATAGCTGTATAGTCTTTGTATTTGCTCTATTTTTTTACTGTTTTGTTGGTTTGTGGTTTGCCCTTTATTCTTGGCAGCCATTCTGGTCAGTTTTTTCGGTTCATTTTTTGAAGGATGGTTCTGGTTTTTTTGCTGATTTGCATTTTGACTCCTTTGCCCAATGGGTATTTTGGCACTTGGTCTACATTTTTTCCTGGTGGCACTCACTGGGAGTGCCCATCCCCAAGCAAGAGCCAATGTTGGTGCCATTTCTGAGCTTGCATAGTGTTACCCTAATTTTTGCACATCCAATTTTTCTCAGAAACGTTTTATCTCTCGGATTGGTGATCTGAAATTTCTCCCCTTCAGTTAAATGCTTTAGAAATTCTCATAAACTTGTTGCTTTGCCCTAGTTTAAGAGAAAAATCTATGTGTGCCCTTATTTATACCCTAAATTTTCCAAATCTGTGGGCTCTACCATTTTCCCTTTTTCTCGATCGTTAAAAAAATGAAATTGATTGATTTATACTTGTGTGCAATTGAAAATCCAAATACTAGATCAGAAATGTTGTAAAATCATGTTTCAGTTGATTCAAAATTGAAAAATTTACCATCCTTGATGAAAAAATTGAATTCTAGGGCATCCCTGGATTTTTTTATGTTTTGACATTCAAACGGGCATATTTTTCCCATCAAATTCATCCTTTACATGTAATGGCAATGTGGTAAGTTCCTATTGGCCAAGGACCTGCAGAAAATGTTTCTAACTTGATATTTTTTATTTTTGGGCAAAATGGAAAATTTGGTTCCATGGCTCCACATTTTGCAAGAGGTGCCTAAGTGGCATGTTTTGATTGGCTAGGGGATTGGTAGGTTTGGGATTTCCTTAGGAATTTTTGGTTTCATTTTGCAAAATTTTCAAAATTAACATTTGGCCTGGTACCCCGTACATGGGGAGAGGACACGTGTCCTAAAAATAAAAAAGGGAGAAAGGGGCCGATGGAGAGACTTAGAGTTTTTTAGCTCTATTTTGCTAAAGTTGAAAAATCACTTTTATCCCCACTCTAATCAAAGGAGGACACGTGGCAGTATTTTGGTTAGAGGGAATGTGGATGGTGGAGGAAATTGGAGAATTTTGGTTTTTTTTTTAATTCAAAATGTTAAGGTAAAAAATTGGCCCAAAACCCCGGTGAGCAATCATAGGTGGACATGTGTCCAGGAAAGGTCAAAATGGGGGAGCAAATTTTGTGGTGACTTTGAAGTTTTTAACTTCAAATGGTAAAAGTAAAAAATTGGGCGGAAGGTCTGGAACCAATAAAAAGAGGACACATGTCCAAAATTTACAAAAATGAAGGAAGGGGCCGAGGGAAAATTTTATGATTTTTTGATTTGTTTTCTAAAGGTGAAAAATGGATTATAGCCCTGCTCCAATCAGATGGAGACACATGTCCAAAAAATTCAAAAGTCAAATGCCTTGTGTGAATTTTCTAAAGGTGAAAAATGAAAATGCTGCTCCACTCCAATGATATGGAGACACGTGTCCAAAATTTGCAAAAATGGAGGGACAGGGGCCGAGGAAAAAACTTAATGCATTCTTTTGTAAAACGTTTTCTAAAGGTGAAAATGAAATTCTTACTCAGCTTCAATCATATGGAGGACATGTGTCAAAAATTTTCAAAATTGAAAGGGATCGTAGGTTCGAACTTCGGGGGGCACTTTGAGAATTTTTTACATTTTTGGCAAAATATTTTAAAGTTGTGAAAGGGAAGTATGCCTCCTGTAACTAATCCGAGTGAGACACGTGGAAATTTTTTAAAGGTCAAAGAGTGAGCGCGAGTCCGGCAGTGAGTTTTGGAAATTTTTCAATTTTACAAGGAAAGTATGTAATGGAAAAAAGAGAGTAGCATAGCCCTGTAGTGAATCAGTGAGTGCCACATGGTAGGAACCGGATCGAGTGCAGACGCACCTATGGAGGTTTTTGGGAAAAAATGTCCTTTTTCCAAAAAATGAGGTAAAGTAAGTAGAATTGGTCTCTGTGGTCTCATTGGGACCAACCTTGTGGACACGTGGCATGCCCAGGAAATGGGCAGGGAAAAGTGGCAAAATTTTTCCAAATTTTCAACAGGTCGTAAAGTGCATATCATTAAACCCTAAGCCCGATCCAATCGTATTTGGTCATATGTTCGGCCTTATCCAAAGATTAAAAGGGTAAACTTAAGTTTATTTTTGAGATCTCATCTTCCACGTGGAGGGCCAGGATTGAAAGTTGAAATGGCAGATCGAACGGTTGCTGTGCATTCTTTTGTTTTGGCCGCCATGGGAGCTCCAGGAAGCTTGGAATCATGATTTTTGCATCAAATTTCATCAAATCTTAGATGATTCTGTGTCTTCTTGGTCTTCCAGGATCATTGGCATCAATTTCATGACTTGATTCTTTGATCTAGGGTGTTTTTGATATAATTTTTGCTCAGGCCCGAGAAAAAATGTAAAAGTCAGATCTGGAAATTGTAGAAGTGAATTTGGAAAGGTAAAAGGTAAAAAATGATGAGTGAAAAGGTGTCTGCATGCCTCAATGATGAAAAACGTGCCTCTAGGATGGATAATGATCCAAATTTTGTAATGATTCAAATTTTTTGGCACACCTGGCAAGTTGTCGAACGTTTTTCTTTGTTTGATGTCATTTTCTAGCAAATCATGATGGATTTTTTGTAACAAAATTGATCCCATGGCATATTATTTTTCTTTGGAAAGAAGGCTCCAATGTGGCAAGAGGTATATAATGCATTTTTGAGAAATGTAAATGGTCAGAGATTGAAATTCAAGAGAAAATTTTTGAGAGAAGTCTCATTTTTCTGAGAAACCCTCCAAAAACCTGGTTAATGTCTTTTGTGTTAGTTCTTCATGAATGTGAGTTGGTTACAAGTGTATAGCCATCAAACAGCTCTGAGATTGTTGATGAAACTCTCCCCTGTTGATGAATCTAACAAGATTTTGTATTAATCTCTATGTTTTATCTGGGCAATATGATGTCTGTTATCATTTCAAAATTCCTGCAAATAGTTTTCATTGTTCTTGTTGGAATCTTGCATTGAAAGTCTTTACTAAATCACACAGATCTCATTCTTATTAATAGTTTAGTGGCACTTGCAGTTTTATTTGTCAGAAGAGCTTTCATTTGGCATTGAAAACAAGCAAGTTTAAAATCACTTCATCCTTCATTTGTCAATTGAGATTGCTTGTAAGCCTTTGGGGGTACCTTAGGCGTGGTTTGATCAAGGATTTTTGTGTTTAATTGAGTTCTTTACTTCAAGATTTTGTGGTGAGGTCTCAAATATTGTGTGAAGAGTGCAACCTGGGCTTCCATTTGTGCCTCTTCTGGTTGAAAGAACATCCTGATTGTTTGAAGTATTTTATCTGATACTTGTTCAAGTATTGTAGAGGTTGTCAAATATCTGACATATTCCCAGTTTGTCTTGTCAATATCCCACCATAAAATCATCTAAAAAATAGATCCTACCCTGTACTACCCATAATTTGCATTTGTGTACCCACAGAAGATCAAAATCCATTTGTAAAAGTATGCATGAATAGATCAGGATTTCAATGTCTCTAGTAACCTTTGCCTTGTTTTGAGAACATACCCATGATTTGAGAAGTGACAACTCGTGAGAGTTCAGATCTAGGGTGTTGATCATGTTTTCATCAAGGTCTTCATCATAAAATTCCAAACAAAGGAAGGATATCTTCATCTCCTTCACCATTACAAGGTTACAAATAGGTCCTCTTACCTTGGTTGCAAGGCACAACCTAAAAACAGCTAGGACAAGATCAAGTCCTATTGGAGTGCTATCCATTTCTCCAAAAATCTAAGTTCCAAACTAGATCATATCCCCAGCTACCAATGACAAACAACATGGTCTAATATGTCTTTAAAGCTCCATGACATTTATCTGGTGCTACTTAGACTGAAAAGGAGAACAAATTTGGATACCAACATATCTCTTAGATTTAACATCCAAATTCTTACTATTTTCCCTATTAATATGCACAAAAGCTTTTGAGCCAAAAAATCTAAGAAAACTGTTGACAAGAAAAATTTTTGGGGACAAATTTGTATATTTATTACCAACTCTCTGGGAACCTAAGTCCCTCTCTTAACCGGTGCAGCTTCCATATATGCATGTGCGAGTGAAAAAGGTGGATTTTTCCTGGTGGCCTTGTAGTCAGGGATCTAAAAGGGGTACTCCATTGACCCTGCGAAAAAGCTAGCAGTTGCTTGGTAGAGAGGACTTTTTCTAGAAGTGGGAAAGAAAATGAGAATATTAGGTAGGGGAACTAATGCTGCAAGTAGAAAATCATATTCCTGCACACACTAGTTAGAAAATTCATCACATGCACTAAATTAAGAGGAAACAACTCTGCAAGTAGCAATAAGTCCAAATAGAATTTTATGAGCATAAAGTATCATGAAATCCCTTAGTCAAAGAAATCTAGAAACTTATTCTTATTATATTGTTTTCTCAAACCAAAGTTGTACATAGTGGGGAAATGGAAAAAATTTGAGATTGAGGGGAATGGTAGAATTTGTCTATCTCCTGTGTTCTCTCAATGCACTCTTGAGTTTACAAAATCAATCACCAACCCTTTGAGATGGGAATAGCTTTACAATTTATAGAATGAGAGGTGACTCATCATCTAACCCCCAATGCCTTTTTATATGTCCTTGCACAACTTAAAAATTTTCAACTTCCTAGGAAACTTTTAATTCCCTTTTTATAACATAAAGGTGACTTATTACATTAGGAACATTAAGACATATGAAAAATTACAACCCCAACGTAAAATCAGAACATTGAGAAGAGAGAGAAAGTTGGGGGTATGAAGAGAAGAGAGAGAGAAGAAGAAGAGAACATGTTTCCATGATATATTTTGATAATCCTCATTGATGGAAAGCTCCAATGTAATGAAATTCTAATTCTTCAAAATCATGGGAAAATCTTTCAACTTAGCTCACAGATGCTTTGGAATAAGTGTTTAAAAACACTATTGAATGGTTTTGTCGATGACCGAAACTTCTACCCTGCACAAGATACTCCTCTAACTTGAGCCATGAAGTGAGTTTCAGGAGACACTGTTGAATTCTTTGAGATGAGTTTTGAATTCCCTATGACCAATTCCCATGGATGATCCTGAATGATGGTGTTCACCTAAATGATCATCCCTCTATGTCCCATTGTTCCAAAAATTCCCCTTGATTATGGCTTACCATTAATAATGAGTACCCACATGGGAGACTAACTATTTATAGTAAGAGGTGATTCTAACTTCTTCTTGACCATATTGATGTGGTGCAATTATTCATTTGATGTTGTGCGCACTACCTTTGCCTTGACCTCTTCTTGGGTTGACTTACTAATTTTAGTAAGCACCCATATAGGGAACTTAATATTTTTAGTAAGTGGTCATTTTCACTGTTTTCTGCTCTGTACACTCATTCTGACTTCCTGGTGACCTTCAGTGTACACTGCTTTCACCACAACTATTTTTGATGATGAATTTCCAAACATAACAAGTCTGTATAGGAAAAATTATTCTTTTTAGAAAGTGAATTTCTATGCTCAGTTTGCGATGGAACATAATTTTGTCACGATCACATCCTCTGAAATTCACATAATCTTTCCCACTAGAATGCTTGGAAATAAAATTTTAAATTTTCACCTGGCAGTGGCTTCGAGCACGAAACTGCCATGGTGGCCATTAATGGAGCTCAAAATTTAAGGGTCTAGTTTTTATCTCCATTCGCAATTAAAAAAAATCCATTGGGATAGGTTTTTCATTTGGAGTCTATGGGCATTTTTTTAGCTCGATCGGACCATCAGATTGTTGGGAAAATCAACAAACGTGAGCTAGGGCATGAAATGGGATTTTTGTTGGAATAAATGATTCAGGGCACCATTTCACCTCCCATTTTTTGTATCTTGATCATCTTTTAAAATGTGGAAGAAAAATATAGTACCTTAATCTGACTTGTATCTTGCAAGATATGGAGGATTTTCAATTGGGTGACTTCATAGTTATTTGGCAAAAAATCTTCATTTTCTCCTCGTTCTTCGTTTCTTCAACAATTTTGATCAATCCTTCCCATAAGACCTATGTATTTTCATGGAATTGAGTTTTTTTATTTTTTTAGTAGAGCTGGTTCAAAGCATCAATGGTGTACTAGGTGTGAGCAAGCAATGGTGGACAAGTTATAGAGTAATGACAGGGTGAACTGTGAAGAAGAAATGGGGGGAAATAATGACTAAGTGCCGGATTTAAATTATTCAAAAAAATATGGGGTGATTTTTTTCATTTTTTATGTCCCTTACCTCAAAGGGAAATGAGGGACATCAAATTTAATAGTGAACAAGGTGATGACATGTGGTGGAGATCGGATAGTTGAGAATGGAGGCGTGGCAAGCACGTGGGGGCTGGAAATTCAATCTTGAAGAGGTCACATGAGTGAATAGGAGTATCCTTAGGGGATGGGTGAATTTTTACATGTGTGATGTCCCTAAACTCAAAGGTACATGAGGGAAATAAAATTCCATGGTGCTCCAGGTGATGACACGTGGTAGTGATCCAACAGTGAAGGCTTTGAGCTCCCGCAAGCACCTTGGGGCTGAACTAACGATCTTGGAGGTCATATGTGGGTTTAGAGGGTTTCATGGGGGCTGGGTGAATTTTTCAAACCTTGATTTCCCTAACCTTGAGGGACATCAGGGACACAAAATCCCACCAAGCTCATGGATCTGAAAATTTGACTAACTCCTGAATCTTGAGGACAACTTACAATGAAAATATCTTGAGCTCCCGATGGAATTTTTTGATGAAATGTTATATGAACATAACTAGAAATTTCATTTTAAATCAAATGGTGTCAGTTGTAGGTATTGATTATTCCATTTGATCCCTGAAAAATGGATTTTTGATTTTGTATTCCACTTGTGCATGAGAAAAACTGCTTGTAAACCTAATGTGCCAAAGTTTTGTGAAAAAAAATAATTTCACCATATTGTATAGATTGGAATTAAATTTATGATGATGTTTTGTTTTTCTGCTAAATCCATCTGGAGCTCCCTGAATCACCTACAGAATCTCAACAACTATTTTGGCTTGTGCACTGCCTAGGCCTGTGAACCCTATTTTTGATCAAACTTCTCCAAACTCTAAAAATCTTCCCTAAACTTTCCAAAATCACTTCCATGATGTTTCTAGGACTTAAATTCACCTCCATGTTGTATTTTTATCATCTGTTTTATTCCAGGGGGTTGCTCCAGTCCTGGGAAGCCTAGTGATAGCCCTTCCCAACACTGCCCAAAGATAACATTTTTCAAGAACTCCTAAAATCACCTAGGGGATTGAATTGTCTTTCCTAAATCACCTATAGGGCTGTGTAAACATCAAATGAGATGTAATCGTAAATGACTGGGTAGACTTGGGGTGCCTAAGAAGGGTAAAACATGAAAATGTTGGCACAGGGGTATAATTTTCATACTAGGAAATTAACAATTTCCTTGTTGCACATTTGCATGAAAAATAAAAATAAAAATCTACTTCTTTTCCAGACAAAGATTCTTCTAGTATTCTACCATCCAATGCTGTTGAAGGCCCATAGTTGATCAAGTACACTACTGTATCCACTTCTTCTACCCAATACTTCAAAGTCAAACCGACATGCATCCTCATGCTTCTAGCATGTTCCATGATTGTTTTGTTCATTCTTTCTGCAACTCCATTCTCCCGTGGAGTTCTAGGAACCATTATTTCTATTCATATTACATTCACTAAATAATAATCATTGAAGTCCTTAATAAAATACTCACCACCATTGTCAGATCTAAGACACTTTAATTTCAAGTTTGTTTCATTTTCCACAAGGGTTTCCCACCTTTTAAAAGTCTCAAAAACATCAGATTTATGCTTAATACGATAAATCCATACCTTCCTTGTGGCATCATCAATGAAATTAAAATAATATTGGAATCCTCCTGTAGACACTAAAATTAGGTCACACTCCCCCTTCATCTTTTGACATATAAGTACCCTTCATCACTTTCACCTAGCCATGGTCCCCTTCACCATACTAGTATTAATTTAATTAAATTAATGCTTTACCCTCACTATATTTATTATTTAAATATCTTATCTAAATAATATCTACACATATAGTTCACTTAGACACCTCATCAAGCTAACTCACCTTAAGACCTATTCTTAGCAAGTTACCATAGCTAACTAAGACTTACCCAAACCCTAAAAATCAATGCCTACACTCCCTCTAACCACATTCCCACATGCTCACAGAATCTCCCAGTCTAATCCATGGGATAATGAAATGAGATCCAAGGAAATTAGGAGGATCTCCCCTAAGTTTCGTAAACCTAGAAAATCCCACCTTGACCGATGTCGGTTACCCCTAACCGTCGCCGGTTAAGCTAGATGGACGTTGGTTACCCATTTTTAACTCCAAAAATACCTTATTCTCAAAGGTGGAACTTGGAACTTGGAAGCAAGTTGGCAAAACAGTGGGAGAAAGTTTGATGAGCAAGAACGACACCTCAGAGAGATAATGCATATTCAAAGAGCCAATTCCAGCAAGAACTCACATCCAAAGAAAGGAGATTGAACATCTTCTCCTGCACAGCCTTCCCAACCACATTATGATCTATTTAAGAAAAAGAGGGAGTGTGGATATAGCTCATACAGAAGATTTTCTTTAGTTGGTGATCCACTTGTAGCCTTCAAACCCATCATCGGTACCTTCATCCTTCATACACAGAACTTTTAGAAATGAAATCCAAGTAAGTATAACAACATACTTTCTTTGGTTTATTTCATTTCATCATTATTTTACCATCCATTTTTTATCTTACTCCCTATTGACCATCTCCAACACTTTGTCACGTCCATCAAAGACCCATTAAAAACCTCACAAAAAACCTACTCCAGTCACCCATTACCTCGTCCTGAACTAACTAAAATCATTTGTGCAATCACAAAGGAGGACTAAAAACCCCATTCTGTGATGTTTCCTAGATTTCATAGTAACCAGCGCCGCGTTATACCTAACTGATGGTCGGTCACCCCTGACTCGATGCCAGGTCTCTGTGTGTCAGCCCACACACTGACCTTAAATAGAGACCTATCCACCTCCATTTTATACCTCACCCTCACTCACTTGTGACCTACCTGAGACCTCTATCAGACCTACAGAACCCAAAACCAACCATTTTGACTTGTGGATTTCTATTCTAGCTTAGCCTGTTGGATTATATATGTTTTCTTATTATCGTTTTTAATTGAGATAACTAAATCATTTCAAAATAACAATAGGATTTAATTTGTTTTACAGCATTAATTCATTTAAAATAGTGGAATAATAGCCATCTAGGAAGTATCATGCTTCCCGGATCTAGCTTTATGCTAGGCAGTTCACTACCCATATCACTTTAATGCTTTTTGGTGGTCTTTGTCTTTCATTATAGGTAGTTCCTCCTAGCCCAAAAGGAAGCCCTCACGGTCAGATATGGATTCGGAAGTCATACATGTGCAACAACCCATCAACTGACATTTTAACATGTCTTCCTCCTATGCCTCGTTACCCTATCTATTTCGTTAATAATTCAAAGAAACAACCTAAGAAGATAAAAGGTGAAACATTTTGGCACAC
This sequence comes from Taxus chinensis, assembly GCA_019776745.2. Taxonomy (NCBI): domain Eukaryota; kingdom Viridiplantae; phylum Streptophyta; class Pinopsida; order Cupressales; family Taxaceae; genus Taxus; species Taxus chinensis. Next base: position 909,808,073 of record CM034149.1, on the reverse strand, counting down.
CTGGTGGGACCCATCTAGGGTTCCTTGCATTTTTTTCATTCCTAGGAAAAAAATTATGTGTTTGTTTCCCTTCTAAAAGCATACACACTAATGTTCTTCCCTAGTAATCCACTCCTTTGTATTTTCTCTAAAGGAAACTTTTCTTTTGGTGTATTTAAAAAGAATAAGTTTCTTTATGCTTTCTACATTTTAATGAACAGATCATCCCTCTTCCTATTCATCTTATTGTGTCATCCAATTTCACATTTTTGATTTGGGGTTCTAAAATCATTGCATTTCATTTTGATTTTTTGTATTATCTCACATTAATTAAGGGAAACCTATACGCTAGAAGTCATTACTAGCTGATGGTTGACAAATGAATTGTAGAAGAGCAATTCTATTCTTTTCTCTTTCTCTGAGTCTTACCAAACCGTACACACAAATTCAAATACATACATTCTTAAACAACATCTTACATAGAAGAAGTTGTAGGTGATCACACGATCATGTCACAGTGGGTACCCAACTCGCTGCTCTGTCGAGTCATACTTCAAAGCGAAGCCTGCCCCCACAATAAGAAACCTAAAACCCTCACCCTTTAGATATCCTTCTTTATGTAGGAACCCATCCTCACCAAAAAACTCTATTTCAAAATTCAACAGTAAGTCCACAAAAATAGCATAAGATGAAAAAAATGTAATAGAATAGGACACTTTAGGAATGTTCTTTCTTAGTGTATGTACTTGTGATTTGCGTGTTTTGAGGTGAGAGCTTTTGATCATTATTTTTTGTATTTTCACGCACATTACCCAATCATAGATTAGTGTATTCCGGCTTCACCTGAGTGTGTCTAGACCATATCACCATCATTCCCAGAATTATGTGTTCTAATTTAAACATCAGATTTATAAATCAAAAACCACTTTTTCTCATTACTATTTCAATCTCACAGTTACTGCCATTGGTTACCTCTGACCGCCATCAGGTTAAACTCAACCAGACATCAGTTCTAGTTACTTTTGTTAACCTACTCAAAAAAAACAGTTTTCACTTCAATTTTTTTCCACTTTCTAAAGTATCTGTCACTGTCAATTTTTCCCATTGACATTTTACACATCCCAAGGTTTTCGCATACTTGTCATATTTTGCCTTCTGCCTCACTGTTTACTCACTACCTATTTTCTACAGTGACCCGGCATCAGTTACCCCTAGACTGACGTTAGTTGTTCCCTAACCGGCATCGAGTTAGCTTGTTTCACATTCCCCCCACCATTTCTTACTTCATCCATTTTTTTATCACCAGATTCATTCGTTCCTACTATTCTCTATATTATTTACAAAGTAGCAACCCCACTTGATCAATACTAGTTCATGTGGTACTGACCCGAAGAAAAATTAACGCCTTCATGTTCCACGTCAGGTCACCAACCACTCCCACCTAGTCCTTCACCACCTTTTATTTTATCATCAGCCATGGATCCCATCTAGCCCTACTACTAACGCTACCGAAGATGAGGAGTTTTCATGAACTCCTTGACCAAAACCCTACTGCATTACAGTTTTACCTCTCCCATTTGTCCACATCCAGACACCTCAGGTCAATTGATATACGACATGCCCGTATCTATCCCCCCAACTCTCACACCCACTTTCGCTTCAGCCCCATCTGGCTCTGTGCTTCCTGCATCCACCTTACCCCTAGTCATTTCGCAGTTAGGTCCTATACCTGCTATGACTGTCACATCTGTTACCCCTGTAGAACCCATTACATCCACCATACCCTCGATGAATACCTAAAATCTTGACCTCATCTTCCCCTAATGTCATACATACCCCATAGCTATGTTCCCACCTCCAGTGTCAGTGACCCCAACCCCATTTCAGAACATAGTTCTTTCCATTCCACAATCACTAGCCCCTATTGCCACTAGGGGTTACCACAAACCTTCCTTCCCCATATACATACTACCAACAACCGCCTGTTTCATCTATTGCTCATCTGGGTACGTACCCCCTATTTCCTTTCCTTCTTCTCTGCCACCCTTACATGGCAGCCCCATACACTAGAATGCCCCACCCATTATAAACCCCAAAACCAACCTCCTCCGTTATAGGAGCCATCCAATCATCATAACCCACCAATGACCTAATTAAATTGATGATGGATAATATGAAAACACTAGAGGCATCAGTCTCTGGCTTCTGCAACTCTCTTACCTATGACGAGATTAACAACAAGCCTATTCACCGATCCATTCCCATCCGTTCATACCCTGTGCATTGAGAAATGCCTATACTGACTTCTGTCAGCCTTCCCTGTCCCAAGTCATTCACTTAGGAATGGATTAATAACATGACAACGTTATAAGGATGCTCTCGAGGACTAGGATACGCTGACATACTAGGTCAAACCTAGTTAACCCTATGTGTCAAGGTACCCCATTAGATCCCCATAGGGCAGCCTTATAACATGACCATATTTCTAACCAGATCCCAGAGTAAAAGGCTTCGTTCGAGTTTAAGGTGTAAATCTTAACGATCAATGCAAAGGGTGTTGCCATAAGTCACCTGTATTGTTGAATCTTACGAGTAGATCCTAATCTTCTCGAAGGTACAACCCTGCAGTTGACTTGTGCCATCAACTTACCTTCAAATCCACCTCGAAAATATCTACTTAACTATTAAGGTGTTACATACGTTGAGTTAAAATTATACTTTAAGACACTCCTTTTAGGGTAGTCTTTTCCCAACCCCTGAGGTTCCTCACCTTTGAATCACCTTTCTTATTAAGACCCATTCCACAAAGAGAAGTTTAATAAGATTTAGGTCTCAAGTTGACTGAAGGAGATCTTCTTGAATCACAATAATTATTAATCAACAAAATTGGGCAGTAGCCCCAAGTCTTCTCATAAGGTTGCTAACTTAACCCTTTTAGGTTTATATCAGTTCTCAAAACTGAAATACATCTTACTTATTAGTATTAAGATATAGTGATTTAAAAACATTAAGTACCCCAATTGTCTTGACTTAGATCAAGGTTAGGGAGTAATAAATTACTCTTCTCGTTCAACTTCTTGTTAAGGTTTATTTTAACCTTAGCTTACCATAAAGATAGTAATCTAAATTCCAATTTAGCCTTAGATAGAACATAACATAACTACTAACATTTACAAGTATTCTTGTCACATAATCTTTGCAAGGCTTACTTAGAGAATCCCAAATATCTCCAAGGTATACAATATTAAAAATGCACTTAAAAACATTTGAACCGAAGAAGTTCAATCCATCAAGATACAAATGCAGCCACATATAAGTAACAATCCCCTCATTTCATTCATTTCTAAGCTAATCAATTACAATTTATGCATTCAGCATACTTGATACAATACTCAACAGCAAAAGAACAACTTTCTTCATGTAATACATTTAGAGAATCAAGTTGGAATTCATCATAAAACCAAATTAAACACTCTGAATATCATATCAGATCTGCGTGCCTTTACCACTTACGACAACCATCTGCAAAAATTGTCAACACGGGTCAGTTCGGTGAACTGAGCATGATAAGCACTAATTCTTAAAACAATTGCAATCCACCAATTGTTCTCATTAAACAACCTATTTAAATGAAATCATTTCTTCAAATTCTTAACATAAATCAGGCTATTCATCTTCATATATTTCTACATGACCTTAAACATACTGCATGACTCATATTATAGATGTCAATTAATCCTTAATACCTTTCAGATAATTCATTTTATATATTAGAGACTAAGAACAAATGAATACTACCATTCTAAAGACAGCAATACTCCAACAAGAATGTTTCTAACAATTACTCAAAGGCAGTTTATAACATTCAACAAGCTCAACTGTCTTAATTCTTTTATAATCATAACACATTTCAATGGTATTGACAAGTATACCTACTTATACAGCAACACACATTTTATACCAGTCTCTCCATACAATACCACGGTCTATTCTTGTTTTTCCCTTACCGTAGAGATCACATAAGGATTCAAGAAGAAAGCACACAAAGTTTCCAGACTAGGAGAGAGAGTATTTTCTTATTCCACTTATTATACATCAACATATAATTTACACCTTAGGAGAAGGAACAGAGTCAATCAGATTCTCATATCTATCATGTTCTGGACTGTACTGACTCCTCTAGAATAATGCAATTACATTTACACATGCAATTAAAATAGTCGAGATCACAAGAAGAAACTACAGTTTCATCTAAATTCAATAATAAAAATCACCTGTAGCTATTAAGCAATACAAGAGCTCTTGCGACAAAGCAATAGTAAATAATCCAACCATAATAGACTCAACAAATCTTTTCCATACATTCATCAACATGAAAATAACCAACGCCATCGCCTGACATGGCACAGCTAGGAGCTCTTTATCACAGTCAAACACGAGACTAGATAACACTATAAACAAATGACGTTTCCTTATGCAATTACAGTGACATTCATACTAAGTCGAAACACAAACATGCACAGCTTCATTCAACTGAATCTAATCCCTACGATTATACAACAAGGACTTATATCAGAAGCTGAATTCAAGAAAGAATAACCACAACAAGGACTTCACAGAAGTCATTCCATATCAATAATTTCCTCAAAGTTTCATCCGAAGTCGAGCTATTACGAAATACAGCAGGGTCTCAAACAGAGTCGAGTTTGTAAAGAAAACCCATCCCTTAATTCCTCAGAATCGAACTGAACATAAACACAACAATATTAAGAAAGAGTCTATTCAATATGCATGCACAGTCGAGGACTTAAATTAGGAATCGAGCCAACACGCAACATATCAAGAACTTCATCAGGAGTCGTGTTTAAATGGAAATACCGCAAGGACTCCAACAGTGTCAAATCCAACCAGTACTCACAACCAGGGTTTCAATTGAAGTCGAATTCATACGACAACAATTCAAGGACTCCAACAGAGTCAAAACCAATAAGTATTCACAACAAAGCTTCTACAGGAGTCGAAAACATACTATCCATTTCAAGGATTCCAACAGTATTCACAACAAAACTTCTACAGAAGTCAAAAACATAAGTTACATTTCAAGGAGCTCTCAACAGAGTCAATACCATCAAGTATTCTCAACTAAACTTCTACAGAAGTCGTAAACATACTATCCATTTCAAGGATTCCAATAGTATTCACAGCAAAACTTCTACAGAAGTCAAAAACATAAGTTACATTTCAAGGACTCCAACGGAGTTTAACCCAAAATTGCAAACACAGTGAGGACTTCTACTATAGTCGCATTCAAGTAGTATAATCACAGCAAGCATTCCAAATAGAAGAAACTTCAAGTATTCACAGCAAGATTCAACAGGATTCAACAACAATAAAAGCATCAGCCGGTCTTCAATCGAAATGAATCCAAAAGGAAGAATAAATACAGTAAACATTCCAACAAGGTCTTCGATTAACCCCGAGATTCCTAATTCCACAGGAAAAGAAGAACCAATACATTACTTCAAACCAACAGTACTAAAATCACTTGAACAGAGTTGTTTTAATGAAAGCATTTGGAGTAAAGAAAGATTTTTAAAAGTCAGGGCCTATCATGCCTGGTAATGTCGCTTAAAAATCCGAAGAAGACCTCTGAATGTGCTCGCACCTTCTCTTCTTCTTCCATGATAGATTAAACAACAATAAACTGTTACCTTCATGCCTTATAAACTTTCCCCGATAGAGAAAAGAGCTAGATATTCTCATAGTTGCCATGCAACACAAAGTAGACTGGTTCGAAGAACCAGTGATCAAACAGAGAGAAAAACGGAGTGTATGGAAAACCAAACAACCAACTAGTTTTCCATTTGCATGCCTTCCCAAGCAATCCGTGCTCGGGAACCGAAGTTCATCAATGACATTAACTCCAAGATTCCCACCTATTTTCCATTGCCACCGACCGCCAAAGTTGGCGATTGACAAATGAAAACAAACAACCATTCCCAAATTTGGCGATGCTGCCACGTCAGGTCCCAATAGCCGTTAGCAACCTCTGCCAAATCCCAAGTCCTTCATCCTTATCCACCTCATTTAATTCCATAGAAACCACCGCCCATGGCTCGCACCCCTTCATAGGTCCCCCTTCATCCATGATCCTTAGATAGGTTAGAAACATAGGTTAGATCATAAGGTAAGACATTAGTCTTACTTCCATAGTGCTAGGTAGCTAACCTTAGGAGCATCAAACCTATAGTTTAGGGCTTGGTTATATTAGCAATAATAATTTAACCCAATAGGTTACAGTTTAGGTTAAGGTTATTAACCTTAACGAATCCATTCTAGGTCTCACAAGTAGGACCGATCAGTATAAGAACCAACAGGGTATAACATTCCCGAAATGGATTCTATCCAGGTATTGCTAAATAAGCTTGCAGTATACCCAGAATTTATTACCTGGCTTAAGGTCTAGGCCTTCTTGATATTACGATATTGGGAACTAATTCATTTAACATGATCAGCCTGAGTTAGACTCCGGAATTGCTTATTCAACACATTCAGACCTTGCAACTTTCGTAAGGTCTATAATTTTTGTTCATCCAGAATAAACTTAAAACATCTCTTGGATCAATGCCAACTGATCCAAGGCTGAGTCATAAAGATGGGTAAATCCACAATTCATCCCGAAATCAGATTGAACTCAGGTGCTAAAAATGAAAGAAATAAAAGAGTCCAAACATATTCCTGACTCAGTCAAAGATCTTCAAGATGCAAAGAAGATACAATCCATATCAAGCATGACTTCACAATCAAAGGAACACATCCTTATATAGAAGAAATCATATATCAACACTTGAGTGCTCAGGAGGAAGTAACAATAGTTCAGGGTGTTACATGCTTCCCTCCTAAAAGATTCATCGTCCCGATGATTACATATTTTTGATTTACCTTCAGGTCAACCAATTTATTAGTTCACAATACAAGAGACTAATTTCAGCTTGAATTAGTTCCAGAAATCAATGTCACAATACATTTTATTCAGCCTGAATAATGTTTGCCTCAATCTGGCTTTCATATAGACATGAAAAAGATAAGTTCATAAAAAATGTTTTGTCAACAGATTTCATTCTGTTGAAAAAGAAAAGGAAAAGCAATTTTCATCTCTTCCAGATTTTCCCAAGTTGCACTTTCTTCGTTAAACTGGTCCCACTAGACCTTACATTGCTGTATTTCATGATTTCTCAAATGCAATTGGTGAGTTTCCAGCACTCGTGTGGGTTTAACCACGATTATTCCTGGGTCTTGGACCTACAAGGAATTCCAATTTAAGACATGTGACAAATCTGAAACGTATTTCTTAAGCAAAGAAATATGGAAAACATCATGCATGCGAGACAAAGCAGGTGGTAATGCTAATCGATAAGCTACAGGATTGATTATTTTGACAATTTCGAAAGGTCCCACGTAACGAGGTGACAACTTGGCAGCCTTGCCAAAAGTTATAGAACTCTTTCTGGGTTTAACACGAAGAAAAACCTTCTCACCAAGCTCAAACCTTCGATCAACCCGCTTAAGGTCAGCATAGCTCTTCTGCCTATCTGCTACTTCCTTTAATCATTCACGAATCAACTTTACTTGCTGTTCCATTTCAGTGAGGATTTCTGGTCCAATTACCACTCTATCCTCAATACTATCCCAACTAACAGGGGTTCTGCACTTCCTTCCATAAAGTGCTTCAAAAGGTGCCATTTTAAGAGATGAGTGATAAGTGTTGTTGTATGCAAACTCAACTAATGGAAGATACTCTTCCCATTTATACTGTTGATCCATGCAATACATTCGCAACATATCTTCCAACACTTGATTTACTCTCTCAGTTTGTCCATCCGTTTCTGGATGATATGCAGAACTGAAGTTTAGTTTCGTTCCAAGAGCTGTATTAAGCGTTTGCCAAAATCTTGATGTCATTCTAGGATCCCTGTCAGATATAATCAATTCTGGTACACCATGTAACCTGAAAATTTCGTGCACGAATCTTTTGGCCAACACTGGTGAATCATCCTTTAGATTTCCAGTGATGAAATGAGCTACCTTAGTTAGTTTATCTACAACTACCAGGATAACATCATGTTTATTCCTGGACATAGGTAACCCTTGTACAAATTCCATGCTTATTACTTGCCATTTGTACTGCGGTATGCTATGGGGATATAATAGTCCAGCAGGGTGCATGTGTTCTGCCTTAACCCGCTGACATTCCAGACAATGAGTCACAAAATCAATAACATCCTTTTTCATACCTTTCCAAAAGTATTGTTGTTTTAGATCAGCAAGCATTTTTGTGATACCCGGGTGTCCAGAGAAGGGCGAATTATGAAATTCAACTAACAACTTCTTTCTCAAATCATTTAGCAAAGGTACGTATACCCTGTTTTCATAACGTAAGATTCCTTCATTATCAAAATGAAAACCTTTATACCTTTCATCATTAGGTTCTGCAGCAAGCGCTGCTTTTACTTGCTGAAAGTATATATCAGATTCTGAGGCACTTTTTACCTCATCCTTAAACTGAGTTCTTAATGTTATAAGAGCAGAAATGTGCTTCCTATGACTTAGAGCATCTGCTACTCTATTCTCTTTTCCTTTGATGTAGCTAATATCAAAGTCATATTGAGATAAAAACTCTAACCACCTTCTCTGTCTGGCATTTAGATTAGGCTGAGTGAAAATATATTTCAGTCCTAAGTGATCAGTTTTCAACTCAAAAGGTTTCCCAAGTAAATAGTGTCTCCAGACTTGAAGCGCATGAACAATGGCAGCAAGCTCCAAATCATGAGGGGCATAATTCAGCTCATGTAACTTAAGTTTTCTACTTTCATATGCTATGACTTGATCATTCTGTAACAAAACACCACCAAGGCCTTCCCCAGAAGCATCAGTTACAACAGTAAAGTTCCCATTAGGGTCTGGTACAGCTAAAATAGGTGTTGAAGTCAACTGGATTTTCAAACTTTTGAAAGTAGTTTCACACTTATCATTCCAAATAAATTTCTTATCCTTCTTCTGCAATGAAGTTATTGGTGCAGCCACTTTAGAAAAATCCTTAACAAATTTTCTATAATAACCAGCAAGGCCCATGAAGCTTCTTACTTCATGTACATTCTTTGGTGTAGGCCACTCAGTTATTGCCACTATTTTTGAAGGATCCACAGCAATTCCTTCCTTACTAATGACATGACCCAAATAGTGAACTTCTGTATCAAAGAAAGAACATTTGGATAACTTACCATATAACTTTCTTTTTCTCAAAATTTCCAAAACTATCTTCAAATGCTCATTATGCTCATCAACACTTTTAGAATAAATGAGAATATCATCCAAGAATACAAGTACAAACTTGTCCAAATATTCTTGAAAGATATTATTCATTAAGTTCATAAAAGTTGCGGGTGCATTAGTTAATCCAAAGGGTAGAACCGTGAATTCATAATGTCCGTACCTGGTTCGGAAAGCTGTTTTATGAATATCTTCTTCTCTAATCCTTAATTGATGATAACCAGATCGAAGATCTATCTTGGAATAAACTGCTGCCCCACGCATCTGATCAAATAGATCGTCAATCCTTGGAAGTGGGTATCTGTTCTTGATTGTTGCTTTGTTTAACATCCGATAGTCAATACACAGCCTAAGTGTTCCATCCTTCTTTTTTACAAATATTACTGGCACTCCCCAAGGTGAAACACTTGGTCTAATCAAACCCTTAGACAAAAGTTCTTGCAATTGTGCCTTAAGCTCGACTAACTCTGTAGTAGTCATCCGATAAGGTGCTTTGGAAATAGGTTCCGTTCCTGGTTTGATTTCAATAGTGAAGTCAAATTCCCTTTTGGGTGGTAAACCCGGTAATTCCTCTGGAAATACATCCTTGAAACTTTGCAACAGAGGAAATCGTTTCATGGAATCACCATCTTCTTCTAAAAATTCAGATATCTTTACTGCATAAAGGTACATCCTTTGTTTTTAGCCTTTTTAAGCTGCATAGCTGACAGTTTTCTAACTGAAATTTCCCGTTTCACACCTTGAATCTCTGCTGTTTCAGCCGATCATCTAAACATCTTATTTTCTTTTCAAAGCAGTCTACTTTTGCTTTATGGTCAGCTAACCAATTAACACCGATGACAATGTCATAGGATCCCAAAGGTGCAACATAGAGGTCAACTTCAGTGGAAAAGTTAGGTAAGTCAAGGACTGCCCCAAAAAGACACATACTCACTGTATGAACAGAGTTATTACCATACTGTACAGTCCAAGATTTATCCATTTTTCCAGCTTTTCTTTTAAGTTTAGAAGCAAGTTTACTAGAAATGAAACATTCAGTAGCTCCTGTATCAAAAAGAATAGTGACAGGTATGCCAAATAACTTACCCGGAACTTCTATAGGTGTTACTTGCTTTTCAGCTTGCTTGTCTGCTACTGCAGCATGTATCTTATGCTGCTGATTACGATCATCCTTCTTCAAAGGGCACTGATTTACATAGTGGTCTTTGCCACAATTATAGCAGCCTCCTACAGGTCCCTTTTAGGCTCAAAATTACTTCCAGCCTTAAAATTATCACGTTGTCCTCCATAGGGCTTCTGCCCATTGTTATAATTTTTGGCAAAACTATCCCTTACATTTCCATAGCAGGCTTATTTGCTACTGTTTTCTTACTATTATCCCCTGGAAACTTACTTCTGTTTCCAAACTTTTTCCATGGCCCCTTTTTGGGTGCAAGTGAAGTTGAAGAAGGATTTACAATCTTCTTCCGCACTTCCTCTTTATGAGCAGAAATAGCCTTTAGGATTTACAATCTTCTTCCGTTCTTCTTTATGAGCTGTTCTTGCCTTATGGCCTTTTCAACAACCCCTTCCATAGTGGTAGGGCTGTGACACATCGACCTCTCCTCCTATCACGGGATTTAGTCCCATGATGAATTTCCGTATTCTGAACTTCTCGTCAGTTTGATACTGCGGTACATACTTGAGGAGTTTTGTAAACCGCTCCCAGTATTCAGTTACCGTTAGCTTCCCTTGAGCTAAGTTCTAGAATTCTGTCATTTTCTGATCATAGAAAAGTTGTGGCAGCCAACGTTGCCTAAAATAGCCCTTAAATTGATCCCAAGTAATATTGGTCTCATCAATATTTAGCTCAGCTTTACGGCTGTCCCACCATGAAGATGCTTCGTGGGAAAGCTGATAGGCTCCCCAAATAGCTTTGGTTTCCTCCGAGAAGTTTCTTATTGCAAAGTACTTCTCCATTTCACTGAGCCAGTTCTCAGCTCCATCTCCTAATGTGGTGCCATCATATTTAGTGACTTATCCTCATATTTAGGTGGACTTATCCTTTTTATATCATTAGTGAGTTCTGCTGCCAACCTGGCCTTTTTGTTTTCTGGTTGGAACAGGTGCATTTCCAGTGTTGTTATCAACACCCATATCAGGGTTGTCCTCAGGAGGTTGTTGATTGTTGTTACCAGCTTCATCATCCTCCTCATTTCCCATTACTTGTTGTTCAAGTACAGCCAAACGATCTCTTGTGTCCAATAGGGCAGCAAGGATCTCATCAAGCTTTTGGGTTGTTGCCGCCCCTTCTTCAGGTGGAGCATTATTCGCAACGTTCCCCCTTGTTCTAACCATTTTCTGTTACAAGAAAATTCAGGTTTTTATCAGATTATGGACACAATAGGTCCAAGAGCTGCAACCTTCAGCTCTGATACCAAGATGTAACATTCCCAATTTAGTACATTAGAACAAGAATTTTTTTTTTTTTTTTTGATAAATGCTTCCTGGTTCTAAATACATAATTTAGAACTCACAAATCAAAACAACCATTCTTATAACAGATAACCATATGTAGCTGTAATGACTCGGTGCACCACCGATCTATTCATTCCATGACTCGGTGATCTACCGATCTATTCATGTGTTTCACAGAGTTGGCATTTTTACAAACTCTTCACTCTTGCGGTTCTCTTCCCTAATCTGGGAATTTCAGAATGCTCTGTCCAAGGAACCTATCTGAATAATTGTTACCATTATTCATCGGCATCTCGTCCCTTAGACTAGGTGACATAGGACAACGCAATCAGCAGCTTGCGATACTTTGGCCAAAGTTTTGAAACATACTGTTCATGTCTCATATTCCTTGACGGCATACTCGTCAATCTGGAATACGTCCTCCACCCCACTCCGATGTTATATAGAATGTCCTACACTGACTTCTGTCAGCCATCCCGGTCCCAAGTCATTCACTCAGGAATGGATTAATAACATGACAACGTTATAAGGATGCTCTCGAGGACTAGGGATAAGCTGACATACTGGATCAAACCCTAGTTAACCCTGTGTGTCAAGGTACCCCAAATCCCCAAGGGTAGCCTCATAACATGACCATGTTTCTAACCAGATCCCGAGTAAAAACTTGTTCGAGTTTAAGGTGTAAATCTTAACGATCAATGCAAAGGGTGTCGCCATAAGTCACCTGCATTGTTGTATCTTCGAGAAGATCCTAATCTTCTCGAAGGTACAACCCTACAGTTGACTTGTGCCGTCATCCTTCAAAACCACCTCGAAAAGATCTACTTAACTTAAGGTGTTACATACGTTGAGTTAAAGTTATACTTTAAGACACTCCTTTCTAGGGTAGTCTTTTCCCAACCCCTGGGCTCCTCACCTTGAGTTGCCTTTCTTATTAAGACCCATTTCACAGAGAGAAGTTAATAAGATTTGAGATCTCAACAAGGAGATCATTGATTCACAATAATCTTAATCAACGAAATTGGGCAGTAGCCCCAAGTCTTCTCATAAGGTTGCTAACTTAACCCTTTTAGGTTTATATCAGTTCTCAAAACTGAAATACATCTTACTTATTAGTATTAAGATATAGTGATTTTAAAAACATTAAGTACGTTGTCTTGACTTAGATCAAGGTTAGGGAGTAATAAATTACTCTTCCCGTTCAGCTTCCTGTTAAGGTTTATTTTAACCTTAGCTTCTCGAAAGACAGTGATCTAAATTCTAATTTAGCCTTAGATAGAACATAACAGAACTACTAACATTTACAAGTATTCAGTCACATAATCTTTGCAAGGCTTACTTAGAGAATCCCAAATATCTCCAAGGTATACAATATTAAAAATGCACTTAAAAACATTCAAACCGAAGAAGTTCAATCCATCAAGATACAAATGCAACCATATATAAGTAACAATCCCCTCATTTCATTCATTTCTAAGCTAATCAATTACAATTTATGCATTCAGCATACTTGATACAATACTCAACAGCAAAAGAACAACTTTCTTCATGTAATACATTTAGAGAATCAAGTTGGACTTCATCATAAAACCAAATTAAACACTCTGAATATCATATCAGATCTGCGTGCCTTTACCACTTACGACAACCATCTACAAAAATTGTCAACACGGGTCAGTTCGGTGAACTGAGCATGATAAGCACTAATTCTTAAAACAATTGCAATCCACCAATTGTTCTCATTAAACAACCTGTTTAAATGAAATCATTTCTTCAAATTCTTAACATAAATCAGGCTATTCATCTTCATATATTTCTACATGACCTTAAACGCATGACTCATATTATAGATGTCAATTAATCCTTAATACCTTTCAGATAATTCATTTTATATATTAGAGACTAAGAACAAATGAATACTACCATTCTAAAGACAGCAATACTCCAACAAGAATGTTTCTAACAATTACTCAAAGGCAGTTTATAACATTCAACAAGCTCAACTGTCTTAATTCTTTTATAATCATAACACATTTCAATGGTATTGACAAGTATACCTACTTATACAGCAACACACATTTTATACCAGTCTCTCCATACAATACCACGGTCTATTCTTGTTTTTCCCTTACCGTAGAGATCACATAAGGATTCAAGAAGAAAGCACACAAAGTTTCCAGACTAGGAGAGAGAGTATTTTCTTATTCCACTTATTATACATCAACATATAATTTACAGCTTAGGAGAAGGAACAGAGTCAATTAGATTCTCATATCTATCATGTTCTGGACTGTACCGACTCCTCTAGAATAACACAATTACATTTACGCATGCGATTAAAATAGTCGAGATCACAAGAAGAAACTACAGTTTCATCTAAATTCAATAATAAAAATCACCTGTAGCTATTAAGCAATACAAGAGCTCTCGCGACAAAGCAATAGTAAATAATCCAACCATAATAGACTCAACAAATCTTTTCCATACATTCATCAACATGAAAATAACCAACGCCATCGCCTGACATGGCACAGCTAGGAGCTCTTTATCACAGTCAAACACGAGACTAGATAACACTATAAACAAATGACGTTTCCATATGCAATTACAGTGACATTCATACTAAGTCGAAACACAAACATGCACAGCTTCATTCAACTGAATCTAATCCCTATGATTATACAGCAAGGACTTATATCAGAAGCCGAATTCAAGAAAGAATAACCACAACAAGGACTTCATAAGAAGTCTTCCATATCAATAATTTCCTCAAAGTTTCATCCGAAGTCGAGCTATTACGAAAAATACAGCAGGGTCTCAAATAGAGTCGAGTTTGTAAAGAAAACCCATCCCTTAATTCCTCAGAATCGAACTGAACATAAACACAACAATATTAAGAAAGAGTCTATTCAATAAGCATGCACAGCGAGGACTTAAATCAGGAATCGAGCCAACACGCAACATATCAAGAACTTCATCAGGAGTCGTGTTTAAATGGAAATACCGCAAGGACTCCAACAGTGTCAAATCCAACCAGTACTCACAACCAGGGTTTCGATTGAAGTCGAATTCATACGACAACAATTCAAGGACTCCAACAGAGTCAAAACCAATAAGTATTCACAACAAAGCTTCTACAGGAGTCGAAAACATACTATCCATTTCAAGGATTCCAACAGTATTCACAGCAAAACTTCTACACAAGTCAAAAACATAAGTTACGTTTCAAGATTCCAACAGTATTCTCCAACTGAGTCAATACCATACAGTATTCTCAACTAAACTTCTACAGAAGTCGTAACACATACTATACATTTCAAGGACTCCAACTGTAGTCAAGCAAAACTTCTACAGAAGTCAAAAACATAAGTTACGTTTCAAGGACTCCAACTTTAACCCAAAATTGCTACACAAGGACTTCTACTATAGTCATATTCAAGTAGTATAATCACAGCAAGCATTCCAAATAGAAGAAACTTCAAGTATTCACAGCAAGATTCAACAGGATTCAACAACAATAAAAGCACAGCCAGTCTTCAATCGAAATGAATCCAAAAGGAAGAATAAATACAGTAAACATTCCAACAAGGTCTTTGATTAACCCGAGATTCCTAATTCCACAGGAAAAGAAGAACCAATACATTGCTTCAAACCAACAGTACTAAAATCACCTGAACAGAGTTGTTTTAATGAAAGCATTTGGAGTAAAGCAAGATTTTTAAAAGTCAGGGCCTATCATGCCTGGTAATGTCGCTTAAAAATCCGAAGAAGACCTCTGAATGTGCTCGCACCTTCTCTTCTTCTTCCACGATAGATTAAACAACAATAAACTGTTACCTTCATGCCTTATAAACTTTCCCCAACAGAGAAAAGAGCTAGATATTCTCATAGTTGCCATGCAACACAAAGTAGACTGGTTCGAAGAACCAGTGATCAAACAGAGAGAAAAACGGAGCGTATGGAAAACCAAACAACCAACTAGTTTTCCATTTGCATGCCTTCCCAAGCAATCCGCGCTCGGGAACCGAAGTTCATCAATGACATTAACTCCAAGATTCCCGCCTATTTTCCATTGCCACCGACCGCCAAAGTTGGTGATTGACAAATGAAAACAAACAACCATTCCCAAATTTGGTGATGCTGCCACGTCAGGTCCCAATAGCCGTTAGCAACCTCCGCCAAATCCCAAGTCCTTCATCCTTATCCACCTCATTTAATGCCATAGAAACCACTGCCCATGGCTCACACCCCTTCATAGGTCCCCCTTCAACCATGATCATTAGTTAAGATAGGTTAGAAACATAGGTAGATCATAAGGTAAGACATTAGTCTTACTTCCATAGTGCTAGGTGTAGCTAACCTTAGGAACATTTAGCTTATAGTTTAGGGCTAGGTTAGATTAATAATAATTTAACCAATAGGTTATAGTTTAGGTTAAGGTTATTAACCTTAACAAATCCAGTCTAGGTCTCCCAAGTAGGACCGATCCGTATTGGAACCAAACAGGGTAAAACATCCCTGTACATGGATCCTATCAGGTATTGCTAAATAAGCTTACTGAATACCCAGAAACATCTTACCTGGCTTAAGGTCTAGGCCTTCCCGATGTTACGGTATTTGGAACCGATTTTCATTTAACAAGATCAGCCTGAGTTAACTCCTGAATTGCTCATTCAACTCATTCAGACCTTGCAACTTTCGTAAGGTCAATAAATTTTGTTCATCATGAATAAACTTAAAACATCTCTTGGATCAATGCCACTGATCCAAGGCTGAGTCATAAAGATGGGTAAATCCACAATTCATCCCAAAATCAGATTGAACTCAGGTGCTAAAAATGAAAGAAATAAAAGAGTCCAAACATATTCCGACTCAGTCAAAGATCTTCAAATGCAAAGAAGATACAATCCAGATCAAGCATGACTTCACAATCAAAGGAACACGTCCTTATACAGAAGAAATCATATATCAACACTTGAGTGCTCAGGAAGAAGTAACAACAGTTCAGGGCGTTTTGACATTCTACTATAAGATGCTATTTCATTAAGACTGCTTAGCACAACTTGAGTTATTTGAAATCGAACTGTCATCAATACATGCTCTTAGATCAGCCTTCATAATGTTTGCCTCAATCAACGGCTTATCATATAGTGCTTATGAAAAAGATAAGTTCATAAACGAACCTTCCAAGTTGGTGACCTTGTTTTGTCAACAGAAAATCAACATTTTGTTGAACCAAAGTAAAGGAAAAGCAAATGGGGAAAATGTTCTCCCATATTTTCCCAAGTTGCACCATACATTCGTTAAACTCATTCCTATTGGACCTTACATGTGCTGTATTTCACGATTTCTCAAATGCACTTGAGCGAGTAAACCTGAACTCCTGAGCCTCTTAACACATTACGATCTTTTTACCATGGGTCTACTGTTGACCTGCTAGTCCTACATTCACTATTTAAGACATAGTGACAAATCTGAAATGTATGTCCCTTGAGTGCCATTTACCTTTTCCATACCTCATGCATCCAATGATTAAAGCAAGTGATCATGCTGATCAATACCCGTCACCCTTTTTCCTTATCTTCGATATATGTCGCACCATGGATCCCATGTAACAAGGTGACAACTTGGCAGCCTTGCCAAAAGTCATGGATACTTTTCATCTGGGTTTAGATGATGATCCCATTGTTGTTCACCCTTTCCTTCTCGACCAAGCTCCAAATGCTTCGTAATCAGTATCATCCATGACTTAAAATCCAAAAAAAAGAGATAAATCTACCTCAGAAGGACATGTTTCCTTTAATCGTGGATGAATCAACCTTAAGTCAAACTTCCAATATAAAAGATGAATTTTGGTCTCAAAAGGACCATCTTCCACCCTCAATACTATCCCAACTATACAGTAGTTTTGCACTTCCTTCCCTGAAGGATAGCTATAAAAATCTGCACAACTCTCTACATAGTTTTTCCAAAAAGAAGACTATTGTTGTCTGCAAAAATCAACTAATTCAAGATACTCTTCCCGCATCGATACAGTTGATCCATACAAAGACCTTCAAGGAGACATATACTCATCCAACACTGTAGAATTACTCTCTTAGTTTTTCAATCAGTCTATCTAAATGATATGCAGAACCTAAATTTTAGTTTTGTTCCATGAGACTATGCCTAGTGTTTACCAAAATCTTGGCTCTCATTGCCCAAGGCACTTCTCATATCAGATATGACCCAATTACTGGTACACCTCTCTACCCATAAAAATTTCACTTCATACCTCAAGGGACCTGCTGAACAAACGACATTTGGTGAATCATCTGACTCTTCATCACTCTTCCAGCGATTATCAATCATGCTACCTGTATTTAGGGTCTTATCATTCAACTATCCATGATAACTATAGATGTGTATTCATAGACATAGGTGATCCTTGTACCAAGTCGGGTGGCTTATTACTTGCCCCCTCTGTACTGCTTTATGCTCTGGGGATATCATAGTACAGCAGGGTGCATGTTATTCTGCCTTAACCCAGCTGACATTCCAGGCAATCGACGCTTACCTTTTGAGGTCCTCCTCCCCTTTTGCCATAGTCACTCTCACCTATAAGTATTGTTGTTCCTATCATCTACCAAGCACTTATGTGATACCCCGGGTGTCCAGAGAAGGGTGAATTATGAAATTCAACTAACAACTTTTTTCTCAAATCATTTAGCATAGGTACCTATACTTTGTTTTCCCTAGCTTATGGGAGATTCCTACATTATCGGTCTGAGGTCCCTTTTTACCTGGGATCTATGTTGGCAGCACTTCTAGGGCATGGGCCCCTAGAAGGTTAGCTTGCTGCCACTCTTTATTAGATTCTGAGGCACTTTTTATCTCAACCCTAAACTGAGTTCTTAATGTTCATAAGAGCAAAAATGTGCTTCCTACGATTTAAACCATCTGCTACTCTATATAAATTTTACCACTTGATATAGCTATTATCACATTTTCATACATGAGACCAAAAAATTCTCACCATTTTACACTATCTCATGCATTTACATTAGGCATTTGTTACCAATATATTTCAGTCCAAAATGAAAAATCCAGTGCCTAAACTCAAAAGGTTTCCCGACTCGATTCAGTGCCTAAACCAAACTTGAAGCTCATGATCCATGCCTAGCAAGCTCCAAATCATGACTCGGCATCCATTCCTAAGCTCAACCTGTAACTCAATTAATGCCTAAACTTTTGTATGCTATGACTCGATCCATTATGTAAACCAACCTGACTCGATCTATGGCCTAAACCCACCTAACTCAATCCATGCCTACAACCAACCTGAAGCTCAATCCATGCCTAGGGTCTGGTACAGCTAACTTGATCCAGGTGCCTAAAGTCAATCTGGACTTTCGATCCATTGAAAGCATTATCGCCTGACTCGATCCATGCCTAAACTAACATGACTCTATCATGCTTCTAGCAATCAAGTCTATTGGTCCACCCACTATCATAAGCAAATAATCCTCATAAACAAAATTCTACAACAACTATCAAGGCCCATGAAGCTATCATCTATCTCCTCATGTACATATACATTGTGTGTAGGCAACTACAGTTATTGTCCACTATGTATCATATAAATGTGTATCTCAATAGCAATTCCTGCCTTATCTCATCATGGCTATGACTCTCAAATAGTGAACTGTCGGCATGCAAAGAAATAACATTTGCATATACTATACCATATAAATCATCATTTCGGCTCGCAGGCCATTATCTAGTACAAAAATGTCTTTAAATGCTCATTAGGCCGGTCATCACTGTAATAAAAATAAATGAGAATATCGTCTTTGAACATGAGTACAAACTGGTCTCATATATCATACATATGAAAGATATGACTCATTAAGTTCATACAGGATGTGGGTCCATTAGCAAATCCACTGTGTTTCTCCGTGACCCCATAATGTCCATACCTGGTCTGGAAAGCTTTTCTACCTGCCACATCTTCTTCTCTGGATGGACCCTCACCTGGATGATAGCCTCTTCGACAGATAGTGACCTTGGACCATGAACCACTGTCCCTAGGCTGCACCGGCTCAAATAGTACTTGTCCATCACTTGTGAAGTGCGGGATCTAGTCCTCTCACTGGAGGCCTATGTTTAACATCCGATATTCGGCATAGGAGGGCACTATCTAGTTCCAGCAACTTTTTTACAAATGATCACTGGTGCTCCCCAAGGTGAAACACTTGGTCTAATCAAACCCTTAGGGCATATTTCTTGCAACCTGTGCGTTGGGCTCGACTAAATCTGTGGTAGGTGCATCCGATAACGTCCCGCTACCTGGACATAGGTACCGTGTACAATGGTTTGATTTCAATAGTTGAATTCTACACTGGGCCCTACAGGGTAGTAATTTGTGCCTATGCTGGTAATTCAGCCGTAAATGCAGACCTTGATAACTTTGTCCCTATGTTGTGGCCAATAGTGGCCCTGTAATCAGCCTAAACATGCACCTAAAAATTTAGCTATCTTCCCTGCTATATAAGGCCTACCTCCTCTCCCTCTAGCCTCTCCAAGCTATATATCTGCCAATTTTCTACCTGTGCAGGTACCGTATCCCTACCTTGAATCTCTGTTGCCTGTAGCAGTCGTTATCATGGGCCTGTACATCTGGTAACTTGTGCCTCTGTACCTAACAGTCGACTTTAGCCTTATGCTCCCAAGCTACATCACCAAAGTGACCACCGATGACAATTGTCATAAGCGTCTCCAAGGGTGTAACTGTAGATGGTGGCTAAGTCTGGCTGCCCTGGCCTTAGTTAGGTACAGCTCTCAGCTACTGCCACTCACCACTACACTATACCCATTTGTAACCCCAACATCAATTAATCTACCATAGTCTACTGGCCAAGATTCCTCCATGTTTCTAGCCTTTCACTATGGGTCATTTATGGAGACATAGGTTACTGGAAATAAAACATTCCGTAGCTCCTCGAATATTGAGGGAATAGTGAGGCGGTACACCCTAGACCAAATCCAAACTGACATCAGAACCCGCTCTACAAGTATTCACTCATGATATCCCAGCTTTCCTCGTCTGCTACTCCACAGATATATCTTATAGCTCAACTAGCTCTGTGGCCATCCTGTATGTCATGAAGGGAAGCCCATATACTTTCTCATAAATGGTCTGTGCCACCCTTGACAGCACCCCTCCAACAGGTCTCCTGTAATAAGCTACCTCATGTGTAGCTTCTAGCACCTCAAGCCTCTCCCATCATGCTAGTACCCCCACCAGGGCTGTACTTCCCACTATCAAAACTCTCCATGGGAATGCTATCTACCTAGGGCATCCCCAGCGGGCTTATTCGCATAAACAATATTTTCTTACTATTATGCCCAACAATAGAGTAGTACTTACGTATCAGATGTCTGAACTTCCGTAGTCACTCGTAGGCCCACAACTCTCTGGGTACACCTGAAGTCAGCAATGCAGGATTTAATATCTTCATGAGTACTTGTGTCTTTATGTATCATCAATGGCCTGGAGGACTCCCATTCAGTGACCTTATGGAATCTTCAACAACCCCTTCTACAGTGTTATGGCAATATGAAGCATCGACACACTACCCCCTATCACGGGATACCACTAACCTCATGATGAATCTCCGTGAGCTCTATAACATCGCTCCATCAGCTTGATGCTACAGCTATGGATACGTAAGGAGTCTACTACATCACTCACCAAAAATGGGTGCCCGTAAGCTTCCCTTGAGATAAGCCTCTGGAATTTTGTAATTTTTTTTATCATAGATAAACTTATGGCCCCCAACGTATGGGCAGCTGCAGGATAGCCCTTATATACATCCTCCAGAGTGATCGTCATCTCACCCGTCGGCAATATGGAGCTCAACTATTATGGCTGTGCCGACCACGAAGATGCTATCGATGAGGGAAAGTTGATAAGACTCACCTTCCAGACTAGCATTGGTTTCCTCTGTAGAAGCCTCACCCCTATTGCAAATTCCCACCTCTGCCACATCGCTGAGCCAATTCTCACCCTCATCACACTCATGTGGTGCCATCAATAACAAGGGTGGCACTTAGGCTCTTTATATCATTAGCTCAGTCTCTCACCTGACATCCCATAAAAGCATTGTATTAGTATACCTGGTTGGACAACCTACCCAAACCCAGTCTACCTGAACCTATCTAACCTAACCCTCATTGGGGTTTTACCTTAGGAGATAGCTAATTTTCGTTAACCGAACTTCGACTATCCTCCTAATTTCCAACCACGGTCTCCTTTTAACTAGCAACCAGACAAGATCTCTTGCGGCCAATAGGGTACCAAGGATGCTCACCCAGCTTTTGACGTCGGTGCACAAGTCGACTGACGTCTAGTGGAGCATTATTACATAACCCACCTCGATCTTGTCCTAACCCTAATTTTTCCCTTCCTCGACAATTCTACCTTTTTACCAAATCCCCCTTTCCACCCTTCATTGTTCCTATAGCTACAACCTTTTTCCCTACCCCTTACCATACCACTATGTACCTTTTCCCTCTCTTTTTCCATTTTGAACAAGAATTTTCCCCCCACCCCCCCCCATTTTATTTTTGATAAATGCTTCCTACATCTAAATACATCAATTTAGATCACTCTCAGATCATAACAATCATTCTTATAACAGATAACCATATGCAGTTGAAATGACTCAGTGCAGTAGCGATCTATTCATTCCATGACTCGGTGATCTACCGATCTATTCATGTGTTTCACAGAGTTGGCATTTTTACAAACTCTTCACTCTTGCGGTTATCTTCCCTAATATGGGATTTCAGAATGCTCCATCGAAGGAACCTATTTGAATAATTGTTACCATTACTCATCGGCATCTTGTCCCTTAGACTAGGTGACATAGGACAACGCAATCAGCAGCTTGCGATACTTTGGCCAAAGTTTTGAAACATACTGCTCATGTCTCATATTCCTTGACAGCATACTCATCAATCTGGAATACGTCCTCCACCCTACTCCGATGTTATATAGAATGTCCCATACTGACTTCTGTCAATCATCCCTCCCCCAAGTCATTCACTCAGGAACAGATTAATAACATGACAACATTATAAGGATGCTCTTGAGGACTAGGGATAAGCTGACATACTGGATAAACCCTAGTTAACCCAGTGTGTCAATGTACCCCAAATATCCAAGGGCAGCCTTATAACATGACCATGTTCCTAACCAGATCCCGAGTAAAAATTGTTTGAGTTAAGGTGTAAATCTTAACGATCAATGCAAAGGGTGTCGCCATAAGCCACCTGCATTGTTGTATCCTCGATCCTAATCTTCTCAGGGGTACAACCCTGCAGTCGACATGTGCCAACATCCTACAAAACCACCTCGGAAATATCTACTTATCCTAAGGTGTTACATACATTGAGTTGAAATTATACTTTAAGACTCTCCTTTCTGATTAGTCTTATCCCAACTCCTGGGCTCCTCATCATTGAGTTGCCTTACTTAATTAAGATCCATTTCATAGAGAGAAATTAATAAGATTTGAGATCTCGTCAAGAGTTCCTTTATTCACCAAAATCTTAATCAATGAAAATGGGCAGTAGCCCTAAGTCTCCTCTTAAAGATGATAAATATACCTTTTTAGGTTTAAATCGGTTTTCCAAAACTGTATTATATCATGCTTATTTGTATTAAGATATAGTAATTTTAAATCATTTAATATGTTGTCTTGACTTAGATCAAGGTTAGGAGTAATAAATTACTCTTCCTGTTCAGTTTCCTGTTAAGGTTTATTTTAACCTTAGCATCCCGAAGAACAGTGGGCTAATTTCTAATTTAGCCTTATATAGAACATAACAGAACTACCAATCATTTACAAGTATCCAGCCACATAATCTTTACAAGGCTTACTTATAGAATCCTAATAACTTCAAGGTATAAAAATATTAAAAATGCACTTAAAAACATTCGAACCAAAGAAGTTCAATTCATCAAGATACAAATGCAACCATATATAAGTAACAATCCCCTCATTTCATTTATTTCTAAGCTAATCAATTACAATTTATGCATTCAACATACTTGATACAATACTCAACAGCAAAAGAACAACTTTCTTCATGTAATACATTTAGAGAATCAAGTTGGAATTCATCATAAAACCAAATTAAACACTCTGAATATCATATTAGATCTGCGTGCCTTTACCACTTACGACAACCATCTGTAAAAATTGTCAACACGGGTCAGTTCGGTGAACTGAGCATGATAAGCACTAATTCTTAAAACAATTGCAATCCACCAATTGTTCTCATTAAACAACCTGTTTAAATGAAATCATTTCTTCAAATTCTTAACATAAATCAGGCTATTCATCTTCATATATTTCTACATGACCTTAAACGCATGACTCATATTATAGATGTCAATTAATCCTTAATACCTTTCAGATAATTCATTTTATATATTAGAGACTAAGAACAAATGAATACTACCATTCTAAAGACAGAAATACTCCAACAAGAATGTTTGTAACAATTACTCAAAGGCAGTTTATAACATTCAACAAGCTCAACTGTCTTAATTATTTTATAATCATAACACATTTCAATGGTACTGACAAGTATACCTACTTATACAGCAACACACATTTTATACCAGTCTCTCCATACAATACCACGGTCTATTCTTGTTTTGCCCTTACCGTAGAGATCACATAAGGATTCAAGAAGAAAGCACACAAAGTTTCCAGACTAGGAGAGAGAGTATTTTCTTATTCCACTTATTATACATCAACATATAATTTACCTCTTAGGAGAAGGAACAAAGTCAATCAGATTCTCATATCTATCATGTTCTGGACTGTACCGAATCCTCTAGAATAATGCAATTACATTTACGCAGGCGATTAAACAGTCGAGATCACAAGAAGAAACTACAGTTTCATCTAAATTCAATAATAAAAATCACCTGTAGCTATTAAGAAATACAAGAGCTCTCGCGACAAAGCAATAGTAAATAATCCAACCATAATAGAATACACAAATCTTTTCCATACATTCATCAACATGAAAATAACCAATGCCATTGTCTGACATGGCACAGCTAGGAGCTCTTTATCACAGTCAAACACGAGACTAGATAACACTATAAACAAATGACGTTTCCATATGCAAATACAGTGACATTCATACTGAGTCAAAACATAAACATGCACAACTTCATTCAACTGAATCTAATCCCTACGATTTTAGAACAAGGACTTATATCAGAAGCCGAATTCAATAAAGAATAACCACAAGAAGGACTTCACAGAAGTCGATTCCATATCAATAATTTCCTCAAAGTTTCATCCGAAGTCGAGCTATTACGAAATACAGCAGGGTCTCAAACAGAGTCGAGTTTGTAAAGAAAACCCATCCCTTAATTCCTCAGAATCGAACTAAACATAAAAACCCAACAATATTAAGAAAGAGTGTATTCAATATGCATGCATAGCGAGGACTTAAATCAGGAATCGAGGCAACACGCAACATATCAAGAACTTCATCAGGAGTCGTGTTTAAATGGAAATACTGCAAGGACTCCAACAGTGTCAAATCCAACCAGTACTCACAACCAGGGTTTCGATTGAAGTCGAATTCATACGAAAACAATTCAAGGACTCCAACAGAGTAAAAACCAATAAGTATTCACAACAAAGCTTCTACAGGATTCGAAAACATACTATCCATTTCAAGGATTCCAACAGTATTCACAGCAAAACTTCTACAGAAGTCAAAAACATAAGTTACGTTTCAAGAGCTCCAACGGAGTCAATACCATATAGTATTCTCAACTAAACTTCTACAGAAGTCATAAACATACTATCCATTTCAAGGATTCCAACAGTATTCACAGAAAAACTTCTACAGAAGTCAAAAACATAAGTTACGTTTCAAGGACTCCAACGGAGTTTAACCCAAAATTGCAAACACAGTGAGGACTTCTTCTATAATCACATTCAAGTAGTATAATCACAGCAAGCATTCCAAACAGAAGAAACTTCAAGTATTCATGGCAAGATTCAACAGGATTCAACAACAATAAAAGCACATCCGGGTCTTCAATCGATATGAATCCAAAAGGAAGAATAAATACAGTAAACATTCCAACAAGGCCTTCGATTAACCCGAGATTCCTAATTCCATAGGAAAAGAAGAACCAATAGATTGCTTCAAACCAACAGTACTAAAATCACCTGAACAGAGTTGTTTTAATGAAAGCATTTGGAGTAAAGCAAGATTTTTAAAAGTCAGGGCCTATCATGCCTGGTAATGTCGCTTAAAAATCTGAAGAAGACCTCTGAATGTGCTCGCACCTTCTCTTCTTCTTCCACGATAGATTAAACAACAATAATCTGTTACCTTCATGCCTTATAAACTTTCCCCGACAGAGAAAAGAGTTGGATATTCTCATAGTTGCCATGCAACATAAAGTAGACTGGTTTGAAGAACCAGTGATCAAACAGAGAGAAAAACAAAGCGTATGGAAAACCAAACAACCAACTAGTTTTCCATTTGCATGCCTTCCCAAGCAATCCACGCTCAGGAACCGAAGTTCATCAATGACATTAACTCCAAGATTCCCACCTATTTTCCATTGCCACCGACCGCCAAAGTTGGCGATTGACAAATGAAAACAAACAACCATTCCCAAATTTGGCGATGCTGCCACGTCAGGTCCAAATAGCCGTTAGTAACCTCCGCCAAATCCTAAGTCCTTCATCCTTATCCACCTCATTTAATTCCATGGAAACCACCATCCATGGCTCGCACCCCTTCATAGGTCCCCCTTCATCCATTATCCTTAGATAGGTTAGAAACATAGGTTAGATCATAAGGTAAGACATTAGTCTTACTTTCATAGTGCTAGGTAGTTAACCTTAGGAGCATCAAACCTATAGTTTAGGGCTTGGTTATATTAGCAATAATTCAACCCATAGGTTACAGTTTAGGTTAAGGTTATTAACCTTAATGAATCCATTCTAGGTCTCACAAGTAGGACCGACCAGTATAAGAACCAACATGGTATAACATTCCTGAAATGGATTCTATCCGGCATTGATAAAAAGCTTGCAGTATACACCAGAATTTATTACCTGGCTTAATGTCTAGGCCTTCTTGATATTACGATATCAGGAACCAATTCATTTAACACGATTAGCCTGAGTTAGACTCTCGAATTTCTTATTCAACACATTCAGACCTTGCAACTTTCGTAAGGTCTATAATTTTTGTTCAACCAGAATAAACTTAAAACATCTCTTGGATCAATGCAACTAATCCAAGGCTGAGTCATAAAGATGGATAAATCCACAATTCCTCTCGAATTCAAATTGAACTTAGGTGCTAAAAATGAAAGAAATAAAAGAGTCCAAGCATATCTTGACTCAGTCAAATATATTCAAGAGAAAAGAAGATTCAATCCATATCAAGCATGAATTCACAATCAAAGGAACACGTCCTTATACAAAAGAAATCATATATCAACACTTGATTTCTCAAGAGGAAGTAACAAAAGTTCAAGGTGTTACACATTATACACCCAAAACCAACCTCCTCATGCTATAGGAGGCATCCAATCATGACAACCCACCAATGACCTAATTAAATTGATGATGGACAAGATGCAAACACTGGAGGCATCAGTTTCCGGCTCCCATGACACTCTCACTTACGATGATATTTGCAATGAGCCTATTCACCAATCCAGTCCCATCTGTTCATACCCTGTGCATTGGGAAATGCTGAAACTGAATCATTTCAATAGTAAGGAAGACCCACAACCACATTTGCACTTGTTTAAACATGGGTTTTATTTGATTGCTCATGATGATGCCTTACTTTTGAGAACTTTTCCCATGTCCCTCACTGGACCTACATTAGACTGGTATAGTGGGTTACCCAAACACTCCATATTTTCATGTAATCAGGTATCCCAAGCTTTCTTGGATCATTTTTCCATTAACATTGCCAAGAAAGTTACCATGACCAATCTATATTCCACACGTCAGTATGAGGATGAATCTATCATATATTTTGTCACTCACTGGCGCAGCCTGATCAATCAGCTTACCTTTCAACTGCCACAAAATGAACTCATCAAGCTCTTCACTTGAGCTTGTGCTAGACATATCTCCTCAACCTTGTAGGTCCAAACTTTTAGACCATTCGATGAGGCATTCACTATTACACAAAAGTTAGAGATTTGGGCCATCAAAGAGAAGAAAATCCAATTACGAAATAAGAATTCAGCATTCAAGTCGAATGAAACCTCTTCTTCTTATAAGCCCCCAACCAGTTATTCAAAGGCTAAAGTTACTACAAACACAATGGTACTCAAGGCCGGCCTAGCTTATCCATCTAATCAAGCCACACCCTCATCTAATTTATCACCTGTACAAGATTTTCGATTCAGATAAAAGCAATGAAAATATACCCCAATTGGGGAACCTTACTCTTCTGTTTTAGAAAATCTGATCAAAGCTAGTGCCATCACCCTTCCATCCATAAAACCACACATTGGTTTTTACCCTGCTCGCCCCATGTGCGCATGGTATAAAGAACAAGATTTATGTAACTATCACCATGTAAAGGGTCATAGTGATGGAAACTGCATCACTTTTAAGAATATTGTCCAAGAAATTCTCAAGAAAGGCAAGTTGAGTGTGGATAATCCTAACACCGCCCCTAATCAAAATCTACAAATATTTAAAAAACCATTTTCCAATCATGCCCCTGCATCCAATCAAACCAGTGAGACATCCACTCACGATACCCATACCCGTGAGGTTCACGCAATCTTTAACGAGGTACCTGCCACATCTCAATTACCTCACATTCCTTCCATAGAGGAAATCCAAGCTTGACACCCTCCTTCCACGTCTGAACCAACTGCCACTATTCCTTCACTAATAAAGGAACACCCTTCATCTCCTACAGAGGAGTCTTTTGCTGACATTGAGACCCTCTCACCCCTAGCTTCTCCACTTAGCGAAACTTTACCTACCGTAACTCCTCCACCCATAACGAAGCACCCATTATCTCCTCCACACATAGAGGAGCACCCGTTATCTCCTCCACATATAGAGGAGTACTTGTTATCTCCTCCACCCATAAAGGAGCACCTATCTATTCCTCCCCTCATAGAGTAACTCCCATCATCCATTCCACCCATCATAGACCTGGTAGGGATAGCCTTGCCTCTTGGCGAGCATTCTCCATCCGCTACTCGACATGCAACAGACCTACTTTCAACTCTGTTACCCACGGAAGCATAAAATAGCTGATTATCCATCTCCAAGATTCATTTTACGGGAATTCCCGTTAGGTATTAACTAGCTCCACCCACAAACATGCCATTCTCACATTTGGCTGATCACTTAGTGTATGTGGATAGAGCCTTGTTATGGGGGTGCCTCTTACTCCCTGTCTCAACACAGATGCAGATATCCCTTGATAACACCTCCACTATCTACCCAAGCACATTTCCACCCATTAAACCACATACAACCACTACTGTTGCAACACCTTCTATGAAACCCATTAGCACTCACACCACACTCTTACCCATAACCTGACCTATGCCTAAACCCTAACCCATACCCACAATATTTACCTCCACTAAACCTATTATATTGGATTTAGCTACATCCTCCAAAACCACACCTACTCTGACACCCAAGCTAAAGAAACAAATTCATCAAACTCATACGCTTACCACACCAATCACACCTGCACTTGTCCTATCTACCTTAAGACCTCAACTGCCTAACATGGTCAAACACCCCTCACCCGTTCATAACCCAATACCACAATCACACATTCCTGCCTCACAAATCTCTAACATACCTAGTCACACAACATGACTCATACCCGCACCTACAACCTCTTTACCACCAATACCTCTGATACCTTCAGTCATTGCTTCACTACCTACTACACTTTAGTCATTATCCCTCACACCCCAAGCATGACCTACGTCATCTACCTTCATAGAACCCCTGTTATCCCCATGGGTAACTCACCCTCTTCATCCATCTGCTTTTCCTTCTAGACCTCATACGCCCACATCAGCTTTACCCAAGAAGGTGCACCCCAAAAATAAAACCCCACTACCCCACAACAAAGTAGTCAAACCAAAACCACACCTTCCTACCCATCCATCTACTGTACCCATACCTAAATGAACCCAACCGATACCTCAAACCATACCGGTGCCTAAACCCATAGTTTGACCTGTTCCTGCACTTCCAAAAATAATTCCCAAACAACTGATCACACCTATGACCAAACCCACGTTAACTTCCCATTGTGATCCACTAGCAGGATCCTATGCCAATATTTTAACTAACCTCCTCGAGACATCTGTTATTACATTACCACCACTTAGACCTTACGACCCCCTCAAATCCAAGCCAAAAGGGTTTGATGATACCAAAATTTGTGCATACCATCGTGTGCTAGGGCAAGATGTGGAGAACTGTAAGGCCTTGAAAACTATCCTCCAATTGTGTCCACCTAAAACCAACTTTGATGACGATGACCTTCTTGATGAGGATCTTGCTTCACCTACCCCCATTCCCACACTGCATACTCAACAACCATAACCTCAACCCTCACAGCTCCCAGAACCACACACAAAATTTTAAATTAACATGGTTTGCATCAAAGAACTTGCCATGCCACCACCCAAATGTCACTATGCCCAACTGAACTTACAGGGATTTTCTCCTCTCGTAGGTTTTTTCCCTTTATGTTGTTATACCACTTACCCTACACCCTCTCCTTTTGAAAAATTCCCTCAAATCAACATGGTACACATTACTACATGTGCATAAAAGGGTAAAGAAAAGGTAGTTGACCCACCAACCAATCCTATACCTAACATACCATCTGCACCTATACCTAAGATAACTATCTATGGCCCCACATACCCCATTTCTAATGGCATCACAAATCGCACCATGCTCAAACAATTACACCAATCACCCCTCAAAATGTCCTTATATGACCTCATTCAAACCTCAGAATCCCATCAGCAAGCCCTCGTGGAGGTTCTTCAATCTATCAAGGTTTTACCTAATGACCCTACACCCGTAGCATCCATTATCACACCCCATCATATAGCCTCTCTCACAACACTACCACCTTCATCCTCACCTCACATTGTTCACCAAGTGTCCTCCCTTAGATTCTCAAGGGAAAAGATCTTGCCATACAAAAATGATGACCTAGACCCAACCCTCTTCATCTCTGTACACATTGATGACATACAGGTACACCATGTGATGATTGATGGAGGCACTAGCATTAACATCATTTCATCCCATTCATTTTCTCAAATGCACATACCTGACAATTGCATGCACAAATATCTAGTCATGTTGCATTCATTCAATGATGCTATCACCTCCACACTAGGCACTATCATCCTTCATGTTCGTGGTCCAATATAACATGTTACTCGGTAGACCCTAGATCTGTGTCATGGGTTACATTCCTTCCACTTTACATCGTTGTGTAAAGTTTGAACACAAAGGACACACTTATACCATTCCAGCTGACCCATCACTTTTCAAAATATGCAACATGCTTTACTGACCCAACGACATAGTCATACCGGTCAAGCCATCTACTTCTACAACCAATACCGCTTCACCTACACCCACACCTACCAGTATGGCCATTGCTTTCACTGAACGTACCTCCTCCATGCCTACCACTACTATAACCTCAACGATTGACCCATTATCTGACCAATCTATTAACACCACCTTTGCATCGACCTCTGACACATCCTCCATACCAGCTACCCACATACTAACCACTGATCCCTTGGAAGGTGTTTTTCAACACCTCACTCTGGGGGAGTACCGCCTATATAGCATCAACACATTCCTTACTCTGTGTGAGTATGGAATCCTTCACCAACACCCTCGCTATGATCACCATATAGGAGAATGCTTGCTTTATGGTCCTCCTCATCTTCGTAATAGTCTCAACTATGGGGGACTTGATACTACCACCTACACACCTGAACCACCTTCACAACCCCGCCCATTTTCAGCTGACTTCCAATCACTTACCAATCGCCATTTCACCCACACCTTCCTACACCATTCTGCGTGGAAGGGTTTTGGTTTTGGATTTTACGAACATGGTTGCCATAACTTTATTCCATGTACCAATCGTAAACATTATGACTGTAGTGGTATCGGCTTCCCTAAACCTTCTACCAAATTGGACTGCATTGAATTCATTTAGGACCCTAGCCCTTCTCCACCTTCATCACCCCCCTCACTGATGGAGTTGATGGATCCTGAATCTATCCCTCCTAATTTTTTTTTCATAAACACCATTTCCTTTGGGCCTCTGACTTATCAACACGAAGGCGAGGCCCATTCCAGCCTTCCATTCTTGTATCCTGAGATAATCGACGACCACACACCAACCATTAACGTTGTTCAATGTCAAGATGATGAATCCATACTCACCTACCTTGGTGCAGAAGACTCATATATTCATCGGTCATTACCCTCTAAGACGCAAACCATGTTGAATGAATTGACTATTGAGATCAACATTCATACTCAGGAAGACCCACACATCCTAAAGATTGGACAATCTTTAGATGCCATTGAACAGGAAGCCCTCACTTCTTTTCTTTGAGATCCTAACCACACTTTCACTTGGTCTTATGCTAACATGACTGGTATTGACCCCACCATAGTGGTCCATAATATCTAACCGTTCCCGATGCCAAACCTATCAAACAAAAGCTGAGGAAAATGTACCCTCACATTGCTCTTCTTGTCAAAGAAGAACTTCAACACATTCTTTTGGTTTCCTTCATCTTACCCATTGATTATCCTCATTTAATTTGTAACATTGTCCCTATCTCTAAAGCAATAGGGGGACTCTACATTTGCACGGAATTTCGTGATCTCAACCTCACTTACCCAAAAGATGAATTTCCCCTGCCTGGTATTGATCAACTGGTAGACCTTACCGTGGGTCACGAAATGCTCTCACTCATGGATGGTTTCTTGGGTTATAACCAAATTTTGCTTACCCCAGAGGATCATCACAAGACTACATTCATTACCACTTGGGGGACCGTATACTATCGAGTCATGCCTTTTGGCCTTAAAAATGCTGATGCTACATATCAGCATGCTATGACTTACATCTTCCATGATACCATGCATCGCATATTGGAAGATTACGTGGATGATCTCTTGGATATATCTAAATGTTGTGCTGAGTACCTCACTATCCTCAAAATCATATTTGACCACCTCATTAAATATTGCATCCACCTTTATCCTAAAAAGTGTGTTTTCACAGTTCTCTCAGAAAATCTCCTAGGATTTATCATTTCCTTACATGGAATAGAAGTTGACCCAACAAAATTCAAGGCCATTATGGAAATTCCTCTGCCCACGAACCTCAAACAACTCCGTAGCCTGAGGGGTAAATTACAGTCCATTCACCGATTTATTTCCCAACTCTATGATCGTTGTCAATCATTTCATCATCTTCTTAGGAAGGATGTCTCTTTCAAATAGGATGATGACTGCCACAAATATTTTGAGGCCTTAAACCAATACCTTCTGCAACCACCCATACTCATCCCACCTAAAGACGACTAACCTTTTTACCTATACATATCAGCCACCAATCACTCTTTTGGAGCCATGCTTACTCATCGTGATGAACAACATAGGGAGTAGGTGGTTTATTATATAAGCCATACCCTTCTAGACTACAAAACCTGATACACTCACCCTAAAAAACTATGATTAGCCTTAGTTTTCGTTACCACCAAAATCCGCCATTATTTACTCAACCACAAAACCTATGTTGTGACTAACACCGACCCTTTACACATCATGTACACTAAACCTTATCAAAATCAGTGCAATGTGTGATGGCTTATGCTTTTAGGTGATCTTGACCTCGAATTCATCCACAAAAAGTTGATTAAGGGCCAGACTATCGCTGACAAATTGGCTAACACACCTATTGCCAAGGACCAACCTTTGAACTTTGATTTCCCTAACAAATCCATTGCTCACCTCTCTTTGGATGACGACCCTTACCAAATGACCTTATTCTTTAACGCTTCCAAATGTCAGCATGGGGGTGGTGCAGAAATTATCCTTATTCCTCTTGAGGGTGAACCCATGCCATTATCATTTAAACTCGACTTTAAATGCACCAACAATATCGCCGAATACAAAGCACTCATATTAGGTATAATGTCCATCTATGCCTTAGAAAATAAGTCCATTAATATCTTTGGTGATTCTCAACTGGTAGTAAACCAAGTCAATGGTGTTTATCAGTGTCATAATGAAATACTTCAAGAATACAAACGCTACGTTTGTGTCATGTTGACTACCTTTGACTACTATAAAATTCAAACCATTCCACGATCTACCAATAAATTCATGGATACCATGGCCTGCCTCGCTTCTCAAATACCCACTTCGCCTAACAATTCAAACATCTTTGTTACCATAAAACACATACCAAGAGCTTCTTATCAATCTTGTTGTATTAACCTCATCCAAACTACCTCACTGAACACACGCGATATTTGATATAAGTATCTTGAGGATTACCTTTCCCTTTCTATATTTCCTCCTGATCTCACACGTAATGGACAACACGCCTTTCTCAAAAAGGCCTCTCATTATGTCATCCTGGGTGGCCTTCTCTATTAACGAGGCTTTGACTGTATTCTCTTACGATGCCTCACCATCTCTGAAATCCCCTATACCATTAAAGAAGTTCACGATGGCATATGTGGTAGTCACTTCAGTGGCCTTGCTGTTGCTAAGTGTATTCTTCACCTAGGCTATTACTGGCCGACCCTTAATCATGATTGTTGCGACTATGTCAAAGGATGCGTGAAATTTCAACAACATTCCAGCCTTCATCATACACCCAGTCATGCCTTATAGGTCACTCGTGACCTTTGGCCCTTCTCTCAATGGGGCTTGGATCTTGTCAGAGAAATTAATCCTCATTCTTCCCAACGCCATCAATGGATCATAACTGCTACCAAATACTACACAAAATGGGTAGAAGTCGTACCACTTATCTCCAAGAAATCCAAGAAAATATGTGATTTTATTAACCATCACATCATTTGTTGCTTCGGTGTCCCTCATTGCCTCATCATTAACAATGGAAAATAATTCAAAAACAAAACACTGCAAAAAATTTGCGACACCTTTGGCATTCAGCTTAGTTTCTCCTCACCTTATTACCCACAAACCAACGGCTAAGCCAAATCCACTAACAAAAACCTCAATAAAATTCTCATCAAAGTGGTTGACAATACTGGGAAGGATTGGCATACGTACATTCCTTTTGCTTTATGGGCATACCGTACTAGTATTCACACTGCCACTGCAGCTACACCCTTTTTTTTGGTCTATAGTACCAAGGTTGTTCTGCCTCTCGAAGTCCAGATCTCCTCACTCCACATTTCTTGCCATGACATGCTTACTGATGATGACTTTCATCAGGATCACTTAGCACAATTGGAGTTATTATATGAATGTCATCTTAACACTCTGGATCACCTCCAAGTCTATCAAAAATGAATCAAGTGTGCCTATGACAAACGTGTTCATGGACGTACCTTCCAAGTTGGTGACCTTGTTTTGAAAGAAAATCAACAAATAACCAAAGAATACAAAATCAAATGGGCTAAATTTGCCCCTAATTGGCTTGGACCATACATTGTAACTCATACCTATGGATCAGGTGCCTATCGGTTGTCCTCCCTTGAGGGTAAACCCGAACTTGAACCCCTTAACGCATTACATCTTTGACCTCTAGTCCTATATCACTATTTATCTAGTTCATGCTCATCCCTTGAGCACCATTTACCTTTTCCATACCTCATCTCCAATGACTAAGCAAGGATCGTGTGATTACCTGTCACCCTTTTTCTTGTTCTTAAATATGTGCACCATGACTATGCACATGGCATGATTCTCATGGATACTTTTCGTCTTATTTTTAGATGAGATCCCATGTTCATTCACCTTTTCCTTCTCAACAAGAACCAAATGCTTCGTTATAGTCTCGTCCATGACTTAAAATACAAAAAACAAAACAAACAAGATGAATCCCTCATAAGGACATCTTCTAAAATAAGGGATCCACTCCTTGAGTCAAACTTCCAATATAAAAGATGAATCCCTCAAAAGGACATCTTCCACCTTTAATTGTCACTATAATTAGACTTCTCCCTCAAAGGACAGCTATAAAAAGCTCACAAATCTCTACATAGTTTTTCCAAAGAGAAGACTATGTTCTTAAAAATCAAAATTTAGAAGCTTCCCACATCGATGAGCTTCGCGAAGATCTCAAGGAGCCATATATTCATCCCATATAGACTTCCCACATCGATCAGTCTATCTAAAAAAAAAGCAAAGAAAAAGAAAAATAAGCTTTTTCATCATGGACTTGTTTATTGTGATCTTGGCTCTATTGCCCAAGGCATCTTACTTCCCATTTTATGACCTAATAAGCTTCACCTCATTACTTGTTGCCTTTTCACCTCATACTACCTGAAGGGACCCGTTGCACTTATGACATTTGGTGATTCTATGACTATTCTTCACTCTTAGAGTAATCAATCGTGTAATGTCTTTTAGGTCTTACGTTAATTGGCCTCTCTAAAGATGTGTTTCATACATTTTGATCCTTGCTAATTGGGTGGCTTTCTTGCCTCCTCTTATCCCACCTTCATCAACCTCAAATCACTTTTACCTATCTCCCTATTCTCAAACCCCAATGTTAATTCCCTCAACCTAATTATACCTACGACCTAAAATCACTAATACCTATCTACCTATATTCCACCTCACTTAATCGATCTTGAACTCATCATACTTATGACCTCGAACCCAACCTAACTATCAACCGCCCTACCTATTCTTTGATCTTATCATATTCTTCCATAGCTTATGGGAGAACTACATCGGTCTGAGGTCCCTTTTCACTGAGACTATGTAGGCAGCACTTCTATGGCATGGGGCCCTAGAAGGTTAGCTTGACCACTCTTTACCCTAACCATTTTCCTCACCCTTACCTACTTTTCTATTTATCTCAAAAACCTCAACATTTGAACCATATCCCACATACCTTTTCCCACTTATATTAGTTCACATTCTCCACATTTTACACATTTTACACTATCTCATGCATTTACATTGCCATTTATTACCAAAATACCAAAATAAACATCCATGCCTATCACCTGACTCAATCCATGCCTATTACCTGACTCAATCCATGCCTAAACCAACCTGACTCAATCGATGCCTAAACTGACCTCACTCGATCCATGCCTAAATTGACCTGACTCCATCCATTCCTAAACCGACCTGATTCCATCCATGCCTAAACTGACTTGACTCGATCCATGCCTAAACTGACTTGACTCGATTCCATGCCTAAACAGACCTGACTCGATCCATACCTATGACCTGAATCTACCATATAGTAATAAAGTAAAAATCATACACATCACAATAGCATCACCTGAATATCATCTATCTCCTCATATATACATGTGTGTATCAATACAATGTACATCTGTATCACATAAATCTATATCTCCAAAATAATCATCATTGGCTCGCAGGACACTATCCAATACAAAAATGTCTTCATCTCGCAGGTCGGTATCATGAAAATAAATAAATAAATACAATATCTCTTCGGCATGTAGGCCGGTCTCATTTATCATACATAAAAAAATGACTCGGCACGTAAGCCGGTCCACAACAGATCACTGTGTCTCTCCCATCCCCTCTGTTGCATCTGTCTGGGGTCTAGCACCTGCCTCACCTCCTACTAATGGCTCCTCACCTGGAGCTAGCCTCTACACACTAGTGACCTCACCATGACCTTGTCCCTGGGCTCATCGGCCCCCTGTACTCTCCACACTGTGAGTGCGGGATCTAGTCCTCTCACTGGATGCCTGATGTGCTCTGTACTCGGCATAAGAGGGCACATCTAGCCCGGTAGCTAAAAAATGATCATGGTAATACCATGCATATCCTAGGGCATCTCTGAATCTGGCCATGGGCACTGTCTATGTAGGTGCCATGTGTCCTACTACCTGTGTAGGTACCTGTACAATGGGACCCTATCCTTGAACCTACACTGAACTGTACTAGTGCTAGAGCTTGAGTCAGCCCTAGAATCTGTTCCTGTAACTGTAGTTGGGCCTGCAAGGTAGTAATTTGTGCCTATGCTGCTATTAGCTGGCCCTACAGACCCGTAACCTGTCCCTGGGTCACGGCCAAATGGCCCTGTAAAGCCTAAACCTACGCCTGTAGGGTGACTATCTACCCTCCATCTTCGCCTACCTCCTCTTCATCTCCATATCCCCCTGCCTCCACCTGTGCAGGTACCTATCCCTACCTGGCCTGAGCCTATAGCATTGCTATCTAGGCCTATAATGTGGCAACCTATGCCTTTGTCCCTATCAGCTACCCCTGCATGATCCCAAATTGTGTCACCAA
Source organism: Taxus chinensis (assembly GCA_019776745.2). Classification (NCBI taxonomy): domain Eukaryota; kingdom Viridiplantae; phylum Streptophyta; class Pinopsida; order Cupressales; family Taxaceae; genus Taxus; species Taxus chinensis. The sequence goes on along the minus strand of CM034149.1, from coordinate 909,769,692 downwards.
CGTAGCCACCTGCCCCTATAGGGCGTCTCTCTGAAATGTAATGGTGGCTAAGTCTTACTACCCTGGCCTCAGTGGCATGACTCTCATCTGTGCCGCCCACCACTACCTGTACCCATCTGTAATCCTAGCAACATCAATTTTAGTATCTACAGGATACTCCTCCTATCTAGTCAACACTATGGGTCATGGTGGAGACATAGGTCTCTCCACATCATCTCTCCAGTATTGAGGGAACAAAGGTGGTACACCCTGGACCAATCCAAACTGACATCTAACCCACTCTATGGGTACCCACTCATGCTCTCCCACTCTCCTCACCTCTATCAACAGATGTATATATAGCCTAGCTAGCTCTGTGGCCATCTGTATATATGAATGGAAGCCCACATACAGCCTCTAAATGACGTCTACCCTAGACAACCCCTCCAACAACTTCCTGTAATAAGTTACATCATGTGTAGCTCTGGCACCTCGAGCCTCTCCCTTAGCCGGTACCCACCGCCTGTACCCCACTCTTAAAAATATCTATGGGAATGCATTTGCCCAAGGCATCTCCACTGGTTGAACACAAATAATGTGCTCATACGCCCAACAATGTAGTAATACAACGTAGCAGATGCTAAACCTCCGCAGTCACCCATAGGCCTATAGCTCTCTATACACCTGTGTCAGCAATGCAGGTGCTCATGTGAAACATGTCCAATGTATCATCATGTCATGGAGGAATCCCATCAGCGACCTTAGGAACCTCCCATGCTTTGCATCTGACAGTGCGAAGTAGCACACTACCTCCATCATAAGTACCACTAACCTCATCTCCTCTCGATGAGCTCTATACATCACTCCATAGCTCATGCTAGCGCTATGGAACATCAAGTCTACTACACCCTCACCAAAAACAAGTTCCAGTAACTCCTCAGATGCCGCTGAAGAGATAGAATAAACATGGCCCCCCTATATGGGCAACCATAGGATCCTATAGACATCCTCTAGGGTGATCGTCATCTCACCCGTCAGCAAATGGAAGGTATTGGTCACCAAGTCCCATCTATCAATGAGGGAAACCATAAGACTCACCTCCTAGACTACATACCAGTAGCGCATCACCCATATCAATCCCACCTCTGCCACATGCTGCCACTCCTCCTGCGTCGTACTCGCACATACTCTCAATAACAAGGGTGGCACCCGGGCTCTCCTCCATAGCTCGTCTCTCACCTACATCCCACAAAAGAACTATATTAGTATACCTTTCCCAAATTACCCATTATACCCCACATCCCGACACTATATACCCAAATCTACCCAAACCCATCCACCCGACACTATCCACCCAGACCTACCCAAACCCATCTACCCAAACCTATCTAACCTAACCCTCACCCAAACCAACCCACACATATGGTTAACCGACCCCGGTTATCATCGACCGACCACAGTCTCCCCTTGACTAACATCAGTCACTGTTCTTGTGACTGATACCGGTCTCTACCCACCGATGTCGGCCACAAGCTGACCGACGTCGGTCACTGTCGCACCGCCTGCCCCGACTTTCCAACCCTACTTTTTCCCTTCCTTGTCATTCCCCACCCAAATCCCTCTTTATACCCTTCATTGTGCCTATATTACCCTTTTTTCCCTACCCCCTACCATTTCATATTACCTTTTCCCCCTCTTTTTCCCATTCTGAAATTATTTCCCCCCACGCCCCCATTTTTTATATATTTTCTACATTTTGCATCACATTCACTAAGAAATCAAAAACAAAAAATTCAAATCTTACCTGATCTCGCTGCCATCGTCGTGGTGGAACCTCCGGCCTCCGTGCCACTCCTCTTGAGCCCTCTCCGGGCCTCTATCATCCTCAACTACACAACCACTCCTCAGCCACATGAATTATGCCACCTGTTCTTGCGGCCTCACCTCCCACTCACCCATTCTTATCTGTGTGGGTCGCCAACCAATCTCTCTGCTATACTCTCTTATCCTTTTCCTCTTTTCTCTCTTCTTTTCCTTTTCTACTTTTCCACATGCACAAATGAAATTTCAAACGTAGGTTATCTTCTTTTTACACCCTACTCGACCTGATCAACATCGGTTAACCCTTAACTACTGCCAATCTATTGCCCTAGACTACCGCCATCGGTTACCCTACATCATCACCAGTTCATTATGACCAATGTTAGTTACCCTACGTACTCATTACCCCCTCATTTTACCTCATTTTCCTAACCTCCCTTTTCTTTTGCCATCCCTACACCTACTTCAACCGCTTTTCCTTCACCTCTTGCCCTCCACCGTCTTCAACCTCCATGCCTCTGTTGTTGACACTTTATTATTTTACCCCTACCTCAGCCTTACCCATGTTGTGATCTTGATTTTTGGGCCCCATCGATAGTGACCTTTGACCTCATGTGTTTTCTATACCTTGCGGCATTGTTACCTATGTTGATTGACCTAATGACCTTACCTATCCTATTTCCATGACCATTTATCCTGACCCTACCTTTGGTGTACCAGAACATACCTAAACATTCCTGCACCTAACCTACATTGTGCTTCCTGACCTTATCCTATACCTTGGATACTAGATTCACTTCACCCTTGTTTGGATAAACCTATTGACCTTAGACGATGTAGAGTTTTCCTGCTCTTCAACCCGGTAGCATGTTTTAGTTTATACATGTGCGTACGTTTCACTGCTGCTACCTTTTACCCTAACCCATTAACTAGATTTCCCGAGTAGACCTTTCACCCTCTTCCCCTACATCCGTTTACCTTTCCTTCACATTTACCTTTTATCAAACCACTCACCACTTCAGCCGACTGCTTCATCAATTCCTGGTTTGAGGGGGATCACCTTCACCCTCACATGGGCTAACCACACCTTATTTTTTTTAGCATCGCTTACCAATACAAGCTACGCAACAAAAAGGGGAAAAATGTAGACACTAAAATTAGGTTACACTCCCCCTTCATCCTTTGACATATAAGCACCCTTTATCACTTTCACCTAGCCATGGCCCCGTTCACCACACTAGTATTAATTAAATTAAATTAATACTTTACCCTCACTATATTTATTATTTAAATATCTTATATAAATAATATCTACACATATAGTTCACTTAGACACCTCATCAAGCTAACTCACCATAAGACCTATTCTTAGCAAGTTACCATAACTAACTAAGACTTACCCAAACCCTAAAAATCAATGCCTACACTCCCTCTAACCACATTCCCACATGCTCATAGAAACTCCCAATCTAATCCATGGGATAATGACACGAGATCTAAGGAAATCAGGAGGATCTCCCCTAAGTTTGGTAAACCTAGAAAATCCCACCTTGACCGACATCAGTTTCCCATAACCTCCGTCGGTTAAACCAGAATGCCGTCGGTTACCCCTTTTTAACTCCTGACCTACCTTATTCTCAAGGTTGGAAAACATTGGGAGAGATTTGACGATCAATAAGGAGATCTCAAAAAGATAATGCATCTTCAGAGAGCCAATTCCAGCAAGAACTCACATCCAAGGAAGGAGATTGAGCATCTTCTCCTGCACAACCATCCTAACCACCTTCTGAATTATCCAAGCAAAAGAGGAGTGTGCATAAATCCCATGCATAAGCTTTTATTCAGGTCTTAATCACTTACATCCTTCAAATCCATCACCGACACCTCCATCCACCACACACAAGCCTTCAAGAATGAAATCCAAGTAAGTACAATATCATACTTTCCTGGTTATTTCATTTCATCATTGTTTTATCACCTATTGTTTATCTTGCTCCTTATTGAACTTCTCCAACATTTTCACCTCGATATACCCATCAAAACCTCACAAAAGGAAACTCTAGCCACCTAATACCTCATCTCAACCAACTAAATTCCTTTGTGTAATCACAAAGGAGGCCAAAACCTTGTTCTGGGACATTTACAAATCTCACAGTAACCGGTGCCGGTTATACCTAACCGCAGTCGGTCACCCTTGACCAACACCGGTCTCTGTATTTTCCTACACATCCTAGAACAGAGACCTACCCACCTAATTTCATCTCACCCTCATTCACCAGTGACCTATCCGAGACCTTTATCAGACCTGTAGAACCCAGAACCAACCATTTGACCTGCAGATTCTATTCTAGCTTAGCCTGCTAGATTAGATCTATTTTATTATTGTGTTTTAAGTGAGATACCTAAATCATTTTAAAATAATAATATGATTTACCTTGTTTTCAGCATTAATTTGTTTAAAATAGTGGACTGACAGCCATCTAGGAAGTACCACACTTCTCGGATCTAGCTCATGCTAGGCAATTCACTACCTATATGTTTTAATTCTTTTTGGTGGTCTTTCTTTCATTATAGGTAGTTCCTCCTAGCCAAAAGGAAGCTCTCATGGTCAGCTATGGATTTAAAATTCATACGCGTGCAATAACTCATCAACCGACATTTGAAAAAGTATTCCTCCTATGCCCGTTACCCTATCTATTTTGTCAACAATTCAAAGAAACAATTAAGAAAAAGGTGAAATATTTTGGCACGCCCGGTGGGACCCATCCGGGGTTCCTTGCATTTCATTCATTCCTAGGAAGAAATTGTGTGTTTGTTTCCCTTCTAAAAGTGTACACACTAATTTTCTTCCCTGGTAATCCACTCCTTCTTTCTATTTGCTCTAAAGGAAACTTTTCTTTTGGTGTATTTAAAAGGAATCATCTCTTCATGTTTTCTGCATTTTAGTAAAAGAGCATCCCTCTTTATGTTCATCTAGTTTTTTTCATCGAATATCATACTTTCAATTTGGGTTTAAAATAAGTGCATTTCATTCTGATTTTTACATTATCTCACATTAATTAGTAACATAGGTAGACAAATATAAAGTTCCTACCTTACTGCCTCTTTAAAAAACAAGAGATCCCTCGGTAACCTTCCAAGAATCGGTTGTGAATGTAACCAAGATTCCAGATTCACCTAGTTTACCTACAAATATTAGATTTCTCTTAAGGCTTGACACATGCCTCACATATTTTAATACCCATGGATTTCCATTCTATAGATTTAGATGAACATCACCTTTACCAGTAATATTTCATGGCTCATCATATCCTAAATAAACTTGTCCAAAATCACCTTGAACATAATTTCTGAAATAACCCTTATTAGGAGTAGCATGGAAAAAAGATCCATAATATAAAACCCAAGATTCTAACTTATTATCCAAGGAGATAATAAGGGCATCTTGCTTTACCTCACTTGCAACATTTTCCTCTTTACCTTTTTCTTTACATTTGTCTGATGTATTCTCTTTATTTTCCTTGGAGAAACACTCCTTATTTACATGTACTCTCTTTCCACAATTCCAGAAAAATAAATCTCTGTACTTGGATCTAGATCTATCATTTCTTGACTTTGATCTCCCATTCTTATTTCTCTTTGATGATATCTCCTTAGATCTTCCCCTAATCTCTACATTTAAAGTGTTTCCAGATGATGCTTCTCCTAATATTTTCCTGCGTATTTCCTCATTAAGGATTACACTAACCACATAATCAAATTTTAAAACGTTAGAAGAAGATGTTGTATTACTAACAACCATTACCAAGTTATCCCAACTATCTGGAAAAGAGCATAAGAATAAAATTGCTTTCACTTCATCATCAAATGAAATTTCTACCAATTTTAATTTATTTACAATAGACCAGAAATCATTCAGATGATTAGTTACAGATCCATCTTCTTACATATTAGAATTAAACAATGTTTTCATCAAATAAACCTTATTCAAAGCACTAGGAGTTTCATACAAATTTGCTAAAGATTTCATCAATTGTATCATGGTTTTTGAATCTATAAAATTCAAATCCACTGATGCTTCTAGGCTCAATCTTAAAGATCCCAGATCCTTTCTATCAAGAACCATCCATTCTTCATCATTCATCATGTCCAGCTGTGTATGCTCATCCAATGGTAAGTATAGATCCTTATTATACAAATAATCTTCCACATGCATCTTCCATACTTACGACCATCAAATTTATCTACTAAGTATTTACTATCTTCTGTCATTGCAATGCTCCAACTCAATCAGAAAAACCTCTGTGAGTAAATCCTATCAACACACAAAACCTCCAAAAAAATCTTTGATACCAGTTGTTGGGATTTAACCATATAATAGTGCTGCAAAAATATAAAATTAGATAAATCATACAAGAAATGAATGTGAAAATAAACCAGAAGATAAAATAAAAAAAGAGAAAGATAACACCAGATTTAACATGGTTCACCCAATGTGGGATACTTCCACCAAGAAATCACCAAAATTATTATTTGGTTCTTTACAGAGGAAATATAATGAATATTTGTTGTCTTCCAGCACCTCACATGATGTTCAATATTTTTACATCACTCAACTAATCTTTCTTTCTCATTAAGAAAACTAACATGAAAACAATTGATATTTTCTTCTCTCTTACCCTCATACAGTGCATATATGCATATATATCTATTCTGGGTAACTAAATATGCTTTTACAATAAAGAAATCATATTTAAAGAAAAATATTTATTCCAAAATTTGGCCAAAAAATAAAACACCGTCACAGAGGTTGACCGATGCCGGTCATTGTCAAATCCAGCAAAATGTAAAAATAAGCTTTCTTTAAAGCAATTAAGCTCCACACTCAATAGGCATGCTATTCCTATCATATTCACATTCTATACCATTCTATCTCACTCATTCACCATATAATTCATACCTTGGTTGCACTTATTTTTGTTTTATTATACTTACATGTTCCATTTTTCTTACTATGTTAGATGAATATCTAGATTATCTTTTCTATATAAACATTCACATTCACTTATTTTTAGTTGTGAATGAATTTTTTTTACATATATTTACACACAACATTAATACTCAAAATTATACCTCTTACCATTCCCATCGAGGATCCGAGGAGAATTTACATTTCCACTCTCAGACATCACAGGTGTTATTGTTTCATTATTTGCTACTTCTTATTCTTAATAGCAAATTACTATACAATTATCTATACACATCTTGAATTACTCTTTAACTTTTTAACATGGTATCAGATGATTCATGTGCAACATTTTCCTTTTAGGATATATTTGTTAACATGGTTTTCTGTGACATCTTATTTGACATTGTTTGCTATTATATGCCATTATTTGCAGGCTATTCTCTATGTCTTGTTTGGTCACTGTTTGTATGATTTTTTTGGCTTCATACTTGATTATCTTGTGAAATAGTGAGTGATGTCCCATGTTTGAAATCCACTTTTTGTGGTCTATATTATATGCACACTTACTTGATTAAACTGTTTTTATATTACATTCTTGCTATTTTTCTACTAACATATGCATCTAGCCACTGTGTTTACATGTGCCTTGGTTTCTATCATGGACATTCCCTCTTGTAGGGATACATTTCAGTTCAACATCAGGTCATCTCCTTTGGGCTGTATTCTGCTAACGACATTGCATACACCTCAAATAAGGGGGAAATCCATTGGGTGAATAAGTCACTTCATACATTAGGTCAGAGATTTAGTTCACATATGCATAATCTTGAATCAACATAGTCTACAACTACATAAATGGCCCAGAATCTGACTTGGGTCCTTAGTTCAGCATAGACACTAGCACCTAGATATAGACACTAGTTCTGGGGAGCTCCTGACCTTTCTTAGGTGCCCTTGAACAAGGGATGTTATAATTAATTTCTTAGCTCAGTATAATTCACAACAGTTTCACCATATAGTAAAAGTCCTCTAGCAATTAGAATGCATTATATCTCCATTTTCAATATGGAACTAAATACGGTACAACTTAGGAAAATACAGATCACACCATATGTAGTGGTGTGTAAATTTGGGAAGAATTCATGGAAGGATAGTAACACTAGACTTTTCTCCCCAACACTTTTCTACTGTGGCATGAGATCACCTAAAAAAATTGCACTTGGTGTGAGATCACCCAAAAATATTATTCTTGGCATGAGATCACCCACAATAATCACTCTTGGTGTAAGATCTCCCAACAAACTTACTATTCTACAACATTTTTTCTATTCCTTTTACACTTATGATCATCATGTGCACACTTTCCTTTTACTATTTTTTACACATTTACATAATTTTACAGAGTTTTCATAATACATAACTTTGATTACTCTTCTTCTCTTCTTTTATAGGTCTGTATTTAATAAACAAAAATAAACAAGCCTACATCAATCCCAATAGCAGATACAACACACTACGCTCCAACCCTAGGGTCACTTCCTCTTTTATTAGCTTCTACGCTTCATTTTTATCACTTCACGCTTTCACTTGTCTCATCGGCACGCTATCACCATCACACTATACATGGCTATTAGGTATGCATCTTCTAACTACTTTATGTTTTCGGGTATTCACTCAATAACATAAAGCGGGGAAAAATGTAGACACAAAATCACGCACTTGGGTACATTTCTAGGCCATAAAAACATACTTGCATTCATATAATTCCTAAGCGAGAAAACTAGAAATTGAAAACTACCTTTGGCCTCTTTGCTTGATTTCTTGTCTTCTTTATGGTATTTTACTCCTTACATCCTAGTTGGTATTTTAGATGTTTATATTTTATGACTTCAGACACTATAACCTAGCCAGGATGCCAACGCCCATGCATCGCTATCCCATCTGGGCACCCCTAACCTCTTTCTATTTTACTTTCTCTTTTTGGGCCTCTTTTATCTTTTGAGAATTATATTTTCTTATGGGTCATCCTTCCAGTTGTCAATTACAAAATTCAACCAAGGGAATCATATTAATATAAAGATATGTGACCAAAATAAAGGAAAAATATCTAAGCAATTATCATCATCACCTAAGGTGTCATCCAAACACATTCTAAGAGAATTAAAGGTATCCATATATCACTCATTCAAGAGAAAAGGGACTACATTTTCTACATACACTTCACATGAAGGGGAAGTTCATTTTTCCATCCACACCATAGGAACCAATTTTTGGTGTAGCTCTTATCCTTCACCCTACATTTTCCCACGTTATTAGGGTTACCCATTTGAATCCTTTTTCCTCCTCAATTTCAACAAATCCCATTTCCCACCAAAAATACATGTTTAATTAATTAATATTATTACTCAAGTGATCCCCTTTCACATACTTAAACCTCATTATATGCTAAATAATCAATTATTCCAATTAGGTCATATCATCTGATATCATAATTAAATAATCCAAAAATCACTTAAATCATGAACCCCACTAAATCAAATCAAATCCATATCAAATCTGTATCAAATCCATAATTCCACACACTCCCTCAAATCATGTCCCCCCAATCACTTAACCAAGGTCACTTTGTCTAACCCTTATTGCTTAATAACTCCTAATCTAACCTCATCTCTAGGCTATAAATACATTCCTTCCCCCCCCCTCTTTCAAAAAAGTGAAGAGTGATATAAAAATCTTAACATTATAGCCTCTTTCTTATCATACTATCATCACAATGTCCTTATAATGCCACTTGTGTCACCATAGTATCACCTTCATGCCTTTGTAATTTTCTTAGAAAGTCCACCATAGCATCATCTAAGTGCCCTCATTATACCCTAATATGGGTTACTATTAGATAGTGATTGGTATCCCCTCTCACAAAATCACTAACATTCCTTCTTTTCCAATAATTCAACACCCATCCGTTTGGGAACAATACAATCTGTTACATGATTTGATTGTGTGTGTAATCCATCATACTCCTTTAGAGGAACTTGATAACATCTATGAGTTCACTCATGCAATCCACCAGATGGTAGAATATTATTGGTTTTCATATTTTGAGAATCTTCTCATGCAATATACACTTTCTTGGGCTATATTTGAGGATGACCAAGACCTGCCTTTCGAGTTTGAGTTTGACCCATAGTATTCTTCTTATCCATCTCTTATCTATATTTTATTTGCATTATATCAAATTGTACATTTTATCTTACTATTATCAAATTAATTTCTTAAATGGGGGTTTACATCCACAAATGAAGTTAATGATTCTCGGTTCTTCTTCTTTGGGAAACCCCCACATAAAATATCTAATCAGTTTTCCTTAGTGTATTTGAGTTGTAGGTTTATCAAGATCGTAGCAAAGATCTCATCATCTACTTTGGGCCCGTATCTACCATATCACATCTAAGCTACCTTAAACCCTCCATCATTTGAGGTTGTTTGATGTCTTTGTTTGCAAGGGATGAAGAAACTTTATCAAAATTTATGGCACGCTTGGTGGGACCAGCCCCAAGATCTGGTCATTTATTTTCTACTGTACTCATCTTGTGTAGGTGTCATAAGTATAAAAAATATTCATATCTCTCACCAATTAAGATATCTCTTGCAAATATTTCATTTTTTAGGTTCACTTGTTTGCAGGGTTTAAAGTTGTCTCTGCCAGTGTGGTGTCCTTATTACATTTAGTGGTCAATATCATCTTTGAGGTAAGTGGTATTTTTGTTTTAAATATGCTTGCTATTTTGTAATTTGTAGTTAGTATAAATTTAATTTTTGTCATTGTGAAAATATTAACAATAATAATAAATAAATGTAATATATAGCTAAATAAAAAATCATAATAATAAAAAATAAAACAAGAGTTATTATCATAAAACTACCACTAACCCCTAATCTCCTTAGCTTGGCCAACTTGGCCGAGCTATTTCCTCACAACACCCCATCTCCCTTCTAACCATCTCTTTCCAACTCCCTCATCTAACAAGCTCACCACTCCATACCCAAATCACTATAAAACTTCTATCCCCACTCCACATAGCCCTCTCCTCATTCACAACACATCACCCAACCATACGAGCTACTACATAGTTCCCCACTCATCCCCCTTTCAACTAAACTCGTAACCCATTCTCATATTACCTCATCTCACCCCACTTCCACCCACACAACTTCCCATCTCCAATGTAGCTACCTTCCCCTTTCACATAACTCGTTCACAACCTATCTCTCCATCACCCAATTCATAACTCACCCCCTCCTCTACCCGAGCTATCCCTACCCAATTTATGACTTCCCATCTCCACCGATATCCCTTCTTCTTATCTTTGGATACTCGTCCATTCAACCCACTCTCACCTCAAACTCACCACTCCCACAGACCCAAGCCACTAAAAAACATCCCACCTCACCACCCTATCACCATGACTCACCTCATCCTAACAATCCCAAATTTGAATACTCATCCACCCATGCATACACCTTGTTCCTACAAAGATCCACGCTATCTATCCAACCTTTCATCACCCCCAAATACTTACTACCACACTCGTCACTCCCTTTCCCGCATGAATCCATGCCACTCCACTTTCAATCGAGCTCTCATCCTCACTCCCAACTAACCTTACCTAACTTAACTTCCTCACTGAGCTCTATGCTCACATCCAACATCTCTGAGCTCCTACTCTGATCATCCCTAATCTCCTACATCCTTGACCTGAGCTACTTCACCAAGATTTCCACTTACCCCATTCAATGAGCTACCAAATCCCTACCCACTTACCACTTTGTTCCTTCCCCTATCTTGAGCGCAATCTAACTTCACCTCCCACTTCCCGTCGACCCATACAAATTACTCCACTTCCCCTAAATTCAGCTCCTCATCCGATCCATTACCACTCCCTCTCAACACCCCATCTCCCTTCTAACCGACTCCACTCCCAACCCCATATGTCGAATCAACATCCACCTCAGCCACTTCATTTCCCATCACCACTCATCCTCCAACTCACTATTCCCAACTACCCTGACCACCTATCGACCCACTCTGAGCTATTTCCTTTTTTTGAGCCATCCTTGCTACCTCACCCCCACGTAGTCCCGACTATTCCTAACTCTAAACTCCCTTTCAACAAAACCAATTCAGTTTTCAACCTTGGCTCACCCTCACATTGACCAAGACCACACCCCATAATAGCTAGTTTACCATGATGCCCACACATGTCTCTTACTTTCTATAAGCTCACCACTAAGTCCATACCCTTCATATCTGAAAACCACTCCACATCAAATATCCAACCAATTTACCAACCTATTTTTATTTCATCACCAGCTTCCAAATACATTATTTATAGTCTTCCCTTTCTACATCTATTATTCCCTTTCTACATCATGTATTTTGTCTTTTATAAAATTTATAATAGTCTAATTCATTTATTTTTTCCATAGTGCTCTCTTATTTAGAAAGTCTTTCATTTATATTGTCCTTTGTTCCTTTCGGTCTATATTTTCGCATTAGTCTATAGTTTATATTATTTATATTGTTGTTATTTGTGCCATTTTTTCACCTCTTATATTAATCTCAATCATTTCATTTTTCAATTATTTATATTGTTTATATTAATCTTGCATTCATATCGTTAGCTTCCGTATCTCTTGGTTTTACTCTAATTGAATAAGATGTTGAACACATTTAATCATTTCAAGTGCCAATAAAACATAGTTTATCATATAGTACTTATTTTTTTTGATCTATAGGATTTTCTATTTATCATTTATTTCATAGTATAGATATATTATTTCTTAATTTAGATTACTTATTTCATAGTTTAAATTCACTATTTTTGTTGTTTTGTTTATACTTTTTTTACACAAATGACTTATCACATCTACATCATTTTATTTAACCATATCAACTAATTACATTTTAGTTTACTTTGTAGGTGAATTATACAAACTCCATGAAGTTACGACCATAAAATTACGCCATCAAAGATAGAGTACTAAACCATAAACACAACGTGTTATCTCGTTTTAGTGATTTCAGCTAAAAATTGAGATAACCATAGGAATTTTTTGAAAAATCTCTTAAAAATCCCTTTTGAAAGAGATTTTTAGGTTTCAAGGTTTTTATTGCATGAAAAAATGTTTCTCTCATGCATCATGTCTCATGTTTCCCGAAACCTGAAACTCGAATTGCCTAAGTCCTTCATGTCAGATTCTTGGAACTTAGAAGCATCTAAACATCTCATGCATCTTGTCTCATGTTTCCCAAAACCCAAAACCTGAATTACCTAAGTCCTTCATGTCAAGTTTTCAGAACTTAGAAGCATATAAACATCTAATGCATCATGTCTCATGTTTCCCGAAACCCGAAACCTGAAATGCATCATGTCTCATATTTCCTGAAACCTGAAATGAAGCAAATGCATCATGTCTCATGTTTCCCGAAACCCAAAATCTGAAATGCATCATGTCTCAAGTTTCCTAAAACCTGAAACCTGAAATGAAGCAAATGCATCATGTCTCATGTTTCTCGAAACCCAAAACCTGAAATGCATCATGTCTCATGTTTCCTGTAACCCAAAACCTGAAATGAAGCAAATCCTTTGTTATAGGTTTTTGGATGCTCCAAGCATGATGACATGTCATTAATGTCTAGTTGTCTGGTAGTTAGCACATGTGTCAAGTGAGGTGTATTAGCAATCATCCCAATGCGCTAGATGAATCTAAGATGTAGGGCACAATCCGGAAGTTCTAGGAATTCTGAGACAAGCAGGCTGTGCTGGAGGAAGACAAGGATGATGAAACATAATAAGCATAATGTTTCATGTCATTTCAATCTAGAGATTGACATGTATTTTTCATTTTTGTTTCATCACAAAAGAATCAAATTTTGACTTGGTCTCCTGTGTGAGAGTCAAGCAAAATACGAATCTTGTTAAAAGACTATTTTCTAGGATTTATCCTATTTTCTCTCTACTCTTTTCATTATAAATAATGGATGCTTATGCATTCCAAAGGGTTGAGTTTTTGGGAATATTGAGATTTATTGTGAAGAAGAAATAATTTGCGTTTCCTTTTAATCATTTGAGGAATAAGAACTGATGCTATTTTGCAAACTTTGTGTTGTGAGATGTATCTTTCTTTAGATATTGTTCTTATGTTCATAATCTTAAGCTATTATTTATTCAGCATCTTGATAATTCTAATCATTTCAAACATTACATTTGTTATAGAAATCTCATATGATTATTTCATGCTTTGTGTTTACTCGAAAGAGAATACGTTCCTCTCATTTCCTTTCCATTGTGTTTATTCCATAATAATAATTTCCTTTCTAGTCCTTTCCATTTCTAAAATTGCAACGTCTTCACCTTGCGTGGATATGGATTTCGGGATTCTATCCCAACCCCAATGGTTATATTAGTGTGAATATTATACATATTATTTATACTGTGTTTTAGATTAGTAATAAACAAGTAGCCTCACCTATCTTTGAGGAAGGATTTAATCCCATGTACCATCATTGAACCTAATATTTTAGCTTGACAAAATATCCAACCAAAATTATTTGGTGACTCTACTAGGGAATACGGATTGATAATACTAAGCTTATCCTATTGGTGTCTGATGACTTCGTATTTTCTTTATTTTTAACAAGATATATTTTCTAGTTCAAACTGGCTAGAATGATCTTCACTCGGTCAAGCCGAGCCTAGGGTGAAACTGATCCGTTCTTTGATTTGATTCAACATCATAATTTCAGGCTTTCACCCAATAGTGTTGCATCTAGCTGAGCAATAATTTCTTCACCCATCTGAAGAACTTGGGTTACTCAAGAACAAGAAGTTTCTACAACTTGTCATGCACTATTCTTGTCAGATATTCAGATTCATGTATGCATTTCATTTAGAAGAATGGCAGCACAACTTGTGCCTTCAGGTGCAATTATTGGTCCTCTTTCCCTTACTCCACTGTTGCATGACCTACCTCATGGATCACGTAAGAATATTCCTAAGTTCAATGGTGATGGGAAACAACACCCTGATGAACACGTCACTTCATTCTTTATCGCATGTGGTGTTCTTGGAGTTTCTCATGAAGACGTCTATGTTCGACTCTTCGTTGAGACATTACACAGTGTAGCAGCAGAATGGTTCTACCATCTTCTGAATGCATGAATTGCAAACTAGACTACCACGTGGCCTATATTCGAAGTAGGGTTCAAACCGGATGAAGACTCTCACACCTTTTTATCATAGCTTACACACATGAATAAGGAGTCTTATGAACCCATGCGGGATTTCATAGCTAAATTCAACAAGCTAATTCCTAGGATTCCAGAGTTATCCATTCCCACTCTTGAAATTAGAAGTGTTTATTCATCAACGCTCAGCCCCCTGATGTAAGCTTCTTGTTGAGAAGATCTGTTATCCCTGATTTGGCCACTACTCAAGCTACAACCACTAAAATAGAAGATGATCTTATTCTAGCCGAAAAGATCAGAAGAGAATCATCTAAGCCTACAAATCAGAGTTCTTCTCAGAGTACTACTGATCCTATGATTTAGAAGACGGGCAATGACTTGATTAATTTAAAGAAGAAAATGTCTCAACAAGCAACCAACATTCCTTATCGAGATATTTCTCGATAGAATTTCAACAATGCCAATGGCACTCCCACAAGAGATAGAAATCATTTGATCATTACTCCCACCAAGTTGGCCATTGAAGCTCCTCCTGTTAATGCAGTAGTTGAAATAATTGAGGAGGATGAGGAACCAGAAGATCATGACTCTCATGAAGCCTTCAAAGCTTCAGGATATGCTGATGAGTCTTTTGACGATTCAACTAGCGACTACATCATTGGGTACTTAGAATACGGGGAAGAAGAAGATGAGCAAGATGGACAATAATTTTCAGTCTTCACTTGATCCCAATCTCAGATCCCCAGAAAGCTAGTTGAAATCTCCAAGGATAAAAGTAAGCAAGCTCCTATAGTTATGGCTAAAAGAGGATCTCCCATCTTAACACAAACTGAAAAGGAGATAACTAAAAAGGTAACTTCACCTTAAAACTCTCTTTCTCCTACTTTCAAGGCCAGTACCTTGGCTTAGACAAATATAACCAGAATTGAGCCCTCCATCATTCCTTCATATACCACTTTCAACATCATTGATCATGAAAAGAAAACCAAAATCCAGATGTCAGAAGTTAAATACCTTCAGTCCAACCCTGAGTAATTTGAGAAACTTGCCAAATTCATTAGAAGTAAGGCTGTTATTCCTTCATCTTTGAAAGGAATTTTTCCTAGCCCCACTTAGCCTTTACCTCAGAGTAATATGACCTCTTCTACTTCTTCAAGAAAGATTGAACCATTTTATTTGTCTTTAATTATAAATGGTTTTAAGCTCAACAATTGCATAATTGAATCAGGATCCTATGATAACGTGATGCCCGCAAAATTATCTCATGCCCTTGGAATCATACTAACTAAATATTATGGGTGGTGTTAGTCCATGGAAACTAAACAAGTCCCCTTGATTGGCCAAATCAAGGATGTGTAGTTTGCATTTGTTGCATTTCTGGAAAAGAGAGTAAAAATGACTATCCTAGTTGTTGATATCCCAACTACTTATAGGATTATTTTGGGAAGAGGTTTTTGCAAATATGTTAGAGGAGAAATCAACATGGATTGGACCAAAGCTAAAATTCAAGTAAATGGAGTTCCTCGTGTCCTTCATCCCGAAGCACAAGCTAAGTACCTAGTTACTAAATCAGATGATCCTAAGGCTGAAATTCTCTTTGAAGATGCAGGCTTGGGTAATTATTTCTTGACATCTGAGGTGCCCTCTGTAGAAGTCAAAGAAGAAGATCCTAATGATGTTTGGACCCTTGAGTTCGATGGGAGCTGTTCAACTATTGGTTCAGGTGCTGACGTGGTCCTTATATCTCTAGATTTTGAGATCTTTCCCTTTACTTTTAAATTGTAGTTTGATAATACTAACAACACAACCGAATATGAAGCTTTGTTATTAGGATTAGAAATGACAAGACAAAAAGGAATCTGAAATATCAAAGTATAGGGAGATGCCGAGTTGATTCTGAATCAAGTAAGGGGGATTTATCAGGTAAAAAATGATCACCTAAGACATTATAAAAACAAGGTTTGGGATAGTATAAAATGCTTTGATGATTTTTCCATTAAGGCAGTCTTAAGAGATTACAATGATAAAGCTGATACCTTAGTTGTTTATGCATCTCTTCTTCTCCCCCACCCATAGTTCGAACAGGACACGTATACCATTGAGATTGTGTATCATCCAAGAATTCCAGATAACTCAGCACATTGGAAAGTGCTTAATGATGATCAACAGGTATTGTATTTTCTTTAGAAAGATGAAAATTTTAGTGAACTTTATTTTGAAGGATCAGAATCAACTTTTCATGAGTCCGTCTCTAATTCATATCAAGAAATTGATGGTGAATTCATCCAACTCAAAGGAAATAAGATTTCGAAGGGATTAGTTTCTCTGGAAGGTCTATTTGACAAGCATGAACATTTCATTTAGGGTAAAAGGAAAGCTGAAGGTACTTCCTCGTCAGAGGTAGAACAAGTTAACCTAGGCTCCGCTGATCCACCACAGATGATAAACATCGGTAAATGTTGTTCTCTGGAGGAAAAAGAAATATTATATTCACTCTTGAAGAGATATATGGACCTCCTAGCATGGTCATATGTGGATCTAAAGTCTTTCAAGCCCAAGGATGTGCAACATAGGATTCCTTTGAAGCCTAGGGTTAAAGCCTACAGGTAGAAGTAGAGGCATTACAACCCAAATATCTCAGGGACTATTATTATAGAAATTTAGAAGATGTTAGATGCAAGGATTATATTTATAATCCATCATTCCACTTGGGTTGTGAACATTGTCCCTATCAGAAAGAATAACGGTGAAATCTAGATTTATGTTGACTTCTGTAACCTCAACTAGTCTTCATTGAAAGACAATTATCCATTACCCATCATGGACCAGGTATTACAGAATGTCACTAGATCAAAAATGTTATCCATGCTTGATGGATTTTTGGGGTATAATTAGGTTGAGGTAGTTGCTGAAGATCAACACAAAACAACATTCACCACTCCATGGGGAACCTTTACTTACAGGAGAATGCCTTTTGGTTTGATTAACACTGGAGCCATGTTTCAAAGGGCTATGGACTTAACTTTCAGAGATTTAATGGGCAAGGTCATAGTTGTGTATTTGGATGAATTGACGGTCTTCTCTAAAAAGTGAAGTGATCATTATGATCATCTGGAGTAGGTACTCTTAAGGTGTAGGCATTATGGGATTTCATTAAATCCTAAAAATTCCATGTTTGGAGTGACATAAGGAAAGTTACTGGGTCATATTGTGACTAAAGAAGCAACCAAGATCAATCCAGAGAGGGTGAAGGCCATCCAAAGACTTACCCTACCCATAAGTAAAACTAGGGTGCACTCCTTTTTTAGGAAAGTCAATTTCCTAAGAAGATTTAGACTTGACTTTGCCGATAAAACAAAGGATATCCTTGGGATGATGAAAGGTAAAAATCCATTTTGATGGAGCACTAAAGGGAAGCTTGCTTTCAAATAATTCGAATGGGTAATTTCTCACGTTCCTATTCTGGTATGCCCAGATTTCAAGAAGGATTTCATCATGTACAGCTACACTTCCACACATACAATATCAGCCATCCTAATGCAGAAGAACGTAGAAGGAATCGAAGCTCCCATTTCTTTCATGAGCTTCCCAATAAAGGAACATGAATTGAAGATGTCTCAAATTAAAAAGCATGCTTATGTAGTGGTGAGAGTGGTGAAGCATTTCAGATACTATGTGTTGAGTTCTCACACTCTCATTCTCGTTCGTGATACTACAATTAAGTCCATTCTAACTCAAGAAGAGTTAGGTAGTCAACGGGGTAACTGGATAGCTAAAGTCCAAGAATATGATTTGGACATCAAACCTACCAAGTTAGTATGAAGAAGAGGCCTATGCCAACTAATTTTAGAAAATAAGTCTGAGAGAGAGTACGAGGAGACAAAAGAGACTACTTTAGAATTTCCCATGGTGCTTTTTGTAAGCATAGACGATGAATGGTATGAAAATATCACTTTATTTTTAACTTATGGTGAATGCCCCCTAAATTTAAGCCAAAAAGAAAAGAGGACAGTTAAACTCAGGTCCGCGAGATACATTATTTGGGATAATGGTATATACAAGAAGGGTATTGATGGTGTATTCCTACGTTGTGTTGATAAGTCTCAACAGGTAAGGTTGCTAGACTCCTTCCACAATCTAGCATGTAGAGGAAATTTCTCTTCTTCTGTGATAGCTTACAAGATCTTATGGGCTAGGTGTTATTGGCCTACTCTCTTTCAAGATTCATCTGAATGGGTGGCTAATTGTGAAGCTTGCCAACATTTTGTTAGTCGCCCTAAGCTGGTTGCTCTTCCCTTGAAACCTGTGGTAATCGAAGAACCTTTTTACCAATGGGGAATTGATTTCATTGGAGTACTAAACCCTACCTCCAGTGCTAGTCATAATTATTATCTCACCACCACAGACTATTTTACCAAATGGCTGGAAGTTGCGCCAATCAAGTAGGCAACCTCCGAAGCTGTGTGTAATTTTCTCAAGGAAAATATAATTGTCAGATTCAGTGTGCCTCACAAGATCGTTGCTGAGAATGCTTATAATTTCTCATCACATGAGTTGATATAATTTTTCTATGGATTTGGGATCACGTTGGCTCATTTATATGATTATTACCTCCAAGGTAATGGTCAGGTCGAATCCAGCAATAAGAACCTGGTAACCATAACAAGAAGCTGGTTGATGAGAATCAGAGGACATGGCACAAAGCATTGTATGATGCATTATGGGCAGATCAGATTACTCCTAAGCAAGTTATTGGAATGTACCCATTCTAG
Source organism: Taxus chinensis (assembly GCA_019776745.2). Taxonomy (NCBI): domain Eukaryota; kingdom Viridiplantae; phylum Streptophyta; class Pinopsida; order Cupressales; family Taxaceae; genus Taxus; species Taxus chinensis. The sequence continues at coordinate 909,749,900 of CM034149.1, read as the reverse complement.
GTGTTGTATGGAATTGATGCTGAAATTCCTATCTCGATAGAATTGCTAGCCTTACGGTTGGCTAAAGCAATTGAGGATGAAACTTTTCAAATTTCCATTGAGAAAAGGATAATGTACCTAGCCAAGCTAGAATAAGAATGGAGCAAGGTGGTAGATCACATTGCATATCATCAGAGAAAAGTCAAAAAGATATTTGACATAAAATCAAAGCAACGTAATTTCCATATCGGAGATCTAGTACTTCTCTGGGATAAGAGAAGGGAACAGAAAGAGATGCATCGTAAGTTTATCTCCTTATGGAAAGGCCATTTCAAAATACATTAGCTAAATGGTGAAAATAGCTTTTGTCTATCGTATCTAGATGGAGAGTTTCTCCCTCTACCTTTCAGTGGTCAACATCTAAAGCTATTCCATCAGTAATGCAAGCCGCTCTCTTGCACTGTATCATAATTTATTTTTTGTTGTGTGTTTACTTTCTTTTCTTTCTTTCTTTGTTTGTTTTCAGTTTTATTCCTCATACCCCGTAGCCCAATGGATAAATATTTTTTATACATTAGTTCTCTTCCTTTGATGTCTTAAAGAAAGTCCCCAACTAGAGCCATCTGTCATCTCGTTTTAGTGATTTCAGCTAAAAAATTGAGAAAACCATAAGATTTTTTGAAAAATCTCTTAAAAATCCCTTTTGAAAGAGATTTTCAAGTTTTTGGGTTTTTATTGCATGAAAACATGTTTCTCTCTTGAATCATGTCTTATGTTTCCCGAAACCTGAAACCTGAATTGCCTAAGTCCTTCACGTCAGTTTTTTAGAACTGAGAAGCATCTAAACATCTCATGCATCATGTCTCATGTTTCCCAAAACCTGAAACCCAAATTACCTAAGTCCTTCATGTCAGGTTTTTAGAACTTAGAAGCATCTAAACATCTAATGCATCATGTCTCATGTTTCCCGAAACCCGAAACCTGAAATGAAGCAAATGCATCATGTCTCATGTTTCCTGAAACCCAAAACCCAAAATGCATCATGTCTCATGTTTCCCGAAACCTGAAATGAAGCAAATGCATCATGTATCATGTTTCCCGAAACCTGAAACCCAAAATGCATCATGTCTCATGTTTCCTAAAACCCAAAACCCAAAATGCATCATATCTCATGTTTCCCGAAACCTGAAATGCATCATGTCTCATGTTTCCCAAAACCTGAAACCTGAAATGAAGAAAATCATTTGTTATAGGTTTTTGGACACTCCAAGCATGATGACATTTCATTAATGTCTAGTTGTCTGGTAGTTGGCACATGTGTCAAGTGAGGTGTATTAGCAACCATTCCAAAGCGCCAGATGAAGCTAAGATGTAGGGAACAATCCATAAGTTCTAGGAATTCTGAGACAAGCAGACTGTGCTGAAGGAAGACAAGGACGATGAAAAAAAAAAGAATAATGTTTAATGTCATTTCAATCCAGAGATTGACATGTATTTTTCATTTTCATTTCATCACATAAGAAGAAAATTTTGACTTGGTATCCTGCGTGAGAGTCAAGCAAAATAGGACTCTTGTTAAAAGACTATTTTCTAGGATTTATCCTATTTTATCTCTACTCTTTTTATTATAAATATGGGATTCTTATGCAATCCAAAGGGTTGATATTTTTGGAATATTGAGATTCATTGTGAAGAAGAAAGACTTTGTATTTCCTTTTAATCATTTGAGGAATAGGAACTACTACTATTTTGTAAACTTTGTGTTATGAGATGTATCTTTCTTAAGAAATTGTTCTAATGTTCATAATCTTAAGCTATTCTTTTTTTAGCATCTTTATCGTTCTAATCATTTCAAACATTACATTTGTTATCTAAAGCTCATATGATTATTTTGTGCTTTGTGTTTACTCGAAAGAGAATACGTTCCTCTCATTTCCTTTCCATTGTGTTTATTTCATAATAATAATTTCCTTTCTAGTCCTTTCCATTTCTAAAATTGAAACATCTTTGCCTTGTGTGGATACAAATTTTGGGATTCTATCCCAACCCTAATGGTTATATTAGTGTGAATGTTGTACATATTATTTTTGCTATGTTTTAGATTAGTTATAAACAGGTAGCCTCAACTATCTTTGAGGAGGGATTTAATCCCATGTATTGTGGTTGAACCTCATATTTTGGCTTGAAAAAATATCCAACCAACACAACACAAATATCCTTTTACCGAACCCATCCGCAATTGTACATGGTGTAATTTTAGGGTACCCAGATGTTCTTGGCCACTAACCATCACTATCAAATATGCCATTATCAAGTACAATGAAATAATGAGGGAAAACATTCTCTAGGTAATCCTTATTTTTTCCCTATTTTTTCCTTTCTGCATTGTAGTTTCCCTTCCCTGGGTGATTGTATGCATCAAAATTCACTTTTCAAATTTGGTCTAAAAAGAACTCATGCATCCTTCCTACTCACATATTATTGGCAAGAAAACTTTTTGAGTGGAAAAACTTGTGGATTTCTTGCCAACACTCTAGGAATATAAGTCCCTCTACTTAACCGGTGCAGATGTCTTATATGCATACGTAAGTAAAGGTGGAATTTCTTGGTGGCGTTGTGGCCAGGGATCCAATAGGATCACTCCACTAACCCTGTGGAAAAGCTAGCAGTTTCTTGCTAGAGAAGACTTTGTCTGAAGAAAGGGAAAAGGGGATTGAGAAAAGAGAAGAGGAGATTAATGTCGTGGGTAGAAAATTAGAGTCCCACACCCATTAACTAGAAAGTTCACACATGCATTCAAGTTAAAAAGAAAACAATCCTGCAAATGGCAACAAGATGAATTAATTTTGAGAACTTAAATTTTCTAAAATCTTCTCATCAAAAAATGTGTGAAACTACTTCTTCTTGTATTGATTCTTAAAAAAAAGTTATACATAGTGTGGGGGTTGAATAAATTTGAGAGTGAAGGAAAGTATAAGAAAATGACTATCTCATTTGCTTTCTCTTAGTACAATGCACTCTTGAGTTTACAAGATCAATTGCCAACCCTTTGAAAAGAGAATGGATTTACAATTTATAGAATAAGAAATGACTCATCATCTACCCCCCAATGGATTTTCATATGTCCTCGCGTAAATTAAATCCTTTCAACTTACTAGGAGAATATCAAGTCCCTTTTTATAACATAAATGAGAATTTTACATTAGAAGCATAAAGTTGTTTTTTTAATTTCATTAAAGAACATCTAGAAAGTGCACCCCATAATGAAAAATTAGAACATGGAGGAGAGATAAATTAGGGGAGAGAAGAGAGGATACAAAGAAGTAAGAATAAGGGGAATAAACACTGATGACAAATAATCTTCCTTTGATGAAGTCTGTGTATCCTTCTAGATGATTCGATGAGGTGTTCCACTATAGTGAACTCTGTATCTCCAAACTATTTATACCTTGAGAAATTCCTTCATCTTGGCTCACAAAAACTTGTCAAGTTGAATGAATTATTCTGCCGATGACCGTGATTCTAACCCTGTGTATGATATACCTTTGACCTGAATCACCTAGTGAGTGTTGAGAGACACTGTTGAATTCCCAGAGATGAGTCTTGAATTCCTTATGAGAAATGTCCATAGATGATACCGAATGATGGTGTTGACATGAATGATCATCCCTCTATGTCCCATTGTGCCAAAACTACCCTTTGAGTGTAACTTACTATTAATAGTAAGTGTCTAGATGGAAGGATTACTATTTTTAGTGAGAGGTGATTTTTTCCTCTTCTTGACCATTGTGATGTGATGAATTCCCTCATTCAATCCTATGCACACTACCTTTGCATCGTCCACTTCTTGGGTTGAATTTATATTTTTAGTAAGCACCCATATAGGGAACTTACTATTTTTAGTAAGTGGTCAATTTCACTATTTTATGCTCTGGATAATCATTCTGGATTCTTGGTGATCTTCAGTGCACAATACTTTTTCCATAGCCGCTTTTGATGATGAATTTCCAAACATAGCAAGTGTGTATAGGAAAAATTACTATTTTTAGAAAGTGGAATTCCACATCTTAGTTTGTAACAAAACATATTTTTTAGACTCAACTCCTCGTCACAGCCACGTCCTCCAAATTTCACTTGAGTTCACTCACTAGAATGCTTGGAAATAAAATTTAAAATTTTCTTATGGCAGTGGCTTCGGGCACGGACCTTCCATGCAAGCAATTAATGGAGCTCAAAATTTTCAAGTCTTGTTTTTGTCTCTGTTTGTGACGAAAACAAATCCATTGTGATAGGTTTTTCATTTAGAGTATGTGTGCAAGTTTTTAGCTCATTTCCATTGCTGGATTGATGGGAAATCTGATAAATGTGAGCTATCATTTGTTGCATATTGATTGTCTTGAAAATTTTGGAAGTCTTCAAAAGATGACACCTCAATCCTAATTGTACCTTGCAAGATATGAATATTTTTTGATTGGGTGACTTCATGGTTATCTGGAAAAGAATCTTCATTTTCTCCCCATTCTTCATTTCTTCAACACTTTTGATCAATCCTTCCCCCAATACCTTTGTATTTTCATGGATTTGAGTGGTTTTTTCACCATGGTGGAGAAGGTTTGGAGAAACAATGGTGTATTGGGTGTCTGGATAATCATGAACAAAGCCATGACAAGGTAGGAAGCTATGAAGAAGAACTGGGGGGAAATAACGGTTAAGTGTCAGATTTATATTATTCAAAAAAATTACATAGAGAGATCTGGGTGAATTTTTATGTCCCTAACATCCCTCACCTCAAAGGGATGTGAGGGACATCATTTTCCATGGTGAGAAATATGATGACACGTGGCAGTGATCTGATGGTAGGGAGTGAGAGCTAGAAAATCAGCACTGAGGGGCTGGAAGTGGGTCACATGGGTGACCAAAAGTCTCCCTTAGAGGGCTAGGAACCTATTTCAAGGTTTTATGTCCTTGAACTATGAGGTATGTGAGGGAAATAAAATTCCATGGTGATCCTGGAGCTGACACATGGCGGAGATCTGACGGTAGGGAATTTGAGCTCTAAATTACACCCGGGGGCTGAACTGACAATCTTGATGGTCGCATGGGGTTATAGAGGTCACATGGGGGCTAGGAAAATTTTCAAAAGGTTGAAGTCCCTGACCCTAAGGGACTTCAGGTACACAAAATCCCACTAGGCTCCTGAAGCTGACACGTGTCCTTCCAGAAATTTGGCTAACTCCCAAACTCATTCCAAGGGGACAACTTGAGATGATGATATATTGAGCTCCCGATGGAATTTTTGGTAAAATTGTATATGGTCCTGACTTTAAATGGCCTTTTTAATCCAATGGTGCAAATATAATGTCTTGATTCTTCCATTTGGTCCCTGAAAAATCAATTTTTTGATTTGGTACTCCACATGTGCCTGAGAAAAATTAACTGCAAATCTAATTATCCAAAGTGTTGTGAAAAACATGATTTCACCCTCTTTTAGGTCTTGTAATTATCTTTCTGGAGATGTTTTTATTTACTCATAACTCCATTCGAAGCTCCCAGAATCACCTTCCAAAGCTCAACGGTTTTTTTGGCCCGTGTACTGACTAGGCATGTGAACCCTAATTTTTTGTGAAACTACCCCAACTTCTCTGAGCCCTTCTAGAGTCTTCCTAAATAATTTCCATGATTTCCTAAGACCTTCAATCCACCTCCATGTTAGATTTTGATCCTCCGTTCTTCTCCAGGGGGTTGTTCAAGTCATAGGAAGGCCAATGATAGCCCTTCCCAACACTTTCCAGAGATAAATTTTTTCAAGAACTCCTAAAATCACCTAGGGGGTTGATTTAACTTTACTAAATCACCTAGGGGGATGAGATAATGTTAAAAAAGAGGTTACTAGATTGATTGGGTAGACCTGGGGCGCCTCAGAATGATAAAACATGAAAAATGTGCTACAGGGGTATCGTTGTCATGCTTAGAAATTGCCAATTTCCTTGTTGCACATTTACACAAAAACAACTAACTCTAGCTTGGGGACATGACATGGAATGAATGCAGAGAAAACATGACATGGAGAATCTAGAATCACAACTTTAGACCATATGATCAATTGACCAGTTCCTTATCCATTGGGCCCTGTAGAATCATGTACAACTTAAAACAAGAGAGAGAGAGAAAAGAAGGAAAACACACACACACACACACACAAAACAAAGGAACTTAAACAAAAAACAAAAAGGGAAACACACCTAGAAATCACCTATGGTATAAGATAGGGGACAACCAAATTTCATTGAAGCATGTTTTATTCCTCAAAATTTACCCTTTGAAGAGGCAACACTGAATGATGATGTTCTGCGAAGCCATTGACTAGTTCCAGAAAGTAGCCTCCTCTCCTCAAATTCTTATTAAAGACAAGTGCTTTCACATTTGTATGTACACTTTTTAAGAGTGAGTCTACATGAGATTATTTATGTTTAGGCCTTCAGTTAAAAATTCCATTGCCTTCATATTCTTCAAAATTGGTTTCATAGTGCCAGGTTCCTTTTGTATTTATCCACATAGATGATTCTTCATTGAGCATCCTATCACTACCCCAGGGCTGATTTTCATTCAAATTACTTGAACATTATGGATTATTTTCTTTCTCAGGTAAATTCTCATTGATCTCTTTTCTATGAGAAACCTCAAACTTATCCTATTTCTTTACTCCAATATGAGGTGCTTGAGTACTGACAGAAGGATTGTAAGCGACCTCATACTTGTATTGTATGACCATGGCACAAATTAAGAGATCAAGAATCTTCTCAGGGTCTTCCACAAATTCCACTGCATCGAATAGTCCTTGCACAAAGATATCCTTTGTTACTTCCTGTAACTCATCTTTGTATGCCTTTGAAGAATATTTATTTCGCAACTTAAGGAAACTATTCAGAGGGATTACTTCATTATCTTGGGATTTTTTTCGTTCTATCAATCCTTCATAAAGAGGAGCTTCAAATACAAAGGCCTAAAAAATCCTTGCTTCAATTTATTCATCATGGAAAGAGTCTTCTTCAAATGGGAAAGAAAATAGATCCATTTCATTGTTGCATCCCTCAATCATTGGCTCAAGGGGTTATCATTTTTATCATCTTGCTTTGTCTCAACATGGCCAAACTCCACATTGATTGAAGCTTTAAAATCAGATTCATGCTTATCTTGTAGATTCATGTCTTGCATTAGGATTTTGAGACTAAGATCAGGGTCTTTTGTTTCTTCTATGGCTCTAAGCAGTTCTTGTACAGACTGTTCTTTCAAACCTTTCATGGGTTCATCAAAAGTTGGTATTGTCCCTCCATGAATGGAATGGCTGAGATCATATTCATCTCCAAATGGGAATGAAAATACCTCTATTTCATCGTGGATAAACATACAAGCTTATTTTTCCATTTGAGGTTCACCAAGAACCTTTTCCTCTTCTTCATGGTTTACGTCATCTGATAATTTAGAGCTGACCTATTGTAACTCAAATATCCTAAATTATTATTCAAGATCCATTTCTCTCTGGGAAGGCATGCCTGACCCTATCAAGATGGGAATATCCTCTTCTTACTTAGTTGTCACAAAATAATTCATCCTCCTGCTATCTTGATACAAGATGTTGGTTTCTGGGATTCTGGAATTTCACACTATGTACCTCATCTTCTTCTCTAGAAGTAATTTCTCCATGTCCCCCTTCACTGGTATGGTTGTAAAAGACCAATTCATATGAATTTTACCTCCCAACTACTGATAGAAACCCCTTCTTGGCAACATTCCAACTAAAGACAGAATGTCTGCTACCAAAAACATCGCTGAAACTTTCTTATTTGGAAATTTGGTGAGAGCCACCTGTGCATCTTTGACCTTCCCTAGAAGTGGGACCTCTTTTGACTCCAAAGAGTAACAAGATCCACCGGGTTGAGTCGTGGTTGGTTTGATAGCCTTGGTGACCTTTAAAGGCATCGCGTTGTTTGAGGCACCAAAATCTATTATGTAATTGTTCAGTACATATTCTTCAACAAGAAGGGATATGTAGAAAGGATCGACCTTGTCAGTCTTGGATGTGCTTAAGAAAAGGATGTTATGTGAGGGAGGCGTAGGTGGGTTTGGAAACATGCCTTTAGAACTAGAATTTATAGCATTCTAGTTCTAAATTCTATAATGCTATAGAACTATTCAGCCACCACTTCTGATATATCAGACGAACCTCTCAAATTGTTCATGATGAGTCCACAAATATTCAGTTTTAGTTGGTTCCATCCTTTTTATGTACAATCGGAGACTAAAATAGATAAGGGTGATGGGCGTAGGAGGAATACCTGTTATTGGGTGATGAGTAGAAGGTAGAATGCACGCGTGCAGATTTCCAATATCGGTCGATCATTTGAAATCATTTTTGGCTGGGAAGACTACCTTGTAATAGACAACAAGACCACCAAAAAGAGTTAAATAATATATGTAGTGGATTGGCTAGCGTATGCTAGATCTGTGAAGTCTTTCAATCCACCATTTTAAACAAATAAATGTGGAAAATAACATAAACAAATAACATCCTATTGTAGTTGATATGATTTAGGCATCTCATATAAATACAATAAGTGAAATCTAACCTAACAGGCAAGGTTACGATCAGATCCAGAGGGTTGGTTTGGGTATTGGGTAAGTTGGGTCAGATTTTGGGTTTGATTTTGGGTATTTTTACTAAATACAGAGACTGACGTCAGTCTGGATGACCGATGTCGGTGGAGATATGACCAATATCGGTCACTGTGGAAATTGATAGAGGGTCAAAATTAGAGCTTTTTGATTGCTTCCAAGTTGGTATGGGGAGATGAAGGTGGTGTTTTTGAGGTGTAGGTAGGGTAGCAGGTATAGGGTAGGTTTGGTGTAGTTTGGGTGAGGTTAGGGTGAGCTAAGGGTTAAGTTGTGGGGAGTTGGTAAATAGTCACAATGACCAATATCGGGTAAGTAGACCGATGCTGGTATAGGCTAGACACACGATGGTTTAGGGAGACCGATGCCGATGACTGTGGAAAAATGCCAGGTGTTGCAGAATGGGTTTTGGATCATCTTTGTTATTGCACGAAGATTTGGGAGATCAGAATGAGGTGTTGGGTTACTGAGACAGGGTTTTGGAGGGTTTTCTGAGGAGATGTGAGTGGGTGAATCACTAGGGAGAACTAACAAATGGTTTAGATACTAGTAACACAGAGAGAGATGAAGGAACTGGAAGAAATAAAGTAAAATAGTTAGATTACTTGAAATTTTCTACCATTCGACTGTGAGTGAAGAGTGAAGATGGTGATTGAATATTTCTTCTATGGAGGATTACCAGTTGGTAGAGTACTCTTACTTGAGTTATCTAGGTTGTCCTCCTTGTTCGGTTGGATCAGGTCTCTTCCTGGATGGATCTGAGAGCTTTCTCAGGCTCCAAGGTGTATTCTAATCAGATCTCAATCAAGAATGCTGACCCAAAAACAAAGTGATGCTCACAAAAAATACAACAAAATCCAACCGAAGTCCAACCATGGGAAAGAGCTTGAACTAGTCATTCTACATGTGACCGATGCCAGTCCCCCTTGACCGACATCGGTCATGCTATGATCAACATCGGTTATGTCAGGGGGAAATTTTTTTTCAAAGTGGGGAATATGCCTTCCCCACTTGATTGTGAGTGGTGGAGCACATGCACCCTCCACCCTTAGAATGGGGAATAGGACAAGAGGGCTCCTATTAGTGGGGTGGCCACTATTAGGGTTTCTAGAAGGGTATAGGCTAGGTATGGGCATGGTGAAGAAGTGGAATGATGAGGCAGAAGGAAAAGTGGGGTAGTGGAATGGTGATGTAGAAGGGAAAGTGCGGTAATGGAATTGTGAGGTGGTTAGGTGATGTGGCTGGCCCAGTGACAAGGTGAGGTGGCTTGGTGAGTAGGTAAAGGGGCCAATTTAATTAATTGATTTTAGTTAAATCTTGGTGTGTGTGAATGGGGGCCAAATGATGTATGAAATGGGTTGTGGGTGATCAAATTAGGGTTAAATACATTACATGTGTAGAATGTGGTTATTAGGTCATTTTGGTGGAGAATGATGAAATGTGACGTGTTTTTGGTGTCTATATTTTGCCCTTTTTTTTTGGGTAGCCTATAGTGGTAGGCGGCATGAAAAAAAAAAGGTTGGTTCTTGTCCCATGTTAATTTAGGGTGAGGAGGTGAATTTTGGGTGCCCTAAATAGAGGCATGAGTTATCCCCCCCTCAAATCAGGCACTGATTATAAAGAATGGGGAATTAGTGGGTGGTTTGATAAAGTAGGGTGGGAGGTGAGAAAGGTGAGGGTCATGGGTAGTTGGAGAGAGTAGGGGTAGGTGTTAAGAAGAAGAGGGGCTTGGGTATGATGAGGGTAAAAGGTAGGGTGGGTGAGCAGGTAGAGCATTGAAACATACACACACATTGTAAAATACAATGAGGTACAAGGGTTATCAAACATAAAAAAATTGCGTTAGCTAAGGTTGATTGGGTCATCCAAACAAGGGGTATTGATGTCTGGTATCTATGTGTAGACACTAAAATTAGGTCACACTCCCCCTTCATCCCTCGAAATATAAGTCCCCCTTTATTAAATCTACCTAACCATGGCCCCCTTCACCTCACTAGTATTAATTTAATTAAATTAATGCTTTATCCTCACTATATTTATTATTTAAATATATTATTTAAATAATATCTACACATATAGTTCACTTAGGCACCTCACCAAGTTAACTCAATTTAAGACCTATTCTTAGCAAGTTACCATAACTAACCAAGACTTACCCAAACCCTAAAAATCAATGCCTACACTCACTCTAACCACATTCCTGCATGAGCACAGAAGCTCCCAGTCCAATTCGTGGGATAATGACACAAGATAAGAGGAAATTAGGAGGATCTCCCAAAGTTTAGTAAACCTAGGAAATCCCACCTTGACCAACGTCAATTACCCCTAAATGTCACCAGTCAAGTCGGAATGTCATTGGTTACCCTTTTTAACTCCTAAACTACCTTATTCTCAAGGTTAGAAAAAATTGGGAGAAATTTGATGAGCAAGAAAGAGATCTCAAAAAGATAACACATATTCAGAGAGCCAATTCCAGCAAGAACTCACATCCAAGGAAGGAGATTGAGCATCTTCTCCTACACAACCATTCCAGCCATGATCTGATTTATCCAAGTAAAGATGAGTGTGCATGCAGCCCATGCAGAAGCTTTTCTTTAGTTGGTAATCCCTTGCAGCCTCCAAATCCATCATCAGAACCTCCATCCTTCACACACAGACCTTCAGGAATGAAATCCAAGTAAGTATAACGTCATACTTTCCGGGTTATTTCATTTCATCATTATTTTATCATTCATTGTTTATCTTGCTCCCTATTGACCTTCCCCGATATCTTCACCTCCATATACCCATTAAATCCTCACAAATCCTACTCCAATCACCCAATACCTCGTCTCGACCAACCAAAGTCCTTTGTGAAATCACAAAGGATACCTAAAGCTTTTTCTGTGACATTTCCAGATCTCATAGTAACCGGCACCGGTTATACCTAACCGTCATTAGTCACCCCTGACCGACATCCAGTCTCTGTATTTTCCCAAATAGCCTAGAATAGAGACCTACCCACCTAACTTCATCTCACCCTCATTCACCGGTGACCTACCTGAGACCTTTATCAGACCTGCAGAACCCAGAACCCACCATTTGACCTGTGGATTCTATTCTAGCTTAGCCTGTTAGATTATATTTGTTTTCTTATTATGTTTTAAGTGAGATACCTAAATCATTTTAAAATAACAATAGGATTTACCTTGTTTTTAGCATTAATTTGTTTAAAACAGTGGACTGATAGCCATCTAGGAAGTACCATACTTCCCAGATCTAGCTCACGCTAAGCAGTTCACTGCCCATATGTTTTAATTCTTTCTGGTGGTCTTGCTTACATTACAGGTAGTTCCTCTTAGCCAAAAGGAAGCTCTCATGGTCAGCTGTGGATTCAGAAGTCATACACGTGCAACAACCCATCAACCAGCATTTGAATAGGTATTCCTCCTACGCTCGTTACCCTATCTGTTTCATTGACGATTCAAAGAAACAATATAAGAAAAAGGTGGAACATTTTGGCACGCCTTGTGGGACCTATCCAGGGTACCTTACATTTCATTCATTCCTTGGAAAAAATTGTGTGTTTTTTTCCTTTCTAAAGCATACACACTAATTTTATTCCCTGGTAATCCACTCCTTCTTTCTATTTGCTCTAAAGGAAACTTTTCTTTTGGTGTATTTAAAAAGAATCATTTCTTCATGGTTTCTGCATTTTAGTGAAAGAGCATACCTCTTCCTATTCATCTATTGTGTCATCCAATTTCACATTTTTGATTTGGGTTTTAAAATCATTGCATCTCATTCTGATTTTCTGCATTAGCTCACATTAATTGAGGGCAACATATACGCTGGATGTCATTACTAGCTGATGGTTGACAAATGAATCATAGAAAATCACTTCTATCCTTTTCTCTTTCTCCGAGTCTTACCAAACCACACAAAAATTCAAAACACATACATTCTTAAACAACATCTTACTTGGAAGAAGCTATAGGTGATCACACAATCATGACATAGTGGGCACCCAGCTCGCTGCTCTGTCGAGTCATACTTTAGAGCGTAGCCTACCCCCACCATAACATACCTGAAACCTAACCCTTTAGATCTCCTTCTTTGTAAGAAGCCATCCTCACAGAAAACACTACTTCACAATTCATGTTTCAGTCCCTAAAGAGCATAAGCTGAACAAACGTAATAGAATAGGCACTCTAGGAATGTTCTTTCTTAGTGTTTTGTTTGATTTGCATTTTGAGGTGAGAGCTTTCGATCATTATTTTTGTCTTTCCTCGCACACTCCCATTCATAGTCAGTGTATTCTAACTTCTTCTGAGTGTGTCTGGACCACATATTCATCATTCTCAGACTTCTAGGTTTGATTCCACATCAAATTCTAATTCACAACCACTTTTTCTCATCACTGTTTCAATCTTACAGTAACCGTCATCGGTTACCTCTAACCGCCATCGGTTAAACACAACCACCATCGGTTCCAGGTCCTTTTGCTAACCTATTCAAAAGGATAGTTTCATTTCACTTTCTTCCACTTTCCACAGTCTCTGTCACTATCACTTTTTCCATTGACATTTTACACATTCCTAGATTTGGCATACTTGTCATATTTTTCCTTCTACCTCACTGATTACACACTACCTATTTTCCATAGTAACCGGCAGCGGTTATCCCTAACTGACATCAATTGTCCCTAACTAGCATCGGTTACCCTGTTTCACATTCCACTCACCATTTGTTACTTCATCCATTTTTTATCACCAGATTTACCTGTTTTTACTATTCTTTGTATTATTTATAGAGAAGAAGCCCCCCCTGATCAGTATTGGTTGACATGGTACTAACCCAAAGACAAGTGAACACCCTCGTGTTCCACGCCAGTCGCCAACCTCTCCCACCTATTCCTTCACCACCCTCTATTTTATCACTAGCCATGGATCCCATACAGCCTATCAATATCACTACTAGAGATGTGGAGTTCACATGACTCCTTGACTAGAACCCTGCTACTTTATAGTTTTACCTCTCCCATTCGTCCACTCGAGACACCTCGGGTCAGTTGATATACAACATGCCAGTATCTATCCCTATAACTCTTGCACCTACTTCCGCATCAGCCCCATCTGGCTCCATGCTACTTGCATCCACCTTATCCCAGTTGTTTCACAATTAGTTCCTATACCCACTATGAATTCCATGTCTGTTACCCCTGTAGCACCCATTGTAACACCCTGGACTATAGTTACTTCCTCTTGATCATACAAGTGTTGATATGTGATTTCTTTTACAAAAAGGATGTTTTCCTTTGATTGAGAAGTCATGCTTGATATGTACTGTATCTTCTTTGAGATTCCAAATCTTTGACTGAGTCGGAATGTGATTGGACTCTTTTATTTCTTTCATTTTACACCTGAGTTTAATCTGATTTTGGAATGAATTATGGAGTTATCCATCTATAAGACCTAGCCTTGGATCAGTGGTATTGATCCAAGTGGTGCTTTAAGTTTATTCGTGATGAATTAAAATTATAGACCTTAAGCAGGTTGCAAGGTCTGGATGCATTGAATAAGCTATTCCGGAGTATAACTCAGGCTGATCATGTTAAATGAACTGGTGCCAGATATCGTAATATATCTGGAAGGTATTGATCGTGGACCAGGTAATAATTCAGTTACATTTAATTCACTAGCCTATTGGCAGTACAGGAGTGAACCCTGTTCGTGAATGTATGTGGTAGATTATTTTTCTAAGCATTTGAAATGTTAAGGACTAACTGAATTTATTAAGGTTAGTAGCCTAAAACTAAACTATAACCTAGGGGTTAGATTAGTGTTAATCTAACCTAGACCTAGGCTAAGAGCTAATGTTCTAAGTTAGTATCTATGTGCAAAGTGGTTAGACTAGGTGTTATCCTAAATCCTAACCTAAGTTACTAACCTAACTATTGAACAAGGAGGAAGGGGACCTTTGGAAGGGTGCGAACCATGGGCGGCAGTTTCTATGTTATTAAATGCATGGATAAGCATGAGGGACAGGTAATTTGGTGGAGGTTTTTAAAACGGCTAACTAGAGCCGACGTGGCAGGTCGCCAAAGTTGGATATGGTCTTTGATGTGCATTTGTCCATCGCCAACTATGGCGGTCGGTGGCAGTGGAGATTGAGCGGGAAATTGGGAGTAAATGCAATTAATGAACTTGGTAGTCGAGCTCGAGTTTCACGGGAAGGCAGGCAAAATGGAAAGTTAGTAGTTTATTGGGTTTTGCATGCGCTCTGGTTTTCCTTCTGTCTGTTTATTGGTTCTTCGCACCAGTCTTCTTGGTGTTGCATGGAAAGTATGAGCGTAACTAGCTCTTTCCTATGGCAAGGAAAATATATAAGTCATGGAAATAGCAAATTTTTCTTGGTGGCTCTAACTTGGAAAAGGAGGAGAAGGTTCGAGCTCTTTCAATGGTCTGCTTCGAAATTTTAAGCAAATAACCAGGCATGTTAGGCCCTAACCTTTAAAAATCTTGCTCTCTTTCAAATGATTTCATTAGAACAACTCTGTTCAGATGATTTTTGGAATTAGATGATTTATATGGTAGCCTTGTGTGATTTTGTCACTGTATCTTCTTGCTGGTTCAATTTTTCAATTTAAACCTTGATGGGTGTATTTTATTTTTCGAACTGTTGCAATATTTCTTGGTGTTTTGCATTCCGGATTTAATTTGCGAAATATATATGCAAGAATGTGTACTGGGCTTGCTCTGTGAGAGCCCATGAATTGTTCTCTTGATGGGTACAGGCTACTGTTGATACTTGTTGTCAATGTTTACTGTCGATACTTGTTGTTAATGCTTACTGTTGATGCTTGTTGTTGATACTCGTTGGGAATAATACTGATGGACATTTTGTTTAGTTTAATTGGACTTCTTTGTAAATTCTGTCGAGGTTATTAAGGTAGTGGTTACTGAATCTTATTGGGTTTCGCTTTGATATTTAAAGTTATTTGTGAATGGATAACTTGTTGTGTTACAGTATTTCATTGCGACCTTGCTGAAGTTGTTTTTCCCTTGCATTGTGGTTATGGGATGCAACCCGTTGATAGTATGCAATATATATATTTATTGTATTCGAAACGACTCTGTGGAATCCATTAAATGATTCGTGTATTATGGACCATTGTTGAAGCTATATATACATATATTTGAGTATTGGTAATTTGATTTTGTTGGAGTCCTGAAGGAGTAACAGGTATACGACCTATGTTATTTTGTAATGAATTTTTGGTACAGACTCTTGAGTGTACTTACGTTTTCTTTCTGTGTAAGCTTGTGCAAAAATATTGAAGAGGCTCAGTTGGATTATTTGTTACGAAATCAGTAATTAGCTTTTGTATAAGCCTGATTTTGAATGTTTACCATTGTTGGCACAATTGGGAATCATTAATTATTATTTATCTTGTATACTGTTACTCGGGTTCAGTTGAATCCTTGACAGGTAACTGTAGTATCTGTCTCTATTTAACCTGATTGGTACACTTGTTGTTTTTGGCACTGTTGGATTCCTTGAGTATAGTTAGATATCATGTAACTTGGCTCTGTAAAAGTGGGTCGTGAATACCACACTTCAAACCCTGAATGCGTCCAGATGAGAATACGGTATGTCATGTTTCCTTTCTGATTATTCCAGTTAGATAAGGTTGTGCATGTTGCGGGAATTCTGTGTGATTATCTCGGCATAGTCTTAGGGAAACATCAATTGCTTAATGTCGAGGAGTCTATTGTTGACTGTGAAAAAAATTGAAGCTCTTTGATTTCGACCTTGGGTCCGAAAGCCTTGCAGTGTTTATTAGGGACTAGAAGGGGGCTGTAGGTTGATGTGTGGGATTGTAGTCGTGTTTACGTATTCTGTTGCATGACTATCCTGCCTTGAGCTTGACTGAACTAAGAGCCGTCGACTGCACCTCGATAGGCGATGTGGTGAATATCTTCTTGTTTGCCGCTTCATGTGGAAGGTCTTGTGGAGTCTGTTGGTAGAGGGTCATCACTGTTTAGCGTGAGAGCTACTGTACTACTGGATAACTACAGTAGTTGGTTATATTTGATCTTTAACAAATCTGTGGTGCTTTTTATGGTCTCGTCTGATTTATTTGCATGTGTTTAAGGTGAATGCCTTGCTCTTGGAAAGACGGTACAGTCATGAGCTAGTTCTGAAGGAAATATGTATGATTCGTTTATTTCTCTTTTGTTATAAAGTATAGGTTGATATAATTGTTTATCTAACTTTTGGAATTGTTCTATCATGCTGATGGAATCATGAAAGGTTATTTATTTATTATGTTGAATATATAATCCATCTGATGTTGATGTCCTTGGGATTCAGATGGATAGTTGGTTAGATGCATTTGTCTTCTTGGTCACTAACGTTTTGATGAAATAATTGAAAAGTATCTGAGACTATTTAGTGACTATAATATGAGCTATGCGTTTATAGTCATGTTGTTTTACAAAAGCATAGTCTGAAATATGTTTACATGTTTGGTGATTTGATCTCATTTAAACAGGGTGTTTAATGAAAACAATTGATGGATTGCAATTGTTTTAAGAGTTAGTGCTTATCATGCTCAGTTCATCGAACTGACCCATGTTGACAATTTTTGCAGATGGATGCCGTAAGTGGTAAAAGCACGCAAATCTGATAGGATGATCATATTGTTTAAATTTGATTTTATGTTGAATTAAGGCTAAATTTTCTAAATGTACTATATGAGGAAAGATGTTCTTTTTCCGTTGAGCATTGTATCAAGTATACTGAATGCATAAAATGTATTTGATTAGTTCTGAAGGAAATGGAAATAGATAATTGATACTTATATGTTTGCATCCGTATCTTGATAGTTTGACCTTCTTCGATTCAAATGATCTAAAGAGCATTGGTATTATTGTTTATATTGGAGACTTTTGTGATTATCAATGTAAGCTTGCAAGAATATGTGACTGAATAATTATGATTGTTTAGTAATTCTAGTGTGTTCTAACTAAAGCTAAATTGAAATATAGATCACTGTCTTACTGGAAGCTAGGGTCAAAATAAACCTAAGCAGAACGCTAAACAAGCTGAATTAAATTATTAATTCCTAGTCTTGATTAAACCAGGACAACGTGTAATTGGAATCTTAATCACTATATCTCGATACTTATAAGTAAGATATAAATTCAAATTGAGAACTGAATTAAACCTAAATAGGGTTCAGATGGCAATCTCATGTGAATATTTTGGGTTATTGTCCAATTTCGTTGATATAGAATTAAGTAAATTCTATGAACTCCTTGATGGGACCTTAGTCTTAATGACATCTCTGTGCAAAGGGTTTTATTAAGAAAGGTCATTCTAAGGTGAGGAACCCAGGGATCGGGAAAGGCTAACCTTAAGGGAAACGTCTTTTAATGTAATTTAAACTCAATGTGTGTAACGCTTATTAATAAGTAGATCTTTTCGAGGCGGATTTAAAGGTTGACGGCACAAGTCAACTACAGGGTTGTACCTCCGAGAAGATTAGGATCTTCTCAAAGTTACAACAATGCAGGTGACTTATGACGACACCCTTTGCATTGATCGCTAAGATTTACACCTTGAACTCGAACAGGTTACTCTGGGACCGATTAGGAATGTGGTCATGTTATAAGGCTACCTAGGAGATTCAGGGTATCTTAACACACTGGTTTAACTAGGGTGGAACCATTATGTCATCGTATCCCTAGTCCTCGTGGGAATCCATATAACGTTATCACCTTACTAATCTGTTTCTGAGTGATTAAGTTGGTATAGGAGGGACTGACAGAAGTCGGTATAAGACATTCTACATAACATAAGAATGGGGTGAAGGACGTATTCCAGATTGACGAGTATGCCGTTAAGGAATACGAGACATAAGCAGTATGTTTCAAATCTTTGGCCAAAGTATCGCAAGCTGCTGATTGCGTTGTCCTAAATCACCTAGTCTAAGGGATGAGATGCCAATGAATAATGGTAAAAATTATTCAGATAGGTTCCTTGGACAGAGCATTCTGATTCCCAGAATAGGGAAGAGAACCACAAGAGTGGGGTGTTAAATAAAAATGCCAACTCTTATCACTCATGAATAGATCGGTAGATTACCGAGTCATGGAATGAATAGATCGGAGGTACTCCGAGTCATTACAACGGCATATGGTTTTCTGTTATATGAATGGTTATTTGATTTGTGAGTTCTAAATTATGTATTTAGAACCAGGATGCAATTATCAAAAAAAATAAAAATGACTTGTTCTAATGTATAAAAGGAGGATGTTACACCCATTACATCTACCATACCCTCAACGATTACCCCAAACAAAACCTCATCCATCCCTCATGTCTCACATATACGTGTAGCTACGTTCCCACCTCAAGTGTTAGTGAGCTCTACCCCATTTCAGAATGTAGTTCTTTCTATTCCACAATCTTTAGCCCCTATTTCCACTAGAGTTACCACGAACCTTCCTCCCCCATATACATACTACCAACAACCGCCTGTTTCATCTATAATTCATTCCAGGTATGTACCCCCTATTTCCCTGCCTTCTTCTTCACCACCTTATATGGCAGCCCAATACACTAGAATGCCCCACCTGTTATACACCCAAAACCAACCTCCTCACACTATAGGAGGCATCCAATCATGACAATCCACCAATGACCTAATTAAATTGATGATGGACAAGATGCAAACACTGGAGGCATCGGTTTCTAGCTCCCCTAACACTCTCACTTATGATGAGATTTGCAACCAGCCTATTCACCCATCCATTCCCATCCGTTCGTACCCTATGTATTGGGAAATTCCGAAATTCAATCGTTTCAATAGTAAGGAAGATCCACAGCAACATTTGCACTCATTTAAACATGGGTGTTATTTGATTACTCATGATGATGCCTTACTTTTGAGAACTTTTCCCATGTCCCTCACTGGACCTGCATTAGACTGGTATAGTGGGTTACCCAAACACTCCATATTTTCATTTAATTAGGTAGCCCGAGATTTCTTGGATCATTTTTCCATCAACATCGCCATGAAAGTTACCATGATGGATCTATATTCCACACGTCAATACGAAGATGAATCTATCACAGATTTTGTTGCTCACTAGCACAGATTGATCAATCAACTTACCTTTCAACTGCCACAAACTGAACTCATCGAGATCTTCACTTGAACTTGTGCCAGACATATCTCCCTGACCTTGTAGGTTCAAACTTTCAAAACATTTGATGAGGAATTCACTATGGAATGAAAGTTAGAGATTCGGGCCATTGAAGAGAAGAAAATATAATTACGAAATAAGAATTCGGCATTCAAGTTGAATGCAACCCCTTCTTCTTCTAAATAGCCAACCAATTATTTAAAGGCTAAAGGTACCACTAACGTAGTGGTACTCAAGACCGGCCCAGCTCATCCATCCAATCAAGCTACACCCTCATCTAATCTATCACATGTATAGGCTTTTCAATTTAGACAAGAGCAGTGAAAACATACCCCAATTGGGGAACCTTACTCTTCTGTTTTAGAAAATTTGATCAAAGTTGGTGCCATCAACCTTCCACCCACAAAACCACACACTAGTTTTGACCCTGCTCGCCCCATGCCCGCGTGGTATAAGGAACAAGATTTCTGTAACTATCACCATGTAAAGGGTCATAGTGATGGAAACTGCATCAATTTTAATAATATTGTCTAAGAAATGCTCGAGAAAGGTGAGTTGACTATGGATAATCCCAACGCCACCCCTAATCAAAATCTACAAATATTTAAAAAAACATTTCCCAATCATGCCCCTTCATCCAATCAAATAGGTGATACATCCACTCACGATACCCATACTTGTGAGGTTCATGCGATCTTTAATGACGTACCTATTGCTTCTCAATTACCTCACATTCCTTCCATAGAGGAAATCCTAGCTCGAAACCCTCCTTCCACGTCTAAACAAATTATCACTGTTCCTTCACTAATAAAGGAACACCCTTCATCATCTATAGAGGAGTTTTTTACTGACATTGAGACCATATCACCCCTAGCTTCTCCACTTAGTGAACCTTTACCTACCATACCTCCTCCACCTGTAGAGGAGCACCCATTAACTCCTCCACCTACAAAGGATCACTCATTATCTCCTCCACCCATAAAGGAGCACCTATCCATTCCTCCCCTCATAGAGGAACTCCTATCATCCATTCCACCCATCATAGACCTGGTAGGTATAGCCTTGCCTCTTGGAAAGCATTCTCCATCTGCTACCTGACATCTAAAAGACCTACTTTCAGCTCTCTTACCCACAGAAGTTGAATCTGGCCGATTCCCCATCTCCAAGATTCATTTTATGGGAATTCCCATTCGGTCTTCACCAGATCCACCCATAAACATGCCATTCTCACGTTTGGCTGATCACTTAGAATATGTGGATAGAGCCTTGTTATGGGGGCGCCTCTTACTCCCTGTCTCGACATAAATGCAGAGATCCCTCGATGACACCTCCACTATCTACCCAAGCACATTTCTACCCATCAAACCACATACAACCACTATTGTTTTAACCCCTTCCATGATACCCATTAGCACTCACACCATACCCTTACCCATAACCCGACCTATGCCTAAACCCAAACCCATACCCACAATATTTACCTCCACTAAACCTATTACCACTTTAGGGGTTAACCCGACCACCAGCCTTACTCATCCACCTATTAAACTGGATTTAGCTACATCCTCAAAAACCATACCAACTCTGATACCCAAGCTAAAGAAACAAACTCATCAACCTCATACCCTTACCGCACCAATCACACCCGCAATTGTCCCGTCTACCTTAAGACCTCAGCTGCCTAACATGGTCAAGCACCCCTAACCTATTCATAACCCAATAGCACAATCATCCATTCCTGCCTCACAAATCTCTAACCTACCTAGTAATACAACATGACTCATACTCGCACCTATAGCCTCTTTACCACCAATACCTCCGATACCTTCAGCCATTGCTTCACTACCTACTACACTTCAGTCATTGTCCCTCACACCCCAAGCACGACCTGCATCATCTACCTTCATAGCACCCCTGTTATCCCCAATGGTAACTCGCCCTCTTCATCCATCTAATTTTTCTTCTAGACCCTGTATACCCACATCACCTTTACCCAAGAAGGTGCACCCCAAAAAAAAAACCCTACTACCCCATGACAAGGTAGTCACAACAAAACAAAACCCACCTACCTGTCCATCTACTATACCCCTACCCAAATGAACCTGACTGATAGCTAAAACCACACTAGCACCTAAACCCATAGCTCAACCTGTTCCTACTCTTCCAAAAATAATTCCCAGACAACCAACCATACCTATACCCAAACCCACATTTACTTCCCATTGTGATCCACTAGTAGGGTCTTATGCCAAGATTTTAACCAACCTCCTCAAGACATTTGTTATTACATTACCGCCACTTCAACCTTACGACCCCCTCAAACCCAAACCAAAAGGGTTTGATGATACCAAAATTTGTGCATACCATCGTGTGCTAGGGCATGATGTGGAGAACTATAAGGCCTTGAAAACTGTCCTTATCTAATTGTGTCCACCCGAAACCAAATTTGATGACGATGACCTTCTTCACGAGGACCCTCCTTCATCTGTAAATCATTCCCACACTGATCAGGGGATCATTTCTAAAAGTTAACTAAACATCCCTAAATGGTGTTGGTGTAGAAGATCATCTTGAGAGATTTCCAACGACTTTAAGAATGTGACAAATGGACATCAGGAGCTCTAGATATGTTCAGTCAAAGTTTAGACAGCGGGAAAGTCAACTCTAGTCAACTGGTCAATATTGGACCAATGGCACTGTGACACGTGGTGAAAAGGCAAAAGAGAGTTGTTTATTGGTTTTCGATCACCGGTATTCGACGAGCGTAAAAATGGTGCATGGGAACAAGAGGCTAAACTTTTATTATGGAGGAGAGCCCGGCCGCCGTGTGGACTATGGTATTATCGTCGACGTGGTGGGTCCACAAGCCACCATGTGGCTTGCCACCACTTGTCGAATTCACTCAATTTGCCTATCGAGAGACGAAAAGTGGATTACATGCTATGGACCGAGTTAATTATTTCTATACCACATTATATGGGTTGAAATTATATTATCTTAGTAAGTCCACTTACAAATCAATTTCCATGCCACATGACTGAGTGGGGTGGGTTTTATTATAATAGCCATGTCTTAATGGCTAGAAATTAACCACATGCCATGCATGGAAGACCACGTGAAATGAAGGGTGAAGTGGTGTTGGAGGGGGTGGTTATGCCCACGTGGTCTTTTGACCACTTCAAATAATGCGTGGAAAGGCTTTAAAGCCTAAGGTATTAACAACCCACAAAATGTGGGATATACATGCGCCTCTTTTGGGATTTAATCCCATTTAAAATGCAAATCCGCCAACGTGGGGATTAATCCCAGTAAAACAATCAAAATCCACGCAAAATGATAGGAGGCAGGATTTGATTCCATGACATCATTTCCCCAAAACCCATTTGCCAACCAACTCACCTAGAGGCTTGGGCGTATTATAAAATGGGTCGTTTCCACTTATACAAGGGGGACAAGTCTGTGCAAAACAGGATAAGGATCAGTTCTCTGAAAATTCCATTTTTGAAGGCCTTGCACTCAGATTGGGTACTTGGAGTAAAAAGATGAAATGAAGAAAATTCTAAGATGATTCCAACGATGTAAGGTTTGATATTTTTTATTGAGTTTTAGCCTACTTTTGGAAGATTTGAATGCAGTTTTTAACAGGGATCTACAAGACAACTAGTTGGAAAACACGATTTTCAATGCACTTCTGGTCTGAATTGTGACTTGGTGTAATCATGAAAAGTGTTCATAATTCAAAGATGATCTCAGATATATGATTTTTTTTCATATAATTTTTTTAAATCTCCATTTGTAGGTGTTTTTCTAACACATTTGCAGGGAGGTCACATTGTGAAAACACTTTAGGAGCCATGGATCATTCTTGGGACAATTTCTGCTATTTTTCAGAGTTCTTGGGACATTGATCAACTCATTTGTAGGTTGTGATTCATTATTTGTTTTTTGTAAGAGTTATTGTACTTAAATTTTAATATTATTAATGGATCGGTTCAATCCAAACCCGGGGACGTAGGAATTTCTGAACCCCGTAAACAATCTCATTTGTTATCTTTCAGTCTTTAGTTTTCTGATTATTTATTTGCTACAAAAGTTTTCTACACTTCTATGGATGTAGAATAATCATAATTTAATCAATTTGTGGAGTTTATAATACTTAAATTTGGTTAATAAAATCACGATCTTTGGAAACTTTTACAAGTGAAAAAAATACAACACATGTTGATCAGCACATTTGCAGGTTGTGATTCATTATTGGTTGTTTGTAAGAGTTATTGTACTTACATTTCAATATTATTAATGGATCAGTTCAATCTGAACCCAGGGACGTAGGAATTTCTGAACCCCGTAAACAATCTTGTTTGTTATCTGAATGTTTTTCAGTTTTCTGATTATTTATTTGCTACACAAGTTTTCCACACTTCTATGGATGCATAATAATTAGAATTTAATCAATTTGTGGAGTTTAGAATACTTAAAATTGGTTAAGAAAATCATGATATTTGGAAACTTTTAAAAGTGGTCAAAATAATACAACACACGTTTTCAAATCAAGTTTGGTATCAGAGCAGTTAGATTGCCGGATTAGCTTCTAATTGTGTTTAGAAATTTGGCTTCAATTTCAATATTGATTTTAGTCTTCAGTGTGCAGAAATTTTGGGGCTTGTTAATATTCTTTTGCAGTGTGTAGTTTTGGAAGTACAGGTTGTGTTTGCAGGAACCGAGAATCATGGGCAAGTCATCCAAACAAGAGAAACTAGATGAGCTTGAAGCCATAAACTGCCAACTCCAAGAAGATAAATATTTCTTGAGAGCTAATTTTTATTACTTAGAAGAGGAAATAGTGCGGTTAAAATCTAAGCCACAATCCTCTATAACCAAGAAAGAGGAGTATGTCAATAAGATGCTTGAAGAGAGCAAGAAGTTGATGGGCTTTGTTAAAGAGCTGTAGGAAGAAATACAAACCAAGGATGCCCTCTTGGAAAAGCTGCAACAAGGTGAACATAAGAAGGAAATGCCTTCTAAAGAAGATGCAGGTACTATGATAGAAGAATGCACTGTAAGTTGTTCACATTTTAATTCTTCCTCTCATTCAGTTTCAGATATTCCTTTGGATTAGTTTGAAAAACACACTAAGGGAATTGGGTCTAAGCTAATGGTTAAGATGGGATTTAATGGAAAGGGCCTCGGTAAAAATGGACAAGGTGATGCTAACCCAATATAGGTAGAGGATCAGCCTCGGTTTGCAGGTTTGGGTTATTCTAGTGGGGAAATGGAAATTGGAGAAAGTTCCAAAGTAGCTGAAGGAAGACAAGCTTCCAACAGCCAAGGATATATGCCACTAGAATTATAGGTGTAACACCCTGAATTGTTGTTACTTCCTCCTATGCATACAAGTGTTGATATGTGATTTCTTTTGGTTAAAAGGATGTGTTCCTTTGGTTGAGAAGTCATGCTTGATATGTATTGTATCTTCTTTGCAGATTGCAGATCTTTGACTGAGTCTGAATATGATTAGACTCTTTTATTTATTTCATTTTGCATCTGAGTTTAATTTGATCTCGGAATGAATTATAGAGTTATCCATCTATAAGATCTAACCTTGGATCAGTGGAATTGATCCAAGTATTGCTTTAAGTTATTCATGATGAATTAAAAGAAAATTATAAACCTTTCACAAGTTGTAAGGTCTGAATTCATTGAATAAACTAGTCCGGAGTATAACTCAGGTTGATCATGTGAAATGGATTGGTACCCGATATCGAAGTATATCTAGAAGGTCTCGATCGTGGACCAGGTAATAATTCAGTTACATAAGATTCTGTATCCTAAGGCAGAACAAGAGCTAACCCTGTTCAAGAATGCATGTTGTAGGTCTTTTTCTGAGTGTACGGAATATAGACCTAACTGGAATTATTAATGTTAGTAATCTAAAACTAAACCTAACCTAGGGGTTAGATTAGTGTTAATCTAACCTAGACCTAGGCTAAGAGCTAATGTCCTAAGTTAGTAACTATGTTCTATGAAGTTAGACTAGGTGTTATCCTAAATTCTAACCTAAGTTCTAACCTAACTATTGAACAAGGATGTAAGGGGACCTATGGAGGGATGCGATCCATAGGCGGAAATTTCTATGTTATTTAATGCAAGGAATAAGTATGAAGGATAGGTATTGGAGGAGGTTTTTGGAACGGCTAACTGAGCCGACATGGCAGGTCGCCAAAATTAGAAATGGTCTTGAAATTCTAATTGTCTATCGCCAACTTCAGCGGTCGGTGGCAGTGGAGTTTGAGCGGGAGATTGGGAGTAAATGAAATTAATGAGCTTGGAAGTTGAGCTCGGAATTCATGAGAAGGCATGAAAATTGGAGGTTGTTGTTTTGTTTGGCTTATCACGAATTTTGGTTTTCTTTCTGCCTGTTCACTGGTTCTTCGCACCATTCTTCTTTGTGTTGCATGGCGTGTATGAGCGTATCTAGCTCTTTCCTCTGGCCAGGAAAATATATATGTCATGGCAATGGAGAAATTTTGTTGGTCGCTCTAGCTTGGAAAAGGAGAAGGAAGTCTAAACTCTTTCAGTGGTCTGCTTTGGAAATTTGAGCAAATATCCAGGAATGTTAGGCCCTAACTTTTAAATATCTTGCTCTTCTTCAAATGATTTCATTAGAACAACTCTGTTCAAATGATTTATGGAAATAGATGGTTTCTATGGTATTCTTGTGTGATTTTCGATACTGTATCTTCATGCTGGTTCGATTTTTCATTTATCCCTTGATGGGTGTTTATTAAGTTCGAACTGTTGCTATATTTTCTTTGGGGTTTTGCATCCGGGTTTTTATATGCGAAATCATTGCAAGTATATGTGATAGGTCTGCTCTGTGTGAGTCCGTAGATTGTTCCCTCGATGGGTACAGACTATTGAGATGCTTGTAGATGGATACTTTTCGTTGATTCTTGTTGTGGAACTGTGGGAAAGGATACTGAAAGACATTTGTTTGATTGTTCAGTTAAATTGACCTTTTCTTTCGAAGCTCTGCCGTGGTTGTTATTTAGCGGTGGTTATGGATTCTGGTAGGGTTTTGTTATGAAATTTTACAGTTATTTGTGAAAAGGTAACTCACAGTGTTACAGTATTCATTACGACCTTGCTGGAGTTGTTTTTCCCCTTGCGTGGAGGTTATGGGGATTTAACCCATTGATAGTATTGATATATATATGTATGATTATTGTACTGAAACGACTCTGTGGAGTCCTCTGAATGAATCATATATTATGGTCCACTGTTGAGGATATAGATACATCCTTGAGTTTTGATAATCTGAATCCCGTTGGAATCTTGTAGAAGTAACAGGTCATATGACCTCTGTTATTTGTAATGAAATTTGGTACAGACTCTCTGGGTATACATTTATGCTTTCCTTCTGTGTAAGCTTGTTTGAGAATTTTGAAGAGGTTTAGTTGAATTCCTTGTTATGAAATCAGTATTTGATTTGCTTACACCTGATTTTTGAATGCTTACCATAGTTTGGCATAGATAGAATCATTAACTATTTTTTATCTTGTATACTGTTGTTGGAACTTAGTTGAACTATTGATAGATAAACAATGTAATTGTTTCAAATTAAGACTATTGGGTTTACTATTGTTATTTGACCCCGTTGGGTTCCATGAGTATGAGAAGATATCTTGTATATCTTTTGGCTTCTTTAAAAGCTAAAATGTGATTACTGTTTACGGACTTAGTTCTAGATCCTCGAATGGTAATATATCTCACTGTTTTCTGTATAAGCCTGAGATATGAACATGTAATGTTTATTTGGCTTTGTTGGTTTTCTTTGAATATCTTGACATCATGAATTATGGCTTCTATGAAGTAGGTCGTGAATACCATACTTTCTATCTCTGGATTTCATTCAGAAGTGACTACGTTATGTCTATGTTATGTTTTCTTTCTTACTACATTCCAGTTGGATGTGGCTTGTGCATGTTGCTTGATTTTCGTTTAAAAATCCCTCTCGCATAAGTCGTAGGGAAATGTCATTGCTTAAAGGAGTTCGAGTTTCTTGTTGGCTGTGGCAACAATTGAGTTCCTTTGAATTCGACCTTGTGCATAACAGCCTTACAGTGTTGAAAAGGATTGAAGAGGCTGTAGGTTGTTATTGGGATTGTAGGCATGTTACGCCTTCCTTGCTCTTGAAAGCCATTTTTGAGTATGAATGAATTTAGGAGTTAACTGTACTTAAACAGGTAACGGCAGTAGTTGTCTTCTTGCCTGTCACTTTTTGCATGAGGTCGTTCTGAGTCTGCTTGGTAGATAGACACCGTTGTTTGGCAAGAGGAGTTACTGTACTGTAGTTTCTTTACTTGTAAGTTTTAACATAACAGAGGTGTTGTTGATGAACTCGACTGATTTATTTGCATGCGTATTAGGTAAATGCCTTACTTTTGAAAAAACGGTACAGTCATGAGCTAATGAAGAGGGAAACATGTACAAATTGTTTATTTCTCTTCTGTTGTATATTATAAGTTTATATAATTGTTTAACTAACGTCTGTAATTCATTTTTACATAATGACAGTATCAGGATGGATATGGTATTCCTCCTTTTTAAGTTGAATATCATGATTGTCCTGATGTTTGTTCATCTTGGGGATTTACAATGAATAATTGCTTAGGATACTTTTGTTCTTCTTGAACCCTAATATTTTGATGGAAATATTTGAGAAGTATATAGCACTACTCTGTAACAAAAATTATTATTACTACGTTATAGACATGATATATTCCTAACGTATAGTCTGAATCATGTTTTCTTGTTTAGTGATTTTATATCATTTAAACAGGGTGTTTAATGAAAACAATTGACGGATTGCAATTGTTTTAAGAGTTAGTGCTTATCATGCTTAGTTCATTGAACTGACCCATGTTGACAATTTTTGCAGATAGATGCGGTAAGTGGTAACAGCAATGCAGATCTGACAGGATGATCCAGATTGTTTTATTATGATTTATAAATGAATTACGTCTTGATTCTCTAAATGTACCATATAAGGAAAGATGTTCCTTTTTCAGTTGAGTAATGTATCAAGTATGCGGAATGCATACAATGTGTTTGATTAGTTCTGAAGGAATGGAAATTGATATTGTTACTTATGTGTCTATATTCTTATCTTGATAGTTTGACCTTCTTCGGCTCAAATGATCTAAAAAGCATTTTTATTATTATATAATTTGGAGACTTTTGTGATTATCAATGTAAGCTTTGCTAGAATATAAGACTGAATTATTATGAATGTTTAGCAATTCTGGTATGTTCTATCATAAGCTAAATTGAAATTTAGGTAACTGTCTTTTGGAAGATAGGGTTAAAATATACCTAAATAGAACGCTAAACAATCTGAATTAAATTATTAATCCCTAGTCCTGATTATGACAGGACAACGTTTAATTGGATTATGAATCATTGATATCTTGATACTAATAAGTATGATATAAATTCAGTTAGGAGAACTGATATAAATCTAATGGGGTTCAGATGTCAATCTCATGTGAAGGTTATGAGTTATTGTTCAATTCTGTTGTTTTAGAATTATGTATATTCTAAGAACTCCTTGATGAGACCTTGGCCTTAATATCTCCACTGATGTAATGGGTTTTATTGAGGAAGGCCATCTTTAGGACGAAGAATTCCAGGGATTGTGAAAGGATAACCTTAGGGGAACGTATTTAATGTAATTTAATCTCAACGCGTGTAACGCATTTTAATAAGTAGATCTTTTCGAAGTGGATTTAGAGGTTGATGGCACAAGTTAACTGCAGGGTTGTACCTCCGAGAAGATTAGGATCTTCTCGAAGTTACAACAATGCAGGTGACTTATGACGATACCCTTTGCATTGATCGCTAAGATTTACAGTTTGATCTCGTACAAGTTATTTTTGGACGGATTAGGTATGTGGTCACATTATATGGCTGCCTAGGAAACTCGGGGTATCTTGATACACTGGTTTAATTAGGATTGACCCAGTATGTCATCTTATCCCTAGTCTTCGGAAGCATCCATATAACATGGTTACCTTACTAATCCGTTCCCGAGTGATTAACTGGGATAAAAGGGACTGACAGAAGTCGGTATAAGACATTCTACATAACATGGGAATGGGGTGAAGGACGTATTCCAGATTGACGAGTATGCCGTTAAGGAATATGAGACATAAGCAGTATGTTTAAAATCTTTGGCCAAAGTATCGCAAGCTGCTGATTGCGTTGTCCTAATTCACCTAGTCTAAGGGATGAGATGCCGATGAATAATGGTAACAATTATTCAGTTAGGTTCCTTAGACAGAGCATTCTGAATCCCAGAATAGGGAAGAGAACCGCAAGAGTGAAGTGTTAAAATAATAACGCCAACTCTTATTACTCATGAATAGATCGGTAGATTACCGAGTCATGGAATGAATAGATTGGAGGTACTCCGAGTCATTACAGCTGCATATGGTTATCTGTTATATGAATGGTTATTTGATTTGTGAGTTCTAAATTATGTATTTAGAACCAGGATGCAATTATCAAATTTTTTTTTTTTTGACTTGTTCTATTGTCTAAAATGAGGATGTTACATCTTGGTATCAGAGGTGAAGGTTGCAGCTCTTGGACCTATTGTGTCCATAATCTGATAAAAACCTGAATTTTCTTGTAACAGAAAATGGTTAGAACAAGGGAGAACGTTGCGAATAATGCTCCACCTGAGGGAGGAGATGGCAACAACCCAGAAACTTGATGAGATCCTTGCTGCCCTGTTGGACACAAGAGATCGTTTAGCTGTACTTGAGCAGCAGGTGATGGGGAATGAGGAGGATGAAGAAGCTGGATAATGACAATCAGCCACCTCCTGAGGACAACCCCAATATGGGTGTTGATGTTAATGTTGTAAATGCACCTGTCCAACTAGAAAACAAAAAGGCCAGATTGGCAGCAGAACTCACTAATGATATAAAAAGGATAAGTCCACCTAAGTATGATGGCCCCACATTAGGAGATGGAGCTGAGAACTGGCTCAGTGAAATGGAGAAGTACTTTGCAATAAGGAACTTCTCAGAGGAAACCAAAGCTATTTGGGGAGCCTATCAGCTTTCCCATGAAGCATCTTCGTGGTGGGATAGCCGTAAAGCTGAACTAAACATTGATGAGACCAATATTACTTGGGATCAATTTAAAGGCTATTTTAGGCAACGTTGGCTGCCACAACTTTTCTATGATCAGAAAATGATGGAATTTCAGAACTTAGCTCAGGGGAAGCTAACGGTAACTAAATTCTGGGAGTGGTTTACAAAACTCCTCAAGTATGTACCGCAGTATCAAACTGATGAGAAGTTCAGAATACGGAAATTCATCATGGGATTGAATCCCATGATAGGGGGAGAGGTCGATGTTCACAGTCCAACCACTATGGAAGGAGTTGTTGAAAAGGCCATAAGGCAAGAACAGAAATTAAAGGCTATTTCTGCTCATAAAGAGGAAGTGCGGAAGAAGACTCCAAACCCTTCTTCAACCTCTCTTGCACCTAGAAAAGGGCCATGGAAAAAGTTTGGAAACAAGAGTAAGTTTCCAGGAGATAACAGTAAGAAAGCAGTAGTAAATAAGCCTGCTGGAAATGTAAGGGTTAATTTTGCTAAAAATTATAACAATGGGCAGAAGCCCTATGGAGGACAACGTGACAATTACAAGGCTGGAGGCAATTCTGAGCCTAAAAAGGGACCTGTAGGAGGCTGCTACAATTGTGGCAAAGACCACTATGCTAAATCAATGCCCTTTGAAGAAGGATGATCATAATCTGCAGCATAAGATACATGCTGCAGTAGCAGACAAGCAAGCTGAAAAGAAAGTAACACCTATAGAAGTTCCGGGTAAGTTATTTGGCATACCTGTCACTATTCTTTTTGATACAGGAGCTACTGAATGTTTTATTTCTAATAAACTTGCTTCTAAACTTAAAAGAAAAACTGGGAAAATGGATAAATCTTGGACTGTATAGTATGGTAATAATTCTGTTCATACAGTGAGTATGTGTCTTTTTAGGGCAGTCCTTGATTTACTTAACTTTTCCACGGAAGTTGATCTCTATGTTACACCTTTAGGATCGTATGACATTATCATTGGTGTCAATTGGTTAGCTGACCATAAGGCAAAGGTAGATTTCTATGAAAAGAACATAAAGTGTTTAGATGATCAGCTGGAAACAACAGAGATTCAAGGGGTGAAACGGGAAATTACAGTTAGAAAACTGTCAGCTATGCAACTTAAAAAGGATAAGAATAAAGGATGTACTCTTTATGCAGTAAAGATATCTGAATCTTCAGAAGAAGATGGTGATTACATGAAGCAAATTCCTCTGTTACAAAGTTTCAGGGATGTTTTTCCTGAAGAATTACCAGGGTTACCACCCAAGAGAGAATTTGACTTCACCATTGAAATCAAACCGGGAATTGAACCTATTTCCAAAGTGCCTTATAGGATGAATACTACAGAGTTAGTTGAGCTTAAGGCACAGTTGCAAGAAATTTTGACAAAAGGTTTGATTAGACCAAGTGTTTCACCTTGGGGAGCGCCTGTGATATTTGTGAAGAAGAAGGATGGAACACTTAGGCTGTGTATTGATTATCGGATGTTGAACAAAGCAACAATCAAGAACTGATATCCACTTCCAAGGATCAACGATCTATTTGATTAAATGCGTGGAGCAGCAGTTTATTATATGATAGACCTTCGATCTGGTTATCATCAGTTAAGGATTAGAAGAGGAAGATATTCATAAAACAGCTTTCCGGACAAGGTACGGACATTATGAATTCACAGTTCTACCATTTGGATTAACTAATGCCCCCGCAACCTTTATGAACTTAATGAATAATATTTTTCAAGAATATCTGGACAAGTTTGTACTTGTATTCTTGGACGATATTCTCATTTATTCTAAAAGCGTTGAGGAGCACAATGAGCATTTGAGGATAGTTCTGGGAATTCTGAGAAAAAGAAAGTTGTATGGTAAGTTATCCAAATGTTCTTTCTATGATTCAGAAGTTCACTATTTGGGTCATGTCATAAGTAAAGAAGGAATTGCTGTAGATCCTTCAAAAATAGTGGCAATAACCGAGTGGCCTGCACCAAAGAATGTGCATGAAGTAAGAAGCTTCATGGGTCTTGCTGGTTACTATAGAAAATTTGTAAAGGATTTTTCTAAGGTAGCTGCACCAATAACTTCATTGCAGAAAAAGGATAAGAAATTCTTATGGAATGACAAGTGCGAAGCGGCTTTCAAAAGTCTGAAAGACCAGTTGACTTCTGCACCTATATTAGCTGTACCAGACCCTAATGGGAATTTTACTGTTGTAACAGATGCTTCTGGGGAAGGCCTTGGAGGTGTTTTGCTACAAAATGATCAAGTCATTGCATATGAAAGTAGAAAACTCAAGTTACATGAGCTGAATTATGCCCCTCATGATTTGGAGCTTGCTGCCATTGTTCATGCACTTCAAGTCTGGAGACACTACTTACTTGGGAAACCTTTTGAGTTGAAAACTGATCACTTAGGGACTGAAATATATTTTTACTCAGCCCAATCTGAATGCCAGACAGAGAAGGTGGTTAGAATTTTTATCACAATATGACTTTGATATTAGCTATATCAAAGGGAAGGAGAATAGAGTAGCTGATGCTCTAAGTCGTAGGAGGCACATTTCTGCTCTTATAACATTAAGAACTCAGTTTAAAGACGAGGTAAAAAGTGCCTCAGAATCTGATGCATACTTTCAACAAGTAAAAACAGCGCTCGCTGCAGAACCTAAGGATATAAGGTATAAAGGTTTTCATTTTGATAATGAAGGAATCTTGCGTTATGAAAACAGGGTATATGTACCTATGCTGAACGATTTGAGAAAGAAGTTGTTAGTTGAATTTCATAATTCACCTTTCTCTGGACACCCGGGTATCACAAAGATGCTTGCTGATCTGAAACAGCAATACTTTTGGAAAGGTATGAAAAAGGATGTAATTAATTTTGTGACTCATTGTCTGGAATGTCAGCGGGTTAAGGCAGAACATATGCACCCTGCTGGACTGTTATATCCTCATAGCATACCGCAGTACAAATGGCAAGTAATAACCATGGATTTTGTACAAGGACTACCCATGTCCAGGAATAAACATGATGTTATCCTGGTAGTTGTAGATAAACTGACTAAGGTAGCTCATTTCATCGCTGGAAATCTAAAGGATGATTCACCAGTGCTGGCCAAAAGATTCGTACACGAAATTTTCAGATTGCATGGTGTACCTGAATTGATTATATCTGACAGAGATCCAAGAATGACGTCAAGGTTTTGGCAAACACTTAATACAGCTCTTGGAACAAAACTAAACTTCAGTTCTGCATATCATCCGGAAACGGATGGACAAACTGAAAGGGTAAATCAAGTGTTGGAGGACATGTTGCGGATGTATTGCATGGATCAACAGTATAAATGGGAAGAGTATCTTCCATTAGTTGAGTTCGCATACAACAACACTTATCATTCATCTCTCAAAATGGCACCATTTGAAGCACTTTATGGAAGAAAGTGCAGAACTCCTGTTAGTTGGGACAGTGTTGAGGATAGAGTGGTAATTGGACCAGAGATTCTCACAGAAATGGAACAGCAAGTTAAGCTGATTCGTGAAAGATTAAAGGAAGCAGCGGATAGGCAGAAGAGCTATGCTGACCTTAAGCGGGTTGATAGAAGGTTTGAGCTTGGTGAGAAGGTTTTTCTACGTGTTAAACCCAGAAAGAGTTCTATAACTTTTGGCAAGGCTGCCAAGTTGTCACCTCGATTCGTGGGACCTTTCGAAATTGTCGAAATAATCAATCCTGTAGCTTATCATTTAGCATTACCACCTGCTTTATCTCGCATGCATGATGTTTTCCATATTTCTTTGCTTAAGAAATACGTTTCAGATCTGTCACATGTTTTAAATTGGAATTCCTTGCAGGTCCAAGACCCAGGAATAATCGTGGTTAAACCCACCCGAGTGCTGGAAACTCACCAATTGCATTTAAGAAATCGTGATATACAGCAATGTAAGGTCCAGTGGGACCAGTTTAACGAAGAAAGTGCAACTTGGGAAAATCTGGAAGAGATGAAAATTGCTTTTCCTTCTCTTTTTCAACAGAATGAAATCTGTTGACAAAACATTCTTTTAAGAACTTATTGTTTTTAAGTATTTATGAAAGCCAGATGAAGGAAAACATTATTCAGGTTGAATAAAATGTGTTGTGACATTGATTTCTGGAACTATTCAAGTTGGAAAATAGTCACATTGATTTGTGAACTAATAAATTGGTTGACCTGAAGGTTAATTGAATATGTAATCATCGGGACGATGAATCTTTTTAGGAGGGAAGCATGTAACACCCTGAACTGTTGTTACTTCCTCCTATGCATACAAGTGTTGATATGTGATTTCTTTTGTTAAAAGGATGTGTTCCTTTGGTTGAGAAGTCATGCTTGATATGTACTGTATCTTCTTTGCAGATTGCAGATCTTTGACTGAGTCAGAATATGATTAGACTCTTTTATTTATTTCATTTTACATCTGAGTTTAATCTGATCTCGGAATGAATTATAGAGTTATTCATCTATAAGACCTAGCCTTGGATCAGTGGTATTGATCCAAGTGGTGCTTTAAGTTTTTCGTGATGAATTAAAAAAAATTATAAACCTTTCACAGGTTGCAAGGTCTGAATTCATTGAATAAGCTAGTCCGGAGTATAACTCAGGTTGATCATGTGAAATGGATTGGTACCCGATATCGAAGTATATCTGGTAGGTCTCGATCGTGGGCCAGGTAATAATTCGGTTTCATACAATTTTGTAGCCTAATGGCAGAACAGGAGTTAACCCTATTCAAGAATGCATGTTGTAGGTCTTTTTCTGAGTGTACAGAATATAGACCTAACTGGAATTATTAATGTTAGTAACCTAAAACTAAACCTAACCTAGGGGTTAGATTAGTGTTAATCTAACCTAGACCTAGGCTAAGAGCTAATGTCCTAAGTTAGTATCTATGTTCTATGAAGTTAGACTAGGTGTTATCCTAAATTCTAACCTAAGTTACTAACCTAACTATTGAACAAGGATGTATGGGGACCTATGGAGGGGATGCGAACCATGGGTGGTAGTTTCTATGTTATTTAATGCAAAGGATAAGTATGAAGGACAGGTATTGGCGGAGGTTTTAGAAACGGCTAACTGAGCCGACGTGGCAGGTCGCCAAAATTGGAAATGGTCTTGAAATTCTATTTGTCTATCGCCAACTTTGGCGGTCGGTGGCAGTGGAGTTTGAGCGGGAAATTGGAGTAAATGCAATTAATGAGCTTGGAAGTCGAGCTCAGAATTCGCGAGAAGGCATGCAAATTGGAAAGTTGTTGTTTTGTTTGGCTTATCGCGAATTTCAGTTTTCCTTCTGCCTGTTCACTGGTTCTTCGCACCAGTCTTCTTAGTGTTGCATGGTGAGCATGAGCGTATCTAGCTCTTTCCTCTGGCAAGGAAAATATATATGTCATGGCAATGGCAAAATTTTGTTGGTCGCTCTAACTTGGAAAAGGAAAAGGAAGTCTAAGCTCTTTCAGTGGTCTGCTTCGGAAATTTGAGCAAATATCCAGGCATGTTAGGCCCTAACTTTTAAATATCTTGCTCTTCTTCAAATGATTTCATTAGAACAACTCTGTTCAAATGATTTATGGAAATAGATGGTTTCTATGGTATGTCTTGTGTGATTTTCGACACTGTATCTTCATGCTGGTTCGATTTTTCATTTATCCCTTGATGGGTGTTTATTAAATTCGAACTGTTGCTATATTTCTTTGGGTTTTGCATCCTGGTTTTTATATGCGAAATTATTGCAAGTATATGTACAGACTATTGGCCTGCTCTCTGTGTGAGTCCGTAGATTGTTCTCTCGATGGGTACAGACTATTGAGATGCTTGTACATGGATACTTTTCGTTGATTCTTGTTGTGGAACTGTGCTGGAAAGGATACTGAAAGACATTTGTTTGATTGTTCAGTTAAAATGACCTTCTCTTTCAAAAGCTCTGTCGTGGTTGTTATTTAGCGGTGGTTATGGATTCTGGTAGGGTTTCGTTATGAAATTTTATAGTTATTTGTGAAAGGTAACTCACAGTGTTACAGTATTCATTACGACCTTGTTGGAGTTGTTTTTCCCCCTTGCGTGGAGGTTATGGGGATTCAACCCATTGATAGTATTGATATATATATGTATATATGATTATTGTACTGAAATGACTCTGTGGAGTCCTCTGAATGAATCGTATATTATGGTCCACTGTTGAGGATATAGATACATCCTTGAGTTTTGATAATCTGAATTCCGTTGGAATCTTGTAGAAGTAACAGGTCATACGACCTCTGTTATTTGTAATGAAATTTGGTACAGACTCTCTGGGTATACATTTATGTTTCCTTCTGTGTAAGCTTGTTCGAGAATTTTGAAGAGGTTTAGTTGAATTCCTTGTTATGAAATCGGTATTTGATTTGCTTACACCTAATTTTGAATGCTTACTATAGTTGGTATAGATAGAATCATTAACTAATTTTA
Organism: Taxus chinensis; assembly: GCA_019776745.2. Taxonomy (NCBI): domain Eukaryota; kingdom Viridiplantae; phylum Streptophyta; class Pinopsida; order Cupressales; family Taxaceae; genus Taxus; species Taxus chinensis. The sequence continues at coordinate 909,712,408 of CM034149.1, read as the reverse complement.
TCTTATACTGTTGTTGGGACTCAGTTGAATTATTGTCAGATAAACAGTGTAACTGTTTCAATTATGACTGCTGGGTTTACTCTATTATTTCACCCTTGTGGATTCCTTGAATGTGGGATGATATTTTGTTTCTTTTGGCTTCTTTATAGGCTGTACTGTGATTAATGTTTACGGATTTAGTTGAAGTCCTTGGGTGGTAATCTGTGTCACTGTTTCTGTATAAGCCTGAGATTGAACATGTGATGTTTATTTGGCCTAGCTGGATTTCTGTGAATATCTTGACATCTTGTATAATGGCTTTTATGAAGTAGGTCATGGATACCATACTTTCTACTCTGATTTCATTCAGAAGTAACTACAATATTCTATGTTGTGTTTTCTTTAAGATTACATGCCAGTTAATGTGGCTATGTGTGATGCGTAGTTTTCATTTAAAAATTCTCTCTGCTTAAGTCGTAGGGAGATGCCATTGCTCAAAGGAGTTCGAGTTTCTTGTTGGCTATGGCAACCATTGAGTTCCTTTGAATTCGGCCTTGGGCATAAAAGTCTTACAGTGTTGAAAAGGATTGAAGAGGTTGTAAATTGTTATTGGGATTGTAGGCATGTTACGCCTTCCTTGCTTTGAAATCCATTTTTGGAGTATGAATGAATTTAGGAGTTAACTGTACCTAAACAGGTAACGACAGTAGTTGTCTTCTTGCCTGTTGCTTTTTACGTGAGGTCGTTCTGAGTTTGCTTGGTAGAAAGACACCATTGTTTGGCATGGGAGCTACTGTACTGTAGTTGCATTGTTGTAAGTTTCAAAACAGTGGTGCTGATGATGGACTCGACTGATTTATTTGCATGTGTTTTAAGTAAATGCCTTGCTTTTGGAAAGATGGTACAGTCATGAGTTAGTTCAGAGGGAAATATGTACAGTTGTTTATTTCTATTCTGTTGTATATTATAAGTTGATATAATTGTTTAACTAACATCCGTAATCGTTTTTTACATAATGACGGTACCTGGATGGATATGATATTCCTCTTTTTAAGTTGAATATAATGATTGTCCTGATGGATGTCCAACTTGGGTTTTACTATGAATAATTGCTTAGGACACTTTTGTTCTTCTTGATCCCTAATATTTTGATGAAATATTTGAGAAGTATGTAGCACTACTCTGTAATGATGTTAATTAGTTACTACATGTTATTGGCATGATTGTATTCCTAACGTTTAGTCTGATTCATGTTTACTTGTTTGGTGATTTTGATATCATTTAAACAGGGTGTTTAATGGAAACAATTGACGGATTGCAATTGTTTTAAGAGTTAGTGCTTATCATGCTCAGTTCATCGAACTGACTCATGTTGACTATTTTTGCAGATGGTTGCGGTAAGTGGTAAAAGCATGTAGATCTGATAGGATAATCAGATTGAATAAATATGATTTATAAGTGAATTACATCTTGATTATCTAAATAAGGAAAGATGTTCCTTTTTCAGTTGAGTAATGTATCAAGTATGCGGAATGCATACAATGTATTTGATTAGTTCTGAAGGAATGGAAATTGATATTGTTACTTATGTGTCTATATTCTTATCTTGATAGTTTGACCTTCTTCAGTTCAAATGATCTAAAGAGCATTGTTATTATTATATAATTTGGAGACTTTTTTGATTATCAATGTAAGCTTTGCAAGAATATAATACTGAATTCTTATGATTGTTTAGCAGTTCTGGTATGTTCTACCATAAGCTAAATTGAAATTTAGGTAACTATCTTTGGAAGATAGGATTAAAATATATCTAAGCAGAATGCTAAACAAACTGAATTAAATTATTAATCCCTAGTCCTGATTATGACAGGACAACATTTAATTGGATTATGAATCATTTATATTGATGCTAATAAGTATGATATAAATTCAGTTAGGAGAACTGATATAAATCTAATGGGGTTCAGATGGCAATATCATGTGAAGGTTATGAGTTATTGTTCAATTCTGTTGTTTTAGAATCATGTATATTCTAAGAACTCCTCGATGAGACCTTGGCCTTGATAACTCCTCTGAGTAATGGGTTTTATTGAGAAAGGTCATCCTAGGATGAGGAATTCTAGGGATTGGGAAAGGCTAACCTTAGGGAAACGTCTTTAAAGTAATTTAAAATTAATGTGCGTAACGCATATTATTAAGTAGATCTTTTCGAGGCGGATTTAAAGGTTGACGACACAAGTCAACTGTAGGGTTGTACCTCCGAGAATATTAGGATCTTCTCGAAGTTACAACAATGCGGGTGACTTATGACGACACCCCTTGCATTGATCGCTAAGATTTACACTTTGATCTTGTACAAGTTACTTTTGGACCGATTAGGTATGTGGTCACATTATATGGCTGCCTAGGAGAATCGAGGTATCTTGACACACTAGTTTAATTAGGATTGACCCAGTATGTCATTTTATCCCTAGTCTTCGGGAGCATCCATATAACGTGGTTACCTTACTAATCCGTTCCTGAGTGATTAACTGGATAAAAGGGACTGACAGAAGTCGGTATAAGACATTCTACATAACATGAGAATGGGGTGAAGGACGTATTCTAGATTAACGAGTATGCCGTTAAGGAATACGAGACATAAGCAATATGTTTCAAATCTTTGGCCAAAGTATCGCAAGCTGCTGATTGCGTTGTCCTAATTCACCTAGTATAAGGGATGAGATGCCGATGAATAATGGTAACAATTATTCAGTTAGGTTCCTTGGACAGAGCATTCTGAATCCCAGAATAGGGAAGAGAACCACAGGAGTGAAGTGTTAAATAATAACGCCAACTCTTATTACTCATGAATAGATCGGTAGATTACCGAGTCATGGAATGAATAGATCGGAGGTATTCCGAGTCATTACAGCTGCATATGGTTATCTGTTATATGAATGGTTATTTGATTTGTGAGTTCTAAATTATGTATTTGGAACCAGGATGCATTTATCAAAAAAAAAAAAAATTGATTTGTTCTATTGTCTAAAATGATGATGTTACAATAGGATTCCGCCATCAAGAGGAACAATGAAAGGTGTAAGAAAACAGGTAAAAGAGGTAATCAGATTCCACCTCCTTCCACTTACACTAAAAATAGCACTAAGGAAAAATCAAATTCTAAAACTTCTAATACACTCTTTCAGTTGGAACAATATAGCTTTGGTAGACAAAAATATGCTTTCCCTTGCACATTTTGTGAAGGTATGAATCATTCTATTGCATATTGTTGGAAGAGTAAAAATTTGATTAAGTAGTTAACGCCTTTTGTGAATGATAAGGCAGGTGCTAAAGATCAATCTCACCAAGGAAAGGCTAAGAAATGGAAAGAAGGTTACCTCTCCTAAACAGGGGAATCATTCTCATAGACAGAGTTCTAAGAATGGTAAAATGGGAAAGACTCCTAAAAACAGGGAAGTTCAATTTTGTTCCCATTGTAATAGGATTGGTCATGATGTTAAGGTTTGTTGGTTTGTTCCTAAACAACAAAATTGGAAAGTTGTTAAAAAGAATAATATTGTAAAACCAACAGTGCTAAACCTAACTAATACTCAATTTGGAACTGAGGATGGTAAAACAACCAAAATGGAAAAACCCAAGTGATTGGTTGGGAAAAACACTCCTTAACTTTATATTTACACTACAGTAAATTGTTGGTAGTAGGAAAGATTTTTTGTTTTTCAAAGCTATATTTTAGGGATTCCTGTTGGTTGATAAGGATTCATTCCTAAGTTGATATTTAAGCTTTGAAAATGAATGGAAACAGCTGAAGAGAAGATTTGAGTGATAGGTTCATCATACTCATGTTTTGTTTTCTCAGATTGGTTAGTAGTTCCATTGTTGAAAATAGTATACAAGGATAGGCATTCAGTAGTATGTCTAAATTTGAAACTCACAGTTTTAATACGGTTGTCTGTTGTGACAAATTGGTTATTTGAACACTAAGACTTCTGTCATAGATGGGAAATTTTATTTTCTGTAACTATCAGATGTGGTTACAATTTGGGTGATTTATTACACTAACAAACTGGTTTGGCAAAGGCATATTGATGATCATTTTGTAGAGTATGGCTAGTTCACCAATTTTGGGTAAGCGTACAATTTATAGTCTATCCCTTTACAATTCAGTGTATGGATAGAATATTTGCAGTGGGTACACGTTGATTCAGATGGGCAGTGGGCTACTAGCCTATTTGTGGGCAGTTTAGATGTCTTGTATATTGATCCTGTGATATGTGAATTGTACTTGCAGTGGTAATCAACCGTAATCACAAAGTGTCAGTTGAACACTAGCTTTCAGTTATAGAATGGGTGTTATTATCTAAGTCAGTTATTTTTGATGGCGATTACAATGGGGTATGGCAACTTCACATGGATTCAGTTGTTGACTATAGAAATTTTTTAGCGTTGCATAGTTTCATTTTATTCTGACTAGCTGAATACTTGCAGTTGTTATAGTTTCAGATGGCCAGTTATGAAACTAGCCTAATTGTGGTAGTTTAAATGTCTATGTATAACCTAATTTGTGTTATGGAATTGTGGGTTCTTGGTAATCAGCTGTATGTGCAAAGTGATAGTTGAACAGATAGTTTGTTTGTAATAGAATGGGTTTTATTATCACAGCTATTTGTGATGGACATTACAGTGGGGTATTCTCAGTGGGGAGTTGTGCATCAGAGTTGATCAGGGTTTTGAAAACGTTTCAGTTGAACACTCCCTTAATTGGGTGTTATTATGCTTATTGGTTATGTCGACTAGCTAATCAAACGATTCATATTTATTTAACCTGATAAACGGTTATTTTGGAGTTCTAGATATGTGTTTTTGCAATGTTCAGTCAACAGAGATAGTCATGTATTGGTAGGTCGATACTGGTCAATGTTTTGTCGACAAAAAGCCTTCTCAGTAGGGGGGAAGTGATCAGTGGATCAATTTCAGTGCCAACACTCGTTCCCTAAACTTCACTAAACCATGTCATTGTAGTAGAGCCTTCAAATATTTTTTCCAATGACTATAAGAACAAGAAAACTACAGGATACTTATGAGCTCAAGTTATGTTCGGTCACAAGTTCAGTCAATAGGGAAGTCAACTCAGGTCAAGATGTCAGTAATGGACCAATAGAAATGCCACACGTGGAAAAAGGAGAAATAGTGAAAAATGAAGGTTGTAAAATTTTCCATCAGTAGGGTCGACAAGTGGTCTAATTTTTCATATTTCATTTGTGTCTGATTTCATATTATTGGGCACGTGGAAATGTCACATGTATTCCAATCCCCACGACATTTATCTAATGGATATTATTAATCCCCATATTAATGGACTGTCCCACGTGGCATAAGGAGGAGGAACTTCCTGTTGCCAGGGGGCACTTGAGCCTCAATATGCTCATGTGCCACGCATTTTATTCTAATGCGCACGCAAAAGGCTATTAAAAGCCTTGGCGCAATATCCACATAGCTTCCTATGGGATTTAATCCCAATAGATCATTCAATGCGGCTCTTATGCTAATTTTTTTTTACCCATTAAACAATGTCAAATAGTATGCCGCTCCACATGAAATGCGCCTTTAATGGGATTTAATCCTATTTTAAACAAATGCAAATCAACTCCATGCCAAAAGAATATGGCCGCTGGGTTTTGAAATCCCACGACCTCATGGTTCTCAAAGCATTCATCTTCCCATAGCCAAGTCCGGCAAATACAAGCTTGCCGGAGTGTGATAAGACAATGCTCAGTTGCAAAGATTTATGGAGACATCACTCAGGCAGGTCTGTGCTAGGGGCCAGCTAAAGGAGGCATTTTGCAGAGAATGCCATTTTTGAAGGCCGTACATTCAAATTGCGAACTTTTAGAGTAAAAAGATCGAAATGTAGGAGAATTCTGAGACGATTCGAACGATATAAGGTTTGATCTCTTTTGATTGATTTTTAACCTATTTTTTGAAGCTTTGAATACAGATGTTAACAGGGATCTTCAGGACAACCAGTTGGAAAACACGAATTTCATTGCACTTGTAGTTCGAAAAGTGACTTGGTGTGAAACGTGTGAAAGTGTTCAAAATTTAGATATGATCTTAGACATATGATTTTTTTTTCATGGAATGTTTGTAAATCTCCATTTGTAGGTGTTTGTATAACATAGTTGCAGGGATATCACATTGTGAAAACACTGTAGGAACCAAGGATCGTTCTTGGAACAATTTTCTGCTATTTTTCAAAGTTCTTGGGACATTGATCAGCTCATTTTCAGGTTTTGATTCATTATTGGTTGTTTGTAAGGGTTATTGTACTTGCAATTCAATATTATTAATGGATCGGTTCAATCTGAACCCGGGGGACGTAGGAATTTCCGAACCCCGTAAACAATCTCTGTTTGTTATCTGAGTGTTTTTCAGTTTTTTCTGATTATTTATTTGTTACCCAAGTTTTCCACACTTCTATGGATGAAAAATAATCACAATTTAATCAATTTGTGAAGTTCAAGAATCCTTAAAATTGGTTAAGAAAATCACGATCTTTGGAAACTTATAAAAGTGATAAAAATACAACATCACGTTTTCATATCACCTACCCAAGTAAACATGACCAACACCCAAGATCTGCACTAGCACCTAAAACCGTGGCTTGATCCAATTTACCTCATGCAAGGACCATTCCTCTACAATCAGTTGTGCCTACACCCAAACCCACTTTCACTTCCCATTTTCATCCACTAGCAAGATCCTATGCCAAAATTTTAATCCAACCTCCTTGAAACTTCTTTTATCACATCACCACCTGTCATACCTTATAGACCCTCTCAAACCCAAACGAAAGGGTTTGACGACACCGACAATTTGTGCCTACCATCGTGTGCTAGGGAACGATGTAGAGAGTACTCCAAAGTTTTAAAATCTGTTCTTATCCAATTGTGTCCTCCCGAAGAAAAATTTGACGATGATGACCTTCTTGATGAGGACCCCCATGGTCACCAATTACCCATTCCCATAGCTCTTCCCTTGCTGCCTACTCAATGACCCAGCCCTTTACCCCCACAACTCCTAGAACCACCTCTGACATTTGAAATTAACATGGTTTGCATAAGATAACTCGTTAAACCACCACCCGAATGTAAGTTTTCTCAACTAATCCCACAAGATTCCTTCCCACCACTGGGCTTTTTCCCTTCATCGTTATAGCTTTCATGGCTCGCCTAACCTTGCCTACCTCCCCACCTCATATCAACATGATCCACATTGCTACCCCATGCTAAAAAAGATAAGGCAAGGAAAAGGCAACTTACCTTCTGAGAATACCCTATACCCAAGATACCATGTTACACCTACACCTAGAGATCATTAGTCTTGGACGGCCCAACATATCATATTTCTAAAAGGGTTACACCTACACATCATGCTCAAGAATCCATTACACCTAATCATGCCCCATCTTTTAACCAATTTCTGGTGTATGACCTCATCCATAACCTGATAGAAATTTCCGCGATCGGTCCACGCTCTCATCAATGTCCTGCACATCTAGTTGAGGCTTCTTAATTGCCTCAATGTTCCTTCACATAGATGAAATCCATTAGGCCACGCTCCCATCATGTAGCATCTCTCACTGAATTACCACCTTTATCCAAACCTCCACTACACTCACCAAGAGGAACCCCCTTCATGCTCCCCTTCACCCGTGGAAGAGCCTATAATCAGCACGCTACCTTCGAACCCTCAAGCTTATGAGCAGTTGTCAGTGGCACCTCTCCATACTTTGTAGAAGATGTGGTTCCACCACATGTATGACAACATTACGATCGAGTGGGGGCACTGGCATGGCCTGTCCTCTCCTCTACCATGCATTTTCTCAAAATTCACATACCAAGGTACAATTGCACGCATAAACATCTGCATCAAATTGCATTAGTCCCAATGACACTTATTAATTCTACATTTAGGCACCAGCATCCTCCATGTTGCATGTGGGTCCCCTCACTATTCCAGAATTTATTTCTAACTCCCCTGGCCAAGAAAGAAAGAGCAACTTCTGAAAATAATGTGAAAAGGTTGGTAGACCCTGGATTCGTGTCATCGGTTGCCAGGAAAATCCACGAAAAATCGTTGTGTGAAGTTTTAGTCTCCGGGACAGCCGGGACACACCTAGTACGCGATTCCACACGTGACCCATCACCTTTCAAAAGCTTGCAAAATTCTTTATGCCGAAGGAATGACGTTTCTCATAGCCATCACAAGCATCTACCTCCACAACCAAGTGCCACGAGGGACGCGTGGGACGCGAAAGCGCGAATCGGCCAGAAGCAGACACTAGTTTAACGTCACCTACATCCTCCATTCCTACCATTGCCACAAAAGCTACACGAACCGAACCATGGGAAGCGAAAGTTGTGATCTCGGACCTTCGGAATCCGAGTTCTGACACATTATCTGGGATAGCTACGGGACATACCAAGTACGCGATGGGACTTGCGAAAGCGCGAAATGGACGAAGGCCTCACTCTGGGGGAGTATCAGCCGGGATAATGTCAACACATTACGCTTACTCCACAAGTGGGTACGTGAAAGTCTTCACCAACACTGGCTCATTAGGTTCATCCGTATAGGACAGCACCTCCTTTATGGACCTCCTCACCTTTGTACCAGTATCAGGGATGCGTGGGACTGCGAAAGCTACGAAATGGCTTACAGACTTGAACCACCGTCACAAAGTCAACCATGTTTGACCTGCTGAAACCTCCAATCACTCACCAATAATCATTTTGACTTCGAGCTCCGATTTTCACAAAATTGGACTTTGCGTGGAATGAGGTTTTTGAGATGTATTTAATTAAGAGAAAGGCATATTCAGCTCCAGTCAGTTCCATGTTCATTCCCCGCAAACATAATGACAGAAAACGCTGCCAGCTTTATGGAACCAGCTGCCCACACTTAGAAGGCCATAACTTCTGCATTTCATCAACGAAATCAGCACAAAATTGGTCCACTGTTGGAATCGTGGCCATCGAGCCACCATCACCACCTTCACCGATGGAGTAAATAAATCCAACAGATTTGATGAGATATTGATCGAGTTTTTTAACAAAACGTTGTTCAGGTTCAGAACAGTGTTCACCTTGGTAGCCTTTGAGTTATCAATTATGAGAGCAAGGCTTCTTCATCTCTTCTCTTCTCTGCTGCAGCACATGGGAGTGAGTCATGGGGATGAATTTTGCAACCTTTGATTAATGTTATAATCATTTCTACTATGATTTAATGCTATACTTACCTAGGTTGGTGTAGAAGGACTCAGATATTCGGGATCAGTCGCATTTTCCATTCTGAGATGCAAACCATGTCTCATTGAATTGAATATTGAAATCAACATTGGAGTGTTCAGGATGACTCATCACATTCTAAAGATCAGTCAGTTTTTGGATGCTACTGAACAGGAAGCCATGCACTTTTATTGCCTTTATGAAACCATAACCACGTGTGTTCAATAGGCCCTTGTAGTGGATATGCCCAGCATGGTGATCCCAGGCCCTTATCTTGTCCACAATAGACGTGAACTGTGCCTAATACTAGGATCCAATAAAACACAAAGTTTGTGGAAAATGTCTTCCCCCGCATGCTGCCCTTTTCTGTCAAAGCAGAACTTCTTAGTGCCTTCTTATCTATTTCCTACAAGAATATTGTGTTTATTGATTATGTTTGTTGCAGGAATTCACTAACATTGTCCCTATCATGCTAAGGTGACATATTGTTGCGAATTCGTATTTTGCACATATTATTGTGAACTGTCATCACCTAGCCTACCCAAAAGATGCACTTTGCCTCTACCCAGTATTTCACCAGAATGGGAGATCACTCTACACACTGGTCATGAGACGTCTGGTGTACTCATCGCTGGTTAGTGTAAGATTATAATTTTATGTATTCTCTGCTCCCTGGTCCCTTGGAATATTAACATTAAAACACAGTTCAGCTCATCCTGCATTAGAGTAGACCTTCTGGCCATCAAGTCATGCCTTTAGGAGCTTAAGAACTAGCTTTCTCTGGAGCCACTATCTCAGCGTAGCAATGTCTTATAACTTGGATGACAGTACCCATGTTATCCAATCACACTGTGAGTTCAAGATACATGCACGTGGGTGCTATGATCTTCGGTGATAACATCTACCCAAAACCGCTCCAAGCACCTCGCCAGTACTAAAAACCATATTGTAGACCGACCATTCACCATCAGACATTCAAGATTTGCCTTAAACCCAAGAAGTGTGTCTTCACTGGCTATCTTACCTACAGGGAAGCTCCTGAGGCTTTATCCATTTCCCTGTATCTCAAACACATTTTATGGTGATTGTCACTCAATCCACATTGTCCCTGCTTATAACAGTACCATTCCGCCACCCACTAATCTCCATCAACTTCGTAGTCTACAGGGGGGGGGGGGGGGGGGGGGGGAAATTTGCAATCAATTCATCATTTTATCTCCCAACTTTATGAGCGATGCCAACCATTCCATAATCTTCTAAAGAAACATGTTTAATTCAAATGGGATGATGAACACCATAAAGCCTTTGAAGCTTGAAACAATACCTCCTTCAACCACCAGTGCTCATTCCTCCTAAGGATGACTAGCCCTTCTACGTATATATTTCTACCACTAACCATTCTCTAGGTGCCATGTTTACTCATCGCGATGACCAACACCGAGAGCAAGCAGTTTATTACATAAGCCATACCCTTCTAGACTATGAAACCCGATACACTCACCCTAGAAAATTGTGCTTAGCCTTAGTTTTCATTGCCACCAAACTCTGCCATTACCTACTCAACCACAAAACCTATGTTGTGACCAACACCAACCCTTTACACATCATGTACGCTAAACCTTATCAAAATCAGTGCACCATGTGATGGCTTATGCTTTTAGCTGATCTTGACCTTAAATTCATCCACCAAAAGTCCATTAAGGGCCAGGCTATTTCCGACCAACTGGCTAACGCACCTATTTCCAGGGACCAACCCTCAAACTTTGATTTCCCTGACGAATCTATTGCTCACCTCTCTTTGGATGACGACCTTTACCAAATAACACTATTCTTCAACAGTTACAAGTGTCATCGTGGGGGTTGTGTAGGCATTTTCCTCATTCCTCTTGATGGTGAACCCATGCCCTTATCATTTAAACTTGAATTAAAATGCACCAACAATATCACCGAATATGAAGCGCTTGTATTGGGTCTCATGACTGCCTATGCCTTAGACGTTAAGTCCATTAATATCTTTGGTGATTATCAACTGGTAGTAGACCAAGTCAATGGTTTTTATTAGTGTCATAATGAAACACTTCAAGAATAAAAATGCTACGTCAGCATCATGTTGACTACCTTTGACCACTATAAAATTCAAACCATTCCACGATCCACCAATAAATTCACAGATACCATGGCCTACCTCACTTCTCAAATGCCCACTTTTCCTGACGATTCAGACATATTTTTTACCATAAAATGCATACCGAGACCATCTTATAAATCTTGTTGTATTAACCTTGTCCAAACTACCTAACTGAACACACAATATCTTTGGTATAAGAAGCTTGCGGACTACCTTTCCCTTTCTATATTTCCTCTTGATCTCACACGTAATGGAAAACTTGCCTTTCTCAAAAATGCCTCTCGTTATGTCGTAATGGGTGGCCTTCTCTATAAATGAGGTTTTGACAGTATTCTCTTACGATGCCTCACCAGCTCTGAAATCCTCTATACCATTGAAGAATTTCACGATGGCATATGTGGAGGTCACTTCAATGGCCTTGCTATTTCTAAGTGTATTCTTCACCTATGCTATTACTGGCCAACCCTTAATCATGATTATTATGACTATGTCAACAACATTCCAACCTTCATCATACACCTAGTCATACCTTACAGGTCTCTCGTGACCTTTGGCCATTCTCTCAATGGGGTTTGGATCTTGTCAGAGAAATTAATCCTTATTCTTCACAACACCATCAATGGATCATAACTGTTACCAAATACTACACAAAATGGGTAGAATCCATACCACTCATTTCCACGAAAGCTGAGAAAATATGTGAGTTTATTAACCATCACATCATTTTTCACTTTGGTGTCCCTCATCACCTCATCACTGACAATGGAAAACAATTCAAAAACAAAACACTGCAAAAACTTTGTGAAACCTTCAGCATTCAGCTTAGTTTCTCCTCACCTTATTACCCACAAACCAATGGCTAGGCTGAATCCACTAACAAAACCCTCAACAAAATTCTCATGAAAGTGGTTGACGATACTAGGAAGGATTGGAATACGCACATTATTTTCACCCTATGGGCATACTGCACTAGTATTCGCACCTCCACTACAGCCACACCCTTTTCTCTGGTCTATGGTACAGAGGTTGTTTTGCCTCTCAAAGTCCAGATCCCCTCACTCCGCATTTCTCTCCATGACATGCTTACTTATGATGAATTTTTTCAGGACCACTTGGCACAACTGGAGTTATTAGAGGAACATCATCTTAATGCTCTAGATCACCTCTAAGTCTATCAAAAATGCATCAAGCATGCCTATGACAAATTTGTTCATGAACGTACCTTGTAAGTTGGTGACCTTGTTTTGAAAGAAAATCAACACGTAACCAAAGCAGAGAAAATAAAATGGGGAAAATTTTCTCCTAATTGGCTTAGACCATACATTGTAACTCATACCTATGGATCAGGTGCCTATCATTTGTCCTCACTTGAGGGTAAACCTGAACCTGTGCCCCTTAACGCATTACATCTTTGACCATTCTACTATTGATATTTAGTCCTAAATCACTATTTATCTATTTCATGCTCGTCCCTTGAGTGCCATTTACCTTTTCCACACCTCATCTCCAATGACTAAACAAGGATCATGTGATTACCCGTCACCCTTTTTTCCTTTTCTTAAATATGTGCACCATGGCTCTGCACATGACATGATTCTCATGGATACTTTTCATCTTCTTTTAGATGATATCTCATGGTCATTCACCTTTTCCTTCTCAACAAGAACCAAATTATTCGTTATAGTCTCATCCATGACTTAAAAGACAAAAAAAAAGATGAATCCCTCAGAAGGACATCTTCCAAAATGTGGATCAAATCCTTGAGTCAAAATTACAATATAAAAGATGAATCCCTCAAAAGGACATCTTCCACCTTCAAGTGTTGCTATAAGTAGACTGCTCCCTCGAAGGACAACTATAAAAATCTCACAACTCTCTTCATATTTTTTCGAAAACGAAGACTATCTCCTCAAAAATCAAATTTCAAAAGCTTCCCGCATTGATCGGCTTCACAAAGACCTCAAGGAGACATATATTCCTCCCGTATAGACTTCATGCATCGATCAATCTATCTAAAGTTAAAAAAATAAAATTAAAAAAATAAAATAAATAATAATAATAATAATACGCTTTTTCGTCATGGACTTGCCTATTGTGATCTTGACTCTATTGCCCAAGGCATTCTACTCCCCATTTTACGACCCAATTAGTTGCACCTCATTACCCATTGTATCTTCACCTCATACTGCCTCAAGGGATCTGCTGCACCTATGAAATTTGGTGATTCTATGACTATTCGTCACTCTTAGAGTAATCAATCATGTAATGTCTTTAGGGTCTTATGTTCATTGGTCTATCTAAAGATGTGTTTCATACGTTTTGATCCTTGCCAATTGGGTGGCTTTCTTGCCCCCTCTTATCCCACCTCCATCAACATCAAATCACCTTTACCTATCTACCTATTCTCAACCCCAACATCAATACCCTCAACCTAATTATACCTACAACCAAAAATCACCCATAACTATCTACCTATATTCCACCTCACTTAATCGATCTTGACCTCATCATACTTATGACCTCGAATCCAACCTAACTATCAACTCCACTACCTATTCTTTGATATTATCATATTATTCCCTAGCTTATGGGAGAACTACATTGGTCTGAGGTCCATTTTCACCAGGATTATGTAGGCATCACTTCTAGGGCATGGGGCCCTGGAAGGTTAGCTCAACCACTCTTTACCCTAACCATTTTCCCCAGCATTACCTAATTTACTTTTCATCTCAAAAACCTCGACATTTGAACCATATCCCACATACCTCTTACCACTTATATTATTTCACATTTTCGTACATAACCAAATATTTTCACATTTTACACTATCTCATGCATTTACATTACCATTTGTCACCAAAAAAATAAAAAATAAAACCGACCTGACTCGATCCATGCCTAAACCAACCTAACTCAATCCATGTCTAAACTGACCTGACTCAATCCATGCCTAAACCAACCTGACTCTATCCATGCCTCAACCGATCTGAATCGTTCCATGCCTAAACCAACCTAACTCAATCCATGCCTATGACCTGACTCTATCATGCCTAGCTCATATATTTTCCATCCATATCATAGTAAAGTAAAACTCATACACATCACAACAGCATCACCTGAATATCATCTATCTCCTCATATATACATGTTTGTATCAATACAATGTACACCCATATCACATAAAAGTGTATCTAAATAAACATGCCTATCTCATTATGGCTATCATCTCAAAAATGTTAGCACGCAGGCCGATATACTATAAATAATCATCATCGGCTCGCAGGCCACTATCTAATACAAAAATATCTTTGGCTCGCAGGATGGTATCATGAACAAAAAATAAATATAATATCTCTTCAACTGTAGGATCCTGTATACATCCTCTAGGGTGATCTTCATCTCACCCATTAGCAAATGGAAGGTGTTGGTCACTGAGTCCTATCTATCAATGAGGGTAACCATAAGACTTGCCTCCTGGACTACATGTAGGTAGCACCTCACCCCTATCAATCCCACCTCTTCCAGATGCTACCACTCCACCTGCGTCGTGCTCACCGGTACTCTCAATAATAAGGGTAGTACCTGGGCTCTCATTTTCATCTCGTCTCTCACCTGCATCCCACAAAGGCACTGTATTAGTATACCTCTCCCAAATTACCCATCTACCTGAACCTATCTAACCTAACCCTCACCTAAACCTACCCAAACCTAAGGTTAATCGACCACGGTCTCCCCTGACCAACCATGGTCTCCCCTTGACCAACATCAGTCACTGTTCTTATGACCGACACCGGTCACTACCCACTGCTATCAGTCACAAGTCAACCGACATCAGTCACTGTCACACCATCCGCCCTGACTTTCTAACCCTACTTTTTCCCTTCTTCGACATTCTACCCACCCAAATCCCTCTTTACACCCTTAATTATTCCTACATTACCCGTTTTTCCCACCCCTTACCATATCCTTTTACCTTTTCCCCCTCTTGTTCCTACATTACCCTTTTCCCCCCAAATCCCCCCCATTTTTAAAAATATTTTCTACATCCAATTAACTCAACCATCAAAACCAAAGGTTCAAATCCTACTTGATCTCGCTGCCACCATCGTGGTGAAACCTCTGGCCTCCTTACCACTCTTCTCAAGCCCTCTCTAGCCTCTTCCATCCTCCATTGCACAACCACTCCTCAGCCACACAAATCGTGCCACCTGATCTCACGGCCCCACCTCTCGGTCACCCACTCTCACTTATGTGGCTCGCCACCCAAGCTCTTTGCTGTACTCTTTTTTCCTCTTCCTACTTTTCTCTCTTCTTTTCCTTTTCTCCTTTTCCAACTACACCAATGACATTTTCAAATGTGGGTTTTCCACTTTTCATACCCTACCCGACCCGACTGACATCGATTAGCCCTTAACCATTACCAGAATGATGTCCTAGACTACCGCCATCGGTTCCCATACACCACCATCGGTTCATATAGACCAATTTCGGTTACCCTACGTACTCATTACCATCACATTTACCTCATTTTCCTTACCTCCCTTCTCTTTTGCCCTCCATCCACCTACCTAGACCACTTTACCTTCACCTCTGGCCCGAAACCCTCTTCAACCCCCTCACATCCATTGTTGATGCCTTATTATTTTACCCCTACCTCAGCCTTACCCATGCCGTGATCTTGATATTTGGACCTGGACCATCCCTAGTGACCTTTGATCTCACGTGTTTGCTATACATTGTGATATTGTTACGTGTGTTGTTGACCTCATGACCTTACCTAGCCTATTGTCGTGACCGTTTATCCTAACCCTACCTTTGGTGTACTAGAACATACCTAAACATTCCTACACCTAACCTACATTGTGTTTCCTAACCTTATCCTATACCTTGGATACAGGATTGACTTTACCCTTGTTTGGATAAACCTATCGACCTTAGACGATGTAGAGTTTTCCTACTCTTCAACCCGGTAACATGCTGCAGTTTATACGTGTGCGTACGTTTAACTGCTGCTACCTTTGACCCTATCCCACTACCTAGATGGCTTGAGTAGACCTTTCACCCTCTTCCCCTACACCCATTTACCTTTTCTTCACATTTACCTTTTATCAAACCACTCATCACTTCAGCCAGCTGCTTCGTCAATTCCTGGTTTGAGGGGTATCACCTTCACCCTCACATGGGCTAACTACACCTTATTTTTGTTAGCATATCTTACCAATACAAGCTACACAACAAAAAGGGGCAAAATGTAGACACTAAAATTAGGTCACACTCCCCCTTCGTCCCTCAACATATAAGCCCCCCTTTATTACATCTACCTAGCCATGGCCCCCTTCACCTCACTAGTATTAATTAAATTAAATTAATGATTTATCCTCACTATATTTATTATTTAAATATATTATTTAAATAATATCTATATATATATTTCACTTAGACACCTCACAAAGTTAACTCAATTTAAGACCTATTCTTAACAAGTTACTGTAACTAACTAAGACTTACCGAAACCCTATAAATTAATTCTTACACTCCCTCTAACCACATTCCCACATGATCATAGAAGATCCCAGTCTAATTCACGGGATAATGAGACAATATCTGAGGAAATTAGGACCTCCCTAAGTTTAGTAAACCTAGGAAATCCCACCTTGACCGACGTTGATTACCCCTAACCATCACCAGTTAAGCCGAACCGCCGTTGGTTACCCCTTTTTAACTCCTAAACTACCTTATTCTCAAGGTTGGAAACATTGGGATAAAGTTGATGATCAAGAAGGAGATCTCAAAAAGATAATGCATCTTCAGAGATCCAATTCCAGCAAGAACTCACATCCAAGGAAGGAGATTGAGCATCTTCTCCTGCACAACCATCCCATCCATGATCTGATTTATCCAAGTAAAGAGGAGTTTGCATGCAGCCCATGTAGAATCTTTTCTTTAGTTGGTAATCACTTTCAGCCTCCAAATCCATCATCAACACCTCCATCCTTCACACACATACCTTCAGGAACAAAATCCAAGTAAGTATAACGTCATACTTTCCTGGTTATTTCATTTCATCATTATTTTAACATTCATTGTTTATCTTTCTCCCTATTGACCTTCCCTGAGATCTTCACCTCCATATACCCATTAAATCCTCACAAAATCCTACTCCAGTCACCCAATACCTTGTCTTGACTAACCAAAGTCCATTGTGCAATCACAAAGGAGACCTAAAGCTTGTTCTGTGACATTTCCAGATCTCACAGTAACTGACACCGGTTATACCTAACCGCCGTCGGTCACCCCTGACCAACACCAGCCTTTGTATTTTCCTGCACATCCTAGAACAAAGAACTACCCACCTAACTTCATCTCACCCTCATTCACCGGTGACCTACCTGAGACCTTTATCAGACCTGCAAAACCTATAGCCCACCATTTGACCTGTGGATTCTATTCTAGCTTAGCCTGTTAGATTAGATCTTTTTTCTTATTGTGTTTTAAGTGAGATACCTAAATAATTTTAAAATAACAATAGGATTTACCTTGTTTTTAGCATTAACTTGTTTAAAATAGTGGACCGATAGCCATCTAGGAAGTACCATACTTCCTGGATCTAGCTCACGCTAGGCAGTTCACTGCCCATATGTTTTAATTCTTTCTGGTGGTCTTGCTTTCATTACAGGCAGTTCCTCCTAGAAAAAAGGAAGCTCTCAGAGTTAGCCGTGGATTCAAAAGTCATATGCATGCAACAACCCATCAACTGAAATTTAAATAGGTATTCCTCCTATTCCCATTACCCTATCTGTTTCATCAACGATTCAAAGAAACAATCTAAGAAAAATGTGAAACACCAGGGTATAGGATATGGTCTAGACACACAATAACGTAAGATGCATGAACATGTAGGTTTGGTTCCGGTACATCCAAAAGGACAAGGTTTGTTTGGATAAGGGTCATGGCCATAGGTAAGGTAAGGTCATTATGCTGGGAAAAATAGGCACCAACATCACAAGATGCAACGGATGAGGTCACTGGAATATCCAAATAATCAATGGTTAGGTAGGTGTGTGTGCGTAGGGTAGTGTCAATCAAACATACACATACGCAGAGAGTGCAAAACGGTACTAGGGTGAAGATATGTTGAACTCTACAATGTCCAAGGTCGATCGGGTTATCCAAATAAGGGTTGTTGAGGACTGATATATAGGGTAAAGGATATGGTCCAGACACACAATGAGGTAAGATGCAGGAATGTGTGGGTGTGGTTCAGGTACATCCAAAGTGTCAAAAGGTTAAGGTTTTTTTGGATAAGGGTCATGGCAAGAGGCAAGGTAGGGTGGGTAGGATAACAATGTGGTAATATCATCGCAAAGTAGAGCGAGTGTGTAAGGTCGATGGTCACACCAAGGGGGTCATGTGTGGGTAAAAAGAAGGCGTGGCATAGGTAAGGACACAAGAGGGATAGAAATATGCCTCAACTGATGGTGGAGGTGGGTGATAAATGATTGGGTCAGGAGGATGAGGTGGAGTGTCAGGGTCAGCTTCAGGTTAGGTGTCGAGGAAGTAGATAAGGGGTAATGGGTAACAATGAGGGTGACATAGTTGACCTACATCATTCTTTCTTAACCGATGCTGGTTGAGGTGAACCAACCATGATATACTAGGGAAAAGGACCGATGTCAGTCTATGTTAAACCGACCTCGGTCAAGTTAGGGAGAGGTTAAAAAAGAATATTTCCACGTTTTGTAGATTCATTTGTCACTTTCCAAATAGGAGAAAATGATAGGAGAGAGAGTAAAAGGTGGAAAGTGACTGAGTGAGATGGAGACCTAAGTTGGTGAGCCTCGTAGTGGGTGATTTTTGTTTGATAGGTGGGTCCACAATATTTGGTTGATCGATTTGGTCGGTTGGAGGTGAGGAGGTCATTTGGTGATGGTAGAGGCAGGAGAGGGATTAGGTGGACCAATGGTGCAGTAGCCCGAGGTGCCACCATGTAGACAACATCACGATGAGGTAATATTTGATTCCCATCCTCATTGGTTAGGTAGATTTGTTTTATAGAAATTGGGTAGGGGAAAAAAGGGTTTTGGGGGGAAATATTAAATTTGAATTTGGGAAGAAGAATAGGTAAAATAGGAATGGGGAAGGGTGTATGCAGGTGAATGAGGTGTGGGTAGGGGTTGAGGGTGGATTTGGGTTAGAATGGGTAGTTAAGAAGGGAGAAATGAGGAAATTTTAGAGAAAATAGGGGTTTGTGGTCGCGGGTTGTTGCTACAATAGTGACCAGTGTCAGTCAAGGGTTGGCTGAAGTTAGTGGGTATGAGCCGAAATTGGTCATAGATGAGATGACCGATGCCGGTTTAGGGGATACCGCGGTCGGTCGATGATAACCGGTGCCAGTCAGCATGGGAGAAAAATGGGCCAAAAAATGAGAGGGAGGGATAGGTTAAATAGGCTAGGAGATAGGAAGGGATGGTTTCTTGAAAAATAAGTGGGTAGCGGGTACACATGGGTATAGTAAAGGGGTGTGCAATTGGGATGGGGAGAAGGTAGGTGGGTAGGGTTGGGGTGGGTAGATAGGTAAGGGCATAAGGATATGTTGTTGATTAAGAGTAGTGTAGGTAAGAGGTTGAAATAGGTATGGTTGAAGGGTTCAAAATTAGGTGGGGGGTAGGTAGTAGGTTATGGTTGAAGTGGGTAGATAGGTCATGTGAGAAGAAGGTAATGTTGCGAAGAGGAATGGGTATAAGTGGGTTATAAGGGTGATTGCAGATATGGGAAAGGTTGATTAATGTGATTGTTTTTTGGATGTAAGAGAGAGAGCAGATGAGGATGTGAGATAGGGTACCACCACTTCATGTGTAGGTACGAGGGAGTGCGATAGTCAAGGATTGGTGTCATGTTGCAGTGGTCAGCCTGATTGGGGTCAAACACTAAAGGAACTTAGTCTGGAAGCCGAGTTTGATGGTCACCCTCATCGATAGATGGGATTAGATGATCAAAACATTTCATATGCTGATGGGTGAGATCATAGTCACCTTGGAGGATGTGTACAAGATCTTGTGGCTACCGATAGTGGGGACACATGTGTATTTTATCTCCTCATAGGTGTTTAAGGAGTTGTTGGTGACAGTGTTTGGTGAGGGGCTGGCAGAGTTGAGGTTTCACAATGCTAGTATGAGTTATGGAGAGATGTACCAGGCCTACCTAGAAGAGATTAGGCTAGTGGTGTTGTTGATGGAGGAAGTATGCTATTTTACACTGCCAGATGTAGAGGGTGGGAGATTCCCATGATCACTGATGGGGGTTCTATATGATATTGTGGAGGAAAAGACCCAGTTTGTATGGGAGCCCGCGTTATTGGTGCAATTATATAGAGAGCTATGGGCTTATGGGTGGATACAAAGGTTCAACCTGTGTTACACTTTCCTACTACACTGCTGGGCCTATGAGCACATTGTGTGTGTGTGTGTCTAGTTGGTATGCCTCGAGTTGACGCATTTGAGCCAGGGTTGGTGTAGGTGGGGTACAAGTGATGGGTACCTACTATGGGAGAGCACTAGGTTATTAGATATACTCACAATGTAGTCTATTACAGGCATTTACTAGAGGGGTTGTCCAGCGTGGAAATCATTTGGAGTCCATATGTGGGCTTCCCAATACAGATGGATGGCCGAGGAGCTAGAGGAGCTACAACTACTCATATGGATATAGCGGCGGTGGGTAGGGGAGCATGAGATGATACTCATAGATAGGGTTAGATGACAGTTTAGGATACCTCATGATATACCCCCACCCTTTCCATAGTATAGGAGGGATGATGTGGAGAGGCCTCTACCTCTACCACAGCCGATGGTGTTGACAGGGTAGGAGGAGGAGATGGTAGATTGGTGGATTGATGATACTGGGGTTACAAATAGGTACAGATAGTGGTGGGCTGCACATCTATGAGCATTACCACCGAGATTATGGCAGGCATATTTAGCCACCATCACAGTTTAGAGGGACGCCCTGTAGGGGTAGGTGGCTACCCTGATTACATAGTTAGGGATATTGTAGGGACAGCTGACAGGGTCAGAGGCATAGGTTTCTGCTTTGTAGACACAGGTTTCCGCTCTTTAGGCCGAAGTAGCATAGGGATAGGTACCTGTGTAGGGTGGAGATAGATATTAGGTATAGGTGGCCACCCTACAGGCACAGGTTACAGGTTTTTAGGGCTAGTTGGCCACTGTATTGGTATAGATACAAGCACAAGGTCTAAGGTTGATGGCACCTCTACAGGCTCAGGGACAGGGTCCTATTTTATAGGTAGGGGTGGGACAAGGTCCCATAGAGTAGGTATAGGGTTAGAGGCCAATGGCACCACTGCAGATAGTACCTGTAGCCAGGTTGAGGGATGCCCTAGGAAAGGTGAGGTATTATCAGGATCATCTGATGGCAGCAGGGATATATGTCCTTTCATATGCTGAGTACAGAGTAAAACATGCCTCAAGTGAGAGGAGTAGATCCCGCAATCGTAGTGTAGAGAGTACAGGGGGCCAGTAAGCCCCAAAGTAGGCTCAGGGCAAGGCCACTAGTTTATGGAGGCCAGCCTTAGGTGCAGGGACTTTATAGGTCAGGCTGGGTTAAGGTGAAGGGAGGTTAGGAGGGCACTTGATGGTAGTAGAGGAGGAGGATACAAGTGAGAAAGATATGGTGGATATCCATCGAGGATATGTCTGAGAGTAGTATGTGCCTCCATTTGGTTAAGGTATTTATTTTTATATATATCGACATGCATGCCAAAGAGAGTGAGGATGTATATGAGAGTGTTTGTTATTTTTGATCTTATACCGGCATGCGTACCGAAGATGGTGAGGCTATATATGATATTTTTTGAGAGATGTATATTATTTTAGTATCAGTGTATATTGTATGGCTATACAGATTTTGATGATGAGATGGATGATTTGCTGATGATGTACGTGTGTTGGGAGAATTTTATTGTTATGTATAGATGGATGGAAACTAGGTGTGTTAGGCATGGTGGAGTAAGGTCATAGGCATGTTTGACTCAGGTCATAGGCGTGATGTAATTTCTCAGGTATTTGATATAATGACAAGGAAATGTTGATGTATGTATATGTTTTGGTTTGATTTGTGATATGTATGATAACATAGATCATGTTAGTATGATCACAAGTAATGTATGATTGTGGTAAATGTGATGAAATGAATGTGGTATCAGTGTATTAATTTCCAATTGTTTGGTAAAAAAATGGAAACTAACTAGAATAGAACATGACTTGAACAGGTGGCCCATGTCAAGAGGTGAAAAATTGTGGATGGGAACAGGAAAAGAAGGTGGTGACGATGGTCGAGCTAACCTCCAAGGGCCCCATTCCCTCGAAGTTCTGCCTACATAGCCCCAGTGAAAATGGGCCTCAGACCGATGTAGTTCTCTCATAAGCTAGGGAGGAATACTATGGGTATGGGAAATGTTTGAAAAATCTAAGATAGGTTAATATGGTCACATAGGGAAGGGTAAATAGGTAAGGTGGAGTTTGGGTCAAGGGTAAAGGTGAATAGGTGAGAGTCCATTGTGTGGGTAGATAGGTAGGGCCAATGATTGGGTTGAGGGTAGAGGTAGGGTTTATTGGAGTCAAAGGTATGGGTGAATGGGATAGGTAAGGGTTATGGGTATGGGTAGATAGGTGTAGAGGCTAGGCTATGGGTAAGGGTCATGGGTACAGGTAAAAGGGCTTGTAGATAAGGGCCATGGGTAAATGGGTCAATAGGTCAGGGTCAACAATTGGGTCAAAGGTATAGGCCTGGTTTATTTTGGTTTAAGGTATGGGTAAAGAGGTAAATAAGTAGGGGTATGGATAGATAGATAAGGAGGATAAGGGTTATGGGCATGGGTAGATAGGTTTAGTTGCTACGTTAAATGTATGGGTGTGTGGGTAAATAGGTAAGGTTAGTGATTGGATCAAAATGGAAATAGGTGAGGGTCTAGGGTGTGGGTAGATAGGTAGGGTTAATGATTGGGTTGAGGGTAGAGGTAGGGTTGATTGGGGTCAAAGGTATGGGTGAATGGGTAGATAGGTAAGGGTTATGGGTATGGGTAGATATGTGTAGAGGCTAGGGTATGGGTAAGGGTCATGGGTATAGGTAAAAGGTCTTGTAGGTAAGAGCCATGAGTAAAAGGGTCAATAGGTCAGGGTCAACGATTAGGTCAAATGTATAGGTCTGGTTGATTTGGGTTTAAGGTATGGGTAAAGAGGTAAATAAGTAGGGGTATGGATAGATAGGTAAGGAGGATAAGGGTTATGGGAATTAGTAGTTAGGTTTAGTTGCTAGGTCAGATGTATGGGTGTGTGGGTAAATAGGTAAGGTCAGTGATTAGGTCAAAATGAAAATAGGTGAGGGTCCGAGGTGTGGGAAGATAGGTGATGAGGTTAGGGTATGGGTAAGGGTCATGGGTATAGGTAAAAGGGCTTGTAGGTAAGGGCCATGGGTATGGGAAAATGGGTGAAGAGATAAGGATCATGGGTATGGGTGAATGTTGGTAAGGTGATTTGGGTGAGAGGTATGTCGAATTAGGATTGGTAGGTCAAGGTAGGTGGTGGTGAGAGGTGGGTAGAGATGAGTCAAAATATTCATTTAGTTAAAGGGGGTAAAAAGGTCAAAAATCCGGTATGTGTAATAGGGTGGATGATGCTACCTAATTGGGAAGGACTATCGGTGCACAAACCCAGGGTAGGAATGATGAACATCAAATCTCTAAAAATCCTTCCATGTTAGATGGTTCTGAAGGTAAAGAAATGTGCAAGATCACGATAGGTCATATTAGTGACATCATCCCTTGGTGGGTAGAAAAATTATGGTGAAAAGGGATGGTATGGTGAAAGACTAAAAACATGGATGGGGGAACGTACCTCTTATAAAAGATGGTCCAAAACCTAGATAGGAGAGTCCATGGAAAAAGGGGTGTGTTATTTTTCTTGATAGACTGATCGATGTAGGAAGTCTATGTGGGATGAGTAGATAATATCCTTGAGGTATTGATGAAGATGATCGATGCGGGAAGCTTCAGAATAGGTCTAGTCTTTTTTTTTGACTAGGTAGAGTATGGCGAGTACGATATAGTTGTCCTTTAAGGGAGAAGTCTATTTATGGCTATTATATACAAATGATAGATGTCCTTTTGAGGGATTCATCTTGTAACTTTAGAAGTTTGACTAAAGGAGGATAATCCCATTGGATAGGTGAATTTGTTTTACCAATTAAACCATGGAAAAAGCTATAGAGGAATACAAACAATGTAGGGAAAAATGTAGAGTAGAGGTGGGGGTGTAGTTGGATTCTGTGAGGGGTATATGGGGTGAGAAATGACCATGGGATTCCATTCACTAGGTAACAAAAAGTATCCATGAGAATCATGTCATGAGGAGAGTCGGGGTAACCATATTGAAGACAAGGTGGAAAGAGTGATGAAAAGTTAGATGAGTCTTTGTTTAATCGTTGGAATGTGAGGTGGTGACAAGAAGAGTGGGTGCTCATTGGATGAGAAAGTAATAGTCGATGGGTGAAAGAGAACTTGGTTCAATAATAGAAATGTCAAAGATGAAAGATGTTGAGACGATTAGGTTTGAGTTTACCATCGAGTGATGATAAACGATAAGCACTTGATCCACAGGTGTGGGTAACGATATAGGGTCCAAGAAAATTAGGAGTAAATTTACCCCGTAGATGTTTCTCGACTTTTGTAGCATGTTTATTTTCTTTCAAGATAAGATCTCCAACTTGAAAGGTTTGAGGTTGGACATGTTTGTCATAAGCACATTTGATGTGGTTTTGGTATATCTAGAGGTGATCTAGAGCATGAAGACGTAATTCATTTAACAACTCTAGTTGGGCCAAAAAATCTTGGTGAAAATCATCCTTGGTGAGCATGTCCTTGAGTGATATGTGGAGAGATGGGATCTGGACTTCGAGAGGCAAGATAACCTTGGTGTTGTAGACCAGAGTGAAGGGTGTAGTAGCAGTCAATGTGTGAATACTAGTAAGGTATGCCCATAAGGTGAAAGGAATGTGCGTATACCAATCCTTCCCAGTATCGTTGACTATTTTCATGAGGATTTTGTTCAGGGTTTTGTTCGTTGATTCGGCTTGGCCATTGGTTTGTGGGTAATATGGTGAAGAGAAACTGAGCTGGGTACTAAAGGCATCACAGATTTTTTGGAGGGTTTTGTTTTTGAACTGCTTGCCATTATCAGTGATAAGGTGGTGAGGAATACCGAAGTAAAAAATGATGTGATGGTTGATGAACTCAATATTTTTCTCAACATTTGTAGAAATTAGTGGAATGGCTTCTACCCATTTGGTGTAGTATTCAATAGCGGTGATGATCCATTGGTGGCGTTGGGAAGAATAAGGGTTAATCTCACTGATGAGGTTGAGACCCCATTGAGAAAAATACCAGAGGTCTCATGCGACCTGTAAGGCATGACCTGGGGTGTGATGAAGGTTCAATTTTTGTTGACATTTCATGTATCATTTTACGTAATCACAACAATCATGGTTGAGGGTGGGCCAGTATTAACCAAGGTGAAGGATGCGCTTAGCAACAACTAGGACATTGATGTGACCTCCATAAATGCCATCATGGACTTATTTAATGGTGTAGGGTATTTTGGAGCTAGTGAGGAATTGAAGAAGGATAATGTCAAAGCCATGCTTATAGAGGAGACCTACCATGATGACGTACTGGGAGACCTTTTTGAGGAAAGCACGTCAGCCATTGCGGGTAATATCTTAAGGAAGAATAGAAAGGGAAAGGTAGTCAGAGTATTGTTGGTACAAGAGGTTATATGAGTTGATAGTAGGCTTCTCTATGAGGTTGACATCAAGAGATAAGTAAGAAGGTGATTGCAATCTTTGCACAATGACAAAGATTTGTAAATCAGTAGGTGATGAGGGTATTTGTAAGGTGAGACAATACATGGTGTCTTATGAACTTATTCATAGAGCGGGGGATGGTTAGTAGGTTATAGTTGGTGAAGGCAGTTAACAAGAGGTCTACATGGTGTTTGTACCGTTGTAACTCCTCATTGTGAAAATGGTATAGTCCATTGACCTGGTTGACTACCAACTGAGAATCACCAAAGATATTAATAGTTTTAAAATATAAGGTTTGGGTAGTTTGGAGACCTAATACAAGTGATTCGTATTCAGTTATGTTGTTAGTACATTCAAATTCGAGTTTGAAGGATAGGGGCATGGGTTCGCTGTCATGTGGAACGAGGATGATTCCAGCTCCACCCTCACATTGGAATTTAGATCCATCAAAGAATAGGGTCATTTGATAGTGTGGAGGTTCCTTGGAAGGTTCATCAAGGGAAAGGACAATGATGGATTCATATGGGAATTCAAAGTTGTTGGGTTGGTGTTCAGAGAGTGGGGCATCGGCTAGTTGGTCAATGATATCCTAGCCTTTGATGGACTTTTGGTCAAGAAATGTGATATCTAGATCAATTAGTAGCATGAGCCAATAGGAGATGCATTTGTTTTGGAATGGTTTAGCATACATGCAATGCAAGGGATCAGTGTTGGTTATGAAAAAGGTATGTATGGTTGAGTAGGTAGTGGTAAAGTTTTGTGGCCACAAAGACTAAAAGAAGACATAGCTTTTCTGCGTGTGTATATCTAGTCTCGTAATCCATTAGCATACAAATAATGTAATAGGCCAGTTTCTCCCTGTGTTCGTCATCACAATGAGTAAGCATGACACCTAAGGAATGGTTAGTAGTAGAAATATAAAGGTAGAACGATTGGTTGTCCTTAGGTGGGGTAAGCATGGGTGGCTGTAGTAGGTATTTTTTCAAGGCCTTGAAGGATTTTTAGTAGTATGCATTCCAATCGAAGGTGATATCATTTTTAAGGAGGTGGTGAAAAGGTTTGCAGTGGTCTGACAATTAAGAAATGAAGCAACAGATAGATTGTAGTTTTCCCTGCAAGCTACGAAGTTGGCATAGGTTAGTGGGCGGAGGCATCTTGAGAATGGCCTTGATTTTTGCGGGGTCAACTTCAATGCCTTGTAAAGAAATGATGAAGCCCAAGAGCTTACCTAATAGGAAATAGAAGATGCACTTCTTAGGTTGAAGGCATGGAAATATTGGATAAGGCAGTCAAAGATGATGTTAAGGACAGGTAAGTGTTCGACGTGACTTTTGGATTTTCCCAAAAGGTCATCAACATAATCTTCCAATATGGTATGCATAATGTCGTGGAAGATATAGGTCATGGCTCATTGGTAAGTGGCACCTGCATTCTTTAGTCTGAAGGGCATGATGTGATAACAGAAGGTCCCTCAGGGGGTAATGAAGGTGGTTTTGTGTTGATCCTCACATGTGAGTAATATTTAATTATAACCCGAGAAACCATCCATGAGAGATATCATCTCATGACTGGTGGTGAGGTCAACCAATTGGTTGATGTTGGGTACAGGAAAGTCATCTTTAGGATAATCTAGGTTAATATCACAGAATTTGGTGCATATGTGGAGTCTCCCTATTGCTTTGGTGACGGTAATGATGTTGGAGATCCACTGGGGGTAGTCGATAGGTAAGATGAAGGATACATAAAGTAGGCACTGGATATCTTCCTTGACGAGGAGGGAAAGGCGTGGATGCATTTTACGTAGTATCTATTTAACCGGTTTGGCATTAGGTAAGGTGACGATATTGTGGACCATGATGTTGGGGTCGATATTGGGCATATCGGTGTATGACCAAGTAAAAGTGTTACTATGATCATGAAGGAAAAAAGTGTAGGCTTATTTCTCAGTGGAGTCCAAAGATTGACCTATATTTAGAATGTGAGGGTCATCTGATGTGTGGATGTTGATGTCGATGGTTTATTCATTTAGCATGTTTTGTGTCTCATAAGCTAGTTCACGGTGGAGATAAGAGTCTTCTACACCCGAATAGGTGAGAAGGGAGTTGTCATTGTGATAATGGATAAAGTTGATAGAAGGGGTGTCATTATCGATCATATCAGGATAGAGGATGAGAAAAGAAGAGGGAGCCTCGTCATTGCATAGATAAGTCAAAGGTCCCAAGGAAATAATATTTATGAAATTTTATTTTTAGGAGGAATGGATTATGGATCTATCGATTCCATTGGTGAAGGTGGTGAAGGGGCTAAATGGGGTAAAGAAGGGTCATCATCCTTAATGAGTTCAATGTGGGCATTCTTTGAAGATAATTCAGCAAAGTTGATACTATTAGTACCATTTTTGAGCTTGCACCATGTTGCCCTAATTTCTTCAAATCTTTACTTGCTCAAAAACATTTTATCCTTCGAATTGATGATCTGAAATTCTTCCCTTCCAGTTGAATGATTTAAAAATGATCACAAACTTGTTGTTTTGCCCTAATTTGTAGAAATAATCCAAGTTTTCCCTTTTCTGTGCCCTAGTTTTTCCAATTTTGTGGGCTATGTCATTTTTCCCTTTGCCTGATCATGGAAAAATTGAAATTGATCAATTCATACTTGTTTGTATTTGAAAATCCAAATCCTAGATTGGGAATGTTGTAAAAACATGGTTCAGTTGATTTAAAATCAAAACATGTACCATCCTTGGTGAAAATTGAATTCTAGGGCATCCTTTGAATTTTTTACATTTTGACGGTCATACAGGCGTCATTTTCTTGTCAAATTCATCCTCAGAAGGTATTGGCAATGTGGTGGATTTTCATTGGTTGAGGTGCAATGGGAAATGTTTCTAACTTGTCATTTTTTATTTTTGGTAAAGTGGCGAATTTGATCCCACGGCTCTGCCTTCCTTCATCATTGCCTACTTGGCATGTTTTGATTTGTTGAAGAGATGCGGGGGTGTCGGATCTCCTTAGAAAATTTTTACTTTATCTTGCAAAATTCTCTAAGTCAAAATTGTACCTGAAATGTCGTAACCAACTAGAGGAGGACACGTGGAATTATTTTGGTCAGAGTAGATGCGGGTGGCGGAGAAAAACTTATGAAATTTTATTTTTCTTGGCTCAAAATTTTAAGGGAAAATTTTGGCCTAAAAGCCCTCAGCCAACTAGGAGAGGACACATGTCCTGAAAAATCAAAATGGAGGAGTGGGCTAAATTAAGGACTTAGAGTTTTTAACTCTACTTTCTAAAAAATTACAAAATCATTTCCAGCCCCACTCCAATCTGAGGAATCAACGTGGTAGATTCTTGGGTAGAAGGGATGCGGGTGGCGGAAGATTTTGTGGTTTTTTGTGTTTTTGGCTCAAAGTGTTGGAGTAAAATTTTGGCCTGAAATCCCTCAACCAATCACAGGTGGACATGTGTCTAGGAAAATTCAATATAAGGGAGCGGAGGTTTTGGTGAATTTGAAGTTTTTAACTTCAAATGGATAGAAGTCAAATTTTGGGCCGAAGCTCTGCAACAAATTAGGAAAGGACATGTGTCCAAGAAGGAAAAAATGGAAGAAGGGGCCAAAGGAAAACTTAATGATTTTTTGCTTTTTTCTCTAAAAGTGATAAATGAAGATAAGCTCTGTAACCAATCCCAGTGAGACACGTGGCACATTTTAAAGGTCAAAGGGGAGCGCGGGCCAATGGTGGAAATTTTGAATTTTCAAAAATTTGCAAGGGAGGTTTAAAGGAAGAAATGGAGACTTGGACCTGCAGCGAATAGGAGAGCACCACATGGCAAGGATAATTTTGGAGGTATGGACTCATGGAGGTTTTTGGGAAAATTTTCCTTTTTTCCAAAAAAGGAGTAAAATATGCAGAATTGATCCGCAATTCCACTAGGGCCCACATATGGACACATGGCAGGTCCAGAAAGGAGGCGGGGACAAACTGAATTTCTTTCCAAATTTTCAAAAGGTCGTAAAGAAACTATTTTAAAACTGGGCCCGATCCAATTATTTGTTGCCATGTGTCCGACCTTATAAAAAAATTTAAAAAGGTAACCAAAGCTTATTTTCGAGCCCTCATCTTCCACATGGAGGGCCAGGATTAAAAGATGGATAAGATCGATGGTTGTTGTGCATCCATTTGTTTTGGCTGCCATGGGAGCTCCAGGAGGCTTGGAATAATGATTTTTGCATCAAATTTCCTCAAATTTATAGTGATTTGTGTCATCTTGGCCTTCCAGGATCATTGGCATCACTTTCATGGCTTGATTCTTTGATTTTTTTGTGTTTTTGAGGTAATTTTTTCTTAGGCCTGAGAAAAAACAAAAAAACTTAGATTTGGAATTTGCAGAGGTAATTTGAAAAGGTAAAAAGGTGAAAAATGATGAGTAAAAGGTGTTTGCATGCTTGAATGACGAAAAACATACCCCCAGGAAGGATATTAATCTGAATTTGTGTAATGATTTAAATTTTTGGGCACACCTGGCAACCTGCAAATGTTCTTTTGTTTGATGTCATTTTCATTAAATCATGAGGTTTTGTTAACAAACTTGATCCCATGGAATATTCTTTACTTGGGAAAGAAGGCTCCAATGTGGCAAGAGGTATATAGTTCATTTTTGAGATAAGGAAGAGAGAGAGATTGAAAATTCACGAGAAAAAATTCTGAGAGAAATCTCATTTTCTGAGAAATCCACCAAAGAACTAGTTTAATGTCTCATGTGTTGGAATTTCATGTATGTGAGTTGGTTACAAGTGTATAGCCATCACACATCTTTTAGATTGTTCATATAACTCTCCCCTGCTATTGAATCTAACAAGTTTTGAATTAAATCTATGTTTTCTTTGGGCAATATGATGTCTGTTATCATTCATAAATACCTGTAAGTAGTTTCATTATTCTTGTTGCAATCTTGCATTGAAATTCTTTACTAAATCACACAGATCTCATTCTTATTGATAGCTTAGTGGTAGTTGTAGTTTTATTTGTTAGAAGAGATTTCATCTGGAAATTAAAAAAAGTATTTTAAAATCACTTCTCCTTCATTTATCAATTAAGATTGCTTGTAATCCTTTGGGGGTACCTTAGGCATGGTTTGATCAAGGATTTTTGTGTTTAATTGAGTTTTTTATTTCAATATTTTGTGGTGAGTTCTCAAAGATTGTGTGAAGAGTGCAACCTAGGCTTCCATTTGTGCCTCTTCTGGTTGAAAGAACATCCTGATTATTTGAGGCATTTCATCTTATAGTTGTTCAAGTATTGTAGAGATTGTCAAAGATCTGATCTATCCCAGTTTGTCTTGTCAATCCCCCACCAAAAATCATCTAAACAAAAAAGATCCTATCATGTACTATCCCTGATTTTTATTTTTATACCCATAGAAGATCAAAATCCATTTGCAAAAGTATGCATAACAGATCAGAATTTCCAATGTCTCTAGTAACCTTTCCTTGTTTTGAGAACATACCCATGTTTTGAGAAGTGACAACTCATGAGAGTTCAGATCTTGGGTTTTGATCATGTTTTTTTTCAAGGTCTTCATCATATAATTTAAAGCAAAGAGAAGGACATCTTCATCTCCTTCACCTATACAAGGTTACAAAATAGGTCCTCTTACCTTAGTTACAAGGCACAACCTAAAATAGATAGGAAAAGATCAAGTCCTATTGGAGTTCTATCCACTTATCCACAAACCTGAGTACCAGCTAGACCATATCCCCGGCTACCAATGACATACAACATGGTCTAATCTGTCTTTAAGCTCCATGAAATATCTATGGTGCTGCTCATATTGAAAAGGAGAACAAATTTGGGTACCAACACGAGTGGCGCTGCTGCCAGGAACTTCTTGGAATTTCTTTATGTTTTTGAAGTATTTGAAGAGTTTGAGCATTTGTGTATTCAAGTATTTGATCTACTACATTGTTAAAATATCATTCTATGTTTCAGATCTGCAAGTTTTAAGAAAAAGTTTCAAGCTCTGTCTACCCTTTTTCATTTCCCAACAGTTTATACACTTTGGTTGCATTGTGATTGATTGATTTAAGAAGAAGAAGGTCTGATTTATAAAGATTTGCAAAGTTTCCAGTGCTAGCAAACATTTGACATATTAATTTAGTGCATTTTTACACAACTAAGGTGAAATTCCTTAGTGGAGACTCCATGCTGATTTGATCTTGAAAATACCAGTTGTCTTACCTCTCTGTTATTTATAATTTGTTGCTCAAATCTACAATAATGGAAGGAAGAAGATCTCTCTTCATCAAGGAATCTGCTAAGAAGTTGTTGACAGATTCAATAAACTCATAGCTAGAGGGGAGAAAGGTGTGGAAGGTTGTTGGAGACTTGACTACAAGGAAAGAGATACCCATTGTTGATTTTGAAAGTGAGCAGCCTGTTATTGAGGACTGCAATTCTGCCTCAAGTGGATCTGATTCAAACAATCATATTACTGATTTGAATTCCCCATCAGGAGAGGGACCTTCTTGTGCATTTGAAAGGCTTGTTCCTAAATCTTCTCTTATATTTTCTAAGTTGCTAGAGTTTATCAAGAGAGAGAGCCTTTGGGGGGTGATCATTTTGAAGATCATTTATCTATTCCAATCAGACCCATCACTCCTCATCATCAATTTGTTTCTTCTTCAAGATCACCATCACAAAATAACATGGCTCATCCTACACAAAGGCCCCCATTTGTTGTTAACACCTTTGGTCCCATCAATTTTAGAGGAATGGTGGGGTATCAAAATGTTGTCCCACAAGATGTGAGAAATTGGTTACCAAAGTTTCAAGGTAACAATACTATGACTAGAGATCATCATATCAAACTTTTTACTAACATGATGGAAGATTTTTAGGTTGAGTTTGAGGATGTGTATGTAAAATTGTTCATCCACACCTTAGAAGAGGATGCAAGGGATTGGTACAAAGCTCTTCCTCATAATTCTATTGACTCATGGGTAGAGATGAACAATGGATTTAGATTGCAATATGGAGACAAGACTGATCCTAGGTTCCTCTTGTCTGAGTTTGAGAATATCAAGAAGAAACCAAATGAAATAGTTCATGATTTCAATACAAGGTTTAATAAAAAATTAAGAAGACTACCTGTTATTTTAAGTCCTTATGATGAGTCTTTTCTAATCAAATATGCAAATGCATTTGATAAAAAAGTAGCCTATTACTTGAGAGACAAAAACCCTACAAATTTGAGGTAGGCTTTTACCATGGCACTGCAGATTGAAAAAAATATTAAAGCCATTGGTAAACCTCTCAAGAGGTATGGTGTGAAGATAGTAAACCCTAAAAAACCTCAAGTTAGCAAGGGTGCTGATTTGGAGGATGTTTTCAAAACTTTGGCAGGGGATGTCAAAGAAATTTCTTACAAATTAGCCCGGGCTGAGAAAGGAATTGGCCAAAGTTCACAAGGTCAGAAAAGAGTAAAAAACCATGAAAGATTTAACAATCATCCTAGGGGTGATCAAATACAAGATGATAGAGGTAAAGGACCTATGAGAGGGGGAAATAGACAACCCCAAGCATGTGAAAATAGATTTGTTCCTGTGAAGCCTGCTTCAACTACCACTTGAGACCAAGAAACAAATTAAGAAAATTATGGAATAATTTTTTTTATTGGAAGAGTCTACAACCAAGTTGCAAGACACTAGTTTGAAACTAAATAGGTTCTAGAACAAATTCTGATTAACCAAACACAAGATTTCCATTTTTATCTTATAACAAGTTTACTAGGTTCCAATTTGGAGGTTACAAGTTTTATTAAGGTTCAGGGAGAAATTTATCACCAGGCTTGCTCTCAATCAAGCCCTGAACTTCAACTATATTTCTCACACACTTAGAGTTATCAAAACTTTCCTAAACTATGTTCATTGGATAGGAAATTTCTTCACCTTTCCAACCATATAAAGAAGTCCTCCTAACTCCTTGTAAAACTCAAGCATGGCTAGGCGGAGTTTTAGGGGAAAATTTTCCCTTGGAGGTCCGCAGGGTTAGGG
This sequence comes from Taxus chinensis, assembly GCA_019776745.2. Lineage (NCBI taxonomy): Eukaryota > Viridiplantae > Streptophyta > Pinopsida > Cupressales > Taxaceae > Taxus > Taxus chinensis. The sequence continues at coordinate 909,678,085 of CM034149.1, read as the reverse complement.
AGAAAACTGGGAAATTTTTCCCAAATGCCACGTGTCATCACGTGATTGGTACAGGTGAGCGGGTCGCGGGGAAAAAATTGAAATTTTTCCCAAAACCAAAGTCTCAATTTTCCAAAGGAAAATTTTCCTCCATGCCTCCGCACTTGCTCAAATGGCCACGTGGCTCTTTGTCATTGGCCACGGGCCAGTGGAGGAAAAAGTGAAATTTTTCCAAAAGGGAAAAAAGTTAAGTTTTCCATTTTGTTCAGTGCACCCCCTGCCACATGTCAGCACGTGATTGGTTGGGGGCCACGGAATTTGTAATGTCCTCATTTTTATACATTAGAACAAGTAAATTTTTTTTTTGATAAATGCTTCCTGGTTCTAAATACATAATTTAGAACTCACAAATCAAAAAAACCATTCTTATAACAGATAACCATATGTAGCTGTAATGACTCGGAGTACCTCCGATCTATTCATTCCATGACTCGGTAATCTACCGATCTATTCATGAGTATCAAGAGTTGGCGTTTTTATTTTAACACATCACTCTTACGGTTCTCTTCCCTAATCTGGGATTCAGAATGCTCTGTCCAAGGAACCTATCTGAATAATTGTTACCATTATTCATCTGCATCTCGTCCCTTAGACTAGGTGACATAGGACTACGCAATCAGCAGCTTGCGATACTTTGGCCAAAGATTTGAAACATAATGCTTATGTCTCGTATTCCTTGACGGCATACATGTCAATCTGGAATACGTCCATCACCCCATTCCTTTGTTATGTAGAATGTCTTATACTGACTTCTGTCAGTCTCTCCTACCCCAAGTTATTCACTTAGAAACGGATTAATAATATGGCAACGTTATAAGGATGCTCTTGAGAACTAGGGATACTCTGACATACTGGGTAAACCCTAGTTAACCCTGTGTGTCAAGGTACCTCGAGTCTCCAGGGGCAGCCTCATAACATGCCCATTTCGGTAACCAGTCCCGAAGTCAAAACTTGTTCGAGTTTAAGGAGTAAATCTTGACGATCAATGCAAAGGGTGTCGCCAACAGTCACCTGTATTGTTGTATCTTCAAGAAGATCCTAATCTTCTCGAAGGTACAACCCTGCAATCGACTTGTGCCATTAACCTTCAAATCCACCTCGATAAGATCTACTAAACTTTAAGGTGTTACTTACGTGGAGTTTAAATTATACTCCAAGACACTCCTTTTTAGGGTAGTCTTTTCCCAACCCCTGGGTTCCTCATCTTAAAATTGCCTTTCGTATTAAGACCCATTCCAAAAAGAGAAGTTTAATAAGATTGAGGTCTCAACAAGGAGATCATTGTTTCACAATAATCCTGATCTACGAAATTGGGTAGTAACCCCAATTTTTCTCATAAGATTGCAAACTTATCCCCTTTTTGGGTTTATTCCAGATCTTTAAAACTGAAATATATCTTACTTATTAGTGTTAAGATATAGTGATTTTAAAAACATTCAGTACGTTGTCTTGACTTAGTTCAAGGTTAGAGAGTAACAGATTACTCTTCCCGTTTAGCTTCCTGAAAGGGTTTATTTTAACCTTAGCTTCTCAAAAATCAGTGATCTAAATTACAATTAGCTTTAATTAGATCATAATAGAACTACTAAACAATCGTAAGTATTCAGTCACATAACCTTGCAACGCTTACTTAGATAATCACAAACATCTCCAAGTTGTACCATAATAACAATGGTCTTAAAATCATTTGAACCGAAGAAGATCAAACCATCAAGATACGAATGCAAACACATAAGTAACAAATACCTCAGTTTATTCATTTCAAAGCTAATCAAATACATTTTATGCATTCAACATATTTGATACAATACTCAACAGCAAAAGAACATCTTTCTTCAAGTAGTACATTTAAAGAATCAAGCTGTAATTCATCATAAAACCAAATTAAACAATCTGAACATCATATCAGATCTGCGTGCCTTTACCACTTACGGCAATCATCTATAAAAATTTTCAACACGGGTCAGTTCGGTGAAATGAGCATGATAAACACTAATTCTTAAAACAAATGCAATCCACCAATTTTTTTCATCAAACAACCTGTTTAAATGAAATCATTTCTTCACATTGCATACTTAAATTAGGATATCCATTCTATATGTTAGAGACTAAGAACATATGAATACAGCCATTCTTAAGACAGCAAAATTCCTACAAGATTGTTTCTACAATTTTTCATGGTAGTTAAAACATTCAACAATCCCATAGTCTAAATTCTTTTTTTTTCATCCTAAAACATTTCAATGGTATTGACAAGTATACCTATTTATACAACAACACTCATTTTATACCAGTCTCTCCATACAATAACTCAGTTTATTCTTGTTATGTCCCTACCATAGAGATCGCAAAAAGGATGCAAGAAGAAAGCACACAAGTTTTCCTGTCTAAGAGAGAGAGGATTTTTCCTATTCCATTTACCATATATATATCAACATATAAATTACAGTCAAGAAGAAAGAAACAGAGTCCATTAGAATCTTAAGTCAATAACATTCTGAACTATGCCGATTAATGCAAATACATTTATGCATGCGACTAAACAGTCAAAATTACAAGAAGAGCTACAGTTCCATCTAATTCCAAATATAAAGGTCACCTGTAGCTACTAAACAATTCGAGAGTTCACGCAACAAGCATAAATAATCCAACTCCAATAGGCTCAATAAAACTTTCCATATTATTCAACAAACATGAAAAATATCCAACACCATCGCCTGTCATGGCACAGCCAAGAGCTCTTTGTTTCAGTCAAACTTGAAACAAGACCACATTAAAACAATTAACGTTTCCATTTGAAATATAGTGACATTCACGCAGAGTCGAAACACAATATGCACAGCTCCATTCAACTAAGCTAATCCCTACGATTATACAACATGGGTGTAAATTAGAAGTCGTTTTCAAGAAATATTAACCTCAACAAGATCTTCATAAAAGTCATCATCATTTCATTATTTTCAACAAAGTTTCATCCAAGCCGAGATAATACGAATACAGCAAGGACTCATACAAAGTCGAGTTTAAAAATTAAACATAGCGTGGACTAGATCAGTAGTTGAATTCATACGAAAACATTCAAGGTTTCCAACTAATTCAACACCAACAGTCTTCACAACTAAACTTCTACAGAAGTCTAAATACAAGATACATATTAAGGACTCCAACAAAGCCAATATCAATAAGTATTTGCAACCAAGCTTATACAGAAGTCGAAACACTGGTTACATATCCAGGACTCCAACTGAGTCAATAACCACAGTATTCACAACTGAGATTTATACAGAAGATAAAAACATAATATACGCTTCAAGGATTCAAAAGGAGTCGAACCCATGTAATATTCTTCAAATAAACTTCTCCAGAAGTAGAAAGATGCAAGATACATAATAAATTCAAGAATTCCAACTATATCAATAACATACAGTATTCACGACTGAACTTCTACAGAAGTAGAAACGTATGTTACCTTTCAAGGACTCAAAAAGGAATCGAACCCATATAGTATTCTCGATTAAACTTCTACAGAAGTTAAAAATACTATCTATTCAAGGATTCCAACAATATTCAAAAACATATAGCATTCACGACTAAACTTCTACAGAAGTCTAAATACAAGATACATATTAAGGAATCCAACAGAGCCAATATCAAAAAGTATTCGCAACCAAGAAAACTTTTCATGGACTCCAACAGAGTCTTTTTCTTACATTACCCTTGCAAATGTTTCTACGAAATCTAACCGAAATGTAAAACACAGCAAGATAATTCAACCGAACGAAACAAAATGTACACCCAGCAAGGGTTCAACTGTATAATCGAACCAGCATGAAGATACAACAAACAAATTCATACAATGCTACCATAAAAACCAACTGGACCAAAAATCATCTGAACAAAGTTGTTCTAATGAAATCATTTGAAGGAAAGCAAGGTTTTTAAAAGTTAGGGCCTAACATGCCTGGTAATGTCTCTTAAAAATCCGAAGAAGACCTCTGAAAGAGCTCGAGCCTTCTCCTCTTTTTCCACATTAGATTCAACAACAATAATTTGTTATTTCCATGCCTTATAAACTTTCCTCGATAGAGAAAAGAGCTAGTTATTCTCATAGTTGCCATGCAACACCAAGTAGACTGGTTCGAAGAACCAGTGATTAAACAGAGAGAAAACCGGAGCGCATGGAAAAACAAACAAACAACCAGTTTTCCATTTTGCATACCTTCCCGAGCGATCCGTGCTCGGAAATCTAGTTCCTTAATTGCATTAACTCCGAAGTTCCCGCTCAATCTCCATTGCCACCGACCGCCATAGTTGGCGATGGACCAAAAAAAACCAAAGACCATTTCCAAATTTGGTGACTCTACCACGTCGGATTTCACTAGCCATTTGAAACTTCCACCAAATCCCTCGTCCTTCATACTTATCCATCTCATTTAATGCCATAGAAACTACCGCCCATGGCTTGTACCCCTTCATAGGTCCCTTTCACCCATGATCATTAGTTAGGTTAGAAACATAGGTTAGACTTTAAGGTGATACTTAGTCTAACCTCCTTAGCGCTAGGTCACTAACCTTAGAACATTTAGCTTATAGTTTAGGGCTAGGTTAGATTAGCACTAATCCAACCCATAGTTTATAGTTTAGGTTTAGGTTATTAACCTTAACAGAACCAGTCTAGGTCTAACAAATAGAATCGTTCAGTAAAAGAACCAACAGATATACCTTCCCGAATAAACTTATAACATCTCTTGGATCAATTCCACTGATCCAAGGCTGATTCATATAGACGGGTAAATCCACAATTCATTCCGAAATCAGATTAAACTCAGGTGCAAAAATGAAAGAAATAAAAGATTCCAAGCATATCCTGGCTCAGTCAAAGATCTTCAAATGCAAAGAAGATACAATCTATATCAAGCATGACTTCACAGTCAAAGGAACACATCCTTTTATAGAAGAAATCATATATCAACACTTGAATGCCCAGGAGGAAGTAACAATAGTTCAGGGTGTTACAAATTTTTTTATAGAAATTTTTCTAAGGTCGAATTATTTCATTTTTGGTTTGGGATGGCCATTTTGAAGTAAAACTTCAAATGGCCATAACTTTTGATAGGAAGCTCCATTTTAGAAAAACAAGGACTTTCCAAAAATATCTCAGAGTCCTCTTTGCACAAAAATCGTCAATTTTGGAATTTGATAAAGTTTCAAGGGTCAATTTTAAGAAATCGATCTGCAGGGTTTATAATTTTAAAACTAGCAATTTTCAACTTATAATATTTGATTCAATTTTGATATTTCTTCATCTGAGCATGTAAATTGAGCATTGGGAAATGGTCATGGGTAAATTTAAGTATATTTTCAAGGTCCAATTTGGACATCGGGTTGCATTTGGTAAATTTTTACGTTTTTTGACAGTAAGTTGGATTGTGAAGTTAAAATTGGATTTGATAGAGTTTTTGAGATATTTTCTTAAATATGAAGTTCAATGTGGGTTCAATAGGACCTGATACATCTAAAATACTTTGTTTCCTTTCTCAATTTTAACTAAAAATCTGAACTGTACATTTTTTATGGAAATTCATTGCCAGAATTAAAGAAAGAAACAAAGATCATTTGCTAACTAGTTTATTAACCAATTTGCATCTTCCAAATATGGGGAGACATTTTAAATTATTATCTAAGGCATTTGATTGATTCAAACAATTAATTGATAGTTCATATTCAAGTTTAAACTCCAGTTTTGATTTCAAACATAGTACATTTATTGACAATGCTATTTCTTAATCTCTTTCAAAGAAGAGTTTTCATTTCACAACAGCAACTCGGATCTAATACAACAATGAAATTTTGAGAAAGGAATGTAATTCTTTATTTGATTTTCAACAGTTTATCTCTTTCTTTGAATTTCAAATTACAATGCACAATACATATTTCTTTCTTTCACATTCTTCTCATAACACAGTATGGAATAATAATTCTTTACAATTCACTTATCACTTTCAACCTTATAATTTCAATACAATATGTCTTCTCATTACAATTAACAATAAAAATCATCCACTTCAAAGTGGGAAGGTTACAATGAACTTACTAAAAAGGAAATTACTGTCAAATTGATTTCTCTAAGCTCCAAACAACAGCAGGTGTTTCGCACGGAATGTTTCGGCTCTGCAGAATAGACTTACTTGTATCCTATCATTCCTTTGAGAAACAGATAAGGGTTAGGGCTAGGAGGAATACCTGTTAAATGTTGAGATGGTGTGTGCGTACCGTAGAGAAAGATCAGATCGACTGCGAAGAACTCCTTTTTGTCTTGGAAGGACTACCTGCAAGTAAGAACACAAGACCACCAGATTTTAATTAGACAATAAATGAGGGATCTGCCTTAGGCCCAGGAAATATAAAACTTCCTTTCGAAGGTGGTCAGTTCCCCTTTTAATACGAATTAACAGAAATGATAATAAAGAAAGCTATTACAAAATCACGATTTAGGTATCTCGTTACAAAGCAATAGAAGCTAAATTATCAATAATAAAGCGTCACGTTGTTGTTCAGTTACTGGTCGTTGATACGTTCAGGTTGAGTTAGAGGGATAAACCAGACTGGATCTGAGGTTGTTAGGTGGCAAATAGGTGAGAAAAAGGTTTTGGGAGTATAAGTCACAGTGACCGATGCCGGTTACTGGATAACCGACCACGGTTAGATAACCGCTGCCGGTATGGGATAATCGACACCGGTAGGGTTAGTAATCTAGGTGCTTCTGGGTAGAGATTGGTTGTAAGGTGATTGTGGGATTATTAAGATTGGTGGATGGCTGAGGGGAACAATAGGAGGATAGGGAAGACTCAGAGTGTGATAAAATGGCCTTCAGGGAAATACCAGGATATATGGATGAATGTTAAGTGCAGTATGTCGTTGGTAGTAGATCTAAGATAAACTTATGACGGCTGTGATTCAAGAAGTATAAGAAATGTTATCAAAGAGAACATACAAGATTCTACTTACTGTTTATTGACGAGAATGCAGGTCCAAGAACTGTGATGATAAAGGTAGAACTCAGATAGGACGTCCTGACGATCAGAAGATGAGATGTCTTCCCTCACGATGATCAGCTGAGTGTCACAGGGATCTGGTTGTGCAGTTGCAGTCTTGGGCTTGATGTCCTTCTCTGCAAACTCTTCTTGTTTCTTCACTTGTCTCTACTCGGCCCAAGCAAATCCAGATCCTCTTGATGATTTCTCTTTCTCTCGATCCAATGAAAATCCGATCCCTTGTTTTTGGTTGGAAGTGGTCATTTACGGGGAACCGATGGCGGTTACGCAACCGACGGCGGTCGAGTAGGAATCGGTATCGGTCAGGTCAAAGCGGGCTATTTTTGGTAAAATAGCCATCTTTCCCTCCTTTTCTTCCGAGGGATTGGTTGCGGGCTTGGTCAAGTCATTATGAATTTGGTTTTTGGTGCGGGTAAGGAGTAATTAGTCATAGGTGTGGATTTGGACCAAGTTATAGGTCTTAATTAGGTTAGTTTAGGGTTAAGACTAGGTCATGATGAGGTGGCGACATGAGGTGGCAGGTATGGCGATGCGGATTTATTAATTATAAGATAATTAATAAATAATTGTGTAAGGTTTAGATGGTGAGGTTAGGTTGCGAAATGTGATGTGGGTCACAAGGGGTCGTAAGACACAAATTTGGTGTCTACATTAGCCCCTTATTGTCGTGTAGTTGGTTTTGTAAAGCTGCACGGACAATAATAAGAAGTGGTTACCCCTGTTAAGGGTATAGGTAATCCCCCTCAAATCTATCACAGATTGAGGTAGCGTGAAAGCAGGGATAGGGTTGATAAAGGGTAAATGGTGTTGAGATAACGGTAAGAGGGCGGGGTAGGTCCAAGGAAGCAGATGCATGTTGAAATGCAGTAGTGCGACCAGGGTATATGATTTGAAGAGCAAACAAGCAATTCATAGGCAAAGGTCGATAGTTTATCCAAACAAGGGTGATATAATCCTGGTATCCAAGGCATAGGAAGTAGCTCCAGGGTATATAACGGGTAAGGTACAGGAACGTTTGGGCATGTTCGGCAGTACCAAATGGTTGGTTTGGTTGAGATAAACGTCACGGTCTAAGTCTAGGCAAAGCTGGTCGACAGATCAATTTAAGGACCCTAATCATGCTAAAACATGAACAGGTGAGCTCGAGTGAACAAAAGTTACATGATGGGTGGATAAAATAAAATTTGGATTGTGGGCAAGGTATTTAATTGGTGCGGCCTTAGGTCGGGCCAAATGGTTAGGTGCGGCCTTGGGTCGGGCCAAATGGGTTGTTGCGGCCGTGGGTCGGGCCAAAGAGGTTGGTTGCGGCTGTGGGTCGGGCCAAATGGTAGGTTACGGCCTTGGGTCGGGCCAAATAGGTTGGTTGCGGCCGTGGGTCGGGCTAAATGGTAGGTTATGGCCTTGGGTCGGGCCAAATAGGTTGGTTGCGGTCGTGGGTCGGGCCAAATGGTAGGTTACGGCCTTGGGTCAGGCCAAGTGGGTTAACAAAGGGGTTGCAGCAAAGGTTGATATAGGCGATGTTTGTGAGAAAGGGCGATTAGTAAATAGGGGCAGAAATTGGGGGAAAAGTTGGAATAAAACCGATGTCGATTATCTATGACCGATATCGGTTAGGAGACCGATACCGGTTCCTTAGGGCATAATAAAACCGATATCGGTTATAGGTCAAAAACCTATAAAAAGAAAAAATACGGCCTGTCATTGTCACATTTGCAATTTGAAAACCGATTTGGGTTGTCTGAGGTGGATTATTGAGATTGGAGCATTTGTTGGTTGAGGTGGCACTATTTGAGTGGAGGAGTGAGTGAGTAGTGGGCCCGAGGGAGTAGGAGGCAGCAGTTGATTGGTGGAGGACCCAACAGAGGAGAGTTTATAGCCATGGCACAGCCAGGAGGAGCAGGAGGTGCTAGACCAGCTGGACCACCACCACCCATCCCACCACGACGACGTGTCGTCGTACCGGTAGGTTTGAAACCCCTCATTGTGTGGATTTGTGTATATTATGCTGTATTTGGGTTTTGGGTAGGAATGTTAGATTTTGATAAAATAATTAATAAATGGAAATGATTTAAAAAAAGGAGAGGGTAGATAGGTTAAATAGACCAAGGTGGCTGGGTGGGTAGGTTTTTAGGGTGTTTGGGCGGGTATAGAGGGAGAAATAGGAAAAAATGGATTTGGGGGGGGGGGGGGGGGCGCGCGGGGTTTGGCTGCGGAATTTTACAGCGACCTGCATCGGTCATGAGTTTTTTGGTGGACGAAGTGTTGTGAGTGACCGGTGTTGGTCGTATAGCGACCGGCGTCGGTGAAGAGGACCGGTGTCGGTCATAAGTGACCGGTACCGGTCCTTAGTTTTTTTTTTTTTTGGTTTGGGTTTTGTTGTTGGTTTGAATTTTTGGTTGTTGTTGGGGTGTTTTGGTATTATTTGGGTGTGTTGGTATGGTTTGGGTTGTGGTGGGGGTGTTTTGGTATTGTTTGGGTGTGTTGGTATGGTTTGGGTTGTGGTGGGGGTGTTTTGGTATTGTTTGAGTGTTTTGGTATTGTTTAGGTGTGTTGATATGGTTTGGGTTGTGGTGGAGGTGTTTTGGTATTGTTTGAGTATTTTGGTATGGTTTAGGTTGTTGTTTGGGTGTGAAGAGGGAGGGGGATATTGTAGAGGTTTTTAGGGTAAGATAGGTGGGTGTAGAGGGTATAAGTAGATGTTGTGATAAAGAGTAGGGCTAATGTAGTGAGTTGGTTTTGCAGGCACGTCAGCAGCTGACGATGCGGGACAGGATGCCCCCGCTGTTGAGACGGATGTAGCCACACATGTCCGCAGCGCAGTGTGGTATCATGCGCGAGGTGGGACTCGGCGGAGTCCAGTGATACAGAGCGATTGACAGGGATCATAGTTTGATGGTCGCCCTCATCAAGAGATGGGATCCGACGACCAATGTGTTCCATCTCCCGACTGGAGAGATGACCATAACATTGGAGGATGTGTATCGCATCCTTCGATTACCGATTGATGGAGAGGTAGTCTTTCAGGTTGACGCTGAGACAGCCATGGACAACATCCTACATGTATTCGGGGATGTAGCTGCGCTACTGACATATCACAGCGCGATTATCATGTTTGGGGATATGTACTGAGCCCACCGCCATGAGACACGGCTTGCCATGCTGATGATGATCGAGATCACCTGCTTCGCCCTCCCAGACTCAGAGGGAGGCCGATTTCCACGGGTGCTTATGGGGGTGCTACATGAGATGGTGGAGGAGCACACATGTTATGCTTGGGCACCAGTATACCTGGTGCAGTTATACCGAGAGTTGTGGGGCTATCACCGGATGAGGCGATTCAGGATTTGCTCAACGTTTTTACTACACTGTTGGGAATATGAGCATATCATATGCATTAGACCGGTAGGGTTACCCTAGCAGCCAGGGCCACAGGTCATCTATAGATACGGCTTTCAGAGGTGGTTGGGGGTCATGGGCCAGCCATGAGCAGTACTTGTAGGACAGGACGTCACGTATTACAGACATATGTTAGAGGGCTTGACAGCGTTAGATGTGGTATGGAGACCGTATAGAGGTCATCAGCCCTCACGGAGGAGCCCGAGGACAGTTGCAGTGGATCCAGTATACATTCTGAATAGCGGGACGGAGGCCGGGAGAGTATGAGAGGATACCCCCTAGAGAGGGTACGCAGGCAGATGGGGCTACGACAGGATGAGCCCCCTCACTTCCCTCAGTACTGTAGGGATGATGTAGAGGCTCCACTGCCTGCACCACAGCCTGTGGACCCAGATTGGGTTGCTGAGAGGCTGGCAGATGATACTGTAGATGATGCCAGCTGAAAAGGAGCATTTTTGGTTTGGGTGGGCCGGAGAGAGAGCTACGAGGATAGTATAGCCCACACAGCCAAACTTAGCGGCTGTTAGAGTAGAGAGGGACCAGCTCAGAGGGCAAGGTACAGTTATTATATGGGCAGCTTGCTGCGGCACAGGCACATATAGGTGTCTTATAGGGACAGCTAGCCCAGACTCAGGTACAGGTACAGGCACAGGCTCAGGTACAGGTACAGGCACCAGCAGCAGCACCACCAGTGGTACCAGCACAGCCGCAGGTATAGGTACCACCACAGCCATAGGCACCACCTAGTGGCACCAGCATAGGCATAGGGGGCACTGGTAGTAGGAGTTAAGGGACCAGGCCCAGCACCTGCGGTGGCTTGAGGTTGTTATATGGAGGCTAGAGCCGAGGCCTAGTTACTATCAGGATGTTCTTGATGGCACCCGGGGCTAATTATCAGCCATATGTGGCACATAAAGCAGAGACCTCTCGGAGCCAGAGATCTCAGGGAGGTGCAGCCACAGCCGGTGGGTCTGTGATAGGCAGGAGACGAGAGGTAGCACAGGGACCAGCAGGTAGATAGGCAGAGGGTGGTGTGAGAGAGCTGAGGGGTCCCTGACGTACTTTTGTATTGGTTCATTGGATATGGGCACCAGTCTGTGAACCGGCTATGGTTATAGAGGCCTGCGTGCCTAGATATTATGTATTCATTTATTCATTCATTCATTTATTGTATATACCGGCCTGCGAGTCGAGTACGGGTTGTACAGTTGATACCGGCTTGCGACCCGAGTATGTTTTTGATATGAGAGACCGACCTGCGAGCCGAGTCAAGATTATTGATAGTTATTGCGGCCTGCGTGTCAGCTTTGTTGTATTATGAGATCACAGAGGCCCCGATGCAGGGCACATTGTATATTTGAAACTTTGTATATATATAGATATGATGAGTTGACCCAAATGTTATGCATAAAAATGTGTTAAGTGTTTTGAAAGTGGTGTGTGATATTGAATGTATGATGAGTTTGATTTACATGGTGTTATATATTAATGATGTTGATGTCTTTTGTGGATGAGATGTATGTATGTATATATAAATGATGAGTTTATTTTACATGTTGTATTATGAAATGTGGTATGTTTTGTCGCTGGTTTTGTGAAATTGAATGTATGTAGTTGTTGATTTGGATTCAAATGGTGTTAGATTGATGGTTTTTGATATCGTTTATTGATGGCTCGTGTGTTTTTGTAATGTAGATAGATGATGTTGATGAAATTGTAATGAGATGTGGATTTAATGAAAAATATGGATAATGGTGTTGTTCATGCAGGAAAAAGGGACGAGCGCCACAAAAATGTGCAAAAAAATGAAGAAATGGCTGAGGTTTAAGCAATAAGTTGGGCACATGACCGATATCAGTTATGTAACCGATGTCGGTAGCTATATGACCAATATCAGTCATGTAACCGATATCGGTTATGCAAGAATTATTTTCCTAAAAATAGAACTGCTGGGTTGGCAACTTAAGTTCTTATTTTTAGCATTCTTATTTTTAGAGTCATGAAACACGTTGAATATGCGAATGCGACGCTGTTTGACAATTTCTACAGGTAATTGCATGAAATAATTTGAGTGATAAGGAGAAAAGAGATAGGTGAACTGAGTGTGGGCTGAGATTCAAAAGGCAGAAATACAAGTTATATTTGAAGAGGGTGGTGAACATGGCTGAACGAGGAGAAGCATCCAGCAGGAAGGGACGAGGGGGAAGACATGTTCCGCCCCAAGCTACTACATCCCGAGAGGTAAACTGTTTGGTTGTAATTTGATGCTTGCATGTGTTGTAAATAGGATGAAAGAAGTGTAAGTGGGTAAAGAGGAGGAAAAAAAGGTGATAGGCAAGGGTTGGGGATGGTATGAGTGCTACGAGGTAGGTAAACAGGGTGGGCATGTATGTTTTTAGATATAAATAGGAGTAGACGGGCAAAATAATTATCATAGGTGTATGCTTGAAGCCGGGTAGGTAGATTTTTTACAGTGACCGGTATCGTTTGGAAGTAATCGGTATCGGTTAGCAAAGTGGTATCGGTTATGCATAACCGCTATCGGTCACTGTAAGGGTTTCCAGATTTTGAGAAAAAACCCGTAAAGATTTGTTCTTTTGAATAATCATGTGTCGTTTTGATCTATGTAGGCAGAAGTAAGGTTAAGGATGAATGATACTGTGCCAGCGTTTTTGTCATGAATCCAAGCGGATGTAACACCAGCGGAATGGGCATTGATAAATCGGTTGGGGTTAAGTGGAATCTGCTATTATTCAAGAATCACGTGGAACCATGCTATGTTGCAGGCGTTGATTGAGAGATGGAATCTAGAAAAGAATACCTTCTATCTACCAACAAGGGAGATGACAGTGACTTTAGAAGATCTGTTTCGTATTTTGAGACTCCCAATGATAGGAAAAACCGTGTATCGGGCATTGCCCAATGCAGGGGCGACCAGTGATAACAACAGTATTTGGGTCAGCTGCATGAGATTTGACATAGCGAGGTTTATCATTTACGTATGGTACAATGTATGCAACACACCATGAGGAAAAAAGGTTGGCCATGCTATTAATGATAGAGGTGGGGTATTATGCATTGCCGAGGGCAGAAGGTGGAAGATTTCCCAAAGCATTGATGAGTGTTATTTGGGAAATGATATAAATGTGCGTGACATTCGCATGGGCACCCGCATATCTGGCAGAGTTATATAGGGGTTTATGGGCATGCAAGTGAAAACACATGATGGCACTGGATTGTTCATACTTATTGCATTGTTGGGCGTATGAGCATATTATTTGTGTGTGCATCTAATAGGCTGACCCATTAAGTCAGGAGAGATAGGAGTGCAAAGGTTGGGATTCAGACGATGGGTCCAGACAGAACAAGAAGCGAGATCCCAAGCCGTGATAGATGACATCGAGTATTATAGACAGGTATGGGAGATGGTGACGATTGTGGATATTTGTTGGAGGCCGTACAGGAACTATATGGTGACAAAGCACATAGCTGAGGAGTTGAGGGGTGTAGAGCGATTGAGGTGGATCGTAGGGCATAGGCCGGGTGAATACGAGAGGATTCCTCTAGATCACGTGTGGCAAAAATTTGGGTTTGGTCAGGATATTCCTATGACATATAGACCATACATGAGGATTGACACCAAGGCAGCATTCTCACCTCCCCGGCCTACACCTCCAGAAGGGCCAGAAGAGATAGCAGTCGATCGTAGGGTTATGGATGCGGGAACGACGGAGGCCTATAGAGTATGGTGGGTAACAGAGCTGCGAGGTGCACATGAGTTCCCCGACATAGCTTTGATTACAGCGGAGAGAGATCATCTGCAGGATTTAGCTTGCCAACTTCAAACACAGGTGAATGAGACAATGGGAATGTTAGAGGCTTCACAGCTATGAGTGGAGAGACTGGAGGTAATATTCCTCCACGCGAGAGGATGTATTCGTATGTTACAGGAGATGTTGGCGGATCAATGGGAGGAACCAATGGTAGTGGCACCTTTGAGGATGGAGAGGCCCCAGCGGAGAGGCATCGACGATCACGATCACCACTTGATTTGAGAGGAGGTGCAAGGGTCTAAGTGGATCTCATAGGAATAGAAGAATAAATAAGGATGTCGACCTACGATTCGATGATAGAGAAGATGTATTTGGTTAACATTTAAAATAAAGCTAAAGATGTATGTTCTTTTGAGTGATGATAATAATAAGAATGGTTGTGTTTTAAATGTTGTTTTTGTTTTGTTTTGAAAAAGAAAAGGATAAAGATGAACGTTGGCAAATAGAAATACACAAAAAATATTTATATTGGCAACACATGATAGGGTAAGGTAGGGGATGGTCGAGCTAACCTTGGGAGACCCCATGTCTCCTAAGTGTTGCCTACATAGCCCATTGCACAAAGCAAGGAAGGTCCTTAGACCGATGTAGTTCTCCCTTAGGACCAGGGAGAGATGAATTTAGGAAATTTGGTGGTGTTTAGGCAATTTTGTTGGTTGGTAAAAATTTGATATTGGTAGGGTAAGGTTGTTGGAGTTGGTAAAAATTTGATGTATAGGTAGGGTAATGTTGTTGGTGTTGGTAGGTGAAGCGAGGGTTAGCTTACCCAATCAATAACGGAACCATGTCCTGATTAAGGTCAACATATAATCCCAGATTTGGGTAAAAGAGGCCAAAATGTCCCATAGTTGAGAAAGAGCTAAACAAATCACATATTATTATAGGATGAGCTTGAGTCTCTAGGTAACCTTACGTAGGCGAGAAATCGATAGATGAAAAGAGTTGTATAATCACAATATATCGGATATACGTCACGTCCCTTGAGTTTTTTTGCTTGTCAAGAATGGCGAGGTGAGGTGGATGGTATGGCTGAGGGTGCAGGTGAGAACTTCATTATAAGATGATTATTCTGAAAAAAGAAGAATCAAACCTAAATAGACAAGTCCATGACTCAAAAGTGTCTTTGAAAGTACTGCTTTTATTTTTATTTGATTTTGCTGGATATAGACTGATCGATGCGAGAAGTCTACATGGGATATTTATTTTGTTGTTCTTGAGGTCTTCATGAAGATGATCAATGTGAGAAGCTTCTGATAAAGGCTGACTGTGTATAGCTGTCCTTCAAGGGAGCAGTCTATTTATAGTAGCAGATGCGGTGCTTATGTATAGCTGTCCTTCGGGGGGAGCAGTCTATATATAATAGGAGCAATAGTTTGGCATATAGTTGTCCTTCAAGGGAGCAGTCTATTGTATAATTTAGAGGTATAGATGTCTGTTGAGCATGAAGCATCTAGTTTTTTGTAGGATGTTTGACTCAAGAAAATCCCATAAGTGTTTTAATTAAGAATGTGTCATTTTGATACGTTTGAAGTCATGGACTAGACTAAAAAGGGGAAGACATATTTTAAAGGGGAGGTGATAATCAAACCATATGAGCTTGATTGGATTTTGAAATGTAAGAAACAAAGTGTATGCGGTGGTAAATGAGCTCAAGGGACGAGCGTAAGGTAGATAAGCAATGATATAACACTAATTTCAACAGTAGAATGGTCGAAGATGCAAGGAATTAAGGGGCTCAAGCTCAGGTTTACCATTAAGTGAAGCTAAACGATAAGTGCCTGATCCATAAGTGTGAGTGATAATGTAAGGCCCAATCCAATTAGGAGTAAATTTTCCATGTTTGCTCTTTTCTAGTTTGGTTACATGTTGATTCTCTTTGAGGACAAGATCACCAACCTTAAAAGTACACTCATGAAGTCATTTATCATAAGCATGCTTGATGCGTTTTTGGTAGATTTGAAGGTGGTCAAGAGCCGTAAGACGATGTTCGTCAAGAAGCTCTAATTGGGCTCAACCGCTCTTGGCGGAAATCATCATTGGTAAGAATATCCTGAAGAGATATTCTGAGGGAAGGTATTTGTATTTTGAGAGGCAAGACAGCCTCGGTACCATATAACAAAGAAAATGGTGTGGGCATTAGTGGAGGTACGAATGCTAGTACGATAAGACCAAAGGGCAAAGGGAATGTGATCATGCCAATTTCTTCCAGACTCATTGACAACTTTCATGAGGATTTTGGTTAGGGTTTTATTAGAAGATTCAGCCTGACCATTGGCCTGCAGATAGTAAGGTGATGAGAAACTAAGTTTGATACCAAAGTTGTCACAAAGTTCTTGTAACAACTTATTTTTAAAATATTTACCATTATCTGTTATTAGGCGACGAGGAATACCAAAACGACAGATAACGTGATGGTTAATGAATTCGACAATTTTTTCTTTTTTAATTAAAATGAGTGGAATGGCCCTCCACCCCATTTTGTGTAATATTCGGTTGCTGTGATTATCCAATGGTGACATTGTGAAGAGGTCGGGTGAATCTCACCAATAAGGTCTAAACCCCATTGTGAGAAAGGCCAAAGATCTCGTGCGACCTGTAATGGATGGCTAGGAGTATGTTGAAGGTTGGCATGTTGTTGACACATACCACAACGCTTAACATATTTGTAGCAGTTGTTGTTAAGAGTAGGCCAATAATAACCTAGGTGAAGGATTCATTTAGCCATGGCAAGGCCACTAAAATGGCTGCCACAAATATCATCATGGACTTGTTGGATGGTATAGGTGACCTCCACGCTAGTTAGACATCGAAGGAGGATGGCATCAAAGCCACGTTTATAAAGGAGTCCCCCCATGATGACATAACGAGAAACACTTTTAAGAAAATCATGTTTGCTGTTACTAGTAAGGTCAGGTGGGAGAACAGAGGTTGTAAGGTAGTCGTGAAATTGGTGGTACCAGGTATCCTGTGAATTAGTAGACATAATATTTTATCATACAAACAACCGCGGCTGAGTAGGATGGAGAAAAAAAGTTGTTGGACCAAGACGAATATGTCAGATTCAGTTGGTGAGGCAGGAATTTGTGATGCTAAGCAAGCCATAGTATCCACAAATTTGTTAGTGGAACGGGGAATGGTCTGGATAGAATAATGAGTAAATGAGGTCAAAAGTGAATCCACGTAATGTTTGTACTTTTGAAGTTACTCATTCTTACATTGGTAGATGCCCATAACTTGATTGACTTACCAATTAATAGTTGCCAAAAATATTAATGGATTTGGCACCTAAGTGTAACGCAACCTGCATACCCAAAACAAGGGCCTCGTATTCTGCTGTATTATTAGTGCAAAGGAAATCAAGCCGGAATGAAAGAGGCATGGGTTCAACATTAGGAGGAATGAGAACAACACCGGCTCCTTAGCCACGCTGGCATTTACATCCATCAAAGAAGAGGGTCATTTGATACGACTCTTCCCTGAATGAAAGAGTGGTGATGAGTTCATCGGGGAAATTAAAATTGGTGAATTGTTCCCCAGGTAAAGGTGCCTCCGCAAGTTGGTCTGCAATAGTTTGTCCTTTGATTGACTTCTGTTGTACAAACTCAAGGTCGAGGTTAGCGAGGAGCATAAGCCATCGGGTGATGCGTTGGTTGAGATGTGGTTGGGCATACATATAATGAATGGGGTCCGTGTTGGTGATGACAAAAGTTTTGTTATTCGGGAGGTAATGTCAGAGTTTGGTGGCTACGAATGATAGGGCTAGGCACAATTTTTCTACATGTGTATACCTAGTCTCGTAATCCACGAGAGTACGACTTATATAATAAACAAATTGTTCTCGACGCGCCGAGTCCCGATGTGCGAGCATTGCTCCTATAGCATGGTCAGTGGCAGAAAGGTAAAGGTAGAAAGGACAATCATCCTGAGGTGGAATAAGTACGAGTGGCTGCAAGAGATAGGATTTGAGAGCTTCAAAGGATTGGTGACACTCTTCACTCCATTGAAAGGCAATGTCCTTTTTAAGAAGGTGATTAAAAGGTTGACATCTATCTGAAAGTTGGGAGATAAAACGCCGGACGGATTGAAGTTTACCCTGCAAAATATGTAATTGTTTGAGGTTTTTGGGTCGGGGTATTTCTAGGATAGCTTTGACTTTAGATGGATCGACCTCAATGCCACACAAAGAGATGATAAAGCCAAGAATTTTTCCCAAAAGAACACCAAAGACACATTTCTTTGGTTGAAGCCGGACTGAATATTGCAACAGGCGATCGAAAATAATGGTTAAAACATCGAGATGTTCACTGCGATGTTTAGATTTTCCAAGAAGATCATCGACATAATCTTCAAGGATAGTGTGCATAATGTCATGAAAAATGTAAGTCATAGCCCACTGATAGGTCGCACCAGCATTCTTAAGGCCAAATGGTATGACACGATAACAAAAGGTTCCCCAAGGAATTATGAAGGTAGTTTTATGTTGATCGGCCGGGGCTACCAAAATTTGATTGTATCCCGAAAAACCATCCATGAGAGAAAGCATTTCATGGCCCGCAGTGAGATCAACAAGTTGATCAATACTTGGGAGGGGGAAGTCATCCTTGGGGCAAGCGAGGTTAAGGTCTCAGAAATCCATGCATATCCAAAGTCCACCCGTCACTTTAGTGATAGGTACGATGCTAGAAATCCATTGAGGATAGTCAATAGGCAAGATGAAGGAAACAGAAAGAAGTCGTTGAAGCTCTTCTTTGACCAAGAGGGCAATGCGTGGATGCATTTTTCTTAGTTTTTGTTTGACTGGTTTGGAATCGGGGTTTAGGGTGATGTTATGGACAGCAATGGTAGGATCAATTCCTGGCATGTCAGCGTAGGACCAAGCGAAAGCTTGGTTACGGGTACGGAGAAAGGTAGTAAAGGCGGCTTGTTCTGATGTGTTAAGGGATTGTCCGATCTTCACAACGTGAGGATCCTCCTCTATGTGAATGTTGATTTCTATAGTCGACTCATTCAACATGGTTTGAGTTTCAGACGGTAAGGCGCGTTGAATATAGGATTTGTCCACCCCAAGGTAAGTGAGGATGGAGTCGTCATCCTGGCACTCAACAACATTAATCGAAGGCGAATCCTCTTCGATCATGTCTGGATACAGAAGGGGAAGAGAAGATGGGTCCTCATTATCGTGTTGATAAGTGAGAGGACCTATGAAGATAGCATTTATGAAAAAAAAAATTTAGGAGGGATAGATTCAGGGTCTATCGACTCTGTGGGTGATGATGGCAAAGTGGGTGATGATGGTTTGGTAGGGGTGACGTCGTCATCCTCCAGGATACAACTGACACGAGGTTTCTCCGGGTGTAGGTGTTTCAGGAAAACCGAGACCACTGCGATCATTGTGTTTGCGTGTAGTCACGGGAATGAGTGTATGTCGGCCTTGTTCATAAAGACCAAAACCAAAGCCTTTCCAAGCACATCGAGTCAAGAAGGTGAGGGCGAAAAGACGATTTGTCAAGTATTGAAATCGGATTGGAAGGGAACCACACCAAGAGAAGGTTCAGGGGTAACGGAGGATGCGTCAACACCCCCATACGTTAGGTTGGTGCGGCAATGGGGTGGTCCGTAAGAGATTACCTCCCCCCACGCAACGGTCGTAGGTGGGATGTGCATGTAACTGTCCATACTCTTGCGGGGTATGGAAAGAGCTAACGTTATATAGGCGGTACTCCCCTAACGTAAGGCGTTGAAAAAAATCTACTAAGGGGTCAGAGGTTGGGATGTTATCTGCTGGAAAGGAAGTAATATTTGTACGGCGGTTTCATTAGTTGAAGGTGTAGGTGCGTTGGAAGTGGATGGCTGGGTTGGATGAATGGGTGTCTTGACTGGTACAAGGCACATCATTAGGGTGATACAACATATTGCAAGTTTTAAAGGGGGGAGGATCAGCTTTTACGGTGTAGGACTTCCCTCGTACTCAAATTTTATGCATCTATGTAAGGTGGAAGGGGAACACATCCCATAGCCTGGATCCAGGAGGGCGGCCTAAAAACATATTGTATTGGAACTCTCCCTCAAGGACATAGAGAGTTCGGGTAAAGTACGTGGTCCTACACGAATGTTAAGGATCACGGTGCCTAAAGTATAAGTAATAGCATCATTGAATGATCGCAACATGATGGGGTTGGCACACATGCAACTAGAAGGGATATTCATTTGTTGGAAGGCTTTTGAAGAAATGATGTTTAGGCTAGCGCCCCCCGTCAATCATAACACGACGTTCCCGAATATCCCGAATGTACGCTGAGATGAAAAGAGCAGGGTCAGGATCTTCGGCACCAAAGTCGATAATTTCATCTTCGGAGAAACTGATAGCAGCAGCTTGCTGTACAGAGACAGAAGTGGTTGGGGAGATAGATTGTTTGGTGAGCGAATAACCACTTTAGGTGGTGGTGCAATCGGGATGGTGGACGGAGAAAGAGATGTCGCAGGTGTGTTTTCTTTCGGTTTCCCATTGTTTTTCTACCCTCGAGTAGCAAAACTAATCATATTGATCTCGTGAATATGAGAGGAGGAAGGATGGTAGGGATAGGTCATGGTTTTTCGAGAGGTGGGGCTGTAAATAATGATAGATATTGGTGAGGCAAGGACAGGTGGTATAGGAGAGGGGAATTGAAGCTAAAGGTCTCATCCTCTTCATAAGTTGTCTTTCTTAACTTTTCTATCTGAGAGAGGTGATTGACGAAGTATGCTTTCAACGCTTTGCATCCCTATACGTCATGTCCTGGTGTGCGGTGGTAAGCGCAGATTTTAGACTCATCATAACCTATTGGTCGAGGTTTAGATGGAACATAAGGTCTAAGTGGGGGTAGGGGAAAGGGTCCGCATTCTCTACCCAACATAGCAAGGATTTTGGGCGTAAACCTTTGAGTGGGTCAAAGTCAGAGGAAAATGAGGGCTATTGACTGGAGTCGATTCTGGTGATGACGTGGTGGGTGGTTGGTTTGTATGGGGGTGGTTTAGCCAAGGAGTTTTGATAATGGGGTTTAAACTAACCGTGGTTTCTTTACGTAGAAGCTAGTTTAGCTGTTGGGAATGATGAGGCCACAGATGATGTGGTATCCAGAAAACAACCACGGAGAATAGGAGTGATAGAAAACAAATCTTTTGATGATGGATTTGTTTATGGTTGATAGGTGGATAGGATACGCAGGGTGACGGTGTTTGCTATACCCCTTGGATTTTTGTATGGGTGCAGAAGGCGTAGGTCGCTTTAAAGAAAATGCAGGAGGTAATGATATTATTGATGTAAGGTTAGAGGGATGGGGTCCCAATATGGAAGGTAGGTGTGATGACGAGGGTTTTAGTTGTGTTAACGGCATAGATTGAGGAGATTGAGTCTATCTCCTAATGGGATGGACGGCTTTATTTTTAGATAAATCAAGCCACTTAGGTGGGTGTGTTAGACTAGGTATGGGTGAGGTCCCAAGCATAGGGGAAGATTTGGTTAGGTTAATAGAAGTGGATGAGGTATTTGGTAGAGATGAGGGGGGTGAAGATGAGGACATAGGCATTTTAAGATTCTGTAAAACACTTCGGGTATATGGTAGAGGCATCAGGATCAGTCATTGCATTTGAGAGTAGAATATGGCGTACTCAAACGTTTCCATAGGACTTTTCTATCTTCTGGGGAATGACAGTCCTCACGTGTGAATAGGAACTCTTGTATGGAAGAAAGGTGGGTTGTGATTCCGGTCCACTGTGGGTGTAATACAAGGGGTATATGAGGCATGTATCAATGGGCGTAAAGAGGTCAAACCGGTTGCTGAAAAGATTTAGGTGATGAAGGACTATAGGTAAGAGGGCATGTTTGAGAGGATATGTCATGTTTAAATAATGGGGTGATGTCGGTTCAAGAGGTTTCTCGTCTAAGGGATGACAAAAGAAGTGGCGAGCCTTCCTCTTGTACAGCAAGAATGGTAGAAGGAGACGTTTGGGAATATAATAAATTAGATAACATCCGCTCACAGTCTTGCAAGGATGTGGTGTAAGAAGGCTCATTTGTGAGAAGGGAACTCTGGGCAGTTAATTCCTTGATGGGTAAAGGAACGACAAGGATTCAG
Source organism: Taxus chinensis (assembly GCA_019776745.2). NCBI lineage: Eukaryota > Viridiplantae > Streptophyta > Pinopsida > Cupressales > Taxaceae > Taxus > Taxus chinensis. The sequence goes on along the minus strand of CM034149.1, from coordinate 909,655,648 downwards.
TTATGTCTTGATGGTGAGGAAGGGGGTTCGGTTTCCTGCGGTTAGTGAAGAGGTTTGATTCAGAATTTGGTTCGATAGAGGTCTTTGGCTGGGAATCGAAAGACTACATGGATCTCATGAACACTCTCCTTGGCTAAGATATCTTGGTTTAGATTATTGTTTAGAAGAATGATTTGGGAATGGTTTGTTGAATATTTTCAAATTTCAGTTAGCAGGGGCGTTAGGATTATCGAGCGCTATATCCCCCGCATCAACCATTTCCTGCACTATGTTTTTCAACATCTTGCAGTTCTCATGACTGTGTCCCTTCACGCGGTGGAAGTTACAGAAGTCATTTTATTTGTACCAAGAAGGTATGGCACGAGTGGATCAAACCCGGAGTAAGGTTTAACAGGAGGTAAGGTAATGGCTCCTGATTTAAGCAATTTTTCCAATATCACACCATATGTTTCTCCCAAGGGAGTGTAGTTGATGGGATCTGCTTTTATACTTATAGGTGGTTTTTGGCGGGGTGTATAGATGGTGGTTGGGATTTGGACCATCACCGCGTGCACGACCCCTTTTGATTTCGAAGCAGTCGATGGGTGAGGATTGGTGGTGTTGGGTTTTTTGGTGGAAATCTTGGGTTCGGAAAGTGGGGTTTTTTTTGCTGTCAACCCGCACTTTCCTCTTCCGCTAAGCTCGAATCTCTAGTTTTTCGAGCCTAGTAAAGGCCTCTCAATGTACAGTAAAGTTGTTTGGAGGGTAGGAGAGATGTGCTTAGTCGCAGGCCCGTGTAAACGTTTGATAAGTCGTCGGATGCAGGCTACTTAAGTTGGTTGATAAGGCCCCGCCATCCATCCAACGAAATTTGCGATAGATTCGTCTCAAAATTGTCGGATGGCATAAAGGTCGGTGATAGTACTTTCTTTCTTGGCAATGTTATGGAGAATGATCCAAAAAGATTGGGCTGCTGGTTAAAAGAGAAGATTGAGTGCTGGTTAAAGCCTATACCACTCTAGAGGCGGTCTTGATAAGAAGGGGAAAGGGGGCTGAGTAGTAAAGTGTCATCGTGAGCAATCAGATAGCAGGCATGTCTAATGATCGCAATGTTGTTGAGGGTCCTCCTTACTATTAAGGCGGGGTACTTGGTAATTCCCATTGAGGAGGATATGAATGAAGGGGGGAATGAAGGGTGGATGGCTCCCAACAAACTTGCTCATATGTCAGCGCTACGACTTCCTGAACAGCAGCCTCCGATTTTGCATTTTGTCCATCATTTGTTTAATTAAATCAGAAAGTTGGATGAGATGATGGTGTGGGTCGGTAAACGAAGGAAAATTGGGCCAAGGGGCCCACCGCTATCTGGTGGGTTAATGTTGATACGTATGAGGACTATGTGTGGGCAAACGAATAGGGATGTCCTATATAAGCTGTTGAGGTTACCGGATATGTGTGTGGAAATGAAAAGGTGGGCGGAGCTTGAGAAGGAAATCTCGTGTGGATAGGTGGCAAAGAGAAAGTCATGAACGGAACAGTCTGTAAGAGAGACGAGGTAGGAGCAGTCGGCGGTAATGACATGTTGGGCCCAAGATTAACCAAAGGAAAGCCAATCTGTGCCGTATGAACCCCTGAAGCTGCTGAGGTAGGCGACGGGACTAAGGATGCGGAAGGAAAAGTGGAGTTATCAGGCGGAGAAGGGGCTAAATGAGTAGCTATATTGATACGCATGCCAACAAGGAGTTGACCGTCAGGTGTACGGTCAAGGGCATGAGACAAATAGTATTGTACAGCGCTAGGATTAGCATCCAGAAATTTGGAAAATTCTTTATCTCCCACAGGAATTTTAGGAACCTCACTGGTGTCCGTAGGATTCCCCACAGAATGTGAAGGGGGTGATTCAGGAAAAGGCACAGAGCAAGCATGTGAAACCATGACGGCGGCTTGCTTTCGAGTGATAAAAACCATGGACAGGAGTACACAGTAGGGTTTCAATCTATCAGGAACAGAAACAGACTCAGAATGGTGAAATTGGTAGGTTGCTGGTTTTTCAGGAACTGTAAAAGACAGTAACCGATATCGGTCTGATAACCGATGTCGGTTAGACTATAGCCGACATCGGTCAGGTAACTGATGTCGGTGTAATAAGACTGGTATAAGAAAATATAAGATCTGCTGATTTGATTGTTAACAACGCTCAGTAAATTTATCAAATTGTTCTAAGGTAATCACAGAAGACAGTGTATAACAGAGAAAACAGAACTGAAAACAAGCAAGATGCACACGCAAATCCAGAGACTAACCCTAGGGTTAATTTTAATTATTGTGGGCTTATGCCTTTAGACGCGGAATGATGTCAATCCTAACAAAAGACTTAGGGGAAATGTCAAGTTTGTTTTGGCTTATAAGGTTACCTCAATCGGGTGGAGGAATACCACGGAAAAGGGGGGATGTTTTGAGCTGTTGTGTTAATTATGAAGTGATTCGGTACGTGTTGTGTAGTGAAAGTAATATTAATTTCCTGTCAATACCGTGGAAATCACCCCCACGTGTACGACCTGTTACTTAGTCTATGTTCACTAGAATTGAAAACAACAAGCAAGAATGTAATGCACGTGTTTTAAAACCAAATCGAAAATGATATTAGATGAAGCAAATAAGATGACTTTCACTAATGTGAAACTAGGAAAGCAAGACAAATTCTTTACTAAATATAACAAAAACAGCAACAACAAGTATGCTTCCTAAAACGAAAACAAGCAAGAGAAACAGAAACCCGAAATGGGTCCCACCGGGCGTGCCAAAATGTTTCGCACGTAATGTTTTGGCTCTGCAGAATAGACTTACTTCTATCCTATCATTCCTTTGAGAAACAAATAAGGGTTAGGCCTAGGAAAAATACCTGTTAAATGTTGAGATGGTGTGCGTGTACCGTAGAGAAAGATCAGATCGACTGCGAAGAACTCCTTTTTGTCTTGGAAGGACTGCCTGCAAGTAAGAACACAAGACCACCAGATTTTAATTAGACAATAAATGAGGGATCTGCCTTAGGCCCAGGAAATATAAAACTTCCTTTTGAAGGTGGTCAGTTCCCCTTTTAATACGAATTAACACAAATGATAATAAAGAAAGCTATTGCAAAATCACAATTTAGGTATCTCGTTACAAAGCAATAGAAGCTAAATTATCAATAATAAAGCGTCACGTTGTTTGTTCGGTTATTGGTCATTGATACGTTCAGGTTGAGTTAGAGGGATAAACCAGAATGGATCTGAGGTTGTTAGGTGGCAAATAGGCGAGAAAAAGGTTTTGGGAGTATAAGTCACAGTGACCGACGCCGGTTACTGGATAACCAACCACGGTTAGATAACCGCTGCCGGTATGGGATAATCGACACTGGTAGGGTCAGTAATCTAGGTGATTCTAGGTAGAGATTGTTTGCAAGGTGATTGTGGGATTATTAAGATTGGTGGATGGCTGAGGGGAACAATAGGAGGATAGGGAAGACTCAGAGTGTGATAAAATGGCCTTCAAGGCAATACCAGGATATATGGATGAATGTTAAGTGCAGTATGTCGCTGGTAGTAGATCTAAGATAAACTTATGATGGCTGTGATTCAAGAAGTCTAAGAAATGTTATCAAAGAGAACATACAAGATTCTACTTACTGTTTATTGACGAGAATGCAGGTCCAAGAACTGTGATGATAAAGGTAGAACTCAGATAGGACGTCCTGACGATCAGAAGATGAGATGTCTTCCCTCACGATGATCAGCTGAGTGTCACAGGGCTCTGGTTGTGCAGTTGTAGTCTTGGGCTTGATGTCCTTCTCTGCAAACTCTTCCTGTTTCTTCACTTGTCTCTGCTCGGCCCAAGCAAATCCGGATCCTCTCGATGATTTCTCTTTCTCTCAATCCAATGAAAATCCGATCCCTTGTTTTTGGTTGGAAGTGGTCATTTACGGGGAACCGATGGCGGTTACGCAACCGATGGCGGTCGAGTAGGAACCGGTATCGGTCAGGTCAAAGCGGGATATTTTTGGTAAAATATCCATCTTTCCCTCCTTTTCTTCCGAGGGATTGGTTGCGGGCTTGGTCAAGTCATTATGAAGTTGGTTTTTGGTGCGGGTAAGGAGTAATTAGTCATAGGTGTGGATTTGGACCAAGTTATAGGTCTTAATTAGGTTAGTTTAGGGTTAAGACTAGGTCATGATGAGGTGGCGACATGAGGTGGTAGGTATGGCGATGTGGATTTATTAATTATAAGATAATTAATAAATAATTGTGTAAGGTTTAGGTGGTGAGGTTAGGTTGCGAAATGTGATGTGGGTCACAAGGGGTCGTAAGACACAAATTTGGTGTCTACAACAGGTTGATTTCTTCATCTTTTATCTTTTAATCACAACAAGGAAGGGGGAAAGGTAACACTCTCCACCCAACCAAGATACCCAATGGGAAAATATAAGCCATCTTTCCCCATCGGCCCCTGAGCCCCAACCATATATAAATGGAGTATGATAATACAACACATGGCAACATGGCTTCTTCACATACAAGCATAAATTCACAAACACAAATAAACACAAAGCAAGAGGATGTAGTTCTCAACTACAACAATCAATTCCAAACAAAAAAAAGGCTCCTTCTCCAAGCAAGCAAGCCAAGCAAGAGCAAGAACTATGGAGGTCTCCTTATGCCTCCCAAGTTGAATTTTGGGCATCCACCAAGAGCAAACTGCCAAGATCATAACAATCCCATAAACCTTATCCCTCCTCAACCCCTCCTTATCCCTCCTCCAAATTTATCCCTTATACCTCCCCCAAAGTAGGAAATGCAAGCAATTTCCTTTCCTAGGTGGATCCCAAACCAACATTCCCTCCAAGAACAAATAACAATGGAAAATCCCTTATCCCTCCTCTGATAAACCTCATATTCTTCTCTCCACACCATGACCTAAGCATTCTACCCATCCCTCTAAGAATTACAAACACAAATACATTCAAAATTCATGCTAAAAGAGGGAAAAACAACAATTTTAAAAAAGTGAGAGCCTACCTCTCCATAATGGGGACTTGCTTCCAAAACAGTAGTCTTTATTTCACCAAAAACCAGTCCCAAATCAGCAAGGTAAATGTATGCACAAGAAAATCCACTTCTTCCACCAAGCAAGCTCCAAAATGCAAGAGAAATTTTGACCCAAGAGTGAAATCTCCAACCTTCAACAACCTCAAAATGAGGAGGAATTCCAATTTTAAAGGAGAGGGTGGAAGAGGATGATGTGGATTCCAAGTGGGATGCCACATCATTTTTCCTCATCCCAAAAAGTAATCAACATCAAGGCAATTAAATCCCAATCAAAGTGAATGACAAACCACTTACACACTTCATTTTTTCCCATCCTAACAAAAAGAATGCATTTAAAATTTGTAAGACAAGTGCAAACAAATCTTACAATAAATCATGTCAAAATGAAATAAAATAAGTTGATTTTGACTCCAAATTAATAAACATGGTTGGTGGAGGATTTTGAGAGGTGTGGGAAAAGTTTAACTTGTCTCACAAGCCTCCAATTTAGGCTCCCAAGACCAAATCCGAGTTTCAAAGAGGATGGAGTGTTCTACACTCCAAAATCTGCCTTACAACCTCTTACACAATCTATCACTTCACTTACACAACCCATACTTGGTAACTTACACACTCTTTTAAAATGCATTTATTTTTATGACATTTATTTTTTTACAAACTTTAGACACAACCATCAAATTTAATTTCCATATGGTTATAAAATATAAATAAATTTCATTTTCAACCAAGACAATAACATTTAATTTCACCTTCCACATCCTATTTAATTTAATTTAAATTTTAACTATATGACTCTCACATAATACTATCACTTTTAAATAATTAAAACAAAAGCACATTACAAATAAAATACACACAATAATAATTTTAAAAAGGGACACAACAAATAAAGCACACATATGCCCCTATGGTCACAATAATGGAAATCCCCCCATGGGAAATTCTAACAACTAAACACACAATCAAACACAGTTGCCATGGTGACCTTGTTGATTTCACACTGAATTCCAATATGGTTAGTCTCCAGTCCCCCAACATTGTTGTGAATTTAACCTGTAAAATGCAAAATACCTCCTTCGGCCTCATGGCCACATCAGAACATCCAAATGATATAAGCAACATAAAATTATTAATTTTAAATCACAACAATATCAAGGATTCAATATTTATCATTAAAATTCAATTTGTAACTATATCATCATCCAATAGATTTCTATACTAGAGCTATTCATACTAATTAATGCCACATGTCTAAAATTAACATAAATAACCTGTCCATGTTGACTAGTATACATCATTCACATAATAATAATAATAAAAATGTCTCAATGATCCTCAAGCATAATAACTGAATCTAGATCAATATTAATCCATAGTCTAACATCTAACCATCATGCTAATCAAAAAATAATAATGTCCATAGGAATCCATGATCTAGCATATACACATCATACTATATCAAAACATAATTATGTCCAAAATATGATCAATAGTGTCAGGATCAGTGTCTAAATAGTGTCAAAGGAGAGTGGGTACTATAGTTCCTAACCCTCTAACTGCTAGGGTTGATGTAGTTGAAGAAGTTGCTAATATGGATTGGTGTGATAGATGTTTTCTTCCTCATCCTCCATGTGAAGTGGACCATAAAATTGTTAAAGATGAGAATGAGGATGGAAATGATGATGACATTTGCATGGTGGGCTTCTCTTCAAGCTCACAACAAGAAGCAACATCAACAAAGGTAATAAGTGCAAGGACTGCTGCAACCTTTTGGGATTGCATAAAGTGGGTACCACTTCTTTCTCTTTCTCAAACTCATGATGTAGATGTATTTAAAGCATTTTTAATTCCTAATAATGACTTTGAATATGTAAGAGATTTGATGATCAAGAAATATATTGGTGGTATCCCTTTAGAGGAAGATAGACAATTATTAATGAATGTTGTTATTGGTCAAGAGAAAGAGTATAATACTAGAAGCAAAGTTGTTAAAGGAGCTGGTCCTCAAGCCAAGCCTAAGAAACCCTTGCTCACAAGAATTCCTAAAGAAACTCCTAGAAGGGAAACACTTGACAAGAACTCTGCTGTCCCATGTAAAAATCTCAGTCCTCTTCATGCCCAATCTGCTAAGAATCCCTTTCCATTTAGTGAATATGCTCATATCCCCTCCAATGTTGTCCTACCAAAGAGTGTTCCCTATGACATAGCCCAAGTATTGAGCCATAGCAAAGTGAGTGTTCTAATCATTGAGTTACTTAGAATACCTGAGAAAAAGAAGAGAGCATTTGAATACTTGCGATTGAAGGAGGAGAAGTGTACCCCAAACAGAAATGTGAATGTTGTTGAAACCCCTCCTCCAATCATTGTAGATCTTGGAACACTACCAACATTGGAGGATCTTGGGGAAGCTTTTAAGGTGTATTTGTGAACATCCTTGGTTGATTCCCAATTGAATGTTGATCCATTATTTACAACTTTGATCATAAAAGATAGGATACTTCACAATTGTATGTTTGATTCCAGTGCATCATGTAATGGCATGCCTCTAGAAGTCATGAATGAGTTGGCTATCAAAGTGACAACAACCTATGGGAAGTGTACTACCATGGATTCAAGGGAAGTTTCGGTGGTTGGTTGTGTGAAGGGTTTGGTAGTGAAACTTGCAGCCTATCTGGGTAATAATTTAAAACTTGATGTTGTAATTGTTGACTACCCTGCCAAATGGGGTATGCTTTTGTCAAGAAAATGGGTTGCAAGTGTTGGTGGTATTGTTCAGATTGACATGTCTTTTGCCACCATTCCAATTGAGGGTAGCCTTGTTAAACTTTATGGTGAAAAGAATATGTTGCACCTAATTGAAGATGCCAACAATGCTTCCTTTGAAGTGTTGTTTGTTGATGTAGATGCTGAGAATTTCATTGGTTTTGTTGATGGAAAAGAAAATAAGATGGAAAAATAAAAGTTCCTTGATATGGTAGGTTCTCCTTGGACATTGTTATTTAATGGAGCTTGCTCCAAATTTGGGAATGGTGTTGGTATAGTTATGCTTTCTCCTAGTTTGGAAGAGTTTTCTTTTTCCTTAAAACTTAACTTTGAATGCACTAAAAACATTGCTAAGTATGAAGCATTGTTGTTGGGATTAAGAATTGCATGGAAGTATGGAGTGAAAGACATTGTTGCAAAAGGGGATTCAGATCTGGTTGTCAAACAAGTAAGGAAACTATATGCTACAAAAAATCAGTGTATGAAACAATATAAGCATGTAGTTTGGGATCTAATTGAAATGTTTGATTCCTTTAAAATTTTGTATCATGATAAAGGTCTCAATGCCACTGCTGACAAGTTGGCAGTGCTGGGTTCTAAATTTGGGAATTGCACTGTTTCACCTTATTGTGAATACAATATTAAAGTGCTAACTAGGCCACCTGTCCCTGATAATGTGAAACATTGGAAAGTTTTCAATGATGATGCTCAAGTGCTAAGGTTCCTACAAAACCAAGGTGAGTTTGCAAATCAGAATATTGATTGGGAGCTAATGGTATGCATGGCTGAAGGAAGAGAAACGTTTTTTGAGAAAGACATCATCCAATTGAAAACAAACGCCATTCCTAGAAGTCTTGTTACACTTGAGTCAAATTTTAATAATGTTGATTGCATCATAAATAGAAATATTCCTACCTCAAGGGATGTGGAAGAGCATAACTTGGGAACTAATGGTAAACCAAGGAATATTTTGTTGGGCATCAATTTAAGTAAAGAGGAAAAACAGTCCTATGCCCAACTCTTGAAAAAATATCAAGACTGCCTTGCTTGGTTCTATTCTGAGCTAAAGGCATATAGAGAAGAATTGTTTCAACATGAGATCTCTCTTGAGGCCAAGACTAAGCCATTCAGATAGAGGAAAAGGCCAAATAATCCACTTCTCTCTATGAAAATGCAAGAAGAATTAAAGAAATTGAGAGATGGAGGTATTATTTAGCCCACTAGATATTCATCTTAGGTTGCAAACCTTGTGCCAGTTAGAAAGAAGAATGGAGACATCATACTTTGTGTGGATTTTAGAAATATAAACAAAGCATCCATGAAGGACAACTATCCCTTACCAAACATGGAAAATATGTTGCAGCTAGTGACAGGGTCTGAGTTGCTTTCCACATTGGATGGTTTCTCTAGATATAATCAAGTGGTAGTCAAGGAATCAGAAAGACTTAAGACAAAATTCACTAGTCCTTGGGAAACATATGTTTTTGTTAGGATGCCCTTTGGTTTGATGAATGTTGGTGCCACTTTTCAAAGAGTAATGGCTATTGCTTTTTCTGGTTACATCAATGAGTTTATTGCAGTTTATATAACATCCACATTTTAATACATTAGAACAAGATAATTTATTTTTTAATTAGTGTTTTTCTAGTTCTAAATACATAATTTAGAACACACGTATCATAACAATAATTCTTATAACAGATAACCATATGTAGCTGTAATGACTCGGTGTACCGCTGATCTATTCATTCCATGACTCTGTGAACTACCGATCTATTCATGTGTATCTTAGAGTTAGTGTCATCATCAGAACACTTCACTCTTATGGTTATCCTCCCTAATCAGGGATTCTGAGTGCTCTGTCCAAGGAACCTATCTGAATAATTGTTACCATTATTCATCGGCATCACATCCCTGAGACTAGGTGACATAGGACAATGCAATCAGCAGCTTGTGATACTTTGGCCAAAGATTTGAAACATACTGTTCATGTCTCTTATTCCTTGATGGCATACTCGTCAATCCGGAATACGTCCTTCACCCCACTCTGATGTTATATAGAACATCTTATATTGACTTTTGTCAGTCCCCTTGACCCAAGTTTTCACTCTGGTACGGGTTAATATCATAACTCACGTTATAAGGATGCCCTTGAAGGCTAAGGGTAAGCTGAAATACTGGATCAACCACTGTTAACCCTATGTGTCAAGGTACCCCGAGTCTCAAAGGGCTGCCTTATAAAACATCCATGGTCCTAACCAGTCCCGAAGGAAAATCTTGATCAAGATTCGGGTGTAAATCTTAACGATCAATGTAAAAGGGTGTTGCCATATGTCACCTGCATTGTTGTATCCTTGAGAAGATCCTAATCTTCTCGAAGGTACAACCCTGTAGTTGACATGTGTCAACATCCTATGATACAACCTCAAAAAGATGTACATACCTCCAAGAAGTTACTTAAGTTGAGTTAAATTTGGATTACAGGCCCTCCTAACTGGGTAGCTTCTCCCCTAAACCCTAGGTCCCACACTTTTGGGTTACCTTACGTAATTAGGTTCAGTTTCACAGAGAAAAGTTTTGATAAGATTTTAGGTTGCGACAAGGTGCCAATTAGTTCCTAATAACCTTGTTTCCTCAAAATAGGGCAACAACCCTAAGTTTTCCCATAAGGAAGATAACTAAACCCATAAGGGTTCGTATCAACCCCAAAGACTGAAATATATCAGACTTATTGCCATTAAGACATGGTGATTTAAAGCCATCAATTACATTTCTTTGACTTTGAACATTATTAGGGAGTAATAGAATACTCTTCCAGTTATAGCTACATGTTAGGGCATAGTTCAACCTCAACTTCCCTAAAAATGCAGTGGTCTAATTTCCAATTTAGCCATATTCATAATATATAAGAATTACTAATCAAAACATGTAGTATTCAATCACATAATTTTACCAGGCTTACTTAGGGAATCCATCTAGACCTCATTGCATATAATAATAAGAATGCACTCTCATTCATTCAGACAAGAGAAGATCAATTCAACAAATAAGAACACAACCACATAAGTAATATGTTCCCATTTCATTTATTTCCAAGCCATATACAATTACAACTTATGCACTTCGACATATTTAATACAATAATCACCAGTAAAAGAGTAACTTTCTTCTTATAGTACAATTAGAGAAATCATGTCGTTATTCATCATAAAAACCAGATTAAGCAATCTATGCATCAAATCAGATCTGCATGCCTTTACCACTTATAATGACCATCTGCAAAATTTTCTAGCACGGTTCAGTTCAGTGAACTGAGCATGATAAGCACTAAATATTAAAACAATTGCATTCCACCAATTGTTTCCATTAAACAACCTGTTTAAATGAAATCAATTTCATCAAATACATAATCATGAATCATGCTAATTTTCTTTCTACCATTCAATATGACTTTATAACATGACTCATATTATAGTTACTATTTCAACTTAAATCTTTTCGGATGATTCATTTTATAGAAGAAAATAAGAAGAAACAATAAGAATCTTAAGTACCTAGCCATCCAAAAAGCAATAACAGTATCAATCCTAATATAATTACTCTAATCAAGGAATGAAATCTTTTCAAGGTATGCAACCAATAGATTTTCATATAAACAATTCAAGCAAGAACAGATTACTACCTCAAGCAAGTTCAACTAATGGATTTCCTCTAAAAAATTTCATATCAATTCAGAAATGTTGATAAGTATATAGAACTTTACTACAATGCTACTTTTATACAAGTAGTTAACAACTAAATTTCTCAATCAGGGTAATAATACTGCTAAAGAGAAGGGAAAGGATACTTTGAGTTAAGATTCAACCCTTACCAATCTTTCCACCTAAATTTTAACAGTATATTCATCTCATACCCATACTATAGAGTTCTTATAGAAATTCTAAAGAAGGGAACACTCATAATTTCCATAAAGAGAGGGAATACCTTCGTATTCCGAAATCCTATAACAACTTATCCTTTAGAACTCAGAGGAAGGAACAGAGAAAATCAGAACTCCATTTTAAACAAGTTCAGGACTATACCAACTTCCCAGGAGTAATGTATATATATAAACTTAAATTCAATCAGGGAAAAAGAGAAGGCAAGTAAATCAACACCCAAGTTCACCAATAGCTCCAATCAGATAGAACTATTTTAAATTTTGGCCATAGATCCCCAGGGTCTTGCGATTTTACAATAAACAAAAACCAAAAATTTTTACAAAATGATATAACCGTTCTAATAACAAACCACAATCTTGATCCATGTAAACAGTCTACACTTCACCCATGACTCGAATCATTTTTGACTAAGAGTTAAGGTAACTCTCCTGTTATCATTACTTACCAATAGATCGAAACTAATTATTTCCAACCATTGCAATTGATAGGTTGTTGTTTCGTTCCAAGATACCGAATCAAATTGCATTTCCAGAGTTAATAGATGAATTCTAATTATATATTTCAAAGTCACTTCTGGTAACATCAAACACAGTCCATTCCTATCCAATTAAAAAAAACTAATTTCCATTCATGCAGATCTAGGATCACCCACAAATTGTTAGGGGAAAAAGTTCATCCAAGTAAATTTTCTCTTGTTCATAACTGTGTTCCAATTATCCAAGTAAAAATCATAAAAACAACAGCTACACCAAATATTTCCTTACTTACAGAACCTATATTCATAGAAACATTCAGATCCCTTTCAAATAAAGGTACAGGCTTAGAATTCAACCATATTTCCAACTCATGTGACTAAACCAATCAAGCTTTATAGAAGGAACTAACATTTTCACCACAAATCCAACTATTTACTTTCCTGAAGCTATCAAGTAATAGTTAGAGTTCATACAACTAAGCAAAAATCATATAAACCAACCATATTTGAAACAACAGTTTATTCTGTGGTGTCTTCAAACACGAAATCATCAAGTACGAAGTCTATCATGGTGCCAGTTTGTAAATTCAATACCTCAACCAGACAAAGAAAACATAAAACACTTCCAACAGAAATTGAAACCCATATAGAATTCACTGCATGGAAAGAAGATTAAGGAAGCATATTTCATCAGGTTCTACATATAACCTAGAATTCCCAAATCAACAAAAAGGAAAACCAATACATTGCTACCAGTCAAGCCAACTGTACAAAAATCATCTAAACAGAGTTATTCTAATGAAAGCATTTAAAGGAAAGCACGATTTTTGAAAGTTAGGGCCTATCTTGCCTGATACTATGGCTAAAAATTTGAAGAAGACCTTTGAATGTGCTCTCACCTTCTCTTCTTCTTCCACAAAAGATTAAACAACAAAATATTGTTACCTCCATGCCTGATATATTTCCCCTGATAGAGATGTAAGCTAGAAACTCTCAAAGTTGCCATGCAACGAAGAGTAGACCGCTGGTTCGAAGAACCAGTGCTCATGCAGAGTGAAAAATGGAATGCATGGAAAACAAAACAACCAAACAAAATTCCTCTTACATGCCTTTCCAAGCAATCCACGCTCAAGGACCAATGCTCATTAATTGCATTTACTTCCATTATCCTTCCTATTTTCCATTGCCACCAACTACCAAAGTTGGTGATTGCCACAACAAAATAAATATACATTCCCATCCTTAGAGATACTTCCACGTAAGACTATATTAGCAATTTTTATCCTCCGCTAAACCTAATAGCATTCCATGTCCTTCAACCTTATCCCTTCTTAAATGCCATGGAAACCACCGCCCATGACTCATGACTGTCCTTAGGTCCCCCTTCTTAACATTTGTTAAGATAGGTTAGTGACTTAGGTTAGATCATAGGATATGACATTGGTCTCATTTCCATAGTGCTAGGTTTAGTTAACCCTTAGGAGTATTAAGCTCATAGTTTAGGACTAGGTGAGATTAACAAATCTTGTAACATTAGGTTATAGTTTAGGTTAAAACTATTAACCTTACTGATTCTAGTTTAGGTCCCCTAAATAGGACTAATAAGTGTTAGAGTTCAAACAGGATAAAACATTCCTATATCAGATTTCGTTTGGCATCAATAATTTAAGCTTTAGATATAACACATATACATCTTACTTGGCTTACGATCTAGGTCTTTCCTGATGTTACGATATCTGGAACCAAATTCTATTTACCATGATTAGCTTGAGTTGACATCCGGAATTGATCATTCAAAGTTTAGCCAGACTTTGTAATTATCAAAAAGTCAATAAAATTTGTTCATCCTGAATAAACTTAAAACATTCTGTAGACACCTAAAATTGGTTACTCAATTTAGTGTCCCTCACATTCGTTTACCTACTTAGGTAACCTGGGGCACGTTTACGTCACCAACTATCCCCTTGGGATATTATCCAATTTGTGATTTAATCACTTATTCCAAATTTAATTCTTCCCATCATATCTTGCTCATGAGTGATTAAATATTAAATATTTAATTACGCTTCTTCCCATGCATCTTAATCACTTATCCACCCCAAATTTATTCTACCCATGTATCACATCTATTTTTAATCTTCCCTAAGCGGGATATTTTCCCGTAGTCGGGATAAGTTTTATTTTTCTCGAATCAATCAATTTCGCCATCTCGGGAGTCTTTTCCGCGATCGGCGCCGACCCATATGGTCGGCGCAGATTTTCTAGGAGCGGCGCCGATTATAAAAGCAAGTCCAGAACTCAGTTCTAAGGACCGAAAAAGAGATGGAAGAGACCGAAAGAGACTGCGAACGAGTGAAAAAAGTGAACAGAGAGCAAGAAAGATACAGGTTGCAAGAAGGAGAGATCTTTTTAGCATCAATTGTCTCAGTTAGGGCAGATCCTGTCCTAATCAATCCCTGAGAGGAGTGCCGTTACTCTGCCCGTATCATATCAACATCATACACCACCATCCATCATCTGGTGACTCTGTTCCAGCATCTCTCCATCTTCGGCACATCCTGCAGACTACATTCACCTTCCAATCCTCGAATCTCATCGCACAGTCCCTGATTGTTCAGTCTGCCTTCAGTTGACACTGATCTTATCCAGTCGACGCCGATCAGTCCCAGTCGATGCCGATCACATCAGTCACCGCCGATTAGACCCAGTCGACGCCGATTTCCCTGCAGACAGGTAAAAGGTCACAGGTAACACAAATCCAGCATTATTTCCCTGTTCCCTGTTTTCTGTACTTTCTGTCTGCTGTTCAGTTTCTGTTTTATTACTGCAATCAGAAAATCTAGTCTTTATTTACATCTTTTATCATGTATGCTCCTTTTCTTTATTGAAAACGTGGACTGACATCCGCCGAGTAAGCTTATCGCTTCTCGGACCCGCTTCTCGGGCAGTCCACCCATATATCTTCTAACGCCATCTTTTTCTGTCAAGCACCGGTGTTTTGCAGGTTATTCGGATCTATTGTGCAAATTGCTCGTGTGCGCCCGTCTTGTCTACATCGGCTTCCTCATCCATCTACATCTTCATCAGGTATCAATTTCATTGAGGTTTTTCAGGGTTTTTGTGTTTAGTTTGGTGCATTAACTTGGACAGGTAACAAACGCGAAATTCTTGATCTACATTCTGGCACACCCGGTGGGACCCAACCAAAGTCCCTTATTGGTAAGTTCATTTCTTTTCTAGTTTTGAGCTTTGTTCTTTTTCTTCACTGATTTCTATCAGTCCTATTTGAGCATTTCTGTTCATCATTTCAATCTTGCTTTTAGGCGAAATCATTATCTTGAAATTTTTCTATTTCCTTTAAATATAAATTTTTCGTTTCGCCATTATCTGGATGTATCTTTCCGGATCTTGTTTGTTGTTTGCTTGATCTTTTCTTGCGGAGCACTTTGCTTGTTCGTGGGATTGTTCGAGGGGAAGAGCTCAACAACGCGCTTTTTGAAGTCCACACACCTTGGAGAGCTAAACCTACAGGTATTCCTCTTTTTCGGTGTTTTCTCCTTTTTAAGATTTCTTTGTTGGTTGTCTATCACATCCAAACACTTCAGTTTTTTTGGTGCTTAAAAAGAACTTAATCGCATTTGGGAAAGAATCTGTTTGACTTGTCTTCATCGAAATCAAACATTTCGTTTTAAGTGCTTAAAAAGAACTTTTTTCTTTGTCATTGCTGCATGCTTTTTCATCTAGTTTTAATTAGGTTGGAGAATTGATCAAAATCGGTAGTGACACTATTTGATTTTTATTTTTTCACCCTTGCACACAAAGCCAAAATCACTAGGTATAAAGCATCTAAACAAAACTCCTTCCCTGGCCTCGCCTACTTGGAAGTGATATCCAAGAGGAAGAGCCTACGCGGTACTCGGGCCGCGCTATAAATTCACGAAAGATTTTGGTATATATTGGCAAAGCACCCGACTCCCTTATCGCAGCGGTGTGTGAAGTGTGGGGGTAGGCCCCTATATCAAGCCACGTACCGGTCTTTTACTGAAGTGCCTTCGGGACTCCTCACCAAACATTACCCAAACCATCCTTAGTTTGGCTATCTGAGTAGTTCCTGTTCTAAAAAGCCTTCCCTAACATTTTATTTTCTTAAAAACATCAAAATTTAAAGGAGATAATCACTTGCGCTGCTTGAATTGTTTGTGCATTAGTTAGGACAATATTCTTTCTTGCTTGTTTATGATGGTTATCACCCGGTCACAATCTAGGAAAATGGCCCAACAGGTTCCTTCTTCCTCCGAAATCACCACCAGCGTGGATGTTTCGGCACCCCTCCAATCTTCCTCGGGACCGCTGTTAGTTGGTTCCCTGTCATGGTCATATAATCCCTTCTATCAAACCAAAGCGCCTCCATCACGTCCAGCTTCTCCTAGTCCCTCTGAGATATCATCTGGCTCAGAGTATGTTCCTCGTGGGGATCCTGAATTTCAGGCTTTCCTCGATCGCAATCCAATAGCCCTCATGGACTACCTAGTACACAAGTCGATCCAAATATCTGACCAAGACCCACCAATCCGTCAAGTGTACAATTATCCTCGTGGATCATCCCAGGCCTCTTTAGAGCAGTTTGCACCATCTCTCTTGCCTCGAGCCACGGAGAAGTGCGAGGCCCCTATGCCTCCCTTTTCTCTTCCACCTACCATGTCGACTAGTTCCCAATTAGTCTTACCTATCCCTAACACCGCAGTTACCTCGAACATTCCACAACCCATTTCTGAGAGGTCTTCTGCCCTTGCTATAATGAATGCATCTACACACCCGCACATTACCGTCAATTCGTCTATGCCCTCCATCGTGTCCCAAGGTCAATACCTCTTCATGAGCCAACCCCCTCCGAATAGTCAGTTGGCTCCTACTTCTCGTCCTCTAGGGGGTATTTCTTCCAATATTCCAGCAACTGTGACCTTCGCCCATCCCCTAACATCGGCACCTTTAATACCAAATCCGGCGGTAGAAGGTCCCTTTCAGGTCTTGTTCCCCAATATGTCCAATCAAGCCGGCATTCATATTCCTCAATCTATCCTAATCCGATCAACAAACATAGGAGTCCACCAATCACAAGCTCCATCCGTCACCCAACCTTTATTTGCTCAACCACTTATTATCTCACAGCCTGCCTATACGCAAACTATCTCACAAAAAATACCCCACCTGGTGTCACCCAGAACGCCTGGTCATTCTTCTTATCATCCTATCCATCAACAGATAAATCCTCCATTGACACCCCAACAACACCCGCTACTTGCTTCTTATGTAGGACATACCAATGTACCTCCTCCCCAATCCGACATAGTTCAAGTTCTCTTCAAGAAAATTGCAGACTTGGAAGCCTCCAAAAAAGGAGCCCGTCCTTCATACTCCTTTGAAGAAGTGTGCAATGAACCCATTCATCCTTCGGTGGCTTTTAAGCCTTATCCTCCCCAATGGGAACTTCCCAAATTCTCAAAATTTCATAGTCGGGAAGACCCCCAACAACATCTGCGAGCATTCAAACATGCTTGCTACCTTATCGTCCAGGATCAGGAACTCATGCTCCGTACCTTTCCTATGTCTCTAGCGGGTCCCGCTTTGGACTGGTACAATAATATCCCTCAACATTCCTTATTTTCTTTCTCTCAATTGGCCCAGATATTTGTTGAAAACTTTTCAATAAATATTGCACATAAGATCTCAATTACAGATCTTTACAACATTCGCCAATTCGACGATGAGTCTATTGCAGACTTTGTCGCTCGTTGGAGAGGGATAATCAACCAATTGTCTTTCTCCCTTCCTCAATCCCAACAGATCGAGTTGTTCACCCGATCTTGTGCTAGTCACATTTCTTCCACGTTAAGGATCCAAACTTTTCATACCTTCGAAGAAGCCTTCACGATGGCTCGCAAACTCGAATCTCGTGCCATTGAACAAGGAAAACTAAAACTTCGCTCCAAATCTAAACCAGATTTCTCTCGGTTCACCAAACCAAATTCTTTCCCTCCTAAAGATAAGAATCAAGGGTCCACCAATGCTATCGTATTAAAAACATCCAGAACCGATAGTACTCCTAATCAACCACCACGAAGAGATTCCTCATCTTCTCGGAAAGGGGCTTCATCATCTCGATCCTTCACTCCATTGGGGGAATCATATGCCTCTATCTTAGAAAAAATGTTGGAGGTTCGAATGATCGAGCTTCCCCCCATTAGGAACATCGATGAAAGCCAAGAACGTCCATTTTGGTACAGGGAAAACGATTTTTGCCACTATCATAGGACCAAGGGTCATGACATTGAACGATGCCAGACTTTCAAAAACCTTGTCCAAAAATTCATTGATAAAGGCGAGCTTATCCTGGATAACCCAAATGCTCCCCCAAATCAAGCACTGGACGTTTTTAAACAACCCTTCCCCAATCATGCCCCAAATCATAATTCTTCGGAATCTCAAAAACCAAACACCCACACTATTAACTTCATTTCTACTGAAGAGTCCGCTTCTGAAACCACGTCATCTACAAACGCAGCAATCGAATCAGAACCCTCTTCCACTTCATCAATCACTGGAATTCCTCCATCTTCAGATAACCCACCTTTGAATATTCCTACATTGCTAAGCACGGAGTCATCTCTCTCCGCTCCTCTGTCTGATATCCCACCCATACCCGAGACAGTGTCTTCCTCATCTGTCTCATCATCAGACATCCTTTCAATGCTCGAGGCAATTACATCCCTTCGAGTTTCCACTTCAGACACATCCACTTCTGTTGCTCCCATTCCCGCTACAACTATGCCCTTGGTAAACATACCTATAATCGTGCCGACTTCGACGGAAGTGTCTTCGACTTTGACCCTTCCTATCTCTTTTCCTACAGTAGTTCCACCCATGATCACTACACCAAAAGTAGTCCCTTCGCAAGGAACTGCTTCTTCATCACCCCCTTCTTCCATCACCAATGTTACTTCACCTATTAAGGAAAAATCAAAAGAAGTAGCACCAACACCTATACACTCGGTTCCTGAACCTAAACCGAGACAACCAAAATCTAACATTACCTCATCAGTATCTCCCCATTTGCTTCCCCCAAAAAGGTTACAATCACCTTATGCCGTTGAAGTCGTCACCATCCCTGAAAAGGGAAAGCCCATATTTCGGACCATCAAAACTCTTGGTGCTCTTCCACAAAAATCTCTCTCCACGCCTCATAAACAATTGGATTTGCCCGCTGAGAAGGCGTATTCTTCTACACACCCATCAAAGCCATCATCTTCTTCCACAACACATTCTTCATCAATACCCCGAAAAGTAGACTTACCTACTAAAAAGACGCCACCTCTCCTATCAGGACCATTACCAAAAACCAAGGCACCCTATCTTCCTCCAATCTCATCTACTTTGGGAGCTTCTTCCTCTTCTAAACCAACATTATCTAAATCGTCAGTACATTCGACCAAGCAACCCCCTTTGTCTCCAAAGACCGAAAAATTTGTCGCATATCCCTCATCTTCAAAGTCTATTTTAGGGGCTCCTCCTCCACCAAAGTCAATCATGTCTCACTTGCTCCCATCTCAAGTGCCCAAGACTGCTCCTCCAAATGTCCGAACAAATAAGAGGATCCCTAAAGAGACTGTTAAACCTAACATGCAAGTTCTTTTACCTCGGCAGTCGATTAAGGTAAAAGGACCACCTTCATCATCTCTATCCTCATCTTCGTCTACCGGATTCTACACCGAAATCCTTCATCAACTTATCCAATCTTCATCTATAACCCTTCCTCCGATTAAACCTTATAACCCTAAAGGAGTCAAACCTACTTGGTTTAATTCTGATCTGATTTGTGCTTATCACCGTACCTCGGGTCATGGTACTGAGGGATGTAAAGCTCTTCAATCCGTTATCAAGAACCTTTTGGAAGAAAGTGACCTTTTGCTGGAGGAGGAACAAGTACCTCCTGTCACTTTAGCCTCATCTGAACCTCAACCATCCACTCAGACCTCTAGTGGTACCACTCCGCTTGATCCTCCACCTCCTCAAATTGACACGATCCATATCGCCACTAGAACCCAACACTATGATAACCCATCTTCATCTTCCGCATCTCGACCACGAGTTGTCATTTCTGCAGCCCCTAAAGGCGTTTCTCCTCCCTCATCAGCACCACGACCCAGGGTCTCTATTCGTGCTGCACCTCGGGCTCAAGTTCCCATATCCGTTGAGGAGAGTGTCATGAAGCAACTCACCCAGGCTCCGGTAAAAATGTCTCTTCTTGATCTCATCCAATCCTCTCCGCAACATCGCCAAGCTTTGATTGATAATCTGCGTCGCATCGCAGTGAATTCCGATGAGCCCCAGCCCTTCGAGTTGGTTGTTGGATTGAATAGCCCATCAACTACCATTTCTTTTGAAGATTCAGAAATTCCTTCTCTTTCTTCCGAAGATTTGGAGGCTCCCCTCTTCATCACAGTCCAAATTAATAACACTACCTTAAAACGTGTTATGATCGATAGTGGAGCTGCACTCAACGTCATCTCCTCGCACACATTCGAACAACTCAAGTTACCAAAGAATGTGGTGTCACCCCCACCTTTCGCCCTTCGATCATTTAACGATCAGCTCGCAGTCACTCTAGGAACTGTGGTCTTACCCATTCGAGTAGGTAAGAAGCTACTTCATGAACTCTTCTACATTGTCGAAGGAAAGTTCCACTATAACATGATCCTTGGACGCTCCTGGATTCGCGCAATGCATTGTGTCCCATCCACCCTCCATCGATGCTTAAAATATCAATATGAGGGCAAAATATATACTCATCCAGGAGATCCTTTTCCTTCCGCACAGTGCGACATGACCACAAAGTCTGCCCCTTTAAGAGAAAATCCATGTTCTCCTGATGGGGCCTCATCTTCTTCCATACCTGCAACCAAACTACCGGATTTACAAAATCTGGAAGAGACATTGCAGCGTTTCTCACTAGGAGAGCTTCCTCTCTTTTCCTTCGATGCCCATCTCAAACCTAATGAGTATGGTAGACCAGACAAACAACCCGAATATCAACCAGGTCTCGGTCGCATCATCACCATTGGTTTTCCCAATCAACAGACCAATTTCATCTACGGTGGTCTTGATACACCTCATTATCGCCCGGATTCTCCTCCTAGACCCAAACCTTACCTAACAGGGTTTGATTATCTACAGAATCCCACGTTTGCAAAAACTTATCTATATCGATGTGCGTGGAAAGTTTTTGGCCTTGGAAAATATGAACAAGGTATACATGATCTCAAATCCATTCCTACTCTCATGCCACACCAGAAATTTGGTTTAGGATTTAAACCTCTTTCAAAGGCCACTATCACTATTCTTGATGAGCCTCTTCCTACTGAAGAACCATCTTCCCCCACCAAGTCAGAAACATCACTTGATGTGGACGATGACATTTCCATCCCACCTAAATTTTTTTTTTTATCAATACCATTTCCTTAGGGCCGTTAGTCTATGAGACTAACAATCGGTCCGCCTCTATACCATTAATCTTCCCTGAAATAGTTGGAGATGATTCTCCCACTATCAACACTGTCCACTGTGCGGATGACGATTCTGTCCTCACCTATCTAGGGGCAGAGGATTCATATCTTCCCAAGACTATTCCTTCTGACACGTCTACTCTTCTCAACGAAGCCACTATCGACCTTAATATAGGGACTTCTGAAGACCCTCGTATCATTAAGGTCGGCCAATCCCTTAATCCACAGGAATTAGGGGACTTCACTGCTTTTCTTTCCAAACATCGTCAAGCCTTTGCTTGGTCATATGAGGATATGCTAGGGCTCGATCCCGATATTGTGGTCCACAATATCGTTACCCTTCCCAACATCAAACCAGTCAAGCAAAAATTGCGTAAAATGCACCCTAGAGTAGCTCTTCTTGTTAAAGAGGAATTACAACGCTTGCTCTCGGCTAGTTTCATCCAACCCATCGATTATCCGCAATGGGTGTCCAATGTAGTACCAGTAACTAAGGCTACTGGGAAGATTCGAATTTGTACCGACTTCCGGGATCTTAATCTTGCCTGTCCAAAGGATGATTTTCCTCTTCCTAATATCGACCAACTCGTAGATTTAACTGCGGGTCATGAGATGCTTTCTCTTATGGATGGTTTCTCTGGATATAATCAAATCCTCATCGCACCAGAAGACCAACATAAGAATTCCTTCATAACTCCTTGGGGGACCTTTTGCTATCGTGTCATGCCTTTTGGCCTGAAGAACGCAGGAGCAACCTATCAACGAGCAATGACGTACATCTTCCATGATCTCCTACACAAAACTGTGGAGGATTATGTTGACAATCTCCTCGGCAAGTCCAAACGCCGTTAGGATCATCTTTTCATCCTTGCACCTCTCTTTGAGAGGCTTATCCGCTTTTGTCTTCGCCTAAATCCAGCTAAGTGCGTGTTTGGCGTTCTCACTGGTAAACTTTTAGGTTTTATCATTTCCATCAGGGGTATTGAAGTCAACCCCACAAAAATAAAAGCTATTCTTGAGATGCCTCCCCCGTCTAACTTAAAGCAACTCCGCAGTCTCCAAGGACGTCTTCAATCGGTGCGTCGTTTTATCTCCCAATTGTCGGACCGTTGTCAACCTTTTCACCATCTTCTCCGTAAGAATGTTCATTTCGAATGGGATGAGCATTGCCAAAAGGCCTTTGATGATCTCAAAGCTTATCTTCTTTCTCCACCCATGCTTACACCTCCACGCGAGGGGGAGCCTTTCTATCTTTATATCTCTGTGACTGACCATGCTCTGGGAGCCCTGATTTCACATCGGGACACTTGTGGTAAAGAACATTCATATCTTCCCAAGACTATTCCTTCTGACACGTCTACTCTTCTCAACGAAGCCACTATCGACCTTAATATAGGGACTTCTGAAGACCCTCGTATCATTAGGGTCGGCCAATCCCTTAATCCACAGGAATTAGGGGACTTCACTGCTTTTCTTTCCAAACATCGTCAAGCCTTTGCTTGGTCATATGAGGATATGCTAGGGCTCGATCCCGATATTGTGGTCCACAATATCGTTACCCTTCCCAACATCAAACCAGTCAAGCAAAAATTGCGTAAAATGCACCCTAGAGTAGCTCTTCTTGTTAAAGAGGAATTACAACGCTTGCTCTCGGCTAGTTTCATCCAACCCATCGATTATCCGCAATGGGTGTCCAATGTAGTACCAGTAACTAAGGCTACTGGGAAGATTCGAATTTGTACCGACTTCCGGGATCTTAATCTTGCCTGTCCAAAGGATGATTTTCCTCTTCCTAATATCGACCAACTCGTAGATTTAACTGCGGGTCATGAGATGCTTTCTCTTATGGATGGTTTCTCTGGATATAATCAAATCCTCATCGCACCAGAAGACCAACATAAGAATTCCTTCATAACTCCTTGGGGGACCTTTTGCTATCGTGTCATGCCTTTTGGCCTGAAGAACGCAGGAGCAACCTATCAACGAGCAATGACGTACATCTTCCATGATCTCCTACACAAAACTGTGGAGGATTATGTTGACAATCTCCTCGGCAAGTCCAAACGCCGTCAGGATCATCTTTTCATCCTTGCACCTCTCTTTGAGAGGCTTATCCGCTTTTGTCTTCGCCTAAATCCAGCTAAGTGCGTGTTTGGCGTTCTCACTGGTAAACTTTTAGGTTTTATCATTTCCATCAGGGGTATTGAAGTCAACCCCACAAAAATAAAAGCTATTCTTGAGATGCCTCCCCCGTCTAACTTAAAGCAACTCCGCAGTCTCCAAGGACGTCTTCAATCGGTGCGTCGTTTTATCTCCCAATTGTCGGACCGTTGTCAACCTTTTCACCATCTTCTCCGTAAGAATGTTCATTTCGAATGGGATGAGCATTGCCAAAAGGCCTTTGATGATCTCAAAGCTTATCTTCTTTCTCCACCCATGCTTACACCTCCACGCGAGGGGGAGCCTTTCTATCTTTATATCTCTGTGACTGACCATGCTCTGGGAGCCCTGATTTCACATCGGGACACTTGTGGTAAAGAACAAGCTGTCTATTACATCAGTCGCACCCTCCATGAGTATGAGACACGTTACTCCGAAGCTGAAAAACTATGTTACGCTCTCTTCTTCACAACTTCTAAGCTTCGTCATTATCTCCTTAATCACAAAACTTACATTGTCACAAATGTCAATCCCCTCAAGACAATTCATGCAAAACCTTATCATAATGATCGTATCACTCGTTGGATTATGCTCATGACAGAATTTGACCTCGAGTTTATCCCGCAAAAGGCTATCAAGGGTCAGGTTATTGCAGATCAATTAGCAAATGCTCCTCTTCCGGACACTCGTGACCCCCTTGCTCATTTCCCCGATGAGTATATCCAACAAATTGATTTTGGTCTATCTCCATTTAAAGTAAAGCTCTTCTTTGATGGATCCAAATGCCAGCAAGGGGGAGGTGCGGGTTTCGTGATGATTCCTCCTTGGGGTACGCCTATCCCAGTCGCACACAAATTAAACTTTGAGTGCACCAATAATATGGCTGAGTACGAAGCTCTTGTCTTAGGTCTTCAAAATGCCATTAATCTCGGCGCTCGTCATATCGACATCTTTGGTGATTCTGAACTCATCGTTAATCAAGTCACGGGTGTCTATCAATGCAAGAATGATATCCTTCAAAAATATCGTGACATCGTTCTTGCCCAACTCCAATCTTTCGATAACTTCACTATCCAAGCCATTCCTCCAACTGCAAATCGATTCGCGGATACCATGGCCTCTTTAGCCTCCCTTATCCCGCCTTTTACCGAAGACTCGCGTCTTTATGTGGCTGTGCAACGATTAGATCAACCATCTCATCTTGGGCAACTAACGTCAATCAATGCTGTCACAACCCATACTCAGGATGAGTGGTATCAACAGATAGTTGATTATCTATCTCATTCGGTCCTTCCTCCAGATCTGACTCCCAATGGTAGAAGGTCTTTTGTCCAACGCGCCAGCCGCTATACTATCCTAGGCGGGATTCTTTACAAACGCGGCTTTGATGGTATTTTGCTTCGATGCCTCAAAATCCATGAATCATCTAAAGCTATTCAGGAGGTCCACGACGGTATTTGTGGTGGACATTTTAGTGGCTTAGCTGTAGCTAAGCGCATCTTACGTTTGGGATATTATTGGCCTTCTCTTAATCAAGAGTGTTGTGAATACACTAAGAAGTGCGTCAAGTGTCAGCAACATTCCAATCTCACGCACATCCCTAGTCAGGCTTTGCAACCTGCGGCGGATTTGTGGCCTTTTTCGCAGTGGGGTCTTGATCTTATTGGTCTCATCAATCCCCGTTCTTCACAGCGTAATCATTCTATCATTACTGCCACTGAGTACTTTACTAAGTGGGTAGAAGCTATCCCTCTCTCTTCAACAAAGGCTAAACCCATAGTTGATTTCGTCTATCAACACATCATTTGTCGCTTTGGCGTTCCACACAAGCTAATCACAGATAATGGTAATTCTTTCAAGAACGTCGATTTGCAGAATCTCTGCAATGCTTTCAATATCAAGCTCAGTTTTTCTTCTCCATACTATCCTCAAGCTAATGGTCAAGCCGAAGCGTCCAATAAAACTTTGCGTAATATCCTCGCAAAGGTAACTAGTCGAGCTGGTAGGGATTGGCATTTACATATCCCTTTCGCTCTCTGGGCTTATCGGACTAGCATTCGTACTCCTACTGGTGCTACTTCCTTCTCTCTCGTCTATGGGTCTGAGGCCGTCCTTCCTTTGGAGGTCCAAATCCCATCTCTCCGTGTTTCTCTCAGGGAATTTGTCTCCGATGAGGATTATCGTCAAAATCGTCTAGCACAACTTGAATTATTAGATGAGCGGCGGCTTAACGCTCTTGAGCATCATCAAGTCTATCTTGAGCGTGTCAAGCGTGCTTATAACAAGCATGTGCAGCACCGTGACTTCAAAATTGGTGACCTTGTTCTTAAGGAAAATCAAAATGTCACCACACTCGAAAGAAGTCAACGTGGTAAGTTTGCTCCCAATTGGATGGGCCCCTACATTATCACTCATAAATATGGGTCTGGGGCTTATCGTTTATCTTCCATGGATGGTATCCCTGAAGCGGAACCTCTTAATGCCTTGCATTTACGGCCCTTCTATTGTTAAAATCTATCTTACACAAATCTAGTCGCAACTCAGATCTTCCATCCGTCCTAATAACCAGTCATCTACTTTCATGGTGATTTGAAATTGCGTGGTTCTCTGCCTATTGCCTCGTTCACCTTAAATATGAGTATCGCGGCTCTACTCATTGCACGTTTCTTTTGGATATGTTCCTCCTCATGGTAGGAATACCTTAATCACCACTTCATCTGTCCCAAGTACTTATCTTAATTGGATCTACTCGGGGCATGAGTACATGTCCTTCTATGTTCTCCTCCCCTTCATCTGATCTATCTAGGTCTAAACTCAGCTTCTTCTAAACAATTTCAAAAAGAAAAAAGAAAAGAAAAGAAAAGAAAAAGATGCTATCCAAAAGATAGACTGATCCCTTGAAGGACAGCTATCCATACATTATCAAGTGAATCCAAAAGAAAATAGACCATACCCTCGAAGGATGGCTATCATTCAAATTCAAAATACAGACCGCTCCCTTGAAGGACGGCTGTTTCTCAAAGAAATACTCAAGGCTTCTTGTAATTAATCAGCCTTCCAGTCAGTTTATACACTTTTTAGCATCACTGAAAGACTTCCCGCATCGATCAGTCTTTCCACATCAAGCAAACTTCCCGCATTGATCAGTTTGCTTTTCTGTCAAAATCATGAAGCTGAGATTTAGGACCTTTTGTCGATCATATGGAGAATCCTATTTTCCCACTATGGACATGTATTCTGTCCCTTGTAAGTTCCGACAAGATACTTACTTACTTTCCTTTCCGTTTCTATCCTAGATCTGGTTTGCGACTAGTTAGTGTCGGGTTTATTTTAATCTTATATAGGGCCTTGTATGCTTGGTCTTTCGGTTTCTTATCTGGGTTTTATCTATGGTCGGTTGGAAGTCCAACTTATCATTTTTCTTCTTCTCCGAGTGTCTTCTCTTCTAAGTCACGTTTGTTTCCCCATTTCTTTGTCTTGCATTTAGTTAAATTGACATTTCACATGTTAATTCAATAAATTTATCTTCTATCAAAATTCCTCTTATCTATCAAGACATCTATCTATATTCATTTCTCATTACATCTACCTATATCTGATCCATATATCAAACACATCTAGTTATCTATCCATCAAACTATTTGAAAAAAAAATGTACATCCAAGGTACATTACATCTATCTATACATCCAACACATGTACATCTAAGTTACACCACACCCATCTATCAAGGTTATATCCACATATCAATCTATCTAATCACATCTATTTCTATCATCTATCAGTCTCAATCTATCTAATCGCATCTATTTCTATCATCTATCAGTCTCAATCTATCTAATCACATCTATTTCTATCATCTATCAGTCTACATCTATCCAATCAAGTTTATTCATCATCTATCAGTCTATGTCTATATCATCATCTATCAGTCTATCGATTTATACTCATTTTTGCCCGTAGGTTGCGGTATCGCTTCTCCACGTCGTTTACTTCCATCTGCTAATCTCTTTGCCATAGTGTTGATGCTTGGCTTATCTATCTGATCATTATTTTGCGCTGAATGTTGCCTTTCGGCACATCTTTTAGATATCATTGTCTATTTCGAGTTTGTTCCCTTTGCGTGGAGCACTCGCTTTTTGTTTGGCCGCTTAGAGTTGCGCGGGTCTGTAGGCACTAACGTCGTCTGATTTATGGACCGGCTAGTCTTCCCTACCAATGTGTCTCTCTTTAGGTGCTGACTGTTTTGCAGTTCTCCTTACACTCATGGGTCTGTAGGCACTAACGTCGTCTCATGAGGAGACCGGCTAGTTTTCCCTACCAATGTGAGTTCCTTAGGTTGCTGCCTTTTTGTTTATTTTTATGCGTCATCAATGATCAGATCTACTCCAGACATCCAACTGGGGCATCCTGCATTTTTCACCTACCTTTTTCAAACTTGGGATCGTCTGTTATATCATCCATCCCATCCCTAGTTTGAGGGGGATCACATCATCACACATTCTTCTCTTCTTCCATCTCCTTGTTTTTGTCTCATAACCTTGCTTATCGCAAGTTACTTGACAAAAAGGGGCAAAATGTAGACACCTAAAATTGGTTACTCAATTTAGTGTCCCTCACATTCGTTTACCTGCTTAGGTAACCTGGGGCATGTTTACGTCACCAACTATCCCATTGGGATATTATCCAATTTGTGATTTAATCACTTATTCCAAATTTAATTCTTCCCATCATATCTTGCTCATGAGTGATTAAATATTAAATATTTAATTACGCTTCTTCCCATGCATCTTAATCACTTATCCACCCCAAATTTATTCTACCCATGTATCACATCTATTTTTAATCTTCCCTAAGCGGGATATTTTCCCGTAGTCGGGATAAGTCTTATTTTTCTCGAATCAATCAATTTCGCCATCTCGGGAGTCTTTTCCGCGATCGGCGCCGACCCATATGGTCGGCGCCGATTTTCTAGGAGCGGCGCCGATTATAAAAGCAAGTCCATAACTCAGTTCTAAGGACCGAAAAAGAGACGGAAGAGACCGAAAGAGACTGCGAACGAGCGAAAAAGCGAACAGAGAGCGAGAAAGATACAGGTTGCAAGAAGGAGAGATCTTTTTAGCATCAATTGTCTCAGTTAGGGCAGATCCGGTCCTAATCAATCCCTGGGAGGAGCACCGTTACTCTGCCCGTATCATATCAACCTCCCACACCACCATCCATCATCTGGTGACTCTGTTCCAGCGTCTCTCCATCTTCGGCACATCCTGCAGACTACATTCACCTTCCAATCCTCGAATCTCATCGCACAGTCCCTGATTGTTCAGTCTGCCTTCAGTTGACACTGATCTTATCCAGTCGACGCCAATCAGTCCCAGTCGACGCCGATCACATCAGTCACCGCCGATTAGACCCAGTCGACGCCGATTTCCCTACAGACAGGTAAAAGGTCACAGGTAACACAAATCCAGCATTATTTCCCTGTTCCCTGTTTTCTGTACTTTCTGTCTGCTGTTCAGTTTCTGTTTTATTACTACAATCAGAAAATCTAGTCTTTATTTACATCTTTTATCATGTATGCTCCTTTTCTTTATTGAAAACGTGGACTGACATCCGCCGAGGAAGCTTATCGCTTCTCGGACCCGCTTCTCGGGCAGTCCACCCATATATCTTCTAACGCCATCTTTTTCTGTCAAGCACCGGTGTTTTGCAGGTTATTCGGATCTATTGTGCAAATTGCTCGTGTGTGCCCGTCTTGTCTACATCGGCTTCCTCATCCGTCTACATCTTCATCAGGTATCAATTTCATTGAGGTTTTTCAGGGTTCTTGTGTTTAGTTTGGTGCATTAACTTGGACAGGTAACAAACGCGAAATTCTTGATCTACACATTCCTTGGATCAATGCAACTGATCCAAGGCTGAGTCATAAAGGTGGATAAATCCACAATCTTCTAGAAATCAAATTGAACTCAAATGTTAGAATGAAAGAAACAAAAGAGTCCAAACACATTCCGGTTCAGTCAAGATCTTAAGAGCAGAAAGGATATAATCCATATCAAGCATGACTTCCCTAAACCAAAGGAACATGTCCTAATACAGGAGAAATCATATATCAACACTTGAATGCTTTGGAGAAAATAACAACTGTTTAGGTTGTTACATGCTTGCCTCCTAAAAGATTCATTGTCTCAATGATTACATCTTTTGATTTATCTTCAGGCCAATCAATTCATTAGTTCTCTAAACAAATTACTATTCCCAACTTGAATAATTCCATAATTCAATATCGTGATACTATTCATTCAACCTGAATAATGTTTGCCCCAAAACTGTCTTACATAAAGACATGAAAAGATAATCTCATAATAATTGTTTTTTTTTTTTTTCAGTCAACAGATTCAATTCTATTCAAAAAGGAAGGGAAAAGCAGTTTTCATTTCTTCCAGATTTTTCCAAGTTGAACTTTCTTCGATAAACTGGTCCCGCTGGACCTTACATTGTTGTATTTCATGATTTCTCAAATGCAATTTGTGAGTTTCCAGCACTCGTGTGGGTTTAACCATGATTATTCCTGGGTCATATTTCTTAAGAAAAGAAATATGGAAAACATCATGCATGCAAGACAAAGCAGGTGGTAATGCTAATCGTTAAGCTACGAGATGGATTACTTCAACAATTTCGAAAGGTCCCACATAATGAGGTGATAACTTGGCAGCCTTACCAAAAGTTATTGAGCTCTTTCTTGGTTTAACACGAAGAAAAACCTTTTCACCAAGTTCAAATTTTTAGTCAACCTGTTTTAGATCAGCATAGCTCTTCTGCCTATCTGTTGCTTCCATCAATTGTTCATGAATCATTTTAACTTGCTGTTGCATTTCAGTAAGGATTTTAGGTCCAATTACCACTCTATCCTCAATACTATCCCAACTAACAAGGGTTCTGCACTTTCTTCCATAAAGTGCCTCGAAAGGTGCCATTTTAAGAGAAGAGTGATATGTGTTGTTGTATGCAAATTCAACTAATGGGAGATACTCTTCCCATTTATACTATTGATCCATGCAATACATTCATAACATATCTTCCAACACCTGATTTACTCTCTCAGTTTGTCCATCCATTTTTGGATGATATGCAGAACTAAAGTTTAGTTTAGTTTCAAGAGCTGTATTAAGTGTTTACCAAAATATTGATGTCATTCTAGGATCCCTATCAGATATTATCAATTCTGGTACTCCATGTAACCTGAAAATTTCATGCACAAATATTTTAGCTAACATAGGAGAATCATCCTTTAGATTTCCAGTGATGAAATGAGCTACCTTTGTTAGTTTGTCCACAACTACCAAAATAAAATCATGTTTATTTCTCGACATAGGCAACCCTTGTACAAAGTCCATGCTTATTACTTGCCATTTATACTACGGTATGCTATGGGGATATAATAAACCAGCAGGGTGCATGTGTTCTGCCTTCACCCGCTGACATTCTAGATAATGAGTCACATAATTAATAACATCCTTTTTCATTCCCTTCCAGAAATATTGTTGTTTTAGATCAACAAGCATTTTAGTAATACTCGGGTGCCCAGAAAAGGGTGAACTATGAAATTCAACTAATAATTTCTTTCTCAAATCATTTAGCAAAGGTACATATACTCTATTTTCATAACATAAGATTCCTTCATTATCAAAATGAAAACCTTTATACCTTTCATCTTTTGGTTCTGCAGCAAGTGCTGATTTTACTTGCTGAAAGTATATATCAAATTCTGAGGCACTTTTCACCTCATCTTTAAACTGAGTTCTTAATGTTATAAGAGTAGAAATGTGCTTCCTACGACTTAGAGCATCTCCTACTCTATTCTCCTCTCCTTTGATGTAACTAATATCAAAATCATATTGAGACAAAAACTCTAACCACCTTCGCTGTCTTACATTTAGATTAGGCTGAGTGAAAATATATTTCAGCCCTAAATGATCAGTTTTCAACTCAAAAGGTTTCCCAAGTAAATAGTGTCTCCAAACTTGAAGTGCATGAACAATTGTAGCAAGCTCTAAATCATGAGGGGCATAATTTAGCTCATGTAACTTAAGTTTTCTACTTTCATATGATAAGACATGATCATTTTGTAACAAAACACCTCTAAGGCCTTCCTCAGAAGCATCTGTTACAATAGTAATGTCTCCATTAGGGTCCGGTATTGCTAAAATAGGTGCTGAAGTCAACTGAATTTTCAAACTTTTAAAAGTATATCGGTGCAGCCACTTTAGAAAAATCTTTAACAAATTTTCTATAATAACCAGCAAGTCCCATGAAGCTTCTCACTTCATGTACATTCTTTGGTGCATGCCATTCGGTTATTGCCACTATTTTTGAATAATCAACAACAATTCCTTCTTTACTAATGACATGACCCAAATAGTGAACTTCAGTATCAAAGAAAGAACATTCGGATAACTTACCGTATAACTTTCTTTTTCTCAAAATTTCCAAGACTACCTTCAAATGCCCATTATGTTCCTCAAAACTTTTATAATATATGAGAATATCATCTAAGAATACAAGCACAAACTTGTCCAAATATTCTTGAAAGATATTATTCATTAAGTTCATGAAAGTTGTGGGTGCATTAGTTAATCCAAAGGGTAAAACCGTGAATTCATAATGTCTATACCTTGTCTGAAAAGCTGTTTTATGAATATCTTCTTCTTTAATTCTTAATGGGTGATACCTAGATCGAAGATCTATTTTGGAATAAACCGACGCTCCACACATTTGATCAAATAAATCATCAATTCTTGGAAGTGGGTATCTATTCTTGATTGTGGCCTTGTTTAACATCCGATAATCAATACACAGTATAAGTGTTCCATCCTTCTTTTTCACAAATATCACTGATGCTCCCCAAGGTGAAACACTTTGTCTAATCAAACCTTTAGACAAAATTTCTTGCAATTGAGCCTTAAGCTCGACTAACTCTGTAGAAGTCATTTAATAAGGTGCCTTACAAATAGGCTCCGTCCCTGGTTTGATTTCAATGTTGAAGTCAAATTCCCTTTTGGGTGGTAAACCTGGTAATTCCTCTAGAAATACATATTTGAAACTTTGTAACAGTGGGTATCATATTATGAAATCACCATCTTCTTCTATAGATTCAGATATATTTACTACATATAAGTACATCCTTTATTTTTAGCCTTTTTAAGTTGCATAGATGACAGTTTCCTAACTGAAATTTCCCGTTTTACACCTTGAATCTCTGCTGTTTTCAGCCGATCATCTAAACATATTATATATTTTTCAAAGAAGTCTACTTTTGCTTTATGGTTAGCTAACTAATTAACACAGATGAAAACGTCATAGGATCCCAAAGGCGCAACATAGAGGTCAACTTCCATGGAAAAGTTAGGTAATTCAAGGACTACTCCAAAAAGAAACATACTAACTGTATGAACAAAGTTATTACCATACTATATGGTCCAAGATTTATCCATTTTTCTAGCTTTTCTTTTAAGTTTAGAAGCGAGTTTACTAGAAATAAAACATTCAGTAGCTCCTGTATCAAAAAGAATAGTTACATGTATGCCAAATAACTTACCAGGAACTTCTATAGGTGTCATTTACCTTTCAGCTTGCTTGTCTGCTACTACAGCATGTATCTTATGTTGCTGATTACGATCATCCTTCTTTAAAGGGCATTGATTTGCGTAGTGATCTTTGCCACAATTATAGCAGCCTCCTACAGGTCCCTTTTTAGGCTCAAAATTACTTCCAGCCTTAAAATTATCACATTGACCTCCATACGACTTCTGCCCATTATTATAATTCTTGGCAAAACTCTCCCTTACATTTCCAGCAAGCTTATTCGTTGTCATTTTCTTATTATTATCCACTAAAAACTTATTTTTATTGCCAAAATTTTTCCATGGCCCCTTCTTGGGTGCAAGAGAAGTTGAAGAAGGGTTTGGAATCTTCTTCCGCACTTCCTCTTTATGAGAAGAAATAGCCATTAATTTTTGTTCTTGCCTTATGGCTTTTTAGACAACCCCTTCCATAGTGGTTGGGCTGTGAACATCCACCTCTCCTCCTATCATGGGATTTAGTCCCATGATGAATTTACATATTCTAAACTTCTCGTTAGTTTGATACTGCGGTACGTACTTGAGGAGTTTCGTAAACCGCTCCCAGTATTCAGTTACAGTTATCTTTCCTTGAACTAAGTTCTAAAATTCTGTCATTTTCTGATCATAGAAAAGTTGTGGCAGCCAACGTTGCCTAAAATAGCCTTTAAATTGATCCCAAGTGATGTTGGTTTCATCAATATTTATCTCATCTTTACGGCTATCCCACCATGAAGATGCTTCATGAGAAAGCTGATAGGCTCCCAAAATAGCTTTGGTTTTCTCCAAGAAGTTTCTTATTGCAAAGTACTTCTCCATTTTGCTGAGCCAGTTCTCAACTCCATCTCTAATGTGGTGCCATCAAATTTAGGTGGACTTATCCTTTTTATATCATTAGTGAGTTCTGCTACCAACTTGGCCTTTTTGTTTTCAGGTTGGACAGGTACATTTCCATTGTCATTACCAACACCCATATCAGGGTTGTCCTCAGGAGGTGGCTGATTGTTGTTACCAGCTTCATCGTCCTCCTCATTTCCCATCACTTGCTATTCAAGTACAGCCAAATGATCTCTTGTGACCAGTAGGACAGCAAGGATCTCATCAAGTTTTTGGGTTGTTGTCACCCCTTCCTCAGGTGGAGCATTATTCTCAACGTTTTCCCTTGTTCTAACAATTTTCTGTTACAAGAAAATTCAAGTTTTTATCAGATTATGGACACAATAGGTATAAGAGCTACAACCTTCAGCTCTGATACCAAGATGTAACATCCACATTTTAATACATTAGAACAAGATAAAAAAAAATTATTAGTGTTTTTCTAGTTCTAAATACATAATTTAGAACACACATATCATAACAAACATTCTTATAATAGATAACCATATGCAGCTATAATGAATCAATGTACCTCCGATCTATTCATTCCATGACTCGGTGAACTACTGATCTATTCATGTGTATCTTAGAGTTAGTGTCATCATCAAAACACTTCACTCTTGTGGTTATCCTCCCTAATCCAGGATTTTGAGTGCTCTATCCAAGGAACCTATCTGAATAATTTTTACCATTATTCATCGGCATCACGTCCCTGAGACTAGGTGACATAGGACAACGCAGTCATCAGCTTGCAATACTTTGGCCAAATATTTCAAACATATTGTTCATGTCTCTTATTCCTTGACGGCATACTCGTCAATCAGGAATATGTCCTTCACCCCACTCTGATGTTATATAGAATGTCTTATAATGACTTCTGTCAGTCCCCTTGACCCAAGTTTTCACTCTGGTATGGGTTAATATCATAACTCACGTTATAAGGAAGCCCTTGAAGGCTAGGGGTAAGCTGACATACTAGATCAACCACTATTAACCCTATGTGTCAAGGTACCTTGAGTCTTAAAGGGCTGCCTTATAACACATCCATGGTCCTAAGCAGTCCTGAAGGAAAATATTGGTCAAGTTTTGGGTGTAAATATTAATGATCAATGCAGAAGGGTGTTTCCATATGTCACCTATATTGTTTTATCCTCGAGAAGTTCTAATCTTCTCGAAGGTACAACCCTGCAGTTGACATGTGTCAACATCCTTCGATACAGCCTCGGAAAGATGTACATACCTCCAAGAAGTTACTTAAGTTGAGTTAAATTTGGATTACAGGCCCTCCTAACTGGGTAGCCTCCCCCCCCAACCTTAGGTCCCACACTTTTGGGTTACCTTACGTAATTAGGTTCAGTTTCACAGAGAAAAGTTTTAATAATATTTGAGGTCGCGACAAGGTGCCAATCGGTTCCTAATAACCTTGTTTCCTCATAATAGGGCAACAACCCTAAGTTTTCCCATAAGGAAGATAACTAAACCCGTAAGGGTTCGTATCAACCCTGAAGACTGAAATATATCAGACTTACTGCCATTAAGACATGGTGATTTAAAGCCATCAATTACATTGCTTTGACTTTGAACATTATTAGGGAGTAATAGAATACTCTTCTAGATATAGCTACATGTTAGGGCATAGTTCAACCTCAACTTCCCTTAAAATGTAGTGGTCTAATTTCCAATTTAGCCATATTCATAATATATAAGAATTACTAATCAAAACATGTAGTATTCAGTCACATAATTTTACCAGGCTTACTTAGGGAATCCATCTAGACCTCATTGCATATAATAATAAGAATGCACTCTCATTCATTCAGACAAGAGAAGATCAATTCAACAAATAAGAACATAGCCACATAAGTAATATGTTCCCATTTCATTTATTTCCAAGCCATATATAATTACAACTTATGCACTTTGGCATATTTAATACAATAATCACCAGTAAAAGAGTAACTTTCTTCTTATAGTACAATTAGAGAAATCATGTCGTTATTCATCATAAAAACCAAATTAAGAAATCTATGCATCAAATCAGATCTGCATGCCTTTACCACTTACATTGACCATCTGTAAAAATTTCTAGAATGGTTCAGTTCAGTGAACTGAGCATGATAAGCACTAATTCTTAAAACAATTGCATTCCACCAATTGTTTCCATTAAACAACCTGTTTAAATGAAATCAATTTCATCAAATACATAATCATGAATCACGCTAATTTTCTTTCTACCATTCAATATGACTTTATAACATGACTCATATTATAGTTACTATTTCAACTTAAATTTTTTCGGATGATTCATCTTATAGAAGAAAATAAGAAGAAACGATAAGAATCTTAAGTACCTAGCCGTCTGAAAACCAATAACAGTATCAATCCTAATATAATTACTCTAATCAAGGAATGAAATCTTTTCAAGGTATACAACCAACAAATTTGCATATAAACAATTCAAGTAAGAACAAATTACTGCCCCAAGCAAGTTCAACTAACGAATTTCCTCTAAACTTTTTCGTATCAATTCATAAACGTTGATAAGTATACAAAACTTTACTACAATGCTACTTTTATACAAGTAGATAACAACTAAATTTATCAATCAGGGTAATAATACTACTAAAGAGAAGGGAAAGGAGACTTCGAGTTAAGATTCAACCCTTACCACTCTTTCCACCTAAATTTTAATAGTATATTCATCTCATACCCATACTATAGAGTTCTTATAGAAATTCTAAAGAAGGGAACACTCATAATTTCCATAAAGAGAGGGAATACCTTCGTATTCCGAAATCCTATAACAACTTATCCTTCAGAACTCAGAGGAAGGAACAGAGAAAATCAGAACTCCATTTTAAACAAGTTCAGGACTATACCAACTTACCAGGAGTAATGTATATATATAAACTTAAATTCAATCAGGGAAAAAGAGAAGGCAAGTAAATCAACACCCAAGTTCACCAATAGCTCCAATCAGGTAGAACTATTTTAAAATTTGGCCATAGATCCCCAGGGTCTTGCAATTGTACAATAAACAAAAACCAAAAATTGTTACAAAATGATATAAACGTTCTAATAACAAACCACAATCTTGATCCATGTAAACAGTCTACACTTCACCCATGACTCGAATCATTTTTTACTAAGAGTTAAGGTAACTCTCCTGTTATCATTACTTACCAATAGATCAAAACTAATTATTTCCAACCATTGCACTTGATAGGTTGTTGTTTCGTTCCAAGATATTGAATCAAATTACACTTCCAGAGTTAATAGATGAATTCTAATTATAGATTTCAAAGTCACCTCTAGTAACATCAAACACAGTCCATTCCTATCCAATTAAAAAAAAACTAATTTCCATTCATGCAGATCTAGGATCACTCACGAATTGTTAGGGGACAGAGTTCATCCAAGTACGTTTTCTCTTGATCATAACTGTGTTCCAATTATCCAAGTAAAAATTGTAAAAACAACAGCTACACCAAATATTTCCTTACTTACAGAACCTATTCTCATAGAAACATTCAGACCCCTTTGAAACAAAGGTACATGATTAGAATTCAACCATATTTCCAACTCATGTGACTAAACCAGTTGAGCTTTATAGAAGGAACTAACATTTTCACCACAAATCCAACTATTTACTTTCCTGAAGCTGTCAAGTAATAGTTAGAGTTCATACAACTAAGAAACAATCATATAAACCAACCATATTTGAAACAACAGTTTATTCCGTGGTGTCTTCAAACACGAAATTGTCAAGCATGAAGTCTATCATGGTGCCAGTTTGTAAATTCAATACCTCAGCTAGACAAAGAAAATGTAAAACACTTCCAACAGAAATTGAAACCCATATAGAATTCACAGCATGGAAAGAAGATAAAGGAAGCAGATTTCATCAGGTTCTACGTATAACCGAAAATTCCCAAATCAATAAAAAGGAAAACCAATACATTGCTACAGTCAAGCCGACTGTACAAAAATCATCTGAACAGAGTTGTTCTAATGAAAGCATTTAAAGGAAAGCAAGATTTTTAAAAGTTAGGGCCTATCATTCCTGATAGTGTCGCTAAAAATTTGAAGAAGACCTCTGAATGTGCTTGCACCTTATCTTCTTCTTCCACGAAAGATTAAACAACAAAATATTGTTACCTCCATGCCTTATATATTTCCCCCGATAGAGAAGTAAGCTAGAAACTCTCAAACTTTCCATGCAATGAAGAGTAGATGGCTAGTTTGAAGAACCAGTGCTCATGCAGAGCGAAAAATGGAATGCATGGAAAACAAAACAACCAAAAAAAATTCCTCTTGCATGCATTCCCAAGAAATCTGCACTCGAGGACCAATGCTCATTAATTGCATTTACTTCCATTCTCCTGCCTATTTTCCATTGCCACCGTTTGCCAAAGTTGGTGATTGCCACAACAAAATAAACATACATTCCCATCCTTTGAGATACTGCCACGTAAGACTATATTAGCAATTTTTATCCTCCGCTAAACCTGACGGCATTCCATGTCCTTCAACCTTATCCCTTCTTAAATGCCATGGAAACCACCACCCATGACTCACGACCGTCCTTAGGTCCCCCTTCTTAGCATTTGTTAAGATAGGTTTGTGACTTAGGTTAGATCATAGGATATGACATTGGTCTCATTTCCATAGTGCTAGGTTTAGTTAACCCTTAGGAGTATTAAGCTCATAGTTTAGGACTAGGTTAGATTAACAAATCTTGTAACAGTAGGTTATAGTTTAGGTTAAAACTATTAACCTTATTGATTCTAGTTTAGGTCCCCTAAATAAGACTAATCAGTGTTAGAGTTCAAACAGGATAAAACATTCCTATATCAGATTTTGTTTGGCATCAATAATTTAAGCTTTAGATATAAAACATATACATCTTACCTAGCTTACGGTCCAGGTCTTTCCTGAGGTTACGATATCTGGAACCAAATTCTATTTACCATGATTAGCCTGAGTTAACCTCCAGAATTGATCATTCAAAGTTCAGCCAGACTTTGTAATTATCAAAAAGTCAATAAAATTTGTTCATCCTGAATAAAATTAAAACATTCCTTGGATCAATGCAACTGATCAAAGGCTGAGTCATAAAGGTGGATAAATCCACAATCTTCTAGAAATCAAATTGAACTGAAATGTCAGAATGAAAGAAACAAAAGAGTCCAAACACATTCCGGTTTAGTCAAGATCTTAAGAGAAGAAAGGATATAATCCATATCAAGCATGACTTCCCTAAACCAAAGGAACATGTCCTAATACAGGAGAAATCATATATCAACACTTGAATGCTCAGGAGAAAATAACAATTGTTCAGGGTGTTACAGTTTACCAAGATGATGTGACTATGTTTTCAAGGTAGAGAGGTGATCATTTGCAGCACTTGGAGAAGATGTTGATCAGATGTAGGGAGTATGGCATTTCTCTTAATCCAAAGAAGTGTCATTTTGGCATGTAAAAGGCTAGGATACTTGGTAAAACTTAAAAAATTCCTTGGATCAATGCAACTGATCAAAGGATGAGTCATAAAGGTGGATAAATCCACAATCTTCTAGAAATCAAATTGAACTCAAATGTCAGAATGAAAGAAACAAAAGAGTCCAAACACATTCCGGTTCAGTCAAGATCTTAAGAGAAGAAAGGATATAATCCATATCAAGCATGACTTCCCTAAACCAAAGGAAAATGTCCTAATACAGGAGAAAATAACAATTGTTCAGGGTGTTACAGTTTACCAAGATGATGTGACTATGTTTTCAAGGTAGAGAGGTGATCATTTGCAACACTTGGAGAAGATGTTGTTCAGATGTAGGGAGTATGGCATTTCTCTTAATCCAAAGAAGTGTCATTTTGGCATGTAAAAGGCTAGGCTACTTGGTAACATTGTGTCTAAGGATGGGGTCATGATTGACCCTGAAAGAGTGGAAGCAATCAGCAAAGTGCCTATCCCAAGAACCAAGAAAGGCATCCAATCTTTCTTTGGTCAAATTAATTTTATTAGAAGGTTTATTTCCAGCTTTGCTGAGTTGACTCTTCCAATTACATGCATGCTAAAGAAGGACAAAGTTATCAAATGGGAGGAGGATTCCATTCAATCTTTTGAAGGAATTAAGGAACTACTCAAACATGCACATGTTATAGCAGCTCCAAACTACAAAAGACCTTCCCAAATATTTTCCTTTGCCTTTGAATATACCATTACTTCTATTTTGATACAAAAGGATGAGAATGGGGCTGAAAGGCCTATTGCCTTCTTTAGCAAGGATTTACAAGCAGCTGAGTTGAAGTATACAATCATGGAGGAACAAGCATTTTCCTTGGTGAAAGTAAAAAAAGTTTTCAGGTCTTATATACTGAGTTCAAAAGTTATTGCTTAGGTTCCCCACACCATGGTGAAAGACATCTTATCAGAGATGGAGATCTCAAGAAAAATATGTAGGTGGGTGAAAAAACTACAAGAGTATGATATGGACATCCAAACCACAATGTTGGTACGTGGTTTGGGTCTTGCTAAGCTCATGGCTGAGAGAAACTTGCAGAATGTGGAAGTGAATCAGCTAGAGGAGGAAAGGGTAGATGTGCTTGCAAAGTTGGTAAGTTATGATTAGTACAAAGATGTGATCTTATACCTTAGACACCTGTGCTGCCCTAGTCACTTAAATAAAAATAAAAAAAGAGCCCTCAAGATGGCTTCTCAAAAATATATCATCACAAACCTTGGGTTGGCTTGGAAGAACCCTAAGGGTGTCCTCTTGAAATGCATAACTGAAGATGAAGCTCCCAAAATAGTTACTGATTTCCATGGGGGAGTTTTTGGAGGACACTTTGCTAGAAGGGTAACAACACATAAGATTTTGAGAGATGGTTATTGGTGGCCTACTCTCTTCAAAGATGTAACCCAACTGGCTAGAAAATGTAATAGTTGCCAACATTTCTATGGAAGACTTAAAGCTTCAGGCTCCCTTCCTTTGCAGCTAGTGTCAATCAAAGCTCCTTTCAAATAATGGGGAATGGGCTTCATTGGTGAGATTTTAGATCCTTATAGTGCTAGCCATAAGTGGATTCTTGTAGCCATTGATTATTTTACAAAGTGGGTTGAAGCAATCCCATGTAAGAAGGAAACACACCAAATAGTTATGGACTTCTTGTTGAATCACATCATATGCATATTTGGAGTCCCAGTCAAGATTGTAGTTGATAATGCCATGTCCTTTAGAGCCAACCCTTTAATGGCAATGTGCAATGAATATGGAATCAATCTGACTTATTCTTCAAACTATAACCCCCAAGGGAATGGACAAGTTGAGTCTAGCAATAAGAATTTGTTGAAGAACATTAGAACGACCTTGGAACAAAACAAAAAGAGGTTGGGTGAACAATTGAAATTGGTAGTATGGGCTGATAGGATAACCCCTAAAAGAGCTACTCGTAAAAGCCCATTTGAATTAGTGTATGGAACTCAAGATTTACTTCCCTTACATCTATAATTATCTTCATTTCAATTTGTCCAGCAGTTGGAAGATCAAGAGCTCAACCCATATGAATCAAGGATCAATCAAATTGTTGAGCTTGATAAAGAGAGAAGAGCATCCCATCAAAGGAATGTCATATTTAGGGAGAAGTTGAAGAGATTGTTTGACAAAAAGGTCACTCCTAGAGCCTTCGATGTTGCAGATCTGGTTTTTTTATGGGATAGCAGGCATGAAGACAAGGGAAAACATGGAAATTTTGATGCATTATGGATGGGCCCTTATGCCATTGATATCAGAATTGGTGAACACACATTTTTTCTCAAGGAATTAGAAGGGGAATTACTAGAACTACCTGTTAATGGTAGACATTTGAAGCATTTCTTGGATTAATCCCCAAATCTGAGGTATGCACCAATTATACAGTTGTATAGTCTTTTTTTTTTTCTACTATTTTGTTGGTGTGTGGTTTGCCCTTATTCTTGGTAGCCATTCTGGTTGGTTTCTCAGTTCATTTTTTGGTGAATGCTTCTGGTTTTTCGGGCTGCCTTGCATTTTGACTCCTTTTCCCAATGGATATTTTGGCACTTGGTCTATGTTTTGTCCTTGTGGCACTCACTGGGATTGCCCATCCCTAAGTAGGAGCTGATGTTGGTTCCATTTTTGAGCTTGCACCATGTTTCCCTAATTTCTTCAAATCTTTACTTGCTCAAAATCATTTTATCCTTTGAATTGATGATCTGTAATTCTTCCCCTCCAGTTGAATGCTTTAAAAATGCTCACAAACTTGTTGTTTTTCCCTAATTTTAAGAAATAATCAAAGTTTTCCCTTTTCTGTGCCCTAATTTTTTCCAATTTTGTGGGCTATGTCGTTTTTCCCTTTACCTAATCATGGAAAAATCAAAATTGATCAATTCATACTTGTTTGTATTTGAAATTCCAAATCCTAGATTGGGAATGTTGTAAAAACATGGTTCAGTTGATTTAAAATCGAAAAATCT
Organism: Taxus chinensis; assembly: GCA_019776745.2. Taxonomy (NCBI): domain Eukaryota; kingdom Viridiplantae; phylum Streptophyta; class Pinopsida; order Cupressales; family Taxaceae; genus Taxus; species Taxus chinensis. The sequence continues at coordinate 909,612,697 of CM034149.1, read as the reverse complement.
GCCATCCTTGGTGAAAAATTTAATTCTAGGGCATCCTTTGAATTTTTTACGTTTTGACAGTCATACGGGCATCATTTTCCTGTCAAATTCATCCTCAGAAGGTATTGGCAATGTGGCGGGTTTTCATTGGCCGAGGTGTGGTAGGAAATGTTTCTAACTTGTCATTTTTTTATTTTTGGCAAAGTGGTGAATTTGATCCCACGGCTCTGCCTTCCTTCATCATTGCCTACATGGCATGTTTTGATTTTACGAGGAGATGCGGGGGAGTTGGATCTCCTTAGAAAAATTTGACTTTATCTTGCAAAATTATCTATGTCAAAATTATGCCCGAAACTCCGCACCCAACCAGAGGAGGACACGTGGAAGTATATTGGTCAGAGGAGATGTGGGTGGCGGAGAAAAACTTATGAAATTTTGTGTTTCTTGGCTCAAAATTTTAAGGGAAATTTTTGGCCCTAAAGCCCTCGGCCAACTAGGAGAGGACACAGGTCTAGGAAAAATTTGGCCCAAAAGCCCTCAGCCAATCACAGGTGGACACATGTCTAGGAAAAGTCAATATAAGGGAGCGGAGGTTTTGGTGACTATGAAATTTTTAACTTCAAATGGATAGAAGTCAAATTTTGGTCCGAAGCTCCGCAACAAATTAGGAAAGGACATGTGTCCAAGAAGGAAAAAAAGGAAGAAGGGGATGAAGGAAAACTTAATGATTTTTTGCTTTGTTCTCTAAAAGTGAAAAATGAAGATAATCCTCCGCAACCAATCCTAGTGAGACATGTGGCACATTTTAAAGGTCAAAGGGGAGCGTGGGCCAACGGTGGAAATTTTGAATTTTAAAAAATTTGCAAGGGAGGTTTAAAGGAAGAAATGGAGACTTGGACCCACAACGAATAGGAGAGTGCCACGTGGTGGGGATAATTTCAAAGGTATGGACCTGCAGAGGTTTTTGGGAAACTTTTCCTTTTTTCCAAGAAAGGAGTAAAATATGCAGAATTGATCCGTAATTCCATTGGGGCCCACATATGGACATGTGGCGGGTCCAGGAAGGAGGCGGGGACAAAATGAATTTTTTTTCCAAATTTTCAAAAGGTCATAAATAAATGTTTTAAAACTACGCCCGATCCAATCATTTGTTGCCATGTGTCCAGCCTTATCCAAAAATTAAAAAAGGTAACCCAAGCTTATTTTCTAGCCCTCATCTTCCACGTGGAGGGCCAGGATTAAAAGATGGATAAGATCGATGGTTTCTATGCATCCATTTGTTTTGGCCGCCATGGGAGCTCTAGGAGGCTTGGAATCATGACTTTTGCATCAAATTTCATCAAATTTATAGTGATTTTGTGTTGTCTTGGCCTTCCAGGATCATTAACATCACTTTCGTGGCTTGATTCTTTGATTTTTTTGTGTTTTTGAGGTAATTTTTGCTCAGGCCCAAGAAAAAAATGAAAAAAAGTCAGATTTGGAATTTGTAGAGGTAATTTGAAAACGTAAAGAGGTGAAAAATGATGAGTAAAAGGTGTTTGCATGCTTGAATGATGAAAAACATACCCCAGGAAGGATATTAATCCAAATTTGTGTAATGATTTAACTTTTTGTGCACACCTAGCAACCTGTGAATGTTTTTCTATTTGATGTCATTTTCATTGAATCATGAGGTTTTTGTAACAAACTTGATCCCATGGCATACTCTTTGCTTGGGAAAGAATGCTCCAATGTGGCAAGAGGTATATAGTTCAATTTTGAGATAGGAAAGAGAGATTGAAAATTCACGAGGAAATTTTTTGAGAGAAATCTCATTTTTTGAGAAATACACCAGAGAACTAGTTTAATGTCTCATGTGTTGGAAATTCATATATGTGAGTTGGTTATAAGTTTATAGCCATCACATAGCTTTGATATTGTTCATGTAACTCTCCCTTGCTGTTGAATCTAACAAGTTTTGAATTAAATCTATGTTTTGTTTGGGCAATATGATGTCTGTTATCATTCTTAAATACCTGCAAGTAGTTTCATTGTTTTTGTTGCGATCTTTCATTGAAAGTATTTACTAAATCACACAGATATCTATCTTATTAATAGCTTAGTGGCAGTTGTAGTTTTATTTTTCAGCAGAGCTTTCATCTGGCAATAAAAACAAGTAGTTTAAAATCACTTCTCCTTCTTTTGTCAATTGAGATTGCTTGTAAGACTTTGGGGGTACCTTAGGCATGGTTTGATCAAGTATTTTTGTGTTTAATTGAGTTCTTTACTTCAATATTTTGTGGTGAGTTCTCAAAGATTTTGTGAAGAGTGCAGCCTGGGCTTCCATTTGTGCCTCTTCTGGTTGAAAGAACATCCTGATTTTTTAAGGCATTTCATCTGATAGTTGTTCAAGTATTGTAGAGATTGTCAAAGATCTGATCTATCCCAGTTTGTCTTGTCAATCCCCCACCAAAAATCATTCAAAAAAAAAAGATCCTATCATGTACTATCCCTGATTTGAATTTGTATACCCACAAAAGTTCAAAATCCATTTACAAAAGTATGCATAACATATCAGGATTTCCAATGTCTCTTGTAACCTTTTCCTTGTTTTGAGAACATACCCATGTTTTGAGAAGTGACAACTCGTGAGAGTTCAGATCTTGGATATTGATCATGTTTTCATCAAGGTCTTCATCATATAATTTTAAGGAAAGAGAAGGAAATATTCATCTCCTTCACCATTACAAGGTTACAAAATAGGTCCTCTTATCTTGGTTGCAAGGCACAACCTAAAACAGCTAGGACAAGATCAAGTCCTATTGGAGTGCTATCCATTTCTCCACAAACCTGAGTGCTAGATATACCATATCCGTAGCTACCAATGACATACAACATGGTCTAATCTTTCTTTAAGCTCCATGACATATCTATGGTGCTGCTAAGACTGAAAAGGAGAACAAATTTTGGTACCAACAGATACCACTACGGATGTTGTGTTTGCAAGTGGTACATGGGATAATAGTATGATGACCTTGTTCATAAAATCAAAGAAAAAACATTTCTATGCACAACGATGGAGGAAAGTGTGGGCAAAGAGGTGGTTGGTAAGAAATTTGAGGTTAGAGGAAAATGGTCGAGTTTGTGATGGTGGTTCGGGTGTATAGGTGGAAGTATCAAGTCCCCCAGAGGTGAGATTGGTACGAAGGTGGGGAGGACCATAGAGAATACACTCTCCGATGTGGCGATCATAGTGAGGGTGTTGGTGAATATTTCCATACTCTTGCAGGGTAAGGAATGTATTGAAATTTTATAAGTGATACTCCCCCAAAGTGAGGCATTGAAAAACACTTTCCAAGGTATCGGTGGTTGATATGTGGGTAGTGGGAATAGAAAAAGTATTAGGGGCTTGGCTAGAGGTAGTATTGGTTGGCTAAGAGGTAGATGGTTTAGTGGTGGAGGTTTTGGAAATGGTAGGGATATGAGACTCAGATGTGGGAGAAGTGGTTACGATATCAGTGGATGGGGTCGTGGGTGAAGAAGAAGTGGTTGTTGCGGTGGATGTCTTAATAGGTACAAGAACATAATTGGTTCAATATAGCATATTACAAGTCGTGAAAGGTGATGGGTCGGTAGGGATGGTGTAGTTATTCCCTTCATGTTTGAATTTAAGGCATCGGTGTAGAGTCGAAGGGACACAACCCATGGCTCGGATCCAAGGTCGGCTAGGTAATATGTTATACTGAAATTCCCCCTCCAAGACAGAATAATTCTGGGATAGTACATGGACCTACACAGACATGGAGGACAACGGTACCCAGGGTAGAGGTCATGGCATAATTTAAGGAGTGCAACATTACTGGGTTATTATGCATGCAGTTGAAGGGTATGTGCATTTGGTTTTACACATGGGAGGAAATGATGTTGATGTTAGCGCCACCATTGATCATAACGTGTCATATTTGTATATTATTGATGTATATGAAAATGAAAAGAGTGGGATCGGGGTCATCGGAATGGAGAGGAGCAATATATTCATCAGAAAAGATGAGGATGGATACTTGGTGAGTAGGTGAAGGTGTAGAGGAAGGTTGTAATTTAGTGAGAGAGGCTACATGATGGGTTGTAATGATGAAGCCTATGGGTGTAGGGTAACTTGGTAAGACCTCAATAGACTGAAGGATCTCCATAAGGGATTTCTGATGTGACTCAGAGGTTTGGACGAGGTCATATAAAGAAATTTTGAGTTGGGATTAGTGTAATTGTTTAAGTATTGTGTGGTGCATGACCCCATCAGAAATAGGGTATGAGGGACCACGAATGGTGACCTTGGGTGTGGGTGTAGATGGTATGCTAGGTACTGTGTTGATTAATGGTTTATTTTCCTTTTCCTTGCCTTTGTCCTTCTGGGTGTGGGTGGTGACTTGGATCATGTTGATTTCAAATGTCGGGGGTGGATAAAAGGGTTGTGGAGGTGGAGATGTGGGTCGTTTTACAGGTATGGGAAGAAGGTGTGGGTAGATTGGTAGAGGTGGAATATGGTCCTCATCAAGAATATTTTCATCATAAAAATTCACTTCCAGAGAACACAATTGGATAAGGGTGGTTTTTAAATCCTGATAGTTCTCGACATCATGCCCTGAAAAATGATGGTAGGCATAAATTTTACTATTATCAAACCCTTTTTGTTTGGGTTTGAGTGGGTCGTAAGGTCTAAGAGGTGGTAATGTGATAACAAAAATTTCAAGGAGTTTAGCTAGGATGATGGTGTATGATCCTGCCAGTGGATCACAGTGTGAGGTGAGTGTGAGTTTGGGTGGAATAATGGGTGATGAAGATGTGAGAGATGTCCTAATCAGAGGATTCTAAAGAGGGGAATGTTGAAGGACAAGTTTCTGGTGTAGTACCATCTTTGATTTGGGTTGTACCTTCTTGGGTAAAGGAAAAATAGGGGAACTGGTAATGGAGGGGGTAATAGGATTATCCATTTCAATGGTAGGCATTGGGATTTTCAACTTCAGTTGTACCTTCTTAGGTAGAGATGAGGAAGTAGTGCATGAAGTAGATGGAAAGGTAGATGGAGAGAGGGGACGAGTTACCCATGAGGATAATTGTGGAGTGGTAGAGGTTGCTGACAGAGACTGAGTAGGAGGTGTGGGTAGAAGAGAGGATAGTGTTATCGTTAGTGAAGAAGTTATGGAAGGTAGTGGTGGTATAGGAGGTAAGGAGGTTACCAATGATAGTGGGGGTTGTGTGGGTCATTTAGGCATATTAGCTGGTTATGGTAAGGAGGTTGTGTGGGTTCTTTCTTTACTGTTCGAAGGAGGTTGTTTTTCCAAGGTTAAGGGGTGAAGCCCTAGGATGGATGGTAGAGGTGATGGTGACAAAGGTGTGGTAGACGAGGTTGGTGTATGTATCCTAGAAGGTTGGGTCTTTCTTTTAGCCATAGAAATGGATTTAATGGAAGTTTGGGAAGATGTGGCCAAATCTAATTTGACAGGGGGATGGGTAAGGTTTGATGTCGGTATGACCCCTAAGGTGATAAGGGGTTTAGGTATGGTAGATGATGTAGGTGTATGTCGGATAGTGAGCGGAGAGTCAGGTGCAAGTGAGGATGATGAAATAAAGGGTGCTTTAAGAGGTATGGTTACATGTGGCTTGGGTAATTGAATTACTTTTGGGTAAATGGTAGAAGTATTGGTGAGTGACAACTGCATTTGGGTTGAGGTAGGGAGTAGAAGACGCCCCCAAAGTGAGGCTCAATCAACATAATCTAGGTGATCAGCCAAGCGTGAAAATGGTATTGCTATAGATGGGGCCATTGTGGATTAGGTAGTGATTCTCATAAAATGTGTTTGAGAAACAGGGAACTGGTTAACTTCAAATTATGTGGGTAAGAGAACCGAAAGTAGGTCAATGGGATCTTGGGAGGCTGTTGATCAGAGGAAAACACTTAGTAGAACTCACACTTGAAGTTCACGTGGAAGAACAAGCCATGATTAAAGGCATGAAAGCACATAAAGGAAACATGCATGGAGTGATAGAGTCGACATTCGGGACTTATCTGATTTCACGTGTAAAGTCTATTTTTAGGAGGTGGCATGCGGATCAGAAAAAAAATGCAGAGACTTACGTGCCACACATTTTCTATCTGTAGAGGATTGGATCAAAGCTTTCTTGCATGGAGAATGAGCTAATAATATATTTAATGCATCAGTTAACTATAAGAGATCTATAGATAGCACACTTGCATGTGTGGCTATAATTGTAAATGACGTGTGGCTATTATTAGCATGTGGCCTATTTTTGGAATGGATAAGTGGTGTAGGGAAAGTCCCCAACCTATATATATGTATGTATGTAGATGCAGAGATCTAGTTCGCATCTATGCAATCTAGTTCATGTTCATGTATTGATTCTATTAGTATTCAGTGATATGTATGCGGATTACTATATCAGATCCATGTGCGCTATGGCTTACGTTGACAAGTATTGTAATAAGCTTCTGTAATGGTGTTTTGATTAATGGAATATATTATCTGAATCTCTGTGTTATTTATTTATGTTTGAGTATTGCATATTCTATATTTAATCATGATTACTAGTTAAAACTTCCTCTTCCTTAGATCTGGATCTATATGCACTGTGGAATAATGGAATAAGTTATGGAAATGTACTTGTGTTACTTCATCATGCCACCATCTTTCTACAACAACCCTAAAGAGGAACCTCATACCTTTATACACTTCAGGTGACCACTCAGTTCATTCTGAGTGATGTGCCAGCGTGTCTAGGTTGTATTTGTGAATTCTAGGCTGCATCATTGTTTCCATTACCGAGACCTCTTTTTCAGTTGTTTCCTGGATGGTTCGTGATGAAGACGTATTAGTTAACGTTAGCAAGCATTGAATAATGGATACACAATCTGGAGGAAGAATACACATGAAGGTTTAGCACTGGATTCAGATTTAATGCATGCACTATGGTAGAGCAAAGTTTGCATGACATTTTATACAAGAGCTTGTTTGTTATGTTTCCAATAGAGCTATACAAGTGGCTGACTCCATATGCATCTAAACGGAATTGGAGATATCGTACACTTTTTTGGACACAAGAATAATTTAAAGCACTATATGATTATGATCTAATCTAGACTCACGCTGTGGATATGTGGTTTCATGGTGTTCTAACCAACTATATTCTAGAGTATTCAATATCAACATATTCTTGCCTAGAGGTAGCTGAATTCCAGTTTTTGTGGTATCCTAGAGGAACATACTTGCAAGTTATTCTACTGGTGATAAATATCTTGATGGTAACTTTGAACTTGGAAGAAAAAACTATGGCTAATTAAACCCCACCACACACAGTGGCAGGAACAAGACTGGTGAAAGATCCATGGCGGACTTGGTGGCAGTAAGGCAAAGAGAATAAAGGTGGCTCAAGTATAATGAGGTGAGTGAGAGGGAGATAGAGAAGTAGCGTGATGTTATAGAGTGGATGGCGTTGAGGAGAGGGATGGCTCGTGAAGGATTTGAAGCTCACATAGAAGACGTGGAGCTAGAGCATAAGGGACTCCCCCATCTGAGAAAGCATGATAGGGAACCATCTTCGGCCTCACACGAAAGCCCTCCAGTAGAGATGACCTGGGTTATGGGTGTAAATCTGAATCTACCTGTGTTATCCCTGTTTTGAGTTCACAACGAAACGATCGGATAACCCCTACAAAAATTTTGAAGTGATTTTGCATTATGACCTCTTTTAGAGAAAATCGGGTTTTCGGGTGTTACTAACAGCTTGACATAAGTTTTAACATGCTTTATGTCTTATGACTTCCGAAACTCGAAACCCGCCTTGCAATGAGAAAATCCTTTGTAATCGAGTTTTCGGAAATCCAACTCATCGGAACATAGTTGAGTTAAAACATGCTTTGTGTCGCGTGACTTCCGAAACCCGAGACCCGCCTTGTGTTAAGACAATCCTTTGTATTCGGGTTTTCGGAACTCTAAAGCATCGGGACATTCATGTTCCAAAACATGTTTTATGCGCCATGTTCTCCGATTCCCGAAGTCCGCTCAATCCTTTGTAATCGGGTTTTCGGATGTTCAATGCATCCGAACATTCATGATTCAAAACATGTTTTGTGCTCCATGTTTTCCGAAGCCCGAAACCCGAAATGCACTAAATCTCCTCGTGTCGGGTTTTCGGACTCCTCCAACATGCTGACGTGGCATTCATGCCTAGTGGTCGGTGAGTTGGCACGTGCCGAGCTGAAGTGTATTTATTACCGATTTTCTTATAAATACGCGGATTTCCACGTCATTCTTACCGTTCATATTTTTAATTCGTGGATTTTTCGCATGCTCTTCCGCTCCCAAAACCCGCAAACTCGCGTTACCAGACTGGATCGTTTGTTTTCGATTTTACCTGTCTCGAATTAAAGGTATTTTTCGTTCCTTCTTTATTCTTGGCTTTTCTGGATCGACTGCGTGTATTTTCTTTCCAATTTCTTGCCAGTTGTTGAGGGTTTTTCTTCCTTCTTCTTTCTGTGTTGTTTTGGAAAGGGTTTTGGGTTTTTAGGGTTTATTTTATTTTTGAGACTATCAATTGGTGCTGTTCCTTCCAAATTCCAATTACTTGCATGATGTATGGAATATGAATAACAAAAAAGAAAGGAAGTTGTGTATGTAGAAATTCAAGGAAAGACTCTGTTTTTGTTTCCCCGGATTTGAAGGTTGTGTTGGCAGATTCAAAAGTCCGAAGAACATTGGAAGCTCGAAGTGACGGGGTTTCTCAACATTCCGACCTCAACACTAAGTTCCAGGCATCTCCTAAGTTCCGTCATCAAAAGTGGGTGCCGGGTTTTCTCCTGTTTCCGCCATTGAAAGCAAGTGTCGGGTTTCGCCAAGATTCCGACATATCAGACCTGTCGGGTTCTCAAAGTTTTCCGATATCTTCTTCTGCGTGTCGGGTTCTTCTCTTCTTCCGACACATTCAGTCAATCGGGTTTTTCAGTGTGCACAGCATCTCCGGAGTTCCAAGCCTTTCTCCTTCCAATATTCTTCATGTCGGATCCTGGTTCATCACAGGAGAAGGCCGAAAAAATCTAGCAGGATGAAATACAAATTTAAGAAACCAGAATCCCCGTCATATATCGACTGTAATTATGATATCAGGGATACTGAAATGGGCAACATAGATATGGACGACTTTTGGAATAGGGTGAAGAGTTCTTCTCAAACCCCATGGATGGTGGCTTTAGCTAACAGTGGCTTGCCCCTTGCAGCAGGCTTCCCCATGTCTGCCCAATGTCCAGAGTTTGTTTTGACGTGTGCATCCAGCTACGACTCAGCTTCTCATTCCATAAGGAGTCAGGATGGTGAAGTAGTTATCAAACTAGATGGGGCTTATTTTGATGATCTCCTGAAACTACCAAATTTTGAAGAGTATGGGGCCCTAGACATCAAGTCGGCTCAGAAGGCCTGGGACAGTAACCAGGAGAATTGCATTAAGGATATCAATAAGAAGTTCTTGGTCAAGGCAAAACCAGTAATATCTAGATTTCCAAGAACTATCCCTAGATCGGATTTCATACAAGAAATCAACGATATTATCACCCTACTGAGCCGGGTTTTTGGCTTGCCGGAATCAAATTTATTTCATGGATGGATGTACCAATTTATGGTCACCATCAAGAAGAACAAGCAAGGGATTGACTGGGGGAACCCTTATCAGTGATGAAATTGATTCCCAGATGACGACGGTCCTGTCAACCGGAAAGTTTTATATGTTCTCATATGTGGCCTATGCAGCAGCTGGGATGAGGAGCTATCCCGGGCTGGAGACTAAAGGAAGCAGAATGACAAATCCAGTCTATAAGTATTATCCTCAAATAACAAAGAAGGGGTCCAAGGACATTTTAGGAGGGTAAATGACGCCTTTTTCTACGAGAACATCTGCCAGCTGAACCCAGGGCTGAGAAAGACAAGGGTCTCAGACGAGCATGGGCTGAAGTATCTAAATGGGGATGTACCTTCTTGCAGTCATCAAGAAGTTTACCTACCTTCGAACGGTCATGTACTCTGGGCGAGCCTTTCTGTCTGCCTCGCTATCCAGGGGATAGATTGATATTGCTAGAATTGGTCAGACAGCTATTGGATTTTCACAAATTCCAACAGAGCAAGCATAAGGCAGCTGTATCCTTCCCAATTTCTATTGGGAGATATACTTGCTCGACAGTGGCAAAGGCTAAAAATGTTGAATGTGAACTCCAGGAGAAATTAAAGAAGCATATGAAGTCTCGGGATGGTTTTGACATCCGAGGAGTACTTAGAACCTATGGAGCCCTACATCTGCACATGCCCGACATTGAGGATATCTGGGTGGATCTGGCGTAACGAAGTTGCAGTTCGTAGAAAAGATAATAGTAGGTTAACTATTAATGAGATTCAGACGCTAGAGGCTTTCTGATTTGCCAGATGCACAACTGACATGAAAGTGTGTTGGATATGTCCTATGATGGGCTTAATGAGATCGATACGTTTTCCCCGCCCTATTGATTGGTCGGGCCAGCGAAAAACGCCTCTAATTCCAACGAAATTTTAGGTTCAGAGCCCTAATTCTGGATTCGTGGCTCGTACAAAGAAATGGCTCTCCTCTTGGGGGATGAAATTTTTTAAAGGATGGACTAAGTTTCCAAAATTGGCTTGCTTCTGGAGGCGGGGCCCTTCCAAAATATGAAGAAGGGAAAAGGAATCTACTGGGGGGTCTATAAAAATCAAGATTCTCCCAAGAAGAGGAAAAGAAAGACCAATCTCTTCAATTGTCTCTCCAGCTCAAATGGTGGTTGTGGCCAAAATCACCAACACCACCAGGAAATTAAGGAGAAATTAATTTGGAAGAAGGAGGAAAGCCAGCTTCTGTCTTCACCATTTGCTGATTGCTCAACTAGAGAAAGACCTTATCATCTTTGCAGTCAAGGCTTGGAAACTAAATCTGTGCCTCCCCTCAACACCAACTTCAGCCCCCTCATTCCCATCCACTTCTTCCAAGCATGGCCAATATTTTTCTCTGGGCTCTCACCCCTCTCTACTGGAACCCAAGTGATCACCAACACTCCCCCACAACCTGTGCCTCTATTCATCTGCACCTACTACCCACGTTGACTGTCTGGTTCCCCCCTTCAATAGTTAGAATCTGCTCCCCTTGAGAGTAGAATACCAGTTACAACTACACATTGGCAATTTCCTCTGATACTCCACAATGGCTACTTGAGCAAACTCCGAGGAAGAGGAAGAAAGTGATTGTACCCTACCAGCCTTTGATTTCAGCTCACTCAAGGCTTTCTACTGCGAGATCAGCCAAGAAACTAAAAAACAGTTTCAAGGTTTTGGTAGATGCTTCAGGAGATAAGTTCGCAGAGATTGCCACTTCCTCAGCTGACAAAACTAGAGATGATGTAACCAGCTGCTGATACCAGGTAACTAGGGGATGTATCTAGGGAAAGAGTAACCAGGCAGAAGGATGTGCAACACGATGCACGGCTTCAATAGACATGATTTTGGTGTGCCAAAAAGTTGAAAGAAACAAAACGTCAGCAGAGATGAGCTTAACGAAAAGTGGATTGGAGCAGGTTGACAGAGGTTTGATTTATTAAACTCTCAACACCCCCTGGAATCCATACATCTTCTTCTGGTATCGCCGGATTCGATTTCTCATCGGTGCAAAATGAGAAGATTGCTAAAACAAGGAAGAGTGGTTGATGAATCGGAATCCAGTGCTCCAACAAGGGAATGGACAAGTAATTTCAAGACGTTGTGAAAGTTCATCAGTCTTGGCAGAGATTAGAAGAAGGAGAGAAGATGGAGAGGAATTCACTGACGAACTTGGACAGCTTGATTGACTTGTGAAGCTCTCCAATAGAGCTATACAGTTGGCTGACCCAGATGCATCTAAACGGAAATTGGAGATATCGTCACTTTTTTGGACAAAAAGAAAGATATTTTAATAAAGCCCTATTGATTATGATCTCTATCTAGCTCACTCTGTGGATATGTGGTTTCCATGGTGTTCTACTAACCACATATTCTAGAGTATTCAATAGCAACCTATTCTTGCCTTCATCTTGCCTATCGGTAGCTGAATTCCAGTTTTTGTGGTTCCTAGAGGAACAATACTTTTGCAAGTTATTCTACTGGTGAGATATCTTGATGTACCCTTTGAACTTGGGAAGAAAAACTATGGCTTATTAAACCCCACCCACCACACACGTGGCCAGGACAAGACTTGTGAAAGATCCATGGCGGACTTTGTGGCCATTAAGGCAAAGAGCATAACGGTGCTCATATAATGAGGTGCGTGAGAGGAGATAGCGAAGTATCTTGATGTTATAGAGTGGAGGCGTTGAGGAGAGGATGGCTCGTGCAGGATTTGAAGCTCGCATAGAAGACTTGGAGCTAGAGCATACGGGACTCCCCCATCTGAGACAGCATGAAGGGAACCCTCTCGGCCTCACACGAAAGCCCTCCACAGTAGAGATGACCTTGGTTATGGGTGTAAATCTGATTCTCCTGTGTTATCTCCCTGTTTTTGAGTTTTCACAACACAACGAACGATAGGATAAACCCCTACAAAAATTTTGAAGTGATTTGCATTATACCTCTTTAGAGAAAATCGGGTTTTCGGTGTTACTACTAACAGCTTGACATAAGTTTTAACATGCTTTATGTCTATTACTTTCCGAAACTCGAACCCCCCTTGCAATGAGAAATCCTTTGTATTCGAGTTTTCGGAAATCCAACTCATCGTAACATATTTGATTTAAACATGTTTGTGTCGCTGACTTCCGAAAACCCGAGAACCCCGCCTGTGTTAAGACAATTCCTTTGTATGCGGTTTTTCGGAACTGCTAAGCAATCGGTAACATTCATGTTCCAGAACATGTTTTACTGCGTCCATGTTCTCCGATTCCCGAAAGTCCGCTCCATCCTTTGTAATCGGGTTTTTCGGATGTTCAATGGCATCCGAAAACCCATCATGGATTTCAAAAATGTTTTTGTGCCCATGTTTTCCGAAGCCCGAAACCCTAAATGGGCACTAATTCACTTCTTCCTCCTCGTTTTCGGGTTTTCGGACTCCTCCAACATGCTACTTGGCATTATGCCTAGTGGTCGGTGAGTTGGCACTTGCCGAGCTTAAGTGTATTTATTACCCGTTTTATTATAAATATACCGGATTTCCACGTCATTCTTACGTTCATAATTTTTAATTCGTGTTTTTTTCGCATGCTCTTCCCTCCGCCCCCAAACCCGCCCCACCCAAACACTCGCGTGACCTCCCACCGACCCAACTGGATCGTTTGTTTTCGAGTTTACCTGTCTCGAATTAAAGGTAATTTTTTCGTTCCTTCTTTATTCTTTTGGCTTTTTCTGGATCGACTCGGCGTGATTTCTTTCCATTTCGTGCCAGTTGTTGAGGTTTTGTCTTCCTTCTTCTTTCTTGTGTTTTGGAAAGGGGTTTTTTTGGGTTTTAGGGTTTATTTTATTTTTGAGACTATCAATTGGGGCTGTTCCTTCCAATTCCCAATTACTTGCATGATTATGGGACTAGAATAACAAAAAAGAAAGGAGTTGTGTATGAGAAATTCAAAGGAAAGACTCTGTTGTTTGGTTTCCGTCCCGGATTTTAAGGTTGTGTTGGCCTATTCAAAAGTCGACGAACATTTTAGCCGAAGTGACGGGTTCTCAACATTCCGACCGTCAACACTAAGTTCCAGGCTATCTCCTAAGTTCCGTCATCAAAGTGGGGTCCGGGTTTTTTCTCCTTTTTTGCCGCCATTGAAAAGCAATGTCGGGTTTCGCCAAGATTCCGACTATCACGACCTTGTCGGGTTCTCAAAGTTTTTCGGCGATATCTTCTTCTGCGTCGGGTTGCCTTCTCTTCTCCGACACATTCAGTCCAATCGGGTTTTTCCTTGTGCACAGCCTCACTCCTTCCGGACGTTCCAAGCTTTCTCCTTCCATATTCTTCATTCGGAATCCGGGTTTCACATCACAGGAGAAGGCCGAAAATCTAGCATATGAAATACAAAATTTAAGAACCAGAATCCTCCACCGTCATATTCGACTGTATTAATATATCAGATACTGCAATTGTGCACATAAGATATGGACGACTTTTGGAATGGGTGAAGAGTTCTTCCTCAAACCCATGGATGGTGGCTAGGCTACGTGGCTTGCCCCTTGCACAGCTTTCCCCATGTCTGCCCAATGTCCAAGTTTTGTTTTGACGTGTGCGATCCAGCTACGACCTCAGCTTCTCATTCCATAAGGGAGTCAGATGGTGAAGTTATGTATCAAACTAGATGGTGCTTATTTTGATGAATCTCGATCTCCTGAACTACTACCAAATTTTTGAGCTTTGGGGCCTAGACATCAATCGGCTCAGAGCCTGGGCCATATTAACCCATGATAATTGCATTAAGGATATCAATAAGAGTTCTTGTCAAGGCAAAACCATAATATCTAGATTTCCAAGAACTATCCCTAAATCAAATCGTATTTCAGACAAGAAAGCAACGATATTATCACCCTATACTGAGCCCTGGTTTTTTGGGCCTTGCCGGAATCACAATTTATTTCTGGATGGATTTACGTAATTTAAGTCCACCATCAAGAAGAACAGCAATGATTGACTGGGGGACGACCTTATCATATCAGTGGGATGAAATTGATTCCCGTATGACGACGGTCTGTCAACCGGAAAGTTTTATATGTTCTCATATTGGCCTATGCAATCAGCTGGGATGAAGGAGCTATCCCGGGCTGGAGACTAAGGACGCAGAATGACAAATCCAGTCTTAAGTATTATCCTCAAATAACAAAGAAGGGGTCCAAGATCATTTTTAGGAGGGTACATTACGCTTTTTCTACAGAACATCTGCCAGCTGACCCGGCTAGCAGACAAGGTCTCAACGAGGCATGGGCTGAAGTAATCGAATGGGGATGTACCTTTTGCGTTCAAGAAGTTTTACCTATTCTAACGGTTCATGTGACTCCCTCTGGCGGAGCCTGTCTGTCTGCTCGCTATCCAGGGGATATGATTGATATTTTTTTTTTTTTGCTAGAATTGGTCGACAGCTTTGGATTTTCAACAAATTCCCAACATAGCCAGCATAAGGCAGCTGTATCCTTCCCAATTCTATTGGGAGATATACTTGCCTCGACAGGGCAAAGGCTAAAAATGTTGAATGTGAACTCACATGGAGAAATTAAGATCATATGACGTCTCGGATGTTTTTGACATCCGATTAGTACTTTAGAACCTATGGGAGCCCCTACGTCTGCACAGCCCCGACATTGAGGAATTCTGGGTGGATTGCGTAAACGAAGTTGCAGTTCGTAGAAAGATAATAGTCGGTTAACTATAAAGATTTCAGACCTAGAGCTTTCTTCTGATTGCCAATGGCACAACCTGACATGAAAGTGTGTTGGATATGTCCCATGATGGGCCTTAAAAAGAAGATTCGCTAGTACGTTTTCCCCCGCCTATTGATTGGGCGGCCACGAAAAAGCCTCTATCACGATCGGTCCCTCCCTAATTCTGGTCTCGTACCAAAGAAATGGCTCTCCTCTTGGGAATTAATTTTAAGGATGACAAGTTTCCTCACAATTGGCTGCTTCTGATCGCGGGGCCCGCCTCCAAAAGAAGAGGAAGAGGATCTACTGGGGGGTCTAATAAAACAAGATTCCCAAGAAGAGGAGAAAGACCAATCTCTTCAATCAAATATCAAAAATACAAAATCCCCACTCAAATGTGTTGTGCCAAATTCACAACACCACCGTAATAGGAGAAATTAATGTGGAATAAGGGGAAGCCAGCTTCTGTCTTCACCATTTGGCTGATTGCTCAACTAGAGAGACCTTATCTCCCTGCAGTCAATCTTTGTAAACTACTCTTGCCTCCCCTCTCGAACAACCACTTCAAAGCCTCCTCATTCCCCATCCACTTCTTCAGATGGCCAATATTTTCTCTGGCCTCTCAACCCATCTCTACTGGCACCCAAGTGATCACCACACTCCCCCACAACCTGTGCCGCTATTCATTGGCACCTACTACACGTTGACTGCTTTTTCCCCTTCAATAGTAGAATTTGCTCACTCCCTTGAGAGTTAGAATAACCAGTTACTACAAAAAATTGGCAATTCCTCTGATATCTCACAATGGCTACTTAGCAAACTCCGAGAAAGGAAAGTGATTGTCCCCTACCATCCTTTGATTTTCAGCTCACTCTCAAGCTTCTACTTTTCTTAATTCTTCACTTTCTACACTGGCGAGAAGCAGCCAATAACTAAAAACATTTCAAGGGGTTTTGGTAGATTCTCAGGAGATATTCGCAGAGATTCCACTACGTTCCCTCAGCTGACAAAACTAGAGATGATGTAACAGCTGCTGATTACCAGTAACTAGGTGTCTCTAGGGGAAGTAACAGCAGAAGGAGTGCAACACGATGCCCGGCTTCCATAGAACATGATGTTGCCAAAAGTTGAAAGAAACAAAGGGCCGTCAGAGAATGACTTAAACAAAAAGTGGGCAGTTGACCAGAGGTTATTGATTAAACCTCAACACCACCTTGGAATCCATACCATCTTCTTCTTATCGGCCGGATTCGATTTCTCTCATCGTGCCTACGTTGAGAAGTTTGCTAAAAAAGGAAGCGTGGTTTTGATGAGGATCCAAATTGCCCACCCGACGACAGGGAAGGAATACTTCAAGACGTGTGAAGTTCATCAGTCCTTGGCAAGATTCAGAAGGAAGGAGAGAAGATGGTGAAGGAATTCACTGAAGAACTTTGACAGATCTATTTGACTTGTGAAGCTCTCCAAGTGCTAAAGCAAATACCAGCACATCTCTTGGTAGAGAAAGGCGTTCTTCCACATAACAGATAAACACTTTCAGCTGATCAAGGCCATCAAGTTCAGAGTAAAGAATCCTCAACGAAGCCTGCCGCAAGTTGAGAGAATCAAGGGATAAATTGATCGATGGGAAAAGTGATCTGGAAGAAGAATTGCTAAAGATTTGTCCAAAGGTGTCAGTTGGGAACTCAAGTGCCCTATCAGCAGATGATCTCTTCAAACAAGTTCAAGAGACTGTTCAGCATGAACCTGTAGATGGATTTCGACCTTGAAGTCATTGGTCAGTTTTGTGAGGATTGAACATACGTTGGAGGCCTTAAGAAAGCTCAGCAAAGGTTGAAAAAGCTTCCTGGCAGTGCCAGGTGATATCCATGAGACCTGCGAAATGTGGAATGATCATTCCACTGCACCTGAGGAAAATGAAAATGCAAGGCATTATTCGGAAGTTCCAGGAGTTCCGGAACAAACAGTCTCAGCTGGAGGAAGAGAAAGAAGAAGAAGCAAAAAATGATGATTCAGATTAATTCCCAACGTCCCATGTCATTTCTATTTTAGATTGACATGTCTTTGTTATTTCCGTTTTATCATATTTTTAATTCATACTTTGACTTGATCTCCTGCGTGAGAATCATGCAAAGCTGAACTCTAGTTAGCATGCTACTTTTCAGGATCTGTCCTGTTTTTATCTCTAGCTTCTTTTGTTATAAATAAGGGATGCTTGTGCATTCTAAAGGGTCGAGAATTTTTTGAAGCATTGAGAGGCTATTGGAAAGGATAAAAACTTTGTGTTTTCTTTCAATCATTTTGAAGAATAGAAGTTGATATTGTTTTGCAGACTTTGTGTTGTGAAATATATCTTATTTAAGATAGTGTTCTTATGTTCATGATCTTAAAGCTATTCTTTGCATGGAATCTCAGTGTTTCTAATTATCTCGGACACTATATCTGTGATCTAAAACTCGTATGATTATTTCGTGCTCTGTGTTTACTCGAAAGAAAATACGTTTCTCCCATTTCTTTTCTACCGTGCTTCTTTCACTGTAACAGTTTTCTAACCTATTTTGACTTACGAAGCAATATCCTTGAATCGTGTGAATGTGGATTTCGGGATTTCATCCCAACCCCAATGGTTAGATTAGTGTGAATATTGTAGATATTATTTACTGTGTTTTAGATTAGCAATAAACAGGCAGCCTCACCTGTCTTTGAGGAGGGATTTAATCCCATGTATTGTGGTTGAAACCTCATATTTTGGTTTGACAAAATAATCCGAACCAACGTTTTTGGCGACTCCGCTGGGGAAATACGGATCAATAGTATAAAGCTTATCCGCCTCGTGTCTGGTGACTCCATATTGCCTTATTTTTATAAAGATCTCTTTTCAGTTCAAAGCTGCCAGGGAGGATCTTCACTCGGGTCCCGCCGAGCTCAAGGTGAATTGATCCCTTTTTGAGTTGCTGCAACAGCACAATTTCAGCCTTTCTTCATTAAGACAGCGTTGTCTCTACCGAAGCCAGAAGGTTCTTCACCTGTTCGGAGAAATCGGATCCCTGACAGAACGGGAAGCATCTGCAACTTTTCGGGCACTACTCTTGTCTGATACCCGGATCCCTGTACGCACTCTTTTCAGGAGAATGGTTGGTTCAACCTGTGCCTTGGGGTGCAGTCAGTGGGCCTCTTACTTTGACTCCTCCATTGCATGAGTTACCACGTGGATCACGTAAAACATTCCCAAGTTCAATGGGGATGGGAAGTAGCATCCTGATGAGCATATTGCGTCTTTCTTTGTTGCATGCGGTGTCCTCGGAGTGGCCCACGAAGATGTCTCCGTTGACTCTTCGTTGAAACATTGCAGGGAGTAGCAGCTGAATGGTTTTATCACCTCCCCGAATGCATGCATTCTAGATTGGGCTACCATGTGAACCAAGTTTGAGGCACGTTTCAAACCAGCCGAAGATTCTCATGCATGTTAGCTCAGCTTACTCATATGAAGAAGGAATCGCATGACCTATGCGGGCATTTGGTGGCTAAGTTCAATAAGCTGATCCGGAAAATTCCAGTTATAGCTGTACCAACTCTGGAGAATCAAAATGCTTCTTCATCAATGCCCAACCTCCTGATATAAGCTTTTATATTACGAAGGTCGGTTATCCCAGATCTGGCTACTGCTTAGTCAACTGCTACTGAAATAGAGGATGATCTCATCTTGGCCGAAGGATCAAGAAAGACATACCCAAACTCAAAAATCAGGTTCTTCTCAAGGTAACACAGATCCTATGTTTCAAAAATGGCTAATGATTTGATTGCTTTAAAGAAGCAAATGTCTCAGCAGGTGAACAATGTTCCATATCGGGATATACCTAGGCAGAATTTCAATAATAACAATGGTGTACCTGCCAGAGATAGGCCACAGTTAGCTCCTGCTCAACCGAGATTAGCAATTGAAGCTCCGCCTGTTAATGCAGCAGTGGAAATAATTGAAGAAGATGATGAACTAGAAGAACAAGATTCTCGTGAGGATTTCGAAGCTTCAGGATATGCTGATGAGTCTTATGACGAGTCAGCTGGCGACTCCAGCATTGGTTATTTGGAATATGATTAAGATGAATGTGAGCCAGATGGTCAATCATTTGTTGTTTTCACTCGGTCCCAAGTCTCAGGTTCCCAGAAAGCCTCTGGAAAATTACTAAGGAGAAGAATAAGGAACCTCCTGTATCCATAGTCAAAAGGGGGTACCCCTATTTCGGCGCAAACTGAAGAGAGGTTACTAAAAAAATAGCTGCTCCTTATTTCTCCTTCTCCTAAGGTCAGTGCCCCAGCACAAGCTCATATAATTCAAACTGAGCCTACTATCATTCCTTCTTACACTGCTTTCGATATTATTGATCATGCAAGAGAACCAAAATTCAAATGTCAGAAAGCAGAATACCTTCAGTCGAATCCCGAACAATTTGAAAGCTAGCCAAGTTCATCAGAAGTGAAAGCGGCCGTTCCATCACCTGCTAAAGGTCGCCTTTCAAATCCTACTCAACCCACACCTCAGAATAATCTGACCTCTGTTTTCTTCCTCAGGAAAGATTGAACCATTTTATTTGTCTCTACTTATAAATGGTTTCAAACTCAGCAATTGCATCATTGACTCAGGGGCCTCTGATAATGTTATGCCCGCAAAAGTGGCCCATGCCCTTGGGCTTACTTGACTAAATCATATGGACAGTGCTATTCCATGGAAACTAAACAAGTCCCTCTGATTGGCCAAATTAAGGACGCACAGTTCGCATTTGTTGCTTTTCCTGAGAAGAGAGTGAAAATGACTATCCTAGTTGCAGATATTCCTGCAGCTTACGGCATTCTCTTGGGTAGAGGATTTTGTAAAGATGTCGGAGGAGAGATTAGTATGGATTGGACCAAAGCTAAGATCCCAGTCAAAGGGGTTCAACAGGTTCTTCATCCTGAACCGTAGGCAAAGTATTTGTGACTAAATCAGATGATCCTAAGGCTCAGATTCTTTTCGAAGATGCTAGCTTCAGGAATTATTTCATGGCTTCAGAGATACCATTGTAGATGTGGAAGAGGAAGATCCCAATGCAATTTGGATGCTTAATTTGATGGTAGCTGCTCAACTTCTGGATCAGGCGCTGGTGTTGTTCTCATATCTCCTAGCTCCGAGATTTTCCCATCAGCTTATAAGTTACAATTGATAATACTAACAACACGGCCGAATATGAAGCCCTGTTATTAGGATTAGAATTGGCTAGACAGAAGGGAATCAGGAATCTCAAGGTGCAGGAGTGCAGAGCTGATTGTTAATCAGGTCAGGGGTGTATATCAGGTGAAAAATGATCGGTTGAGGCATTATAGGAACAAAGTGTGGGGTAGTATAGAATGCTTTGATGCATTTTCTATTAAGGCAGTTTTAAGAGATTATAATGACAAGGCTGATTCTTTGGCCGTATCTGCATCTCTTCTTCTTCCTCATCTCAGTTCAAGCAAGACACGTACTCTTATCGAGTTTGTGTACTGCCCTAGCATCCCAAATAATGCAACTCACTAGCAGGTATTCAATGATGATCAACAAGTGTTGGATTTCCTGGAAAAGGCTGACAATTTCAGTGAATTGTATTTTGAAGGTTCGGAAATCAGCCTTTCATGAAACTATTTTGGATCCATATCAAGAGATTGATGGTGAATTTATCCAGCTGAAAGGCAACAGATACCAAAAGGTCTGGTTTTCTCTGGAGGGTCTGTTTGACAAGCATGATCGCTTCATCCAAAACAAAAGGCAGGTTGAAGGAGCTTCTTCTTCCTCTGAAGTGGATCAAATCAATCTAGGTTCATCTAATCAACCTCGGATGGTGAATATCGGTAAATGTTGTTCTCCTGAAGAGAAGGAAAGATGCACTTCTCTTTTGAAGAAATACATCGATGTGTTAGCATGGTCCTATGCAGATTTGAAATCTTTCAAGCCAAGGATGTTCAGCACAGTATTCCTCTGAAGCCTGATGTGAAGCCTTATAGACAGAAGCAAAGGCATTACAATCCGAAGATTTTAGGGACCATCCTGGCAGAAATTCAGAAGATGTTAGATGCTAGAATTATTTCCCAATCCATCACTCCACTTGGATTGCAAACATTGTTCCTGTCAGAAAGAAGAAGTGGCGAGATCTGGGATTTGTGTTGACTTTCAGGAACTTGAAATCAGTCCTCGCTGAAGGATAACTATCCCTTGCCTATCATGGACCAGGTACTACAAACTGTTACTGGATCAGAAATGTTATCCATGCTCGACGGGTTTTCGGGATAATAAATCAAGTCGAAGTAACCACAGAAGATCAACACAAGACAAAAGCTTTCACGACCCCATGGGGTACCTTTGCTTACAGGAGGATGCCATTCGGCCTAATCAACGCCGGAGCTACTTTTCAGAGGGCTATGGACCTAGCATTCAGAGATCTGATGGGTAAGGTCATAGTCGTGTATTTGGATGACTTGGACTGTCTTTTCTAAAAAACGAAGTGATTCATTATGATCAGTTAGAACAGGTACTTCAGAGATGCAGACGTCATGGAATTTCGTGAATCCTAAGAAGTCCATGTTCGGGGTTACAGAAGGAAAGCTGCTGGGTCATATTGTGACCAGAGAAGGAACTAAAATTGACCCAGAGAGGGTAAAGGCCATTCAGAGTCTTACTTTACCAACAAGTAAAACCGGAGTTCATCTTCTTTCTTCTTCGGAAAAGTTAATTTCTTGAGAAGATTTGTACCTGACTTCGCTGACAAAAACCAAGGATATCCTTGGAATGATTGAAAGGAAAAGACCCATTCAGATGGAGTGCAGAAGGGAAACTTCATTTGAAGAAATCAAAAAGGCAGTTGCTTGCGCTCCTACCCTAGTATGTCCAGACTTCAAGAAGATTTCATCATGTATATATGCTTCTGCCCACAACAGTGTCAGCGATCCTGATGCAGGAAAATGAGAAGAAGGCATTGAAGCTCCTATAGCATTCATGAGCTGTTCCGTTGAAAAAGAGCATGAATTGAAGATGTCGCAGATTGAAAAACATGCTTATGCGGTGGTGCGATAGCGGTGAAAGCATGTCAGGTACTATGTGCTGAATTCTGCATACTCGTGTTCTCGTTCCTGTACTGCCTGTTAAATCCATTCTAACTCAACAAAGAGCTGGGAAGCCAAAGAGGTACTTGGATAGCTAAGGTTCAAGAGTACGACTTGGACATCAAACCTACCAAGTTGGTACGAGGTAAGAGGCCTGTGTCAATTGATTGCGAGACATGCTGAAGCAGAGTGTGAAAAGAATCAAGATACTTCTTCAGAACTGCCTACGGTGCTTTTTGTCAGTACGACCGATGGAATTGGTACAACGACATCGCTTTCTTCCCTAACTTATGGTGAATGCCCTCCGCATTTAAATCAAAAGAGAAGAGGACCGTCAAGTTGAGATCTGCGAAATACCTTTTGTGGAATAATGCAATAGTACAAGAAATGGTATCGATGGGTGTCTTCTTGCGTTGTGTTGATTAAATAGCAACAGGAAAAGTTATTAGAATCCTTTCATAGCCTAGCATGCGGAGGACATTTTTCATCTCTGTAATAGCGTATAAGATCTTATGGCTAGGTATTATTGGCCTACTCTTTTCCGGGACTCAGCAAATGGGTGTCTAAATGTGAAGCTTGTCAACATTTTGTTGGTCGTCCCAAGTTAGCAGCTCTTCCTCTGAAGCTGTGGTGATTGAAGAACCCTTTTCTCAATGTGGATTTGATTTTATCGGAACATTGATCCCTGCTTCCAGTGCTGACACAACTAATGGTCTAACATTCTATAGATTAGTTTACCAATTGGTAGAGGCTTCGCCAATCAACCATGTTCAAGCAACTTCTGAAGCTGTTTGCAAATTCCCTTAAGAAACATAATTGTCAGATTCGTGTAACCCATAAGTTGTAGCAGATATGCTGCCATTTCTCGTCACATGAGTTAATCTGAGTTGTTTTCTATGGATTCGGCATACTACTTTGGCCCTTCATCTGACTATTATCCCCAGGGTATGGGAAATCTGAATCCAGCGCCAAGAATCTGGATTTACTATAAATCAGGAAACTAGTGGATGAAAATCAAGGCTGGCACAAAGCATTGTTGATGCATTGGTGGGCTGATCGGATCCCTTCCAAAGCGAGCCATAGGGATGTCCCTTTTCAATTGCTATAACGGGATTGATGATGAAATTCCTATCCAGTAGAATTGCCGGCCTTACAGTTGGCGAAGCAGTTGAGATGTAGCTTTTTCAGAATTCAATCGAAAGAGGGTTATGTACCTAACCAAGCTAGAAGAAGAGCGATCAAGGTGATTGATCGTATAGCAGATCATCAGTGCAGGGTGAAGAAGATTTTTGATAAAAAATTCAAAGCAACGTGACTTCCAGATTGGAGACCTGGTGTTGCTTTGGGAATAAAGAAGAGAACAGAAAGGAATGCATGGAAAATTTGATTCTTTATGGAAAGACCTTTCAAAATTCATCAGCTGAAATGCGAAAATAGTTTTCCTACTATCATATCTGGACGAGGACTACTTCCGTTGCCTTTCAGTGGAAAACATCTAAAGCTATTCCACCATTAAGCAAGATGCTCTCTTGCATTGTACATATTTTGCTTTGGTTGTGTGTTTGCTTTTGGTTCTTCTTTCTTTTTTCTTCGTTTTGTTTGTTTTAGTTTTCTCCTTGACTCCGTAGCCCATTGGATAAGGCCCTGGTCCGCGAGACCAGAGATTCTGAGTTCTCTTCCTTTGGTATTGCAAAGAAAGTCCCCAACTGGAGCCAGCTGTTATCCCCGTTTTGAGTCACAACGAAACGATCGGATAACCCCTACAAAATTTTTGAAGTGATTTTGCATTATGATCTCTTTTAAGGAAAATCAGTTTTCGGGTGTTTACTAAACAGCTTGACATAAGTTTTTAACATGCTTTATGTCTTATGAACTTTCCGAAACCCGAAACCTGCCTTACAATGAGAAAATCCATTTGTATCAGGTTTTCGGAAATTCCAAACTCATCGGAACATAGTTGAGTTAAAAAACATGCTTTTGTGTTGCGTGAACTTCCGAAACCCGAGACCCGCCTTGTGTTAGACAATCCTTTCGTAATTCAGGTTTCGGAAAACTTAAAGCATCGGGACATTTCATGTTCCAAACATGTTTTATGCAGCCCATGCTTCTCCGATTCCCCGGAAGTCTGCTCAATCCTTAGTAATCAGGTTTCGGATGTTCAATGCATCGGAAACATTCATGATTCAAAACATTTTTTGTGCTCCATGTTTTCCGAAAGCCCGAAACCTGAAATGCACCTAAATCTCCTCGGTGTCGGGTTTTCGACCTCCTCCAACATGCTTGACGTGGCTCATGCATGTGGTCAGGTGAGTTGGCACGTGCGAGCTGAAGTGTATTTATTACCGATTTTCTTATAAATACGCAGATTTCCACGTCATTCTTACCGTTCATATTTTTTAATTCGTGGATTTTTCGCATGCTCTTTCCGCTCCAAAACCCGCAAAACTCACCGTTACCAGACTGGATCGTTTGTTTTCATCTTTACCTGTCTCGAATTTAAGGTCTTTTTCGTTCCTTTCTTTATTCTTGACTTTTCTGGATCGACTGCGTGTATTTTATTTCCAATTTCTTGCCAGTTGTGAGGGTTTTTTTCCTTCTTCTTTCTGTGTTGTTTTGAAAAGGCGTTTTGGGTTCTTAGGGTTTATTTTATTTTTTGAGGACTATCAATTGGTTGCTTGTTCCTTCCCAAATTCCCAATTACTTGCATGATGTATGGAATATGAATAACAAAAAAGAAAGGAAGTTGTGTATAGTGTTAGAAAATTCAAAGGGAAAGACTCTGTATTTTGTTTCCCGGATTTTGAAAGGTGTGTTGCAGATTCAAAAGTTCCGAAGAACATTGAAGCTCGGTGACGGGTTCTCAAACCTTCCGACCTCAACACTAAGTTTCTGGCATCTCCTTAAGTTTCGTCATCAAAAAGTGGGTTGCCGGGTTTTCTCCTGTTTCCGCATTGAAAGCAAGTGTCGGGTTTCGCCAAGATTCCGACATATCAGACCTGTCGGGTTCTCAAAGTTTTACCGATATCTTCTTCTGCGTGTCGGGTTCTTCTCTTCTTCCGACGCCATTCAGTCAATCAGGTTTTTCAGTGTGCACAGCATCTTCGGAGTTCCCAAGCCTTTCTCCTTCCAATATTTCTCATGTCGGTCCTGGTTCATCACAGGAGAAGGCCGAAAAATCTAGCAGGATGAAATACAAATTTAAGAAAACCAGAATCCCGTCATATATCGACTGTAATTATGATATCAGGGATACTGAAATGGGCAACATAGATATGGACAAACTTTTGGAATAGGGTGAAGAGTTCTTCTCAAACCCCATGGATGGTGGCTTTAGCTAACAGTGGCTTGCCCCTTGCAGCAGGCTTCCCCATGTCTGCCCAAGTCCAGAGTTTGTTTTGGCGTGTGCTATCCAGCTACGAATCAGCTTCTCATTCCGTAAGGAGTCAGGCTGGTGAAGTAGTAGTTATCAAACTAGATGGGGCTTATTTTGATGATCTCCTGAACTACCAAATTTTGAAGAGTATGGGGCCCTAGACACAAAGTCAGCTCAGAAGGCCTGGGACAAGGTAACCAGGAGAATTGCATTAAGGGAATCAATAAGAAGTTCTTGGTCAAGGCAAAACCAGTAATATCTAGATTTCCAAGAAATATCCCTAGATCAGATTTCATACAAGAAATCAACGATATTATCACCCCTACTGAGCCGGGTTTTTTGGCTTGCCGGAATCAAATTTGATTTCATGAGGATGTACCAATTTATGGTACCATCAAGAAGAAACAAGCAAGGATGACTGGGGGACCCTTATCAGTGTGAAATTGATTCCCAGATGATGACGGTTCCTGTTCAAACCGGAAAGTTTTTATATGTTTTCTCATATGTGGCCTATGCAGCAGCTGGGATGAGGGCTAATCCCGGGCGGAGACTAAAGGAAGCCAGAACGACAAATCCAGGTCTATAAGTATTTATCCTCAAAATAAACGAAGAAGGGGTCAAGGATCATTTTCAGGAGAGGTAATGACGCCTTTTTCTACGAGAAACAATCTGCCAGCTGAACCCAGGGCTGAGAAAGACAAGGGTCTCAGACGCAGCATGGCTGAAGTATCTAAATGGGGTGTACTCTTGCAGTTCAAGAAGTTTACCCCACCTTCGAACGTCATGTACTCTGGTCGATCCTTTCCGTTCTGCCTCGCTATCCAGGGGAATAGATTATATTGCTAGAATTGGTAGACAAGCTATTGGATTTTCACAAATTCCAACAGAGCCAAGCATAAGCAGCTGATATCCTCCCAATTTCTATTGGGAGATATACTTGCTCGACAGTGGGCAAAGCTTAAAAATGTTGAATGTGAACTCCAAGGAGAAATTAAAGAAGCATATGAAAGTCTCGGGATTGGTTTTGACATCTGAGGAGTACTTAGAACCTTTGGAGGGCCCTACACTGCACAGGCCCGACATTGAGGATATCTGGGTGGATCTGGCGTAACGAAGTTGCAGTTCGCCCCAGAAAATTATAATAGGGAGGTAAACTATAAATGAGTTCAGACGCTAAAGAGCTTATCTGATTTTGCCAGATGGAACAACTGACAATGAAAGTGTGTTGGATAATGTCCCTATGATGCGCTAATGAAGATCATACGTTTTCCCGCCTATTGATTGGTCGGCCAGCGAAAAATCCTCTATTCACCGATAGGTCAGCCCTAATTCTGGCTCGCATACAAAGAAATGAGCTCTCCTCTTTGGGGGATGAATTTAAGGATGACAAGTTTCCAAAATTGGCTGCTTCTGAGGTGGGGCCCCCAGAACGAAAGAAGGACAAGGAATCTTACTGGGGGTCTATAAAAATGCAAAGATTCCAAGAAGAGGAAAGAAAGACCAATTCTTCAAAATTGTCTCTCCAGCTCAAACGGTTGGTTGTTGACAGAATCACCAACACCACCGGAATAGGAGAAATTTAATTTGGTAAGAAGAGGAAGCCAGCTTCTGTCTTCACCATTTGCTGTTTATCAACGGAGAGACCTTATTCTCTTGCAGTCAAGCTTTGGAAAATGAATCTGTGCCTCCCCCTCAACAAACACTTCATCCTCTCGCTTTATTCCCCATCACTTCTTCAAGCATGGCCATATTTTCTCGGGCTTCTCACCCCTCTCTACTGGAACCCAAGTGATCACCAAAAACTCCCCCACAACCTGTGCCTCTATCATTGCACCTACTACCACGTGACGTTGTTCCCCCTTCATAGTAGAATCTGTCCCCTTGAGAGTAGAATACCAGTTACTTACAACATTGGCAATTTCCTTGATACTCCACATGGCTACTGAGCAAAATCCGAGGAAGAGGAAATGATTGTACCACTACCAGCGTTGATTTCAGCTCACTCAAGGCTTTACTGCGAGATCAGCCAAGAAACCCAAAACAATTCAAGGGTTTTGGTAGAGCTTAGGAGAAAGTTCGCAGAGATTTGCCACTCCCTCAGCTGACAAAACTAGCGATGAGTGTAACAGCTGCTGTTACCAGGTAACTAGGGTATGTTTTTGTTCTCTAGGGAAAGTAACGCAGAAGGAGAGCAACAAGATGCACGGGCTTCCATAGACGTGTGTGCCAAAAAGTTTGAAAGAAGACACAAAGGTCAGCAGAGGATGAGCTTAAGGAAAAGTGGAGCAGTTGGACAAGGTTTTGATTAAACTCTCAACACCCTAGAAACCATCCTCTTCTTCTGTATCTCCGGATTCGATTCTCATCGGTGCCTAGATTGAGAAATTGCAAAAAGGAAGAGGTGGTTTGATGAATGGATCCAAAAGTTGCTCCAACAAGGGAAGGAAGAATTCAAGCGTGGTGGAAAGAAAGTTCATAAGTCCTTGGCAGAGATTAGAAGGAAGGAGAGAAGGAGGATGGATGAGGAATTCACTGCCAAGAACTGCCGACAACTTGATTTGACTTGTGAAGCTCTTCAAGTGCTAAAGCAAATACCAGCACATCTCGTGGTGAAGACGGACGTTCTTCCAAATACAGATAGACACACTTTCAGCTGATAAACAATGCCACAGTTCAGAGTAAAAGATCCTAACAACGAGGCCTGCGCAAGTTGAAGAATACAAAGGGATACATTGATCGATGGGAAAAGTGATCTGGAAGAAGAATTGCTTAAAGATTTGTCCAAGGTCCAGTTGGGAACTCAGTGCCCTATCAGCATTATCTGCTTCAACAAGTTCAAGAGACTGTTCAGCATGAACCTGTAGATGTATTCGACCATGAAGTCATTGGTCAGTTTTGTGAGGATGGACATACTTGGAGGCTTAAGAAAGCTCAGCAAAAGAGGTTGAAAAAGCTCCTGGCAGTGCCAGTGATACCATGAGACCGGCGAATTTGGAATGATCATTCCACTGGCCCTGAGGAGAATGAAATGCAAGGCATTATTCGGAATCCCAGATTCCGAACAAACGTCTCAGCTGGAGGAAGAGAAAGAAGAAGAAGCCAAAATGATTATTCAGATAATTCCCAGCGTCCCATGTCATATTCTATTTTTGATTGACATGTCTTTGTAGTTTCCGTTTATTCCATATTTTTAATTCTACTTTGACTTTGATCTCCTGCGTGCAATCATGCAAACTGACCTAGTTAGCAGCTACTTTTCAGGATCTGTCTGTTTTCTCTCTAGCTTCTTTTGTTATAAATGGCAGAACTAATAAGATGCTTGTTCATTCTAAGGTCGAGAATTTTTGAGCATTTAGAGGCTTATTGGAAAGGATAAAAACTTTGTGTTTTCTTTCAATCATTTTGAAGAATCAGAAGTTGATTTGTTTTGCATACTTTGTTGTGAAATATATCTTATTTAATATAGTGTTCTTAATGTTCAGATCTTAAAGCTATTCTTTGCATTGAATCTCATGTTTCTAATTTATCCCTCTGACGACTATAACTCTGTGGATCTTAAAACTCGTATGATTATTTATCGTCGTGCTCTGTGTTTTACGCGAAGACAATACGTTTCTTTCTTTCTCCATAAATTCTTGTCTCACCGTGCTTCTTTTCACTTTGTAAAACAGTTTCCTAAAAAACCTATTGACTTACGAAGCAATTCCTTGAATCGTGTAAGTGTGGATTTTTCGTGCTTTCATCCCCACCCCAATGTTAGATTGTGTGAAATGTATATATTATTTAACTGTGTTTTGAGATTAGCAAATAAACGGGCGCCTCACACCACCTGTCTTTGACGGAGGGATTTAATCCCTGTACTGGTTGAACCATATTTTGGTTTGACAAATATCCAACCAAACATTTTTTGGCGACTCCGCTGGGAAATACGGATCAATATATAAACTTATCCTCTCTGTTGTCTGGTGACTCATATTTTGCCTTATTTTTAATAAGATCTCTTTTCAGTTCAAGCTGCCAGGAGGAATCTTCACTCTGTCCCGCCGAGCCAAGGTGACATTGATCCACTTTTTGTTGCTGCAACGCCCCAATTTCAGCCTTTCTCAAAACAGCGTTCTCTACGATCCAGAAGTTCTTCACCTTTCGGAAAATCGTATCCCTGAAGAAACGGGAAGCATCTGCAACGTTTCGTGCACTACTCTTGTCTGATACCCTGATCCCTGTAGCACTCTTCAGGAGAATGGTGTTATCAACCTTTGGCCTTGGGGTGGCAGTCATTGGTCCTCTTACTTTGACTCCTCCATTGCATAGAGTTAACCACTGATCACGTAAGGAATTCCCAAGTTCAATAGGGATGGGGAAGTAGCATCCTGATTGAGCATATTGCGGCTTTCTTTGTTTCATGCCGGTGTCCCGGAGTGCCCCGAAATGTCTCCCCTTTGACTCTTCGTTGAAACATTGCAGGAGTAGCAGCTGATGTTTATCAACCTCCCGAATGCGCATTCTAAGATTGGCTACCATGTGAACCAAGTTTGAGGCAAAACTTTCAAACCAGCCAAGATTCTTCATCATTGTTAGCTCACTTAACTCATATAAGAAGGAATCGCATGAACCTTTCGGAATTTGTGGCAATTTTCCAATAAGCTTATCCGGAAAATTCAGTTATCGCTGTGAACCAAACTCTTGAAATCCAAAAATGCTCTCATCATGCCCAACCCTCTGATATAAGCTTTATTATACGAATGTCGTTCTCCAATCTGCTACCTAATGCTTAGTCACGGCTATTGAACTAGAGGATGATCTCATCTTGGGCCGAAGGATCAAGAAAGACATACCCAACTCAAAAAATCAAGGTTTTCTTCTCAATGTAACACATATCCTATGTTTCAAAAAATGGGCTATGATTTGATGGCTTAAAGAACAAACGTTCACCATTGACAATGTTCCTATCGGATCTACCCTCGGCAGAATTTCAATAATACAATGGTTACCTGCCAGAGATAGCCACAGTTAGCTCCTGCTCACCGCGATTAGCATTGAAGCTCCGCCTGTTATGCAAGGTCAGTGAAATAATTAAGACGAATGATGAACTAGAAGAACAATAGTCTCGTTAGATTTCGAAGCTTCAGGATCTGCTGATGAGTCTTAGACGAGTAAGCTGCGACTCCAGCATTGGTTATTTGGAATATGATGAAGATGAATGGAGCCAGATGGTCAATCATTTTTTTTTTCTATCACTCGGGTCCCAATCTCAGGTCCCACTAAAGCCTCTGAACATACTAGAAAGAATAGGTAACCTCCTGTATCCATAGTCAAAGGGGGTTCACCCTATTTCGCGCAAACTGAAAAGAGGTACTAAAAAATAGCGCTCCTTATTCCCTTCTCCTACGGTCAGTGCCCCAGCACAAGCTCATAACTTCAAACTGGCCACTATCATTCCTTCTACACGGCTTTCGATATTATGATCATGCAAAGAGAACCAAACATGCAAATGTCCAGAAGTACAGAATACCCTTCATCGAATCCCGAACAATTAAACAAGCTAGCCAATTGCCAGAAGTAAAGCGGCCGTTCCATAACCTCTAAAGGTCTCCTTTCACTCCTACCAACCCACACCTCAGAATAATCTGACCTCTCTCTGTTTGCTTCCTCAGGAAGATTGAACATTTTATGTCTCTACTTATAGGGTTCAAACTTCAGCAATTGCATCATGACTCAGGGCCTCGTGATATGTTATGCCCCAAAGTGGCCATGCCTTGGGCTTAACTTTGACTAAATCATATGGACAGTGCTATTCCATGGAACTAAACAAGTCCCTCTGATTGGCCAAATTAGACGCACGTTCGCTTTGTTTGCTTTCCTGAGCAGATAGTGAAATGACTAACCTAGTTGCAATATTCCTGCAGCTTCCGGCATTCTCTTGGGTCGAAGGATTTTGTACAAGATTCCGCGAGAGAAGATTAGTATGGCTTGGACCAAAGCTAAGATCCCAGGGTCAAAGGGGTTCAACAGGTTCTTCATCCTGAATCCCGTAGCCAAGTATTTGGTGACTAAATCAGATGATCCTAGGCTCGATTCTTTTCGAAGCTGCTAGCTTCAAGGTTATTTCATGGCTTCAGAGATACCCATTGTAGATGTGGAAGAGGAAGATCCCAATGCATTTGGATGCTTGAATTTGATGGTAGCTGCTCAACTTCTGGATCAGGCGCTGGTGTTGTTCTCATATCTCCTAGCTCCGAGATTTTCCCATCAGCTTATAAGTTACAATTTGATAATACTAACAACACGGCCGAATATGAAGCCCTGTTATTAGGATTAGAATTGGCTAGACAGAAGGGAATCAGGAATCTCAAGGTGCAGGGAGATGCAAGAGTCTGATTGTTAATCAGGTCAGGGGTGTATATCAGGTGAAAAATGATCGGTTGAGGCATTATAGGAACAAAGTGTGGGGGTAGTATAGAATGCTTGATGCATTTTCTATTAAGGCAGTTTTAAGAGATTATAATGACAAGGCTGATTCTTTGGCCGTATCTGCATCTCTTCTTCTTCCTCATCCTCAGTTCAAGCAAGACACGTACTCTATCGAGTTTGTGTACTGCCCTAGCATCCCAAATAATGCAACTCACTAGCAGGTATTCAATGATGATCAACAAGTGTTGGATTTCCTGGAAAAGGCTGACAATTTCAGTGAATTGTATTTTGAAGGTTCGGAATCAGCCTTTCATGAAACTATTTTGGATCCATATCAAGAGATTGATGGTGAATTTATCCAGCTGAAAGGCAACAAGATACCAAAAGGTCTGGTTTCTCTGGAGGGTCTGTTTGACAAGCATGATCGCTTCATCCAAAACAAAGGCAGGTTGAAGGAGCTTCTTCCTCTGAAGTGGATCAAATCAATCTAGGTTCATCTAATCAACCTCGGATGGTGAATATCGGTAAATGTTGTTCTCCTGAAGAGAAGGAAAGATGCACTTCTCTTTTGAAGAAATACATCGATGTGTTAGCATGGTCCTATGCAGATTTGAAATCTTTCAAGCCCAAGGATGTTCAGCACAGTATTCCTCTGAAGCCTGATGTGAAGCCTTATAGACAGAAGCAAAGGCATTACCAATCCGAAGATTTAATTTAGGGACCATCCTGGCAGAAATTCAGAAGATGTTAGATGCTAGAATTATTTTCCCAATCCATCACTCCACTTGGATTGCAAACATTGTTCCTGTCAGAAAGAAGAATGGCGAGATCTGGATTTGTGTTGACTTTCAGAACTTGAATCAGTCCTCGCTGAAGGATAACTATCCCTTGCCTAATCATGGACCAGGTACTACAAACTGTTACTGGATCAGAAATGTTATCCATGCTCGACGGGTTTTCGGGATATAATCAAGTCGAAGTAACCACAGAAGATCAACACAAGACAGCTTTCACGACCCCATGGGGTACCTTTGCTTACAGGAGGATGCCATTCGGCCTAATCAACGCCGGAGCTACTTTTCAGAGGGCTATGGACCTAGCATTCAGAGATCTGATGGGTAAGGTCATAGTCGTGTATTTGGATGACTTGACTGTCTTTTCTAAAAAACGAAGTGATCATTATGATCATTTAGAACAGGTACTTCAGAGATGCAGACGTCATGGAATTTCGTTGAATCCTAAGAAGTCCATGTTCGGGGTTACAGAAGGAAAGCTGCTGGGTCATATTGTGACCAGAGAAGGAACTAAAATTGACCCAGAGAGGGTAAAGGCCATTCAGAGTCTTACTTTACCAACAAGTAAAACCGGAGTTCATTCTTTCTTCGGAAAAGTTAATTTCTTGAGAAGATTTGTACCTGACTTCGCTGACAAAACCAAGGATATCCTTGGAATGATGAAAGGAAAAGACCCATTCAGATGGAGTGCAGAAGGGAAACTTTCATTTGAAGAAATCAAAAAGGCAGTTGCTTGCGCTCCTACCCTAGTATGTCCAGACTTCAAGAAAGATTTCATCATGTATAGCTATGCTTCTGCCCACACAGTGTCAGCGATCCTGATGCAGGAAAATGGAGAAGGCATTGAAGCTCCTATAGCATTCATGAGCTGTCCGTTGAAAGAGCATGAATTGAAGATGTCGCAGATTGAAAAACATGCTTATGCGGTGGTGCGAGCGGTGAAGCATTTCAGGTACTATGTGCTGAATTCTCATACTCGTGTTCTCGTTCCTGATACTGCTGTTAAATCCATTCTAACTCAACAAGAGCTGGGGAAGCCAAAGAGGTACTTGGATAGCTAAGGTTCAAGAGTACGACTTGGACATCAAACCTACCAAGTTGGTACGAGGAAGAGGCCTGTGTCAATTGATTGCAGAGAATCATGCTGAAGCAGAGTGTGAAAAGAATCAAGATACTTCTTCAGAACTGCCTACGGTGCTTTTTGTCAGTACGACCGATGAATGGTACACGGACATCGCTTTCTTCCTAACTTATGGTGAATGCCCTCCGCATTTAAATCAAAAAGAGAAGAGGACCGTCAAGTTGAGATCTGCGAAATACCTTTTGTGGAATAATGCAATATACAAGAAAGGTATCGATGGTGTCTTCTTGCGTTGTGTTGATAAATAGCAACAGGAAAAGTTATTAGAATCCTTTCATAGCCTAGCATGCGGAGGACATTTTTCATCTTCTGTAATAGCGTATAAGATCTTATGGGCTAGGTATTATTGGCCTACTCTTTTCCGGGACTCAGCAGAATGGGTGTCTAAATGTGAAGCTTGTCAACATTTTGTTGGTCGTCCCAAGTTAGCAGCTCTTCCTCTGAAGCCTGTGGTGATTGAAGAACCTTTTCGCCAATGGGGGATTGATTTTATCGGAACATTGAATCCTGCTTCCAGTGCTGGACACAACTATGTGCTAACTGCTATAGATTATTTTACCAAGTGGGTAGAGGCTGCGCCAATCAAGCAAGCAACTTCTGAAGCTGTTTGCAAATTCCTTAAGGAAAACATAATTGTCAGATTCGGTGTACCTCATAAGATTGTAGCAGATAATGCTTCCAATTTCTCGTCACATGAGTTAACTGAGTTTTTCTATGGATTCGGCATTACTTTGGCTCATTCATCTGACTATTATCCCCAGGGTAATGGGAAAGCTGAATCCAGCAACAAGAATCTGGTTACTATAATCAGGAAACTAGTGGATGAAAATCAGAGGACATGGCACAAAGCATTGTATGATGCATTGTGGGCTGATCGGATCACTCCAAAGCGAGCCATAGGGATGTCCCCTTTTCAATTGCTATACGGGATTGATGCTGAAATTCCTATCTCAGTAGAATTGCCGGCCTTACAGTTGGCGAAAGCAGTTGAAGATGTAGCTTTTCAGAATTCAATCGAAAAGAGGGTTATGTACCTAACCAAGCTAGAAGAAGAGCGAATCAAGGTGATTGATCGTATAGCAGATCATCAGTGCAGGGTGAAGAAGATTTTTGATAAAAAATCAAAGCAACGTGACTTCCAGATTGGAGACCTGGTGTTGCTTTGGGATAAAAGAAGAGAACAGAAAGGAATGCATGGAAAATTTGATTCTTTATGGAAAGGACCTTTCAAAATTCATCAGCTGAATGGCGAAAATAGTTTCCTACTATCATATCTGGACGGAGGACTACTTCCGTTGCCTTTCAGTGGAAAACATCTAAAGCTATTCCACCATTAATGCAAGATGCTCTCTTGCATTGTACATATTTTGCTTTGGTTGTGTGTTTGCTTTTGGTTTTCTTTCTTTCTTTCTTCGTTTTGTTTTGTTTTAGTTTTCTCCTTGACTCCGTAGCCCATTGGATAAGGCCCTGGTCCGCGAGACCAGAGATTCTGAGTTCTCTTCCTTTGGTATTGCAAAGAAAGTCCCCAACTGGAGCCAGCTGTTATCCCCGTTTTGAGTTCACAACGAAACGATCGGATAACCCCTACAAAATTTTTGAAGTGATTTTGCATTATGATCTCTTTTAGAGAAAATCAGGTTTTCGGGTGTTACTAACAGCTTGACATAAGTTTTAACATGCTTTATGTCTTATGACTTCCGAAACCCGAAACCTGCCTTACAATGAGAAAATCCTTTGTAATCAGGTTTTCGGAAATCCAACTCATCGGAACATAGTTGAGTTAAAACATGCTTTGTGTTGCGTGACTTCCGAAACCCGAGACCCGCCTTGTGTTAAGACAATCCTTTGTATTCAGGTTTTCGGAACTCTAAAGCATCGGGACATTCATGTTCCAAAACATGTTTTATGCGCCATGTTCTCCGATTCCCGAAGTCTGCTCAATCCTTAGTAATCAGGTTTTCGGATGTTCAATGCATCGAAACATTCATGTTTCAAAACATGTTTTGTGCTCCATGTTTTCCGAAGCCCGAAACCTGAAATGCACTAAATCTCCTCGTGTCGGGTTTTCGGACTCCTCCAACATGCTGACGTGGCATTCATGCCTAGTGGTCGGTGAGTTGGCACGTGCCGAGCTGAAGTGTATTTATTACCGATTTTCTTATAAATACGCAGATTTCCACGTCATTCTTACCGTTCATATTTTTAATTCGTGGATTTTTCGCATGCTCTTCCGCTCCCAAAACCCGCAAACTCACGTTACCAGACTGGATCGTTTGTTTTCAATTTTACCTGTCTCGAATTAAAGGTATTTTTCGTTCCTTCTTTATTCTTGACTTTTCTGGATCGACTGCGTGTATTTTATTTCCAATTTCTTGCCAGTTGTTGAGGGTTTTTCTTCCTTCTTCTTTCTGTGTTGTTTTGGAAAGGGTTTTGGGTTTTTAGGGTTTATTTTATTTTTGAGACTATCAATTGGTGCTGTTCCTTCCAAATTCCAATTACTTGCATGATGTATGGAATATGAATAACAAAAAAGAAAGGAAGTTGTGTATGTAGAAATTCAAAGGAAAGACTCTGTTTTTGTTTCCCGGATTTTGAAGGTTGTGTTGCAGATTCAAAAGTCCGAAGAACATTGGAAGCTCGAAGTGACGGGGTTTCTCAACATTCCGACCTCAACACTAAGTGCTGGGCATCTCCTAAGTTCCGTCATCAAAAGTGGGTGCCGGGTTTTCTCCTGTTTCCGCCATTGAAAGCAAGTGTCGGGTTTCGCCAAGATTCCGACATATCAGACCTGTCGGGTTCTCAAAGTTTTCCGATATCTTCTTCTGCGTGTCGGGTTCTTCTCTTCTTCCGACGCATTCAGTCAATCAGGTTTTTCAGTGTGCACAGCATCTCCGGAGTTCCAAGCCTTTCTCCTTCCAATATTCTTCATGTCGGATCCTGGTTCATCACAGGAGAAGGCCGAAAAATCTAGCAGGATGAAATACAAATTTAAGAAACCAGAATCCCCGTCATATATCGACTGTAATTATGATATCAGGGATACTGAAATGGGCAACATAGATATGGACAACTTTTGGAATAGGGTGAAGAGTTCTTCTCAAACCCCATGGATGGTGGCTTTAGCTAACAGTGGCTTGCCCCTTGCAGCAGGCTTCCCCATGTCTGCCCAATGTCCAGAGTTTGTTTTGGCGTGTGCATCCAGCTACGACTCAGCTTCTCATTCCGTAAGGAGTCAGGCTGGTGAAGTAGTTATCAAACTAGATGGGGCTTATTTTGATGATCTCCTGAAACTACCAAATTTTGAAGAGTATGGGGCCCTAGACATCAAGTCAGCTCAGAAGGCCTGGGACAGTAACCAGGAGAATTGCATTAAGGATATCAATAAGAAGTTCTTGGTCAAGGCAAAACCAGTAATATCTAGATTTCCAAGAAATATCCCTAGATCAGATTTCATACAAGAAATCAACGATATTATCACCCTACTGAGCCGGGTTTTTGGCTTGCCGGAATCAAATTTATTTCATGGATGGATGTACCAATTTATGGTCACCATCAAGAAGAACAAGCAAGGGATTGACTGGGGGACCCTTATCAGTGATGAAATTGATTCCCAGATGATGACGGTCCTGTCAACCGGAAAGTTTTATATGTTCTCATATGTGGCCTATGCAGCAGCTGGGATGAGGAGCTATCCCGGGCTGGAGACTAAAGGAAGCAGAACGACAAATCCAGTCTATAAGTATTATCCTCAAATAACGAAGAAGGGGTCCAAGGATCATTTTAGGAGGGTAAATGACGCCTTTTTCTACGAGAACATCTGCCAGCTGAACCCAGGGCTGAGAAAGACAAGGGTCTCAGACGAGGCATGGGCTGAAGTATCTAAATGGGGATGTATCTTCTTGCAGTTCAAGAAGTTTACCTACCTTCGAACGGTCATGTACTCAGGTGAGCCTTTCCGTCTGCCTCGTTATCCGGGCGATAGATTGATACTAATAGAATTGGTCAGATAGCTATTGGATTTTCACAAATTCCAACAGAGCAAGCATAAGGCAGCTGTATCCTTCCCAATTTCTATTGGGAGATATACTTGCTCGACGGCGGCAAAGGCTAAAAATGTTGAATGTGAACTCCAGGAGAAATTAAAGAAGCATATGAAGTCTAAAGATGATTTTGACATATCGAGAAGTACTGAGACACTTAATGGAGCCCTACATCTGCATTGTTCCAACATTGAGGATATCTGGGTGGATCTGCGTAACGAAAGTTGAGGTCATTCGCAGAGAGAGGTCATAGCAGATTAACTATTGATGAGATTCAGACGCTAGAGATTTCATGATCAGCCAGATGCAACAAGGTACAATGAAATTGCATGTTGGATATGTCCAATTGATGGGCATTAATGAAGATCGATAACGTAGTCCCGCCTAGTGATTGAATCGACCAGTGAATGAAGCCTCTGAAAGGAAAGATGGGTTATGGAATAATTCTGGCTCGTACAGGTGAAATGGCTCTCTTCTATGGAGCATGAATTTTAAAGATGAAAAGTTTCCAGATAATTGAAACTACTTCTGAAGCGGTACCCTCCAGTGTTTACAATTCAAGTCCAAGGTTTGATGATTATCTACTAGGGGGTATAGATGATAAATCAAGATTGCCATGAAGAGTTAAAGTTGATAGAAAAATCTGTATGCTATTGTCATCTCCATGGGTGAAGAAGTGGTGGAATCATGTGCCAGGATGATGAAGAAACACCACAAGTGGAATGAGGATGAAGAGGTAAAACATGGAAGAAGGATTGAAGTCATATTTTGACTTCACCATTTGATGATTGCTCAACGGTGAGATGATACAAATCTCTTGCAGTCAAGAGATGTTGCATTTTGAATCTGTGCCTCCCCCTCAAGAACCACTGGAGCCTCCTCATTCCCCATGGAAACATGGATCAAGCATGGTCAATATTGAGCTCAATGCATCTGGACCCCTGTCTACTGGAACTCAAGTGATTGTCCTACACTAGCCCACAAGATGTGAGGAAATTGGTTGCACCTACTGG
This sequence comes from Taxus chinensis, assembly GCA_019776745.2. Classification (NCBI taxonomy): domain Eukaryota; kingdom Viridiplantae; phylum Streptophyta; class Pinopsida; order Cupressales; family Taxaceae; genus Taxus; species Taxus chinensis. Next base: position 909,573,441 of record CM034149.1, on the reverse strand, counting down.
ACCACGAATGAAAATGAGTTCCCCCTTCAAGAAGGAAGAATCTGCTCCCCTTGAGAGAAGCAAATGCAGAAGTTGTAAGAGAAGATAGGCAGTGAAAAGCTCATTAATACAGCACAATGGGGAATCGAAGAAAAGAAAGAGAAAAAACAAAGTGATTGTGAACCCTACCAGCCTTGGAATTCAGCTCAATAAAGGCTTCAAAAGCGAGATAAGGTGAAGAGGAACCCAACATGCAGTTTCAAGAAAGATTTGCTTCATGGCTTCAGGAGATTTTGTGTCTAAGAGATTACTTGTATTTCTTTGTATGCATGTATAACATCTGATAAGGTGGATGTAAGAGCTGCATGATTATCAGATCACCAAGGTGGCTCTAGGGAAAGTAACAACATAAGGAGCACAAGAAGAATTTGAACGACATTCCATATGAAGAAGAAGTAGCCAATAGTGGAACCTATTAAATGAGAAGGTCAGGCAGAGAAGAGTTTAAGGATAAAAGAAGAGACAAAGGAGTACAGAAGATGAGATCATAACTCTCAATACACCAGGAATCCATGAAAATCTTCTTCTGTATGGCTAAGCCGAGAATATTGGATTTCTCAGGTACAGGTGCCTAGGAAAAATAAAAAGATTAACAAGACTCATGAAGCAGTGAGCTCATGAATGGATTTCAAAATTTGGATACCTAATGCAGGAGGATCACCATGAAGCTAATTGGAGTACGTGGTGAAAGTTCGGAATAAGTCCTTGGCTTAGAGCACTGAGAAAAAACTAGAGAAGTTGGATCAGGAATTTTTCTGATCTCCATTATATCAGCTTGATTCTGACTTGTCAAGCTCTCCAAGTGCTAAAGCAAATACCAGTACATCTGTGAAGGTAGAAGAAGGCATTATTCCACATAGGGGTAAACACTTTCAGCTGATCAAGTTTGACATCAAGTTCATGGGTAAAGTTCCTCAACGAGGTGTGTATGCAAGTTGAGCATGAATCTAGAGATAAATTGATCGATGAAGACCATAAGAATAGATATGTAATGAAGAATTGCTAAAGTATTTGTCCAGAGGTGTAAGTTGGGAACTCAAGTTCCCTATCAGGCATGGTTGAGCTCTTCAAACTAGTTCAAGTGACTTGGTCAGCATGAACCTGTAGATGGATTCTACCTTGAAGCTTCATTAAGTTCAGCTAGAATAAGGATATGAGCAACACTTTAGAGGCCTTAAAAAAGCTCGAGCAGAGGAAGATTGTAGACAGGTTAAAGGTACTGCCCAGTGATATCCATGAGACCTGCGTATGATGTTTGAATAGAGGAATTTTCCTTTGCACCTAATGAAATTTGCAATGTTTCTTAATGGAATTATGATCGAGAAGTTCCTAATAGGACAGTGGTCTCGGAACAAACAGTATTTCTATCTGGATCTACATTGAATCAAGAAGATTGTTAATATAGATGAAGACTCTACATGTAAGTTCCAAGGATCCCATGATCATAATTTTATTTTTGGAATTGAAAGTATGAAATTTTATTTCCATTATTGCAAATCATTAAGCTCTCGGGATCAATTCATAGGGCCTTATGTAACTTCTTCTCCCACGTGATGAATCATGACCAAAAACTTCAAATCTATCTTTGCTTACTAGCATGGTACTGATTTCAGGATCTGTCCTGTTTTATCTGTAGCTGGTGATTGGACTGATACAGTAAGGAGATGCTTGTTGCATTCAAAAGGAATTCGAGTTGAACATTTGAATACATAGTGTAGGCAATTGAAGAAGGTAGAAAGGCAGAGTTTTTCATGTATGTTTGATCTTTCAATGACTCTGAAGAATAGATAGTGGAGGAATTATTAGGACCAAACTGATGAGGTTGTGAATGATCCTGGATAATCCACCATTTAAGATAGTGTTCTTATCATTCATGATGTTAAAGCTATGATTGTGCAGGGTATCTCAGTGTTTCTAGTTATCTAGGATCACTAGAACATGTTATCAAAAAAATGAGTAGGGTAGAGGATACAAGGTTCCATGCTCATGTAAGTTTGTGAGCATCGATAGATAATGCGTTTCTAAACCGTTTCGTATTCTCAAAGGTTGGAAGTTCTTTCACTGTAACAGCTGCTAACACTGGATATGTGATCATTTAGGGCATGGAGGATAGTCCTTGAATCATGATCAAACTGGATTTCAAGAGGAAACCTTCATACCAATGGAAAATGAAAGATTTCAAATTTAGTGGAAGTGGAAGATATTGATTTACTGTGCTTTAGATTAGCAATAAATAGGTAGCCTCACCTGTCTTTGAGGAGGGATTTAATCCCATGTACTGTGGTTGAACCTCATATTTTGGTTTGACAAAATATCCAACCAACAACCTGATAACCTTTCCCTTGCACTTGGTTTTATAGTATCTAGTATAAAAAATACTCAGCAAGTGAATTTGGGAAGTAGGAGAACAGGAGTGAGTCAAAGAGAATGTACATCAATGGCAAGATAGACAACTTCAATGTTATATGGAGGAACATTTTTAGGTGCATCATCTGCATAGAACGTAAGTGCAGAGAACGTTGGATTTAACTCTGGAAATGGAACTACCTCACATATTGTAGGGGTTCAGTATAGTACTACTGTCGGCACACAGGGGGTACATCTACAAGAAATATTCCAGCTACAGGTGGAGGATCGGGAGGAATAGGTGGTTCTAGAGGTAAAGGAAACACAAGAGGTTCTGTATTAGGTGGGAAAAGCCCGCAAAAACCTTTGAATATTTATATGTAGATGTCTCTTCATCTCCTGGAGTATAGGGGAATAGAGGATACTACTGAGCACGTGCACATGTGTTAAATATTTTGGCGCACGAAAGGGAGTACAACCTCTGAGCATAGGGCAAGTCAATTTGCTACCACATTGCAGGGATGTGCACATAACTAGTATAAGAAGTTTGACCCTAATCAAACTTGAATAGATTATGTAGCTTTTGTTGATCAAGAATTTCGCGCTTGTTACCTATCCAAATTAATGCACCAAACTAAACACAAAAACCCTGAAAAACTCCAATGAAATCGATACCTGATGGATAAGATCCGAAGATGTAGATGGATGAGGAAGCCGATGTAGATAAGACGGGTGCACATGGGCAATTCTGCACAGTAGATCCAAGTAACCTGTGAGACACCGATGCTTAACAGAAAAAGACCACGTTAAAAGATATTTAGGTGGACTGCCCGACAAGTGGGTCCAGGAAGCGATAAGCTCCCTCGGTGGATGTCAGCCCACGTTTTCAATTAAGTAAAGAAGTATACATGATAAAAGATGTACGTACAAGACTAGATTTTCTGATCAAAGTAATAAACAAAATCTAAACAGCAGGCAGAAAGCAACAGAAAACAGGGAACTGTGAAAACAAAGCTGGATTTGTGTTACCTGTATCCTTTTACTTGTCTACAGGATGATCGGCGTTGATTATGTAGAATCGGCGTCGACTGGTTAAAATCAGCGTCGAATGATATAGATCGGCGTCGACTGATGTAGATCGACATCGATCGGAGACAAAGTGCGAGAAGATTTGGAAATCGGAAAGTGAAGGCAAGATCGTCAACGTCTGCTGGATCTGCAGAAGCCGGTGAGATACGGGCAAGACTACACCTATGCTGGGTGTAGGAACAGAGTCACCAAAAAATCAATGGAGATGTGCGACGTTGATGTGATAAGAGCAGAGTAATGGTGCTCCTCTCAGGGATTGATTTGGACAAGATTCGCTCTCGTTTGATAGATAATATTCACACTCGATGCGCAAAGATCTCTCGTTTTCTCTCTTTCACGATCTGTGTTTCTGTGTCCTGGCGATTTGTGTCTTTGTGTCCTCCCAGAACTGAGTTCTGGGCCTCTATTTATAATCAGCGCCGCTCCTAAAAATCGGCGTCGACTGAGTACCGGTCGGCACCGATCACAGAACAGACTCCCGAGACGGCCAAAATGAACGATTTCTGGAAAGATAAGAGTGATCCCTCCACCTCAAATACGGGAAATATCCCACTTTGGGAGGAGGAGAAATAGGGGTGATATATGGATAGGATAGATATGGGGTAGATAAGTGGTTAGGATACATGTGAAAAGGTGTAATTAAATAGTTAATATTTAATTACTCACAGGCAAAACATAATGGGGTGTATTAAACTTAGGATAGGTGTTTAAATCACAAATCGAATAATATCCCAAGGGGATAGTGGTGATATAAACATGCCCCAGGTTACCTGAGAGAGCAAACGTGCACGAGGGACACTAAATTGGATAACCAATTTTAGGTGTCTACATTTTGCTCCTTTTTGTCGAGTAACTTGCGATAAGCAAGGTTATGAGACAAAAACAAGGAGATGGAAGAAAGGAAGAAAAAGTGATGATGTGCTCCCCCTCAAACTAGGGATGGGATGGGTGATAGAACAAACGATCCCAAGTTTGAAAAAGGTAGATGAAAACACGGGATGCCCCAGCTGGGTGTATGGAGTAGATCTGATCATTGATGATGCACAAACATGAATAAAGAGATAGCCACCTAAGGAACTCATATTGGTAGGGCAGACTAAACGGTCTCCTTATGAGATGACGTTAGTACCTACAGACCCATGAGTGTAAGGAGGGCTGCAAAATAGTCAGCATCTAAAGAGAGACACATTGGTAGGGACAACTAGACGGTCTGCAAAGTAGACGACTTTAGTGCCTACATACCCGTTTAACTCTAAGTTGCCAAAAAGTACGAGTGCCCCACGCAAAGGGAACAAACTCGAAATGGATGGTGATATCGAAAATATGTGCCAAAAGGTAACATTCAGTGCACAATAATGACTAGATAAATAAGCCAAGCATCAACACTATGGCAAAGAGATGGAAAATTGGTGGCGATCACAATAATCGGCGTCGACCTAAATAAACGGCGCCAACCTAATAAATCGGTGCCGATGGTTTACATCACATATAAATATGTGAACGATTTATTTACACCGTGACGATCGATTCAGAGAGTCAAAAATTGGATTTGAGCATCATGGAAGCCTCTGGAAGCGGTCAGAAGCGGAGGAGGACACGACCTGGGGTAAGTGGTTCTTCTTGAACCTGTCATACTTATTTTATTATTTTATATTTTTTTATTTTATTTTATTTTGGGTTTTGTTTGATGGCAGGCCAGGGTGTGTTTTACATCCATCCTAGCAATCGGCGCCGATTGGTATAATCGACGCCGATGTGATGTAAGCGGCGCCGATTGAAATTAATCGGCGTCAACTAAAAATAAACGACGTCGATTGTATTTAATCGACGCCGATTATATAGACTTGTGAATAGATTAAAAAAAAATTGTTTTGGATGTTCGGATTTGGGTAAATATGAGGCTAATATTGCTCTTGATGTCGTGGATGCAGGCACGAGAGGTACTACACATGAGGGATGCGATTCCCGAGCTACTGGAGACCATTCTCCCTGACGTGACTAACGCACATTGGCAGCATTTAGAGTTAGCCAGGCTCGGGGGCTTTAGGTACTACAGACGAGTGCTATGAGATGTAGAGTTGATGCGAGCACTAGTGCGATGATGGGATAGCCATACGTGTAATTTTTGGTTCAAGACAGGTGAGATGACCATCACCCATGAGGATATATACAAGATTTTGAGACTGCCTATCACTGGGGACCTAATAGAGATTACACCATGAGAGCAGCAGCAGAGGGCCCTAGTTTGATTGTATGGAGATAGGGCAGATGATTCAGAGATAGTGTCCGGGGAAGTGCAGATAGCCTCGCAGTATAGACAGGATAGTCCCAGGAGCAGATGGATAGTTTTGATTCAGATGGTGATATCCTATTTTGCTCTGCCAGATTCAAGAGGCGGGAGATTCCCACTGTTATTATTAGATTGCGTTTGCGACATCCTGCAGTTCAGACAGGTGTTTTCTTTTGCTGATGCTTTGATAGCTCAGATATATCATGAGTTATGGATGTATACCACTGGCCGGAGGACAGGTATCGATGTTAGTTTTGTGCTCCATTGCTGGGCATATGAGCATATAGCAGTGATCAGGTCATCCGGGCTTCCTTGGATTCCAGCAGCAGTGGGAGCTATTGATTATGGATTCCGGCGATGGCGGGCCGATATGGCCTCGGGAGATACAGGTAGATCTGTAGATTGGTATACCAAGCGTTTCAGGACGCTAACACCAGAGTAGGTTATCTGGAGACCATATCGGGTATTTTCGACATGGGCTGGTCAGGATGCTCACTTGATGGCATTGAGATGGAGCAGGGTGGTTAGGGTTCACAGGCCTGACATATGGGAGCGTGTCCCATTTATGTGGGTATTGAGACAGTTTGGCCTATTACACACAGTGCCGACTACTTACAGGCCTTATAGGCGAGACAACAGAGAGACTGATCTACTGATTTTGATCCCGGTAGATCCATTGAGAGAGGCCCCACCCTCCACAGACAGTGATGATGATGCCGGAGTAGGTGATGGTTATGCTGCATGGTATGTGACAGAGCTACCACGACACCTTCTGGCATCTATAGATGCCGACGAGGAGGATATGGCCACGGTGCTGGAGAGACTGGAGGGAGAGCATGCCACCCTGACGCAGACACACCAGGTGGCTCTCGAGGAGATCAGAGCTCTAACAGAGGAGAGGAATGCCCTGATTTTGGAGAGAGACACCGCTCACCAAGAGCGAGATACAGTGATCCAGTAGAGGGATCGCTACCTTCAACATAGGGAGGCCCTCAGGGCCAAATATGGGGAGACAGGTACCATGTCAGAGTCTGGTACACAGGGCATGACCATAGGAGGGGCACCACCAGAAACACCAGAAGCACCAGCAGCACCATTACGAGCACCTGGTACCATGAGCTTGAGCACATATCAGTCTCTCATCGCTGAGGTGAGATACTACGAGGATACCCTAGCGCAGCAAGCCGCAGATGTGCCTCAGTATGGGGCGAGGAGGAGATCAGGGATGGCCACAACGAACGGGGCATCAGGGGGAGGGAGCACCGGGAGAGATCGAGGTGGGTAGAGGCCTCCAGCAGCAGGTGCGTCTAGCTCGATAGGTGGCGGCCAGGAGAGACAGCCTGGTCCAGAGGAGGGTGGAGGAGATAGTGTCCTCCATGCATCAGATTTTATGATATAGGGATTGATGTATTTTGTATCAGTGTAGTGATGTAGCCTCGATTAGAAGGCATTGTATAGATGGATCGATTGAGAGCCACCCATTTTTTGTTGTACAGACACTCATGTATATATATATATTCATTATTTCCTTTGTCATATGATTGTTCTCCTATTTTTAATTTTGATATATATGGATAGATGTAGCGTAATTGTGATGGATGTAGACATAGATTGATAGATAATAAATAGATGTGATTGGATGAACATAGACATAGAGGATAGATAGATGTGATGTAACTTGATGTGATTAATATGTGGATGTAATTTTGATGAAAAATAGATATAGATAGATGTAGTGTAACTTGGATGTACATATTTTTAGATATTTTGATGGATAGATGGATAGATGTGATTGATGTATGGATTTAATTTTGATGAAAAATAGATATAGATAGATGTAGTGTAACTTGGACGTACATATTTTTAGATATTTTGATGGATAGATGGATAGATGTGATTGATGTATGGATTTAATTTTGATGAAAAATAGATATAGATAGATGTAGTGTAACTTGGATGTACATATTTTTAGATGGTTTGATGGATAGATGGATAGATGAGATTGATAGAATCGATATGTTTGAGATGTTAATTTAATTTTGATGAAAATAGATAGGCAAATTCACATGTGTTGACAATACATGCTTTGATATGTCAAAGTAGATAAGATGAAATTAGATAGATGATAAATTTTGATTAAATTAACATGTGAAATGTCAATTTAATTGGATGAAATAATCAGAAATATTCGCTGTGAGAGCCAAGGACGTAATGAAAATGAAATTGATTAGAAATAAAGGAAATACACCCAGATAGGAAAAAAAAGGATAAGTTGGACTCCCAACCGACCATAAATAGAATCTAGATAGGAAACCAAAAGATCATGCATGCAAGGCGCTATATGAGGTTAAAATAAACCTGACACTAACTAGCCGCAAACCATATTTAGGAGGGAAACGGAAGGAGCAGTAAATAGGTATCTTGTCGAAATTTACAAGGGACAGAATACATGTTCATACTGGGAAAATAGGATTCTCCAAATGATCGACAAAAGGTCTTAAATCTCAGCTTCATGATTTTGGCAGAAGAGCAAACTGATCAATGCGGGAAGTTTGCTTGATATGGAAAGACTGATCAATACGGGAAGTCTTTCAGTGATGCTAAAAAGTGGATAAACTGACTGAAAGGCTGATTAATTGCAAGAAGCCTTGAATATGTCTTTGAAAAACAGCCGTCCTTCCAGGGAGCGGTCTGTATTTTGAATTTTAATGATAGCCATCTGTAGACACCAAATTCGTGTCTTACGACCCCTTGTGACCCACATCCCATTTTGCAACCTAACCTCATCACCTAAAACCTTACACAATTATTTATTAATTACCTTGTAATTGATAAATCCCCATCACCTCACCTGCCACCTCATTTTGCCACCTCATCATGACCTAGCCCTAATCCTAAACTAACCTAATTAAGACCTAAAACTTGGTCTACACCTACACCCATGACTAAGGACCCCTTTCTCGCACCCAAAACCGACATTCTAGTCACTTGACCAAGCCCGCAACTAATCTCTCGGGAGAAAAGCAGGGAAGGTGGGCTATTTTACTAAAAATAGCCTACTTTTTCCTTACCGATGCCGGTTCCTACTCGACCGCCGTCAGTTACGTAACCGCCATCGGTTCCCTGTAAATGGCCTCCCCAAACCAAAAACAAAAGATCAGAATTTCATTTTTGGATCAAGACGAAGGATTTTTGAATCAAGAAAGATCATTGGGAGTGATCAAGAGCATTCCGAATCTTCACTTGGCCGAGCAGAGACAAGTGAAGAGACAAGAAGAGTTGCAGCAAAAGGAGATCAAGCCCAAGGACTGCAACAGAACATCCAGAGCCCTGTGATACTCAGCTGATCATCGAGAGGGAGATATCTCATCTTTTGTTGTCTAGCCATCTTACCTAGGTTCTACCTTTGTCATCAGAGTTCTTGGACCTGCATCTTCGTCAATAACCAGTAAGTTACATCTTGCATGTCCTCTTTAATAACATTTCTTATGACTTTTTGAATCACAAGTCCTCACAAATCCATTCCCTGATCCACTACCCAGCGTGCATATTGCATCTAACTATCATTCATCTACCTCTCATCATCTCATTTCCTAATATCACCCATATACAGCCTTACCAATAACACCGTTACCCTACGACACCACCACCCCATAAAACAACCAACCTACAGATCCTAGACCCTACCGATATTGGTCATCAGTAACCGGCATCGGTTATCAGTAACCGGCATCGGTTATTGTGGCTCAAAACCAGAAAACCAGCCTTTCCCCTACCCAGTTCAACGAAGTAATTTAATTGATATCTTACAGTCTTTTGTGTTAATTCATATTAGCAGGGAAACTGACCACCTTCGAAAGGAAGTTTTATATTTCCTGGGCCCAAGGCAGTTTCCTCATTTATTGTCTAATCAAAATCTTGTGGTCTTGTGTTCTTATTTGCAGGTAGTCCTTCCAAGACAAAAAGGAGTTCTTCGCAGTCAGCCTGATCTTTCTCTACGGTACGCGCACACCATCTCGACATTCTACAGGTATTCCTCCTAGCCCCAACCCTTATCTGTTTCTAAAAGGAATGAAACATTCCGAGTGAAACATTTTGGCACGCCCGGTGGGACCCATTTTGGGTTTCCGTTTCTCTTGCTTATTTTCATTTTAAGAAGCATACTTGTTGTTGCTGTTTTTGTATATATTATTTCATAAAGAATTTGTCTTGCTTTCCTAGTTTCGCATTAGTGAAAGTCATCTCTCTTGCTTCATCGAACATAATTTTCGATTTGGGTTTAAAACACGTGCATTGCATTCTTGCTTGTTGTTTTTCAATTCTAGTGAACGTAGATTAAGTAACAGGTCGTACACGTGGGGGTGATATCCACGGTATTGACAGGAAATTAATCTTACTTTCACTGCACAACACATACCAAATCACTTCACAATTAACACAACAGCTCAAACATCCCCCCTTTTCCGCGGTATTCCTCCGCCCGATTGAGGTAACCTTATAAGCCAAAACAAACTTGACATTTCCCCTAGGTCTTGTTGTTTAGGATTCTGACATCATTCTACGTCTAAAGGCATAAGCCCACGATAATTAAAATTAACCCTAGGGTTAGTCTCTGGATTTGCGTGTGCATCTTGCTTGTTTTTAGTTCTGTTTTCTTTCTCATACTCTGTCTTCTGTGATCAATAATTGGACAAGTATACTAAACGTTGTTAAAAATCAAATTAGCAGCCTTTTTATATCTTGTTAGCCCAGACTTCTTACACCGACATCGGTTACCTGACCGACGTCGGCTATAGTATAACCGACATCGGTTACTAGACCGATATCGGTTACTGTCTTTCCCAATTCCTGACAAACCAGCAACCTACCAATTTTACCAGTCTGAGTTTGTTTCTGTTCCTGACAGATTGAAACCCTACTGTGAACTCCTGTCCATGGTTGTTATCACTCGAAAGCAAGCCGCCGCCATGGTTTCACATGCTTGCTCTGTTTCTTTGCCTGAATCACCCCCCTTCACATTCTGTGGGGAATCCTACGGATACCAGCGAGGTTCCTAAAATTCCTGTGGGAGATAAGGACTTTGCCAAGTTTCTGGATGCTAATTCTAGCGCTTGTACAATACTATTTGTCTCATACCCCTGACCGTACGCCTGATGGTCAGCTCCTTGTTGGTATGCCTATTAGTATAGCTGCTCATTTAGCTCCCACTCCTACCTGATAACACCGCCTTACTTCCTGCATCTCTAGCCCCGTCTCCCAATCTGACGGCTTCAGAGGTTCATACGACTCAGATTAGCTTTCCGTTGGTTAATCTCGGACCCCACATATCATTACCGCCGACTGCCCCTACCTCATCTCTCTTGCAGACTGCTCCGTTCATGACTTGCTCTCTGCCACCTATCCACACGAGCTTTCCTTCTCAAGCTCCGCCTACCTTTTCATTCCCATACACGTATCCAGTGACCTCAACATCCTATATGGGACATCCCTATTCGGTTGCCTCAACATATTCATCCTCCACACCTTATCAACACTTAACCCCACCAGTGTCTAGCGGTGGTCCTTGGCCCAATTTGCCTCCGTTTACCACAACCACACCATCATCTCATCCAACTACTGATCTAATTAAACAAATGATGGACAAAATGCAAAACCTGGAGGCTTCTGTTTCAGGAAGTCGTAGTGCCTTGACATACGAGAAAGTTTTTCGGGAGCCCATTCACCCTTCTGTCCCCCTTCATTCATATCCTCCTCAATGGGAGTTACCAAAATTTACTCGTTTTAACAGTAAAGAGGACCCTCAACAACACTTGCGATCATTTAGACATGCTTGTTATTTGATTGCTCATGATGATGCCTTGTTACTCCGCACCTTTCCCATGTCCTTATCAGGACCTGCCTTGGAGTGGTACAGTGCTTTAACCCAGCACTCAATCTTCTCTTTTAACCAACTAGCCCAATCTTTCTTGGATCATTTCTCCATTAACATTGCCAAGAAAGTATCTATCACCGACCTCTATGCCATCCGACAATTTGAGGACGAATCTATCGCAGATTTCGTTGGACGATGGCGGGGCCTTATCAACCAACTTACGTATGCCTTGCCTCAAACCGAACTTATCGAACTGTTTACGTGGGCCTGCGCTAAGCACATCTCCCCTACCCTCCAAATTCAAACTTTCCGTACATTCGACGAGGCCTTTACTATGGCTCGAAAACTAGAGATTCGAGCCTTAGAGGAAGAGAAATTGCGGTTGCGCAACAAAAACTCCACTTTCCGAACTCCAGATTCCACCAACAAACCTAACACCACCAATCCTCACCCATCGACCGCTTCGAAATCAAAAGGGGCCGTGCACGCGGTGATGGTCAAATCCCAACCACCGTCTAATACCCCGCCAAAAACCACTTATAAGTATAAAGCAGAACCCATCAACTACACTCCCTTGGGAGAAACATATGGTGTGATATTGGAAAAATTGCTCAAAGCAGGAGCCATTACCTTACCTCCTGTTAAACCTCATTCCGGGTTTGATTCCACTCGGGCCATACCTTCCTGGTACAAAGAAAATGACTTTTGTAACTTCCACCGCGTGAAGGGACACAGTCATGAGAACTGCAAGATGTTGAAAAACATAGTGCAGGAAATGGTTGATGCGGGGGATATAGCCCTCGATAATCCTAACGCCCCTGCTAACCGAAATTTGAAAATATTCAACAAACCATTCCCGAATCATTCTTCTAACAGTAATCTAAATCAAGATATCTTAGCCGAGGAGAGTGTTCATGAGATCCATGCAGTCTTCGATTCCCAGCCAAAGACCTCTATCGAACAAATTCTCAATCAAGCCTCTTCACTAACGCAGGAAACCGAACCCCCTTCCTCGCCATCAAGACAAACTGAAATCCTTGCCGTTCCTTTACCCATCAAGGAATTAGCTGCCCAGAGTTCCCTTCTCACAAATGAGCCTTCTTATACCACATCCTTGCAAGACTGTGAGCGGATGTTATCTAATTTATCTATTTCCCAAATGTCTCCTTCTACCATTCTTGTTGTACAAGAGGAAGGCTCGCCACTTCTTTTGTCATCCTTAGACGAGCAACCTCTTGAACCGACATCACCACATTCTTTAAACATGACAGATCCCCTCAAACATGCCCTCCTACCTATTAGTCCTTCATCACCTAAATCTTTTCAACAACCAGTCGACCTCTTAACATCTATTGATACAGTGCCTCATCTACCCCCTGTGTCACACCCACAGTGGACTGGAATCACAACCCGTCTTTCTTCCATACAAAAGTTCCTATTCACACGTGAGGACTGTCATTCCACAGAAGATAGACAGGTCCTATGGGAACGTTTGAGTACGCCATATTCTACTCAAATGCAAATGACCGATCCTGATGTCTCCACCATATACCCGAAGTGTTTACAGAAGCTTAAAATGCCCATGTTCTCACCTTCACCCCCCTCACCTCTACCAAATGCCCCGTCCACTTCTATTAACTTAGCCAAATCTTCCCCTACGCTTGGGACCTTACCCATACCCAGTCTAACACACCCACCTAAGCGGCTTGATTTATCTAAAAATAAAGCCGTCCACCCCATTAGGAGACAGACTCAATCTCCTCAACCTATACCTCTATCACAACTAAAACCATCATCGTCACACCTACCTTCCATATTGGGACCCCATCCCTCTACCTTACATCAATATATCATACCTCCTGCGTTTTCTTTAAAGCAACCTACGCCTTCTGCACCCATACAGAAAGCCCAGGGTATAACAACACTGTCACCCCGCGTATCCTGTCCACCTATCAACCCTAAACAAATTCCATCATCAAAAGATTTGTTTTCGGTCACTCCTATTTCCCCGTGGTTGTTTTCTGATACCACATCATCTGTGGCCTCATCATCCAACATAGCTTCTGCGCCAAAGAAACCACGTTTAGTGAAAACCACGTGTCAACACCCCTCGGCTAAACCCACCACCCTAAACCACCACCCGTACGAACCAACCACGCCCAAACATTACCAAAACCCGCACAACCAATACCCTCATCCTCCTCCGATTTTGACCCACTCAAAGGATCTTACGCCAAAATCCTTGCTATGTTGGTGGAGAATGCGACCATTTCCCTACCCCCACTTAGACCTTATGACCCGTCTAAACCTCGACCTATAGGTTATGATGAGTCTAAAATCTGCGCTTACCACCGCACACCAGGACATGACGTAGAGGGATGCAAAGCGTTGAAAGTCATACTTCGTCCGTCACCTCTCTCAGATAGAAAGGTTAAGAAGGATAACCTACGAAGAGAGAGACCTTTAGCTTCAATTCCCTCTACTATATCATATGTCCCCGCCTCACCAAGATCTATCATTATTACAACCCCACCTCTTGAAGACCATGAGTTATCCCAACCATCTTCCTCATCTCAGGTCTACGAGATTAATATGATTAGTGTTGCTACTCGAGGGCAGAAAAACAATGGGAAAGCAAAAGAAAACACACCTGCGTCATCTCTTTCTCCATCAAACATCCCGATTGCACCACCACCTAAAGTGGTTATTCGCGGACCCGCCTATCCCGTCTCTAATGGCATTGCCCACCGAACTATGATCAAACAGCTTCATCAATCACCCGTAAAAATGACACTGTATGATCTCATTCAGACTTCTGAATCTCATCGACAAGCTCTCGTTGAAATTCTTCAAGGGATAGAGGTTTTACCTAACGAAACATTGCCTGTTACCTCTATTCTAACACCCAATCATGTTGCTTCACTCACTAAACAATCCATCTCCCCCACCACTTCCGTCTCTGTACAGCAAGCCGCTGCTGTCAGTTTCTCCGAAGACGAAATTATCGACTTTGGTGCAGAAGACCCTGACCCTGCCCTTTTCATCTCCGCTTACGTCCGGGACATTCGGGTACGTCGTGTTATGATTGACGGGGGCGCTAGCCTAAACATCATCTCTTCAAAAGCCTTCCAACAAATGAATATCCCTTCTAGCTACATGTGTGCCAACCCCATCATGTTGCGGTCATTCAATGACGCTATTACCTCTACCTTAGGCACCGTGATCCTCAACATTCGGGTAGGACCACGTACTTTACCCGAACTCTTCTATGTCCTTGAGGGAGAGTTCCAATATAATATATTGCTGGGTCGTCCTTGGATCCGGGCCATGGGATGCGTTCCCTCAACATTACATAGATGCATAAAATTTGAGTACGAGGGGAAGTCCTACACCGTAAAAGCTGATCCCCCCCCCTTTAAAACCTGCAATATGTTATACCGCCCAAACGATGTGCTTGTACCAATCAAGACACCCGTTCATTCAACCCAACCATCCTCTTCAACTGTGCCTCAACCACCCACCTCAACCGCACCTACGCCTTCAACTGATGAAACCACCGTCGCAAAAACCACTTCCTTTCCCGCAGATAACATCCCAACCTCCGACCCCTTAGTAGATGTTTTTCAATGCCTTACGCTGGGGGAGTATCGCCTATATAACGTTAGTTCTTTCCATACCCCACAGGAGTACGGACAGGTACATGCACATCCTACCTATGACCGTCGTGTGGGGGAAGTAATCTCCTACGGACCACCGCACTGCCGCACTAACCTAACGTATGGGGGTGTCGACGCATCTTCCATTGCCCCTGAGCCTCCTCTTGGTGTGGTTCCTTTCCAATCCGATTTTCAATACCTGACAAATCGTCGCTTCGCCCTCACCTTCTTGACTCGCTGTGCTTGGAAAGGCTTTGGTTTTGGCCTTTATGAACAAGGCCGACATACGCTCATCCCCATCACCACGCAAACATAATGATCGTAGTGGTCTCGGATTTCCGGGAACACTTACATCAGGAGAACCTCGTGTCAGTTGTATTCTAGAAGATGATGACGTCACCCCTACCAAACCATCATCACCCATTTTGCCTTCATCTCCCACCGAGTCGATAGATCCTGAATCTATCCCTCCTAACTTTTTTTTTTCATAAATGCTATCTTCCTAGGTCCTCTCACTTATCAACGCGATAATGAGGACCCCTCTTCTATTCCCCTTCTATATCCAGACATGATTGAAGAGGACTCCCCTTCAATTAACGTTATTGAGTGCCAGGATGATGACTCCATCCTCACTTACCTTGGCGCGGATGACTCTTATATTCAACGAGCCTTACCATCTGAAACCCAAACCATGCTGAATGAATCTACTATAGAAATCAACATCCACACGGAGGAGGATCCTCACATTGTGAAGATCGGACAATCCCTTAACGCATCAGAACAAGTCGCCTTTACTACTTTCCTCCGTGCTCGCAACCAAGCTTTCGCTTGGTCCTACGCTGACATGCCAGGAATTGATCCTGACATTGCCGTCCATAACATTACCCTGAAACCCCGATTCCAAGCCAATTAAACAGAAATTGAGAAAAATGCATCCACGCATTGCCCTCTTGGTCAAAGAGGAGCTCCAACGACTCCTTTCTGTTTCCTTCATTCTTGCCTATTGACTATCCTCAATGGATTTCTAACATCGTACCTGTCACTAAAGCGACGGGGGGACTTCGGATATGCACGGATTTTCGGATCTTAACCTCGCTTGCCCTAAGGATGACTTCCCCCTACCTAGTATTGACCAACTTGTTGATCTCACTGCAGGCCATGAGATGCTCTCTCTCATGGATGGCTTTTCAGGATACAACCAAATTTTGGTTGCCCCCTGCCGATCAACACAAAACTACCTTCATAACTCCTTGGGGAACCTTCTGTTACCGTGTAATGCCATTTGGCCTTAAGAATGCTGGTGCTACCTATCAGCGGGCTATGACCTACATTTTTCATGACATTATGCACACTATCCTTGAAGATTACGTCGACGATCTTCTTGGCAAGTCTAAACATCGCAGTGAACATCTCGATGTTTTAACCATTATTTTTGATCGCCTGTTACAATATTCTGTCCGTCTTCAACCAAAAAAATGTGTCTTTGGTGTCCTTTCGGGAAAACTTCTTGGCTTTATCGTCTCTTTGCGTGGCATTGAGGTCGACCCATCTAAAGTCAAAGCTATCCTAGAAATGCCCCCACCTACCAATCTCAAACAATTGCGTAGTTTACAAGGTAAGCTCCAATCTATCCGACGTTTCATCTCCCAACTCTCGGATCGATGTCAACCTTTTCATCACCTTCTTAAAAAGGACATTGATTTTCAATGGAGCGAAGAGTGCCACCAAGCCTTTGAAGCTCTCAAAACTTATCTCTTACAGCCACCTGTGCTTATCCCACCTCAAGACGACCGCCCTTTCTACCTTTACCTTTCCGCCACTGACCACGCTGTAGGGGCCATGCTTGCACATCGTGACTCTGAAAATAGAGAACAAGCCGTTTATTATATAAGTCGTACTTTGGTGGATTATGAGACTAGGTATACACATGTAGAAAGGTTGTGCCTAGCCCTATCATTCGTGGCTACCAAACTCCGACACTACCTTCTGAATCACAAAACTTTCGTCATCACCAACACGGACCCCATCCATTACATGTATGCCAAACCTCATCTAAACCAACGCATCACCCGATGGCTCATGCTCCTCGCCGACCTCGACCTTGAGTTTGTCCACCAGAAATCAATCAAAGGACAAACCATCGCAGACCAACTTGCGGAGGCCCCTTTACCTGGGGAACAATTTACCAATTTTACATTCCCCGACGAACTCATCGCCACTCTTTCACTCTAGGAAGAGTCGTATTCAATGACTCTCTTCTTCGATGGATCCAAATGCCAACGCGGTGGAGGAGCCGGCGTTTTTCTCATTCCTCTCGACGCCGAGCCTATGCCTCTTTCATTCCGACTCGATTTCCCTTGCACTAATAATACAGCGGAATACGAGGCCCTTGTTCTGGGTCTCCAGGTTGCGCTGCACTTAGGTATCAAATCTATCAATATTTTTGGCGACTCTCAATTGGTAGTCAATCAAGTTATGGGCATCTACCAATGTAAAAATGAGGAACTTCAAAAGTACAAACACTACGTGGATTCACTTCTAGCCTTATTTACTCACTATTCTATCCAAACCATTCCCCGCTCCACTAACAAATTTGCGGATACTATGGCTTGCTTAGCCTCACAAATTCCAGCCTCATCAACTGACTCTGACATTATTTGTCTTGGTCCAACAACTCTTTGCCCCATCTTATTCAGCCCCGATTGTTTGTACGATAAATACTGTGTCTGCTAACTCGCAGGATACTTGGTATCACCAATTCCACAACTACCTTACAACCTTTGTTCTCCCTTCTGACCTTACTAGTACTGGTAAACGCGCTTTTCTTAAACGCATTTCTCGTTATGTAGTTATGGGGGGACTCCTTTATAAACGTGGCTTTGATGGCATCCTCCTTCGATGTCTCACCGGCGCGGAGGTCACCCATACCATCCAACAGGTCCATGACGGTATTTGTGGTGGACATTTTAGCGGCCTTGCCGTGGCCAAACGAATCCTTCGCCTTGGTTATTATTGGCCTACTCTCAATAACGACTGCTACGAATATGTTAAGCGTTGTGTTATGTGTCAGCAACATGCCAACCTTCAACATACTCCTAGCCACCCGCTCCAGGTCGCTCGAGATCTTTGGCCCTTCTCACAATGGGGTTTAGACCTTATTGGTGAGATTCATCCATCCTCTTCGCAACGTCACCGATGGATTATCACAGCAACCGAATATTACACAAAATGGGTGGAGGCTATTCCACTCATTTCAACTAAAAAAGAAAAAATTGTAGAGTTCATTAACCACCACATTATCTGTCGTTTTGGTGTTCCTCATCGCCTGATTACAGATAATGGAAAATCTTTCAAAAATAAGTTGTTGCAAGACCTTTTTGACAACTTTGGTATCAAACTTAGCTTCTCATCACCGTACTATCCACAAGCAAATGGACAAGCCGAATCCTCTAATAAAACCCTAACCAAAATCCTCATGAAAGTTGTCAATGAGTCCGGACGAAATTGGCACGATCACATCCCCTTTGCCCTTTGGGCTTATCGTACTAGCATCCGTACCTCTACTAATGCCACACCTTTTTCTTTGGTATATGGTACCGAGGCTGTCTTACCTCTCGAAATACAAATACCCTCCCTCAGAATATCCCTTCAGGATATTCTCACCAACGATGATTTCCGCCAAGAGCGGTTAGCCCAATTGGAGCTTCTTGACGAACGTCGTCTTACAGCTCTCGATCACCTTCAAATCTATCAAAAACGCATCAAGCGTGCTTATGATAAGCGACTTCATGAGCGTACCTTTAAGGTTGGTGATCTTGTCCTCAAAGAGAATCAACATGTAACCAAACTAGAAAAGAGCAAACGTGGAAAATTTGCTCCTAATTGGATTGGGCCTTATATAATCACTCACACTTATGGATCAGGCACTTATCGTTTAGCTTCGCTTAATGGTAAACCTGAGCCTGAGCCCCTTAATGCCTTGCATCTTCGACCATTCTACTGTTGAATTTAGTGTTATATCACTTCTTATCTACCTACTGCTCGTCCCTTGAGCTCATTTACCGCTACATACACTTTGTTTTCTACATCTCAAAATAAAATCAAGATCACTTCTCACCTCCCCTTGACGATGCCTTCCCCTTTTTAGTCTAGTCCATGACTTCAAAGTATTAAAATAAGCCGTATTCTTATGGGATTTTCTTGAGTCAAACTTCCTACTAAACTAGATGCTTCACGCCAAAAGAACATCTAGTCATCTAAATTAAATATAGACTGCTCCCTCGAAGGACAGCTATATGCCGAACTATTGCTGCTATTATAAATAGACTGCTCCCCCGAAGGACAGCTATGCATTAAAAATCATATCTGCTATTATAAATAGACTGCTCCCTCGAAGGACAGCTATACACAATCAGCCTTTATCAGAAGCTTCTCGCATTGATCAGCTTCGTGAAGACCTCAAGAATAAAACAATCAAAATCCCTTGTAGACTTCCCGCATCGATCAGTCTATATTCAATAAAATAAAAGCCTCATTCAAAAGAACTTTTTGGGTCATGGACTTGTCTATTTAGGGTAGGTTCTCTTTCGTCAGAACACTCACTTTGTAATAAGTTCTCCGTACCTCAACTATACCATTCACCTCACCTCACCATTTGTTTCAACTCAAGGGACGTGACGTACACCTGATATATTGTGATCATACAACTCTTTTCACCTATTGACTTCTCGTCTATGCACCTGGTACCTAGGGCTTCAAGTTCATTCTATGTTGTGTGGTTTGTTTTTCTCTTTCACCTACCGCGAGCACTCTTTCCTCTTTGCCTCGCATCTAGGATTGTGTGTTGATCTTAATCAGGACATGGTTCCCTACCACTTGGGTAGGCTAACTTTCGCTTCCTTATACCTTTTACAACATCACCAATTCATTACCAACACCATCAACCTTACCTTACCAATATTAATATCAATATTTTTACCAACCAACCAATTGCCTAACCATACCAAATTTCCTGAATTCACCTCTCCCTGATCCTAAGGGAGAACTACATCGGTCTGAGGCCCCTCCTTGCTTTGTGCAATGGGCTATGTAGGCAGCACTTCGGAGACATGGGGTCTCCCAAGGTTAGCTCGACCATCCCCTACCATAACCTATCATGTGTGGTAAATATAAATATTTTTGTGTATTTCTATTTAATCACATTCCTCTTTATCCTTTTTTCAAAACACCGAAAGTCAAAACGCAAACATTCTTATTATTATCATAACTCAAATCAACATACATATTCAGTTTTATTTAGATGTTAAACAAATACATCTTCTCTATCATCGACACGCAGGTCGGCATCCTTATTTATTCTTATACCCTCTATAACATTTATTTAGACCCTCACGATTCATCCCGACCCAGGTGATGATCGTGATCGTCGACGCCCTCTCGCCAGGCCTCTCTGTCCTCAAAGGTACCACGGCTATTGGTACCCGCCCACTGATCTGCCAATCTCTCCTGTAACATATGAATACGCCCTCTCGCATGGAGGAATCCAGCCTCTAGTCTCTCCGCCCGTGACTCCGCAACCGCTAACAATCCTCTTGTCTCATTCACCTGTGTTTGGAGCTGATGAACTAAACTCTGCAGACGATCCCTCTCCGCTGTAATCACCGCTATGTCAGGGCGATCACGTACGCCTCGCAGCTCTGCTACCCACCATAACCTATAGGCCTCTGTCGTTCCTGCATCCATTACCCTGCGATCGGCTGCTATCTCCTCTGGGCCTTCTGGAGGTGTTGGCCGGGGAGGTGAGAATGATGCCTCGGCGTCGATCCTCATATAGGGTCTATAAGCCAGGGGTATATCCTGCACAAATCCGAATTGTCGCCGCACGCGATCTAGAGGAATCCTCTCATACTCACCTGGCCTGTGCCCCGCGATCCACCTCAATCGCTCTACACCCCTCAACTCCTCAGTTATGTTCTCTGTTACCATATAGTTCCTGTAAGGCCGCCAACAGATATCAGCAATCGTCACCCTCTCCCATACCTGCCTATAATAGTCAATGTCACCCGTCACGGCCTAAGATCTTGCCTCTTGTTCTGTCTGGATCCATCGTCTGAATCCCAACCTCTGTACTCCGGTCTCTCCTGACTTGGATGGATCGGCCTACTGGTCACACACAAACAATGTGCTCATAGGCCCAACAGTGTAATAAGTATGAACAATCCAGTGTTCGTCCTGTGATTTTGCCTACAAGCCCATAAACCCCTGTATAACTCCACCAAATATGCAGGTGCCCATACAAAAGTCACATTCCTTTCTATCATCTCCCAAATAACACACATCAATGCCTTTGGAAATCTTCCCCCATCTGCCCTCGGTAATGTATAATACCCTACCGCTATCATTAATATCACTGCTAACATTGTCTCCTCAGGGTGTGCTGCATACATTATCCCATACGTAAATGATAAACCTTGCTGTGTCAAATCTCGTGCGTATGGACCAAATACTGATGTTATCGCTCCCCGCGCCGCGCTAGGTAATGCCTGATATACTGGTTCTCCTGAAAATAGGGAGTCTCAAAATACAGAACACATCTTCCAATGTCACTGTCATCTCCCATATTGGCAGATAGAACGTATTCTTCTCTGGATTCCATCTTTCAATCAACGCCTGCAACATAGCATGGTTACGTGCGATTCATGAATAATAGCGGATTCCACTTAACCCC
Source organism: Taxus chinensis (assembly GCA_019776745.2). Taxonomy (NCBI): domain Eukaryota; kingdom Viridiplantae; phylum Streptophyta; class Pinopsida; order Cupressales; family Taxaceae; genus Taxus; species Taxus chinensis. The sequence continues at coordinate 909,551,422 of CM034149.1, read as the reverse complement.
AAATGATTTATCAATGTCCATTCAGCTGGTGTTACATCCACTCGGATTCGTGACAACAGCGCTGGTACACTATCATTCATCCTCAACCCTGCCTCTGCCTGGCATACATCCAAATAACAAACAGCCATTCAATTCCTCAAATCCCCCCGGGTTTTTTCTCAAATTCTGGAAATTCCTACAGCAACCGGTATCATTTACAGCTAACTGGTACCAGTTTGAGTAACCGACTACCGGTTATCCCTAACTGATATCGGTCACTGTTACCTTCATACAGCCTTGCCTAAACACACCACCTACGACAATAAATTGACTCGTTTATTCCTCTCTGTACATATACAGACATGCCCGAAACCCCTTGATTACCTACCACGTAACACTCATCTCATTTATAACCCTTGTTATTATCTTTTCTTTCTCATATCTACCCACATACTCTCCCCCATCTTATTCACAAAACATGCAGAAATCAAATCACAACCAAAACGTTTACCTCTTGGAGTTGCAGCAGCTTGAGGTTGGCCCTTGTCTTCCCTCTCGTCCCTGCCTGCTGGATACTTATCCTCGTTCTGCCATGATCACCACCCTTTTCAAATTCACCTTTCTGCCTTCTGAATCTCAGAACACATTCTACTTTCCCTGAATCTCTTTTCTCCTTATCACTCAAATTTCTCATGCAATTACCTGTCTCAGTCGTCAAAAAGCGTCGCGTTCGCGTATTTAACTTCTTGCATGGCTCTCAAAATTAGAACTTAAGTTGTCACCCTAGCTTTTTCTATTTTTAAAAAAAGCTCATACCTAAAATAACCGGTATCGGTTACGTAACTGATATCGGTCAACTAACTGCCGGCGTGGGTTACCTAACCGATATTGGTTATACACCTGCCTTTTTGAAACATAGTTCTTTTCTTCATTTTTTACCTAATTTTTTTTTGTCGCGCCCGCCTCTTTTCCTGCATAACAACACCATTATCCATATTTGTCCATCCACCACACATATCATTACAATTTCATTAACATCGTCTATTTTTACAAAAACAAACAAACCATCAACTAAGGATATCAAAAAACTATCAATCTGTACATCATTTGGATCCAACTCATCAGATACATATATAACAATGTCCCAAAACCAGCACCAAAACATGCAACATTTCATTATATAAACATGTCCATCCATATATACGTGCAAAAACAAAAACATCACATCATCCATATATCAACATGTCAATTAAACTCATCATACATTCTATATCACAAACCATTGACGAAATACTTAAAAACATTTTGAACACTGCATGTGGATCAAAAACATCATCTCTCTATATATATATACAAGTTTCAAATGTACAATGTGCCCTGCATCAGGGCCTCTGTGATCTCATAATACAACAACAAAGCCGGCATGCAGGCCACAATAAATATCAATCACCTCGACTCGGCTCACAGGCCAGTCCCTCATATCAAAATATACTCGGCTCGCAGGCCGGGTATCAACTGTACAACCCGTACTTGGCTCGCAGGCCAGTTATATAATGAATGAATGAATCAATACATGAATAAATGTAGGCACGCAGGCCTCTATCAACACACACTGGTTTGCAGACCGGTACCCATGTCCATATACAAAAACTATGCGGGGATCCCTCAGCTCTCCCCACCACCCTCAGCACCTCTCCTCTGCTGGTCCCTGTGGTGCCTCTCGCCTCCTACCTGTAACGGACACGCCGGCTGTGGCTGCGCCTCCCTGCGATCTCTGACTATGTGAGGTCTCCGCTCGGTGTGCCGCATATGGCTGATACTTAGCTCCGGTACTATCAAGGACATCCTGATAGTACCAGGCCTCTGCTCTCACCTCCATGTATCTATCCTGTGCCACCGTCGGTACTGGGGCTGGTCCCCGGACTCCTACTGCCAGTACCCCCTGTGCTTGTGCTGGTGGTGCCTGTGGCTGTGCCGCTGCTAGTGGTGGTATCTGTACCTGTGCCTGGGGATGTGGCTGTGCCGCTACTGGTGGTGGTGCCTGTGCTTGTGCCTGTACCTGTACCTACGCCTGGGCTAGCTGCCCCTGTAGGACACCTATCTGTGCCTGTGCAGCAGCCAACTGCCCCTGTAATAGCTACACCTGGCCCCGGAGCTGATCTCACTCTGCTATCACTGCAGCCAAGTCTGGCTGTGCCGGCGGTACTATCCTAGCTGCTCTCTGACCAGCCCACCAAACCATGAATGCCCCTGTACACCCAGCATCATCTACACCATCACCTGCTGGCCTCTCAGCAACCCAATCTGGGTCCAAGGGCTATGGTGTAGGTAGTGGGGCCTCTACATCATCCCTCCTGTATTGAGGGAAGGGAGGTGGCTCGTCCTGTCGCAGCCCCATCTGCCTGCGTACCCTCTCTAGGGGTATCCTCTCGTACTCTCCCGGCCTCCATCCTGCCATCCAGAATGTGTACTGGATCAGGCGCAACTGTAAGCGGGCTCCTCTGCGAGGGTGATGACCTCTGTAAGGTCTCCATACAATGTCTACCGCTGTCAGGCCCTCTAACAAATGTCTATAATAAGCCACATCCCGACCTGCAAGAATTGCTCGTGGCTGGCCCACGACCCCCAACCATCTCTGAAAGCCATATCTGTATATGACCTGTGGCCCTGGCTACTGGGGTAACCCTACTGGCCTGATGCATATGATGTGCTCATATGCCCAACAGTGAAGTAAAAAGGTAGAGAAAATCCCAAATCACCTCATCCGGTGATAGCCCCATAGCTCCCTGTATAACTGCACCAGGTATACTGGTGCCCAAGCGTAACAGGTGTGCTCCTCCACCATCTCAAGCAGCACCCCCATCAATGCACGTGGAAAGCATCCTCCCTCTGATTCCAGGAGGGCGAAGCAGGTGATCCCGATCATCATCAGCACGGCAAGCCGTGTCTCATGTCGGTGCGCACGGTACATGTCACCATACCCGATACTCGCGCTGTGATAGGTAAGTAGCGCGGCTGCATCTCCAAAAACCTACAGGATGCTGTCCATCGCCGTCTCTGAATCTACCTAGAACACTGCCTCTCCCTCGATCGGCAGTCGAAGGATGTGATACACATCCTCCAATGTGATAGTCATCTCCCCAGTCGGGAGATGGAACACATTGGTCGCCGGATCCCATCTCTCGATGAGGGAAACCATCAGGCTATGATCTCTATCAATAGCTCTATATCGCTGGACTCCGCCGAGTCCCACCTCGCGCATGATAGCCCAGTGTGCCACGGATACGTGTGGCCGCATCCACACCAACAGCGGGGGCATCCTATCCCGCATCGTCAACTGCTGACGTGCCTGCAAAACCAACCCACAACCTTAGACCTACTCTTTATCACATCATCTACTTTACCCTTTATACCCCCTTTTATCCCCCCGACCACACCCCGACTCTCTAACCCCCCCCTCTAGTCACCTACCTTTTCCACTATCTCCCTCCCATACCCAACCCCAAACCCATACCAACCCACCTCCAAACCCAAACCTAAACCCACACAAACCCCCAACAAACCCACACAAACCAAAGCAAAAACAAACCAAAACAAAACAAAACAATAAACTCCAACCGACACCGGCCGATACACGACCGACGCCGGTCAAGCAATAAACCACCCTGCTCGTTAACTTTGCGACCGATGCCGGTCGCTTAGCAACCGACATCGGTCACTGTCATTTCCCGGAGCCGAACCCCCGCGCGGCCCCCCCACCTACATTTTTTCCTTTTTCTACCTACATACCCACCCAAACACCCTAAAAATATACCCACCTAGCCGCCTTAGCTTATTTTACCTATCTACCCTCTCCCTTTTTCAAATCATTTCCATTTTCTCATTATTTCCTAAAAAATCTATATTCCTACCCAAACCCCAAATCTAGCTTAATACCATTCAAATGCACAAATTAAAGAGTTTCGAACCTACCTGTACGACGACACGCCGTCATGGTGGGATGGGTGGTGGTGGTCCAGCTGGTCCAGCCCCTCCTGCTCCTCCTACCTGTGCCATGGGTCAAACTTTGCTTTGCTGGGTCCTCTACCAATCAAATGTTGCCTGCTACTCACTCAGGCCCACCAATCAACTCACTTCTCCACTCAACTAGTGCCACCTCAGCCAACAAATGCACCGCTATCCAAAATCCACCTTAGACAACTTAATTGGTTTCCAAATTGCAAAAGTGACAATGACCGGCCGTATTTTTCTTTTTATAGGTTTTTCACGTAGAACCGATACCGGTCAAATCGTGCCCTAAGAAACTGGCGTCGGTTATCTAACCGGTACCGTTCATAGATAACCGATATCGGTTTTATACTATTTGCCCTTTTCCACCAACATCGCCTATATCCACCTTTGATGCAAACATTTTCACTATTTGGCCCGACCCAAGGCCTCACCCTACCCTACTGGCCCGACCCAAGGCCTCACCCTACCCTACTGGCCCGACTCAAGGCCTCACCCTAACCATTTGGCCCGACCCAAGGCCTCACCCTACCCTACTGGCCCGACCCAAGGCCTCGCCCTAACCATTTGGCCCGACCCAAGGCCTCACCCTACCCTACTGGCCCAACCCAAGGCCTCGCCCTAACCAATTGGCCCGACCCAAGGCCTCACCCTACCCTACTGGCCCGACCCAAGGCCTCGCCCTAACCATTTGGCCCGACCCAAGGCCTCACCCTACCCTACTGGCCCGACCCAAGGCCTCGCCCTAACCATTTGGCCCAACCCAAGGCCTCACCCTACCCTACTGGCCCGACCCAAGGCCTCACCCTAACCAATTAGCCCGACCTAAGGCCTCACCCTACCCTACTGGCCTGACCCAAGGCCTCGCCCTAACCAACCAGCCCGACCCAAGGCCTCACTCTACCCTTCTGGCCCGACCCAAGGCTGCAATCCAACAACTCGGCCCGACCCATGGCCGTACCACTTCAATACTTTACCCAAAATCAACACCATACACTTTTTCCTTACCCATTCTATAGTTTTTTGTTCAATCGAGCTCACCTGTTCGTGTTTTCACATGATTAGGGTTCTTGACTTGATCTGTCGACCAACTTTTCCTAGACCTAGATCGTGACGTTTATCTCAACCAAACCAGCCATTTGGTACTGCCGAACATGCCTAAACGTTCCTGTACCTTACCTATTATATACCCTGGAGCTACTTCCTATGCCTTGGATACCAGGATTATATCACCCTTGTTTGGATAAACTATCGACCTTTGCCTATACATTGCTGGTTTACTCGTCAAATCATGTACCCTAGTCATACTATTGCATTTCAACATGCGTCTGCTTCCTTGGACCTACCCCACCACCTTACCATCCTCTCTACAACATGTACCCTTTATCAACCCTATCCCTGATTTCCTGTTTACTCAATCTATGATAGATTTGAGGGGGATTACCTATATCCTTAACAGGAGAAACCACTTCATATTATTGTCCGCGCAGCTTTACAAAACAAGCTACATGACAATAAGGGGCTAATGTAGACACCAAATTCGTGTCTTACGACCCCTTGTGACCCACATCCCATTTCGCAACCTAACCTCATCACCTAAACCTTACACAATTATTTATTAATTACCTTGTAATTGATAAATCCCCATCACCTCACCTGCCACCTCATTTTGCCACCTCATCATGACCTAGCCCTAACCCTAAACTAACCTAATTAAGACCTATAGCTTGGTCTACACCTACACCCATGACTAATGACCCCTTTCTCGCACCCAAAATGGACCTTCTAGTCACTTGACCAAGCCTGCAACTAATCTCTCAGGAGAAAAGCAGGGAAGGTGGGCTATTTTACTAAAAATAGCCTACTTTTTCCTTACCGATGCCGGTTCCTACTCGACCGCCGTCGGTTACGTAACCGCCATCGGTTCCCTGTAAAATAGGCTCCCCAAACCAAAAACAAAAGGTCGAAGGATTTTTGAATGAAAGGAGATCATTTTGGGAGCAATCAAGGGGATTCGAATCTTCACTTGGCCGAGCAGAGACGAGTGAAGAAACCAGAAGAGTTGCAGCAAAAGGAGATTAAGCTCAAGACTGCAACAGAACAGCCAGAGCCCTGTGATACTTAGCTGATCATCGGGAGGGAGATATCTCATCTTCTGGATGTCAGGCCATCTTACCTAAGTTCTACCTTTGTCATCAGAGTTCCTGGACCTGCATCTTCGTCAATAACAAGTAAGTTACATCTTGCATGTCCTTTTGATAATACTTCTTAGACCTTTGAATCATAGTCCTCACAAATCCATTCCTATCCTAGATCCACTACCCGGAAACATATTGCACCTAACTATCATTCTTTTACCTCTCACCATCTCGTTACCTAATATCACTCATCTACCGGCTTTACCAACAACACCGTTACCCTACGACACAACCACCCCATAAAAACAACCAACCCACAGATCCTAGATCCTACCGACGTCGGTCATCAGTAACCGCCATCGGTTATCAGTAACCGCCATCGGTTATCCTGACTATAACCAAAAACCATTCTTTCCCCCACCTAGTTCAACAAAGCAATTTAATTGATATCTTACAGTCTTTTGTGTTAATTCATATTAGCAGGGAAACTGATCACCTTCGAAAGGAAGTTTTATATTTCCTGGGCCCAAGGCAGTTTCCTCATTTATTGTCTAATCAAAATCTTGTGGTCTTGTGTTCTTATTTGCAGATAGTCCTTCCAAGACAAAAAGGAGTTCTTCGCAGTCAGCTTGATCTTTCTCTACGGTACGCGCACACCATCTCGACATTTTACAGGTATTCCTCCTAGCCCCAACCCTTATCTGTTTCTAAAAGGAACGAAACATTCCGAGTGAAACACCATCCTTCGAGGGCATGGTTTATATCTTTTGATTGTATGGGTAGCTGTCCTTCAAGGGATCAGTCTATCCCCGTTTTTTTTTTTTTTGGAAAAACTTTTTGGAAGAAGCTGAGTTTAGACCTAGATAGATCAGATAGAGGGGAAGAAAACATATAAAGAGCATGCACTCATGCCCCGAGCAGATCTGATTAAGATAAGCACTTGGGACAAATGAAACGGTGATTAAGGTATTCCTATCATGAGGAGAAACATATCTAGAGAAAATATGCTATGAGTAGAGCCACGATACTCATATTTAAGGTAAAAAAAGACAATAGGCAGAGAACCACATAATTTCGAATCACCATGAAAGTATATGACTGGTTGTTAGATGGATGAAAGATCTGTCTTGCCACTATATTTGTGTAAGATAGATTTTAACAGTAGAAGGGCCATAGATGCAAGGCATTAAGAGGTTCCACTTCAGGTATACCATCCATGGAAGATAGACGATAAGCTCCCGACCCATATTTATGAGTGATAACGTACGGACCCATCCAGTTGGGAGCAAACTTACCACGCTGACTCCTTTCGAGTGTAGTGACATTTTGATTTTCTTTAAGAACAAGATCACCAATTTTGAAGTCATGATGCTATAAGTGCTTGTTATAAGCACGTTTGACACGCTCAAGATAGTCTTGATGATGTTCAAGAGCGTTGAGATGCCGCTCATCTAATAATTCAAGTTGTGCTAGACGATTTTGACGATAGTCCTCATCAGAGACAAATTCTCTAAGAGACACACAGAGAGATGGGATTTGGACTTCCAAAGGAAGAACAACCTCGGACCCATAGATGAGAGAGAAGGGAGTAGCACCAGTAGGAGTACGAATTCTAGTCTGATAAGCCCAGAGAGCAAAAGGGATATGTAAATGTCAATCCCTACCAGCTCGACTAGTTACCTTTGCGAGGATATTACGCAAAGTTTTATTGGAAGCTTCGGCCTGACCATTAGCTTGAGGATAGTATGGAGAAGAAATGCTGAGTTTGATATTGAAAGCGTCGCAAAGGTTCTGCAAATCAACATTTTTGAAAGACTTACCGTTATCTGTGATGAGTTTGTGTGGAACACCGAAGCGACAAATGATGTGCTGATAGAAAAAATCAACTATGGGCTTAGCTTTTGTTGAAGAAAGAGGGATAGCTTCCACCTACTTCATAAAGTATTCAGTGGCAGTAATGATAGAATGATAACGCTGTAAAGAATGGGGATTGATGAGACCAATGAGATCAAGACCCCATTGCAAAAAATGCCACAAATCCGCTATAGGTTGTAAAGCTTGACTAGGGATATGTGTGAGATTGGAATGTTGTTGACACTTGACAAATTTCTTAGTGTATTCACAACAATCTCGATTAAGAGAAGGCCAATAATATCCCAAACGTAAGATGTGTTTAGCTATGGCCAAGCCACAAAAATGGTCACCACAGATACTGTCATCGACCTCCTGGATAGCTTTAGATGATTCAAGGGTTTTGAGGCACCGAAGTAAAATACCATCAAAGCCGCATTTGTAGAGGATCCCGCCTAGAATAGTATAGCGATTAGCGCGTAGGATAAAAGATCTTCTACCATTGGAAGTCAGATAAGGAGGAAGCACTGAATGAGATAGATAATCAACGATCTGTTGATACCACTCATCCTGAGTATGGGTTGTGACAACATGGATTGAAGTTAATTACCTAAGATGAGATGGTTGATCTAATCGTTGCACAGCCACATAAAGTCGCGAGTCCTCGGTAAAAGGTGGGATAAGTGAGGCTAACGAAGCCATTGTATCTACGAATCGATTCGCAGTGCGAGGAATAGCTTGGATAGTGAATTTATCGAAAGATTGGAGTTATACGAGAACGATATCACAATATTTTTGAAGGATATCATTCCTGCATTGATAGACACCCGTGACTTGATTAATGATGAGTTCAGAATCACCAAAGATGTCAATATGACGAGCACCGAGATTAATGGCATTTTGAAGACCCAAGACAAGAGCTTCATATTCAGCCATATTATTGGTGCACTCAAAGTTCAATTTGTGTGCGACTGGGATAGGTGTACCCCAAGGAGGAATCATCACGAAACCTGCACCTCCCCCTTGCTGGCATTTGGATCCATCAAAGAAGAGCTTTATTTTAAATGGAGACAGACCAAAATCAATTTTTTGGATATATTCATCGGGGAATTGAGCAAGGGGGACTTGAGTGTCTGGAAGAGGAGCATCAGCTAATTGATCTGCAATGACCTGACCATTGATATACTTTTACGGGATAAACTTGAGATCAAATTTTGTCATAAGCATGAGCCAACGAGTGATACGATCATTGTGATAAGGCTTCGCATGAATTATCTTGAGTAGATTGACACTTGTGAAAATGTAAGTTTTGTGATTAAGGAGGTAATGATGAAGCTTAGAAGTTGTGAAGAAGAGAGCACAACACAGCCTTTCAGCTTCAGAATAACGTGTTTCATACTCATGGAGGGTGCGACTGATGTAATAGACAGCTTGTTCTTTACCGCAAGCATCCCGATGCGAGATCATGGCTCCCAGAGTGTGGTCAGTCACAGAGATATAAAGATAGAAAGGCTCCCCCTCGCGTGGAGGTGTAAGCACAGGTGGAGAAAGAAGATAAGCTTTGAGATCATCGAAGGCCTTTTGGCAATGTTCATCCCATTCAAAATGAACATTCTTACGGAGGAGATGATGAAAAGGTTGACAACGGTCTGACAATTGTGAGATAAAATGACGCACTGATTGAAGACATCCTTGGAGACTACGGAGTTGCTTTAAGTTAGAAGGGGGAGGCATCTCAAGGATAGCTCTTATTTTTGCGGGGTCTACTTCAATACCCCTAATGGAAATGATAAAACCTAAAATTTTACCAGTGAGAACGCCAAACACGCACTTAGATGGATTTAGACGAAGACAAAAGTGGATAAGCCTCTCAAAGAGAGGTGCAAGAATGCAAAGATGATCCTGACGACGTTTGGATTTACCAAGGAGATCGTCGACGTAATCTTCCACAATTTTGTGTAAGAGATCATGGAAGATGTAGGTCATTTCTCGCTGATAGGTTGCTCCTGCGTTCTTAAGACCGAAAGGCATGACACGATAACAAAAGGTCCCCCAAGGAGTTATGAAAGAAGTCTTATGTTGGTCTTCTGGTGCGATGAGAATTTGATTATACCCAGAGAAACCATCCATAAGAGAAAGCATCTCATGACCCGCAGTTAAATCCACGAGTTGGTTGATATTAGGTAGAGGGAAATCATCTTTTGGACAAGCAAGATTAAGATCCCGGAAATTGGTACAAATTCAAATTTTCCCAGTAGCTTTAGTTACTGGTACTACATTGGAAACCCATTGTGGATAATCGATGGTTTGGATGAAGTTAGCCGAGAGCAAGCGCTGCAATTCTTCTTTAACAAGAAGGGCTACTCTAGGGTGCATTTTACGCAATTTTTTCTAACTGGTTTGATGTCGGGAAGAGTAACGATATTGTGGACCACAATATCGGGATCGAGTCCTAACATATCCTCATATGCCCAAGCAAAAGCTTGACGATGGTTGGAAATAAAAGTGGTAAAGTCTCCTAACTCCTGTGGATTAAGGGATTGGCCGACCTTAATGATGCGAGGGTCTTTAGAAGTCCCTATATTAAGGTCGACAGTGGCTTCGTTGAGAAGCGTAGACGTGTCAGAAGGGATGGTTTTAGGAAGATAGGAATCCTTTGCCCCCAGATAGGTGAGGACAGAATCGTCATCCGCATAGTGGATAGCGTTGATAGTAGGAGAGTCATCTCCAACTATTTCAGGGAAAATTAACAGTATGGAAGCGGTCCTGTCATTAGTCTTATAGTCTAGTGGCCCTAAGGAAATGGTATTGATTAAAAAAAAAAGTTAGACGAGATGGAAATGGCGTCGTCCACATTGAGTGATGCTTCTGACTTAGCGGGAGAAGATGGTTCCTCAATAGGAAGAGGCTCATCGAGACCGGTGATGGTGGCTTTTGGAAGAGGTTTAAATCCTAAACCAAATTTTTGATGTGGCTTGAGAGTTGGAATGGACGCGAGGTCATGCACACCTTGTTCATATTTACCCAAGCCAAATCCCTTCCAGGCGCATCTATATAAATAAGTTTTTGCAAACGTGGGATTCTGTAAATAATCGAACTATAGACACCAAATTTGTGTCTTACGACCCCTTGTGACCCGCATCGCATTTCGCAACCTAACCTCACCACCTAAACCTTACACAATTATTTATTAATTACCTTATAATTAATAAATCCACATCACCATACCTACCACCTCATGTCGCCACCTCATCATGACCTAGTCTTAACCCTAAACTAACCTAATTAAGACCTATAACTTGGTCCAATTCCACACCAATGACTAATTACCCCTCATCTGCACCTAAAACCAACTTCATAATGACTTGACCAAGCCCGCTACCGATCCTTCGGAACGAAAAGGAGGGAAAGCTGGCTATTTTACCAGAAATAGCCTGCTTTGACTGGACCGATACTGGTTCCTACTCGACCGCCATCGGTTGCGTAACCGCCATCGGTTCCCCGTAAATGACCACTTCCAACCAAAAACAAAGGAGGGGATTTTCATTTTGATCAGGAGAAAAAGAGAAATCATCGAGAGAATCCATATTTTGCAACTGGCCGAGCAGAGACAAGTGAAGAAACAAGAAGAGATTGTAGAGAAGGACATCCAGCCCAAGACTGCAACTGAATAACCAGAGCCCAGTAACACTCATCCAAGCATCAGAAGAAGAAACTGCATCCAACGTCCTTGTATCCTGTCTTCATCATCATAGTCCTGAAACATTGCATCTGCATCAGGGGCAAGTAAGTAGATATGTTATATGTTTCTAAGTACCATTTTCTTGAGCCTGTTGATTAATAATAGTCATAAGTTTATTCCTAGATCTACTACCAGCCGCTACTGCACGTAACCTTCACCCACACATCCTGATATTGCCCAGAAGGCCATTTTACCACACTCTGAATCTTCCCTATCCTCCCATCATTCCCCTCAACCATCCCCCAATCTCAAATAACCCCACAATTACCTTGCAACCAATCTCTACCCAGAAGTACTTAGATTACTGACCTTACCGGTGTCGATTATCCTATACCGGTAGCGGTTCTCTAACCGTGGTCGGCTACCTAGTGACCGCCGTCGATCACTATGACTTATACCCCAAAAACCCTTTTGCTCGCCTATTTGCCACCTATCAACCCCCAAATCTAGCCTAGTTTATCCCTGTAACTCCACCTGAACGTATCAACGACCAATAACCAAACAAACAACGTGACACTTTATTATTGATAGTTTAATTTCTATTGCTTTGTAATGAGATACCTAAATCATGATTTTGTAATAGCTTTCTTTATTATCATTTGTGTTAAATCGTATTAGAAGGGGAACTGACCACCTTCGAAAGGAAGTTTTTTACATTTCCTGGGCCTAAGGCAGATCCCTCATTTATTGTCTAACTCAAATCTGGTGGTCTTGTATTCTTACTGGCAGGTAGTCCTTCCAAGACAAAAATGAGTTCTTCACAGTCGATCTGATCTTTCTCTACGGTATGAGCACATCATCTCAACATTCAACAGGTATTCCTCCTAGCCCTAACCCTTATCTGTTTCTCAAAGGAATGACAGGATAGAAGCAAGTCTATTTTGCAGAGCCGAAACATTCCACGCGAAACATTTTGGCACGCCCGGTGGGACCCATTTCAGGTTTCTATTTCTCTTGCTTGCTTTCATTTTAGGAAGCATACTTGTTGTTGCTGTTTTTGTTATATATTTAGTAAAGAATTTGTCTTACTTGCCTAGTTTCGCATTAGTGAAAGTCATCTTAATTGCTTCATCGAATATCATTTTCGATTTGGGTTTAAAAACACGTACATTACATTCCTGCTTGTTTTTTTTCAATTCTAGTGAACATAGACTAAGTAACAAGGTCGTACACGTGGGGGTGATTTCCATGGTATTGACAGGAAATTAATCTTACTTTCACTACACAACACATACTGAATCACTTCACAAATTAACACAATAGCTCAAAAACATCCCCCCTTTTCCGCGGTATTCCTCCGCTCGATTGAGGTAACCTTATAAGCCAAAAAAAACTTGACATTTCCCCTAAGTCTTTTGTTTAGGATTGACATCATTCCACGTCTAAAGGCATAAGCCCACAATAATTAAAACTAACCCTAGGGTTAATCTCTGGATTTGTGTGTGCATCTTGTTTGTTTTTAGTTCTATTTTCTCTGTTAGACACTGTCTTCTGTGATTACCTTGGAACAATTTGATAAATGTATTGAGCATTGTTAACAATAAAATTAGCAGCTTCTTATATTTTCTTATACCAGTCTTATTACACCAAAATCGGTTACCTGACCGATGTCGGCTATAGTATAACTGACATCGGTTATCAGACCGATATCGGTTACTGTCTTTTCAAGTTCCTGACAAACCAGCAACCTACCAATTTTACCAGTCTGAGTCTGTTTCTATTCCTGATAGATTGAAACCCTACTGTGTACTCCTGTCCATGGTTGTTATCATTCAAAAGCAAGCCGCACGCCATGGTTTCACATGTTTGCTCTGTTTCCTTTTCCTGAATCACCCCCCTTCACATTCTGTGGGGAATCCTACGGATACCAGCGAGGTTCCTAAAATTCCTGTGGGAGATAAGGACCTTTGCCAAGTTTCTGGATGCTAATCCTAGTGCTGTACAATACTATTTGTCTCATGCCCCTGACCGTACGCCCAATGGTCAACTCCTTGTTGGTATGCCTATTAGTATAGCTGCTCATTTAGCTCCCACTCCGCCTGATAACTGCGCTTTGCTTCCCGCATCTTTAGCCCCGTCTCCCAATCCGATGGCTTCAGAGGTTCATACGACACAGATTAGCTTTCCTTTGGTTAATCTTGGACCCCACATATCACTACCACCGACTGCCCCTACCTCATCTCTCTTGCAGACCGCTCCGTTCATGACTTGCTCTCTGCCACCTATCCACACGAGCTTTCCTTCTCAAGCTCCGCCCACCTTTTCATTTCCACACACATATCCGGTAACCTCAACAACTTATATAGGACATCCCTATTCGGTTGCCTCAACACAGTCGTCCTCCATACCTTATCAACATTTAACCCCACCATTGTCTAGCGGTGGCCCTTGGCCCAATTTGCCTCCGTTTACCACAACCACACCATCATCTCATCCAACTACTGATTTAATTAAACAAATGATGGAAAAAATGCAAAACCTGGAGGCTTCTATTTCAGGAAGTCGTAGCCCCTTGACATACGAGCAAGTTTGTCGGGAGCCTATCCACCCTTCAGTCCCCCTTCATTCATATCCCCCTCAATGGGAATTACCAAAATTTACCCCATTTTAACAGTAAGGAGGACCCTCAACAACACTTGTGATCATTTAGACATGCCTGTTATCTGATTGCTCACGACGACGCTTTACTACTCCGCACCTTTCCCATGTCCTTATCAGGACCCCGCCTTGGAGTGGTACAGTGCTTTAACCCAGCACTCAATCTTCTCTTTTAACCAGCTAGCCCAATCTTTCTTGGATCATTTCTCCATTAACATTGCCAAGAAAGTATCTATCACCGACCTCTATGCCATCCGACAATTTGAGGACGAATCTATCGCAGATTTCGTTGGACGATGGCGGGGCCTTATCAACCAACTTACGTATGCCTTGCCTCAAACTGAACTTATCGAACTGTTTACGCGGGCCTACGCTAAGCACATCTCCCCTACCCTCCAAATTCAAACTTTCCGTACATTTGACGAGGCCTTTACTATGGCTCGAAAACTAGAGATTCGAGCCTTAGAAGAAGAGAAATTGCGGTTGCGCAACAAAAACCCCACTTTCCGAACCCAAGATTCCACCAACAAGCCCAACACCACCAATCCTCACCCATCGACCGCTTCGAAATCAAAAGGGGCCCGTGCACGCAGTGATGGTCAAATCCCAACCCCCGTCTAATACCTCGCCAAAAACCACCTATAAGTATAAAGCAGAACCCATCAACTACACTCCCTTGGGAGAAACATATGGTGTGATATTGGAAAAATTGCTCAAAGCAGGAGCCATTACCTTACCTCCTGTTAAACCTCATTCCGGGTTTGATTCCACTCGCGCCATACCTTCCTGGTACAAAGAAAATGACTTCTGTAACTTCCACCGCGTGAAGGGACACAGTCATGAGAACTGC
Source organism: Taxus chinensis (assembly GCA_019776745.2). NCBI lineage: Eukaryota > Viridiplantae > Streptophyta > Pinopsida > Cupressales > Taxaceae > Taxus > Taxus chinensis. The sequence continues at coordinate 909,536,256 of CM034149.1, read as the reverse complement.
AAGATGTTGAAAAACATAGTGCAGGAAATGGTTGATGTGGGGGATATAGCCCTCGATAATCCTAACGCCCCTGCTAACCCGAAATTTGAAAATATTCAACAAACCATTCCCGAATCATTCTTCTAACAGTAATCTAAATCAAGATATCTTAGCCGAGGAGAGTGTTCATGAGATCCATGCAGTCTTCGATTCCCAGCCAAAGACCTCTATCGAACAAATTCTCAATCAAGCCTCTTCACTAACGCAGGAAACCGAACCCTCTTCCTTGCCATCAAGACAAACTGAAATCCTTGCTGTTCCTTTACCCATCAAGGAATTAGCTGCCCAGAGTTCCCTTCTCACAAATGAGCTTTCTTATACCACATCCTTGCAAGACTGTGAGCGGATGTTATCTAATTTATCTATTTCCCAAACGTCTCCTTCTACCATTCTTGCTATACAAGAGGAAGGCTCGCCACTTCTTTTCTCATCCTTAGACGAGCAACCTCTTGAACCGACATCACCACATTCTTTAAACATGACAGATCCCCTCCAACACACTCTCCTACCTATTAGTCCCTCATCACCTAAATCTTTTCAGCAACCGGTTGATCTCTTAACGCCCATTGATACAGTGCCTCATATACCCCTTGTAGCACACCCACAGTGGACCAGAATCACAACCCACCTTTCTTCCATACAAAAGTTCCTCTTCACACGTAAGGACTGTCATTCCACAGAAGATAGACAGGTCCTATGGGAACGTTTGAGTACGCCGTATTCTACTCAAATGCAAATGACCAATCCGGATGCCTCCACCATATACCCGAAGTGTTTACAGAAGCTTAAAATGCCCATGTCCTCATCTTCACCCCCCCTCACCTCTACCAAATACCTCGTCCACTTCTATTAACTTAGCCAAATCTTCCCCTACGCTTGGGACCCTCCCCTATACCTAGTCTAACACACCCACCTAAGCGGCTTGATTTATCTAAAAATAAAGCCATCCATCCCATTAGGAGACAGACTCAATCTCCTCAACCTATGCCTCTATCACAACTAAAACCATCATCGTCACACCTACCTTCCATATTGGGACCCCATCCCTCTACCTTACATCAATATATCATACCTCCTGCGTTTTCTTTAAAGCGACCTACGCCTTCTGCACCCATACAGAAATCCAAGGGTATAGCAACACCGTCACCCCGCGTATCCTGTCCACCTATCAACCCTAAACAAATTCCATCATCAAAAGATTTTTTTTCGGTCACTCCTATTTCCCCGTGGTTGTTTTCTGATACCACATCATCTGTGGCCTCATCATCCAACATAGCTTCTACGTCAAAGAAACCACGGTTAGGTAAAACCCATTATCAAAACTCCTTGGCTAAACCACCCCCCATACAAACCAACCACATCACGTCATCACCAGAATCGACCCAGTCAATAGCCTCATTTTCCTCTGACTTTGACCCACTCAAAGGGTCTTACGCCAAAATCCTTGCCATGTTGGTGGAGAATGCGACCATTCCCCTACCCCCACTTAGACCTTATGATCCATCTAAACCTCGACCTATAGGTTACGATGAGTCTAAAATCTGCGCTTACCACCGCACACCAGGACATGACGTAGAGGGATGCAAAGCGTTGAAAGCCATACTTCGTCTGTCACCTCTCTCAGATAAAAAAGTTAAGAAAGACAACTTGCGAAGAGAGAGACCTTTAGCTTCAATTCCCTCTCCTATACCACCTGTCCCCACCTCACCAAGATCTATCATTATTACAGCCCCACCTCTCGAAGACCATGACCTATCCCTACCATCTTCCTCCTCTCGTATTCACGAGATCAACATGATTAGTGTTGCTACTCGAGGGTAGAAAAACAATGGGAAAGTGAAAGAAAACACACCTGCGGCATCTCTTTCTCCGTCAACCATCCCGATTGCACCACCACCTAAAGTGGTTATTCGCGGACCCACCTATCCCGTCTCTAATGGCATTGCCCACCGAACTATGATCAAACAGCTTCACCAATCGCCCGTAAAAATGACACTGTATGATCTCATTCAGACTTCTGAATCTCATCGACAAGCCCTCGTTGAGATCCTTCAAGGGATAGAGGTTTTACCTAATGAAACATTTCCTGTTACCTCTATTCTAACACCCAATCACGTTGCTTCACTCACTAAACAATCCATCTCCCCAACCACTTCTGTCTCTGTACAGCAAGCCGCTGCTGTCAGTTTCTCCGAAGACGAAATTATCGACTTTGGTGCCGAAGATCCTGACCCTGCTCTTTTCATCTCAGCTTATGTCTGAGATATTCGGGTACGTCGTGTTATGATTGACGGGGGTGCTAGCCTAAACATCATCTCTTCCAAAGCCTTCCAACAAATGAATATCCCTTCTAGTTGCATGTGTGCAAATCCCATCATGTTGCGATCATTCAATGATGCTATTACTTCTACTTTAGGCACCGTGATCCTTAACATTCGTGTAGGACCACGTACTTTACCCGAACTCTTCTATGTCCTTGAGGGAGAGTTCCAATACAATATGTTGTTAGGCCGCCCTTGGATCCGGGCTATGGGATGCGTTCCCTCCACCTTACATAGATGCATAAAATTTGAGTATGAGGGGAAGTCCTACACCGTAAAAGCTGATCCTCCCCCCTTCAAAACTTGCAATATGTTGTATCGCCCTAATGATGTGCTTGTACTAGTCAAGACACCCATTCATCCAACCCAGCCATCTACCTCCGACGCACCTACACCTTCAACCAATGAAACCGCCGTTACAAATATTACTTCCTTTCCCGCAGATAACATCCCAACCTCCGACCCCTTAGTAGATGTTTTTCAACGCCTTACGCTGGGGGAGTACCGCCTATATAACGTTAGTTCTTTCCATACCCCGCAGGAGTACGGACAGTTACATGCACATCCCACCTACGACCATCGTGTGGGGGAGGTAATCTCTTACGGACCACCCCATTGCCGCACCAACCTGACGTATGGGGGTGTTGACACATCTTCCATTACCCCTGAACCTCCTCTTGGTGTGGTTCCCTTCCAATCTGATTTCCAATACTTGACAAATCGTCGTTTCGCCCTCACCTTCTTGACTCGCTGTGCTTGGAAAGGCTTTGGTTTTGGTCTTTATGAACAAGGCCGACATACACTCATTCCTGTGACTACACACAAACACAATGATCGCAGTGGTCTCGGTTTTCCTGAAACACCTACACAGGAGACACCTCGTGTCAGCTGTATCCTGGAAGAAGACGACGTCACCCCTACCAAACCATCATCACCCACTTTGTCATCATCACCCACAGAGTCGATAGACCCTGAATCTATCCCTCCTAACTTTTTTTTTTCATAAATGCTATCTTCATAGGTCCTCTCACTTATCAACGTGATAATGAGGACCCATCTTCTCTTCCCCTTCTGTATCCAGACATGATCGAAGAGGATTCACCTTCGATTAATGTTGTTGAGTGCCAGGATGACGACTCCATCCTCACTTACCTTGGGGCGGACGACTCCTATATTCAACGCACCTTACCGTCTGAAACTCAAACCATGTTGAATGAATCAACTATAGAAATCAACATCCACATGGAGGAGGATCCTCACATTGTGAAGATCGGACAATCCCTTAACACATCAGAACAAGCCGCCTTTACTACCTTTCTCCGTACCCGCAACCAAGCTTTCGCTTGGTCCTACGCTGACATGCCAGGAATTGATCCTACCATTGCCGTCCATAACATCACCCTAAACCCCGATTCCAAACCATTCAAACAAAAACTGAGAAAAATGCATCCACGCATTGCCCTCTTGGTCAAAGAAGAGCTTCAATGACTTCTTTCTGTTTCCTTCATCTTGCCTATTGACTATCCTCAATGGATTTCTAACATCGTACCTGTCACTAAAGCGACGGGGGGACTTCGGATATGCACAGATTTCCGAGACCTTAACCTCGCTTGCCCCAAGGATGACTTCCCCCTCCCAAGTATTGATCAACTTGTTGATCTCACAGCAGGCCATGAAATGCTTTCTCTCATGGATGGCTTTTCGGGATACAATCAAATTTTGGTAGCCCCGGCCGATCAACATAAAACGGCCTTCATAACTCCTTGGGGAACCTTCTGTTATCGTGTCATGCCGTTTGGCCTTAAGAATGCTGGTGCTACCTATCAGTGGGCCATGACTTACATTTTTCATGACATTATGCACACTATCCTTGAGGATTATGTCGATGATCTTCTTGGCAAATCTAAACATCGCAGTGAACATCTTGATGTTTTAACCATTATTTTCGATCGCCTGTTGCAATATTCAGTCTGGCTTCAACCAAAGAAATGTGTCTTTGGTGTTCTTTTCGGGAAAACTTCTTGGCTTTATCGTCTCTTTGCGTGGCATTGAGGTCGATCCATCTAAAGTAAAAGCTATCCTAGACATGCCCCCACCCAAAAACCTCAAACAATTGCGTAGTTTGCAGGGTAAACTTCAATCCATCTGGCGTTTCATCTCTCAACTCTCAGATCGATGTCACCCTTTTCATCACCTTCTTAAAAAGGACATTGCCTTTCAATGGAGTGAAGAGTGTCACCAAGCCTTTGAAGCTCTCAAATCCTATCTCTTGCAGCCACCCGTGCTTATTCCACCTCAGGATGATCGTCCTTTCTACCTTTACCTTTCTGCCACTGACCATGCTATAGGAGCTATGCTCGCACATCGGGACTCGGCACGTCGAGAACAAGCCGTTTATTATATAAGTCGTACCCTCATGGATTACGAGACTAGGTATACACATGTAGAAAAATTGTGCCTAGCCCTATCATTCGTAGCCACCAAACTCTGACATTACCTCCTGAATCACAAAACTTTTGTCATCACCAACACGGACCCCATTCATTATATGTATGCCAAACCACATCTAAACCAATGCATCGCCCGATGGCTTATGCTCCTTGCCGACCTCGACCTTGAGTTTATACAACAGAAGTCAATCAAAGGACAAACTATTGCAGACCAACTTGCGGAGGCCCCTTTACCTGGGGAACAATTCACCAATTTTAATTTCCTTGACAAACTCATCGCCACTCTTTCACTCAGGGAAGAGTCATATCAAATGACCCTCTTCTTCGATGGATCTAAATGCCAGCGCGGCGGAGGAGCCGGCGTTGTTCTCATCCCTCTTGATGCTGAACCTATGCCTCTTTCATTCCGGCCTTGATTTCCCCTGCACTAATAATACAACGGAATACGAGGCCCTTGTTTTGGGTCTCCAGGTTGCGTTACACTTAGGTGTCAAATCTATTAATATTTTTGGCTGACTCTCAATTGGTAGTCAATCAAGTTATGGGCATCTACCAATGTAAGAATGAGGAACTTCAAAAGTACAAACATTATGTGGATTCACTTTTGACCTCATTTACTCGTTATTCTATCCAGACCATTCCCCGCTCCACTAACAAATTTGCGGATACTATGGCTTGCTTAGCCTCGCAAATTCCTGCCTCACCAACTGACTCTGACATATTCGTCTTGGTCCAACAACTTTTTGCCCCATCCTACTTAGCCCCGGTAGTTTGTATGATAAATACTGTGTCTACTAATTCGCAGGATACTTGGTACCACCAATTCCATGACTACCTTACAACCTCTGTTCTCCCACCTAACCTTACTAGTAACGGCAAACGTGCTTTTCTTAAAAGTTTTTCTCGTTATGTTGTCATGGGGGGACTCCTCTATAAACGTGGCTTTGATGGCATCCTCCTTCGCTGTCTAACCGGCACGGAGGTCACCTATACCATCCAACAAGTCCATGATGGTATTTGTGGCGGACATTTTAGTGGCCTTGCCGTGGCCAAACGAATCCTTCGCCTAGGTTATTATTGGCCTACTCTCAATAATGATTGCTACGAATATGTTAAGCGTTGTGTTATGTGTCAACAACATGCCAGCCTTCAACATACTCCTAGCCACCCGCTACAGGTCGCCCGAGATCTTTGGCCTTTCTCACAATGGGGTTTAGACCTTATTGGTGAGATTCATCCGTCCTCTTCACAACGTCACCGATGGATTATCACAGCAACCGAATATTACACAAAATGGGTGGAGGCTATTCCGCTCATTTCAATCTAAAAAAGAAAAAATTGTCGAGTTCATTAACCACCACATTATCTGTCGTTTTGGTGTTCCTCATCGCCTAATAACAGATAATGGTAAATATCCTTCAAAAACAAGTTGTTGCAGGACCTTTGCGACAACTTTGGTATCAAACTCAGCTTCTCATCACCCTACTATCCGTAAGCCAATGGACAAGCTGAATCCTCTAATAAAACCCTAACCAAAATCCTCATGAAAGTTGTCAATGAATCCGGAAGAAATTGGCACGATCACATCCCCTTTGCCCTTTGGGCTTATCGTACTAGCATTCATACCTCCACTAATGCCACACCTTTTTCTTTGGTATATGGTACCGAGGCTGTCCTGCCTCTCGAAATACAAATACCCTCCCTTAGAATATCTCTCCAGGGTATTCTCACTAACGATGATTTCCGCCAAGAGCGGTTAGCCCAATTGGAGCTTCTTGACGAGCGTCATCTTACAGCTTTTGATCACCTCCAAATCTATCAAAAACGTATCAAGCGTGCTTATGATAAGCGACTTCATGAGCATACCTTTAAGGTTGGTGATCTTGTCCTCAAAGAGAATCAACATGTAACCAAACTAGAAAAGAGCAAACGTGGAAAATTTGCTCCTAATTGGATTGGGCCTTATATAATCACTCACACTTACGGATCAGGCACTTATCGTTTAGCTTCGCTTAATGGTAAACCTGAGCCTGAGCCCCTTAATGCCTTGCATCTTCGACCATTCTACTGTTGAAATTAGTGTTATATCACTTCTTATCTACCTTACGCTCGTCCCTTGAGCTCATTTACCACCGCATACACCTTGTTTCTTACATCTCAAAATCCAATCAAGCTCACATGGTTTGATTGTCACCTCCCCTTAAAAGATGCCTTCCCCTTTTTTAGTCTAGTCCATGACTTCAAAGTACCAAAATGACACATTCTTAATTACACACTTATGGGATTTTCTTGAGTCAAACTTCTTACAAAAAACTAGATGCTTCATGCCCAACGGACATCTAGACCTCTAACTTATACAATAGACTGCTCCCTTAAAGGACAGCTATATGCCAACCTATTGCTCTTAATATAGATAGATTGCTCCCCCGAAGGACAGCTATACATAAGCACCGCATCTGCTACTATAAATAGACTGCTCCCTTGAAGGACAGCTATACACAGTCAGCCCTTTATTAGAAGCTTCTCGCATTGATCAGCTTCGTGAAGACCTCAAGAATAACAAAATACATATCCCTTGTAGACTTCCCGCATCGATTAGTCTATATTCAGCAAAATCAAATAAAAATAAAAGCCTACATTCAAAAGAACTTTTGAGTCATGGACTTGTCTATTTAGGGTAGGTTCTCTTTCGTCAGAATCACTCATCTTTGTAACACGTTCTCTGTACCCTCAGCCCATATCATCCACCTCACCTCACCATTTGTCAAAGCACCCAAAACTCAAGGGACGTGACGTACACCCGATATATTGTGATCATACAACTCTTTTCACCTATTGACTTCTCGTCTATGCACGGTACCTAGGGCTTTAAGCTCATTCTACGTTAATATGTGGTTTGTTTAGCTCTTTTCACCTACGGAGACACTCTTTCCTCTTTGTCTTGACATCTAGGATTGTGTGTTGATCTTACTCAGGACATGGTTCCCTTTTACTTGGGTATGCTAACTTTCGCTTTACCCTACCAACACCAACAACATTACCCTACCACCATCAAATTTTTACCAAACACCAAATTGCCTAACCACAACCAAATTGCCTAAATTCACCTCTCCCTGATCCTAAGGGAGAACTACATCGGTCTGAGGCCCTTCCTTGCTTTGTGCAATGGGCTATGTAGGAAGCACTTAGGAGACATGAGGTCTCCCAAGGTTAGCTCGACCATCCCCTACCATATCCTCTCATGTGTTGTCAATATAAATATTTTTTGTGTATTTCTATTTGCCAACATTCATCTTTATCCTTTTTCAAAACAAACAACAACAACATTCAACACACAACCATTCTTATTATTATCATCACTCAAAACCACATACATATTTAGTTTTATTTTAGATGTTAAACAAACACATCTTCTCTATCATCGACTCGCAGGTCGGCATCCTTATTTATTTTAATATTCCTATAAAATCCACTTAGACCCTCGCACCTCCTCCTGAATCAGGTGGTGATCATGATCGTCGATGCCTCTCAGCTGGCCTCTCCATCCTCAAAGGTGCCACTGCCATTGGTTCCTCCCATTAATCCGCCAACATCTCCTGTAACATACGAATACGTCCTCTCGCGTGAAGGAATATTGCCTCCAGTCTCTCCACTCGTAACTGTGAAGCCTCTAACATTCCCGTTGTCTCATTCACCTGTGTTTGAAGCTGGCAAGCCAAATCCTGCAGATGATCTCTCTCTGCTATAATCACAGCTATGTCAGGGCACTCACATGCACCTCGCAGCTCTGCTACCCACCATACTCTATAGGCCTCCGTCGTTCCCCGCATCCATCACCCTACGATCGGCTGCTATCTCTTCTGGCCCTTCTAGGGGTGTAGGCCAGGGAGGTGAGAATGCTACCTCGGCGTTGATCCTCATAAATGGTCTATATGTCATAGGAATATCCTGAACGAACCCAAATTGTCGCCGCACGCGATCTAGAGGAATCCTCTCGTACTCACCCGGCCTATGCCCTGCGATCCACCTCAATCGCTCTACACCCCTCAACTCCTCAGCTATGTGCTCTGTCACCATATAGTTCCCGTACGGCCTCCAACAAATATCCGCAACCGTCACCATCTCCCATACCTGTCTATAATACTCGATGTCATCTATCACGGCCTGGGATCTCGCTTCTTGTTCTGTCTGGACCCATCGTCTGAATCCCAACCTTTGCACTCCTGTCTCTCCCGACTCAACGGGTCGGCCTATTGGATGCACACAAACAATATGCTCATAGGCCCAACAATGTAATAAGTACGAACAATCCAGTGTCGTCCTGTGTTTTCGCTTGCATGCCCATAAACCCCTATATAACTCTGCCAGATATGCGGGTGCCCATGCGAATGTCACGCTCATTTCTATCATTTCCCAAATAACACTCATCAATGCTTTGGGAAATCTTCCACCTTCCGCCCTCGGCAATGCATAATACCCCACCGCTATCATTAATAGCACATGCCAACCTTGTTTCCTCAGGATGTGTTGCATACATTGTACCATACGTAAATGATAAACCTCGCTGTGTCAAATCTCGTGCAGCGTCCCCAAATACTGCTGTTATCGCTGCTCGCCCCGCGCTGGGCAATGCCTGATACACTGTTTTTCCTATCATTGGGAGTCTCAAAATACGGAACACATCTTCCAAAGTCACTGTCATCTCCCCTGTTGGTAGATAGAAAGTATTCTTTTCTGGATTCCATCTCTCAATCAACGCCTGCAACATAGCATGGTTACGCGTGATTCTTGAATAATAGCGGATTCCACTTAACCCCAACTGATTTATCAATGCCCATTCAGCTGGTGTTACATCCGCTCAGATTCGTGACAACAACGCTGGCACAGTATCATTCATCCTTAACCTTGCTTCTGCCTGCATACATCAAAACGACACATAATTATTCAAAAGAACAAATCTCTACGGGTTTTTTCTCAAAATCTGGAAACCCTTACAGTAACCGATAGCGGTTATGCATAACCGATACCGGTTTGCCAACCGATACCGGTTACTTATAAACGATACCGGTCACTGTCAAAATCTACCTACCCTGCTTCAAACATACACCTTCGATAATTATTTTGCCCATTTACTCCTATTTCTACCTAAAAATATACATGCCCACCCTATTTACCTACCCCGTAGCACTCATACCATCCCCAACCCTTGCCTATCACCTTTTTTTCTAATCTTTACCCACTTACACTTCTTTCATACTATCTACAAACACATGCAAGAATCAAATTACAACCAAACACTTTACCTCTTGGGTTGCAGCAGCTTGAGGTGGAACTCGTCTTCCCTCTCGTCCCTGCCTGCTGGATGCTTCTCCTTGTTCTGCCATGATCACCACCCTTTTCAAATATACCTTGTCTTTCTGCCTTCTGAATCTCAGCCCACGCTCACTTCACCTGTCTCTTTCCTCCTTATCACTCAAATTCTTTCATGCAATTACCTGTAGCAGTTGTCAAACAGTGTCGCATTCGCATATTTAACGTGTTTCATGACTCTAAAAATAAGAATGCTAAAAATAAGAACTTAAGTTGCCAACCCAGCAGTTCTATTTTTAGGAAAACACTTCTTGCATAACCGATATTGGTTACATAACCGATACCGGTCATATATCTACCGACATCGGTTACATAACCGATATCGGTCAAGTTACCCCCTTGTTGCTTAAACCTAAGTCGTCTCTTCATTTTTTGAAATTTTTGTGGCGCCCGTCCCTTTTTCCTACATGCACAACACCATTATCCATATTTTTCATTAAATCCACATCTCATTACAATTTCATCCACATCATCTATCTATATTACCAAAAACAAACAAGCCATCAACTAACCGATATCAAAAACCATCAATCTATACACCATTTGGATCCAACTCAACAGCTACATACATTCAATGTCACAAAACCAGCGAACATAAAACATTTCATAATATAACATGTCATTAAACTCATCATTTATATCTATATACATCCCATCAACAAAAGACATCAACATCATTAATATATAACACCATGTCAATCAAACTCATCATACATCACTATATCACAAACCATTGACAAAACATTTAACGCATTTTACAACACAGCATGTGGGTCAAATCATCATATCTATATATATATACAAAGTTTCAAATATACAATGTGCCCTGCATCGGGGCCTCTGTGATCTCATAATACAACAAAGCCGGCACGCAGGCCGCAATAACTGTCAATAATCTCGACTCGGCTCGCAGGCCGGTCTCTCATATCAAAAACATACTCGGCTCGCAGGCCGGTATCAACTGTACAACCCGTACTCGGCTCGCAGGCCGGTATATACAATAAATGAATGAATGAATAAATGAATACATAATATCTAGGCACGCAGGCCTCTATAACACAACCGGTTCGCAGACCGGTGCCCATGTCCCAATATACAAATACAAAATGTGCAGGGACCCCTCAGCTCTCTCCACCGCCCTCTGCCTGTCTGCCTGCTGGTCCCTGTGCTGCCTCTCGCCTCCTACCTGTCACAGACCCACCGGCTGTGGCTGCACCTCCCTGAGATCTCTGGCTCCGAGAGGTCTCTGCTCTATGTGCCGCATATGGCTGATAATCAGCCCCGGTACCATCAAGAATATCCTAATAGTATCGGGCCTCCGCTCTAGCCTCCATGTAACGATCTCGAGCCACCGTAGGTGCTAGGGGCTGGTCCCCTGACTCCTACTACCAGTGTCCCCTGTGCCTGTACTGGTGCCGCTGGTGGTGCCTGTGGCTGTGGTGGTACCTGTACCTGTGCCTGGGGATGTGCCGGTGCCGCTACTGGTACTACTGCTTGTGCTTGTACCTGTGCCTGTGGTGGTACCTGTACCTGTGCCTGGGGCTGTGGCTGTGCCGCTGCTGCTGGTGGTGCCTATACATGTACCTGTGCCTGGGGCTGTACCTGTGCCACTGCTGGTACCTGGTGCCTGCTACCTGTACCTGAGCCTGGGCTAGCTGCCCCTGTAAGACACCTATCTGTGCCTATGTAGCAGTAAGCTGCCCCTGTAATAATTGTACCTGGCCCCTTTGAGCTGGTCTCTCTCTGCTCTAACAGCCGCTAAGTCTGGCTGTGCAGGTTGTGCTATCCTTGCAGCTCTCTCTCCGGTCCACCAAACCAAAAATGCTGCTGTGTGCAACCAGCATCATCCACATTGTCATCGGCAGGCCTCTCAGCAACCCATTCTGGATCCACGGGCTGTGGTGCATGCAGTGGGGCCTCTACATCATCCCTCCCGGTACTGAGGGAAAGCGAGGGGGCTCATCCTGTCGCAGCCCCATCTGCCTGCGTACCCTCTCCAGGGGTATCCTCTCATACTCTCCCCGGCCTCCGTCCCGCTATCCAGAATGTATACTGGATCCACTGTAACTGTCCTCGGGCTCCTTCGTGAGGGTGATGACCTCTATACGGTCTCCATATAATATCTTCCGCTGTCAGGCCCTCTAACAAATGCCGGTAATAAGTAACGTCTCGCCCTACAAGCACTGCTCGTGGCTGACCCACGACCCTCAACCACCTCTGAAATCCGTATCTATAGATGACATGTGGCCCCGGCTGCTGAGGTAGCCCTACTGGTCTAATGCATATGATATGCTCATATGCCCAACAATGTAGCAAAAACATTGAGCAGATCCCGAATCGCCTCATCCGGCGATAGCCCCATAGCTCTCGATACAACTGCACCAAGTATACTGGAGCCCAAGCATAACAGGTATGCTCCTCGACCATCTCATGTAAGACCCCCATAAGTGCCCATGGAAAGCAGCCTCCCTCTGAGTCTGGGAGGGAGAAACAGGTGATCCCGATCATCATCAGCATGGCAAGCCGTGTCTCATGGCGATGGGCATGGTACATATCCCCGTACGCGATGCTTGCGCTGTGATATGTCAGTAGCGCAGCTGCATCCCCGAAAACCTGTAGGATGCTATCCATGGCCGTCTCTGAATCTACCTGGAAGACTGCCTCTCCCTCAATCGGTAGTCGAAGGATGCGATACACATCCTCCAATGTGATAGTCATCTCCCTAGTTGGGAGATGGAACACATTGGTCACCGGATCCCATCTCTCGATGAGGGTGACCATCAAACTATGATCCCTGTCGATCGCTCTGTACCGTTGGACTCCACCGAGTCCCACCTCACGCATGATACCCCAGTGTGCTGCGGACACATGTGGCCGCATCCAGCTCAACAGTGGGGGCATCCTGTCCAGCATCGTCAGCTGCTGACGTGCCTGTAAAAACCAACCCACTACGTTAGCCCTACTCTTTATCACAACATCTACTTTACCTCTCTATATCCCCTTTCTTATCCACCTAACCATAACCCCACTCCATACCACACGTCTATGCCCATCTCTCTCTTCTACGCTATCCTCCTCCCTCTTCACACCCAAACAAACAACCCACACCATACTCAAGCAACCCAAACCATGCCCAAAAACCCAAACCACATCCAAAAACTCCAAAACAAAATCACAACCCACACCAAAAAATTGAAATAAACCTAAGTCAGGACCGCACCTATACTGAAACCCCCAAACAATACCACAACACCCCCACCCCAACCCAAACCATACCCAAATCACCACCAAAAACTCAACAACAACAACATAACCTAAACCAACAAAAATAGCTAAAAATCACTACGGACCGGTACCGGTCACCCATAACCGACCGCGGTCCCCTTCCCACCGACGTCGGTCCACGACCGACTGACGCCGGTCCAACAAAAAACACCCTGCCCCTAAAATTTTGTGACCGATGCCGGTCGCTTCGCGACCAACATCGGTCGCTGTAACTTCCCGGAGCCGAACCCTGCGCCCCCCCCCCCCCCCCCCCCAACCTACATTTTTTTTTCATTTTTCTACCAATTTACCCACCCAAATACCCTAAAAACCTACCCACCCAGCCGCCTTGGCTTATTTCACCTATCTACCCTCTCTCTTTTTCAAATCATTTCCATTTTCTAATTATTTCCTCAAAAATGTACATTCCTACCCAAACCCCAAATATAGCATAATGCAATAAAATATACACAATGAGGGGTTTCGAACCTACCCGTACGAAGACACGTCTTCGTGGAGGGATGGGTGGTGGTGGTCCAGCTGGTCCAACCCCTCCTGCTCCTCCTGGTTGTGCCATGGCTCCAAATGTCCTCTTCTGGGTCCTCCACCAATCAACTGCTGCCTCCTCCTCACTCGGGCCCACTAACAACTAACTCCTCCAGTCAAATAGTGCCACCTCACGCAACTAATGCTCCAATCTTAACTCTCCACGTCAGACAACTCAAATTTGTTTCCAAATTGCAAAAGTGACAATGACAGGCCGTATTTTTCTTTTTATAGGTTTTTCGCCCATAACCGATATCAGTTTTATTATGCCCTAAGAAACCTGTATCGGTCCCCTAACCGATATCGGTCATAGATAATCGACATCGGTTTTATCTCACCTCTACCACAATTTCGGCCCTTATTTACTAATAGCCCTTTCTACCAACATCGCCTATATCCACCTTCGTTGACAACCCCTTGTTAACTTCATTGGCCCGACCCAAGGCCGCAACCAACCTATTGGCCCGACCCAAGGCTGCAACCAACCTATTTGGCCCGACCCAAGGCCGCAACCCAACCATTTGGCCCGACCCAAGGCCGTAACCAACCCATTTGGCCCGACCCAAGGCCGCAACCAACCCATTTGGCCCGACCCAAGGCCGCAACCAACCCATTTGGCCCGACCCAAGGCCGCAACCAACCCATTTGGCCCGACCCAAGGCCGCAACCAACCCATTTGGCCTGACCCAAGGCCGCAACCAACCATTTGGCCCGACCACTTGTGACCCGCATCGCATTTCGCAACCTAACCTCACCACCTAAACCTTACACAATTATTTATTAATTACCTTATAATTAATAAATCCACATCACCATACCTACCACCTCATGTCACCACCTCATCATGACCTAGTCTTAACCCTAAACTAACCTAATTAAGACCTATAACTTGGTCCAATTCCACACCTATGACTAATTACTCCTCATCCGCACCTAAAACCAACTTCATAATGACTTGACCAAGCCCGCTACCAATCCCTCAGAAGAAAAGGAGGGAAAGCTGGCTATTTTGCCAAAAATAGCCCGCTTTGACTAGACCGATACCGGTTCCTACTCAACCACCATCGGTTGCGTAACTTCCATCGGTTCCTCGTAAATGACCACTTCCAACCAAAAACAAGGATCAGATTTTCATTTGATCGAGAGAAAGAGAAATCATCGAAAGAATCCAGATTGCAACTACACAAGCCGAGACAAGTGAAGAAACAGGAAGAGTTTGCAGAGAAGGACATCAAGCCCAAGATTGTAACTACACAACCAGAGCCCTGTGACACTCAACTGATCATCGTGAAGGTAGACGTCTCATCTTATGATCGTCAGGATGTCCTATCTGAGTTCTACCTTCATCATCACAGTTCTTGGACCTACATTCTCGTCAATAAACAGTAAGTAGAACCTTTTATGTCTCTTTGATAACATTTCTTAGACTTTTTGAATCACAGCCGTCACAAGTTTATTCCTAGATCTACTACCAGCCACTACCGCACTTAACCTTCACTCACACACCCTGATACTGCCCAGAAGGCCATTTTACCACACTCTGAGTCTTCCCTATCCTCCCATCATTCCCCTCAGCCATCCCCCAATCTCAAATAACCCCACAATCACCTTGCAACCAATCTCTACCCAGAAGCACCTAGATTACTGACCCTAGCGGTGTCGATTATCCTATACCGGCAGCGGTTCTCTAACTGTGGTCGGTTACCCAGTGACCGCCGTCGATCACTGTGACTTATACCCCAAAACCCTTTTGCTCACCTATTTGCCACCTAACAACCCCCAAATCCAGCCTGGTTTATCCCTATAACTCAACCTGAACGTATCAACGAACAGTAACCGAACAAACAACGTGACGCTTTACTATTGACAGTTTAGTTTCTATTGCTTTGTAACGAGATACCTAAATCGTGATTTTGCAATAGCTTTCTTTGTTATCATTTGTGTTAAATCGTATTACAAGGGGAATTGACCACCTTCAAAAGGAAGTTTTTACATTTCTTGGGCCTGAGGCAGATCCCTCATTTATTGTCTAACTCAAATCTGGTGGTCTTGTATTCTTACTTGCAGGTAGTCCTTCCAAGACAAAAAGGAGTTCTTCGTAGTCGATCTGATCTTTCTCTATGGTACGCGCACACCATATCAACATTTAACAGGTATTCCTCCTAGCCCTAACCCTTATCTGTTTCTCAAAGGAATGATAGGATAGAAGCAAGTCTATTCTGTAGAGCCGAAACATTCCGTGTGAAACATGAACCCTGTTAGATAAGGTTTTGTCCTAGGTGGAGAATTCAGGTGATAGTGAGGTGTATCAAGACCACCGTAAATGAAATTATTCTGTTGATTGGGCAGACCAATGGTGACGATGCGACCAAGACCTGACTGATATTCAGGTTGTTTGTCTGGTCTACCATACTCACTAGGTTTGAGATGGGTGTCAAAAGAAAGGAGAGGAAGCTCTCCTAGTGAGAAACGCTGCAATGTCTCTTCTAAATTTTGTACATCCGGTAGTTTGGTTGCAGGTATGGAAGAAGATGAGGCCCTGTCAGGAGAACAAGCGTTTTCCTTTAGAGGGGCAGACCCTGTGGTCATGTCGCATTGTGCGGAAGGAAAAGGATCTCCTGGATGAGTATAGATTTTTCCCTCATATTGATATTTTAAGCATCGATGGAGGGTGGATGGGACACAATGCATTGCACGAATCCAAGAGCATCCGAGGATCATATTATAGTGGAATTTCCCTCTAACAATGTAAAAGAGTTCGTGAAGCAACTTCTTACCTACTCGAATGGGTAGGACCACAGTTCCTAAAGTAACTACTAGCTGATCGTTAAATGATCGAAGAGCGAAAGGCGGGGGTGACACTACATTCTTTGGTAACTTAAGTTGCTCGAATGTGTGCGAAGAGATGATGTTGAGTGCAGCATCACTGTCGATCATAATGCGTTTTAATGTAGTGTTGTCAATTTGGACTGTGATAAAGAGGGGAGCCTCCAAATCCTCTGAAGAATTTGAGCCCGAGGTGCAGCGCGAATAGAGACCTGAGGTCTCGGGGTTAATGAGGAAGGAGGAACTCCTTCGGGGGCTGCAGAAATGACAACCTGTGGTCGAGATGCTGTAGATGAGGATGGATTATCATACTGTTGGGTTCTCGTGGCGATATGAATTGTGTCGATTTGAGAAGGTGGAAGATCATTTGGAGTGGAATCACTAGAAGTAGAGGTCTGAGTAGATCGTTGGGGCTCAGATGGAGCTAAGATGACAGGAGATACTTGTTTCTCCTCCTCCAGCAAAAGATCACTTTCTTCCAAAACGTTGTTGACAACAGATTGAAGAGCTTTACATCCCTCAGTATCATGACCCGGGGTACGGTGGTAAGCACAAATCAAATCAGACTTAAACCAAGTAGGTTTAACTCCTTTAGGGTTATAGGGTTTAATCGGAGGAAGAGATATGGATGAAGATTAGATAAGTTGGCAAAGGATTTCGGTATAGAACCCGGTAGACGAAGATGAGGACAGAGATGATGAAGGTGCCTCTTTTACTTTAATAGACTGCCGAGGTAAAAGAACCTGCATGTTAGGTTTGACAGTCTTTTTAGGGATCATATTATTTTTTTGGACATCTGGAGGAGCAGCCTTGGGCACTTGAGATGGAAGTAAGTGAGACATGATTGATTTCGGTGGAGGGGGAGCCCCCAAAATAGATTTTGAGGATGATGGAGATGTGACAAGTGTTGTGGTCTTCAGAGATAAGGGAGGCTGCTTGGTCAAAACTAATGATGATTTAGATGATGTCAATTTAGATGAGGGAGAAGCTTCCAAAGTAGGTATAATCGGAGGAACATAGGGTGCACTGGCTTTTGGTAACGAAGATGATGATTCTGATAAAGAGGTGACGTCTTTTTAGTAGGTAAGTCCACTTTTCGAGGTGCTAGTGAAGAATGTGTTGTAGAAGAAGATGATGGTTTTGATAAGTTTGTAGAAGAAGACGCCTTCTCAGCGGACAAATCCAATCTTTTATGAGGCGCAGAGAGAGATTTTTGCGGGAAAGCACCAAGAGTCTTGATGGTTCGAAATATGGGATTTCCTTTTTCTGGGATGGTGACAACTTCAACCACATGAGGTGATTGTAACCTTTTCAGGGGAAGCAAATGGGGAGGTACTGATGGCGCAACGTTAGATTTCGGTTGTCTCGGTCTAAGTTCAGGAACCGAGTGTGTAGGTGCTGGTGCTACTTGTTTAGATTTCTCCTTAATAGGAAAATTAGCATTTGTGATGGAAGAAGTGAGTGATGAAGAAGCAGTTCCTTGTGAGGGAACTACTTCTGGTATAGTAATTGTGGGTGAAACTACTGTAGGAAAGGAAACGGGAAGAGTCAAAATTGAAGACACTTCCGTCGAAGTTGGCACAACTATAGGTACGTTCACTAATGGCATAGTCACAGAAAAAATGGGAGAAACAGAAGTAGATGTATCCGCGGTGGAAACTCGAAGGGATGTAATTTCCTTGAGCATTAAAAGAATGTCTGATGATGACACAGATGAGGATGATACGGTCTTGGGTATGGACGGGAGATCAGACAAAGAAGTAGAGAGAGGTGAATCCATATCTAACAATGTTGGAATATTCAAAGATGGGCTATCTGAAGATGGTGGAATCCCAGTGATTAACGAAGCGGAAGGAGATTCTAATTCAGTCGATGTGTTTGCAGATGGCTTAGTTTTAGAAGAAGATTCTTCAGTAGAGATGAAGCTGATAGTATGAGTGTTTGGTTTTTGAGACTCTGAAGCATCATGGTTCAAGAAATGATTGGGAAAAGGTTGTTTGAAGACATCCAGTGCTTGATTTGGGGGAGCATTTGGGTTATCTAGAATGAGCTCGCCTTTATCGATGAATTTCTGGACAAGATTTTTAAAGGTCTGACATTGTTCGATGTCATGACCTTTGGTTCTATGATAATGACAGAAGTCATTTTACCTATACCAGAATGGACGTTCTTGGCTTTCATCAATATTCCTAATGGGGGGAAGTTCGATCATGTGGACTTCCAACATTTTTTCCAGGATAGAAGCATATGATTCCCCCAATGAAGTGAAAGATTGAGATGATGGGGTCCCTTTTCGAGAAGATGAGGAGTCTCTTCGTGGTGTTTGATTAGAAGTGGTATCGGCTCGTGATGTTTTTAATACAATAGCGTTGGTGGATCCCTGATTCTTGTCTTTAGAAGTGGAAGTATTTGATTTGGTAAACCAAGAAAAATCTTGTTTAGATTTAGAGCGAAGTTTTAACTTCCCTTGTTTAATGGCGCGAGACTCAAGTTTACGTGCCATCGTAAAGGCTTCTTCAAATGTATGAAAGGTCTGGATCCTTAAAGTGGAATAAATATGATTAGCACAAGATCGAGTAAACAACTCGATCTGTTGGGATTGAGGAAGGGAGAAAGACAATTAGTTTATTATCCCTCTCCAACGAGCGACAAAGTCTGCAATAGACTCATCATCGAATTGACGAATGTTATAAAGATCTGTAATCGAGATCTTATGCTCGATATTTATTGAAATTTTTCAAAAAACATCTGGGCCAATTGAGAGAAAGAAAACAAGGAATGTTGAGGAATGTTATTGTACCAGTCTAAAGCAGGACCTGCTAAAGACATAGGAAAAGTACGGAGCATAAGCTCCCGATCCTGGACTATGAGGTAACAAGCATGTTTGAATGCTCGCAAATGCTGTTGAGGGTCCTCCCGACTATGAAATTTTGAAAATTTAGGAAGTTCCCATTGGGGAGGATAAGGTTTAAAAGCCACTGAGGGGTGAATGGGTTCATTACATACTTCTTTAAAAGAGTATGAAGGACGAGCCCCTTTGGTGGAGGCTTCCAAGTCTGTGATTTTCTTGAAAAGAATTTGAACCATGTCAGATTGAGGAGGAGGAACACTGGCATTTCCTACATAAGAAGCAAATGGTGGATGTTGTTGAGGTGTCAATGGGGGATTCATCTGTTGATTGATAGGATAATAAGAGGAGTAACCAGGTGTTCTGGGTGACGCCTGGTGGGGTATTTGTTGTGAAGGAGCCTGTGTATAGGCAGGCTGTGAGATAGTAAGTGGTTGAGAAAATGAAGGTTGGATGACAGACGGAGCCTATGATTGGTGGACTCCCATGTTTTTTGACTGAATCGGGACAGATTGAGTAACATGGGTGCCGATTTGATTGGACATATTGGGGAACAAGACCTGAAAGAGGGTTTCTACTGCCGGATTAGTTATTAAGGGTGACGATGCTAAAGGATGAGCGAAGGTCACTGTTGCTGGAACATTGGAAGAAAGACCCACTGGAGGACGAGAAGCAGGAACCAACTAACTAGTCGAAGGGGGTTGACTCATAAAGGGGTACTGACCCTGGGACACAATGGATGGCATAGATGAATTAACAGCAATATGCGGGTGCACAGATGCACTCATTATAGCTAGAGAAGAGGACCTCTCAGAAGTAGGTTGTGGAATATTCGAGGTAACTGCGGTGTTAGGAATAGGTAAGACTATTTGAGAACTAGTCGATATGGTTGGTGGAAGAGAAAAAGGAGGCACAGGTGCGCCACCCTTCTCCGTGGCTCGAGGCGAGAAAGATGATGCTAACTATTCTATAAAAGCCTGGGATGGTTCACGAGAATAATCATACACTTGCTGGATTGGCGGTCCCTGATCAGATATTTGAATAGACTTGTGTACTAAGTAGTCCATGAGGGCTACCGGATTGTGATCAAGGAGCACCTGAAATTCAGGATCCCCGCGAGGAACATACTCTGAGTCGGAAGCAGATGATATTTCTGATGGACTAGGGGAAGCTGGACGTGATGGGGTTGCTTTGGCCTGATAGAAAGGATTATATGACCAGGATGGGGAACCAGCTAACAGTGGTCCCGAGGAAGACCCGCGGGGTGCCGAAACATCCACACTAGTGTTGATCTCGGAGGAAGAAGGGGCTAATTGAGCCATTCTTCTAGATTGTAACCGAGTGATGACCATCATAAACAAGCAGAAAAGAAGATTGACCTAACTAATGCACAGACAATTCAAGCAGCATAGGTGATTATCTCTTTTAAGTTTTTATGCTTTTAAAAAAGAAAATATTAGGGAGGGCCTTTTAGAACAGGAACTACTCAGATAGCCAAACTAAGGATGGTTTGGGGGATCTTTTGGTGAGGAGTCCCGAAGGCACTTCAGTAAAAGACAGGTACGTGGCTTGATATAGGGGCCTACCCCCGTACTTCACATACCGCTGCGATAAGGGAGTCGGGTGCTTTGCCAATATATACCAGATCTTCCGTGAATTTATAGCGCGGCCCGAGTACTGCGTAGGCTCTTCCTCTTGGATGTCACTTCCAAGTAGGTGAGGTCAGGGAAAGAATTTTTGTTTAAATGCTTTATACCTAGTGATTTTGGCTTTGTGTGCAAGGGTGAAAAATAAAAATCAAATAGTGTCACTACCGATTTTGATCAATTCCAGCCTAATTAAAACTAGATGAAAAACATACAGCAGAAATGACAAAGAAAGAGTTTTTTTTTTTTTTAAGCACTTAAAAACGAAGTGTTTGATTTCGATGAAGACAAGTCAAACAGATTCTTTCCCAAATGTGATTAAATTCTTTTAAAGTACCAACAATTGAACTGTTTGGATGTGATAGACAACAAACAAAGAAATTTTTATTTTTTTAATTTTTTGTGTATATATATATATATATATATATATATATATATATTAGTTCCTAAAAAGGAGAAAACACCGTAAAAGAGAAATACCTGTAGATTTAGCTTTCCAAGGTGTGTGGACTTAAAAAATCATGTTGTTGAGCTCTCCCCCTTGAACAATCCCACGAACAAGCAAAGTGCTCCACAAGAAAAGGTTAAAAAAAAATCCAGAAAGATATATCCAGATAATGGTGAAATGAAAATTTTTATTTTAAGGAACTAGAAAAATTTCAAGGAAATAACAATTTCGCATAAAGAGATGGATCAAACATGCAAACTTGAAATCAAAATTAAATATTTACTAATTTTATAAATAGAAATTGGAATTGAAATTTGTGAGAAAAGAAAGGACCTAACTTTGCAAATTCAGAAATGAAAGAAACAAGACTGAAACGATGAAAGGAAATGCTCAAGCAGAACTGATAAAAATCAGTGAAGAAAAAGAACAAAGCTCAAAACTAGAAAAGAGATGAACTTACCAATAAGGGACTTTGGTTGGGTCCCACCGGGCATGCCAGAATGTTGATCAAGAATTTTGCGCTTGTTACCTGTCCAAATTAATGCACCAAACTAAACACAAAAACCCTGAAAAACTCCAATGAAATCGACACCTGATGGACAAGATCCGAAGATGTAGACGGATGAGGAAGCCGATGTAGATAAGATAGGCGCACACGGGTAATTATGCACAGTAGATCCAATTAACCTACGAGACACTGATGCTTGACAGAAAAAGACTACGTTAAAATATATTTAGGTGGACTGCCCGAGAAGTGGGTCCAAGAAGCGATAAGCTCCCTCGGCGGATGTCAGCCCACGTTTTCAATTAATTAAAGAAGTATACATGATAAAAGATGTACGTACAAGACTAGATTTTCTGATCAAAGTAATAAACAAAATCTAAACAACAGGTAGAAAGCAACAGAAAACAGGGAACTGTGAAAACAAAGTTGGATTTGTGTTACCTGTATCCTTTTACCTGTCTGCAGGATGATCGGCACCGATTATGTAGAATCGGCATCGACTGGTTAAAATCGGCGTCGACTGATATAGATCGGCGTCGACTGATGTAGATCGGTGTCGATCGGAGACAAAGTGCGAGAAGATTTGGAAATCGAAAAGTGAAGGAAAGATCGTCAACGTCTGCTGGATCTGCAGAAGCTGGTGAGATACGGGCAAGACTGCACCTATGCTGGGTGCAGGAACAGAGTCACCAAAAAATCAATGGAGACATGTGAAGTTGATGTGATAAGAGCAGAGTAATGGTGCTCCTCTCAGGGATTGATTTGGACAAGATTTTCTCTCGTTTGATAGATAATATTCATGCTCGATGTGCAAAGATCTCTCGTTTTCTCTCTTTCACGATCTGTGTTTCTGTGTCCTGGCGATCTGTGTCTTTACATCCTCCCAGAACTGAGTTCTGGGCCTCTATTTATAATCGGCGCCGCTCCTAAAAATGGGCGTCGACCGAGTACCGGTCGGTGCCGATCACGGAACAGACTCTCGAGACGGCCAAAATGAACGATTTCTGGAAAGATAAGAGTGATCCCTCCACCTCAAATACGGGAAATATCCTGCTTTGGGAGGAGGAGAAATAGGGGGGATATATGGATAGGATAGATATGGGGTAGATAAGTGGTTAGGATACATGTGAAAAGGTGTAATTAAATAGTTAATATTTAATTACTCACGGGAAAAACATAATGGGGTGAATTAAACTTAGGATAGGTGTTTAAATCACAAATCGAATAATATCCCAAGGGGATAGTGGTGATATAAACGTGCCCCAGGTTACCTGAGAGAGAAAACGCGCACGAGGGACACTAAATTGGATAACCAATTTTAGGTGTCTACAGCTTTAAAGGATGCTTTCTTGAAGGATTTCTATATACCGAAATTTGAACAGAAGAGTATAAGTGCATTGAAGGATATCAAGAAAGGAACTACTGAAATTGTATGTGAATATGATTCTCAGTTTAAAATGATTTTATCTAAGCTATCTTATGACATTCAAGCCATTCAGCATGCATAATTGTTTGTTGGGGGATTGATTACACCATTTCAAAGGGCATTGTCACACAAGACATATAGTGATCTACACGAAGCATTGGAAGAAGCTTTATGCACTGAGGCAGTTGGGCGCATTGACACTAGTGTTAGTCCATTCTTAGAGGAATAGATTACAGCTATGGAAAAATAGTTGGAAAAAATATCAGTAAATTTAACCCATGAAACACACTCAGGGATTTGGTGTACAAATAATGAAGTAGAAGGTCACACCAAGGATAGTTTTCCTTGCAGATCTGTATGTTCATTTCTGTTAGACTGTGAGATCTGTCACTTGAACCATGATGCTAGTCACTACCCTTTTTTACAGCGCACGATCAGGAAGAATCTGTCTTGTTACTATAAAATCTGCCAATCCACAACCCATGATATTAAAGACTACAAATTGATTGGTCAAATCCAGGATGCTATAGATATTGGGGTAAGACAGACAAGTGTGATTGATAATTCTAAGGGAAAGAATGAACACTATGACCAGGATCATAATCAAACGTGCTATGATAGGAATGATGAGCGATTTGAAGGAGGTAATGGAAGAGGATGGGGATATCGAGGTGGAGGAAGAGATGAGCTCTCTCATGGGACTTGCTATACATGTGGATCACCTGACTACTATAGGCATGAATGCCCAAAGAATATCTCCTATTCCTTTTGCGGAAAGGGGCATAGTTATGAGGAGTGTCTGAACTTGTTTGAGCATCTGAGTAAGTAGCAAAAATAAGAGAACAAAGATGCAAGGATGGTAAGGATCTAGCACACACTAGAATATCATTGGATTCCAAAGATAGCACCGGAACCTAAGGCTTTGACAGTGAAAATTACTATGTGCACTGAAGTAGCATGCACAAGGGAGGTGTTGAACCAGAAGCTGATAATCACTAAGGAGGTGGTTTTGCATGCAAGGTACCCAGATCCTACTCATTATAAGGAAGTGTATCAAGAGACAATGGAGTTCCTTATAAATATTCAAGGGAAGATACAATGCTTAAAGGAGCAATCAAGAAATATGGAGCTGTAAAAAGAGGTAGAAAAGGTCCCCTCTGATATTGATGACATCAGGGAAGTATGCGGAATATTGTGCCAGGAGAATATTATTCCATTATTAGTGAATTGGTTGAAGGGGAATACTCTGTGCATGATCATTGAAACTAAATGAAAAATACTCCATGAAAATATCCCTCTAGATAGTATTGATTATGATAAGGAAATAACTTTGAATGCTGTTGTGGATGGTGGGTTGCTGAGCAACATATTGATTGATATATGTGCAGAAGTAAATGTGCTTACATTGGATGCATGGGTACAAATGGGGAGACTCCCATTGCAGCCATCATCCAATGTGTTGTTTATGAAAAATAGGACTAAGGATACTCCCATAGGAGTTTTGAAGGATGCATCAATAACAATACAAGGGGCCAAGTTCACAGAAGATTTCAAAGTCTTAGCACTCACAAAGGTAGACAATTTTCCAGCTTTACTTGGGAACCCTTAGTGTTATGCAAAAAATGCTGATTTGAGATTTAACAAGGGGTATATCAACTTTGAGAACAAGGAATAAAGGGTTGTAATAACTTTGATAGATGGGAATTCCACACCTTATGTTGATCCTCTAAGTGAGGATGATTTGAACATAATTTATGTATGCGCTATTTGGGACCTGGAGATCAATGAGCCATTAAAGGAAGGAATTATGCAGTGGGAAGATTCTCAGTCTTCGAGTGATACTACAAGTATTTCTTGTGACAGTTAGGCTCACTGTACATATAAGCTAGTGGGACTTGAGGTTAAGTGCATTGTCGCATGGAAGAATGGAACTTGCTCTGTTAGAAGGATAGGTAGCTCATTACCTTGGTATAGTGGAACAAAAGATCTTCCTATTTTTCTACATGCTATGGAGGAAAGATGGTCAGATTAAGTTAGACAGAGATATATGTTGGCATATACATTACATGGGACAGTAGCGTGCTGGTGGGTTATTCATAAGGATAATATTTAGGGATGGGAAGAGGTTGGAATTACCTTAGCTACCAGGTTTTTAAGGAGTAATGTACCTACACATATTTACACATACAAAGGTGATCAACCTGTTCAACATCATATCCAGCAGTGTGAGAGAATCTGGAAAACAGGGCAGGAAGCATTACAACCTTCACTCTAGGTACATTGATTATATTCTACTCTATAATGTTGCACATGAGATTGGTATGTATATGCCAAACTACATAGAGAGATTGGTAATTGGTAGGATCTGACTACAAGGATGATCCAGAATTTTGACTACTTCTCGACCAAACCACTAGTGGACAAATCATTTAAGGTTGTCAAGCGCTTAACCATGGGAGATAGTGCAAAAGTGGAAGAATTGATCCAGGAATTATTTGGTGAAACAAAGTTAGGAACACGTTTTGAAGAAGAGGAAGAAGACTCTATATTTTTTGAACGTGTTTTCCTTGAGAAGGAAAAAGGAAAGATGGTCTATATTGTCGATGATGAGGAAGTTGAAAACTTGGATGTTGAATATTCACAAAGAGTTTGTGAAGTATTAGAAAATTTAGACAAGGATACGTGTGTATATCATGAACCAATGAAGACCAAGAAGGTAAACATTGGAATGGAGATTGAACCTAAGGAGGCCATTATTGGGGATTATTGGTCAGAATCAAAAGTTGCAAAAATACTTGAGTTACTCAATGATTATTAGGAATTATTCCCTCAAGGGTACCATGAACTTAAAGGTGTGCATGAATCACTTGGAGAGATGAAGATAAAGCTCAAGGAAGGTGCGCGCCAGGTCAAAAAGAGACCTTACAGAATGAATCCAAATTTGTGTGAGAAAGTGAAAGAAGAAATTGACAAAATGTTGAAATCTAGAATTATATGACCCTTGGATGAGTCTAAATGGGTTAGTCCTATGGTGATAAGCATAAAAAAGGATGGTAGGATACGAATCTGTGTAGATTACTGAGAACTAAATGTTGCATGTGTTACAAATCCTTTTCCTACACCCTTTACTGATGAAATACTAGGAGTAGCAGGGTGTGAAATATATTCATTCACAGATGGATTCTTAGGGTATCATCAAGTTAGAATTACTGAAGAGGATCAGGAAAAGATGAGCTTTTACTACTAAATGGGGTATTTTTGTTTACACCATGATGCCTTTTGGGTTGAATAAAGTTCCTACTATATTCTTTTGAATATTTGGTCAGGCATTCAAGGACTTCATTTATAACTTCGTACAGGTGTACTTGGATGATTGGATAGTATATGGACTTGTGAAAGATCATTGTGACAATCTGCGCTTAATGTTTGAATGATGTAGGTAGTTAAGTATTTCCTTGAATATAAAGAAGTGCATCTTTGCTACACCTTTTGGAATACTATTAGGACACATCATCTACAAGGATGGCTTGTTGGTTGATCCAGCTAAGGTTGAAGTCATTTTAGGCCTTGAAGAGCGTACCAGTCAAAGTGGGGTGTGCATTTTTTTGGGTCATATAGGGTATTATAGAAAATTTATACAAGGATATGCCAAATTTTTCACACCCTTGGAAGAGTTACTAAAGGGAAAAGGTACATTTTATTGGGGAGAACCGCAATAGCGCATGTTTGAGACGTTGAAGGAGAAAATTGCAACCACTCCCATTCTACATTTTCGCTCATAGGAAAAACCATTTCATGTACATGTGGACACCTCTGGCATGGCCATTGGTGTGGTTTTAGGTTAAACTAGAGAGGGTATTATAGATCATTTGATTTCTTTTGCTAGTAGGAAGATAACTCCTGCTGAACAAAATTATAAAACAACAAAGCACGAAGCTTTGTCAATGATCTATGCATTACACAAGTTTTAACAATATTTATTAGCAACATCGTTTGTATTCTATACAAACCATATGGCTTTGAAGTATCTGGTAAACAAGCTTGTCTTATAGGGGCGTATATGCAAATGGGTACTCTTATTTCAAGAGTTTGATTTCATAGTTATGGTGAAACCAGGGAAAAGTAATTATGGACTAGACCACTTGTCTAGAATTCAATCCGATGAAGAAGCACAAAAAATTGAAGAAAAAATGCTAGATGCACAGTTGTATAGGTTACAATGCGTTCCATTAAAATTAGAGGACATTGCTATCTTTTTAAGGACTAGTATTACACCAGCAGGGATGAAGGCTTTGGAAAAGAAACAGCTTGCAATACACATGGCACCATTCATGTTGATCAGTGGTGACCTATACAAGTTAGGTAGAGATGAAGTGTTACACCATTGTGTATTAGAGCATGAGCATAAGGATATAATGGAGGAAGCTCATGGTGATATTGTAGGTGGACACTATGCAGGTGATGCTACTGCATGAAATATCCTACTTGTTGGATTATTGTGGGACACATTGTATAAGTATTATAAAGAGTATTGTAAGGCATGTGATCATATTCAGTGTCTCTATAGACCGAGGTAGAGAGATGAAATTTCGTTAATACCGATTACAAGTGTAGAACCGTTTGAGAAATGGGCTATTGACTTTGTAGGACCTATTTTGCTAGCTACATGTAGGACTGGATCACACTATATCATTACTTTCTTAGATTATCTTACTGTTATCCAAAATTCCCCCCCCAAGGGTAATTTTGATAACATGCATCGAATTGTCAGTCCCGAGCAAGTATATGATTCAAAGCCCAAAATCATGTTTTCTGGGGTCCCCTCGGTTTCCTTCTAACTCTCCTATCCAAGAAGGAATCCCAACAGGTTGATAAAATGGGAGAGATGCAAAAAATATGGTTGCATGATTGTTCTAAGGCATTTCGGGTTTACAGGCTTGGGGCCGAAAAAATGAAGAAAATCGGCTAAGTTCTGGTCTAGGTGGTCCTTGGGACAATTGGGATGTAAAAGCACGAATCAGCCGAAAGGCCGCCAGGAAGTCCGCGCAGCAAAGGGACATCCAGACGCGAAGGACGCGCGTGACGCGAAAGGGCGAACCGGCCGAAGGTGAAAAAATTGACTAACTGTTGTGCAGATAAGGCTAGGACATCTGGGCTGTGAGGACAAGAAGGACATGTGGGACGCGAAAAGGCTGAGAGCAAAGCCAGCCCATTTCAGGTGGTTCGGAATAATTTGTCCTTGACAGTCCAGGACAATTGGAACAAATGTACGCAGAGGACGTGAACCGCCCAGATCAGCCGAAACAGGGAACTTTAGTCCGAGACAGTTGGGACAAAGGGACACATGGGACGTGGAAAGCCGAAGGAGCCGAGAGTGAATGGAATCTTGCCACATCTTTGCTGCAAATAGGAACAAGGAATCTGGAATCAGGAGGATCAGAGAAATTTGTCCCAGACGGTTTGGGACAGCCGGGCCAAAGGGACGCGAGGGACGTGAAAATCCGGGAGGCCCACGGATGAATCAGGAAACACCACGTGTCCAATGGTGGGGAAAGTTTGGAGCCAAGCAAAGACTTAGAAAAAATTGACAAAGTCTTGGGCCAAAAGATTAAAATACAAGGATGATCCCGCGCCCCGTCCTCCAACCAGATCACGCCACGTGTCCCAAATGGCGGGGCCGCGGGGAAAAAATGGAAAATTTCCCAAAGTGATAAAAACATCAAAATTTCAAAGGGAATCCCACGGAAAGGTGGAGGAGAGAGAATTTATCATCCAATCAGCGCCCGACACATGTCATCCAGGTGGCAGAGCGCGGGAATAAATTCAAAATCCGTTTTTGCCTGTTTTTGCCCTAAAATCTTCAGATCGCCATAAATTTCGATCCAGAGCTTGGATTTTCACATTCTTTATATCAATGGAAAGCTAGCAAAATTCTCTACATGATTCTGGGGTCAATCTTGCATTTTGGTTCAGTTTGGAGAGATAAATGTGAGAAACACCTCTGGCACGTAATAATAGACAGAAGTGACATTCAACAACCAGATTTAATACAACACACAGTTCACCGTTTCTGCTAGACAGTCTGCCGTTTTGCCAGGATTTGCCATTTCTACCATAATGAGATGAGTTAAATGCAATCCAAAAGTGGTTGTGGTAGATTCGACTTTCCTCTCTCTTCCCTCTCTCATTCTTCTTATATATTGTAAGGAGGGGCTTCTTTCTAAAGGTCGAACATTCCTTTTTTGCTCCTCCCTTCTTCTCTTTATCAGGTGAATTTGTGGAGTTCGAACCTCCCATTTAAAACTGTAATGTGACTCTACCTTTTGGCATTCTGTAGTGTATTGTATCAATCTTTGGAGCGAGTAATACATATCTGTGGATGATTCTCAACCCTCTCTGTGTTTATTTGCATCCTCCTGGTCTTTCACTGCAAGTTTTGTTATCTGTGCATGATCTTGCATCACATTTGAATGGTCTATGTTTATTTCCAGGATAGGTGTTCTTCATTCCTCGGTGCATCACCTTGGTTAGCTTAGGTTTATTTTTATGCATATCTCTTATCCTGTCTCCTTGGCAAGTTAGATTAGGTTTTGAGTAAACCCTCTGCATTTTTTGTGTGCATCTGAACAGAGGAATAGGAACCAGCCTTCTCTGGAGATTCCTTTCTCATTTTTGCAAGTCCCACACTTGGAGAAAGGATTAAATGTTGTGCAATGACACTGGATGCCT
Source organism: Taxus chinensis (assembly GCA_019776745.2). NCBI lineage: Eukaryota > Viridiplantae > Streptophyta > Pinopsida > Cupressales > Taxaceae > Taxus > Taxus chinensis. Next base: position 909,505,838 of record CM034149.1, on the reverse strand, counting down.
GAAGATCAACTTAGAAACCTGATTTGCATCCAGGGGTGCTGTGATTTTGCATCAACAGTTTTGGCACGCCCGGTGGGACACTGAAGTTAGATTATTTCATCTTCCAGAGGTGTCTCATTATCAACAAAAAATTTTAAGCCACCATGCGCCTGCATCAACAGTTTTGGCACACCCAGTGGGACCTAGAGGTCTCATCTTTATTGCAGCAAAGTTGATGTGCATCTGCTGCAATTTTCTTTCTTGAAAAAGAGTTATTATTTGCATATCTGGTGAATCCAAAGGGAAGAATCAACTGGTTGCAGAAGTGCAGGCCTAAAAACTCATGAGAAGAGTCACCACAAGGTCAAGAGTTGGAGAAGAAGAAGTGTTGTTTGAATACCTACAATTATCTCCAAGAAGAAGGCAAAAAGGAAGAAGGATTCAAAGGTCTCCATCTCCACCAAATAGAACTCTCTCAACTCATCCACCTGGTAGGCCTTTCATTCAGTCAACAAGGGTTTTAAGACCAATTAGAATGGCACAAAACAACCCCTATGTCAACTTCATAGGAAGCAGCCCACTTACCCTCAATGCACAACATCCAATTCCCATTGCAGCCTTGAAGAACATTCCGTACTTCACTGGAGAAAATCAGACTACTCTAGGTGATCATGTTAAAGACATTTCCAACCTTTGTGAAATTCATGAAATCAATGAGATGCAAGTGGCTGTCAAGTTACTGGCATCTTTATTCAAGGGTAAAGCATTGCAATGGTTTAGGAGCCTTGGAGCTGGTTCTATCACAAATTGGAATCAGCTGTGTATAGCACTTCATGAGCAATTTGGAGAAAAGGGAGACAACTTGTCTCTTTTGGAGCAGATGACAACCATCAGGAGAGATCCTAATGAGCAGCTGACCGATTTCAACTTCATATTTCAAAAGACTTGGGAGAGGATTCCAGTGGCAGTCAGTCCAATAGCAGAAGGTTCTTTTCTCTACTATCTCAAAGCTCTAAATTCTGATGTTTCTATGTTGATTCAGTCCATGGGAGGCATAACTATCCCTATGGCTTATAGCATTGCCATTAGGGCTGAAACTTGTTTGATCCAAGCTGGCAAACTTGCCCCTAGACCTCCCATGCCACTGTTTCCAAGTTTAGAGAGTCCAAACACCAATCATGCACCTAATTTGGCTCCTTCTCCCACTCCTAGAAATCAAATTTCAAATGAAGCTTCCACTTCATCTCCAAGTGCCCCAAATGAGCTTCAAGAATTCATGAAGCAATTGCAAAACCTAGGCAACGATCTAGTTACTCTTAAAAGGCAGCATGCCCAAGGTTCTAGACCCTCTTATCAACCCCAAGCTTAGCCTAATAGGCAGCCATACCAACCACAAAGGCCTCCTAATCCAGCTGCAAATATAAATCAAACAAGGCCTCCTGCCAATAGACCATTTTAGCCCTATAATCCAAATGCCATATTTGCCTCTAAGGCATTGGTTCCAACACAAAACAACATTTCCCAGGAGTATGATTGGTGTTTTCCATGCAATGAGCCTCATAACCAATCCATGTGCTTCAATGGTGCTTTGAATCAAGCATTAATGGTGACAACTACTGAGGGTGAGGGAAGTCAAGGAAACAACCAACAACAAGAAACATTCCAACAACAATCAGCCCCAAATGACACCACATTGGTAAATTGGCAAGCAGAAGATTTTTGTGGCATGAACCAGGCAGTTTCTCAAGGTGTTGCAGCCAACACAAGGTCAAAAAGGAGGAATTTGGGTGAAGAGCAGCCATTAACCCCAACCAATCCACAACCTTCCATGGCTCCACAAATGGTTGGCAAGCAAAGTCCAATTTCAAATGCATAAGGGCAGCCAAGAACAGCCCCTAGGCCAACTCAAATACCAGTTGTTGCTGCCCACATGCAAGGAGTGAATGTGCAAACCAAGGGACAACAAAGGGATCCTTCATCACCATTCAGTATCATTGATCAGATGAAGAATACAAACATCAATATATCAATGTGGGAATCCCTATCCATCCTAGGCTAAAGAGACCTGCTGCAAGCTGCCATGAAGGACTGGCCAACTTTGAATCAGAAAATGCAAGACAAAGTGCTTACAAATGCTGCCCAGCTTGAGGGAAATCATGGAGGACAGCAAGGTAAAATTTTGAAGCCCCCTGCTTTCTATGTTTCATTAATCATTGGAAATCAGCTAGTGCACAATTGCATGATAGACTCCGGGGCAAGTAGCTCAGTAATGCCTAAACAAATAGCTGATCAGCTAGGGCTCCAGTATGAAACCATATCTAAAGGGGTAGTGCAGCTGGATGGGACAGTAGTAGCAACAGTTGGAGTGATTAGAAACTTGAGTCTTACCTTGCATGCATGTCCAAACGTTGTTGTTTTACAAGATGTATCAGTCATAGACCTTCCACCACTCTTTGCCCTTTGCTTGTCAAGGGACTTCACAGCCAGGATCAGAGGATATTTGTCTGCTGATTGGTCACACATGCTGTTCAGAATGAGGTATGGAACCAAAGCCACAATCAGGTCAGAACCTATTGCAAAATTCCATATTGAGCCTTACACTCCAAGTCAGATTAATGTCAATTGCTCAGCATTTGATCAAGAAGATCACCCAAGCACTGATGAAGCTGACACTAAAGTTGGAAGCATCCCGGATATAACTCTTGATGAATGGGCAAACAAGATACATGCTTTTGATCCTTACCAAGAAGTAGAATAATCTGAGCTAGGGGTCTATTGTATACACGGAGAAAATCAACTTATTCCTAGCATCACCAAGCCAAACCACAAGGATGACAATGAGGTATGGCAGCTGTTTTTTTACGGATCAAGGAGTAGACAAGGTGCAGGAGGTGGAGCCGTGCTTGTTTCACCTCAAGGAGTAAATTAATATTCAGATTTTAGATTTCAGTTTACATGCTCCAATAACACTGCTAAATATGAAGCCTTGGTGCAAGGGATGCACTGGGTAATCAAGAGAGGAATAAAGAGCTTGCAAGTCTTTGGTGATAGTGAATTGATTATAAATTAGGTTAAGGGACAACATGCTACCAAGAATGATCTACTCAAGTGCTACAAGAACAGGGTGTGGGACCTCATGGAAGATTTTGAGGGTTTTTGCATTAAATCCATTCCTAGGAAAGAGAATCGAGCTACTGACAGGCTTGCATCAATAGGAGAAGCCTTTGACATTGTGGAAAGCATTCAACAAGACAAGGTATAACCAAACATCCATGTGATTTTAAGGCCTTCAGTGCTAGATAGCAATGTCAGTTGGTAAGTGTTTGAAAATGAACAGCAGATCATCCATTTCTTGTAAGAAGAAGCTGAGTTCTCAGCCAAGAATCAAGAAAAATTAGAACAGCAGTATGGTGACCAGGTGGTACAGTTGAGAACTAACAATCTGATCAAGGGAATTATCACTTTGGAGTCCATTTTTAATCCCAACGATCAGCTTAGGAAGGAGAAAGAAAACATCCAAGTCAAGAGGGAGGATTCAGTATCCATCTTGGTAGAAGAGAAAAAATCATTGCAAATTGGAAGGATGACAACTAAACAAGAAAGGTATGAGTTCATACAGCTGTGTCAAGAGTTCCCTGACATGTTTTCTTGGAGCTATGTAGACTTGAAAGGTTTCAATCCCAACTTAGCTCAGCATACCATTGAATTGGATCTGAATACTAAGCCTGTCAGGCAAAAACAAAGACCAGTCAATCCACACATGGAGCCTTTCATGAGGAAAGAATTCGACAAGTTGATTGGGTCAAGAATCATATTCCCAATCAAGCATTCTAGTTGGGTTGCCAACTTAGTCCCAGTCATAAAAAAAAGTGGAGAGATCATATTGTGTGCATTGACTTCAGAGACTTGAATAGAGCCTCTCTCAAGGATCATTACCCACTCCCTTCCATGGAGCAAATATTGCAGGTTGTAGCTAGTTCAGAAAGGTTCTCATTGCTAGATGGATATTTAGGCTATAATCAGATAATGGTGAAGGATGGAAGACCAATTCAAGATAGCCTTCACAACCAAATGGGGAACATTTTGCATACAGGAAGATGCCATTTGGCCTATCAAATGTTAGAACCACTTTCCAAAGGGAAATGGATATGGCATTCAAGGGGTTGATCAATAAAATAGTTCTGATCTATTTTGATGACATCACTATATTCTCCAAAAATGCAGTGGATCACCTCTTTCATCTGAGGCAGGTATTTCAGAGGTGTAGAAGATTCGGGGTATCATTGAATCCTAGAAAATGCATATTCCTGGCTCATGAGGGAAGGCTTCTAGGCCATATTGTTTCAAAAGAGGGATTGGCGATTGGCCCAGAAAGAATTGAAGAAATTCGAGTGTTTCCATTGCCAAGTCACAAGAAAGATCTTCAAAGCTTCTTGGGAAGGATCAATTTTGTCCGCAGGTTTGTTCCAAACTTTGCTAGCTCTCGTAAAGCCAATAACGCTAATGTTAAAAAAGAGCATGGCATTCAAGTGGACATCGGAAGGCAAGGAAAGTTTTGAGACAATAAAAGAGGCTATATCTCAAGCTCCCACTCTTGTCAATCCAGAATTCTCCAAGGATTTCATGTTATACGCCTTTAGTGGTGGAGACACAATTTCTACAATCCTAGCACAACAGAACAAAGAAGGATTAGAAAAACCAGTTGCTTTCTTCAGTCAAGGCTTGGAGGAATGCGAAACTAAGTACTCTTTCATTGAAAAGCATGTACTTGCAGTGATCAAGAGTTTAAAGAAATTCAGGCACCTAGTCTCAAACAACAAGATCTAATTACTGGTCTCTCATGCGGGATTCAAGGACTTCCTCCTAAACAAGGATCTAAATGAGAAAAGTGCAGGATGGGTAACCTGTGTCATGGAATATGACATCGATATTAAGGTCACCAATCTAGTACGTGGGAAGGGACTATGCGAATAAATATCCTTGAGTCAGCAAGTTGAAACGGGTAATGGAAAAGAGGTTGTCTTGGTACTACAGGATGGTCAAGAATAGGAAAATGACGATGTGCCGACTCGCTATTAGACTCATAATATGATATGCTTCCTATAGACAGGCCTATGCCCTCCATAAATGAACAAAGAAAAGAGGAGATAATTTAGATTACAAGTCATTCCATATGTGCTTGTTGATGGTATCTTGTTTAAGAAAGACATCCATGGTAGTTCTATTAAGATGCATTGGAACAGGTCAAGTTGAGAGGATCTTACACGAGTTCCATGACAGGGGAGGCAGGAGGCCACTTTCACCCCATGAGTAATAGCTCTCAAGATCATGAAAGCAGGTTACTATTGGCCCACTGTATTCAATGACTGCTACTACATGGGTTAAGAAAGTGCAAGAAATGTGCATTCTTCACGGGGAAAGGAATGTTAACAGCGCTGCCCCTTCATCCAATTTTAGTAGATCAAACATTCATGCAATGGGTACTAGACTTCATTGGAGTCATCAATCCTAATTCAATTCAAGGTCACAAGTGGATACTTACAGCGATGGACTATTTCACCAAGTGGACATAAGCAGTAGCGCTCAAGGAGGTAAGTGAGTCTAACATACTAGACTTTTATGAAGAAATAGTGACCAGGTTTGGTGTTCCAGCCACTATCATATCAGATAATGCATTGGCATTCATAGGTTCCAAGATTATAGAATGGGCTGTCAAGAATGGAATCTATTTAAGCACCTCTTCAAATTATTACCCACAGGGTAATGGACAGGTAGAGTCCACATACAAAAATTTGCTAAGGATCATCAGAAGAATTTTGGATGAAAACCAAAGGACATGGCATACCAAGCTAAAATCAGCATTATGGGCTGACAGGATAACACCAAAGAGGTCTACAAGTAGTTCTCCCTATAAGTTGGTCTATGGGAAAGAGGTAGTATTGCATATATCATTAGAATTTCCAACATTGGAGCTCATGAAGCAGTTGGAGTTGTCTGAGTTCAAACCAATGGAGTCCAGGTACGCAGAGTTAATGGAATTGGAAGAAATAAGAGAACATGCAGTTCTAATGATTGAAAGGGATCAGACCTTAGTAAAAAGATGGTGTAACAAGAAGGCAGGAGCAAGGACCTTCCAGGAGGGGGACCTAGTTCTGAAATGGGATGCGGATCGAGAAAAACCTGGAAGGAATTCCAAGTTTGATGCCATTTGGAGTGGCCCCTACATGGTTACAAGATGTAAAAGTGGTAATGCCTTCCAATTGTCTGCATTAGATGGAGAAGAACTCTCGATTCCAGTTAATGGAATCCATCTTAAATGTTGCTACTAAAAAGGAAAAGGTTTACCCTTGTAAATATTAGCCCATATTTCATTTCCTCTAAGTGCATATGCACATTTTCTTGTTGTAGATAGGTTTCCTTTTCCCTAAGTGCTTTGACACAAGTTTTCTCGCTCTCAGGTTGAATTTCTACATTTCAGAGCGCTCTCAAAGAATGAGTTGCAGTATCAGGATCGGGATCAGAAATCAGGTTGGTTTTAGGTTATTACTCCATGCCCAATGGATTGTTAAAAGGCCACTGATCTTCTACCTAGCAGGAAGGTGACCCCGTTGAGTCGCCAAAACTGTTGTCAAAATTTCCCCCCCAAGGGTAATTTTGATAACATGCATCGGATTGTCAGTCCCGAGAAATTATATGATTCAAGGCCTAAAATCATGTTTTCAGGGGTCCCCTCGGTTTCCTTCTAACTCTCTAGTCCAAGAAGGAATCCCAACAGGTTGATAAAATGGGAGAGATGCAAAAAATATGGTTGCAGGATTGTTCTAAGGCATTTCGGGTTTACAGGCTTGGGGCCGAAAAAATGAAGAAAATCGGCTAAGTCCTGGTCCAGGTGGTCCTTGGGACAGTTGGGACGTAAAAGCATGAATCAGCCGAAAGGCTGCCAGGCAGTCCGTGCAGTAAAGGGACATCCGGACGCGAAGGACGCGCGCGACGCGAAAGGGCGAACCGGCCGAAGGTGAAAAATTTGACTAACTGTTGTGCAGATAAGGCTGGGACATTTGGGCCATGAGGACATGAAGGACGCGTGGGACGTGAAAAGGTGAAGTGGCTGAGAGAAAATGTAGCCCATTTCGGGTAGTTCGGAAGAATTTGTCCCAGATAGTCCGGGACAGTTGGAACAAATGTACGCGGAGGACGCGAACCGCCCGGATTGGCCGAAACAGGGAACTTTAGTCTGGGACAGTTGGGACAAAGGGACGCATGGGATGCAGAAAGCTGAAGGAGCCAAGAGCAAATGGAATCTTGCCATGTCTTCACCGCAAACAGGAACAAGGAATCCCGAATCGGGTGGATTGGAGAAATTTGTCCCAGACGGTTTGGGATAGCTGGGCCAAAGGGATGCGAGGGACGCGAAAAGCCGGGAGGCCCACGGATGATTCAAGAAATGCCACGTGTCCAATGGCGGGGAAAGTTTGGAGCCAGGGAAAGACTTAGAAAAATTTGACAAATTCTTGGGCCAAAAGATTAAAAGACAAGGATGATCCCATGCCCCGTCCTCCAACCAGATCACGCCACGTGTCCCAAATGGCGGGGGCGCGGGGAAAAAATGGAAAATTTCCCAAAGTGATAAAAACGTCAAAATTTCAAAGGGAAACCCATGGAAAGGTGAAGGAGAGAGAATTTCTCATCCAATCAGTGCTCGACACGTGTCATCTAGGTGGCAGAGCATGGGAATAAATTCAAAATCCGTTTTTGCCTGTTTTTGCCCTAAAATCTTCAGATCGCCATAACTTTCGATCCAGATCTCATATTTTCGTGCTCTTTATATCAATGGAAAGCTGGAAAAATTATCTACACGATTCCGGGGTCAATATTGCATTTTGGTTCAGTTTGGAGAGAGAAAATTTAGAAACACCTCTGGCACGTAATAATAGATAGAAGTGACGTTCAACAACCAACTTTAATACAACAGACAGTTCGTCGTTTCTGCTAGACAGTCTATCGTTTTTCCAGGATTCACCATTTCTACCATAATGAGATGAGTTAAATGCAATCTAGAAGTGGTTGTGGTAGATTCGACTTTCCTCTCTCTTCCCTCTCTCATTCTTCTTATATATTGTAAGGAGGGGCTTCTTTCTAAAGGTCGAACATTCCTGTTTTGCTCCTCCCTTCTTCTCTTTATCAGGAAAATTTGTGGAGTTCGAACCTCCCATTTAAAACTATAATGCGACTCTACCTTTTGGCATTATGTAGTGTATTGTATCAATCTTTGGAGAAAGTAATACATATCTGTGGATGATTCTCAACTCTCTCTGTGTTTATTTGCATCCTCCTGGTCTTTCACTGCAAGTTTTGTTATCTGTGCATGATCTTGCATCACATTTGAATGGTCTGTGTTTATTAGCAGGACAGTGTTCTTCATTCCTTGGTGCATCACCTCTGTTAGCTTAGGTTTATTTTTATGCATATCTCTTACCCTGTCTCCTTGGCAAGTTAGATTAGGTTTTGAGTAAACCCTCTGCATTTTTCATGTGCATCTGAATAGAGGAATAGGAACCAGCATTCTCTGGAGATTCCTTTCTCATTTTTGCAAGTCCCACACTTGGAGAAAGGATTCAATGTTGTGCAATCACACTGGATTCTTGAAGATCAACTTAGAAACCTCATTTGCATCCAGGGGTGCTGTGATTTTGCATCAACTCTTACAAGGTTGGAAGAAGCAACACTTACAAAGGATTGTACAATAGCTACAACAACTAGGTTTCTATGGGATAATGTTCTTACCAGGCATGGATGTCCTTTAAGTTTGACAAGTGATAGGGGCACACATTTTTTGAATGAGACAATCAAGATTCTACTAGATGAGTTTATGGTTGCACACCATAAGACTACACCCTATCACCCTCAGGAAAAAGGAATTGCTGAGGATTTCAACAAGATTCTGAGCCAAACATTGACCAATATTTGTGATGTTGGGAGAAAAGACTAGGATGATAAAGTATCAGCTGTTCTTTGGGATAACAAAAAAAATTATAAGATATATAACAAGGCCACACTGTTTCAGTTTGTGTTTTGTGCGGAAGCTATTCTTCCTATAGTATTCATGTTACCTTCTTTGTGCATTGCATGCACTGGAGGTCTAGCTGATGAGAAAGCTTTGGAAGAATAAATTGAGAAGATGATTCAACTAGATGATCGATGAGGAATAGAACATTAGAGTTAGAAACAAGAAAAGGAAAGGAAGAAAACATGGCATGATAGACATATCAGGGATAATAAGCTTGAGGTTGGAGAAATGGTATTTCTTAATGAATCTAAGTTCTTGTGCCATCCAGGGAAGCTTAAGGTACATTGGTTGGGTTTGTATGTTATCACTCACATACTTGAATCAGGTGCTTTCTAGTTAGAAACACTTGATGGAACACGGCTACCTGGTTACTTTAACGGGAGTAGGTTGAATCCCTACTATAAATAAGTCTTCTAAGTGTTTGTAATGAGGCAATATTTCTAGTTAGTTTAGGTTTCCATTTATATATTTACTTAATGTATTTCCTTCATCATCTCTATCCTTTTTCAATTTAGTTTTTTTCTTTGTGTAATAAGTGCGCTCACCTGCATGAAGCTAACTACAGTATGAATCATGTTGATGTGCATATGACTACACATAATTTTAGTGTGGGGTGGATTTTTTGTGATATCTAGGTATAATGTTGTGGATATTTGAAGCTATAATGTTGTGGAAGCTAAAGGAGTAAGCTGCTAAGGGTGATTTACAAAATATGTGTCTCAAGAATGACCAAGGGTGGAGGTAAATGAAGGGACAATATAATGTGAGGTAAGAAGAGGTCGTGATGACTACCAGGAGAAGGCACAATGATGAGGTACTCGGGTGCTAGGTCGCGCTCTCAAGAGAAGTATGTGACTAGGAGGTAGGAGGGTGCACTAGAAGGTTATAGCTGAGCACGAAGATATACCACATGGAAATTAGAAATTTAGTCAATGAATGAGATGATTTTTGGTAGGTGAAGGAGCAATAAATGCATCAAAAATTTGAAAATCTATATAAGGAAGGGATGTGAATTCATTTTTACCATTGCAACTAAGTGAATTTGAAAAAGAGCCAAGTGCTAAGAGCCAAGTGATCGATTCAAGGTGTGGAGAGTGTGAAACTAGACATGAGAAGTAGATTTGTGCATTTGAGAGCTTGAATCCCCATTGAAGGAGGGTTTGAAGGAAGTAGGAAGGTAGAGAAGAGCTAGGGCACATAATTTTGTGATTTGATCTAGGGCACGCTTGAATCAAGCTAGGTTTTAGATTCAGCCATCAAAGAGTTGTACGGAAGGGGTTTTAAAGAAGGTTGCAAGGTAGAAATGGCTCCCAAGAAGGTAGCAATAGCAGTAGAAAAAGGGAAAAAGAAGGTTGTTGTCGAGGAAGAGGAGGAAATGAATCTCGAAAGTAATTTTTTAGAAATGCAGTATCTAGAGGGTGTCATTATTGGCTAGGAGTGAGACTCACACATAAGGAAGAGTAAAGTGAGTGAGTACAACCATAGAACCTCAGACAATAAGAAAGGATTGGATGCCCTTATCTCTTCAAGAACAAAAAAGTGCATGATAGATGATATGCCAATCTATGACGATGCCATAGAGAAGATCCTGAAGATAATTGGTGTCTATCAGTTGTATGAACGTCCATACTATGGAAAGTATGAGCCTTTATACATATGGATCATGAGTAGAGTTCATGAAGACATATTTTATTTCATAGGATGAAGGGTTAGGATCTCTTTCATGCATATCTCTTCAGTAACAAGACTGAGAGCAACTGAAGAGGATATTAAAGTAGACCTAATAGATAAAGCTTCTACTTTGGAGACCAAGAAGGAGTTAGGATATCAGAAGTGTCTGCACAGGAGGACATAGAGAAATTGAAGAATTGTCCAGTTGTGAAAGTAGTAGCACACCTGGTCACAAAATTTAATGACCAAGAATGGTGGTCACAAGTAAACACAATGTGGTTGTATGTGGCAAAATTCATGTCAGAGGGAGTTGTCTATAACATACCATGGTATATTGCAGAGTAGATTATAGAGGAAGCATGCACTAGAGGAAAGATAAGTTTTAGAGCTATCCTTCTATCATTGGTATTCATGGAGATCGAGGTACCTGATGGACCCAAGGAGAATATATGGGAGTACCCCATGAACAAAAAATCCCCAGCCGAAAGATTAAGAAAATACCTCTGCACATGATCAATGAAAAATGAGGTGAAGGAATGAGTGGAGAAGTGGTATGACAGGCTCCGTGCGGCATTTGAGGAGTGGCGCATTCATAAGGACCTACCTTTAGTATTGGGAAAATAAGTGTAGTTTTTTATTTATCAGCACTTTTGTATCACGTGGTTCCCAATGAGGGATAGAAATTGGAGCCCGTGGTGCAAGCTTCCCTATGCCTTCATCGCAAGGTACTTTCAGGCATCATTCCACCATTTTACAAACACAAGGAATTTGATCTTTAATGTGGACAAGGTGGATTGTGACTATCACACCTTCAGGAAAAAGTACGTGTACCCAAGGCAGACCGCGTATGATGAAACACTTATCTCTAAGGTATTGAGCATAAGATGAGAGACTCTTGCTATGGCAGACATAGGGGCAACACTGGTGTATATCCATTTGAAGCCGAAGATGGAGAAGAATAAGTATGTAGAGGATGAGTTCGTGCTTCTAGGGCCACCAAATGGTATACATATTTTGGAGAATATTCCAGTGCCAAAGCCCAATGAGATAATATAGGTAGACGAAGAAGAGGAAGAGCAAGAAGACAATGGATGATTGATACACAGAAGGAGGAAACCTTTTGATCCGCAAGATGAAGAGCATACTACTACTCCACCACAAGGAGGGGAAGAGGAAGAAGATATAGGGGTGGTGCAAGGATATCACATGTTTAAAAAGGTGTTCACATAAACAAGGACACATGACAAGACCCTGCAGACTATGAGAAAGTCACCTCGCCTATCACCTCACGAGGAGCCTATTGAGAAGAGAAGAAGAAATCTGAAACTAGATGAAGAATCAAAACAAACTAGAGAGGAAGCATGTGCATCACCTACTACTCATGGCCAAGAAGAGGAGCCGTAAAAGTAGGATGAGAAGTGAAAATATGAGACAAGGAGTGAAGAGAAGAAGGAAGGAGAAGAAAAGAGAAGGAGAAGTCAGAGGCCACATATGACACTATGGAAGAGACAAAGTAGGTTCTAAATCTTGACGCTACAGTCCCAAAAGGGCATAGATCAAGAAGGACAAGTGGAGAACATATAGAACCTACCATGGGGTATGCAGAGGACGTAAGAAATATTGTCTATGCCCGGTTCCAAAGCACCATCGAGAAGAAAGACTTATTTGGCTAGGAGCTCATGGATGAGAACATGGCCACGTTACACATAAGGAATCAACTATCATGGTCGATACATACACACATGGATGAACCAGACTTTAATTTATGTGAAGAATCTTGTGTGTCGACATTCTTGAAGAAGTATCCTTTGGCCAAACACATAATAATTAAGCCGAATGTTATGTCTGATGAACAAGTGAGTAATGCACTAGGAAAGGTATCAGCAGAAGTGGCAAGAAGGAATATGGACAAGGTTACCACCATAAAATTCATGTGTAAGGAGCTGAAGACGAAGGATGTTGATATATCACACTTAACTAAAGAGAAGGACTTGATCTAGAGAAAGTTTAACACTTTTGTAAGCATGGTGGAGGAAATTGGAGATTATGTGCTCAAGGCATGCCCACATCTAGAGTCCAAGGTAGCAATAGAATTCCCTTCAGCAATGCACTATGTTCGGGCTATGGTAGACTTAGTGCTAGAAGATGACACCTTTCATATGCCAAAGACAAAGAATCTTGAAGAAGAAGTGGAAATGGCTAAGGCAACAGTAGTGCAGAAAGTTACATCATACAGTGGATTACTGCAAGCGCTATAGGAGAAACTGAAGGAGGACTATGCCTTGAATTTATGCACAGCCCCAGAAGTGCTTATAAATGTTAAAACCTTGGTAGAAGAAAATGAATTTTAGAAGGCCATAAAGGATGAGACGATAGGCTGCATTGAAAGGTTGACTGTTGTAAAACAAAAGCGCGAAGCACTGGCCGTAGCTATTTCACCTTTTTCTTAGACTATTTCTTTGAAGTGTTGAAGAAACAGATAGGGTAACGAGCATAGGAGGAATACCTATTCAAATGTCGGTTGATGGGTTGTTGTGTGCGTATGACATCCGAATCCACAGCTGACCATGAGAAATTCCTTTTGGCTAGGAGGAACTACCTGTAATGAAAGCAAGACCACCAGAAGGAATTAAACAATATGGGCAGTGAACTGCCTACCGTGAGCTAGATCGGGGAAGTATGGTACTTCCTAGATGGTTGTCAGTCCACTGTTTTAAACAAATTAATGATGTAAAAAAAGTAAATCTTATTGTTATTTTAAAATAATTTAGGTATCTCACTTAAAAACAAAATAAGAAAATAGATCTTATCTAACAGGCTAAGCTAGAATAGAATCCACAGGGTCAAACAGTTGGTTCTGGGTTGTGCAGGTCTGATAAAGGTCTCAAGTAGGTCACAGGTGAGTGAGGGTGAGGTAAAATTAGGTGGGTAGGTCTTTTTTTAAGGCTGTGAGGACAAACACAGAGACCAGTGTCAGTTAGGGGGTGACTGGCGGTGGTTAGGTATAACCGAGTACCGGTTACTATGAGATCTGGAAATGTCACAAAATAGGGTTTTGGTCTCCTTTGTGATTGCACAAAGGATTTTGATTGGTTGGGACAAGGTACTGGGTGACTGGAATAGGTTTTTGTGAAGTTTTAAGGGGTCTATGGAGGTGAAAATCTTGGAGAAAGTCAATAGGGAGTGAGATAAACAATGGGTGATAAAATAATGATATAACAAAAATAAACCAAAGAAGTATGACGTTATACTTACTTGGATTTCATTCCTGAAGGTCTGTGTGTGAGGGATGGAGGTGCTAATGATGGGTTTGAAGGCTGCAAGGTGATCACCAACTGAAGAATTTTTTTTGAATGGGCTGCATGCACACTCCCTTTTTGCTTGGATAGATCAGATCGTGGCTGGGCTGGCTGTGTAGGAGAAGATGCTCGATCTCCTTCCTTGGATGTGAGTTTTTGCTAGAATTTTTCTCTCTGAAGATGCGTTATCTCTCTGAGATGTGTTCTTGCTCGTCAAATTTTCTCCCAATCTTTTCCAACCTTGAGAATAAGGTATTTTAGGGGTTAAAAGGGGTAACCGACGGCGGTCCAACTTAACTGGCGACGGTTAGGGGTAACCGACATCGGTCAAGTTGAGATTTCCTAGGTTTACTAAACTTAGGGAGATCCTCTTGATTTTCTTGGATATCATGTCGTTATCCCATGGATTAAACTCGAAACTTCTTGTGAGCATGTGGGAATGTGGTTAGAGGGAATGTAGGCATTGATTTTTAGGGTTTGGGTAAGTCTTAGTTAGTTATGGGAACTTGCAAAGAATACGTCTTAGCTTGAGTTGACTTAGTGAGGTGTCTAAGTGAACTATATGTGTGGATATTATTTAAATAATAAATATAGTGAGGATAATGCATTAATTTAATTTAATTAATATTAATGGGGTGAAGGGGGTATGGCTAGGTATATGTGATGAAGGGTGTTTATTCGTCGAGGGACCAAAGGGAAGTGTGACCTAATTTTATTGTCTACATTTTACCCCTTTTGTTGTGTAGCTTGTATTAGTAAGTGATGCTAACAAAAATAAGATGTGGTTGCCCCATGTGAGGGTGAAGGTGATCCCCCTCAAACCAGGAACTGACAAGATAGCAGGCTAAAGCGGTGAGTGGTTTGATAAAAGGTAAATGTGAAGAAAAGGCAAATGGGTACAGGGGAAAAGGAATGAAAGGTCTACTCAGGCATTCTAGGGAATGGTTCAGGGTCAAAGGTAGCAACAGTCAAATGCACGTACACGTATAAACTGTAGCACGCTACCAGGTTGAAGAGCAGGCAAAACTCTACATCAACTAAGGTTGATAGGTTTATCCAAACAAGGTTATGAAGTGAATCCGATATCCAAGGTATAGGATAAGGTCAGGAAGCACAATGTAGGTTTAGGTGTAGGAATGGTTAGGTATATTCTGGCACACCAAAGGTAGGGTCAAGATAAACGGTTACGGCAATAGGCTAGGTAAGGTCATTAGGCAATTTAACACATGTAACAGTGCTACAAGGTATAACGAACACATGAGGTCAAAGGTCACTAGTGATGGTCCAGCTCCAAATATCTAGGTTGCGGCATAGGTAAGGCTGAGGTAAGGGTAAAATAATGAGTCCCTCAAAGGAGGAAAAATGGATGGTAGGAAGTAACGAGGTCAGGAAAGGTAAGATAAAGGGTGTGGGTAAAGGTATGGGGTAAAAAGCAAGGTAGAGGGTGGGGTAAAAAATTGGATAGGTGGGGGGGGTAGGGGTTTTGGGGTGATGTAGGTTAGTGTAGGTGGGGTAATAGGTGGGAGGGTTTACAAAAAAGGGGGGGTTTGGGAAGGTCACGGATTTTTCCTTAACAGTAACCAGCATTAGTCAAGCTTGGCCAGCGTCGGTCGAGTAAAACCGGGATCAGTCAGCTAACAGGCGATTGATGCCGGTTATGTGGTAACTGTGGGTCGATCAACGTGAACTGGTATCGGTCACCAAATAGGTGACTGATGCTGGTTTAAGGGTGACCAGAGTCAGTTAGGCTAAAACCGGAACCGGTCAGGATTTTTGGGCAAAAGGGTTCAAAAAAATTATGTAGGTTGGTGGTTGAGATGGGTAAGGTAAAAATAGGATGGTGGATAATGATAATTGATGAATAAGGTCATGGTAAAGGTAGATTAATGTGGTGCTTTGGATTGGATGCAGGGTCAATCGCAGTTACAAATGCAAGATAGAGTTTTGCCACTATTGGTGACATTGCATGGCCTAGCGTGCCCTTTGGAGCTACAACACGTGGAGACAGTGGACTTGAGCGGTATTCAACGCTACCGAAATGTTGTTCGGTAGCCTAGTTTGATGGTCACACTCATCGATAGATGGGACTCCACGACCAACACATTCCACCTTGCGACGGGTGAGATGACTATCACCCTAGAGGACATGTTCCGGATCCTGAGGTTACCCATATTGGGGGCCTAGGTGTATTATATCTCCTCCGAGGCCTCAAACGAGCTGATCGGGACTATATTTGGCTAGGGGGCGGCGGAGTTGAGTTTCCATAGCACCAGTTTAAGCTATGGTGATATGTACCTAGCCTGTCCAGATGAGACGAGGCTAGTAGTTTTAATGATGGAGGTAGTGTGTTGCTATGCACTACCTGATGCAGAGGGTGGACACTTTCCCCGCTCACTGATGGGGGTGCTCCATGACATGATGGTGCACGAGACATAGTTTTCTTGGGCATAAACATTCTTGGTGCAGCTGTACAGAGAGATGTGGGCATATGGGCGGTTGCGTAGGTTTAGCCTATGTTGTACATTTATACAGCACTATTGGGCCTACAAGCACATAGTCTGTGTTTCGACCGATAGGGATGCCCCGAGTAGATGCATTCCCACCGAGATGTGTGAAGTTGGCATACAGGAGATGGGTGCCGGTTGCAGGTGAGCGAAGGTCATATAAAATAACATATGATGTGGCCCATTTTTGGCAGTTGTTGGAGGGGGTTGTCTGAAGTGGACATTATCTAGAGACCATATGTGGGATTCCCCTCATATAGGCACATGCATGAGGAGATAGCTGAGCTCTAGCTAGAGAGGTGGATTCAGGGTTTCCGTGCTGAGGAGGATGAGATGATCCCGGTCGACAGGGTCCAATGGCGAGTTTGGGCTCATACAGGATATTCCTCCGCCCTTCCCACAGTATCAGAGAGATGATGCGGAGAGGCCACTCCCTCTACCATAGCCTACAGTGCCAATAGGAGAGGAGAAGCAGCCATTGGATGGGTGGATTGATGACGTCAGATGCATATATACGTACAGGTAGTGGTGGGAAGCTCAGTTATGAGCCATACCACCTAGGCCAGGGCAGCCAAATTTAGCTACCGTGATAGTGCAGAGAGACACCTTACATGGGCAGGTAGCGACAATGATCATGCAGATAGGTATACTACACACACAGCTGGAGGGGACAGAGGCATAGGTAGTGGAGTTATGAGTACAGGTGGCCAGTCTGCAGACCTAGATGGGAGGAGGGAAAGGGTGGAGGAGATAAAGGAGGTGGAGATAGAGATGGTCAGGTGGCAGCCTTACTAGCTCAGGGTGGCAGGATTACAGGCTCATTTTTCCATAACCTAGGCACAGATTGGGGTCTTACATGCCCAGATATAGGCACAAGGGCAGGGCACCATTATAGGCACAGGGGCAAGGGCCACCACCATAGGCGCAGGGAGCTGGTCCCAATTCACAGGCTGACACAGGGCAGATACAGGGGCCGAGACCTATGGGACCACCACAGACCATGCCTATATCTAGGTCAACGGGATGCCCTAGGTGAGGCGGTGATACTATCATGACCAGCTTATGGAAGCTGGGAAAGACTTCATCTCTTATGGAGGAGTGCAGGGCACAACAGGCATCCAGTGAGTGGACGAGATCCCACACACATAGTGTGGAGAGCACAGGAGGGCAGTGAGCTCTAAGGCTCGATCAGGGAGAGGCCACTAGTGCATGGTGACCAGAGCGAGGTGATGTGCTAGCAGGGGCACATGAGGCTGAGGGTGTAGGGGACACAGAGATGGAGGACATCCGGCGAGATGTCTAATATGCAGCCACCCTAATTTTGGATGTATACTAGTGTTTATTGGTGATATATATGTCAGCCTGCGTGTCGTAGATTTTTGTATTTTTGATCACATACCAGCCTACGTGCTGAAGACAGTGAGGATGTACGATTCATTTTGTTGTATATTGTGAGCATATACCGGCCTGCGTGCTGAAGATTTTTGTTGTCTTGATTCATTCATTCTTTGTGTATATATGAGACTGGCCTGCTTGTTAATGATATTTTGTATTGTATATCGGCCTGAGTGCTAAAATTTTTGAGATGATGGCCATGATGAGATAGACATGTATTTTGAGCTACACATTGATTGATTTATATGATGAGATTCATGGTATGTGGTGATGTGTTAATATGTTTATGAGATAATTGATGTATGGCTTGTGTTAGATGAGATACGGATTTGTTACTTTGATATGGATGGAAAGTAGGTGCGTTAGGCATGATGGAGTCAGGTTGGTTTAGGCATGGATCGAGTCAAGTTATAGGCATGGATCGAGTCAGGTTATAGATCGAGTCAGGTTATAGGCATGGATCGAGTTAGGTTATAGGGCATGGTCGAGTCAGGTTAGTTTTGGCATAGATAAGTTATGATTGGCAATGAATGATATTATGGGTCATATGTGAAATGTTGTATAATCTATGCGGAATGATGGTAAGTGTAACAAATGTATAAAATGGTAAATAACTTGTTATATATGTGGCTTGATTTCCAATTTTGTTAGAAACGGGGAACTAAGTGAAGTGTGGGGCAAATGGTGAGTTAGGCATGGTTGATGAATTGATTGGGGTAAAGAGTGGCTGAGCTAACCTCCAGGGGCCCCATGCCCTCGGAGTGCTACCTACATAGTCCCAGCTAAAATGGACCTTTGGCCGATGTAGTTCTCCTATGAGCTAGGGAAGAATATGAGAATGAGTTGGTAGGTTTTTGGGCATGTTGTGGGTTTAGTTTTAATAGGTGAGGGTTAGATTATAGATAAAATGATGCGGTTGATAGGCGATTATGGCAAAAGGGGGGTATTACCCCAAAGGTAAGTGTCGAGAACCAAGTCCTGTGTAAGGTAATCAAAATGTAAACAAAGATGGTTAAAAGATAAGAGGGAGGCGATAAAGCCACCTAATTGGGTAGGATCATACCGTGAAGAGGGTGATGAACACAAGATCCAAAAGGCATTATACGATTAACTGTTCTATAGTGTAAGTAGTCACAGGATCACCAAATTTCAAAATTCCAAGATGTCCCTTGAGGAGATTTAGGAAAATGAGAGTGGAAATGGTAAGGTGGGTGAAAGGTAGTTAATTGTATATGTTTAGAGTGATAGGTCTTTTGGGCAAGAGGTCCAAGGTCACAATGGGCAAGTCCATGACTAAAAAGTGTTTTTGTTTTGCTAGACTGATCGATGCGGGAAGTCTATATGCGATAAATAATATGGTACTCCTTGAGGTCTTTCGTGAAGCTAATCGATGCGGGAAGCTTTGGTTTCTCGCATTTTTTATTTTGAAATCTTCACATATCTGTCCTTCGCAGGAGCAGTCTATTTATAGTAGAAATTTGGTTAAGAGGAAGATATCATTTTGAGGGAGTCCATCTTTTTTTTTATTAGAAGTTTGACTCAAGGAGATTGGTTCCATTGGAGGTCTTTGAAATCATGGACAAGACCAAGGTGAAGGATAGGATTCTTGTTCAAAAGGCGAGGTGGAATGACCATGGGGTCTCATCTAAAGGTAGACGAAAAGTATCCATGAGAATCATGCTATGTGTAGTGGTCGTGGTACACATATTCAAGAGAAGATAACATGTGATGAGTACTCACATGATTCTTGTTTAATCGGTAGGGAGGTGTATGGAGTGGATAGCACTCAAGGGACGAGCATGGAGAGAGACAAAGGGTGAGGTAGGACAACGAGTCAAACAATAGAATTGTCGAAGATGCAATGTGTTAAGGGGCTTAGGTTCAGGTTTACCCTCAAGGGAGGACAAACAATAGGCACCCAATCCATAGGTATGAGTTACGATGTATGGTCCAAGCCAATTAGGAGCAAGTTTTCCCCGTTTACTTTTTTGCTTTGGTTACGTGCTGATTTTCTTTCAAGACAAGGTCCACCAACTTGGAAGGTGCGTTCATGAACACGTTTGTCATAAGCACGTTTGATACATTGTTGGAAAACTTGAAGGTGATCCAGAGCGTTAAGACAACGTTCGTCTAATAACTCTAGTTGTGCTAAGCGGTCCTGATGAAAGTCATCATCAGTAAGCATGTTATGGAGAGAAATGCAGAGGGAATGTTGTTGACATTTCACATAGCATTCGACATAGTCGCAACAATCATGGTTAAGGGTCGGCTAGTAATAGCCTAGGTGAAGAATACACTTAGCAACAGCAAGGCCACTAAAGTGACCTCCACATATGCCATCATGAACCTCATTAATGGTATAAGGAATTTCAGAACTTGTGAGGCATCGTAAGAGAATACCATCAAAGCCACGTTTATAGAGGAGTCCCCCCAGGATAAAAAAATGGGAGACCTTTTTAAGGAAGGTGCGTTGTCAGTTACGGGTGAGATCAGGAGGTAAGATGGAGAAGGAAAGGTAGTCAGAGTATTGTTTATACCAAAGGTCACTCAGGTCAGGTGGTGTCGGCTACGATTGGAATAAACATCATGAGGTAAATACGAAGGTGAATGGAGGTGTTGTATGGTGACAAATATTTTGGAATCGGCAGGGGAAGCAGGTATTTGGGGAAGCTAAGCAAGCCATGGTATCTGCAAATTTGTTGGTTGAACGTGGGATGGTTTGAAGGGTGTAACAATCAAAGGTGGTCAAAATTATGTCTACATGATGTTTATACTTTTGAAGTATCTCGTTATGACATTGGTACATACCATTGACTTGGTTTATGACCAATTGTGAATCACCAAAGATGTGGATTGATTTGACATCTAGGGCATAGGCGGTCTGGAGACCTAGTATGAGCACTTCGTACTCGGTAATATTGTTGGTGCATTCAAATTCTAGTTTGAAAGACAAGGGCATGGGTTCTCCATCTAGAGGAATGAGGATAACACCAGCCCCACCCCCACGCTGACACTTGAAACTGTCGAAGAACAGTTTGATTTGGTAAGGGGGTTTATCCAGCAAAAGGGTAGCAATGGATTCATCAGAAAGTCAAAATTAGAGGGTTGGTCCATGGAAATAGGTGCGTCAGCTAGTTGGTCAGATATAACTTGGCCCTTGATGGACTTTTGGTGAATGAATTCGAGGTCAAGGTCATCTAAAAGCATAAGCCATAAGGATCAGTCTTGGTCACAACAGAATTTTTGTGGTTGAGTAGGTAATGGCGGAGTTTGGTGGCAACGAAAACTAATGCTAAGAAAAAAATTTCGGGATGGTTATATCGGGTTTCATAGTCCAAGAAAGTACGGCTTATGTAATAAACTACCTGCTCCTTGTGTTGTTCATCGTGATGAGCTAGCATGGCTCCTAAGGAATGATCGATAGTTAATATGTATAGGTAAAAAGGTTGATCGTCTTTAGGTGGAATGAGCACGGGAGGTTGGAGAAGGGATTGTTTTAGGGCCTCAAAAGCTTTGTGACAGTCATCATCCCATTTAAAGGAGACGTCTTTCCTAAGAAAATGATGAAATGGTTGACACCGATCAGATAATTGTGAAATGAAATGGGCAAATGGACTGCAATTTACCTTGCTGGCTACGGAGTTGTTTAAGGTTAGTGGGCGGAGGCATTTCAAGAATGGTCTTGACTTTGGCAGTGTTCAACTTCTATACCACAGAGGGAAACAATAAATCCTAGGATTTTTTCCTGAGAGAACCATGAAGATGCACTTTTTAGGTTGAAGGCAGACGTAATATTTAATGAGGTGATCAAATATGGTTTTTGAGGACGGCAAGGTGCTCAACATGACGTTTATATTTGGCCAAGAGATCATCCACCGTAATCTTCCAATATGCGATGCATGATATCATGGAAGATGTAAGTCATAGCACGCTAATATGTAGCACCAGCATTTTTAAGGAAAAAAGGCATGACTCGATAGCAAAAGGTTCCCCAAGGGGTAACGAATGTGGTCTTGTGCTGATCTTCCGGGGCAATCAAAATTTGGTTATAACCTGAGAAGCCATCCATGAGTGAGAGAATCTCGTGACCAGCGGTAAGGTCAGCCAGTTGATCACTACCGGGAAAAGGGAAATTCATCTTTCAGATAGGCGAGGTTGAGGTCACGGAAGTCCATGTAAATGCGGAGTCCCCCCGTTGCTTTAGTAACAGGGACAATGATAGAAATCCAACGAGGATAATCAATGGGCAAGATGAAGGAAAACAGAAAGAAGGCGCTGAAGTTCTTTCTTTGGTGAGAAGAGCAATGCAAGGGTGCATTTTCCTCAGCTTTTTTTTTATAGGTTTGGCATCAGGAATGGTTACGATATTGTGGACCACTATGGTGGGTTCAACACCGAGCATCTCTGCATAAGACCAAGCGAAATTATGGTTATGATCTTGGAGAAAAGAAGTGATGGCTTCCTGTTGAGTAGCATCTAAATATTGTCTAATCTTTAGGATGTATGGGTCATCCTGAGTATGAATGTTGATCTTGATAGTCCTATTCATTCAACATGGTTTGCATCTCATAGGGTAATGACCAATGAATATATGATTCTTCTACACCAAGGTAGAGTGAGCATGGATTCATCATCCTAACATTGAATGACGTAAATGGTAGGTGTGTCATCATCGATCATCTAAGGATACAAGAATGGGAGAGTGGAAGGGGCCTCGCCTTTTTGTTGATAAGTCAAATGCCCTAAGGAAATGGTGTTTATGAAAAAAAAAAATTAGGAGGGATAGATTCAGGATCCATCGACTCCATCGGTGAGGGTGGTGATGAAGGTGGGAGAAGGGTTAGGGTCTACAATGAGTCCAATGCGGGCCTGTTTGGTAGGAGGTTCGGGGGAAGCTGATACCACTCTAGTCATTATGTTTACGAGTGGTACATGGAATAATGGTATGGCGGCCTTGCTCATAAAAGCCAAAACCAAAACCCTTCAATGCACAATAGTGCAGGAAGGTGTGGGTGAAATGGTGATTGGTAAGTGATTGGAAGTCAGCGGAAAATGGGTGGGGTTGTGATGGTGGTTCAGGTGTGTAAGCGGTAGTATCAAATCCCCCATAGGTAAGACTAGTACGAAGATGAAGAGGACCATAAAGGAGGTGTTCTCCTATACGGTGATCATAGCGAGGGTGTTGGTGAAGGCTCCCATACTAATGCGGAGTAAGGAATGTGTTGACACTATATAGGTGGTACTCCCCAGAGTGAGGCATTGAAAAATACATTCCAAGGGATCAGTGGTTGGTATGTGGGTAGCTGGTATGGATGATGAGTCAGAAGTCGATGTGAAGGTGGAGTTAACAGATTGGGCAGCTAATGGGTCAGCCATGGAGGTTATAGCAGTGGTAGGAATAGAGGAGGTATGTGCAGGTAAAGCAGCGGATGTATTGGTAGGTGGAGGGTGTAGGTGAAGTGGTATTGGTTGCGGAAGTAGATGGCTTGAAAGGTATGAGTGCATCATTGGGTTGGTAAATCATGTTGCATGTTTTGAAAGGTGATGGGTCAGCTGGAATGGTATAAGTGTGCCCCTCGTGTTCAAACTTTACACAACGATGCAAAGTGGAAGGAAAGCAACCCATGACATGGATCCAGGGTCTACCAAGCAACAAGTTATATTGGAATTCCCCCCTCTAAAACATAAAACAATTCTGGAACAGTGCAGGGGCCCATGTGAACGTGAAGGATGATAGTTCCTAGTGTGGTAGTGATAGTTTCATTGAATGAACACAACATGACCGGATGTTTATGCATGTAATTGTCAAGTATGCGTATTTGAGAAAATGCATGGGATGAAATGATGTTAATGCTACTGCATCCATCAATCATCACATGGTGTACCCATATGTCATCAATGTGGACAGAGATGAAGAGGGTTGGGTCTAGGTCATCATTTTTGGTATGGCGTGATCTCTTCTTCTGAGAAGCTAAGGGAGGCCACTTGGTGAACAAGGTGAGGTGAAGATGAAGGTGGTAAGTTGGTGAGAGATGCTACATGATGGGGTGTGATAATGGACGCTACGGGTGTAGGGTCATTGGGTAAAACCTCAATAGATTGAAGAACCTCCATGAGGGCTTAACAATGGGATTATGAGGTTTGGATGAGGTCATATAAGGACATTTTAAGGGGAGATTGGTGTAGTTGTTTGAGCATGGTGCGATGTGTGACACCATTAGAAACAGGGTATGTGGGGACCACGGATAATTATTTTAGGTATGGGGTGCCAATGGTATGTGGGGTATAGGATTGGTTGGTGGGTCAATTGCCTTGTCTTTTCCCTTCTGCGCACATATAGTGACATGTATCATGTTGGTTTGAGGGGAGTTGGCAAATGGGGAAGGTGTAGGGTGAGTGGTATAACGACATGAAGGGAAAAAAACCTATCGGAGGAGAAAAACCCTGTGAGGTCAGCTAGGTGAAATGACATTTGGGTGGTGGCATGGTAAGTTCTCTGATGTGAACCATGTTAATTTTAAATTTTTTTGTGTGGCTCTAGGAGCTATGAGGGTGGAGGTTGTGGTTATTGAGTGGGTAGTGTGGGAATGGGTGTTGGTGAAGAAGGATCCTCGTCGAGAAGGTCATCATTGTCAAAGTTGGTTTCTGGTGGACACAATTGGATAAGGACGGTATTTAAGGCCTTGCAGCTCTCCACATTGTGCCCTGGCACATGATGGTATGTGCAAATTTTAGTATCATCAAACCCTTTTGGCTTGGGTTAAAGGGGGGTCGTAAGGTCAGAGTGGCGGGTAATGTGATGATAGAAGTCTCAAAGAGGTTGGTTAAAATTTTGGCATAGGACCCTGCTAATGGATCACAATGGGAAGTGAATGTGGGTTTGGGTGTAGGTGTGGTTGATTGTCAAGGAACTCTTTTTGGAATTGTAGGAATAGGTCGAGCTATGGGCTTAGGTGCCAGTTTGGTTTGAGGTATCAGTCAGGTTTGTATGGGTAGGGGTACAGTAGATGGATGGGTAGGAGGGTGCAGGGGTTATTTTGACTACCTTATTGTGGGGGTAGTGGGGTTTTGTTTTTGGGTTGCACCTTCTTGGGTAAAGGTGATGTGGTTGTACGGGGTCTAGAAGGAAAAATAGATGGAGGAAGAGGGTGAGTTACCCATGGGGATAAAGGGGGGTGCTATGAAGGTAGATGACGCGAGTCGTACTTGGGGTGTGAGGGAAAAAGACTGAAGTGTAGTGGGTAGTGAAGCAATAGCTGAAGGGATTGGAGGTATTGGTGGTAAAGAGACTACAAGTGAAGGTATAAGTCATGTTGTGTTCTTGGGTAGGTTAGAGGTATGTGAGGAAGGAATGGTTTGTTGTGTCATTGGTTTATGGATGGGTGAGGGGTGCTTGACCATGTTGGGCAGCTGAGATCTTAAGGTAGATGGGACAAGTGTGGGTGTGATAGCTATGGTTGGGGTATGAGGTCGATGAGTTTGTTTCTTTGGTTTGGGTGTCGGAGTAGGTGTGGTATTGACGTTGGAGGATGTAGCTAAATCCAGTTTAATAGGTGGATGAGTAAGGCCGGTGGTCGGGGTGACCCCTAAAGTGATAATAGGTTTAGTGGAGGCAAATGTTGTGGGTTTTGGTGTAGGTTGGGTTATGGGTAAATATGTGGTGTGAGTGCTAAAGGGTATCGTGGAAGGGGTTTGTGACAGTAGTAGTTATGTTTTGGTTTGATGGGTGGAAATGTGTTTGGGGTAGATAGTGTCATCGAGGGATCTTTACATCTGTGTTGAGATATGGAGTAAGAGGCACCCCCATAATAAAGCCCTATCCACATAATCTAAGTGATTGACTAAACATGAGAACGGCACGTTTGTGGGTGGAGTTGGTGAGGACCTAATGGGAATTCCTGTAAAATGCATCGTAGAGATGGGGAATTGGCCAGCTTCAACTTCTTTGGGTAAGAGAGCTGAAAGTAGGTCTATTGGATTTTGGGTAGCCAACGGAGAGTGCTCGCCTAGAGGTAAAGGTATCTCCACGGGTCTATGATGGGTGGAAGAGATGATGTGAGTTCCTCTATAAGTGGAGGAATGGATAGGTTCTCCTCTGTGGGTGGAGGAGGTAATAGGTGCTCCTATGTGGGTGGAGGACGTAATGGGTGCTCCACTGCAGGGGGGAGGTAATAGGTGCTCCTCTATGGGTGGAGGATGTAATGGGTGCTCCTCTACTAGTGGAGGAGGTAAGGTAGGTAAAGGTTCTCTAAGTGGAGAAGCTAGGGATGAGATGGTCTCAATGTTAGTAGAAGACCCCTCTGTAGGTGATGTCGGAGATGAAAGGTGTTCCTTTGTTGGTGAAGGAATGGTGGAGGTTGGTTTAGATTTGGAAGGAGGATGTTGGGCTAGGATTTACTCTATAGAAGGGATGTGAGGTAATTGAGAGGTGATAGGTACCTCGTTAAAGATTACGTGAACCTCATGGGTATGGGTATCATGAGTGGATGTATCACCGGTTTTCTTGGATGAAGGGGCATGATTGGGAAATGGTTTTTTGAATATTTGTAGATTTTGGTTGGGGGTGGCGTTGGGATTATCCATAGTTAACTCACCTTTCTCGAGCATTTCTTGGACAATATTCTTGAAAGTGATGCAGTTTTTGTCATTATGACCCTTCACTTGGTGATAGTTGTAGAAATCATGCTCTTTATACCACATGGGCATGGGGTGAGTAGGGTCAAAACTAGTGTGTGGTTTTATGGGTGGAAGGGTGATGGCTCTAGCTTTGATAAGCTTTTCTAAGATAGAAGAATAAGGTTCCCCAATTGGGGTATATTTTCACTACTCTTGTCTAAATCAAAAGGCCTAGACAGGTGATATATTAGATGAGGGTGTAGCCTGATTGGATGGATGAGCTGGGCCGGCCGTGAGTACCACTGCTTTAGCGGTACCTTTAGCCTTAGAATAATTGGTTGGTGGTTTGGAAGAACAAGAGGTTTCATTCAACTTGAATGATGAATTATTATTTCATAATTGGATTTTCTTCTCTTCGATGGCCCGAATCTCTAACTTTCATGCCATAGTGAATGCCTCATTGAATGTTCAAAAAGTTTGGACCTGTAAGGTCGGGGAGATATGTCTAGCAAAAGATCATGTGAAGAGCTTGATGAGTTCAATTTATGGCAGTTGGAAGGTAATTTGATTGATTAGGCTACACCAGCGAGTGATAAAATCTATGATAGATTCATCCTTGTACTAACGTGTGGAATATAGATCGGTCATCGTAATCTTATTGGTGATATTGATAGAGAAATGATCCAAGAAAGCTTGGGCTACCTGATTGAATGAGAATATAATTTTTTTGGGTAACCCAGTATACCAATCTAATGCTGGTCCAGTGAGGGACATGTGAAAGGTTCTCAAAAGTAGGGCATAATCATGAGCGATTAGATAACACCCATGTTTTAATGAGTACAAATGTTGTTGTGGATCTTCCTTATTGTTGAAGCGGTTGAATTTAGGCATTTCCCATTACACATGGTATGAACGGATAGGAATGGATGGGTGAATAGGCTCATTATGAATCTCATCGTAGGTGAGAGTGTTACGAGAGCCAAAAACCGATGCTTCCAGTGTCTACATCTTTTCCAACATCAATTTAATTAGGTCATTGGTGGGTTGTGATGATTGGATGCCTCCTATAGCATGAGGAGGTTGGTTTTGGGCATATACTAGGGTGGCATTCCAGTGTATGGGGCTGCCATATAAGGTGGTGGAGAAGAAGGAAATGAAATAGGGGGTATGTACCCAGAATGAATAATAGCTAAAACAAGTAGTTATTGGTAGTATGTATATGGGGGTGGAAGGGTCATGGTAACCCTAGTGGCAATAGGGGCTAATGATTGTGGAATGGAAAGCCATGTTCTGAAATGGGGTAGGGGTCACTGATACTGGAGGTGGGAATGTAGCTATAGGTATGTGTGAGACATTAGGGGTGGATGAGGTTGTGTTTGGGGTAGTCGTCGAGGGTATGGTGGATGTAATGGGTGCCACAAAGATAATAGACGTGGCCGTCATGGTGGGTATAGAACCTAACTGTGAAACAACTAGGGGTAAGGTGGATGCGGACAGCACAGAGCCACATGGGGCCGATGTGGAAGTGGGTGTGAGAGTCAGGGGGATAGATATGGGCATTTCATATATCAACTGACCCGAGGCATCTTGAGTGGACGAGTGGGAGAGGTAAAACTACAAGGTAGTAGGGTTTTGGTCAACGAGTCGTACGAACTCCTCATCTCCAGTAGCGATGGTAGTAGGTTGGATGAGATCCATAGCTGGTGATAAAATAGAAGGTGGTGAAGGACTAGGTGGGAGCAGTTGGCAACTCACGTGGAACACGAAGGTGCTTGCTTGTCTTCAGGTCAGCACCATGTTAACCAGTATTGATCAAGTAGGGCTGCTTCTCTGTAAATGATACAGAGAATAGCAGGAACAGGTGAATCTAGTGATAAAAAATGGATGAAGTAAAAAATGGTGGGTGGAATGTGAAATAGGCTAACCGATGCTAGTTAGGGAAACTGACATCGGTCAGGGGTAACTTCTGCCGATTACTATAGAAAATGGACAGTGAGTAAATAGTGAGGCAGAAGGCAAAATCTAATAAGTATGCCAAATCTAAGGATGTGTAAAATGTTAATGGGAATAAAATGATAGTGATAGAGACTCTGAAAAGTATAAAAAATTGAAGTGAAACTATCCTTTTGAGTAGGTTAGCAAAAGGACCTGGAACCGACATCAGTAGGGTATAACCGATGGTGGTTAGAGGTAATCGATGACAGTTACTGTGAAATTGAAACAGTGATGAAAGAAAGTGGTTGTGAATTAAAATTTGATTTAGAATTAGACCCAAAATTCTTGAAATGATGATGATATGGCCTAGGCACACTCAGGTGAATATGGAATACACCAGCGATGATGAGGAGTGTGCAAGGATGAACCCAAAAAAAAGTTATGAACGTGATCTTTCACCTCAAAACACAAGCCAAGAAGAAACACTAAGAAAATGTGATCCTAGGATTTCCCTTTCTATTATGTTTATTTATCTTATGCTATTTAGGGACTAACACATGAATTGTGAAATAGATTTTTTGGTGAGGATGGCTTCCTACAAAGAAGGAGATCTAAAGGGTGAGGTTTCAGGTATGTTATGGTGGGCACATGCTTCGCTCTGAAGTATGACTCGACAGAGCAATGAGCTGGGTGCCCACTGTGTTACGATCGTGTGATCACCTACAACTTCTTCCAGTTAAGATGTTGTTTAATAATGTATGTATTTTTAATTTTTGTGTGGTTTGGTAAGACTTAGAGAAAGAGAAAAGGATAGAAGTGCTTTTCTATGATTCTTTTGTCAACCATCAACTGGTCATGACCTCTAGCATATAGGTTGCCCTCAATTAATGTGAGCTAATGCTATAAATCAGAATGGAATGTAATTGTTTTTAAACCCAAATCGAAAATGTGAATTTGGATGACACAATAAGATGAAGAGGAAGAGGGACGCTCTTTCACTACAATGTAGAAAACATGAAGAGATTATTCTTTTTAATTACACCAAAAGAAAAGTTTCCTTTAGAGCAAATAGAAAGAAGAGATGTGGATTATCAGGGAAGAAAATTAGTGTGTACACTTTTAGAAGGGAAACAAACACACAATTTTTTCCTACGAATGAATGAAATGCAAGAAACCCCGGATGGGTCCCACTGGGTGTGCCAAAATGTTTCACCTTTTTCTTATATTGTTTCTTTGAAGTGTTGATGAAATAGATAGGGTAACGGGTGTAGGAGGAATACCTGTTCAAATGTCGGTTTATGGGTTATTTCGTGCATATGACTTCCAAATCCATAGCTGACCATGAGAGCTTCCTTTTGGCTAGGAGGAACTACTTATAATGAAAACAAGACCACTAGAAGGAATTAAACAATATGGGCAGTGAACTGCCTAGTGTGAGCTAGATCTAATAAGTATGATACTTCTTAGATGGCTGTCAGTCTATTATTTTAAACAAATTAATTTTGTAAAAAAAGTAAATCCTATTGTTATTTTAAAATGATTTAGGTATCTCACTTAAAACACAATAAGAAAATAGATCTAATCTAACAGGCTAAGCTAGAATAGAATCAAAAGTCAAATGATTGGTTTTGGGTCCCTACAGGTTTGATAAAGCTCTAGGGTAGGTCACAAGTGAGTGAGGGTGAGGTAAAATTAGGTGGGTAGGTCTATGTTTAAGGCTATGTGGGAAAACATAGAGACCGACATCAGTCAGGGGTGACCGACAGCGGTTAGGTATAACTGGTGCCAGCTACTTTGAGATCTAGAAATGTCACAGAACAGGGTTCTTGTCTCCTTTGTGATTGCACAAAGGATTTTGGTTGGTTGAGACAAGGTATTGGGTGACTGGATTAGGATTTTGTGGATTTTTAATGGGTCTATGGAGCTGAGAATATTGGAGAAGGTCAATTGGGAGCAAGATAAACAATGGGTGATAAAATCATGATGGAATGAAACAAACCAGAGAAGTATGATGTTATACTTGGATTTCATTTCTAAAGGTCTGTGTATGAAGGATGGAGGTCCTGATGATGGGTTTGAAGGCTGAAAGTGATCACAAACTGAAGAAAATCTTCTACATGGGCTAGATGCACACTCCTCTTTGCTTGAATAGATCAGATCGTGGCTGGGATGGTTGTGCAAGAGAAGATGCTCAATCTCCTTCCTTGGATGTGAGTTTTCGCTGGAATTGACTCTCTGAAGATGCATTATCTCTCTGAGATGTGTTCTTGCTCGTCAACTTTCTTGCTTCCAAATTCCAACTTCCAAGTTCTTAACCTTGAGAATAAGGTTGTTTTGGGTTAAAATGGGTAACTAACGGCGGTTTGGCTTAACTAGTGATGGTTAGGGGTAACCGACATCGGTTAAGGTGGGATTTTCTAGGTTTACTAAACTAGGGAGATCCTCTTGATTTCCTTGGATCTCGTGTCGTTATTCAATGGATTAGACTCAGAGCCTCTTGTGAGCATGTATGAATGTGGTTAGAGGGAATGTAGGCATTGATTTTTAGGTTTTGGGTAAGTCTTAGTTAGTTATGGTAACTTGCTATGAATAGGTCTTAGGTTGAGTTAGCTTGGTGAGGTGTCTAAGTGAACTATATGCGTAGATATTATTTACATAATAAATATAGTGAGGATAAACCCTTAATTTAATTTAATTAATATTAGTGGGGTGAAGGGGGTCATGGCTAGGTAAATGTAATAAAGGGTGCTTATATGTCAAGGGACAAAAGGGGGGTGTGACCTAATTTTAGTGTCTACAATAGCACAAGAGCCACACAAGGAGAGTTTAGTTGAGCTTGGAAAACTCATCGCCCAATGAATGGATGTGCTGGAAGAGACACACACTTCAATGTCAAGTGTCATGTTGATAATAAAGAATGAACAAGGGGAATTAGCACAGGATGAGCTGAAATCCATCATGGCAGATATACCAGACCAAGCAGAAAAGGAACTGATAGAATGGCATGCCTTGCAAGAAGAAATAAAGGAGGATTATCCATAATCAATACTTCAGGATGGGGCAGAAGAACTTGAAGCATAAGACATTCTTTATTAATTTTATTCTTTCCAAAGTAATCTTTATTCACATTCTTTTATTCAGTTTTGGAAATACCCATTTTCGGGGTGACAATGAGATTAGTGTGGGGTAATGTTGATCAAAGGAAAAAACTTAGTAGAACTCACACTTGAAGTTCATGCAGAAGAATAGGCCAGGATCAAGGGTGCGAAAGGACAGAAAAGAGTTAGCATTCAGGACTTAGCTGATTTCACCTGTAAAGTCTATTTTTAGGAGGTGGCATGCAGATCACACAAACAATGTAGAGACTTGCATAGCACACATTTTCTATCTTTAGAGGATTGGATCGAAGATTTCTTGCATGAAGGATGAGCTAATAATAGATTTAACACATCAGTTAACTGTAAGACATCTATAAATAGCACACTTGCATGTGTGGCTATAATTGTAAATGGAACGTGGCTATTATTAGGATGCGGCCTTTTTTTGGAATGGATAAGTCATGAAGGGAAAGTCCCCACCCTATATATATGTATGTATGTAGATGCAGAGATCTAGTTTGCATCTATGCAATCTAGTTCATGTTCATGTATTGATTATGTTAGTATTCAACAACGTGCATGTAGATTACGATATCAGATCCATGTGTGTTATGGCTTAGGTTGACCAGTATTGTAAGAAGATTCTATAATGGTGTTTTGATTAGTGGAAGATATTATCTAAATCTCTGTGTTATTTATTTATATTTGAGTATTGCATGTTCTAGATTTAATCATGATTACTATTTAAAACTTAATCTTCCTTAGATCTGGATCTATATGCACTCTGGAATAATGGAATAAGTTATGGAAATGTACTTGTGTTACTTCATCATGCCACCATCCTACTACAACAACCATAAAGAGGGACCTGGTATCTTTTTGCGCTTCGGGTGATGCTTAGTTCAGTCTGAGTGATGTGCCAGCGTGTCTAGGTTGTATCTATGAATTCTAGGCTACATTAGAGGCTGATGGAGAATGGTTTCCTAGAGGTAATAAGATTTTTAAAGGATCCTTTAAGAGTGGAGGAGATGATGGGAAAGATGAGTAAATCTCTCCTCGTGATGGTATAGGGAGTGGACATGGGTCTCCTTTGGGTAAGAGAGGTATTACTGATAATTTCTCAATAGTGTGAGAGGAAAGTGGTGAAGAAGTCTTAGTGTGAATCATGGGTTTTCCCATGGGTGAAGGATAAGATGAAGGGTGTTCCTTTGTGGGTGAAGGAATAGGTGAAGTGGGTATCTGTGTAGGTAGGGGAGTGTGTGCTAGGATCTCCTCTACGGAAGGAATTGGAAGAAAGTGAGAAATAACTGGTATATCATTGAAAATAACATGGACCTCACAGACATTACTGTCATTGGTTGAGTCATCACCAATTTGGTTGGAAGATGGGGCATGATTAGGGAATGGTTTCTTGAAGATATGTAGGTTTTGGTTGGCTGGTGCGTTTGGGTTATCCAAGACTAGATCTTTGTTTTCTAACATTTCCTGGAAAATGTTCTTGAAGGTGATGCAATTGTCATCGCCATGACCTTTGACATGATGATAATTGCAAAATTCATGTTCTTTATACCACGTAGATGTGGGGTGAGCAGGGTCAAAACCAGTGTGTGGCTTTATAGGTGGAAGGGTGATAGCCCCAAATTTAATAAGATTTTCCAAAACAAAAGAATATGGCCCCCTAATTGGGGTGTATTTTCATTGTTCCTATATGAATTGAAAAGTTTGGATGGTAAAGAGATTAGGAGAAGATTTTTCCTGGTTTGATGGGTGAGAGGGGCCGGAATTGAGAACCACTACATTGGTGGATCCTTTGGCTTTTGAATAGTTATTCAGGGGATTTGAAGAAGAATAAACATCATTTGATTTGAATGCGATGTTTTTGTTTCAAAATTGGATTTTCTTCTCCTCAAGGGTACACATTTCTAGTTTTTTTGCCATGGTGAATGCCTCATCAAAGATGTGGAAAGTCTAAACTTTCAGGGTCAATGAAATATGCCTAGCGCAAGCCCAAGTGAAAATTTTAATAATCTCGGTTTTTGGTAATTGGAATGTGATTTGATTGATTAGGCTACACCAATGAGTGAAAAATTTAGCGATAGACTCGTCGTCGTATTGCCTAGTAGAATAAAGATCAGTCATGGTAACCTTATTGAAAATGTTAATCAAGAAGTGATCTAAGAAGGCATGGGTTACCTGATTAAACAAGTAGATAGAATTCTTGGGTAACCCACTATACCAGTCTAATGCAGGCCCTGTCAATGACATGGGGAAGGTCCTTAGAAGTAAAGCGTCATCATAGGAAATTAGGTAACACCCATGTTTGAAAGACCGCAAATGTTGTTGTGGGTCTTCTTTACTATTGAAGCGATTGAATTGTGGAATTTTGCAATGTATAGGGTATGAATGAATAGGAATGTATGGGTGAATAGGCTTGTTACAGATTTCCTCATAGGTGAGAGAATTACATGAGCCAGAAACCGATGCTTCTAGTGTTTGCATCTTTTCCATCACTAACTTTATGAGGTCATTAGTAGGTTGTGATGGAAGGGTGCTTCCTATAATGTAAGAGGGCCAGTTTTGAACATATGATGGGGGAGGAATCCCAGTGTATGGTGACTCCGAATAAGAAGGTTAAGAATGAGGGAGTGACATAGGGGGCACATACCTGGAATGAATGACAGATGAAATGGGAGGTTGTTGATAGTATGTATATATAGGTGGGATGGTCAAAGTGACTCTAGTAGAGATAGGTGGAAAATAATGTGGAATAGAGAGGATGATGTCCTGGAATGAGGTAGGGGTCACCGAAACCATGGGTGGTTGTGTTACGATTGGTAAATGAGAGATAGGAGGCGTGAATGGGGTTATATTATGGGTGGTGAATAAAGGAACGGTCAATAATGTGGGTACAACAAAGGTTGCAGATACAACAGTTATAGTGGGTGTGGGTCCTATCTATGGAACTACTGGGAGAAAAGTAGGTGAGGGTAACATGCAGCTAGTGGGGCCTGACACAGAAGTAGGGACAAGGGCCAAAGGAATAGATACGGTCATGCCATATATTAACTGACCTGAGGCATCTCGAGTAGATGAGTGGGAAAGGTAGAATTGTAAGGCGACAGGATTCTGATCAAGGAGTCGTGTAAACTCCTCATCCTCATCACCTGTGGCAATGGTGATAGGCTGAGTCAGATCCATGGGTGACAGGATAGAAGGTGGTGAGGGACTAGGTCAGAGTGGTTGACAAATAATGTGAAACACAAGAGATTTGGCTTGGTTGTGTGTCAACACCTTATGAATGAATGTAGATCAGGTGAGGTTGTATCCTATAGATGACACAGAAACTAACAAAAATATGAAAATCAGGTATTTGTAGGTGGATTAGGTCAATGTGGCAGTTGGAAATCAACACAAGCTAACCGACACCGGTTAGGGGAAACCGCTTTCGGTTTGGGTGAGGTTGGGGTGAGCTAAGGGTTGATTTGTGGGGAGTTAGTAAACAGTCACAATGACCAGTATCGGGTAAGTAGACTGATGCCAGTATAGGCTAGATCGATGCTGGTGATTGTGGAAAACTACCAGGTGTTGCATAATGGGTTTTGGATCCTCTTTGTGATTACACGAAGAGTTAGGAGATCAGAATGAGGTGTTGGGTTACTGAGACATGGTTTTGGAGGGTTTTCTAAGGATATGTGACTGGGTAAATCACTAGGGAGAACTAGCAAATGGTTTAGATACTAGTAACATATATATAGATGAAGGGACTAGAATAAATCAAGTAAAAGAGTTAGATAGAGGGTTGTACTTTAAATTCACTACCAGCTGATTGTGAGTGAAGAGTGGAGATGGTGGTTGGAGATTTCTTCTATGGAGGTTTGTCAGTTGGTAGAGTTCTCTTTCTTGAGCTATCTAGGTTGTCCTCCTTGTTTGGTTGGATCAGGTCTCTTCCTGGATGGATCTAAGATAGTTCTCAAGATCTAATACATATTCCAATCGGATCTCGATCAAGAATTATAAATAAAAAATGAAGTGATTCTCACCAAAAATCAAACAAAATCCAATTGAATTCCAACCCTGGGAATGAGCTCAAACTAGTCATTTTATAGGTGACCAGTGCCGGTCCCACATGACCAACATCCGTCATACTGTGACCAACACCAGTTATGTTGGGGGAAATTGTTTTTTCAAAAGTGGGGAATATGCCTTCCCAACTTGATTGTGAGTGGAAAAGCACATGCACTCTCCACCCTTAGAATGGGGAATAGGATAAGGAGGCGTCTTATTATTAGGGTGGAAACTATTAGGGTTTCTAGAAGGTTATGGGTTAGGCATAGGTAAGGTGAGGGAGTGGAATGATGAGGTTGAAGGACAAGTGGGGTAGTGGAAGGGTGATGTGGAGGGGAAAGTGGGGTAATGGAGTTGTGAGGTTGTTGAGTGAGGTGGATGGCCCAGTGGCAAGGTGAGGTGGTCTGGTGAGTAGGTAAAGGGGATAATTTAATTAATTGATTTTAATTAAATCCTAGTGTGTGTGAATGGGGGCCAAATGATATGCGAAAGGGTTGTGGGTGATCGAATTAGGGTTAAATCCATCACCTGTGTAGAATGTGGTTATTAGGTCATTTTGGTGAAAAATGATGAAATGTGACATGTTTTTGGTGTCTACATCAGTAATTTGTAATTTGGATTTGTTTGCATATTCTATGAAATTAAAAGGAGTAGATGCGGGTGAAGGTGATGAAGGGATTGATTTTGGATTTAGGAAAGGTTTGGAAACATGAGTATATTTTTTGGGAATGGAGGGTATTTTGAAAGGTACACTAGGATATTTCAAAGTACTATATTTTATAGAACTAGATTTAGATTTAGATTTGGAAGAGGCATCAAAAAAGTTAATTGGAATTGCGGGAGTCTTCTTACTTGCTACAGGATCAAGCTTCAACAATGAAGAATCCATGAAGGGTAGGAGCGGAGATCCTTGATTGATTAGTTTGTTTTGTTGAGTCGCCATAGGAGGATCTTCAATATTCTTTTTATTTACAACAATAGAGGAAGATGTTCCTTTCTCAGACTGAGAATGAGTAAATACTACACATGAGAAACTGGGTTCATCTTTTTCATCTTCTTCATCACCTCTAGAATACTCATAGAATCTGATTTTTGTATCGTACTCAAACTCATCACTTTCTAGGAAATCCCCACCTTCACTTTCTAGTTCAATCTCCTCTTCATTTTCCTTACTCCTATAATTTTCATTGACAGGTGTCGCCTCCAAAGAAATCCTTCGAGGTGCTCCTGCAATCTAATTTTTGTTGCTTCTTTGAGAAAAAACTCGTTCAAATATTTCCCTCCTCAACAACGCCATTTCATTTTCCATTTTCTATATTAAAGGATCAATTCTTTCATCTCCAGGACATTGAGATTTATCCTTCGAGGGATTCTTGATCTTTTTAGATAAGATGAGATCTTCATCAAGTTTAATGGCCAATATTTGTGATTCTACAATATCCCTCGGTTGAACTCTTCGTATGAAAAATCCTACCTCCGGTGATTAAGAACTAATAAATAATATATTGAAATTGTTTTCTAATGGTGAATCCTCCTCTAGTATCTTGCAAAGCAACCAGTCGAAACAAGCCACAAAGTCTCATAGTTTCATTTTCTCCTTTCTTTATTTTTTCCAATTGAACAAGGAGGTATTGACAGTCCTCAGTAAATATGAATCTTTCCTTGAACTTCATTTTGATGTCATTCCAATAGGTGATGGATTGGGAAGGTAGGAGGTAGAACCATTCCCCTGCTTTTTCTTGGAGAAACTCCACGAAAATTCTTATAGCGATATATTCATATTGGACACCAAGAATCCCACATGATATGGTGAAGGCCGATATGTTATGTTCAGGGTGTTTTGTGCCATCACCTTTGAAATTTGGAAATTTCTTATGGGAAATTGTTGGTAGATCATGAAGAGGTGGTTCAAGAGCGAACAAGCATTTATTTCTTCCCCATAAAACAATGGGTTGAAGTCTTTCTGCTTCATCTGCCATTGTTTCCGCTTCAGCTTTTACTTCAACAAATTCTTCTTAAAATTCTTCTTCTTCTAGGAACTCAATGCTCAATGGTGGTTGAAAAATGTGAGAATTTGAAGGGGGTATCAATAGGAGTTTGGATAGGCTTTCCAAGTGAACTTATTGAAGGTCCAGATGGAGAGGAGGCTTGAGAGAAGAATTATGAATTATCTCTAACTCGTTCTTTCTTATTTTGCAAAGCCTCGAAATTGGAATCAAAACCACCTCTCGACCTATTCAACCCGGTGTATCTTCCTTTAGCCAGCTTTTGGAAATTATTGAAGTGGGAAAATGAAAAGAAACTATGGAATATGAAAGGTAACATGTAGGAATTGACATTGTATCTTTCTGCAATGTATTTTCATGATTTTTTTAATTTTATATTTCAATATTTCATTTTTTTTAATTTTTGGACTTTGTGGTCTCATTTTGGGTGCAGATGCTACTAAATTTGCCCCATGGTGGGCGCCATAAATTTTTGGCAAGAAAAATTTTTGGGTGGAAAAACTTGTGGATTTATTTCGAATGCTCTGGGAATCTAAGTCCCTCTACTTAATCGGTGCAGATTTCGTATATGCATGCGTGACTAAAGGTGGATTTTACTGGCGACCTTGTGGTCGGGGATCTAACAAGGTAATTCCACTAGCCCTATGACAAATATATCAATTAATTTTTGGTGAAGACTTTTTCTCGAGAGTGGGAAAGGGGAGTGAGAAAAGAGAAGAGGGGATTAATGTCGTGGGTAGAAAATCAGAGTCCTACACCCATTAACAAAAAATTTCACACAGGCATTAAAGTGAAGAAGAAAACAATCCTGCAAATGGAAATAAGATGAGTTAAGATTGAGAACTCAAAGTTTCTAAAATATCCTCATAAAAATAGGCATGAAACTCCTTCTTCTTGTATTTATGCTTAAATAGAATTTGTACATAGTGTGGGGGTTGAAGGAATTTGAGAGTGGAGGAAAGTAGAAGAAAATAGATATCTCCTTTGATTTCTCTAAGCACAATGCACTCTTGAGTTTACAAGATCAATTTCCAACCCTTTGAAAAGAGAATGGCTTTACAATTTATAGAATATGAGATGAATCATCATCTACCCCCAATGGATTTTCATATGTCCTCGTGCTACTTAAAAAATTTCAACTTCCTAGGAGAATATTAAGTCCCTTTTTATAACATAAAGATGAATTTTACATTAGAAGCATAAAGTTGATTTTTTAATTTCATTAAAGGAAATCTAGAAAGTGCACCCCCAATGAAGAATTAGAACATGGAGGAGAGAGAAAGTAGGGGGAGAGAAAACATGAAAGAAAGAAGGAAGACGAAGGGGGGAGAAACACTGATGACAAATAATCTACCTTCGATGAAGTCCACATCTCCTTCTAGATTATTTGATGAGGTGTTCCATTGTAGTGAACTCTGTATCTCCAAAATATTTATACCATGATAAAATCCTTCATCTTGGCTCATAGAAACTTGTCGAGTTGAATGACTTTTTATGCCGATGATCAAAATTATGACCCTACGTATAATATACCTATGACCTAAATCACCTAGTGAGTGTCGAGAGACGCTCTTGAATTCCTTGAGATAAGTCTCGAATTACTTATGAGTGATTCCCATGGATGATTCAAAATGATGTTTTTGACCTAAATAATCATCCCTCTATGTCCCATTGTGCCAAAAATTCCCTTTGAGTGTAACTTATTATTAATAGTAAGTGTCCAGATGGAAGGCTTACTATTTTTAGTGAGAGGTGATTTTTTCCTCTTCTTAACCATCTTGATGTGATGAACTCCCTCATTCAATCCTGTACACATGACATTTGCCTCAACTGTTTCTTGGGTTGAATTACTACTTTTAGTAAGCACCCATATAGGGAGTTTACTATTTTTCGTAACTGGTCATTTTCACTATTTTCTACTGCAGATAATCATTTTGGATTCCTGGTAATCTTCAGTACACACAACCTTTTCCATAGTTTCTTTTGATGACAACTTTCCAAACATAGCGAGTTTGTATAGAAAAACTTACTATTTTTAGAAAGTGGAATTCCACAACTTGGTTTGTAATGGAACATATTTTTTTAGACTCGGCTCATCATCGTAATCACGTCCTCTGAATATCACTTGATTTCACCCACTAGAATGCTTGGAAAAAAATTTAAAACTTTTCACGTGGTAGTGGATTCAGGCACAGAGCTGCTATGGTGGCCATTAATGGAGCTCAAAATTTATAGGTCTATTTTTTTCTCCATTTGAGATGAAAAAACACCATCACGATAGGTTTTTCATTTGGAGTCTATGTGCAAGTTTTTAGCTCTTTTCCATTGCCGGATTGATGGGAAATCTGACAAATGTGAGCTGATGCACGAAGTGGGGATTTTATTGGAACAAATGTTTTAGGGAACCATTTTACATCTCGTTTTTTGCATCTTAATTGTCTTGAAAAATGTGGAAGTATACAAAATATGAAACCTCAATCTGAATTGTATCTTGCAAGATTTGAATATTTTTTGATTGGGTGACTTCATGGTCATCTTGTAAAAAAATTTCTTTTTCTCCCTATTCTTTGTTTCTTCAACACTTTTGATCAATATTTCCCCCAATACCTGTTTAATTTCATGTATTTGATTAGTTTTTTTTGGAAATGGTGGACCAGGTGTCTAGAAAATCGTGAACAAAGCAATGGCAAGGTATGAAGTTGTGAAGAAGAAATGGGGGGAAATAACAATTAAGTGATGGATTTAAATTATTCAAACAAATTATACAGAGAGGGCTAGGTGAATTTTTATGTCCCTAATGTCCCTCACCTTAAAGGGACATGAGGGACATCAGTTTCCATGGTGAGCAAGAAGGTGACACATGGCATCGATCCGACA
Source organism: Taxus chinensis (assembly GCA_019776745.2). Taxonomy (NCBI): domain Eukaryota; kingdom Viridiplantae; phylum Streptophyta; class Pinopsida; order Cupressales; family Taxaceae; genus Taxus; species Taxus chinensis. Next base: position 909,465,326 of record CM034149.1, on the reverse strand, counting down.
ATAGGGAGTGAGAGCTAGAAAATTAGCACTGAGGGGCATGAAGCGGGTCACATGGGTGACCAAAATTCTCGCTTAGAGGGCTCACCAAAGATTTCAAGGTTTGATGTCCATGACCTATGAGGGATGTGAAGGACATAAAATTCCATGGTGATCCTGAAGTTGAAAAGTGGTGGAGATCCAACAACAGGGAATTTGAGCTCCAAATTACACTCAGGGGCTGAAATGACAATCTTGATGGTCACATGGGGTTCTAAAGGTCACTTGGGGGATGGGTGAATTCTTAAAAGGTTTATGTCCTTGACCCTGAGGGACATTGGGGACATAAAATCCCAACAGGATCCTTGATATGACACGTGTCCTTCAAACAATTTGGCTAACTCCCGAATTCGCTCCAAGATGACAACTTGAGATGATAATATATTGAGCTCCCGATGGACTGTTTTGGTAAATGTTTATATGATATTCACTAGAAATGTCATTTTGAATACACTGGTTATGGTATCATGTCTTTATTCTTCCATTTAATACCTGAAAAAGTGGATTTTTTATTTGGTACTCCACCTGTACCTTAGAAAAAATTCCTTTAGACCTAATGTGCCAAAGTGTTGTGAAAAAATTATTTCACTATATTGTAGGGCTTGGAATTATATTTCTAGAGATGATTTTTTTTACTCCTAACTCCATCCGGAGCTCCCAGAATCACCTTCCAAAGATCAGTGATTGTTTTGGCCTGTGTTTAACTAGGCCTGTGAACCCTAATTTTTAGTGAAACTACCCCAACTACTTTGAGCCCTTATAGAATCTTCCTAAATCAATTCCATGATGTCCCAAGACCTTCAATTAACATCCATGTTGGATTTTTCTCCTCCATTTTTCTCCAGGGGGTTGCTCCAATCCTGGGAATGCTGGTGATAGCCCTTCCCAACGTTGTCTAGAGATAGCATTTTTCAAGAAATCCTAAAATCACCTAGCGGGGTTGATTTGAATTTACTAAATAACCTAGGGGGATGTGATAAAATTAATAAGGAGGTTACTAGACTGACTAGGCAGACCCGGGGTGCCTCAGAATGATAAAACATGAAAACTTTGCTATAGGGGTATCATTGTCATGCTTGGAAATTGTTAATTTACCTATTGCACATTTACATGACAACACATATCTTAAATAGGAGTTTAAATTTTTACATCACACATTCTACCACACACTTCTTGAAACCTCACAAATTATTCAACACACTGAAACATTCCTATCACCTAGTTCACTGATTTTGATTTGATCACCCAACAAGAAACCATCTCATATCTTCCCAAGCCAAAACATACCTGAAACCAAAAATAGATTACCTCCTCCTAGGTACCTCATTGACCATTCCCCCTTTTATTTTTCAAACTTTATAAAAATAAAAAAAATAAAAAAAATTGTTTGTTTGAATTTTTTGTTTAACATGGAACAAAAATTCACCCTAAACAATTCTGCACAAACATCTACCACAATTGATACCTCATGCTTATCTTATTCTAGATAACATCAAAAAATATGATCTTCACCACTCCATTACATTTTTAGAGTTCCCTTTCCTATACCACTAAAAACTGTATTTTCACCAACCACAATAAAAAAATATAATCCATTTTCAATCAATACCATACCTCAAACACCTCTACCTTGTGCTCCTTTAGAGACCTCGGAGCCTTCTTCTAGCCCCATCTATGATTTCCTACTTTATAAACAAACCCCTAGAAACCCATCAATCATGTAAATCCACTTAGCTGGTGTATCTTATTACACCTACATCATGTCATATTGATCCTATCTCTACTTCATCTAGAATAGCCATCTAGTCATCGTAATATACCAACATTAACACTTCTCATGTGCACCAAGAATAACATATTTTAATCTGACCTCAAACATCTACTCCAACTTTAAAACATCAAGCTTTCTTATATCCTTATCCACCTAATCCTTGTTTCGTACAACCAAGACCATCCAGTACCTATGATACACCCACACCAACCATAACTATAACCTCCATGCCTGTCACATCAATTACTACCACTCCTAAGACATCTAACAAGGCCGATATATTTTGTTTTCCTTCCTCTAGCCCCATCTATGATTTCATGTATTGGAAATCCCTTGAATCCCCTAAATCATGTCAATATCCTCAATTGGTGTTCTTATTACACCTACATCATGTCATATCAACCCTATCCCTGCTTTACTTAGAATACCCATCCAATCACCACAATTTACCAACATTCACACTTCTTGTGTGCTCCAAAAAGAAAATATTTTAATTCAACCTTGAACATCCTATCAAACATATCCTCTAGCTTTAACACAAAAAGCTTCCTTATATACTTATTCATCCACTCCTTATGTTGTACAGCCAAGGCCATCTAACTCTTATCCTACACCCACATTAACCATAACTATAACCCCCATGTCTATCACATCAATTATCGCCACTCCTCAAACATCAAACATGACTGATATTTCATGCTTTCTTCCCTCTAGCCCCATCTAAAAATAATTTCACTATAACTCTGGTTCTTAATCATGTCAACCAGAGGGTCCTACTCCATCCCCACTACATTATGCCAATGTCATACCTACTTCATCTACCACACTTTATGTACCTCAAAAATGCCATCCATCCCACTATATCCCTACTTACCAAAGTTATAAAATCCCCCATCCAGTTCAATCCACACTCATGGATATCTATGAACAAATCTTCCCAAATCCACCATCGAAAAATCCATTTCTACCTTCCACACCATATGATTTCAACCCATTTCCAATCAATATTGTAAATAAAACACCTATTTCAATATCCACGTATACATATACCATTGATTCCACATCTATATCTACCTTTTTGGTACTAAAATTTGTTCTCCTTTTCAAGATGAGCAACATCAAAGATATGGCATGGAGCTTAAAGATAGATATATCATGATTTATGTCATTTTGTAGCTGGGAATGTGATCTAACTGGAACTCAGATTTATAGAGAGATGGATAGCACTCTAATAGGACTTGATATTGTCCTTACTACTTTAGGTTGTGCCTTTCAACCAAGGTGAGAGAACCTATTTTGCAACCTTCTAATGGTGAAGGAGATGAAGATGCCCTTCTTTTTCTTGAATTCTATGAGGAAAACCTCGACGAAAACATGATCAACACCCCAGATTTGACTCTCATGAGTTGTCACTTCCAGAATATGGGTATGTTTTCAACACAAGGCAAAGGTTACTAAGGACATTGAAATCCTGATATGTTCTGCATTCTTTGGAAAATGGATTTTGATCTTTTGTGGGTATACAATGTAAATAAGGGGTAGTATAGGGTAGGATATTTTGTTTAGATGATTTTTTGGTGGGGTATTGACAAGACAAATTTGAATATATCATATCTTTAACAACCTCTACAATATTTGAACAACTATCAGATAAAATGCTTCAAACAATTGGGATGTTCTTTCAACCAGAAGATGCATAAATGGAAGCCCAGGTTGCACTCTTCACACAATCTTTCAACCTTTAACACAAAATATTGAATTAAAGGACTCAATTAAGCATTAAAATCTTTGATCAAATCAGACCTAAGGTATCCCCAAAGGCTTACAAGTAACCTCAATCAAAAAATGAATGTGGAGTGATTTTAAACTGCTTATTTTCAATGCTAGATGAAGGCTTATCTGACAAACAAAACTAGAAGTGCCACTAAAATATCAATAAGGATGAGATCTGTGTGATTTTTAAAATTATTTCCATGCAAGATTGCAACAAGAACTAAGAAAACTATTTACAGACATTTAAAAATGATAATAGACATCATATTGCTCAAAATAACATATATTTAATTCAAAAGCTTGTTAGATTCATCAGCAGGGGAGAGTTTCAAGAAAAATCTCAGAGCTGTATGATGGCTATACACTTGTAACCAACTCACATGAATGAAAAACTAACACAGAAGACATTAACCAGGTTTCTTGGTGGGTTTCTCAGAAGACGGACTTCTCTCAAAATCTTATCATGATTTTCAATCTCCCACCTCTTGCATTTCTTCAAAAATGCATTATATATCTCTTGTTACATTCCAGCCTTCCTTCCCAAGCAAATAATATGCTAAGGAATCAAGTTTGTTACAAAAAGTCCTCATGATTTGTAGACAGGGACATCAAATAGAAAAATGTTCGAAGGATGCTAGGTTTATCAAAAAGTTGAATCATTATAAAAATTTGGATCATTATCCTTCCTGGAAGCACGTTTTTCATCATCAAGGCATGCAAATACCTTTCCACTCATCATTTCACCTTTTTCCCTTTCCAAAATAGCTCTTGCAACTTTTGGATCTGACTTCTACGTTTTTTTCTCAAGCCCGATAAAAAATCACTTGAAACACACCCTAGATCAAAAAATTGAGACATGAAACTGATTCCATTGATCCTGGAAGGCAAAAATGACATGGAATCACCAAAAAATTGATGAAAAATGATTTAAAATTTGCATTTCCAAGATTCCTGGAGCTCCCATGGCGGGAGAACAAATGAAATGTACAACAGTTGTTGATTTATTTCAATTTTTAATCCTGGCCCTCCATGTGGAAAATGTCAATTAAAAATAAGCTTGGGTCACTTTTTCAATTTTTAAATAAATCTAGACACATGGCGCAATGTGATTGGATCGGGCCCAGGGGCAACAATTATCACTTTATAACCTTTTGAAAAATTGGAAAAATTCTCCATATTTCCCTACCTCCTTCCTGGGCCTGCCACATGTCCAAATTGTGGGTTCTAATGAAAGCACGGGACAATCCTGCATATTTACCTCCTTTTTGGAAAAATAATTTTTTTCCAAATAACCACTGCAGGCCCGTACCCCCGATTTCATCCCTGCCACGTGTCATTCACTGATTCACTATGGGGACATGACTCTCCTTTTTTCCTCATACCTCCCTCACAAAAACTGAAAATTTTAAAACTCACCAGCGGCCAGCGCTCCCCTTTGACTTTTCAAAATTTGACCACATGTCTCAACCGGATTGGCTGCAGAGGCATACTTAATTTTTTGCAATTTTAACCCATTTTTCCAAAAAGGAAAAAATTCCCTTTTTCCTCCAGGGGTCCGCATTCCCACATAAGCTTTCAAATACCTTCCTTTTTGGGGATGCACTTATGTTTTAGAACTTAAAAACTTTTTCCAAAAGGAAAAAAATCAATATTTCCCCCAAAGGCCCACTGATCTGTGCAAGCCTTCAAATTTTCACTTTGTCAGGGCCGCACTTATAATTTCAACTTTAATCCATTTTTCCAAAAAAGGCAAAATTTTCAAAGTGCCCCCCGAAGTCTAAACTTCCACCTTGTCATTTGATCAAAAATGCGCATAAGGCATTAACTTTAACTTTAGTAGGCCTGCGGACCGTTTTTTCACTTTTACATTTTTGCCTCCAAAGGCAAAAAACTTTAAAAACCTCCAAAACTTTGTTTCTCCACTTAGCACAAAAATCCTTCCCTGGCAAACCCACATACTTTTTCACAACATTTGCTCTTTTTTGCCCGAAAGGAAAAAAATTCACTAAGTCCTCCATCATCCGCATCCCCTCTGCTTCCGATCCTTCCACATGTCCTCCTCTGATTGGAGTGGGGCTGCATCTAAAATTTTAATTTTTTAGAAAATAGAGCTAAAAATTTCTAAGTCCTCCATCGGCCCACTCCTTTTTTTTAATTTTTAAGGACACGTGTCCCCTCCTGATTGGTTGCAGGGATTCTGACTATTTTTTGACTTTAATTTTTTTTTCAAAATAAAGTCTAAAAACTCTAAGGAAATCCAACCACCCGCCAATCCTTGACCAATTAAAAGCCACCACATAGGCAATTTTGGAAAAAGTGGAGCCCTGGACCCAAAAATGCCAAATTTGTGAAAAAGGAAAAAATGGATAAGTTAAAGCACCTCCCCGCTTCTCCTCAGCCAATTAGAAGTTGTCACGTACCCTCCGAATTCTCAACAACAATTTGACAGCCAAAATATGCCCATCTGACCGTCAAAAAACACAGAAATCTCCAGGCATGCCCAAAATTTGATTTTTTCATCATGGAATTTTTTGAAATAGAACCAGATGAAACATGATTCCGAGCATTTCTTGACCATGGGGATATATTTTCAAATGTGTGTAGGTATAAAACAATCATTTATAAGCTTCCATGATCGAGAAAATTGAAAAATGGTATAGCCCACAGATTTTAAGAATTTAGGGCAAAAATTAGGGCAAACTTGAGTATTCTTGCAAAATGGGGTATGGAAAATGATTTGTAAATGGATTAAGGTAGGAAAATAGAGGCAACAACTTCAGTGTACCCATTTAAATTGCAGAAAATGTTTCAGGAAATGTAGAGTGAAAAAAAATTTAGGGTAAAGGTGGTGTAAGATCAAAATGGACACCAACATACCTCATCCACTTTATCATCCACATCTATGCCATCGTTACCCACAATACCATCCATAGTTCCAATCCCATTCCTTTCACCTACCACATCAATCATTGAGATTACATCCACATCATCCTACCCTCCTACATTATTTGAAGAACCTTTGAAAGTAATTCAACTTACAATAACTTCAAATGATGTTTCTACCTCATCAGTGAAATCAAATGAATCTCCACTTTCCTTATATTCCATCAAACAGATACTGCTTCCTATGCCTATACCAACACCACCACCAAATTCTTTGGTGGAAATTGTTTTTGTTCCTCCTAAGGACACAACCTCACAAAAAAAATCTATAACCATTAATATATTACCTCCAAAATACATTATACATTCTTGTAAGGAAATTGACATTCATACCCCTAAACAATCCAAAATGACAACCTTTTCATTAAGAACATTTCATCCAATAAAAGTGAAATAATTCAACACTAAGGTATTACTGATACCAAAACTAAATTCAATCCATCACGACATCAACATGCTCAAAACTTATCCTCAACATCCGGATCATCTCAAACATCCACTTCTTCTTCAAATACCAAGATATTCTGTAAATAAAAAACACCTCCTAACACTTTGGTTGAATCATATACGAAGATCTTATGATACTTGTTATAAATTTCTACAATCATGCTTCTGCCTATTAGGGCCTTTGACCCAAATAGAGAGAAACCATCATGGTTTAATTACAACCTTGTTTGCACATATCATCGTACCCATGGACATGATATTAAACATTACAGATTATTTTAAGCCCTTATTCATAACTTCATTAAGGAAGAATACCTCTTTCCCAAACCAAACCAATCTCTTACTTCCACTTCAACATCCACACCTTGGACCTCATCCATCCAAATGTGAATTTCACCTCATTATTCACAAACTTTCGCAACCATTTCACCTCCAAATAAACATTCTTCTAAAGAGGATCCTTCATTGTCCATAAAATCTATTCAAGTGACCACTTAGTTTGGTCCACGTGACCCTAAATCATCAACCAACACTAAAACTGAAATCAAAACACCAAAACCTCAAAACAATGCACCTCCATCCTTAGCATCTAAATCAACTCATACATCAACATCCCAAACATCCACATCTAAATCCAAGTCTAAGACTTCTAAATAAAATACATCTTGCAATGGTAAATCCAAATCCAAATAATATAATCCTCCAACCAAATTTTATTTGACTTCCAAGAAGCCTAATCTACTCATCCAATCTACCTCTGTACCTAAATCCAATCCAAAACATTATGTTAAAACCCATAAGAATTATCTTCCTTCTGACACTTCAATCGGGTCCTACACAGATATCCTTCAACATTTAACTCGAATATCTTCCATCACACTTCCTCTTATTATATCCTTTAATATAAATAATAAAAAACCATTGTGGTATGATCCTAATTGCATTTGTGCTTATCATCATACTCTGGGTCATAACATTAAGCATTGTAAGTCCTTTTATAAATCTTCCATAACCTTATTGAGAAAGTCGATTTCATCATTTACGGGAACCATTCCCCTCCATCCACCACAACTAATCCAAATCCAATTCCTAAATCACCATCCACTGAAATTACTAAATCTCATCCTCCATCTACATCATCCCTTACAATTTCTCCTAATGAGGATCCTCCCTTGTTTATTGATACTGTTTTTTTTGTTAATCACCCTTGTGATCCTTGACCATCTATCCAGTCTAAGTTCAATCCAATCTCATCTAAAATCTTTTGATATCCATTAACTCATCCATAAAAAATTCATCCACAATGATATAATCTATTTTATTGGGGGAGCAACCTTCCCTAGTCCTTGAGCATATCATCCTCATTAACTATCTATAAAACTCCCTTGACATTGGGGGACTTAAATCCTTGTCATTGTTTTATTTACCTCATCCAAATCCATCCAATCTAAATTAATCTTGTCCAAATATTCATCTCTTTTTAAATCCCACTTTTGTGGCCATATTTGTCTCTCTCTCGAGGGACCGTGTTTTTCATTTTAAGTCCACCGTTTTGGCCATATGTGTCCCTTCCTTTGGAACATTATATTTATTTTAAACACCACCTTTGTGGACATGTTTATTTATCCATTGGGGGTGACCATTTATTTTCAATCTAAGCTCACTCTTGTTGATGTTATCTTGTCTTATAATATGCATGATTCCCACTTCATCATTTGTATGATCTTGTACATATTTTACCTTATCCTATTTCATCTGATATATCATCTCATCCTAAGTCCACTGTCATAGCCATATTTCTCACTTCCTTGGGGGACCATTTATTTTCATTTTAAACCAACCTTTGTGGCCATTTATTTTCCTCATTAGGGGTCACATGTTTTCTTTACTTCCTCAAGGATAGTGCATAATTTTTTATTTTCTCTCATCTATATCATTTTATCATATTGTTTCCTATCTTCCTCCCTTAAGAATTTATCCTATATTTTGATCACACTCTTGATGTAATGGGATTACATTATCAACACATAAGTATGGGTCTAGGGTTTATCATTTGGATTCCCTTGCTGGTAAACCAGACTGAACCTCTTCATGTAATTATACTTATGGCCATTCTATTGTTAGCATATCTATTAATGAGCACGTAGTCATATATTTAGATAATTCCTCCATCATCATCCTCTTCCATCTATCACTGTAACGATTTGGAATTATTTGGTCTGCCATCACTTTCTGAAGTCATGACCTTAAATATGGACACCACAAATATTTCCATAGAATTTTCCTTATGGATAGGATCTCCCTATTTTGGTAAGAACTCTGAGATCGTTACATCCATCACCTTTTTGTTTACTTATTAGAACCATGCTAAGGGGGAAGAGGTTTCACTTGTATGATCATCATCCCCTCCTAAGTGATCTACTTAGCTATACCTATCTCTTCCCCATTAAATAAAAATAAAAAGAAATTAAAAAATTATGGATGCTCTTGTCTCATGCAATCTTATCAAAAAATAGACTGATCCCTCATTGAATATTTGTTCATTAAAAACATATAATAAAAGTAGACTGATCCCCAGAATGACAACTATCATGCATATATTATCTTGCCATCTAAAATAAAAACTCAAAAACTCAAAAGAAAAAAGTTGACCATACCCTCGAAGGATGGCTACTCTCTTATCATGTCAGTAAAAGATTCTTGAATTGATTATCCTTCTATATATCATAGTATCCTAAGAAAGCTTCCCGCATCGATCAAATTTCTCATATACATTACTAACTTCCCACATTGATTTTTTTACATCTTTCCGTTTCCTAGAGTTGAGGCATCGTTCTAGGAACAACCACCTATGGAGACACCTCTTCTCGCATATAAATTACATCTAGAATCCACTTTATCGTGATGAAATTAGGTTTGTGAGAATATTTCATCCATATTTCCCTTACGGTATTTTGATATAACTAACTATCATTGGTTATGTATTAACACCTACTATTGGATGCAAGTGCACTGCCTTGAGTGGTACCCTTTGTTATTTACCTCCAATCTAATTTGAGGCATGGTTTCCCCATATCCCTCTCTCTATGATTATGTTTCATTAAGATCACCTTTTATCAAAATAACATTCTTCCATATCTACCTTTAATGATGGAATATATTACAATCATCTAGAATTCCATTTATCTCATTAATATCTCTGAATGTTTTCTCTAGTAAAATTTTCAGTTTGGGAATTTATTCATTACAGTTTGTGAATCCTACTTAAGGATATCTCTTGAGTAGAATTCGTTATCAAGAAACTCCTCATCCCCCACCATGGTCATCATGCATTTGATCGATTCATCCTCACTCCCAATTTCTTCTCATTTGCTTCCAACTTGATGATATTTCTTATACACCGATTGTTATCCCTTCTTTATTTAATCTTTCCACTTCATATTATCAATTTATCCCTCATATCCACCCCCATGTCTAACTTCCATTGTTAATGGCCTTCCCTTAATATTATCTCATCATCATCTTTCATTTCCACACTAACAATTATCGACGGACTTAACCTAAAATTTAGTCATCCCCATTTTGCATAGCCTTGTTCACTCCTTTTGGCCTCCTACATTATATCTCCATTCTCTCCTTCCCCTATGCAAATTGATCATTATTAGTGCGCTTCTCCTAATGTCCATTCATTAACGTTACTTTCTACACCAACCATTCCCCTTTTTCCTTGCCACCTCTTCATCCTTTTCTACCCCCGCTGTAGACACCAAATTCGTGTCTTACGACCCCTTTTTCGCAATATAGCCTCATCACCTAAACCTTACACAATTATTTATTAATTGCCTTGTAATTGATAAATCCACATCACCCTACCTACCACCTCACTTTGCCACTTCATCATGACCTAGCCCTAACCCTAAAACTAACCTAATTAAGACCCATAACTTGGTCTACACCTACATCCATAACTAATGCCTCCTTACTCGCACCCAAAACCGACCTTCTAGCCACTTGACCAAGCCCGCAGCTGATCTCTCGGGAGAAAAGCAGGGAAGGTGGGCTATTTTACTAAAAATAGCCTACTTTTTCCTAACCGATGCCGGTTCCTACTCGACCGCCGTCGGTTATGCAACCGCCATCGGTTCCCTGTAAATGGGCTCCTCAAACCAAAACAACGGATCGGAATTTCATTTTGGAGATCAGTCGAAGGATTTCTGGATCAACGGAGAATATTAGGAGCAAAGAACAGAGTCCAAATACCAGAAGTGTCTACAGCACCAAGGAGATCAACTTGCATCTTTGTCAAAATCAGTAAGTCACATCTTGCATGCCCTCTGTTATAACATTTCTTATGCTCTTTGAATCAGAGTTCTCTTAAATCCGTCTCTGAAGCCCACTACCCCGAACGTGCCATTGCATCTAACTGTTATTCTTTTGCTTCTCATCATCTCATTTCCTAATATCATCCATAAACCAGCCTTACAAACACCACAACCAGCCCAGAAGATCCTAGAACCCACCGGTATCGGTTATCAGTAACCGGCATCGGTTATCAGTAACCGCCATCGGTTCCTCTGATCAAAACCAGAAAAACAGCCTTTTCCCTACCCAGTTCACCAAAATAACTTAATTGATACTTTACAGTATTTTTTGTTAAATCATATTAACAGGGAAACTGACCACCTTCGAAAGGAGAGTTTTATATTTCCTGGGCCTAAGGCAGTTTCCTCATTTATTGTTTAATCAAAATCTTGTGGTCTTGTGTTCTTATTTGCAGGTAGTCCTTCCAAGACAAAAAGGAGTTCTTCGCAGTCAGCCTGATCTTTCTCTACGGTACGCGCACACTATCTCGACATTCTACAGGTATTCCTCCTAGCCCCTAACCTTATCTGTTTCTAAAAGGAACGAAGCATTTCCGAGTGAAACATTTTGGCACGCCCGGTGGGACCCATTTTGGGTTTTTCTTTATTTCTCGCTTGCTTTCATATAGGGAGCATACTTGTTGTTTTCTTCTTCTAAAGATATTCACAAGGTATTTTATTATTCTAGTAAAAGAACTTGCTTTGTTTTTGCATCCTGCATTAGTGAAAGTCATCTCTTTTGCTTCATCGAATATCACTTTCGATTTGGGTTTTAAAACACATGCATTGCATTCCTGCCTGTTGTTTTTCAATTCTAGTGAACATAGATTAAGTAACAGGTCGTACACGTGGGGGTGATATCCACGGTATTGACAGGAAATTAATCTTACATTCACTGCACAACACATACCGAATCACTTCACAATTAACACAACAGCTCAAACATCCCCCCTTTTTCCGCGGTATTCCTCCGCCCGATTGAGGTAACCTTATAAGCCAAAACAACTTGACATTTCCCCTAAGTCTCTTGTTTAGGATTCTGACATCATTCTACGTCTAAAGGCATAAGCCCACGATAACTAAATTAACCCTAGGATTAGTTTCTAGATTTGCGTGTGGCTCTTGCTTGTTTCCAAGTTCTGTTTTCTCTGTCATACTTTGTCTTCTGTGATCAATAAGTTGATAAATATACTCAACGTTGCTAAAAATCAAATTAGCAGCCTTTTATATCTTCTTATCCTAGACTTTTTGACACCGACATCGGTTAAGGGACCGACGTCGTTTTCTCTGTGACCGACAGCGGTTAGTAAACCGATATCGGTTACTGTCTTCATCAGCCCCTAACAAACCAGCAACTTGTCCAGATTCATCATTCTGAGGTTGTTTTTGTTCTTGATAGATTGAAACTTTCCTGTGTGTTCTTGTCTATGGTTGTCATCACTCGGAAGCAAGCAGCCGCCATGGTTTCACATGCCTGCTCTGTGTCTTTGCCTGAATCACCCCCCTCACATTCTATAGGGAACCCTACTGATACCAGCGAGGTTCCTAAAATTCCTGTGGGAGATAAGGACTTTGCCAAGTTTCTGGATGCTAATTCCAGCGCTGTACAATACTATTTGTCTCATACCCCTGACCGTACACCTGATGGTCAGCTCCTTGTAGGTATGCCTATCAGTATAGCTGCTCATTTAGCTCCCACTCCGCCTGATAATACCGCCTTGCTTCCTGCATCTCTTGCCCCGTCTCCCAATCCGACGGCTGCAGAGGTTCATACGACCCCGATTAGCTTTCCTTTGGTTAACCCTGGACCCCACGTATCGTTACCACCAACTGCCCCTATCTCATCTCTCTTTCAGACCACTCCATTCATGACTTACTCTCTGCCACCTATCCACACAAGCTTCCCTTCTCAAGCTCCGCCTACCTTTTCATTCCCATACACGTATCCAGTAACCTCAACACCTTATATGGGACATCCCTATTCTGTCACACCATCATCTCATCCTACCACTGACTTAATTAAACAAATGATGGACAAAATGCATAACCTGGAGGCTTCTGTTTCAGGAAGTCGTAGCGCCTTGACATACGAGCAAGTTTGTCGGGAGCCCATTCACCCTTCTGTCCCCCTTCATTCATATCCTCCTCAATGGGAGTTGCCGAAATTTACCCGTTTTAACAGTAAAGAGGATCCTCAACAACACTTGCGATCATTTAGACACGCTTGTTATTTGATTGCCCATGATGATGCCTTGTTACTCCGCACCTTTCCCATGTCCTTATCAGGACCCGCCTTGGAGTGGTACAGTGCTTTAACCCAGCACTCCATCTTCTCTTTTAACCAACTAGCCCAATCTTTCTTGGACCATTTCTCCATTAACATTGCCAAGAAAGTATCTATCACCGACCTCTATGCCATCCGACAATTTGAGGACGAATCTATCGCAGATTTCGTTGGACGATGGCGAGGCCTTATCAACCAACTTACGTATGCCTTGCCTCAAACCGAACTTATCAAACTATTTACGTGGGCCTGCGCTAAGCACATCTCCCCTACCCTCCAAATTCAAACTTTCCGTACTTTCGACGAGGCCTTTACTATGGCTCGAAAATTAGAAATTCGAGCCTTAGAGGAAGAGAAATTGCGGTTGCGCAACAAAAACTCCACTTTCCGAACTCCTGATTCCACCAATAAACCAAATACCACCACTCCTCACGCGTCCACTTCTTCTAAATCAAAAGGAGCTGTCCACGCGGTGATGGTCAAATCCCAACCACCGTCCAATACTCCACCAAAAACCACCTATAAATACAAAGCCGAGCCCATCAACTACACTCCCTTGGGAGAAACATATGGTGTGATATTGGAAAAATTGCTCAAAGCAGGAGCCATTACCTTACCTCCTGTTAAACCTCATTCTGGGTTTGATTCCACTCGCGCCATACCTTCCTGGTACAAAGAAAATGACTTCTGTAACTTCCACCGCGTGAAGGGACACAGTCATGAAAACTGCAAAATGTTGAAAAACATAGTGCAGGAAATGGTTGATGCAGGGGATATAGCCCTCGATAATCCTAACGCCCCTGCTAACCGAAATTTGAAAATTTTCAACAAGCCATTCCTGAATCACTCGTCCAACAGTAACGTAAACCAGGATATCTTAGCCGAGGAGAGTGTTCATGAGATCCATGCAGTCTTTGACTCCCAGCCAAAAGCCTCTATCGAGAAAATTTTGAATCAAGCCTCTTCACTAACACAGGAGCCCGAACCTCCTTTACCACCATCAAGCCAAAGTGAAATCGTTCCTTTACCCATAGAAGAGTTAACGGCCCAGGCTTCTCTTCCCATCAATGAGTCTTCTTACACCACATCCCTACAAGACTGCGAGTGGATGTTATCTAATCTATCCATTTCCCAGACGTCTCCTTCTACCGCTCTTGCCGCACAAGAGGAAGGTACGCCACTCCTTTTTTCATCCTTAGACGAGAAATCTCCTACACCAACATCACCAAATTCTTTAACCACAACAGATCCCCTCAAACACGCCCTCCTACCTATTAGTCCCTCATCACCTAAATCTTTTCAACAACCAGTCGACCTCTTAACATCTATTGATACAGTGCCTCATCTACCCCCTGTATCACACCCACAGTGGACTGGAATCACAACCCACCTTTCTTCTATACCAAAGTTCATATTCACACCTGGAGACTGTCATTCCACAGAAGATAGACAGGCCCTATGGGAACGTTTGAGTAGGCCATGTTCTACTCAAATGCAAATGACCGATTCTGATGCTTCCACCATATACCCGAAGTGCTTACAGAAGCTTAAAATGCCTATGTTCTCACCTTCGCCTCTACCAAATGCCCCATCTACTTCTCTCAACTTAACCAAGTCTTCCCCTATGCTTGGGACCTCACCAATGCCCAGTCTAACACACCCACCTAAGCGACTCGATTTATCCAAAAATAAACCCGCCCCGCCACCTAGGAGACAAACACAATCCGTGCCTCTATCACAATCAAAACCCTCATCGTCACACCCACCTTCCATATTGGGACCTCATCCCTCCACCTTACATCAATATATCATACCTCCGGTGTTTTCTTCAAAACGACCTATGCCTTCTACACCTATACAGAGATCGAAGGGTATAACAACATCGTTACCCCGCGTATCCTGTCCACCGGTCAACCCTAAACCAATCCCATCATCAAAGGATTTATTTTCTGTCACTCCCCTTTCTCCGTGGTTGTTTCCCGCTACCACGTCATCCATAGCCTCATCATCTAGCCAGCCGAACGTAACTTCTGCGCCAAAGAAACCACGTTTAGTGAAAAACACGTGTCAGCACCCCTCGGCTAAACCACCACCCGTACGAACCAACCACGCCCAAACATTACCAAAACCCGCACAACCAATACCCTCATCTGATTTTGACCCCCTCAAAGGATCTTACGCCAAAATCCTTGCTATGTTGGTAGAGAACGCGACCATTTCCCTACCCCCTCTTAGACCTTATGACCCGTCTAAACCTCGACCCGCAGGTTATGATGAGTCTAAAATCTGCGCCTATCACCGCACACCTGGACATGATGTGGAGGGATGCAAAGCTCTAAAAACCATCCTTCGCCAGTCACCTCTCCCGGATAGAAAGATTAAGAAAGACAACTTACGAAGGGAGAGACCTTTAGTTTCCATTCCCTCTCCTATACCATCTGTCCCCGCCTCACCAAGATCTATCATTATTACAACCCCACCTCTTGAAGACCATGAATTATCCCAACCATCCTCTTCATCTCAGGTCTACGAGATTAATATGATTAGTGTCGCTACTCGAGGACAGAAAAACAATGGGAAAGCGAAAGAAAACACACCTGCGGCATCTCTTTCTCCTTCAACCATCCCGATTACACCACCACCTAAAGTGGTTATTCGCGGACCCGCCTATCCCGTCTCTAATGGAGTTGCCCACCGAACCATGATCAAATAGCTTCATCAATCACCCGTAAAAATGACACTATATGATCTCATTCAGACTTCTGAATCTCATCGACAAGCTCTCGTTGAGATCCTTCAAGGGATAGAAGTTTTACCTAATGAAACCTTGCCTGTCGCCTCCATTCTAACACCCAATCACGTTGCTTCTCTCACCAAACAACCCACTGCCCCAACCACTTCTGTCTCTGTACAACAAGCTGCTGCAGTCAGTTTCTCTGAAGATGAAATTGTCGACTTTGGTACAGAAGACCCTGACCCTGCCCTTTTCATCTCCGCTTACGTCCGGGACATTCGAGTACGTCGGTTATGATTGACGGGGGCGCTAGCCTAAACATCATCTCTTCAAAAGCCTTCCAACAGATGAACATCCCTTCTAGTTGCATGTGTGCCAACCCCATCATGTTGCGGTCATTCAATGACGCTATTACTTCTACCTTAGGCACCGTGATCCTCAACATTCGCGTAGGACCACGCACTTTACCCGAACTCTTCTATGTCCTTGAGGGAGAGTTCCAATATAATATATTGCTGGGTCGTCCTTGGATCCGAGCCATGGGATGCGTTCCCTCAACATTACATAGATGCATAAAATTTGAGTACGAGGGGAAGTCTTACACCGTAAAAGCTGACCCTCCCCCCTTTAAAACCTGCAATATGTTATACCGCCCGAACGATGTGCTTATACCAATCAAGACACCCATACATTCAACCCAACCATCCTCCTCAAATGTACCTCAACCATCCACCTCAACCGCGCCTATGCCTTCAATTGATGAAACCACCATCGCAAAAACCACTTCCCTTCCCGCAGCTAACATTTCAACCTCCGACCCCTTAGTAGATGTTTTTCAGCGCCTTACGCTGGGGGAGTACCGCCTATATAACGTTAGTTCTTTCCCTACCCCGCAGGAGTATGGACAATTACATGCACATCCCACCTACGACCGTCGCGTGGGGGAGATAATCTCTTACGGACCACCCCATTGCCGCACCAACCTAACATATGGGGGTGTTGATGCATCCTCCATTACCCCTGAACCTCCTCTTGGTGTGGTTCCTTTCCAATCCGATTTTCAATACTTGACAAATCGTCGCTTCGCCCTCACTTTCTTGACTCGCTGTGCGTGGAAAGGCTTTGGTTTTGGCCTTTACGAACAAGGCCGACATACGCTCATCCCCATCACCACACGTAAACATAATGATCGCAGTGGTCTCAGTTTTCCCGAAACACCTACACAGGAGACACCTCCTGTCAGCTGTATCCTGGAAGAAGAAGACGTCGCCCCTACCAAACCATCATCACCCACTTTGCCATCATCACCCACAGAATCTATAGACCCTGAATCCATCCCTCCTAACTTTTTTTTTTCATAAATGCTATCTTCATAGGTCCTCTCACTTATCAACGCGATAATGAGGACCCATCTTCTCTTCCCCTTCTGTATCCAGACATGATCGAAGAGGATTCGCCTTTGATTAATGTTGTTGAATGCCAGGATGATGACTCCATCCTCACTTACCTTGGCGCGGATGATTCTTATATTCAACGAGCCTTACCATCTGAAACCCAAACCATGCTGAACGAATCTACTATAGAAATCAACATCCACACGGAGGAGGATCCTCACATTGTGAAGATTGGACAATCCCTTAACACATCAGAACAAGCCGCCTTTACTACCTTTCTCCGTGCTCGCAACCAAGCTTTCGCATGGTCTTACGCTGACATGCCAGGAATTGATCCTACCATTGCCGTCCATAACATCACCCTAAACCCTGATTCCAAACCAGTCAAACAGAAATTGAGAAAAATGCATCCCCGCATTGCTCTCTTGGTCAAAGAGGAGCTCCAACGACTCCTTTCTGTTTCCTTCATCTTGCCTATTGACTATCCTCAATGGATTTCTAACATCGTGCCTGTCACGAAAGCGACGGGGGGACTTCGGATATGCACGGATTTCTGGGATCTTAACCTCACTTGCCCTAAGGATGACTTTCCACTCCCCAGTATTGATCAACTTGTTGATCTCACTGCGGGCCATGAAATGCTTTCTCTCATGGATGGCTTTTCAGGATACAACCAAATTTTGGTCGCACCCGCCGATCAACATAAGACCGCTTTCATAACTCCTTGGGGAACCTTCTGTTATCGTGTCATGCCGTTTGGCCTTAAGAATGCTGGTGCAACCTATCAGTGGGCTATGACCTACATTTTTCATGACATTATGCACACTATCCTTGAAGATTATGTCGACGATCTTCTTGGCAAGTCTAAACATCGCAGTGAACATCTCGATGTTTTAACCATTATTTTTGATCGCCTGTTGCAATATTCTGTTCGTCTTCAACCAAAGAAATGTGTCTTTGGTGTCCTTTCAGGGAAACTTCTTGGCTTTATCATCTCTTTACGTGGCATTGAGGTCGATCCATCTAAAGTAAAAGCTATCCTAGAAATGCCCCCACCCAAAAACCTCAAACAATTACGTAGTTTGTAGGGTAAACTTCAATCCATCCGGCGTTTTATCTCCCAACTCTCAGATCGATGTCACCCTTTTCATCACCTTCTAAAAAAGGACGTTGCCTTTCAATGGAGTGAGGAGTGTCACCAAGCCTTCGAAGCTCTCAAAACGTATCTCTTGCAGCCACCCGTGCTTATCCCACCCCAGGACGACTGCCCTTTCTACCTTTATCTTTCCGCCACTGACCATGCTATAGGTGCTATGCTCACACATCGGGACTCGGCACGTCGAGAGCAGGCCGTTTATTATATAAGTCGTACCCTCGTGGATTACGAGACTAGGTATACACATGTAGAAAAATTGTGCCTGGCCCTATCATTCGTAGCCACCAAACTTCGACATTACCTCCTGAATCACAAAACTTTCGTCATCACCAACACGGACCCCATTCATTATATGTATGCCAAACCACATCTAAACCAATGCATCGCTTGATGGCTCATGCTCCTCGCCGACCTTGACCTTGAGTTTATACAACAGAAGTCAATCAAAGGACAAACTCTTGCAGACCAACTTGCGGAGGCCCCGTTACCTGGGGAACAATTTACCAATTTTACATTCCCCGACGAACTCATCACCACTCTTTCACTTGGGGAAGAGTCGTATCAAATGACCCTCTTCTTCGATGGATCTAAATGCCAGCGCGGTGGAGGAGCCGGCGTTGTTCTCATCCCTCTTGACGCTGAACCTATGCCTCTTTCATTCCGGCTTGATTTCCCCTGCACTAATAATATAGCAGAATACGAGGCCCTTGTTCTGGGTCTCCAAGTTGCGATGCACTTAGGCATTAAATCTATCAATATCTTTGGCGACTCTCAATTGGTAGTCAATCAAGTTATAGGCATCTACCAATGTAAAAATGAGGAACTTCAGAAGTACAAACACCACGTGGATTCACTTCTAGCCTTATTTACTCACTATTCTATCCAAACCATTCCCCGCTCCACTAACAAATTTGCGGATACTATGGCTTGCTTAGCCTCGCAAATTCCCGCCGCACCAACTGACTCTGAATTATTCGTTGTGGTCCAGCAACTTTTTGCACCATCCTATTCAACCCCGGTAGTTTGCATGATAAATACTGTGTCTACTAATTCGCAGGATACCTGGTACCACCAATTTCACGACTACCTTACAATCTCTGTTCTCCCACCTGATCTTACTAGTAACGGCAAACGTGCTTTTCTTAAAAGTGTTTCTCGTTATGTTGTCATGGGGGGACTCCTCTATAAATGTGGCTTTGATGGCATCCTCCTTCGCTGTCTAACTGGCGCGGAGGTCACCTATACCATCCAACAAGTCCATGATGGGATTTGTGGTGGACATTTTAGTGGCCTTGCCGTGGCTAAACGAATCCTTCGCCTAGGTTATTATTGGCCTACTCTCAATAACGACTACTACGAATATGTTAAGCGTTGTGTCATGTGTCAACAACATGCCAACCTTCAACATACTCCTAGCCATCCGCTGCAGGTCGCACGCGATCTTTGGCCTTTCTCACAATGGGGTTTAGACCTTATTGGTGAGATTCACCCGACCTCTTCACAACGTCACCGTTGGATAATCACAGCGACCGAATATTACACAAAATGGGTAGAGGCCATTCCACTCATTTCAATCAAAAAAGAAAAAATTGTCGAATTCATTAACCATCACATTATCTGTCGTTTTGGCATTCCTCATCGCCTAATAACAGATAATGGTAAATCTTTTAAAAACAAGTTGTTACAAAACCTTTGTGACAACTTTGGTATCAAACTTAGTTTCTCATCGCCTTACTATCCGCAGGCCAATGGTCAGGCTGAATCTTCTAATAAAACCCTCACCAAAATCCTCATGAAAGTTGTCAATGAATCTAGAAGAAATTGGCACGATCACATTCCCTTTGCCCTTTGGGCTTATCGTACTAGCATTCGTACCTCTACTAATGCCACACCTTTTTCTTTGGTATATGGTACCGAGGCTGTCCTGCCTCTCGAAGTACAAATACCCTCCCTTAGAATATCTCTTCAGGATATTCTCACCAACGATGATTTCCGCCAAGAGCGGTTAGCCCAATTGGAGCTTCTTGACGAACGACGTCTTACAGCTCTCGATCACCTTCAAATCTATCAAAAACGCATCAAACGTGCTTATGATAAGCGACTTCATGAGCGTACCTTTAAGGTTGGTGATCTTGTCCTCAAAGAGAATCAACATGTAACCAAACTAGAAAAGAGCAAACGTGGAAAATTTGCTCCCAATTGGATTGGGCCTTATATAATCACTCACACCTATGGATCAGGCACTTATCGTTTAGCTTCGCTTAATGGTAAGCCTGAGCCTGAACCCCTTAATGCCTTGCATCTTCGACCATTCTACTGTTGAATCTAGTGTTATATCACTTCTTATCTACCTACTGCTCGTCCCTTGAGCTCATTTACCGCTACATACACTTTGTTTTCTATATCTCCAAATAAAATCAAAATCACTTCGCACCTCCCCTTGATAATGCCTTCCCCTTTTTTAGTCTAGTCCATGACTTCAAAGTATTAAAATAAGCCGTATTCTTATGGGATTTTCTTGAGTCAAACTTCCTACCAAACTAGATGCTTCACGCCAAAAGAACATCTAGCTATCTAAATTAAATATAGACTGCTCCCTCGAAGGACAGCTATATGCCAAACTATTGCTGCTACTATAAATAGACTGCTCCCCCGAAGGACAGCTATGCACTAAAATCATATCTGCTACTATAAATAGACTGCTCCCCCGAAGGACAGCTATACACAGTCAGCCTTTATCCGAAGCTTCTCGCATGGATCAGCTTTGTGAAGACCTCAAGAATAGTACAATCAATATCCCTTGTAGACTTCCCGCATCGATCAGTCTATATTCAGTCAAATAAAATCCTCATTCAAAAGAACTTTTTGGGTCATGGACTTGTCTATTTAGGGTAGGTTCTCTTTCGTCAGAACACTCACTTTGTAACAAGTTCTCTGTACCTCAGCTATATTATCCACCTCACCTCACCATTTGTTTCAACTCAAGGGACGTAACGTACACCTGATATATTGTGATCATACAACTCTTTTCACCTATGGACTTCTCGTCTATGCACGGCACCTAGGGCTTCAAGCTCGTTCTACGTTGTGTGGTTTGTTTAGCTCTTTTCACCTACGGAGCACTCTTTCTGCTTTGCCTCGCATCTAGGATTGTGTGTTGACCTTAATCAGGACATGGTTCCCTTCTACTTGGGTAGGCTAACCTTCGCTTCCCTTATACCTTTTACAACATCACCAATTCATTACCAACACCATCAACCTTACCTTTACCAATCTTAATATTTTTACCAACCACCCAATTGCCTAAACCATACCAAATTGCCTAAATTCACCCCTCCCTGATCCTAAGGGAGAACTACATCGGTCTGAGGCCCCTCCTTGCTTTGTGCAATGGGCTATGTAGGCAGCACTTAGGAGACACGGGGTCTCCCAAGGTTAGCTCGACCATCCCCTACCATAACCTATCATGTGTGGTAAATATAAATATTTTTGTGTATTTCTATTTAATCACATTCCTCTTTATCCTTTTTCAAAAACACCAAAAGTCAAAACGACAACATTCTTATTATTATAACGCAAATCAACATACATAACTCATTTTATTTAGATGTTAAACAAATACATCTTCTATATCATCGACGCGCAGGTCGGTACTCTTATTTATTCTTATACCTTACTAACATTTATTTAGACCCTCACACCTCATCCCGAACTAGGTGATGATCGTGATCGTCGACCCCTCTCGCCAGGCCTCTCTGTCCTCAAACGTACCGCGGCTATTGGTACCGCCCACTAATCTACCAATCTCTCCTGTAACATATGAATACGCCCTCTCGCATGAAGGACTCCAATCTCTAGTCTCGCTACTCGTGACTCCGCAACTACTAACAATATTCTTGTCTCATTCACCTGCGTTTGGAGCTGCTGAACCAAATGCTGCAGCCGATCCCTCTCTGATGTAATCACAGCTATCTCAGGGCGCTCACGTACACCCCACAGTTCTGCTGCCCACCATAACCTATAGGCCTCTGTCAGTTCCTGCATCCATCACACTATGCGATCAGCTGCTACCTCTTCAGGCCCTTCTAGAGGTGTTGGCCGGGTAGGTGAGAATGCTACCTTGGCATCAATCCTCATATATGGTCTATAAGCCTGCGGTATTTCCTGCACAAATCCAAATTGTCGCCGCACGCGATCTATAGGAATCCTCTCATATTCACTTGGCCGGTGCCCCGCGATCCACCTCAATCGCTCTATACCCCTCAACTCCTCAGCTATGTTCTCGGTTACCATATAGTTCCCGTAAGGCCTCCAATAGATATCCGCAACCGTCACCCTCTCCCATACTTGTCTGTAATACTCAATGTCACCCATCACAGCCTGGGATCTTGCCTCTTGTTCTGTCTGGACCTAGCGTCTGAATCCCAACCTCTGTACTCCGATCTCCCCTGCCTGGATGGATCAGCCTATTGGTCGCACACAGAAGCAATGTGCTCATAGGCCCAACAGTGTAATAAATATGAACAATCCAGTGTCATCCTGTGGTTTCACCTACAAGCCCATAAACCCCTGTATAGCTCCGCCAAATATGCAGGTGCCCATGCAAAATTCACGTTCCTTTCTATCATCTCCCAAATAACACACCATCAATGCCTTTGGAAATCTTCCCCCTTCCACCCCTCGGTAACGCATAATACCCTACCGCTATCATTAATATCACTGCTAACCTTGTCTCCTCAGGGTGTGCTGCATACATTACCCCATATGTGAATGACAAACCTCGCTGTGTTAAGTCTCGTGCATATGGACCAAACACTTCTGTTATCGCTGCCCGCCCCGCACTAGGTAGTGCCTGATATACTGGTTCTCCTGTAATAGGGAGTCTCAAAATACGGAATACATCTTCCAATGTTACTGTCATTTCACCTGGTGGCAGATAGAAGGTATTTGTCTCAGGATTCCATCTCTCGATCAACGCCTGTAACATACCATGGTTACGTGCGATTCGTGAATAATAACGGATTCCACTTAACCCCAAACGATTTATCAATGTCCATTCTGCTGGTGTTACATCCGCTCGGATTCGTGACAACAGCGCTGGCACACTATCATTCATCCTCCACTCCTGCCTCTGCCTACATGCACCAAAACAACAAACAACCAGTCAATTTTTCGGGGTTTTTCACACATTCTGGAAATTCCTCCAGTAACCAGTATCGGTTATACATAACCGGTATCGGTCCAGTAACCGATACCGGTTTTTTCCTAACCGCTACAGGTCACTGTCAATTACATACACCTTGCCCTAAAAAACAACCACCTACGACAATAATTTGCTCGTTTATTCCTTTTTCTGTACATACAAAGACATACCCTGAAACCCGTGATTACCTACCACAGTAACACTTACCTCACTTATAACCCTTGTTCTCATGTTTTCTTTCTTCCATATCTACCCACCTACTCTACCCCATCTTATTCACAACACCATGCAGAAAATCAAATCACAACCAAAACATTTACCTCTTGGGTTGCAGTAGCTTGAGATGGCCCTTGTCTTCCCTCTTGTCCCTGCCTGCTGGATGTTTCTCCTTGTCCTGCCATTATTACCACCTTTTTCAAACCTGCCTTTCTGTCTTCTGAATCTCAGATCACAATCCCCTTCCCTGTCTCTTTTTCTCCTTATCACTCAAATTTCTCATGCAATTACCTGTCTCAGTCGTCAAAAAGCATCGCGTTCGCGCTATTTAAATTCTTGCATGGCTCTAAAATTAAAACTTAAGTTGCCACCCCTAGCTTTTCTATTTTTAGAAAAGCTTATACCTAAGTAACTGGTATTGGTTACTTAACCGATATCGGTCTGTCAGCTACCGATATCGGTTCCTTAACCGATATCGGTTACACACCTACCTTTTCTCAACAACGTTCTTTTCTTCATTTCTCACCTAAATTTTTGTCGCGCCCGCCTCTTTTCCTGCATAACCACACCATTTACCGCATTTGTTCATCCACTACACATCATATCATTACAATTTCATTAAACATCATTTATTTTATACAAATACACAACCATCAACTACGACTTTCAAGAAACTATCAATCTCTATATCATTTGGATCCAACTCATCAGTTACATATATCACAATGTCACAAAACCAATAATTCATCATGTCACATGTCATTCATATATACGTACAAAAAAAAAAAACAACAAAACCATCAATCTATCAACATGCCCACTAAACTTATCATACATCATATATTACCAAACCATTAACAAAATATTTAAACACATTTTTGAACACTACATATGGATCAAAACATCATCTCTATATATATACATTTTCAAAAATACAATGTGCCCTACATCGGGGCCTCTGTGATCTCATAATATACCAAAGCCGGCACGCAAGCCGCAATACCTACCAAAAATCTCGACTCGGCTCGCAGGCCGGTCTCTCATATCAAACATATACTCGGCTCGCAGGCCGGTAATCAAATGTACAACCCGTACTCGGCTCGCAGGCCGGGTATATAATAAATAAATGAATCACTACAATGAATAAGTGTCGGCACGCAGGCCTCTATCAATACAACCGGTTCACAGACCGGTGCCCGTGTCCCTATACAAAACCATGTCGGGGATCTATCAGCTCTCCCCACCGCCCTCGGCACCTCTCCCCGCTGGGTCCCTGTGGTGCCCTCTCGCCTCCTGCCCGTCACAGACACGCCAGCTGTGGCTGCCCCTCCTTGAGATCCTCTGGCTGTGCGAGGTCTTTTGCCCTATGCGCTGCATACGCCTGATACTCGACTCCGTACTATCAAGAATATCCTGATAATATCGGGGCCTCTGCTCTAACCTCCATATAGCGATCTCGCGCCACTGAAGGAGCTGGGGCTGGTCCCCTGGCACCTAACACCAATACCCCCTGAGCCTGTACCTACACCTGTGGCCGCGGTGGTGCTACCTGTGCTGCTGCCTGTACCTGCACCTGTGGCTGTGGTGCTGGTGGTGGTGCTGCCTGTGCTACTGCCTATACCCGCACCTGTGGCTGTGGTGCTGGTGGTGGTGTTGCCTGTGCCTGTACCTGCACCTGCACCTGTGGCTGTGGTGCTAGTGGTGGTGCTACCTGTGCCTGTGCCTGAGCCTGGGCTAGCTGCACCTGTAAGGCTGCTATCTGTGCCTGCGCAGCAGCTAGCTGCCCCTGTAAGAGCTGCACCTGACCCCTGAGCTGATCCCTCTCTCCTATAACTGCAGCCAAGTCTGGCTGCGCAGGCGGTACTATCCTCACTGCTCTTTGCCCAGCCCACCACACCCTGTATGCTCCCGTGCACCTGGCATCATCCACACCCTCACCTGCTGGTCTCTCCGCTACCTAGTCTGGATCCCAAGGCTGTGGCGCTGGCAGTGGGGCCTCTACATCATCCCTCTTGTACTGAGGGAAGGGAGGTGGCTCGTCCTGTCGTAGCCCCATCTGCCTGCGTACCCTCTCTAGGGGTATCCGCTCGTACTCTCCCGGCCTCCGTCCTGCTATCCAGAATGTATACTGGATCAGGCGCAGCTGTACGCGGGCTCGTCTGCCAGGCTGGTGACCTCTGTAGGGTCTCCATACAATGTCTACTGCTATACGGCCCTCTAGCAAGTGTCTATAATAGGCCACATCCCGACCTGCAACAACTGCTCGCGGCTGGCCCACGACTCCCAACCACCTCTGAAAGCCATATCGGTATATGACCTGTGGCCCTAGCTGCTGGGGTAGCCCTACTGGCCTGATGCATACGATGTGCTCGTATGCCCAACAGTGCAACAAAAATGTAGAACAAATACCAAATCACCTCCTCCGGCGATAGCCCCATAACTCCCTGTATAATTGCACCAGAAACACTGGTGCCCATGCGAAACAGGTGTGCTCCTCCACCATCTCTAGCAGCACCCCCATCAATGCTCGTGGGAAGCGGCCTCCCTCTGAGTCTGGAAGGGCGAAGCACGTGATCCCAACCATCATCAACACAGCCAGTCGTGTCTCGTGTCTGTGTGTGCGATACATGTCACCATATCCAATGCTCGCGCTATGATACGTAAGAAGCGCGGCTGTATCCCCAAAAACCTGCAGTATACTGTCCATGGCAGTCTCTGAATCTACCTGGAAGACTGCCTCTCCCTCGATAGGTAACCGAAGGATGCGATACACATCCTCCAATGTGACGGTCATCTCCCCAGTCGGGAGATGGAACACATTGGTCGCCGGATCCCATCTCTCGATGAGGGTGACCATCAGGCTGTGATCCCTCTCTATCGCTCTATACCTCTGGACCCCACCAAGTCCCACCTCGCGCATGATGGCCCAATGCACCGCAGATACGTGTGGCCTCATCCGACTCAATAGTGGAGGCATCCTACCACGCATCGTCAACTGCTGACGTGCCTGCAAAACCAACCCACATTCTTAGACTTACTCTTTATTATAACATCTACTTTACCATCTAAACCTCCTTTTGTATCCCCCTGACCACACCCCGACTTTCTACCCCCCCCTAAACAACCACCAAAACCCACCAACCCACAAACCCCTAATCCAATACCTTTTCCACCCCTAACACCAACCCAAAAACCCCTAACCCAACCCACAAACCCCTAATCCAACACCTTCCCCCACAACCCAACCCAACACCCACACAACCCCACCCCAACCCACACCCACACCAACCCACAAACCCCTAATCTAACACCTTCTCCACCCAACCCAACCCACAAACACCCAACCCAACCCACAAACCCAAAAAGCCCAAAACAACCAACCCACCCACACAACCCACAAACCCAAACACACAAGCCACCGACGCCGGCCGACACATGACCGACACCGGTCACCAACAAGTCTCCCTTTCCCTAAAATTGTGCGACTGATGCCGGTCGCTTAGTGACCGACATCGGTCCCTGTCCTCTCCCGGAGCCGAACCCCCGCGCGGCCCCCAAAACACATTTTTTACCTTTTTCAACCCATCTACCCACCCAAAAACACTAAAAACTTACCCACCTACCCACCTTATCCTATCTAACCTATCTACCCTCTCCCTTTCTCAAATTACCTCCATTTACTCATTATTTCCTACAAAATACAAATGCCTACCCAAACCCCCCATTTAGCCTAATAACCATTTCAATGCATAAAATCACGAGTTTAGAACCTACCGGTACGACGACACGTCGTCGTGTTGGGATGGGTGGTGGCGGTCCAGCTGGTCCAGCCCCTCCAGCTCCTCCTGCCTATGCCATGGCTCCAATCCTGATCTACTGGGTCCTTGGCCAATCACCTGCTGCCTCCTCCTCAATCGGGCCCACTATCAACTCTCTCAGCCAATCAAATAGCTCCACCTCACTCAATAACCCTCCAAATCAACTCTCCACGTCAGACAAGTCGCTTTGGTTTGCAAATAACAAAAGTGACAATGACAGGCCGTATTTTTCTTTTTATAGGTTTTTCGACCTTAACCGATGTCGGTTTCATTTTGCCCTAAGGAACCGGTATCGGTCTCTTAACCGATATCGGTCATGTAGAATCGACATCAGTTCGTATCCCAACTTTCCCCCAATTTTCTTTTTTGCCCCTATTTACCATTTACCCCTTTTTAACCACATATTGCCTATATCCACCTTTGCTGAACACCATTTGTTTACCTATTTGGCCCGACCCACGGCCTCAACCTACCTATTTGGCCCGACCCAAGGCCTTAACCTACCTATTTGGCCTGACCCAAGGCCTCAACCTACTTATTTGGCCCGACCCAAGGCTTTAACCTACCTATTTGGCCCGACCCAAGGCCTCAACCTACTTATTTGGCCCGACCCAAGGCCTCGCCCTACCTATTTGGCCCGACCCACCCGCCTCAACCTACCTATTTGGCCCAACCCAAGGCCTTAACCTACCTATTTGGCCCGACCCAAGGCCTCAACCTACTTATTTGGCCCGACCCAAGGCTTTAACCTACCTATTTGGCCCGACCCAAGGCCTCAACCTACTTATTTGGCCCGACCCAAGGCCTCGCCCTACCTATTTGGCCCGACCCAAGGCCTTAACCTACCTATTTGGCCCGACCCAAGGCCTCGCCCTACCTATTTGGCCCGACCCAAGGCCTCGCCCTACCTATTTGGCCCGACCCAAGGCCTCGCCCTACCTATTTTCCCCGACCCACGGCCTCAGCCTACCCATTTGGCCCGACCCAAGGCCTCACCCTAACCATCCGGCCCGACCCAAGGCCGTAACCCAACAACTAGGCCCGACCCCAAGGCCGTACCACTTCGATACCATACCCACAATCAACGTTTTATTTTCTCCATCCATCATGTCCCTTTGTTCATTCGAGCTCACCTGTTCGTGTTTTAGCATGATTAGGGTCCTTGACTTGATCTGTCGACCAACTTTGCCTAGACCTAGACCGTGACGTTTATCTCAACCAAACCAACCATTTGGTACTGCCGAACATGCCTAAACGTTCCTGTACCTTACCTGTTATATACCCTGGAGCTACTTCCTATGCCTTGGATACCAGGATTATATCACCCTTGTTTGGATAAACTATCGACCTTTGCCTATACATTGCTGGTTTGCTCGTCAAATCATGTACCCTAGTCGTACTATTGCATTTCAACATGCGTCTGCTTCCTTGGACCTACCCCACCACCTTACCATCCTCTCTACAACATTCACCCTTTATCAACCCTATCCTTGATTTCCCGTTCACTCAATCTATGATAGATTTGAGGGGGATTACCTATATCCTTAACATGAGAAACCACTTCATATTATTGTTCGCGCAGCTTTACAAAACAAGCTACACGACAATAAGGGGCTAATGTAGACACCAAATTCGTGTCTTATGACCCCTTGTGACCCGCATCCCATTTTGCAATATAGCCTCATCACCTAAACCTTACACAATTATTTATTAATTGCCTTGTAATTGATAAATCCACATCACCCTACCTACCACCTCACTTTTCCACTTCATCATGACCTAGACCTAACCCTAAAACTAACCTAATTAAGACCCATAACTTGGTCTACACCTACATCCATAACTAATGCCTCCTTACTCGCACCCAAAACTGACCTTCTAGCCACTTGACCAAGCCCGCAGCTGATCTCTCGGGAGAAAAGCAGGGAAGGTGGGCTATTTTACTAAAAGTAGCCTACTTTTTCCTAACCGATGCCGGTTCCTACTCGACCGCCGTCGGTTACGCAACCGCCATCGGTTCCCTGTAAATGGGCTCCCCAAACCAAAACAACGGATCGGAATTTCATTTTTGGAGATCAGTCGCAGGATTTCTGGATCAACGGAGAATATTGGGAGCGAGGAACAGCGTCCAAACCAGAAGTGTTTACAGCAAAGGGGATCAACTTGCACCTTCGTCAAAACCAGTAAGTTACATCTTGCATGTCCTCTGTTATAGCATTTCTTATGATCTTTGAATCACAGTCCTCCTAAATCCGTTTCTGAATCCACTACCCAACATGCCATTGCATCTAACTGCTATTCTCTTACCTCGCATCATCTCATTTCCTAATAACCTCCATAAACCAGCCTTACCAACACCACAACCAACCCAGAAGAGCCTAGAACCCACCGGTATCGGTTATCAGTGACCGGCATCGGTTATCCGTAACCGACATCGGTTCCTCTGATCAAAACCAGAAAAACAGCCTTTTCCCTACCCCGTTCACCAAAACGACTTAATTGATACTTTACAGTCTTTTTTGTTAAATCATATTAACAGGGAAACTGACCACCTTCGAAAGGAAGTTTTACATTTCCTGGGCCCAAGGCAGTTTCCTCATTTATTGTTTAATCAAAATCTTGTGGTCTTGTGTTCTTATTTGCAGGTAGTCCTTCCAAGACAAAAAGGAGTTCTCCGCAGTCAACCTGATCTTTCTCTACGGTACACGCACACCATCTCGACATTCTATAGGTATTCCTCCTAACCCTAACCTTATCTATTTCTAAAAGGAACGAAGCATTTCCGAGTGAAACACCCACCAACAATTATTGGTGGTCTTATCCTAACATTATTTAACTTGAATTACTTCTTCTATCCCCTAGTCTCTCTTCCCTCTCCTTCCTTTCCTCCACTCAGACCTTTTCTTGTCACTTATTCCCCATCTCTCCATATTTCCTTCACCCTCTTCAATATATTTATTTTCTTCATCATACACCCTCTCCCTATTTTCTAGTCATCAACTTATCCTCATTTCATGTATCTCTACACAGTTTCTAATGAGTGTCATCCCTTTCATTTTTCTTATCTTTACATTCCCAATACTACTCACTCTTCATTGAATATCTCCTTTCCTAGTTCCCTTCCTTTTGTTTGTTATCCTCCCCTCTTTTCTACTCCTCATTTTTCTTACTTCCTTTGTATCATATTCTCCCTTTTTTTCCCTCGCACTTCCTTCTTAATTCCCCATTAATAACTTATCTCTTCAGGGTTATCCCATATTTTTTATCATCCCACCCTCGTTATGCATCGATATGTTCTATATTATTTACTTTGGTTTTCCTCCTGACACCTTCTCCCCGTATCCGCTTTATCATCTATTCTTTCCCTATAATTTTCACCTTCCCACTATCATCATCTTCCTTTCTTTCTCACCCCCACATTTTCAATAATTTTGCACCAGTTTCTCTTCTATTTTTTGCTCTTCTCCACATGTTCCTAGTCCCTTATTAGTTATTTATTTTCTCTATTCTACCTCCTCTTTTGTATTCTTTAAATTCTTCATCATCCTCATCTCCCTCCTTTTTCCATCGTTCTCTCCATTTTTCCTAATTTTACCCCTACACTCATCTCCTCTTCTTATTCATCTTTCCTTATTCTCTTCTCCTATCTCTTCTACCTATTCTTGTCTTCTTCACCTCCAAATTCTATAGTTCATTTCTTTTCTCAGCTCTATCATCTCTTTCATTTACCGTAATTTCTCCCCCTTCACCCTTCGTCACTCCCTTCATTTTGATCATCTCTCCCCTTGATCCCCTTTCGAGTAGTTAATATAGCATGTTCATAAAACCACACCCCCTTTACCCCACATTTAAATTAATTTAATTACTTATAATTAAATTAATGTTCATCCTAACTTTATTTATTAATTTAATTACTTTAACCAAATTAATTTACACCTCACCCACCCACATCACCTAGACACCTCATCATATACCTATTCTTAGCATGTTTCTTTTAACCAAGACTCAATTTATACTTACTTTAACTAACTAAGACTTAGTCTAACCCTAAAATTACATGCCTATTCTTTCTCTAACAGCATGCCCACTTATCTAAGTGGAAGATACCATTTTAGACTTGGAAAAATGAATATAACTAGCTAAAAGATAGCCAAGATATTCTATTTTAGAAAACCTAGGATTTCTCACCTTAACCGATGTTGATTAACCCTAAACCAACGGTGGTCACCCTAACCATCATTGGTTACCATATATTCATTTTGGAAACCTTGTTCCAGAGGTTGGGAAATAATTAGTTTTGGAGAGAGAGAGAGAGACCTGTATGCAATCAAAAACCAGAGATCTCTCACCATCCATAAACCTTTAGCTAGCACCAAGACTGATCTAAAGGTATTGGCATTCGTGGTAACATTCCAAGAAGCACTGCCGTGACACTGACCACTAGTTTCATAGATCAACCATTGCAATCATCCACCCACTAGGTTTGTAAATACATGTTTTGATTTGAATCATTCTATACTTACTTAGATAATTGTTTCTTTATCTCTTTTTGTTAGATCCCACTCTCCTTTACATCCCACCATCCCCACCTTCCTATCAATCCACCCATCCAACCACCCAAAACCTTTTGTCTCCTAATATCTTACTCCTAGACATCTCTGAGCATTCCCAACATTTTTACAAACCTAGCCATCCTTCTTCCATTCTCTTTGCAATCAAAGTGAAGCTCCAAAACCAAGTTTACTTAGTTTTTACCATTCCACCTCTACCAAATCCGGTAACCTTAACTGTCATCAGTCATACCTGACCGACATCGGTCTCTGTGTCTGACAACCCAGCTCAGGGAAAAAAGCTAATACCCACTCCCAAACTACCTAGAACCATTTGTAGCCTTTACCAGATCTCACCAGAAGCCTGTACCAAACCTACAACACAACTCCAGTCCATCACTTGACCCATTTTGACCTCAATCACCTTTTTACTTGACCATTCTTATTCATTTTTTACGAGGTACCTAAATCACTTCAATTCAAATAATATTATTATTTCATGTTTATTTTTAAGAACATTAATACCATTATATAAAAGTGGATTGACATCCTGTTCAGGGAGTATCACACTTCCTAGATCTAGCATCAGTCAGGAAGTCCACTTATTGTCATGTTTAACTCTATCTGGTGGTATTGTTTTACATTTTATAGGTAGTACCTTCTATCCAAAAGGAAGTATTCACAATCAGCATTCAAACAAGAAATTAGAATGTGAGTACAACCTTCAACCAAAATCGCTAACATGTATTCCTACTTTAC
The DNA here is from genome assembly GCA_019776745.2 of Taxus chinensis. NCBI lineage: Eukaryota > Viridiplantae > Streptophyta > Pinopsida > Cupressales > Taxaceae > Taxus > Taxus chinensis. Next base: position 909,431,881 of record CM034149.1, on the reverse strand, counting down.
CTATCATCCTCTATCTATTTCATTAAATCTATTAAGAATCCGGTGAAACATTTTGGAATGCCCGGTGGGACCCTCTCTTGGGTTCATTTCATTTTATTCATATAGGGAAATCTTGTTTTTCTCTTTCTTTTTGAAAAATACACATTTAATCTTCTCCTTGGTAACATTGTTTTCTTCTAATTGTCTAAACGAAATTTGTGATTTGGTGTTTAAAATGAATCATTTATTTCTTCCTACATTTTCATAGTAGTGAAAGAGCACGTTCTTGACCTATTCATCATTTGCTATATCAAATCTAATTGTCGATTTGGGTTCTAAAATTTGTTCCATTTCATCCTTGTATGTTGCATTGTAGCTCACATTAAAACTGAGGGAAACCTATATGCTAGAAGTCATGCCCAGATGATGGTTGACATAATTGAATCATAGAAGCACTTTCTCTTCTCTCTCTTTTCCAAATTGTACAAATATAAATTTACACATTTTCTTAAACAACACCTTACCTAGAAGAGACTGTCAACGATCACACGATCAGAGGATTGACAGTGGAAGCCTGGCTGGTTTCTCTGATTAGTCATTATCAGAGACAACACCACCCACACCAAAAAATACCCTAAAACCACCCTTTAGAATTTTCCTCTTCATAAGATTCCTTCCCAACCAAAAAAATCTATTCTAGATTCACAATTAAGTCTTAAATAACACTTATAGGATTGCATGTTTTTCTTAACTTTTTCCTGATTATGTCTTAAGTTGTGAGGTTACATTCTCCACTCTCTTATTCCTTTCACACTCTACCATCATATTTGGAGTATTTTGACTATTTTTGAGTGTGTCAGGTTCTAATACTATCATCGTCAGACTTCTGGGTTAATACTCCATTTGAGTTAATTCACAAAAACCAATTTTTATTCACTTCTTCAAATTTCACAGTAACCGGTGTCAGTCCAGTGACCATCACCGATTTACATTTGACTATCATTATTTTACCTAACTAGTGTCAGTTTCCAACTCTTTTGGTCATTTTACCCAATGAACCATTCATCACCTTTTCTGTTCTTTTTGAGGTTCTCAGGACATCATCATATTCCCAAAATTATAATATCATTGTCAAATACAACTTCCCTATTTAATTTTCATCAATTTTTGCCTCATTTTTTGAAATTGTTGATTTCTCACAAAAATCGGTATTGGTTACTATAACCATCATCAGTCACCCTTTAACCATTATTGGTTAGTCTAACCCACGTCAGTCTCTCTATTTTGATTTTTAATTAAAACACTGACCAAGTTCACCTCTCGAAATCTATCCTTTTCCATTTCTACTATTTTCTTTGTCATTTATAGAGTACAATTTACTAAGGTATACACTAATTCACATGGTGTTGACTCACAGTCAAGCCAATGCCCTTGTGTTTCATGCCAGCCTTCAGCCACTTCCACCTATCCCATCACCATCTTCTATCTTGTCACCTATGGATCCAACTCAACCCATCACCATTGGTACTTGAGATGAGGAGTTTGCAAGAATCCTTGATCATAATCCCGGTACCCTACAGTACTACCTTTCCCATTCCTCTAACCGGGATTTGTTGGGTCAGTTAGTATATGATATGACCGTATCTATCCCTCCTGACCTCTCCCCCACTTCTGTAGGATTTACCACTAGCTTTGATTTACCTTCATCTAATTTACCAACTGTGGTGTCTCAGCTATGCCCCACATCCACTATAATTATTGCATCTATGACATTTATCACACTCGTGGTGTCATATGTTCCTTCAGCATCTACCTTGAGCATATCCCTATTTTTACCCACTACCTCATATGTACCTATTGCATCACAACCACCCATGGTGTCGACAACTCATAACCCATTTCAAAACCTTATCCTCTCCATCCCATAATCCTTACCCTCAATTACTATTAGATTCGTTACGACTACCCTGCCTACTTACACATATCACCAATAACACCTGATCTCGTCTATCGCTTATTCTGAATATTTTCCACCTATGTCTATTCCCCCTTCACATTCCACCTACTTGAAACCACCATGTACTGGAATGCCATCTACATCATATATCCATTATCAATCCCCTTATATTACAGTGGGTTCCCATTCATCACAACCCATTAGTGACCTCCTTAATATGATGATGGAAAAGATGCAAAAATTAGAACAATCAATTTTTGGCTCTCGTAACTCCCTAACTTCTGATGAAATATACAACGAGCCAATCCATCCATCTATCCCTATTTTCCCATATCCTATACATTGGGAAATGCCTAATTTTAATTGTTTCAATAGTAAAGAAGACCTACAGCAACACTTGTGGTCATTCAAACATGGGTGTTACCTAATCACTCATGATGATGCTTTGCTCTTACAAACCTTTCCAATGTCCTTGAAGGGACCTATGTTATATTGGTATAGTGGATTACCCAGACATTCCATTTAATCATTTAATCAAGTGGCCCAATATTTCTTAGACCACTTCTCAATCAATATTGTTAATAAAGTCACCATGACCAATCTTTACTCAACACGGAAGTATGACAATGAGTCAATCACTGATTTTGTCATTCGCTAGCGTAGCCTCATCAACCAACTTACATTCCATTTACCTCAAACCAAACTTATAGATTTTTTCACTAGATCTTATGCCAGACACATCTCACTAAATTTTCAAGTCTAAACCTTCCATACCTTCGAATAAGCATTTACCATGGTGTGAAAACTATAAATTCATGCCATCGAAGAGAAGAAAATTCAACTAGGTAACAAAAACACCACATTCAAATTGAATGATACCTCTTTGTCTTCAAATCCCCAAATATATTATTAAAAATCCAAGTGATCAGCCAACACAGTAGTTCTCAAAGCTAGCTCATCTCACCCATCTAACCAAGCAAAAATATCCTCCAATCTTTCCCCTGTTCAGAATTTTCAGTTCAAACAGGAGAAATGGAAGTACACTCTAATCGGAGAGCCATATTCTTCGGTATTAGAAAAAATTATTAAGGCCAGAACTATTACCCATCCACCCATAAAACCACATGCTGGTTTTGATCCTACTCATCCTATGCATGCATGGTATAAATAACATGACTTTTGTAACTATCATCGTGTTAAAGGACATAGTGATGGTAATTATATCACCTTCAAAAAACTCATCCAAGAAATGTTAGATAATTGAGATCTAGTCTTGGAAAACCCAAACGTACCAGCTAAAAAAAACTTATATATATTAAAAAAGGCGTTCCCTAATCATACCCCATCCTCTAATCCAACTGGAAAACCTTCTACCTATGATAGTACTATCTTTGAATTCCATGCTATTTTTGATAACATACCAACCATTCCACAATTTTATCTTATCCCCTCTATCGAGAAAACCCTAATGTGGGATCCTCTACCTACATAGTAACCTACCCCATCTACTCCTTCACCCACAGAGGATTCCCCTTCATCTCCTCCCTCACCTATGGAAGAGTCCACCATTTCTACCAATGGCATTTCACCACTCACATCTTAACCCAATAAATAATCAACGATATTAACTCTCCTACCAATGGGAGGGTCATGCTCAACTCCCCCTCCACTGAAAGAGAAGCCTACCTTATCTCACTTATCATCTCCCCTACCCATAGGGGATCTTTTAGAAGCATCAATGCCTAATGGTGACCATTCCCCATCAGACTTCCAAGATCATGTTGATCTTCTCTTGACTCTCTTACCGAGAGAGTCTGAAGCCAATATATTTCTAGTCTCATAGACATAATTTATGGGGATTGTTACTAAATAAACGTTGTCCCCTCTTACAATAGTGTCATTTTCATACGTTGATAATTCCATGCTTTGGGGATGCCTTTAGCTCCCTTTTAAAACCTAAATGTCAATGTCACTCACTAATACCTCCATGATCTATCTGAAGGTTTTTCAAGTGACCAAATCAACCATGAATATTCCTATTAAAATGACTTCTCCTCTGTCACCCTTTCCTACATCCGAACCTTTACTCACAACTAAACCCATTCCTATGCCTAATAACCTACCCACACCTACACCTTCTCCCATACCTAGACCCATCACTACCTTGGGTGTCATGCCGACATCAAGCCTTGTCCATCCACCCATAAAATTGGACTTATCCACATCTTCCCAAGCCCAAATGAAAATCATACCTTCACCTAAAAGGAAGACCAAACCTTCTAGGCTACATACACAAGTCTCACCCACCACACCTTTTTCACCTTCTCCCCTTCTATCCATCCGAGGACCTCACCCATCAACCTTGTCCAAACAACCCCCTACCCAAGGAAAATCAAAAGCAAAGCAACCTACTTCTTCATCACGATCCTTTATTACACCCAATTTACTTGCACAACAAACACCCTCACCATCACCTATATCTTCCTTACAACCTATACCCCCACTAACTACCATAACTTCATCACTACTTATGAGACTTTCTTCTCTTTATCCCATACCTTCCATCCATCCACCACCAACCATTTCCATCGCACCTCCATTATCCCCGTGGATAACCCACCCTCTTCCACCATCTTCTTTCCCTTCTACATAGCGCACTCCTTCCTCACCTTTACCCACGAAAGTGGAACCGAAATTGAAAATTCCCCTACCCTCTAAAGAAGTAGTTATACATATAACCCCTTTCGTTGTTGGTTCATCTACTATGACTTTATCAAATAAGGTCCAACCTCATACTAAGAAAGTACCGCCTCCAAAACCAGTGTCAAACCTGTCCTACCTCCAATTCCACATCCTATAGCACCTCTCCCACCAAAATCACCTACCATTCAATCCAAGCCCACACTCACTTCACACTATGATCCATTGGTAGGGTGGTACGCCATCATCTTATCCAAAATTTTAGAGACCTATGTACTCACATTACTACCACTTTGACCTTATGACCCACTCAAACCCAAACCAAAAGGGTTTGATGAAACCAAAATTTGCACCTACCATTGTGTGCCAAATGTTTCACTATTTTCTTTACATTTCTAGAAAGTGATGAAACATATAAGGGTAATAGGTGAGGAGGAATACATGTTTATGTTGGTTGGTTGAAGTTTGTTGTGTGTTATGACTTCTCGAACCACTACTGACTATGAGAGATTCCTTTTGGATATGAGGCAATACCTGAAATAAACAACAAGACCACAAAAGAATAGTTAAATGATATATGACAATGGACTGCCTAACGAGTTCTAGCTCCGGGAAGTGTGCTACTTCCTAGATGGCTGTCAATCTATTGTTTAAAACAATTTAATGCAAGAAACAAAGGAAATCATATTGTAGTTGATATGATTTAGGTTTCTAATTCAAATAAAATAAACAAATTTTAACATAATAGGCTAAGTTATGGTCAGATCTGGAAGGTAGGAAATTGTCAGAATGCTGGGACTGGTCAGGGTCAGGTTTTGGGATGTTCAAGTTATGTGGTAGAAGGTAGGTGGTTTATGTTAGTGGTAGAGGTAAAAAACATAGAGACCGATGTCAGTCTAGTATAACCGATGATGGTTAAGGATAGACCGATGGTGGTTATGGGTAACCGGTATCGGTACAGTTGGGTGACAAAAGCTTATTAACAATCTAGTTGTAGGGACAGATATGAGGCTAAATGGAGAGGTCTATGGAGGTCTTAGATATACTCAAAGTTGTCTAACAGTTGGGCATGAGTGATTTAATGGTGTGGGTGAAGGAATGATCAAACTTGTATATAGGTAAATGGTGGGGGAGTGAGAATTCAAGTAAAAACTGAGTAGAGGTAACATAACCTACTGAAACAAAATAGATGAATGTGGGTTAACAAAATACTTATTGTAATATAGGTTAAATGGCTGGATGGAGGTGATAGTTGATCAGAGGAATGGTGTCTGGTGTCATAGCAGTGTTTCCAGGAACACTACCTTGAGTACAATTCTTCTAGATCTATCTGGATGGTGGTTGTGGATACCTAAATTTATGAAAAGACTCTGGTTCTTCTTGGATGTAGCTCCTCTCTCTCTTACTTGATCTCAGAATGTGCTAACCTTCAAAAAAAGGTTACCAAAGAGAATAAATGGTAACCAACGATGGTTCCTTTTTGAGTGATGTTGGTTTAGGGGTGATCGGCGTTGGTTAAGGTGGGATTTCCTTAGTTTACTAAGAATAACATATCATGGAAATTATTTCCACCATATCTTTCTATTATCATGCATAAGAGAGGGAATTTCCTTTTTCCTATGTGGGAATATGGTTAGAGGGATGTAACACCCTGGATTGTTGTTACTTCCTCCTAAGCATACAAGTGTTGATATGTGATTTCTTTAGTAAAAAGGATGTGTTCCTTTGATTGAGAAGTCATGCTTGATATGTACTGTATCTTCTTTGCAGATTGCAGATCTTTGACTGAGTCAGAATATGATTAGACTCTTTTATTTATTTCATTTTACATCTGAGTTTAATCTGATCTCGGAACGAATTATGAAGTTATTCATCTATAAGACCTAGCCTTGGATCAGTGGTATTGATCCAAGTGGTGCTTTAAGTTTTTCGTGATGAATTAAAAATTATAAACCTTTCACAAGTTGCAAGGTCCGAATTCGTTGGATAAGCCAATCCTGAGTCTAACTCAGGTTGATCGTGTGAAATGGAATGGTTCCCGATATTGAAGTATATCTGGAAGGTCTTGGTCGTTGACCAGGTAATGATTCTGTTGCATATAATTCTGTAGCCTAATGGCAGTACAGGAGTGAACCCTGTTCGAGAATGCAAGTTGTAGGTCTTTTTCTGAGCGTAAGAAATGTTAGACCTAACTGGAATTATTAATGTTAGTAACCTAAAACTAAACTTAACCTAGGGGTTAGATTAGTGATAATCTAACCTAGACCTAGGCTAAGAGCTAATGTCCTAAGTTAGTATCTATGTCCTATGAAGTTAGACTAGGTGTTATCCTAAATTCTAACCTAAGTTACTAACCTAACTATTGAACAAGGATGTAAGGGGACCTATGGAGGGATGAGAACCATGGGTGGCTTTTTCTATGTCATTAAATGCAAAGGATAAGTATGAAGGACAGATATTGGTAGAAGTTTTAGAAACAGCTAACTTGAGCCGACGTGGCAGGTCGCCAAAACTGAAAATGGTCTTGAAAATTTTATTTGTCTATCGCCAACTATGGTGGTCGGTGGCAGTGGAGTTTGAGCGGGAAGTTGGGAGTAAATGCAATTAATGAGCTTGGAAGTCGAGCTCGGAATTCGTGAGAAGGCATGCAAATTGGAAAGTTAATGTTTTGTTTGGCTTATCACGAATTCCGGTTTTCCCTCTGCCTGTTCACTAGTTCTTCGCACCAGTCTTCTTGGTGTTGCATGGTGAGTATGAGCGTATCTAGCTCTTTCCTCTGGCAAGGAAAATATATATGTCATGGAAATAGCAAAATTTTGTTGGTGGCTCTAACTTGGAAAAGGAAAAGAAAGTCCGAGCTCTTTCAGTGGTCTGCTTCGGAATTTTGAGCAAATATCCAGGCATGTTAGGCCCTAACTTTTAAAAAATCTTGCTCTTCTTCAAATGATTTCATTAGAACAAATCTGTTCAAATGATTTATGGAAATAGATGATTTTCTATGGTTGTCTTGTGTGATTTTGGTACTGTATCTTCATGCTGGTTTGATTTTTCATTTATCCCTTGATGGGTGTTTATTAAATTCAAACTGTTGCTATATTTCCTTGTGTTTTGCATTCCGGCTTTAATATGCAAAATTATTACAAGTATATGTGCTAGGCCTGCTCTGTGTGATTCCATAAATTGTTCTCTCGATGGGTACAGACTATTGAGATGCTTGTTGATGGATACTTTTCGTTGATTCTTGTTGTGGAAACTGTCGGAAGGGATACTGAAGGACATTTGTTTGATTGTTCAGTTAATTGACCTTTTTCTTCTGTAAGCTCTGTCGTGGTTGTTATTTAGTGGTGGTTATGGATTCTGGTTGGGTTACGTTATGAAATTTTATAGTTATTTGTGAAAAGGTAACTCGCTGTGTTACAGTATTCATTACGACCTTGCTGGAGTTGTTTTTCCCCTTGCGTGGAGGTTATGGGGATTCAACCCATTGATAGTATTGATATATTTATATGATTATTGTATTGAAACGACTCGGTGGAGTCCTTTGAATGAATCGTATCTTATGGTCCACTGTTGAGGATATAGATACATCTTTGAGTATTGATAATTTGAATTTCGTTGGAATCTTGTAGAAGTAACAGGTCATACGACCTCTGTTACTTGCAATGAATTTTGGTACAGACTCCCTGGGTATACATTTACGTTTCCTTCTGTGTAAGCTTGTTCGAGAATTTTGAAGAGGTTCAGTTGAATTCCTTGTTATGAAAATCAGTATTTTGATTTGCTTACACCTGATTTTTGAATGCTTACCATAGTTGGCATAGATAGAATCATTAACTATTTTTATCTTTTTATACTGTTGTTGGGACTCAGTTGAATTCTTGATAGATAAACAGTGTAACTGCTTCAAATTAAGACTGTTGGGTTTACTATTGTTTTCGACACCGTTGGGTTCCGTGAGTATGGGAAGATATCTTGTATATCGGCTTCTGGAAAAGCTAAACTGTGAATACTGTTTACGGACTTAGTTTTAAATCCTCGAATGGTAATCTATGTCACTGTTTTCTGTATAAGCCTGAGTATGAACATGTAATGTTCTTGGCTTTGTTGGTTTTCTTTAATAGCTTGACATCATGAATTATGGCTTCTATAAATTAGGTCGTGAATACCATACTTTCAACTCTGGATGCGTTCAGAAGTGACTACATTATGTTATGTTATGTTTTCTTTCTGACTACATTCCAGTTGGATGTGGCTGTGCATGTTGCTTGGATTTCGTTTAAAAATCCCTCCGCATAGTCATAGGGAAATGTTATTGCTTAAATGATCATGAGTCTTTGGTTGACTGTGATAAAAAAGGAGATCTTTTGATTTCGACCTTGTGTCTAAAAGCCTTTCAGTGTTTATCTTCTTGTCTGTCGCTTCTTGCGTAAGGTCATACTGAGTCTGCTTGGAAGATAGACACCGTTGTTTGGCAAGAGGGCTACTGTACTGTAGTTTCTTTATTGTAAGTTTTAACAAAATAGTGGTGCTGTTGATGGACTCGACTGATTTATTTGCATGTGTATTAAGTGAATGCCTTGCTCTTGAAAAGACGGTACAGTCAGAAGCTAGATCTGAAGGAAATAAGCATTATTCGTTTATTTCTCTTCTGTTATAAAGTATAGGTTGATATAATTGTTTATCTAACTTTTGGAATTATTCTATCATGCTGATGGAATCATGAAATGTTATCTATTTATTATGTTGAATATATAATCCATCTGATGTTGCTGTCCTTGGGATTCAGATGGATAGTTGGTTAGATGCATTTTTCTTCTTGGTCACTAAGGTTTTAATGATTTGATCTCGTTTAAACAGGGTGTTTATTGAAAACAATTGATGTATTGCAATTGTTTTAAAGGTTAGTGCTTATCATGCTCAGTTCATCGAGCTGACCCATGTTGACTATTTTTGCAGATGGTTGCCGTGAGTGGTAAAAGCATGCAGATCTGATAGGATGATCAGATTGTTTAGATTTGATTTTAAGTAGAATTTCAGTTTGAATTTCTTTAAATGTACTATAAGAGGAAAGATGTTCTTCTTCCGTTGAGTATTGTATCAAGTATGCTGAATGCATAAAATGTATTTGATTAGTTCTGAAAGGAATGGAAATTGATATTGTTACTTATGTGTCTATATTCTTATCTTGATAGTTTGACCTTCTTCGGTTCAAATGATCCTAAGAGCATTGTCATTATTATATAATTTGGATACTTTTGTGATTATCAATGTAAGCTTTGCAAGAACATAAGACTGAATTCTTATGATTGTTTAGCAGTTCTGGTATGTTCTATCAGAAGCTAAATTGAAATTTAGGTAACTGTCTTTTTGGAAGATAGGGTTAAAATATACCTAAGCAGAACGCTAAACAAACTGAATTAAATTATTAATCCCTAGTCCTGATTATGACAGGACAACATTTAATTGGATTCTGAATCATTTATATTTGATGCTAAGAAGTATGATATAAATTCAGTTATGAGAACTGATATAAACCTAATGGGGTTCAGATGGCTATCTCATGTGAAATTTATGAGATATTGACCAATTCCGTTGTTTTAGAATTATGTATATTCTATGAACTCCTTGATGAGACCTTGGCCTTAATAACTCCTCTGAGTAATGGGTTTTATTGAGAAAGGTCATCCTAGGATGAGGAATCCAGGCATTGGGAAAGGCTAACCTTAAGGGAACGTCTTTAATGTAATTTAAACTCAATGTGCGTAACACATATTATTAAGTAGATCTTTTCGAGGTGGATTTAAAGGATGACGGCACAAGTCAACTGCAGGGTTGTACCTCCGAGAAGATTAGGATCTTCTCGAAGTTACAACAATGCAGGTGACTTATGACCACACCCTTTGCATTGATCACTAAGATTTACACTTTGATCTCGTACAAGTTACTTTGGGACCGATTAGGTATGTGGTCACATTATATGGCTGCCTAGGAGACTCAGGGTATCTTGACACACTGGTTTAATTAGGATTGACCCAGTATGTCATCTTATCCCTAGTCTTCGGGAGCATCCATATAACGTGGTTACCTTACTAATCCATTCCCGAGTGATTAACTAGGATAAAAGGGACTGACAGAAGTCGGTATAAGACATTCTACATAACATAGGAATGGGGTGAAGGACGTATTCCAGATTGACGAGTATGCTGTTAAGGAATACGAGACATAAGCAGTATGTTTCAAATCTTTGGCCAAAGTATCGCAAGCTGCTGATTACGTTATCCTAATTCACCTAGTCTAAGGGATGAGATCCCGATGAATAATGGTAACAATTATTCAGATAGGTTCCTTGGACAGAGCATTCTGAATCCCAGAATAGGGAAGAGAACCGTAAGAGTGAAGTGTTAAATAAAAACTCCAACTCTTATTACTCATGAATAGATCGGTAGATTACTGAGTCATGGAATGAATAGATCGGAGGTACTCCGAGTCATTACAGCTGCATATGGTTATCTGTTATATGAATGGTTATTTGATTTGTGAGTTCTAAATTTTGTATTTAGAACCAGGAAGCATTTATCAAAAAAAGAAAAAAAAATTGACTTGTTCTATTATCTAAAATGAGGATGTTACATCTTGGTATCAGAGCTGAAGGTTGCAGCTCTTGGACCTATTGTGTCCATAATCTGATAAAAACCTGAATTTTCTTGTAATAGAAAATGGTTAGAACAAGGGGGAATGTTGCGAATAATGCTCCACTTGAGGGAGGGGCGGCAACAACCCAGAAACTGGATGAGATCCTTACTGCCCTGTTGGACACAAGAGATCGTTTAGCTGTACTTGAACAGCAGGTGATGGGAAATGAGGAGGATGAAGAAGCTGGAAATGACAATCAGCCACCTCTTGAGGACAACCCCAATATGGGTGTTGATGTTAATGTTGTAAATGCACCTGTCCAACCAGAAAACAAAAAGGCTAGATTGGCAGTAGAACTCACTAATGATATAAAAAGGATAAGCCCACCTAAGTATGATGGCACCACATTAGGAGATGGAGTTGAGAACTGGCTCAGTGAAATGGAGAAGTACTTTGCAATAAAGAACTTCTCAGAGGAAACCAAAGCTATTTGGGGAGCCTATCAGCTTTCCCACGAAGCATCTTTGTGGTGGGATAGCCGTAAAGCTGAACTAAACATTGATGAGACCAATATTACTTGGGATCAATTTAAAGGCTATTTTAGGCAACGTTGGCTACAACAACTTTTTTATGATCAGAAAATGACGAAATTTCAGAACTTAGCTCAAGGGAAGCTAATGGCAACTGAATTCTTGGAGCGGTTTACAAAACTCCTCAAGTATGTACCGCAGTATCAAACTGACGAGAAGTTCAGAATATGAAAATTCATCATGGGATTGAATCCCGTGATAGGGGGAGAGGTCGATGTTCATAGTCCAACCACTATGGAAGGAGTTTTTGAAAAGGCCATAAGGCAAGAACATAAATTAAAGGCTATTTTTTCCCATAAAGAGGAAGTGCGGAAGAAGACTACAAACCCTTCTTCAACCTCTCTTGCACCTAGAAAAGGACCATGGAAAAAGTTTGGAAACAAGAGTAAGTTTCCAGGAGATAACAATAAGAAAGCAGTAGTAAATAAGCCTGCTGGAAATGTAAGGGATAATTTTGCTAAAAATTATAACAATGGGCAGAAGCCCTATGGAGGACAACGTGACAATTACAAGGCTGGAGGCAATTCTGAGCCTAAAAAGGGACCTGTAGGGGGCTGCTACAATTGTGGCAAAGACCACTACGCAAATCAGTTCCCTTTAAAGAAGGATGATCATAATCAGTAGCATAAGATACATGCTGCAGTAGCAGACAAGCAAGCTGAAAAGCAAGTGACACCTATAGAAGTTTCGGGTAAGTTATTTGGCATACCTGTCACTATTCTTTTTGATACAGGAGCTACTGAATGTTTTATTTCTAATAAACTTGCTTCTAAACTTAAAAGAAAAGCTGGGAAAATGGATAAATCTTGGACTGTATAGTATGGTAATAACTCTGTTCATACAGTGAGTATGTGTCTTTTTGGGGCAGTCCTTGACTTACCTAACTTTTCCACGGAAGTTGATCTCTATGTTACACGTTTAGGATCGTATGACATTATCATTGGTGTCAATTGGTTAGCTGACCATAAGGCAAAGGTACGTTGCTATGAAAAGAACATAAAGTGTTTAGATGATGAGCTGGAAACAGCGGAGATTCAAGGGGTGAAACGGGAAATTTCAGTTAGAAAACTGTTAGCTATGCAGCTTAAAAAGGCTAAGATCAAAGGATGTACTCTTTATGCGGTAAAGATATCTAAATCTTCAGAAGAAGATGGTGATTACATGAAGCAAATTCCTCTGTTACAAAGTTTCAGGGATGTTTTTCCTGAAGAATTACCAGGGTTACCACCCAAGAGAGAATTTGACTTCACCATTGAAATCAAACCGGGAAATGAACCTATTTCCAAAGCACCTTATAGGATGACTACTACAGAGTTAGTCAAGCTTAAGGCACAGTTGCAAGAACTTTTGACAAAATGTTTGATTAGACCAAGTGTTTCACCTTGGGGTGCGCCTATGATATTTGTGAAAAATAAGGATGGAACACTTAGGTTGTGTATTGATTATCGGATGTTGAACAAAGCAAAAATCAAGAACCGATATCCACTTCCAAGGATCGATGATCTATTTGATCAGATGTGTGGACCAGCGGTTTATTCTAAGATAGATCTTCGATCTGGTTATCATCAGTTAAGAATTAAAGAAGAAGACCTTCATAAAACAGATTTCTGAACAAGGTACGGACATTATGAATTCATGGTTCTACCCTTTGGATTAACTAATGCACCCGCAGCTTTTATGAACTTAATGAATAATATTTTTCAAGAATATCTAGACAAGTTTGTACTTGTATTCTTGGACGATATTCTCATTTATTCTAAAAGCTTTGAGGAGCACAATGAGCATTTGAAGATAGTTTTGGGAATTCTGAGAAAAAGAAAGTTGTATGGTAAGTTATCCAAATGTTCTTTCTTTGATTCAGAAGTTCACTATTTGGGTCATGTCATAAGTAAAGAAGGAATTGCTGTAGATCCTTCAAAAATAGTGGCAATAACTGAGTGGCCTGTGCTAAAGAATGTGCATGAAGTAAGAAGCTTCATGGGTCTTGCAGGTTACTATAGAAAATTTGTAAAGGATTTTTCTAAGGTAGCTGCACCAATAACTTCATTGCAGAAGAAGGATAAGAAATTCATATGGAACGACAAGTGTGAAGCGGATTTCAAAAGTCTGAAAGAACAGTTGACTTCTACACATATATTAGCTGTACTAGACCCTAATGGGAATTTTACTGTTGTAACGGATGCTTCTGGGGAAGGCCTTGGAGGTGTTTTGCTACAAAATGATCAAGTCATTGCATATGAAAGTAGAAAACTCAAGTTACATGAGCTGAACTATGCCCCTCATGATTTGGAACTTACTGCCATTGTTCATGCACTTCAAGTCTGGAGACACTACTTACTTGGGAAACCTTTTGAGTTGAAAACTGATCACTTAGGGCTGAAATATATTTTTACTCAGCCTAATCTGAATGCCAGATAGAGAAGGTGGTTAGAATTTTTATCACAATATGACTTTGATATTAGCTATATCAAAGGGAAGGAGAATAGAGTAGCTGATGCTCTAAGTCATAGGAGGCACATTTTTGCTCTTATAACATTAAGAACTCAGTTCAAGGAGGAGGTAAAGAGTGCCTCAGAATCTGATAATTACTTTCTGCAGGTAAAATCAGCTCTTGCTTCAGAACCTAATGATGAAAGGTATAAAGGTTTTCATTTTGATAATGAAGGAATCTTGCGTTATGAAAACAGGGTATATGTACCTATGTTGAACGACTTGAGGAAGAAGTTGTTAGTGGAATTTCATAATTCACCTTTCTCTGGACACCCGGGTATCACAAAGATGCTTGCAGATCTGAAACAACAATACTTTTGGAAAGGTATGAAAAAGGATGTCATAAATTTTGTGACGCATTGTTTGGAGTGTCAGCGGGTTAAGGCATAACATATGCACCCTGCTGGACTGTTATATCCTCATAGCATACCGCAGTACAAATGGCAAGTAATAACCATGGATTTTGTACAAGGATTACCCATGTCCAGGAATAAACATGATGTTATCCTGGTAGTTATAGATAAACTGACTAAGGTAGCTCATTTCATCGCTGGAAATCTAAAGGATGATTCACCAGTGCTGGCCAAAAGATTCGTACACGAAATTTTCAGATTACATGGTGTACCAGAATTGATTATATCTGACAGGGATCCAAGAATGATGTCAAGGTTTTGGCAAACACTTAATACATCTCTTGGAACAAAACTAAATTTCAGTTCTGCATATCATCCGGAAACGGATGGACAAACTGAAAGGGTAAATCAAGTGTTGGAGGACATGTTGCGGATGTATTGCATGGATCAACAGTATAAATGGGAAGAGTATCTTCCATTAGTTGAGTTCACATACAACAAAACTTATCATTCATCTCTCAAAATGGCACCCTTTGAAGCACTTTATGGAAGAAAGTGCAGAACTCCTGTTAGTTGGGACAGTGTTGAGGATAGAGTGGTAATTGGACCAGAGATTCTCACAGAAATGGAACAGCAAGTTAAGCTGATTCGTGAAAGATTAAAGGAAGCATCGGATAGGCAGAAGAGCTATGCTAACCTTAAGCGGGTTGATAGAAGGTTTGAGCTTGGTGAGAAGGTTTTTCTACATGTTAAACCTAGAAAGAGTTCTATAACTTTTGGCAAGGCTGCCAAGTTGTCACCTCGATTCGTGGGACCTTTCGAAATTGTCGAAATAATCAATCCTGTAGCTTATCGTTTAGCATTACCACCTGCTTTATCTCGCATGCATGATGTTTTCCATATTTCTTTGCTTAAGAAATATGTTTCAGATCTGTCACATGTTTTAAATTGGAATTCCTTGCAGGTCCAAGACCCAGGAATAATCGTGGTTAAACCCACACGAGTGCTGGAAACTCGCCAATTGCATTTAAGAAATCGTGAAATACAACAATGTAAGGTCCAGTGGGACCAGTTTAACGAAGAAAGTGCAACTTGGGAAAATATGGAAGAGATGAAAATTGCTTTTCCTTCTCTTTTCAACAGAATGAAATCAGTTGACAAAACATTCTTTTATGAACTTATTTTTTTTAAGTATTTATGAAAGCCAGATGAAGGCAAACATTATTCAGGTTGAATAAAATGTGTTGTGACATTGATTTCTGGAACTATTCAAGCTAGAAAATAGTCGCATTGATTTTTGAACTAATAAATTAGTTGACCTGAAGGTTAATTGAATATGTAATCATCGGGACGATGAATCTTTTTAGGAGGGAAGCATGTAACACCCTGGATTGTTGTTACTTCCTCCTAAGCATACAAGTGTTGATATGTGATTTCTTTAGTAAAAAGGATGTGTTCCTTTGATTGAGAAGTCATGCTTGATATGTACTGTATCTTCTTTGCAGATTGCAGATCTTTGACTAAGTCAGAATATGATTAGACTCTTTTATTTATTTCATTTTACATCTGAGTTTAATCTGATCTCGGAACGAATTATGAAGTTATTCATCTATAAGACCTAGCCTTGGATCAGTGGTATTGATCCAAGTGGTGCTTTAAGTTTTTCATGATGAATCAAAAATTATAAACCTTTCACAAGTTGCAAGGTCTGAATTCGTTGGATAAGCCAATCCTGAGTCTAACTCAGGTTGATCGTGTGAAATGGAATGGTTCCCGATATTGAAGTATATCTGGAAGGTCTTGGTCGTTGACCAGGTAATGATTCTGTTGCATATAATTCTGTAGCCTAATGGCAGTACAGGAGTGAACCCTGTTCGAGAATGCAAGTTGTAGGTCTTTTTCTGAGCGTAAGAAATGTTAGACCTAACTGGAATTATTAATGTTAGTAACCTAAAACTAAACTTAACCTAGGGGTTAGATTAGTGATAATCTAACCTAGACCTAGGCTAAGAGCTAATGTCCTAAGTTAGTATCTATGTCCTATGAAGTTAGACTAGGTGTTATCCTAAATTCTAACCTAACTATTGAACAAGGATGTAAGGGGACCTATGGAGGGATGCGAACCATGGGTGGCTTTTTCTATGTCATTAAATGCAAAGGATAAGTATGAAGGATAGATATCGGTAGAAGTTTTAGAAACGGCTAACTTGAGCCGACGTGGCAGGTCGCCAAAACTGAAAATGGTCTTGAAAATTTTATTTGTCTATCGCCAACTATGGTGGTCGGTGGCAGTGGAGTTTGAGCGGGAAGTTGGGAGTAAATGCAATTAATGAGCTTGGAAGTCGAGCTCGGAATTCGTGAGAAGGCATGCAAATTGGAAAGTTAATGTTTTGTTTGGCTTATCACGAATTCCGGTTTTCCCTCTACCTGTTCACTAGTTCTTCGCACCAGTCTTCTTGGTGTTGCATGGCGAGTATGAGCGTATCTAGCTCTTTCCTCTGGCAAGGAAAATATATATGTCATGGAAATAGCAAAATTTTGTTGGTGGCTCTAACTTGGAAAAGGAAAAGAAAGTCCGAGCTCTTTCAGTGGTCTGCTTCAGAATTTTGAGCAAATATCCAGGCATGTTAGGCCCTAACTTTTAAAAAATCTTGCTCTTCTTCAAATGATTTCATTAGAACAACTCTGTTCAAATGATTTATGGAAATAGATGATTTTCTATGGTTGTCTTGTGTGATTTTGGTACTGTATCTTCATGCTGGTTTGATTTTTCATTTATCCCTTGATGGGTGTTTATTAAATTCAAACTGTTGCTATATTTCCTTGTGTTTTGCATTCCGGCTTTAATATGCGAAATTATTACAAGTATATGTGCTAGGCCTGCTCTGTGTGATTCCATAAATTGTTCTCTCGATGGGTACAGACTATTGAGATGCTTGTTGATGGATACTTTTCGTTGATTCTTGTTGTGGAAACTGTCGGAAGGGATACTGAAGGACATTTGTTTGATTGTTCAGTTAATTGACCTTTTTCTTCTGTAAGCTTTGTCGTGGTTGTTATTTAGTGGTGGTTATGGATTCTGGTTGGGTTACGTTATGAAATTTTATAGTTATTTGTGAAAAGGTAACTCGCTGTGTTACAGTATTCATTACGACCTTGCTAGAGTTATTTTTCCCCTTGCGTGGAGGTTATGGGGATTCAACCCATTGATAGTATTGATATATTTATATGATTATTGTATTGAAACGACTCGGTGGAGTCCTTTGAATGAATCGTATCTTATGGTCCACTGTTGAGGATATAGATACATCTTTGAGTATTGATAATTTGAATTTCGTTGGAATCTTTTAGAAGTAACAGGTCATACGACCTCTGTTATTTACAATGAATTTTGGTACAGACTCCCTGGGTATACATTTACGTTTCCTTCTGTGTAAGCTTGTTCGAGAATTTTGAAGAGGTTCAGTTGAATTCCTTGTTATGAAATTAGTATTTTGATTTGCTTACACCTGATTTTTGAATGCTTACCATAGTTGGCATAGATAGAATCATTAACTATTTTTATCTTTTATACTGTTGTTGGGACTCAGTTGAATTCTTGATAGATAAACAGTGTAACTGCTTCAAATTAAGACTGTTGGGTTTACTATTGTTTTCGACACCATTGGGTTCCGTGAGTATGGGAAGATATCTTGTATATCGGCTTCTGGAAAAGCTAAACTGTGAATACTGTTTACGGACTTAGTTTTAAATCCTCGAATGGTAATCTATGTCACTGTTTTCTGTATAAGCCTGAGTATGAACATGTAATGTTCTTGGCTTTGTTGGTTTTCTTTAATAGCTTGACATCATGAATTATGGCTTCTATAAATTAGGTCGTGAATACCATACTTTCAACTCTGGATGCGTTCAGAAGTGACTACATTATGTTATGTTATGTTTTCTTTCTGACTACATTCCAGTTGGATGTGGCTGTGCATGTTGCTTGGATTTCGTTTAAAAATCCCTCCGCATAGTCATAGGGAAATGTTATTGCTTAAATGATCATGAGTCTTTGGTTGACTGTGATAAAAAAGGAGATCTTTTGATTTCGACCTTGTGTCTAAAAGCCTTTCAGTGTTTATCTTCTTGTCTGTCGCTTCTTGCGTAAGGTCATACTGAGTCTGCTTGGTAGATAGACACCGTTGCTTGGCAAGAGGGAAACTGTACTGTAGTTTCTTTATTGTAAGTTTTAACAAAACAGTGGTGCTGTTGATGGACTCGACTGATTTATTTGCATGTGTATTAAGTGAATGCCTTGCTCTTGAAAAGACGGTACAGTCAGAAGCTAGATCTGAAGGAAATAAGCATTATTCGTTTATTTCTCTTCTGTTATAAAGTATAGGTTGATATAATTGTTTATCTAACTTTTGGAATTATTCTATCATGCTGATGGAATCATGAAATGTTATCTATTTATTATGTTGAATATATAATCCATCTGATGTTGCTGTCCTTGGGATTCAGATGGATAGTTGGTTAGATGCATTTTTCTTCTTGGTCACTAAGGTTTTAATGATTTGATCTCGTTTAAACAGGGTGTTTATTGAAAACAATTGATGTATTGCAATTGTTTTAAAGGTTAGTGCTTATCATGCTCAGTTCATCGAGCTGACCCATGTTGACTATTTTTGCAGATGGTTGCCGTGAGTGGTAAAAGCATGCAGATCTGATAGGATGATCAGATTGTTTAGATTTGATTTTAAGTAGAATTTCAGTTTGAATTTCTTTAAATGTACTATAAGAGGAAAGATGTTCTTCTTTCGTTGAGTATTGTATCAAGTATGCTGAATGCATAAAATGTATTTGATTAGTTCTGAAAGGAATGGAAATTGATATTGTTACTTATGTGTCTATATTCTTATCTTGATAGTTTGACCTTCTTCGGTTCAAATGATCTAAAGAGCATTGTGATTATTATATAATTTGGAGACTTTTGTGATTATCAATGTAAGATTTGCAAGAACATAAGATTGAATTCTTATGATTGTTTAGCAGTTCTGGTATGTTCTATCAGAAGCTAAATTGAAATTTAGGTAACTGTCTTTTTGGAAGATAGGGTTAAAATATACCTAAGCAGAACGCTAAACAAACTGAATTAAATTATTAATCCCTAGTCCTGATTATGACAGGACAACATTTATATTTGATGCTAATAAGTATGATATAAATTCAGTTATGAGAACTGATATAAACCTAATGGGGTTCAGATGGCTATCTCATGTGAAATTTATGAGATATTGACAATTTCCGTTGTTTTAGAATTATGTATATTCTATGAACTCCTTGATGAGACCTTGGCCTTAATAACTCCTCTGAGTAATGGGTTTTATTGAGAAAGGTCATCCTAGGATGAGGAATCCAGGGATTGGGAAAGGCTAACCTTAAGGGAACGTCTTTAATGTAATTTAAACTCAACGTGCGTAACGCATATTATTAAGTAGATCTTTTCGAGGTGGATTTAAAGGTTGACGGCACAAGTCAACTGCAGGGTTGTACCTCCGAGAAGATTAGGATCTTCTCGAAGTTACAACAATGCAGGTGACTTATGACCACAGCGTTTGCATTGATCACTAAGATTTACACTTTGATCTCGTACAAGTTACTTTGGGACCGATTAGGTATGTGGTCACATTATATGGCTGCCTAGGAGACTCGGGGTATCTTGACACACTGGTTTAATTAGGATTGACCCAGTATGTCATCTTATCCCTAGTCTTCGGGAGCATCCATATAACGTGGTTACCTTACTAATCCATTCCCGAGTGATTAACTAGGATAAAAGGGACTGACAGAAGTCGGTATAAGACATTCTACATAACATAGGAATGGGGTGAAGGACGTATTCTATATTGGTGAGTATGCCGTTAAGGAATACGAGACATAAGCAGTATGTTTCAAATCTTTGGCCAAAGTATCGCAAGCTGCTGATTGCGTTGTCCTAATTCACCTAGTCTAAGGGATGAGATGCTGATGAATAATGGTAACAATTATTCAGATAGGTTCCTTGGACAGAGCATTCTGAATCCCAGAATAGGGAAGAGAACCGCAAGAGTGAAGTGTTAAATAAAAACACCAACTCTTATTACTCATGAATAGATCGGTAGATTACTGAGTCATGGAATGAATAGATCGGAGGTACTCCGAGTCATTACAGCTGCATATGGTTATCTGTTATATGAATGGTTATTTGATTTGTGAGTTCTAAATTTTGTATTTAGAACCAGGAAGCATTTATCAAAAAAAAAATAAATTGACTTGTTCTATTGTCAAAAATGAGGATGTTACATTTGGTGTCTACATTTTTCCCCTTTTTCTTGCATATCTTGTATTGGTAAGTGACACTAATAAAAATGAGATGTGGTTACCCCATGTGTGGGTGAAGTTGATCTACCTCAAACTAGGAACTGATGAGGTGGAAGATAGAATTGATGAGTGGTTTGATAAAACGTGAATGTGATGAAGATGTGGGTAACTAGGCATGAGTGTAGACGTGGAAATAGGGGGTAAAGGGAAAAGGATCAAATCAGGAAAACAGGTGAATGGGCCAAGGTCCAACGGCGTTAGGACAGCAAACACACGACATGTATAAACATTATTATAGTACCAGGTTAAAGAGCTTGCAAACTCAACATTGTCCAAGGTCGATAAGTTTATCCAAACAAGGTTGAAGTGATTCTGGTATCCAAGGTAGAGGATAAGGTGTGGAAGCACATCACAGTTTAGGTGCAGGAATGTTTAGGTATGTTCTAGTACACCAAAGGTTGGGTCGGAATAAACAACATGACAATAGGAAAGGTAAGGTCATTAGTCCAAAAAACACGGGTGACAACACCATAAGGTATAGCAAGCACATGGGTTCAAAGATCACTAACTATGTTCTGGGTCCAGGTAGATTGGTCATGAAACGGGTAAGGCCGAGGCATGGGTAAAAGAACAAGTCTCAAAACACAATTAGGGATAAATATAAGTATCGTAGGCTTGTAGGTAAGGTGCAATAAGGGTGGGTAAGGTCAAATGGGGGTGGGTTTGGGTAAGTTGGGTCAAAAATGGGAAAAAAATGGGCCATAAGTGAATTGGTAGGTAACCGACATCAGTTTAGAGTAACCATCATCGGTTTACTAGGGCATGACCTAACCGACATCAGTCAAGTCAAGTTGGGTACTTAAAAATAAAAATCCATAAAAGGTGGAGTCATTTGTGCTTTTTTAACTTTTGGGAAAATGACAGAGCACAAAACTTTTTGTTCCTTTTCGAGAAGAAAGTACGAGGGACAGTACCCAACTAAGGTAGAGAGATCAGGTTGGGTAGACGAGCCCGGTAGACGGGTCCATAAGATCAGTGTGGAGGATTTGATTAGGCAAGTGGTAGGAGGATTGTATTTTGTGATTTCAACATGGAAGAGGCGGGAGAAGGTTCAGGTGGGCCACCGGTTTAGCGGCCAACCATACCACCACACCAGGGACACCGAGACGAGGTAGGATTCTATCTCAGTCCTTTGTATATAAAATAGAGAAATGTGATATGAGTAGGGGTTTGGGTGGGAAAATTAAATTAAATTTTTTATTAAAATTAAGGAAATTAGGGAGGGGGGAGGTTATAGGTAGGGTAGATAGGGGTCGGGAGGGGTGTAGGTGAGATTTGGGTAGGGTAGAGTAGGTGTATAGGTTAGATTTGTAAATTTTTGAAAAGAGGGGGAGGGGTTTAACTTATTTGGTTTTGTGATAGTGATCAACGTCAGTCAAAGGTCGATTGACGTCAGTGGGATTTGGTTGACATCAGTCAAATAGTAGGTGATCGATGCTGGTGACATGTGACCGATGATGGTCATGTATGACTGGTGTCGGTCATATTTTTGGGAAAATAGGTCAATATAGGATAAGGGTAAGAAGTAAGGATATGTCGTGAGATGTAAAGGTGGGTTGGATGAGAGGAATACAGGGGAATAGGTATCAATGGCATGAATAGATTGGTCTAGCAAAGGGTAATTGGTAGGGTAGGTACGAATTTTATTAGGGAAGGGGTGTTTTGGTGTGGGGAGGTTTTAATAATAATATATTTTGTTGGATGTAGGCGAGGGATCAGTTACGCATGCGGGATAGAGTGCCACCTTTACTGGTAGATGTGCAAAGGAGCTTTACCCCATTGGAGTGGAGATATATGACATCAGTAGGGTTGGGTGGGATATGATGTTATAGGAATGTAGCATGTGATCTGAGTTTGATGGTATCTCTCATTGACAAATGGGATTCTATGACCAACATGTTCCATCTGCCAATGGGTGATATGATAGTCACCCTAGAGGACGTGTATAGGATCCTGAGGTTGTCGATTATAGGAGAGAAGGTATATTTCATTTCTTCATAGGCCTCCGTGGAGATGATGCTGATAGTGTTTGAGGAGGGGATGGCCAATCTTATGTTCCATAGCATGAGCTTGATCTATAGAGAGATGTACAAGGCCCATCTAGAGGAGATGAGGCTAGTGGTCATGATTATGGAGGTGGTGTACTTCTTTGCACTACCAGATGTAGAGGGTGGGAGATTCCCATGAGTGTTGATGGGATTTCTCCATGACATGATGGAGGACTAGACCCATTTTTATTGGGCACCAGCCTATCTAGTGTAGTTATACAGAGAGTTTTGGGCCTATGGGAGGCTATGGTGGTTCTGCGTGTGTTGCACCTTTCTTCTTCACTACTGGGCTTATGAGCACATTGTGTGTAATTTTCTGATTGGGTTGCCCCAGAATGATGCTTTTAGGACTGGCACGGTCAGGGTTGGTTTCAGACATTCGGTGCCAATTGGTGGAGCACATCGAGGAGCTTAGGTGACACATGATGTAGGCTATTACAAGAAGAGGATAGATGGACTATCAAGTGTAGATATCATCTAGAGACCGTATGTGGGTTATCCCTCATACCAGCGTATGGTAGAGAAGCTGAAGGACCTACAGTTGCTCTGATGGATAGAGGGGCGTCGTTTCAGTGAGCACGAGATGATCCTAGTGGAGAGAGTTTAGAGGAAGTTTGGCTTGCCCCAGGATGTGCCTCCACCATTTCTACAGTACAAGAGGGATGACCTGGAGAGACCTATGTCTCCACCCCAACTGACAGTACTGACAGGAAAGGAGGAGAAGCCAGTGGATAGGAATATTGATGATGCAGGTGTGACTAATAGTTATAGATGGTGGTGGGTAGCCTAGTTAGGAGTAACACCATCTAGGCCAAGACAACTAGACGTGGCCACCCTCACAGTCTAGAGAGACACAGTACAAGGATAGATGACCACATTAAAGGCCCAAATTATGGGTTTATAGGGATAGTTGACAAGGTCACAGGCATAGGTGGCCATGTTACATGCACAGGTGGTGGCCCTTTGGGCCCAGGTCATAGCTTTACAGGGGAAGGCACCTACATAGGGTGGGGTTGGAGATGGGGGGTAGGTTGTTACCCTACATGCACAAGTCATAGTGTTGCAGGGCTAGTTGGCCACTTCACATGCATAGATTGTGGCCCTACAGGCCCAAATTGCTGCATAGGCACCAGCACAAGCATCGACATAGGCATAGGGATAGGTTCCCATTAGAAAACTATAGGGTTAGAGACCTTTACTAGTATGGAAGAGTTCATAGGCTGCTGTGAGACCCATGACACCTCCACAAAAAGTGCCGATGGTGAGATTCAAGGATGCCCTTGGTGAGGCATGTTATTATAAGGATCACTTGATGGCCATAGGGATAGATGTCCCATAATATGTTGAGCACAGAGCACAACAGACCTTGAGTGAGAGGAGTATATCCCACACTCATAGTGTGGAAAGTACATGGGGCTGGCGAGCCCAGGGAAAGGGTAAAGGTGAGGCTACCAGCATACAGAGCCCAACTCAAGGGGCAAGACTATCAGGGGCCAGACCAGGGTGAGGTGGATAGAGATTGGCTGGGCACCGGGCTAGAGGGAGAGGAAGAGGAGATAGATGAGGTGGGCATGGATATCATATGAGGAGATGATTGAGATCCATAGATGATTAGTGTATCCCTTTTTCACACCTTTTTTGATATACATACTAGCTTGTGTGCCGAAGATAGTTAGGATGTATATGAGAGGTTTTGAGATGTTGATGTTTATACCGGCCTACGTGCTAAAGATATTTGAGATAATTATATTTATGATATCCATGTATGTGGATACATAGGTTTTGATGATTAATTTATAGATATGGTGGTATTATGATATGATGTGGGACATATATTTGCAATTTCATATTGTGAGTTGTGTATATGTTAGAAATTAGGTAATTTAGGCATGATGGAGTGAGGTCAGTTTAGGCATGGTTGAGTCAGGTCAATGTAGGCATGGTTGAGTTAGGTAGGTGTAGGCATGGTTGATTCAATTTGGTTTAGGAATGGATGGAGTCAGGTTATAGGAATGGATTGAGTCAGGTCAGTTTAAGCATGGATTGAGTTAGGTTGGTTTAGGCATGAATTGAGTCAGGTCAAAGGTATATTGGAGTCATAATAGTTTTTGGTTTTGATTTAATTTTCTAGCTATTGACAACATGGAAAACTAAATTATGATGTTATGGTTGAAATTTCCAAATATGTAATATCATGGAAATGTAAAAAGAAAAATTATGTGATCTTATGATTTGTTTTGTTAATTGATGTTTATTTTAATTTCTAATTCTTGATATAAGATGGAAACTAACTATGGTAGCATGGGAGTAGGAAAATGGAGGAAATTGGTTAGGGTAAGGAATGGCCAAGCTAACCTTCAAGGGAAACATTCCCTCAAATTGCTACCTACATAGCCCCGGTGAAAAGGGGCCTCAGGCCGATGTAGTTCTCCCATAAGCTAGGGAAGAATTTGAGGAGGTAGAGGAATGGGTCAGTGGGTTATAGGTATTGTTGAGTCTAGGTCATAGGCATGGTTGAGTTGAATTCAATTAGGTTTTGGTGAAGTGTTGGTGAATAGGTATGGGTGATCTTAGGTGGAGTTTTTTGAAAGAGGAATTCCCAAAGTGTAGGTGTCGATGCTTGAATATTGTATAGGATAATCAATAAGCAATGAAGAAGTTGAAAGATGAGAGGAGGTAGGAGAGCCACCTAATTAGTAAGGATCATACCGGGTTGACCATATCTTAGATAGGCTAGTGAACGCAAGACCCTGAAGGCATTGCATGATTGATTATTCTAAAGGTGCAGAAAGTCACATGATAAAAAAATATCATATCATCAGTAAGTCCCTTGAGGTGGTGGGAAATGAGGGTGAAAAAGGCTATGAGGTGAAAATGGTTGGTTTTAGTATAACATGGTGGAAGGTAGCATGCCTACTTGGTAAGAGATCCAAGATCATGAGAGACGAGTCCATGACAAAAAAAAATTTTCTTTTGATGTTTATTAGGGATAGACTGATCTATGCAGGAAGTATATGTGGGATGAGTAAAATATATCCTTGAGGTCTTCATGAAGATGATCGATACGGGAAGCTTCTAAATACTTGTATTTTATTTTTTTCAAGAGTAGTCTTATTTTGTGATAGAATACATATAAGATGGAAAACTTTATATAGTTGTCCTTTGAGGGAGCAGTCTACTTATAGTGGCGAATTAGAAAGAAAGATATCCTTTTAAGGGAGTCATATTTTTATTGGATGTTTGACTCAATGAGTTGGATCCCATATTGAAATTATTATTATTATTATTATTATTATTTTGTTTTTTTGTTTTGGGATTTTAAGTCATGGACAAGACTATAGAGAAAAATTTGATCCTTGTTTAGGGGGCAAGGTGAAGAGTCCAGAGGTGAAATATGATAGAGAGAGAGTACGTGATGAATGACCATGGAATTCCATCTTAAAAAATATAAAAAGTATCCATGAGGATCATGCCATGAGCAGATTTATGGTACTCATATTGAAGATAAGGTCTAAAGGTGACAGGTAATCACATGATCCTTGTTTAATCATTTAGGGAAAGTGGGAAATAAGAGAGGTGAATGGCACTCAAGGGACGAGTGTGAAATAGGCATAGAGTGATATAGGACTTGAAGTCAGAAATAGAATGGTCGAAGATGCAAGGCATTGAGGGGCTTAGGTTTGGGTTTACCATTGAGGGAAGACAAATGATAATCACCTGATCTATAGCTATGAGTCACGATATATGGTCCAAGCCAATTAGGAGCAAATTTTCCCCGTTTACTTTTTTCTTCTATGGTTACATGTTGATTTTATTTCAGGACGAGATCACCGACTTAAAAGGTTCGTTCATGGACACATTTTTCATAGGGACGTTTGATACATTTTTTATAAACTTGGAGATGGTAAAGTGCATTAAGACGACGTTCATCCAATAATGTCAAACGGTCCTGGCGAAAGTCATCATCATTAAGCATGTCTTGGAGAGAGATACAAAGAGATGGAATCTTAACTTTGAGAGGCAGTATAGTCTCTATAACATAGAACAGAGAAAAGGGAGTGGCAGTAGTGGAAGTGTGAATACTAGTGTGGTAAGCCCACAAGGCAAAAGGAATGTGCGTATGCCAATCCTTCCCAATATCGTCAACCACTTTCATTAGAATTTTGTTCAGGGTTATATTGGTTAATTTTTCTTGGCCATTGGTTTGTGGGTAATAAGGTGATGAGAAATTGAGCTGAATGCTGAAGGCATCAAAGAGTTTTTGTAAGGTCTTTTTTTTAAACTATTTTCCATTATCAGTGATGATGCGGTGTGGAACACCAAAGAGACAAATAATTGGACGATTAATGAATTCATAAATTTTCTCAGCTTTTGTGGAAATGAGAGGTATGAATTCAACCCATTTGGTATAGTATTTGGTAACGGTGATGATCCATTGATGTCTAAGGGAAGAATGAGGATTAGTTTCTCCCACAAGATCCAAACCCCATTGGGAGAAGGGCCAAAGGTCATGGGTGACCTATAAGGCATGAATAGGTGTGTGATGGAGATTAGTATGTTTTTGGAATTTCACACAATGTTTGATGTAGTCACAATAATCATGGTTGAGGGTTGGCCAGTAATGGCCTAGGTGTTTCACTCGGAAATGTTTCGTTCCTTTTAGAAACAGATAAGGTTAGGGTTAGAAGGAATACCTGTAGAATGTTGAGATGGTGTGCGCGTACCATAGAGAAAGATCAGGCTGACTGCGGAGAACTCCTTTTTGTCTTGGAATGACTACCTGAAAATAAGAACACAAGACCACAAGATTTTGATTAAACAATAAATGAGGAAACTGCCTTGGGCCCAGGAGATATAAAACTTCCTTTCGAAGGTGGTCAGTTTCCCTGCTAATATGAATTAACAAAAAAAGACTGTAAAGTATCAATTAAGTTGTTTCATTGAACTGGGTAGGGGAAAGGCTGGTTTTCTGGTTTTGATCAGAGGAACCGATGGCGGTTACTGATAGCTGATGCCGGTTACTGATAACCGATACCGGTGGATTCTAGGATCTTCTTAGTAGCTATGGTGTTTTGTAAGGCTGGTTTATGGATGATATTAGGAAATGGGATGATTAGAAGAAAAAGAATAACAGTTAGATGCAATGGCACGTTGGGTAGTAGATTCAGAGACGGATTTAGGAGGACTGAAATTCACAGAGCATAAGAAATGTTATAACAGAGGACATGCAAGATGTGACTTACTGGTTTTGACAAAGATGCAAGTTGATCTCCTTGGTTGTAAACACTTCTCGTATTTCCACTCGTCTCTGCTCTGTCAAGTGAAGATCTGGACTCTGTTCCTCGCTCGCAATGCTCTCTGTTGATCCAGAAATCCTTTTACTGATCTCCAAAATGAAATTCCGATCCGTTGTTTTGGTTTGGGGAGCCCATTTACAGGGAACCGATGGTGGTTGCTTAACCGACGGCGGTCAAGTAGGAACTGGCATCGGTAAGGAAAAAGTAGGCTATTTTTAGTAAAATCACCCACCTTCCTTGCTTTTCTCCCGAGAGATCAGCTGCGGGCTTGGTCAAGTGACTAGAAGGTCGGTTTTAGGTGCGAGAAAGGGGTCATTAGTTATGGGTGTAGGTGTAGACCAAGTTTTAAATTTTAATTAGGTTAGTTTAGGATTAGGGCTAGGTCATGATGAGGTGGCAAAATGAGGTGGCAGGTGAGGTGATGGGGATTTATCAATTACAAGGTAATTAATAAATAATTGTGTAAGGTTTAGGTAATGAGGTTAGATTGCGAAATGGGATGCGGGTCACAAGGGGTCGTAAGACACGAATTTGGTGTCTACATTAGCCCCTTATTGTCGTGTAGCTTGTTCTGTAAAGCTTGCGCGGACAATAATATGAAGTGGTTTCTCATGTTAAGGATATAGGTAATCCCCCTCAAATCTATCACAGATTGAGTGAACGGAAAATCAGGGATAGGGTTGATAAAGGGTACATGTTGTAGAGAGGATGGTAAGGTGGTGGGGTAGGTCCAAGGAAGCAGACGCATGTTGAAATGCAATAGTATGACTAGGGTATATGATTTGACGAGCAAACCAACGATGTATAGGCAAAGGTCGATAGTTTATCCAAACAAGGGTGATATAATCCTGGTATCCAAGGCATAGGAAGTAGCTCCAGGGTATATAACAGGTAAGGTACAGGAACATTTAGGCATGTTCAGCAGTACCAAATGGTTGGTTTGGTTGAGATAAACGTCATGGTCTAGGTCTAGGCAAAGTTGGTCGACAGATCAAGTCAAGGACCCTAATCATGCTAAAACATGAACAGGTGAGCTCGATTGAACAAAAAACTATATGATGTTGATGTTGGGCAAGGTATCGAAGTGGTACGGCCTTGGGTCGGGCCAAGTTGTTGGGTTGTGGCCTTGGGTCAAGCCATAAGGGTAGAGTGAGGCCTTGGGTCGGGCCAAATGGTTAGGGCGAGGCCTTGGGTCGGGCCAAATGTGTAGGGCGAGGCCTTGGGTCGGGCCAAATAGGTAGGTTGAGGCCTTGGGTCGGGCCAAATAGGTAGGTTGAGGCCGTGGGTCGGGCCAAATAGGTAGGGCGAGGCCTTGGGTTGGGCCGGTTAGGTAGGTTGAGGCCGTGGGTCGGGCCAAATGGTTAGGGCGAGGCCTTGGGTCGGGCCAAATGGTTAGGGCGAGGCCTTAGGTCGGGCCGGTTAGGTAGGTTGAGGCCTGAGGTCGGGCCAAATGGTTAGGGCGAGGCCTTGGGTCGGGCCAAATAGGTAGGTTGAGGCCTGAGGTCGGGCCAAATGGTTAGGGCGAGGCCTTGGGTCGGGCCAAATAGGTAAACAAATGGTGTTTCAGCAAGGGTGGATATAGGCGATATGTGGTTAAAAAGGGGCAAATGGTAAATAGGGGCAAAAAATAAAATTGGGGGAAAGTTGGAAGAAAAACCGATGTCGATTCTACATGACCGATATCGGTTAAGGGACCGATACCAGTTCATTAGGGCAAAATGAAACCGATATCGGTTATGGCCGAAAAACCTATAAAAAGAAAAAATACGGCTTGTCATTGTCACTTTGTTATTTTGAAAACCAAATTGACTTGTCTGACGTGGAGAGTTGAGATTGGAGGTTTATTGAGTGAGGTGGAGCTATTTCGCTGGAGGAGTGAGTTTTTTGTGGGCCCGTGTGAGGAGGAGGCAGCAGTTGATTGGCCGGGGACCCAGCAGATCAGAATTGGAGCTATGGCACAGGCAGGAGGAGCAGGAGGGGCTGGACCAGCTGGACCACCACCACCTATCCCACCACGACGATGTGTCGTCGTACGGGTAGGCTCGGAACTCTTTATTTCGTGCATTTAATTGCATTATGTTGTTTTTGGGATTTGGGTAGGAATATAATGTTTTGTAGAAAATAATGAATAAATGGACGTAATTTGAAAAACGAAGAGGATAGATGGGTAAAATAGGGCAAGGTGGCTGGGTGGGTAGGTTGTTAGGGTGTTTGGGTGGGTAGAGAGGAAAAAATAGGGAAAAAGAAGAAAGGGGTAGCCGCGTCGGGTTCGGCGCGGCAAATTTTCAGTGACCGATGCCGGTCACTAAGCGACCGACATCGGTCGCGAATTTTTTAGGGTAGGGTGGTCTGTGGGTTACCGATGCCGGTTGGTCGCTGACCGGCGTTGGCGGGAGGGGGACCGGGGTCGGTTATGGGTGAGTGTGGGTTGGGTTGGGTGGGGGGTTGGGTTGGGTTGGGTTTTGGGTGTTGGGTGGGTTGGGTGTGGGTTGGGTTGGGTTAGGTTGGGTGTGGGTTGGGTTGGGTTTTGGGTGTGTGGGTTGGGTTAGGGTTGGGTTGGGTTGGGTTGGGTTGGGTTTTGGGTTGTGTTGGGTTGGGTTGGGTGTGGCTTGGGTTGGGTGGGGGTTGGGTTTGGGGTTGGGTTGGGTTAGGTTGGGTTTTGGGTGACGTGGGTTTGGGTTGGGTGTGGGTTGGGTTTTGGGTGGTGGGGTGGGTTGTGTGTTGGTTGGGTTGTGTTGGTTCGGTTGGGTTTGGTTTTGGTTGGGTTTTGGGTGTTGTGGTTTGGTTTGGTTGTTTTTGGTGTGTGGGTTTGGTTGGTTGTGTGGTTGGTGTTGTTTGGGTTGGGTTTGTTTTTTGGTGATTGTTTTTTGGGTTTTTTTTGTGTTTGGTGTGTTTTTTTGGTGTTGTTTTGTGTTCTTTTTTTTTTTTTTGTTGTGTTTTTGTTTGTTTTTTGTTTTTTTTGTTTTCTTTGATTGGTGTTGGTTTTTTGTGTTTTTTTGTTTTTTTTTTTTTGTTTTTTCGTTTCTGTTGTTTTTTTTTTTTGTTTGTGGTTTTTTTTGTTTTGTTTTATTTGTTTTTTTGGGATTGATTTTTTTTTCTTTTGTTCTTTTTTGTTCGTTGTGTTTTTGTTTCTTTTTTTTTTTTTATTTTTGTTTTGTTCTTTTTCTTGTTTTCGGTTTTTGTTTTGTTTTTTTTTTCATTTGTTTTGTTTGTTTTTTTTTTTTTTTTTTTTTTTCGCTTTTTTTTTTTTTTTATTTTTTTTTTTTTTTTTTTGTTTTGGGTTGTGTTTGGTCTTGTTGTGTTTTTGTTTTTTATATTTTTTTTTTTGTTTTGTTTTTTGTTTCTGTTTCTTTGTTTGTTTTTTTTTTTGTGTGTTTTTTTTTTTTTTTTTTTTTTTCATTTTTTTTTCGTGTTTCTTTTATTTTTTTGTTCATTGTTTTTTTTGTATTTTTTTCATTTTGTTTTATTTTTTTTTTTTTTTTTTTTGTTTTTTATCTCTTTCGGTTGTTTGGTTGGGGGATAAAAGGGGGTTTAGAGGATCCCGTAGATGGTTGTGATAAAAATAGGTCTAAAGATTGGGTTGGTTTTTGCAGGCACTTTACCCAGTTTGACGATGTGGGATAGGATGCCCCCTGCTGTTGGTGCGGATTGGCCCACGACATATCCCAGCTCCCTGGGCGATCATGCGCGAGGTGGGACTCGGTGGAGTCCAGAGGTACAAAGCGATAGAGAGAGATCACAGCCTGATGGTCGCCCTCATCGAGAGATGGGATCCGGCGACCAATGTGTTTCATCTCCCGACTGGGGAGATGACTATCACGTTGGAGGATGTGTATCGCATCCTTCGAATGCCGATCGAGGGAGAGGCAGTCTTCCAGGTAGATTCAGAGACTGCCATGGACAGCATATTACAGGTTTTTGGATATGTAGCCGCACTACTTACTTATCATAGTGCGAGCATTGGGTATGGTGACATGTACCATGCGCATCGACACGAGACACGGCTGGCTATGCTGATGATGATTGGGATCACCTGCTTCGCCCTCCCAGACTCAGAGGGAGGTCGCTTTCCATGGGCATTGATGGGGGTGCTTCATGAGATGGTGGAGGAGCACACCTGCTATGCTTGGGCACCAGTATATCTGGTGCAGTTATACAGAGAGCTCTGGGGTTATCGCCGGATGAGGTGATTCGGTATCTGTTCGACATTTTTGCTGCATTGTTGGGCGTATGAGCACATCATATGCATCTGACCAGTAGGGCTACCGCAGCAGCCAGGGCCACAGGTCATATACAGGTACGGCTTTCAGAGGTGGTTGGAGGTCATGGGGTAGCCACGAGCAGTGCTTGCAGGGTGGGATGTCACCTATTACAGGCATGTGTTAGAGGGCCTG
Organism: Taxus chinensis; assembly: GCA_019776745.2. Taxonomy (NCBI): domain Eukaryota; kingdom Viridiplantae; phylum Streptophyta; class Pinopsida; order Cupressales; family Taxaceae; genus Taxus; species Taxus chinensis. The sequence goes on along the minus strand of CM034149.1, from coordinate 909,399,035 downwards.
ACAGCGGTGGATATTGTATGGAGACCTTACAGAGGTCATCACCCTCACGGAGGAGCCCGCTTACAGTTGCGTCTGATCCAGTATACATTCTGGATAGCAGGACGGAGGCCAGGAGAGTACGAGAGGATACCCCTAGAGAGGGTACGCCGGCAGATGGGGCTGCGATAGGACAAGCCACCTCCCTTCCCTCAGTACAGGAGGGATGATGTAGAGGCCCCACTGCCTGCACCACAGCCCTTGGATCCAGATTGGGTTGCAGAGAGGTCAGCAGATGATGGCGTAGATGATGCTGGGTGCACGGGAGCATACAGGGTGTGGTGGGCTGGGCAGAGAGCAGCCAGGATAGGTACCGCCTGCACAGCCAGACGTGGCCGCGGGTGACGGCAGAGAGAGATCAGCTCAGGGGTCAGGTGCAGCTATTACAGGGACAGCTTGGCTGCTTGCACAGGCACAGATAGGTGTCCTACAGGGGCAGCTAGCCTAGGCGCAGGTACAGGTACAGGTAGCACCACCACCAGCAGCACACCCACAGGTGCAGGTATAGGTGCAGGTAATAGTACCAGCAGCAACACAGGTACAGGCGCAGGTACAGGTACAGGCAACAGTACCAGTAGCGGCACAGCCACAGGCACCAGGTACAGGCCCAGATACCCACCACGGCCACAGGCACCACCAGCGGCACCATCACAGGCACAGGAGGCACTGGTAGTAGGAGTCCGGTGGACCAGCCCCAGTACCTACGGTGGCACGGGACAGATATATGGACGCGAGGGGCGAAGGCCTAGTACTATCAAGATGTCCTTGAGAATACCGGAGCTGAGTATCAGCCATATGTGGCACACCGAGCGGAGACCTCCCATAGTCAGAGATCACAAGGAGGTGTAGCCACAGCCAGCGTGGTCCGTTACAGGTAGGAGGCGAGAGGCACCACAAGGGGACTAGCAGGGAGAGGTGCCGAGGGTGGTGGGGAGAACTGAGGGATCCCCACATAGTTTTTGTATAGGGACATGGGCACCGGTTTGCGAACTGGTTATGCTGATAGAGGCCTGCGTGCCGTACATTTATTCATTTATTGATTCATTTAATCATTATAGACCGGCCTGTGAGTCGAGTATGGGTTGTATATTTGATACCGGCCTGCGAGCTGTGTATATATTTGATATGAGGGACCGGCCTGTGAGCCCGAGTCGAGATTTTGGATAGTTATTGCGGCCTGGCGTGCCGACTTAGTTGTATGATGAGATCACAGAGGCCCGGATGTAGGGCACATTGTATATTTGAAAATTTGTATATATATATAGAGATGATGTTTTGATCCACATGTTGTGTTCAAAAATGTTTTTAAGTATTTGGTCGATGGTTTTGTGGTATAGAATATATGATGAGTTTAAGTTGACATGTTGATATATGGATGATGTTGATGTTTTTGTTTTAGCACGTATATATGGATGACATGTTATATGATGAAATGTTGCACGTTTTGGGCTGGTTTTGTGACATTGTTATATATGTATCTGATGAGTTGGATCCAAATGATGTATAGATTGATAGTTTGTTGATATCCTTAGTTGATGGTTTGTTTGTTTTTGTAAAATAGATGATTGTTAATGAACATTGTAATGATATGTGTGGTGGATAGACAAATATGGATAATGGTGTTGTGATGCAGGAAACAGAGGTGGGCGCGACAAACATTTAGGTAAAAAAATGAAGAAAAGACGATGTTTCAAAAGGGCCATGGTGTGTAACCGATATCGGTTAGGTAACCGACGTCGGTAGGTAGTAAGACCGATATCGGTTAGAATAACCGATACCGGTTATTTAGGTATGAGATCCCCTAAAAATAAAAAAGCTAGGGTGGCAACTTAAGTTCTAATTTTGAGAGCCATGCAAGAAGTTAAATACGCGAACGCAACGCTGTTTGATGACTGAGACAGGTAATTGCATGAAAAATTTGAGTGATAAGGAGAAAAGAGACAGGGAAGGTGATTGTGATCTGAGATTCAGAAGACAGAAAGGCAGGTTTGAAAAATGTGGTAATAATGGCAGGACAAGGAGAAACATCCAGCAGGCCAGGACAAGAGGGAAGACAAGGGCCACCTCAAGCTACCGCAAACCAAGAGGTAACGATTTTGTTTGTGATTTGACTATTGCATGTTTTGTGAATAAGATGGGGGAGAGTAGGTGGGTAGATATGAGAAAGAAAACATGATAACAAGGGTTGCAGGTGAGGTAAGTGTTACGGGGTAGGCAATCAGGCGCATTTCAGGTATGTTTTTATGTATAAAAAGGAATAAACGAGCAAATTATTGTCGTAGGTGGTTGTTTTTTTAGGGAAGGTGTATGTAATTGACAGTGGACCGGTAGCGGTTAGGGAGAACCGGGTATCGGTTACTGAACCGATACCGGTTATGTATAACTGATACCGGTTACTGGAGGAATTTCCAAAATGTTTGAAAAACCCTGACGGATTGAATGGTTGTTTGTTGTTTTGGTGTATGCAGGCAGAGGCAGGGGTTGAGGATGAATGATAGTGGTGCCAGTGCTGTTGTCACGAATCCGAGCGGATGTAACACCAGCGGAATGGACATTGATAAATCATTTGGGGTTAAGTGGAATATGTTATTATTCACGAATCGCACGTAACCATGGTATGTTACAGGCGTTGATTGAGAGATGGAATCCCGAGACAAATACCTTTTATCTGCCAACAGGGGAGATGATAGTAACTTTGGAAGATGTGTTCCGTATTTATGAGACTCCCTATTACAGGAGAACTAGTATATTAGGCACTACCTAGCATGGAACGGGGGAGCGGATAACCGCAGTAGTTTTGGTCCATACGCACGAGATTTGACACAGCGAGGTTTATCATTTACGTATGGGGTAATGTATGCAACACATCATGAGGAGACAAGGTTAGCAGTAATATTAATGATAGTGGTAGGGTATTATGCATTACCGAGGGCAGGAAGGGGGAAGATTTCCAAAGGCATTGATGTGTGTTATTTGGGAGATGATAGAAAGGAACGTGACTTTTGCATGGGCACCTACATATTTGGCGGAGTTATACAGAGGCTTTATAGGGCTTATAGGTGAAATCACAGGATGACACTGGATTGCTCATACTTATTACACTATTGGGCCTATGAGCACATTGTTTGTGTGTGACCAGTAGGCCGATCCATCCAGGCAGGAGAGACCGGAGTACAGAGGTTGGGATTCAGACGCTGGGTCCAGACAGAACAAGAGGCAAGATCCCAGGCCGTGACGGGTGACATTGAGTATTACAGGAAGGTATGGGAGAGGGTGACAGTTGCGGATATCTGTTGGAGGCCTTACGGGAACTATATGGTAACGAGAACATAGTTGAGGAGTTGAGGGATGTAGAGCGATTGAGGTGGATCGCAGGGCACAGGCCAGGGTGAATATGAGAGGATTCCATAGATCGTGTGCGGCGACAATTTGGATTTGTGCAAGACATACCGCAGGCTTATAGACCATATATGAGGATCGATGCCGAGGCAGCATTCTCACCTCCCCGGCCAACACCTCCAGAAGGGCCCGAGGAGATAGCAGCCGATCGCAGTGTAATGGATGCCAGAATGATAGAGGCCTATAGGTTATGGTGGGTAGGCAGAGCTGTGAGGTGTATGCGATTTCCCTGACGTAGCTGTGATTACAGCAGAGAGGGGATCGGCTGTAGCCGTTTGGTTTCAGCAGCTCCAAATGCAGGTGAATGAGACAAGAGGATTGTTAGCGGTTGCGGAGTCACGAGCAGCGAGACTAGAGGATGGATTCCTCCATGCGAGAGGGCGCATTCGTATGTTACCGCAGAGCTTGGCGGATCAGTGGGCTGGGGTACCAATAGCTGTGGTACCTTTGAGGATCGAGAGGCCTGGCGAGAGGGGTAGACGATCACGATCATTACCTAGTCCGGGATGAGGCGTGAGGGTCTAAATAATTGCTAGCAAGGTATAAGAATAAATAAGAGTACCGACCTGCGTGTCGATGATAGAGAAGATGTATTTGTTTAACATCGAAATAAAAAAAGATATGTATGCTGATTTGCAGTTATGAAAAATAAATAAGAATGTTTGCGTTGTGATTTTTGGTGTTGTGAAAAAGGATAAAGAGGAATGTGATGAAATAGAAATACACAAAAATATTTAGGTTTACCACTCATGATAGGTTAAGGTAGGGGATGGTCAAGCTAACCTTGGGAGACCCCATGTCTCCTAAGTGCTGCCTACATAGCCCATTGCAAAAAGCAAGGAAGGGCCTTAGACCGATGTAGTTCTCCCTTAGGACCAGGGAGAGGTGAATTTAGGCAATTTGGTACGGTTTAGGAAATTGGTTGGTTGGTAAAAATATTGATATTAATATTGGTAAGGTAAGGTTGTTGGTGTTGGTAATGAATTGGTGATGTTGTAAAAGGTATAAGGGAAGCGAAAGTTATCCTACCCAAGTAGAAGGGAACCATGTCCTGATTAAGATCAACACACAATCCTAGATGCGAGGCAAAGCGGAAAGATGTGCTCCGTAGGCGAAAAGAGCTAAACAAACCATCACAATGTAGAACGAGCTTGAAACCCTAGGTACCATGCATAGACGAGAAGTCAATAGGTGAAAAGAGTTGTATGATCACAATATATTAAGCGTACGTTACGTCCCTTGAGTTGAAGACAAATGGTGAGGTGAGGTGGATGATATAGCTGAGATACAGAGAACTTGTTACAAAGTGAGTGTTTTGACGAAAAAGAACCTACCCTAAATAGACAAGTCCATGACCCAAAAATTTCTTGTGAATGAGGCTTTTATTTAACTGAATATAGACTGATCAATGTGGGAAGTCTACCAGGGATATGGATTGTTTTATTTCTTGAGGTCTTCACAAAGCTGATCAATGCGAGAAGCTTCTGAGAAAAGGCTGACTGTGTATAGCTGTCCTTCAGGGGAGCAGTCTATTTATAGTAGCAGATATGATTTTAATGCATAGCTGTCCTTCGGGGGAGCAATCTATATTTAATAGCAGCAGTAGTTCGGCATATAGCTGTCCTTCGAGGGAGCAGTCTATATTTAATTTAGATGACTAGATGTTCTTTTGGCGTGAAGCATCTAGTTTAGTAGGAAGTTTGACTCTAGAAAATCCCATAAGAATACGGCTTATTTTAATACTTTGAAGTCATGGACTAGACTAAAAAAGGGGAAGGCATCATCTGAGGTGAAGTGCGAATCAAACTATGTGATTTTGATTTTATTTTGAGATATAGGAGAACAAAGTGTATGTGGCGGTAAATGAGCTCAAGGGACAGAGCAATTCAGGTAGATAAAAAGTGATATAACACTAGATTCAACAGTAAAATGGTCGAAGATGTAGGGCATTAAGGGGTTCAGGCTCAGGCTTACCATTAAGTGAAGCTAAACGATAAGTGCCTGATCCATAAGTGTGAGTGATTATATAAGGCCCAATCCAATTGGGAGCAAATTTTCCATGTTTTCTCTTTTCTAGTTTGGTTACATGTTGATTCTCTTTGAGGACAAGATCACCAATCTTAAAGGTTACGCTCATGAAGTCGCTTATCATAAGCACGCTTAATGTGTTTTTTGATAGATTTGAAGGTGATCGAGAGCTGTAAGACATCGTTCGTCAAGAAGCTCTAATTGGGCTAACCGGCTCTTGGCAGAAATCATCGTTGGTGAGAATATCCTGAAGAGATATTTCTAAAGGGAGGGTATTTGTATTTCGAGAGGCAAAACAACCTCGGTACCATATACCAAAGAAAAAGGTGTGGCATTAGTAGAGGTACGAATGCTAGTACGATAAGCCCAAAGGGCAAAGGGAATGTGATCGTGCCAATTTCTTCCGGATTCATTGACAACTTTCATGAGGATTTTGGTTAGGGTTTTATTAGAAGATTCAGCCTGACCATTGGCCTGCGGATAGTAAGGCGATGAGAAACTAAGTTTGATACCAAAGTTGTCACAAAGGTCTTGTAACAACTTGTTTTTGAAAGATTTACCATTATCTGTTATTAGGCGATGAGGAATACCAAAACGACAGATAATGTGATGGTTAATGAATTCGACAATTTTTTCTTTTTTGATTGAAATGAGTGGAATGGCCTCTACCCATTTTGTGTAATATTCGGTTGCTGTGATTATCCAACAGTGACGTTGTGAAGAGGTCGGGTGAATCTCACCAATAAGGTCTAAACCCCATTGTGAGAAAGGCCAAAGATCTCGTGCGACCTGCAGCGGATGGCTAGGAGTATGTTGAAGGTTGGCATGTTGTTGACACATAACACAACGCTTAACATATTCGTAGCAGTCGTTATTGAGAGTAGGCCAATAATAACCTAGGCGAAGGATTCGTTTAGCCACGGCAAGGCCACTAAAATGTCCACCACAAATCCCATCATGGACTTGTTGGATGGTATAGGTGACCTCCGCGCCGGTTAGACAGCGAAGGAGGATGCCATCAAAGCCACGTTTATAGAGGAGTCCCCCCATGACAACATAACGCGAAACACTTTTAAGAAAAGCACGTTTGCCGTTACTAGTAAGGTCAGGTGGGAGACAGAGATTGTAAGGTAGTCGTGAAATTGGTGGTACCAGGTATCCTGCGAATTAGTAGACACATTATTTATCATGCAAACTACCGGGGTTGAATAGGATGGTGCAAAAAAGTTGTTGGACCACGACGAATAATTCAGAGTCAGTTGGTGCGGCGGGAATTTGCGAGGCTAAGCAAGCCATAGTATCCGCAAATTTGTTAGTGGAGCGGGGAATGGTTTGGATAGAATAGTGAGTAAATAAGGCTAGAAGTGACTCCACGTGGTGTTTGTACTTCTGAAGTTCCTCATTTTTACATTGGTAGATGCCCATAACTTGATTGACTACCAATTGAGAGTCACCAAAGGATATTGATAGATTTGATGCCTAAGTGTATCGCAACTTGGAGACCCAGAACAAGGGCCTCGTATTCCGCTGTATTATTAGTGCAGGGGAAATCAAGCCGGAATGAAAGAGGCATAGGCTCAGCATCAAGAGGGATGAGAACAACGCCAGCTCCTCCGCCGCGCTGGCATTTAGATCCATCGAAGAAGAGGGTCATTTGATACGACTCTTCCCCGAGTGAAAGAGTGGCGATGAGTTCGTCGGGGAATGTAAAATTGGTAAATTGTTCCCCAGGTAAAGGGGCCTCCGCAAGTTGGTCTGCAAGAGTTTGTCCTTTGATTGACTTCTGTTGTATAAACTCAAGGTCAAGGTCGGCGAGGAGCATGAGCCATCGAGCGATGCGTTGGTTTAGATGTGGTTTGGCATACATATAATGAATGGGGTCCGTGTTGGTGATGACAAAAGTTTTGTGATTCAGGAGGTAATGTCAGAGTTTGGTGGCTATGAATGATAGGGCTAGGCACAATTTTTCTACATGTGTATACCTAGTCTCGTACTCCACAAGGGTACGACTTATATAATAAACGGCCTATTCATCGGCGTGCCGAAGTCCCGATGTGTGAGCATAGCTCCTATAGCATGGTCAGTGGCGGAAAGATAAAGGTAGAAAGGGCGGTCGTCCTGGGGTGGGATAAGCACGGGTGGCTGCAAGAGATAAGTTTTGAGAGCTTCGAAGGCTTGGTGACACTCCTCACTCCATTGAAAGGCAACGTCCTTTTTTAGAAGGTGATGAAAAGGGTGACATCGATCCGAGAGTTGGGAGATGAAACGCCGGATGGATTGAAGTTTACCCTGCAAACTACGCAATTGTTTGAGGTTCTTGGGTGGGGGCATTTCTAGGATAGCTTTTACTTTAGATGGATCGACCTCAATGCCACGCAAAGAGACGATAAAACCAAGAAGTTTTCCCGAAAGGACACCAAAGACACATTTCTTTGGTTGAAGACGGACAGAATATTGCAACAGGCGATCGAAAATAATGGTTAAAACATCGAGATGTTCACTGCGATGTTTAGACTTGCCAAGAAGATCGTCGACGTAATCTTCAAGGATAGTGTGCATAATGTCATGAAAAATGTAGGTCATAGCCCGCTGATAGGTTGCACCAGCATTCTTAAGGCCAAACGGCATGACACGATAACAGAAGGTTCCCCAAGGAGTGATGAAGGCAGTTTTGTGTTGATCGGCTGGGTGCGACCAAAATTTGGTTGTATCCTGAAAAGCCATCCATGAGAGAAAGCATTTCATGGCCCGCAGTGAGATCAACAAGTTGATCAATACTGGGGAGGGGAAAGTCATCCTTAGGGCAAGCAAGGTTAAGATCCCAGAAATCCGTGCATATCCGAAGTCCCCCCGTCACTTTCGTGATAGGCATGATGTTAGAAATCCATTGAGGATAGTCAATAGGCAGAATGAAGGAAATAAAAAGGGGTCATTGGAGCTCCTCTTTGACCAAGAGGGAAATGCGTGGATGCATTTTTCTCAATTTCTGTTTGACTGGTTTGGAATCGGGGTTTAGGGTGATGTTATGGACGGCAATGGCAGAATCAATTCCTAGCATGTCCGCGTAGGACCAAGCGAAAGCTTGGTTGTGGGTACGGAGAAAGGTAGTAAAGGCAGCTTGTTCTGATGTGTTAAGGGATTGTCCAATCTTCACAATGTGAGGATCCTCCTCCGTGTGGATGTTGATTTCAATAGTAGACTCGTTCAACATGGTTTGAGTTTCAGATGGTAAGGCGCGTTGAAGATAGGAGTCGTCCGCCCCAAGGTAAGTGAGGATGGAGTCGTCTTCCTGGCACTCAACAATATTAATCGAAGGCGAATCCTCTTCGATCATGTCTGGATACAGAAGGGGAAGAGAAGATGGGTCCTCATTATCGCATTGATAAGTGAGAGGACCTATGAAGATGACATTTATGAAAAAAAAAAGTTAGGAGGGATAGATACAGGGTCCATCGATTCTGTGGGTGATGATGGCAAAGTGGGTGATGATGGTTCGGTAGGGGTGACGTTGTCTTCTTCCAGAATACAGCTGACACGAGGTGTCTCCTGTGTAGGTGTTTCAGGAAAACCGAGACCACTGCGATCATTATGTTTGCGTGTGGTGATGGGGATGAGCGTATGTTGGCCTTGTTCATAAAGACCAAAACCAAAGCCTTTCCAAGCACAACGAGTCAAGAAGGTGAGGGTGAAGCGACGATTTGTCAGGTATTGAAAATTGGATTGGAAGGGGACCACACCAAGAGGAGGTTCAGGGGTAATGGAAGATGCGTCAACACCCCCATATGTTAGGTTGGTGCGGCAATGGGGTGGTCCGTAAGAGATTACTACCCCCATGCGACGGTCGTAGGTGGGATGTGAATGTAATTGTCCATACTCCTGCGGGGTAGGGAAAGAAATAACGTTATATAGGTGGTACTCCCCCAGCGTAAGGTGTTGAAAAACATCTACTAAGGGGGTTGGAGGTTGGGATGTTAGCTGCAGGAAGGGAAGTGGTTTTTGTGACGATGGTTTCATCAATTGAAGGCGTAGGTGCAGTTGAGGTGGATGGTTGAGGTAAATTTGAAGAGGATGGTTGGGTTGAATGTATGGGTGTCTTGATTGGTATAAGCACATCGTTAGGATGATATAACATATTGTAGGTTTTAAAGGGAGGAGGATCAGCTTTTACGGTGTAGGACTTCCCCTCATACTCAAACTTTATGCATCTATGTAATGTTGAGGGAACGCATCCCATGGCCCGGATCCAAGGACGACCCAACAATATATTATATTGGAACTCTCCCTCAAGGACATAGAAGAGTTCGGGTAAAGTACGCGGTCCTACACGAATGTTGAGGATCACGGTGCCTAAGGTAGAGGTAATAGCGTCATTGAATGACCGCAACATGATGGGGTTGGCACACATGCAACTAGAAGGGATATTCATTTGTTGGAAGGCTTTTGAAGAGATGATGTTTAGGCTGGCACCCCCGTCAATCATAACACGACGTACCCGGATATCCCGGACGTAAGCTGAGATGAAAAGGGCAGGGTCAGGGTCTTCTGTACCAAAGTCAACAATTTCATCTTCCGAGAAACTGACTGCAGCGGCTTGTTGTACAGAGACAGAAGTGGTGGGGGAGATGGGTTGTTTGGTGAGAGAGGCAACGTGATTGGGTGTTAGAATGGAGGCAACGGGCAGGGTTTCATTAGGTAAGACCTCGATCCCTTGAAGAATTTCAACGAGAGCTTGTCGATGAGATTCAGAAGTCTGAATGAGATCATATAGTGTCATTTTTACGGGTGATTGATGAAGCTGTTTGATCATAGTTCGGTGGGCAACTCCATTAGAGACGGGATAGGCGGGTCCGCGAATAACCACTTTAGGTGGTGGTGCAATCGGGATGGTTGAAGGAGAAAGAGATGCTGCAGGTGTGTTTTCTTTCGCTTTCCCATTGTTTTTCTGCCCTCGAGTAGCGACACTAATCATATTAATCTCGTAGACCTGAGATGAGGAAGATGGTTGGGATAATTCATGGTCTTCAAGAGGTGGGGTTGTAATAATGATAGATCTTGGTGAGGCGGGGACAGATGATATAGTAGAGGGAATTGAAGCTAAAGGTCTCTCCCTTCGTAAGTTGTCTTTCTTAACCTTTCTATCCGGGAGAGGTGACTGACGAAGGATGGTTTTTAAAGCTTTGCATCCCTCCACATCATGTCCTGGTGTGCGATGATAGGCGCAGATTTTAGACTCATCATAACCTGCATAGGTCGAGGTTTAGACGGGTCATAAGGTCTAAGTGGGGGTAGGGAAATGGTCGCATTCTCCACCAACATAGCAAGGATTTTGGCGTAAGATCCTTTGAGGGGGTCAAAATCAGATGAGGGTATTGGTTGTGCGGGTTTTGGTAATGTTTGGGCGTGGTTGGTTTGTACGGGTGGTGGTTTAGCCGAGGGGTGCTGACACGTGTTTTTCACTAAACGTGGTTTCTTTGGCACAGAAGTTACGTTCGGCTGGTTAGATGATGAGGCTACAGATGACGTGGTAGCGGGAAACAACCACGGAGAAAGGGGAGTGACAGAAAATAAATCCTTTGATGATGGGATTGGTTTAGGGTTGATAGGTGGACAGGATACGCGGGGTAACGATGTTGTTATACCCTTTGATCTCTGTATAGGTGTAGAAGGCGTAGGTCGTTTTGAAGAAAACGCAGGAGGTATGATATATTGATGTAAGGTGGAGGGATGAGGTCCCAATATGGAAGGTGGGTGTGACGATGAGGGTTTTGATTGTGATAGAGGCACGGATTGAGTTTGTCTCCTAGGTGGCGGGGCGGGTTTATTTTTGGATAAATCGAGTCGCTTAGGCGGGTGTGTTAGACTGGGCATTGGTGAGGTCCCAAGCGTAGGGGAAGATTTGGCTAAGTTAATAGAAGTGGAAGGGGCATTTGGTAGAGGTGAGGGGGGTGAAGGTGAGAACATGGGCATTTTAAGCTTCTGTAAGCACTTCGGGTATATGGTGGAGGCATCAGGATCGGTCATTTGCATTTGAGTAGAACATGGCCTACTCAAACGTTCCCATAGGGCCTGTCTATCTTCTGTGGAATGACAGTCCTCACGTGTGAATATGAACTTTTGTACGGAAGAAAGACGGGTTGTGATTCCAGTCCACTGTAGGTGTGATACAGGGGGTAGATGAGGCATTGTATCCATAGATGTTAAGAGGTCGACTGGTCGTTGAAAAGATTTAGGTGATGAGGGACTAATAGGTAGGAGGGCGTGTTTGAGAGGATCTGTTATGGTTAAAGAATTTGGTGATGTTGGTGTAGGAGATTTCTCGTCTAAGGATGTCAAAAGGAGTGGCGTACCCTCCTCTTGTGCGGCAAGAGCGGTAGAAGGAGACGTCTGGGAAATGGATAGATTAGATAACATCCGCTCGCAGTCTTGTAGGGATGTGGTGTAAGAAGACTCATTGATGGGAAGAGAAGTCTGGGCAGTTAACTCTTTTATGGGTAAAGGAACGATTTCGCTTTGGCTTGATGGTGGTAAAGGAGGTTCGGGCTCCTGTGTTAGTGAGGAGGCTTGATTCAAAATTTTCTCGATAGAGGCTTTTGGCTGGGAGTCGAAGACTGCATGGATCTCATGAACACTCTCCTCAGCTAAGATATCCTGGTTTACGTTACTGTTGGACGAGTGATTCGGGAATGGCTTGTTGAATATTTTCAAATTTCGGTTAGCAGGGGCGTTAGGATTATCGAGGGCTATATCCCCCGCATCAACCATTTCCTGCACTATGTTTTTCAACATCTTGCAGTTCTCATGACTGTGTCCCTTCACGCGGTGGAAGTTACAAAAGTCATTTTCTTTGTACCAGGAAGGTATGGCGCGAGTGGAATCAAACCCGGAATGAGGTTTAACAGGAGGTAAGGTAATGGCTCCTGCTTTGAGCAATTTTTCCAATATCACACCATATGTTTCTCCCAAGGGAGTGTAGTTGATGGGCTCTGCTTTATATTTATAAGTGGTTTTTGGTGGAGTATTGGACGGTGGTTGGGATTTGACCATCACCGCGTGGACAGCTCCTTTTGATTTAGAAGAAGTGGACGTGTGAGGAGTGGTGGTATTTGGTTTATTGGTAGAATCAGGAGTTCGGAAAGTGGAGTTTTTGTTGCGCAACCGCAATTTCTCTTCCTCTAAGGCTCGAATTTCTAATTTTCGAGCCATAGTAAAGGCCTCGTCGAATGTACGGAAAGTTTGAATTTGGAGGGTAGGGGAGATGTGCTTAGCGCAGGCCCGCGTAAATAGTTCGATAAGTTCGGTTTGAGGCAAGGCATACGTGTAAGTTGGTTGATAAGACCCCGCCATCGTCCAACGAAATCTGCGATAGATTCATCTTCGAATTGTCGGATGGCATAGAGGTCGGTGATAGATACTTTCTTGGCAATGTTAATGGAGAAATGATCCAAGAAAGATTGGGCTAGTTGGTTAAAAGAGAAGATTGAGTGCTGGGTTAAAGCACTGTACCACTCCAAGGCAGGTCCTGATAAGGACATGGGAAAGGTGCGGAGTAACAAGGCATCATCATGGGCAATCAAATAACAAGCGTGTCTAAATGATCGCAAGTGTTGTTGAGGATCCTCTTTACTGTTAAAACGAGTAAATTTTGGCAACTCCCATTGAGGAGGATATGAATGAAGGGGGACAGAAGGGTGAATGGGCTCCCGACAAACTTGCTCGTATGTCAAGGCGCTACGACTTCCTGAAACAGAAGCCTCCAGGTTTTGCATTTTGTCCATCATTTGTTTAATTAGATCAGTAGTTGGATGAGATGATGGTGTGGTTGTGGTGAATGGAGGCAGATTGGACCAAGGACCACCACTAGACACTGGCGGGGTTAAGTGTTGATAAGGTGTGGAGGATGAATATGTTGAGGCGACTGAATAGGGGTGTCCCATATAGGATGTTGAGGTCACTGGATACGTGTATGGGAATGAAAAGGTAGGCGGAGCTTGAGAAGGAAAGCTCGTGTGGATAGGTGGCAGAGAGCAAGTCATGAACGGAGCAGTCTGCAAGAGAGATGAGGTAGGGGCGGTCGATGGTAATGATATGTGGGGTCCAAGATTAACAAAAGGAAAGCTAATCGGGGTCGTATGAACCTCTGCAGCCGTCGGATTGGGAGACGGGGCTAGAGATGCAGGAAGCAAGGCGGTATTATCAGGCGGAGTGGGAGCTAAATGAGCAGCTATACTGATAGGCATACCTACAAGGAGCTGACCATCAGGTGTACGGTCAGGGGTATGAGACAAATAGTATTGTACAGCGCTGGAATTGGCATCCAGAAACTTGGCAAAGTCCTTATCTCCCACAGGAATTTTAGGAACCTCGCTGGTATCAGTAGGATTCCCCACAGAAGGTGAAGGGGGTGATTCAGGCAAAGAAACAGAGCAAGCATGTGAAACCATGGCGGCGGCTTGCTTTCGAGTGATAACAACCATGGACAGAAGTTCACAGTAGGGTTTTAATCTGTCAGGAATAGAAACAAACTCAGACTGGTAAAATTGGTAGGTTGCTGGTTTGTCAGGAATTGGAAAAGACAGTAACCGATATCGGTCTAGTAACCGATGTCGGTTATACTATAGCCGACGTCGGTCAGGTAACCGATGTCGGTGTAAGAAGTCTGGGCTAACAAGATATAAAAAGGCTGCTAATTTGATTTTTAACAACGTTTAGTATACTTGTCCAATTATTGATCACAGAAGACAGGGTATGAGAAAGAAAACAGAACTATAAACAAGCAAGATGCACACGCAAATCCAGAGACTAACCCTAGGGTTAATTTTAATTGTTGTGGGCTTATGCCTTTAGACGTAGAAGGATGTCAGAATCCTAAACAAGAGACTTAGGGGAAATGTCAAGTTGTTTTGGCTTATAAGGTTACCTCAATCGGGCGGAGGAATACCGCGGAAAAGGGGGGATGTTTGAGCTGTTGTGTTAATTGTGAAGTGATTCGGTATGTGTTGTGCAGTGAATGTAAGATTAATTTCTTGTCAATACCGTGGATATCACCCCCACGTGTACGACCTGTTACTTAATCTATGTTCACTAGAATTGAAAAACAACAGGCAGGAATGCAATGCATGTGTTTTAAACCCAAATCGAAAGTGATATTCGATGAAGCAAAAGAGATGACTTTCACTAATGCAAGATGCAAAAACAAAGCAAGTTCTTTTACCAGAATAATAAAATACCTTGTGAATATCTTTAGAAGAAGAAAACAGCAAGTATGCTCCCTATATGAAAGCAAGCGAGAAATAAAGAAAAACCCAAAATGGGTCCCACCGGGCGTGCCAAAATGTTTCACTCGGAAATGCTTCGTTCCTTTTAGAAACAGATAAGGTTAGGGGCTAGGAGGAATACCTGTAGAATGTCGAGATGGTGTGCGCGTACCGTAGAGAAAGATCAGGCTGACTGCGAAGAACTCCTTTTTGTCTTGGAAGGACTACCTGCAAATAAGAACACAAGACCACAAGATTTTGATTAAACAATAAATGAGGAAACTGCCTTGGGCCCAGGAAATATAAAACTTCCTTTCGAAGGTGGTCAGTTTCCCTGCTAATATGAATTAACACAAAAGACTGTAAAGTATCAATTAAGTTGTTTCGTTGAACTGGGTAGGTGAAAGGCTGGTTTTCTGGTTTTAATCAGAGGAACCGATGGCGGTTACTGATAACCGATGCCGGTTACTGATAACCGATACCGGTGGGTTCTAGGATCTTCTGGGCTAGTTATGGTGTTTTGTAAGGCTGGTTTATGGATGATATTAGGAAATGAGATGATGAGAGGTAAAAGAATAACAGTTAGATGCAATGGCACGTTGGGTAGTGGATTCAGAAACGGATTTAGGAGGACTGAGATTCAAGAAGCATAAGAAATGTTATAACAGAGGACATGCAAGATGTGACTTACTGGTTTTGACTAAGATGCAAGCTGATCTCCTTTGCTGTAAACACTTCTGGTATTTCCACTCGTCTCTGCTCTGGTCAAGTGAAGATCTGGACTCTGTTCCTCGCTCGCAATGCTCTCTGTTGATCCAGAAATCCTTTGACTGATCTCCAAAATGAAATTCCGATCCGTTGTTTTGGTTTGGGGAGCCCATTTACAGGGAACCGATGGCGGTTGCGTAACCGACGGCGGTCGAGTAGGAACCGGCATCGGTAAGGAAAAAGTAGGCTATTTTTAGTAAAATAGCCCACCTTCCCTGCTTTTCTCCCGAGAGATCAGTTGCGGGCTTGGTCAAGTGACTAGAAGGTCGGTTTTGGGTGCGAGTAAGGAGGTCATTAGTTATGGATGTAGGTGTAGACCAAGTTTTGGGTTTTAATTAGGTTAGTTTAGGATTAGGGCTAGGTCATGATGAGGTGGCAAAATGAGGTGGCAGGTGAGGTGATGGGGATTTATCAATTACAAGGTAATTAATAAATCACTTGTCTCCGCTTTAGCCAATGCAAATCTAGATCCTTTCGAAATGGGAGAAAGGGAGAGGTAGTCTGTAAACTACTTATACCAAAGGTCATGTGGGTTTGGTTCGACAGTTCCAATGAAACTAATGTTATGATGTGAATAAGAAGGTGATTGCAACCATTGTACTGTGACAAATATTTTAGAGTTGGAGGGTGAAGCAGATATCTGAGAGGTGACACAAGCCATGGTATCTATAATTTTTTTAGTGTAACATGGAGTGGTTTGTAGTTCATACCGATCAAAGGAGGTTAAGAGTGTATCAAAATGATTTTTATACTTTTGGAGTATTTTGTTACAGTACTTGTAAATACCATTGACATGGTTTACCACCAGTTGAGAATCACCAAAGATATTAATTGATTTAACATCTAAGGAAATGGTAGTTTGGAGACCTAATACGATTTCTTCATATTCAAAAATGTTGTTAGTACAATCGAAATCAATTTTGAAGGATAACGACATAGGCTCACCATCCAGGGGGTGATGATAACACCTGGACCTCCCCCACATTGACATTTGGAACCATCAAATAATAAGGTCATCTAGTAAATGACATCATCTAAGGAGAGGGTGGCGATGGATTCATTAGGAAAATCAAAGTTAGAGGGTTGATTCTCAGAGATGGGTGTGTCAGTGAGTTAGTCAGCAATGGATTGGACCTTGATATATTTTTGATGTATGAATTCAAGGTCTAGGTTGGTGAAAAGCATGAGCCAACATGCAGTACACTGATTTTGGTAAGGTTTGGCATACATGTAATGTAAGGGGTCAGTGTTGGTGGAAACATAGGTTTTGTGGTTGAGTATGTAATGAAGAAGTTTTGTGGCAACAACAAATAAGGCTAAGAAAAGTTTTTCGGAATGGGTGTATCTTGTTTTGTAGTCCAGGAGAGTACATATTATGTAGTAAACCTCATGTTATCAATGTTTCTCATCGCAATGAGTGAGCATGGCCCCTAAGGAGTGATCAATAGCAAAGATATATAGGTAAAAGGGTTGGTCATATTTAGGAGGAATGAGTACCGGAGGTTAGAGAAGGTATTGTTTCAAGGCCTCAAAAGATTATTGGTATTCATCATCCCATTTCAAGGAGAAATCCTTTTTAATAAGATGATGAAATGGTTTACAATGGTTGGAAAGCTATGAAATGAACTAGTGAATAGATTATAACTTACCTTGTAACACCCTGAACTGTTGTTACTTTCTCCTAAGCATACAAGTGTTGATATGTGATTTCTTGTATAAGGATGTGTTCCTCGATTAAGAAATCATGCTTGATATGTGCTGTAATTTCTTTGCAGATTGCAGATCTTGACTGAGTCAGAATATGATTAGACTCTTTTATCTATTTCATTTTGTATCTGAGTTTAATCTGATCTCGGAATAAATTATAGAGTTATCCATCTATAAGATCTAGTCTTGGATCAGTAGAATTGATCCAAGTATTGCTTTAAATTTGTTCGTGACGAATTAGATCACAGACCTTGAACAGGTTGCAAGGTATGGAAGCATTGATTAAGCTGGTCAGGAGTATGACTCAGGCTGATCTTGTGAAATAAATTGGTTCCCGATATTGAAGTATATCTGGAAGGTCTCGATCGGGGACTAGGTAATAATTCGTTTACATACGATTCTGCAGTAGAACAGGAGCTAACCCTGTTCAAGAAGGTATGATACAGGTCTTTTCTGAGTGTACAGAACGTAGACCTAACTGGAATTATTAATGGTTAGTAACCTAAGACTAAACCTAACCTAGGGGTTAGATTAGTGTTAATCTAACCTAGACCTAGGCTATTTGTTAATGTCCTAAGTTAGTATCTATGTGTAATATGGTTAGAATATGTGTTACCCTAAATTCTAACCTAAGATACTAACCTAACTAATGAGGAGAATGGAAAGGGGCCTATGGAAGGGGGTGCGAACCATGGACGGCGTTTTCTATGACATTTAATGCATGGATAAGGATGAGGGATAGGTCATGGCGGAGGTTTAAGCAGCAGCTAACCTGTTCTGACGTTGCAGGTCACTAAGTTTGGAAATGAACTTGAGTTTTCGTTGGACTGTCGCCAACTCTGGCGGTCGGTGGAAGTGGAGTCTTAGCGGGAAAGCTGGTTTAATGGCATTCAATATTCTCGGTAGACGAGCCCGGAACTCGCGAGAAGGCATGCAAACGGGAAGTTTGTGGGGTTGTTTGGCTTTTCGTAATTTTCGGATTTCTCTCTGCTTGTTTACTGGTTCTTCACACCAGTCCTCTTTGTGTTGCATGGCAAGTATGAACTTATCCAGCTCTTTTCTCTGTCATGGAGGATATATATGTGATGGAGATAGCGAAATTTTGTTGGTCGCTTTAACTTGGAAGAAGAAAAGGAAGTTTGAGCTCTTCCAGTGGTCTGCTTCGGATATTTGATTAAAAATCCAGGCATGTTAGGCCCTAACCTTTAAATATCTTGCTGTTTTTCAAGTGATTTCATTAGAACAACTCTGTTCAAATGTTATGAGTAAATAGATAATTTTCTTTGGAGATCTTGTTTGATTTTTGGTACTGTATCTCCTCTGGTTCGGCTTTTCAATTTCCTCTTGATGGGTGTTTATTAAAAATCGAATTGTGGCTCTATTTCTTGAGTATTCATTCTGGCTTAAATATGTGGGATATTTATTTTTAAATAAGTATGAATGCTCGACCTGTTCGGCGTGAGCCCATAGAATATACCTATGTTGGATATAGACCATTGTTATGTTATTGATTTGTGGTCACCGTTCTTGTTGTGGGAACTGTATGAAGGGATACGGTTGGATATCGTATGATGGATCAGTTTTATTGATCCTTTGGAAACTCTGTCGTGGTTTTTGGGTGACAGTGGCTAATGATGCTTTTTGGGTTTCGTCTTGTCTTTAATTTGTGTGGAAATAGGTAACTGTTGTGTTACCGTAGTCTATACGACCCAGTGGAAGTTGTCTTTCTTGTTATTGTGGTAACGGGATAATTTGTAGACTGTATACATTATTGATATATCTATGATTTATTTGAACGACTCAGTGGAGTCCTTGATCGAGTCGTATATTACTATCCACTGCTGAGAATATAGATTCATCCTTGAGTTTTGTTATTTGTTTTCGTGGAAGTCTTGTAGAGGTAGTAGGTATTTTGTTCACTGCCATTTGTAATGATTAATGGATATAGATTTCCTGGGTATGCATTTGCATTTCTTTGTGTAAGTTGTTTGAGAGTTTTGAAGAGGCTCAGTTGATTTCCTTGCCTTGAAATGGGTATTCGATTTGCTTACACTTGTTTTATTCTGAATGATTGCCATAGTTGGCATAGAAGGATTCATCAACTAATTTCATCTTACGTTGTTGTTGGGTTCAGCGGTTATGGGTATAAACCCGTTAACAGTATACATTGTGAATATATGGATTTATAATGGTTGTAATCTGCACGACTCTGAGGAGTCGATTGAATGATTTATATTTGTAATTGAGCCGTTGTTCTGGTTGAATATATTAAATAGTTGGTGATTGATGAACCTGGGACTTGAAGGAATAACACGTACTAAGGCCTCTGTTATTTTCTGGAATTACTTTTCTATTGCATGGATTTTGTTGTGCATATTCTTGGGTGTAATTTTATGTTCATTCCTTGCAATCTTGTGCGAAAAATTGGCAAGACTTAGTCGGGTTTCTTGATTGGAAATTGGTAAATTAAAAAGTTCTTCCTGAGTTTTATTTTGTACACTATTTACTTGTCCAGAGGGAAACATTGGCAATCCTTTGTCAATCCACTGTTGTTCGGGTTTAGAGAATTGTGGAAGTTAACCTGTATCTTCTATTGTCTCAGTTGAAACTTGACTTGACATACTGTTGTTTGATATTGGACATTTTGTCTGAGTAATGGTCTGTATCAAGTAACGTGACTCTGTATAAGTGAATCGTGAGTACTTTTTGATCAACTCCGATTTAGCACAGATGTATATACCGGATGATATGTTCCTTTCTGATTTCCTAATAGGATGCAGTAGTGTATATTACGGCATTTGTAAGGTAATCTCTGTATGGTCTTATAGAAGCATCAATTGCTTAATGTATATAAGTCTGTTGTTGACAGCGATATGTTAGAGGTTCCTGATTTCGAACTTGGTTCGAAAGCCTTACTGTGTTTAAAAGGAACTAGTATTGGGCTTAAGGTCGATATATGGATTGTTGATGTGATAGTTGCTGTTCAGGAGTTTTGCTGTGTTTCTATTTCTTGATTTAAAACAGCGATCTTTCTTGTGGCTTGTCTGTCTTGTTCATATACAAACTGGTTGAATGTTTTCATATGTGAAAGCAGTACAGTAATGAACTAATGTGAATGGAAGTATGAATGATTTGGTTCTTTCTCTTCTTTTGCTTAATTGAAGATATCTGTCTAATAGTGGGAATTGTTTCGTAACATATTGGAGGAATCCCGAATTGTTATGATATTTCCCTTTTTGGATGAATGAAACAATCTGACCAATGTTGTGTTTTTGGATTCAATGATTGTTTGTGTACATTCGTTCCTTGATTTCTTTTAATATTTGATGAAATATTAGAAAGTGATTAAGACTATTTTGTAACAATGTTAGAGTTACATATTTGTAATCATTTTGTATTACAAGGGCATAGTCTGAATATGTTTACTTATGTGGATATCTGATCTCATTTAAACAGGGTGTTTAATGAAAACAATTGATGGATTGCAATTTTTTTAAAAGTTAGTGCTTATCATGCTTAGTTCATTGAACTGACTCATGTTGACTATTTTTGCAGATGGTTTCCGTAAGAGGTAAAAGCAATGCAGATCTAACAGGCTGATCAGATTGTTTAATTGATTTATAATGAATTACAACTTGATTTTTATAAATGTACTATATGTGAAAAGATGTTTCTTTTCCGTTGAGCATTGTATCAAGTATGCTGTTGCATAAAATGTAATTGTATAGTTTTGAAAGGAATGAAAATAAGTGTTTGTTACTTATGTGTTGTATTCTATTTCTGATAGTTGACCTTCTCCGGTCTATATACCAGAGTGGTAAAGTTATCTTTGTGTAATATGGATGCTTTTGTGATTGTCAATGAAAGCTTGCAAGAAAATGAGATTGAATTCTTAAGAGAGTTTAGTAGTTCTAATTTGTTCTAGTGAAAGCAATATTGGATTTAAATAATTGTCTTTCTAGAAGATAGGTTAAATAAATGAGCCTAAAGAGAACGCTAAACAAGATGGATTAAATTACTAATCCCTAGTCCTAAGTATAACAGGACAATATTAAATTGGATTCTTAATCATTTATATCTTTATACTAATAAGTATGATATAAATTCAGTTAAGAGAACTGATATACAATCAAATGGAGTTCAGATGGCAATCTCAAGTAAAGGTTATGAGGTTTTTGTCCAATTCTGTTGCTTTAGAATCAGATGTATTCTAATGACTCCTTGATGAGAACTTGACCTTAATACCTCTACCATGTAATGGGTTTTATAGAGGAGGGTTGTCTTAAGACGAAGAATCCAGGGATCGGGAAAGGCTAACCTTAGGGAAAAGTCTTTAAAGTAATTTAAACTCAAATGCGTAGCGCATGTGATTAAGTAGATCTTTTCGAGGCGGATTTAAAGGTTGACGACACAAGACAACTGCAGGGTTGTACCTCCGAGAAGATTAGGATCTTCTCGAAGTTACAACAATGCAGATGACTTATGGCGACACCCTTTGCATTGATCGCTAAGATTTACACTTGATTTCGCACGAGTTACTCAGGGTCCGATTAAGAACGTGGTCATGTTATAAGGCTGCCTAGGAGATTCGGGGTATAATGACACACTGGTTGAACTGCAAGGTTGGACCAGTATGTCACCATATCCCTAATCCTCATGGGCATCCATATAACATTATCACCTTGTTAATCTATCTCCGAGTGATTAAGTTGAGAAAGAAAGGACTGACAGTATTCAGTGTAGGACATTCTATATAACATATGAATGGGGTGAAGGACGTATTCCAGATTGACGAGTATGCCATTAAGGAATACAAGACATAAACAGTATGTTTCAAATCTTTGGCCAAAGTATCGCAAGCTGCTGATTGCGTTTTCCTAAGTCACCTAGTCTAAGGGATGAGATGCCGATGAATAATAGTAACAATTATTCAGTTAGATTCCTTGGACAGAGCATTCTGAATCCCAGATTAGGGAAGAGAACCGCAAGAGTAATGTGTTAAATAAAAACACCAACTCTTATTACACATGAATAGATCGGTAGATTATCGAGTCATGGAATGAATAGATCGGAAGTAATCCGAGTCATTACAGCTGCATATGGTTGTCCGTTATATGAATGGTTAATGATTTGTGAGTTCTAAATTATGTATTTAGAACCAGGATGCAATTATCAAAAAAAAAAAAAAAAAATTTCACTTGTTCTAAAGTATAAAATGAGGATGTTACATGGGGTGTCACAGACTATTCAGGTTCCACATCCTCTGCGTGAACCTCAACTCCTTTCCACCATGTCTGGCTCCATAACCCACTTGTAATCCCATGTTGTTTATTGATCTCCTTCTCACGCACTTTGTTATACTTGAGCCGTCTCTCCTCCCTTTCCCTTTCAGTCGTTAGATCAACCATCCTTCCCCAACTTGGCTTCCTTGCCAAGCGCTCAGGGTGGTTTATCCAGCTATAGGAAATGCTTCTAAACCCATGGTCACCATCAAGATTTTGATTACCAGGGGAATAGCATGCAAAAATGATCCGCTGGGCTCTTGTAAAAACTCAAACTCAACAACTTCTGGAAAAGAATACGTGGAAATGGAATATTCCAAAGTGTAGCTAGTCAATACTCCCTTCCACCAATTATCTATAGCATGGGTCCATGTTAGATCAACATCTTGCAAGTTCTGATATGTTTCTTTGGTCCAAGGGTGTGACTTATAATACCACCCCAATCTAGATGTATAAGCTGATAGCCATTCAAATAACTCTACTGGGAAACAATAGAAGAAGGTTTTGTATAACTCATGATAAAGAGTGTCCACCCATCTTCGTGTGTTAAACCCAGGTCTAGTATTGAATCTCTGAGTGAATTCATCCTCTATTATTTTAAACCAATCTTCAACACCTTCAAGTGTTAAGTGCTCCACCATCACTTTTTGCACAGATCATGATGTACGCCATGTTCCACTACAACTTCAAAAAGAGGTCCTGACAATGGAACCAAGATGTAGTCACTTTTGCACCCCACGAAGAACAAGAGAACCTCATGTGCACTAGCCTATCACCCAGTGGGTACTGGGTGATCATCTGAGGTGCATGAGAGGGAGATGAGTCTCTCTTTTATGTGAGTTTAGTGGAAGTCATAATCCATGATTCTGACTTAATGATTTAACAAACATGAAAATCTATAGAGCTCATAATGGCTTCTATACCCCTTCAGTCATAACAAAAACAAAGCATGCAATAGAATTAACTAGAACCAGGAAGTTGTAAATCCATAATTAGACTAACATTCAAGTAAGTTCATGATTATGAAAGATCAAAAGCATAGTGGGAACATGTAGATAATGCAGGAAGGAGATATTAACCTAAACACAGTGGTAACCTTATCACATACATTCATAGCATTACTCAAAAACATCATAGTGAGGCGGACCATAGTCATGCGCCATATCTGAATCCATACATGTATACTTACAAAATAAAAATTTTATTCCACATTTCCCCATTACATCATTCCTAGAATCATCTACCCAATTATCCTATAGCTTCTCATGGTAATTCTATAGAGCTTCACTACCTTACTTCCGTTCCTATTCTTTGCCAAGGGCATGCATATAAATAGGCCTCTGAGCTCTAACAAACTCTTCTGCAACCTCAGATCTGGCCCGAAGTGTTAAGGTGTGGATCACTCCAGGCGCATGCCTCTCCATGTCATAATTATATTTTTGGATCTTCCTATCACAAGGTATATTCCTCCCAGGACACCCTGTCTCTAGGTTGGAACCTTATCCAAATGAAACACGTTCTTCATGTGTTCTATCCAAAAGGCCAAAACGGCTAAGTCCCGAATTGTTCTTTACATGGCGTGCATGCCCTTAGTTCTCCAAGAAGCCTTTTGAATTCTTCCTTACGCACCTTTACTTGCATGCTCCCTCCAGCCTTGTATGCCTACGTGCCTTTAAGACTTGGAAGTTATATCAGGGGCCCAACATCAATCATTTCAGGATACAAGAAGGGAAGAGAAGATGGATCCTCACCGTCGCGTTGATAAGTCAAAGGTCCCAAGGAAATAGTGTTTATGAAAAAATATGTTTGGAGGAATGGATTCTAGGTCCATCGACTCCATTGGTGAGGGTGGTAAATAGGGTAAAGAAGGGTCATCATCCTCAATGAGTTCAATGTGGGCCTTCTTGGAAGATAGTTCAGAAAATCCAATACTACTATGGTCATTATGTTTACGAGTGGTACAAGGAATAACAGTGTGACAAACTTGATTGTAAAATCCAAAAATAAAACCTTTCCATACACATCGATGTAGGAAAGTGTGGGATAAGTGACAATTGGTGAGAGATTGGAGGTCAGCAGAAAAGGGTCAGGTTTGCGATGGTGGCTCGGGTGTATAGGTGGAAGTATCAAGTCCCCTATAGGTGAGATTGGTGTGAAGGTGGGAAGGACTGTAAAGAAGACATTCATTGATGTGATGATCATAACGAGGGTGTTGGTGAAGATTTCCATACTCTTTCGAACTAATGAATGTATTTAAATTGTATAGGTGATACTCTCCTAGAGTGAGGAATTAAAAAACACCTTCCAAGGGATCGGTGGTTGATATGTGGGTAGCTAGAATAGATGAAGTATTAGGGGTTTTCCTAGAGGTGGAATCGGTTGATTGAGAGGTAGATGGTTTAGCTGTGGAGGTTGTGGCAGTAGTAGGGATAGAAGAATCAAGTTCGGGAGAGGTGATTGCAACATTGGTGGATGGGGTCGTGGGTGAAGAAGAAGTGGTCATAGAAGTAGAGGCTTTAATGGGTAAAAGGACATCATTAGGTTGGTATAGCATAGTACAGGTTTTGAAAGATGATGGGTCAGCTGGGATGCTATAGTTATGCCCTTTGTGTTCAAATTTTAGGTAAAATTGTAGAGTTGAAGGATCACAACCCATGGCTCGGATCCAAGGTTGGAAAAACAAAAACTTATTCTAGAATTCCCCCTCTAGGACATAGAATAGTTCTGGGATAGTGCGGGGACATACACAGACATGGAGGATGATGTTACCTAGGGTAGAGCTCATGGCATCATTGAAGAAGCACAACATAACTGGGTTATTATTCATGTAGTTAACAGGTATGCACATTTGGTTGTACACATGGGAGGAAATGATGTTAATGCTAGCACCACCATCGATCATAACATGTTGTATGCATATATTATCGATGTAGATGGAAATGAAAAGAGTGGGATCAGGTTCATCAGATTAGAGAGGAGTGATCTCTTCATCTCAAAAGTTGAGAGTGGCCACTTGATGAGTAGGTGAAGGTATAAAGGAAGGTGGTGATTTAGTGAGAGTGACCATGTGATGAGGGGTAATGATGGAGGATATATGTGTAGGGTCATTTGGTAAAACCTCAATAGATTGAAGAACCTCCATGAGGGCCTATTGATGTGACTCATAGGTTTGGACGAGGTCATATAAAGACATTTTAAGCATCATGCGGTGCCTGACCCCATTGGAAATAGGATATGAGGGACATGGAATAATGACCTTAGGTGTGGGTGTAGATGGTATCCTGAGAACATGGTTACTTGATGGGTTGGTTTCATTTTCCTTTCCTTTTTTCTTCTGGGTACAGGTGGCAACTTGGATCATGTTGATTTGAGGGTGAGAGGTAGATGGAGAAGGTTTTCCATGCAATGTGTATTGTCAAACCCTTTTGGTTTGGGTTTGAGCGAGTCGTAAGGTTTAATAGGTGGTAATGTGATAACAAAAGTTTCAAGGAGGTTGGCTGGGATGATCATGTATGATCCTACCAGTGGATCACAATATGAGGTGAGTGTAAGTTTGGGTGGAATAATGGGTGATGAAGGTGTGAGAGATGTGATAATTATACCTTTGGTAAGCTTCATTTATCTTTGGTTTGGTTTGTACCTTCTTGGGTAAAGGAACAACAGGAGAAATGGTAATGGAGGGGGTAATAAGCTTGGCCATTTCAATTGTAACACCTTGAACTATTGTTACTTCCTCCTGAGCATTCAAGTGTTGATATATGATTTCTTCTGTATAAGGACATGTTCCTTTGGGTTGTGAAGTCATGCTTGATATGGTTTGTATCTCCTTTTCTCTTGAAGAAATTTGACTCAGCCTTGGATCAGTTGCATCGATCCAAGGAATGTTTTAAGCTTATTCAGGATGAACAAAATTTATGGACCTTACGAAAGTTACAAGGTCTGAATGAGTTTGAATGAAAAATTCCAGAGTTTAACTCAGGCTGATCATGATAAATTAAATTTGGTTCCAGATATCGTAACATCAGGAAGGCCTAGACCTTAAGCCAGGCAAGATGTTCTTGGGTATACAGTAAGCTTAATTAGCAATGCCAAATAGGATCCTTTACAGGAATGTTTTACCCTGTTTGGCTCTAATAATGATTGGTCCTACTTGGGAGACCTAGAATGGATTCGTTAAGGTTAATAACCTTAACCTAAACTATAACCTATAGGTTAAATAATTGCTAATCTAACCTAGCCCTAAACTATAAGCTTAATGCTCCTAAGGTTAGCTATACCTAGCACTATGGAAGTAAGACTAATGTCTTACCTTATGATCTAACCTATGTTTCTAACCTATCTTAACTAATGATAAGAATGGTGGGGGACTTACGAAGGGTCGTGAGTCAGGGGCGGTGGTTTCAATGGAATTTATGAGGGGGATAAGGATTGAAGGACTTGGGATGCTGTCAGATTTGGTGGAGGTTGCAAACGGCTATATGACCTGAAGTGGCAGTGTCACCAAGTATGGGAATGTTTGTTTGTTTTCTTTTGGCGATCACCAAATTTGGCGGTCGGTGGTAATGGAGAATAGGCGGGAAGATGGGAGTTAATGAAATTAATGAACTTCGGTTCCCGAGTGTGGATTGCTTTGGAAGGCATGCAAATGGAAATTTTTTTGGTTGTTTGGTTTTCCATGCATTCTGTTTTTCTCTCTGCTTGAGCACCGGTTCTTCGAACCAGTTGTCTACTCTGTGTCGCATGGAAACTTTGAGAATTTCTAGCTTCCTTCTCTATCGGGGAAAGTTTATAAGGCATGAAGGTAACAATTTATTGTTGTTTAATATATCGTGGAAGAAGAAGAGAAGGTGCGAGCACATTCAGAGGTCTTCTTCAGATTTTTAAGTGACACTATCAGGCATGATAGACCCTAACTTTAAAAAATCTTGCTTTCCTTCAAATGATTTCATTAAAAATACTTTGTTCAGGTGATCTTTACACAGTTGATTTGAAGCAATGTATTGGGTTCTTCTTTTCTTGTGGATTTAGGAATCCCTGGTTATGCGAAGACTCTGTTGAAATGTTTTGCTGTATTTATTTTATGGATTCATCTAGAGCCGAAGACCTTGTTGTGTTAGCATGTTGTTGAATCTTTGCTGAGTTTACTTATAGATTTGACTTCTATTAAAATGCTTGCTGTGTTTACATTTGGTTCAACTCTGTTGAAATGTGTGCTGGGATTACATACCAACATGACTCTATTGGAGTCCCTGCTGTGTTTTCGTATTGGTTCGAATTCTGTTGAAGTCTTTGCTGAGTTTATGTTATGGAAGTGACTTCTGTTGAAGTCCTTGCTGTGTTTATTTTTCTTATGAACTCGACTTCTGTTGAAGTCCTTTCCATGTTTTCATATTCGTTCGACTTCTGTTGAAGTCCCCATTGTGTTTACATTTTGGATTGACTTCTGTTGAAGTCCTTGTTGTGAATACATAGGGATTCGACTTCGGTATATGTTGTTCCTTGCTTCTTGATCGACTGAGGTAATGGATTCCTAACTGTACCATGTTAGACATTCTGCTGGGTGATTTCTTGATTGAGGATTGACATGAAAATAAATTGATATGTCTGATTTGGTTGGTTTAGTGATTATCATTTGGTCGTATGAGCTCTTTTTGTTTCTTGATAGCTTCAGGTGAATATATAGATGGATTTAGAGGAAACTGTAATTCCTTCTATATAGCTCGACTGGTTTAGAGGCATGCGTATGTAATATGTTGATTTCAAGTCTGTACCTCTGTAGAAAAGGGTCTGGATGGTCAATGGTTATGGGTTCTGTAAGGAATGAAGTATTTAGTTTAATTGTGTTTTCTTTATGATTTTACTTGGTTTGTGGGAAAACAGTTTGACTGGGAGAAATCTTTCTTTGGGGAAACTCTGTTCCCTAACAGCATATGGGAAATTTTAGATCTGTATGGATGGAAATCAATTTTTATACTAGAATATGAATGACTTCGTGATGTTGCCTGTAGTGACCTTTTAAACGGTTCTACTGGTTTGGGAACTAATGGTAAACTTGGGAGTTGATTTCTTGCTTTCTTTCTCCCCTAAATGAATTCAAGATTGATTGTATATGTTTTGCTCCTGGAAAGTTGGTACTGTCCTGAACTTGTTTGGATTGGAGATCTGAATACCTCTGTTCTTTCTCTTAGATTGTAAAGTATATGTTGATATAGAGCTTCTTGAATAGGAAAATATTCTCTCCCTTTTCTGGAAAGTATGTGTGCTCTTTTCTTTTGTATCTCTATGTGAACCCTACGGTACCAGCATAAGAAGAATAGATTGTTAAATTTGTAAAAGAGACTGGTAAGTACTGACTCTTGACCAGAGTCTTCTTTCCTTACCAACATTTATATTATTACCTTGGTTGAGTTATTCAGTTATCCACTTTTATAAAATAGTATTGTAGTATAAGTGGTATACTTATTATTGTCATTGAAATAATGCTATGAGTATAAAGGAATTCACGTCAGTTGAATTTGCTGGAAGTTATAATCTGTCTTTGCTTGAATTGTTAAATGCACATTATCGAATACACGTACTGATAGGAATTCATTCTTGAATGGAGTAATTTTGTTGGATTATTACTGTCCTCGGTTTTCAGATGGATGGATATTGTGGTTTCATTTGTTTCTTCATAGTCTATATTTATATATAGGAAGAATCATCTGAAAAATATTTATGTTTAACTGGTAGTTATAATATGAGATATGTGTTAAAGTTATATTAGAATTGTAGAAAGATGATTAGCCTGATTCATGTTTAAGGATTTGAAGATTTGATTTCATTTGAACAAGTTGTTTAATGAGAACAATTGGTGGAATGTAATTGTTTTAAGAATTAGTGCTTATCATGCTCAGTTCACCGAATTGACCTGTGTTAGTAATTTTTGTAGATGGTCATCGTAAGTGGTAAAGGCACGCAGATCTGATATGATGCTCAGATTGTTTAATCTAGTTTTATGATGAATTCCAACTTGATTTCTCTATTTGTACTATATGAAGAAAGTTGTTCTTTTACTGTTGAGTGTTGTATCAAATATGCTGAAGTGCATAAGTTGTAATTGTATGGCTTGGAAATAAATGAAAAAGGGAAAAATGTTACTTATGTGGCTGCATTTTTAATTGATGGATTGATCTTCTTAGGTTCGATTGATTTTAAGTGCATTTTTATTATTTTATACCATAGAGTTATTTGGATTCTCTAAGTAGGCCTTGTAAATATTATGTGACTGAATACTTCGTGAATGATTAGTAATTCTTTTATGTTATGAATAAGGATAAATTGGAAATTAGTCCACTATTTTCGAGAAGTTAAGGTTAAACTACACCTCAATAAGTAGCTGAAACAGGAAGAGTAATCTATTACTCCCTATCCATGATCTAAGTCAAGACAACGTAACTGATGATTTTAAATCACTATATCTCAATAACAATAAGTAAGATATATTTCAGTCTTGAGAACTGATATAAACTCATATGGGTATAGTTAGCATCCTTATGAGAGGACTTAGGGCTACTGCCCAATTTTTTTGATTAAGATTATTGTGAATCAATGATCTCCTTCACGAGATCTAAAATCTTATTAAACTTCTCTCTGTGAAATGGATCTTAATTAAGTAAGGCAACTCAAAGGTGAGGAACCCAGGGGTTGGGTAAAGACTACCCAGATAGGAGAGTCTTAAAATTTAATTTCAACTCAACTTAAGTAACTCCTTGAAGTTATGTAAATCTTTTTGAGGCGGTTTGTAGGATGTCGACACATGTCAACTGTAGGGTTGTACCTTCGAGAAGATTAGGATCTTCACGAGGATACAATAATGTAGGTGACCTTTGGCGACACCCTTTACATTGATCATTAAGATTTACACCTTAAAATCAAACAAGTTTTTACTCTGGGATTGGTTAGGAACATGGTCATGTTATGAGGCTGCCCTTGGAGACTCAGGGTACCTTGACACATAGGGTTAACTAGGGTTGACCCAGTATGTCAGCTTACCCTAGTCCTTGAGAGCATCCTTATAACGTTTTTTATGTTATTAATCCGTTCCTGAGTGAATGAATTGGGACAGGGGAGGCTGACAGAAGTCAATATAAGACATTCTATTTAACGTCAGAGTGGAGTGAAGGACGTATTCCAGATTGACGAGTATGTCGTCAAGGAATACGAGACATGAACAGTATGTTTCAAATCTTTGGCCAAATTATCGCAAGCTGTTGATTGCGTTGTCCTATGTCACCTAGTCTAAGGGACGTGATGCCGATGAATAATGGTAAAAATTATTCAGATAGGTTCCTTGGATAGAGCATTGTGAAATCTCATATTAGGGAAGAGAACCGCAAGAGTGAAGTGTTAAAATAAAAACGCCAACTCTATGATACTCATGAATAGATCGGTAGATCAATGAGTCATGGAATGAATAGATCGGTGGTACACCGAGTCATTACAGCTACATATGGTTATCTGTTATAAGAATGATTGTTATGATCTTTGAGTTCTAAATTATGTATTTAGAACTAGAAAGCACTTATCAAACAAAAAATTCTTGTTCTAATATGTTAAAATGGGAATGTTACATCTTGGTATCAGAGCTGAAGGTTGCAGCTCTTGGACCTATTGTGTCCATAATCTGATAAAAACCTGAATTTTCTTGTAACAGAAAATGGTTAGAACAAGATGGAATGTTTCGAATAATGCTCCACCAAGGGAAGGGGCAGCAACAACCCAAAAAATTGATGAGATCCTTGCTGCCCTATTGGACACAAGAGATCATTTAGCTGTACTTGAACAACAAGTAATGGGAAATGAGGAGGATGAAGAAGCTGGTAACGACAATCAGCTACCTCCTTAGGACAACCCCAATATGGGTGTTGGTAATAACACTAGAAATGTACCTGTCCAACTAGAAAACAAAAAGGCCAGGTTGGCAGCGGAACTCACTAATGATATAAAAAGGATAAGTCCACCTAAATATGATGGCACCACATTAGGAGATGGAGATGAGAATTGGCTCAGTGAAATGGAGAATTACTTTGCAATAAGAAATTTCTCTGAGGAAACCAGAGCTATTTGGGGAGCCTATCAGCTTTCCCATGAAGCATCTTCATGGTGGAACAGCTGTAAAGCTGAGCTAAATATTGATGAGACCAATATCACTTGGGATCAATTTAAAGGCTATTTTAGGCAACGTTGGCTGCCACAACTTTTCTATGATAAAAAAATAACAGAATTCTAGAACTTAGCTCAAGGGAAGCTAACGGTAACTGAATACTGGGAGCGGTTTACAAAACTCCTCAAGTATGTACCACAATATCAAACTGACGAGAAGTTTAGAATACAGAAATTTATCATGGGACTAAATCCCGTGATAGGAGGAGAGGTCGATGTTCACAGCCCAACCACTATGGAAGGGGTTGTTGAAAAGGCCATAAGGCAAGAACAGAAATTAAAGGCTATTTCTGCTCATAAAGAGGAAGTGCGTAAGAAGATTGCAAACCCTTCTTAAACTTCACTTGCACCCAAGAAGGGGCCATGGAAAAAGTTTGGAAACAGAAGTAAGTTTCCAGTGGATAATAGTAAGAAAACGATAGTGAATAAGCCTGCTAGAAATGTAAGGTATAGTTTTGCCAAAAATTACAACAATGGGCATAAGCCCTATGGAGGACAACGTGATAATTTTAAGGCTGGAAGTACTTTTGAGCCTAAAAAGGGACCTGTAGGAGGCTGCTATAATTGTGGCAAAGACCACTACACAAATCAGTGCCCTTTGAAGAAGGATGATCGTAATCAGCAGCATAAGATACATGCTGCAGTAGAAGACAAGCAAGCTGAAAAGCAAGTGACACCTATAGAAGTTCCAGGTAAGTTATTTGGCATACCTGTCACTATTATTTTTGATACAGGAGCTACTGAATGTTTTATTTCTAGTAAACTTGCTTCTAAACTTAAAATAAAAGCTGGAAAAATGGATAAATCTTGGACTGTACAGTATGGTAATAACTCTGTTCATACAGTGAGTATGTGTCTTTTTGGGGCAGTCCTTGACTTACCTAAATTTTCCACGGAAGTTGACCTCTATGTTACACCTTTGGGATCCTATGACATTGTCATCGGTGTCAATTGGTTAGCTAACCATAAAGCAAAAGTAGACTGCTTTGAAAAGAATATAATATGTTTAGATGATTGGCTGAAAGTAGCAGAGATTCAAGGTGTGAAACAGGAAATTTCAGTTAGAAAACTATTAGCTATGCAACTTAAAAAGACTAAAAACAAAGGATGTACCTCATATGCAGTAAAGATATCTGAATTTTCAGAAGAAGATGGTGATTCCATGAAATGATTCCCACTGTTGCAAAGTTTCAAGGATGTATTTTCAGAGGAATTACCAGGTTTACCACCCAAGAGGGAATTTGATTTCACGATTGAAATCAAACCAGGGACGGAACCTATTTCTAAGGCACCTTATCAGATGACTACTACAGATTTAGTCGAGCTTAAGGCACAATTGCAAGAAATTTTGTCTAAGGGTTTGATTAGACCAAGTGTTTCACCTTGGGGAGCGCCAGTAATATTTGTAAAAAAGAAAGACGGAACACTTAGACTATGTATTGATTATCGGATGTTGAACAAAGCAACAATTAAGAATAGATACCCACTTCCAAGGATTGATGATCTATTTGATCAGATGCGTGGAGCAGTGGTTTATTCCAAGATAGATCTTCAATCTGGTTATCATCAATTAAGGATTAGAGAAGAAGATATTCATAAAACAACTTTCCAAACCAGGTACAGACATTATGAGTTCATGGTTTTACCCTTTGGATTAACTAATGCACCCGTAGCTTTTATGAACTTAATGAATAATATCTTTCAAGAATATTTGGAAAAGTTTGTGCTTGTATTCTTGGATGATATTCTCATATATTCTAAAAGTTTCGAAGAGCACAATGAGCATTTGAAGATAGTTTTGGAAATATTGAAAAAAATAAAGTTGTACGGTAAGTTATCCAAATGTTCTTTCTTTGATACTGAAGTTCATTATTTGGGTCATGTCATTAGTAAAGAGGGAATTGCAGTAGATCCTTCAAAAATAGTGTCAATAACCAAGTGGCCTACACCAAATAATGTACATGAAGTAAGAAGCTTCATGGGTCTTGCTGGTTATTATAGAAAATTTGTAAAGGATTTTTCTAAAGTGGCTGCACCGATAAATTCATTGCAGAAGAAGGATAAGAAATTTATTTGGAATGATAAGTGTGAAACTACTTTCAAAAGTTTTAAAATCCAGTTGACTTCAGCACCTATATTAGCTGTACCAGACCCTAATGGGAACTTTACTGTTGTAATGGATGCTTCTGGGGAAGGCTTTGGAGGTGTTTTGTTACAAAATGATCAAGTCATAGCATATGAAAGTAGAAAACTTAAGTTACATGAGATGAATTATGCCCATCATGATGTAGAGCTTGCTGCAATTGTTCATGCGCTTCAAGTATGGAGGCACTATTTACTTGGGAAACCTTTTGAGTTGAAAACTAATCACTTAGGGCTGAAATATATTTTCACTCAGCCTAATCTAAATGCAAGACAATGAAGGTGGTTAGAGTTTTTATCTCAATATGATTTTGATATTAGCTACATCAAAGGGAAAGAGAATAGAGTAGTGGATGCTTTAAGTCGAAGGAAGCACATTTCTCCTCTTATAACATTAAGAACTCAGTTTAAAGATGAGGTAAAAAGTGCCTCAGAATATGATATATACTTTCAGCAAGTAAAAGCAGCACTTGCTGCAGAACCAAAGGATGAAAGGTATAAAGGTTTTCATTTTGATAATGAAGGAATCTTACGTTATGAAAACAGGGTATATGTACCTTTGTTAAACGATTTGAAAAAGAAATTGTTAGTTGAATTTCATAATTCACCCTTCTTTGGACACCCGAGTATCAAAAAAATGCTTGTTGATCTAAAACAACAATACTTTTGGAAAGGTATGAAAAAGGATGTTATTGAATTTGTGACTCATTGTCTGGAATGTCAACGGGTTAAGGTAGAACACATGCACCCTTCTGGACTATTATATCCCCATAGCATACCACAGTATAAATGGAAAGTAATAAGCATGGACTTTGTACAAGGGTTGCCTATGTCAAGAAATAAACATGATGTTATCTTGGTAGTTGTAGACAAACTAACAAAGGTAGCTCATTTCATCGCTGGAAATATGAAGGATGATTCTCCAGTGTTAGCAAAAAGATTCATGCCCAAATTTTTCAGGTTGCATGGAGTACCAGAATTGATTATATCTGACAGGGATCCTAGAATGACATCAAGATTTTGGCAAACGCTTAATACAGCTCTTGGAACAAAACTAAACTTCAGTTCTACATATCATCCGGAAACGGATGGACAAACTGAGAGAGTAAATCAAGTGTTGGAAGATATGTTGCAAATATATTGCATGGATCAACAGTATAAATGGGAAGAATATCTTCCATTAGTCGAGTTCGCATACAACAACACTTATCACTCATCTCTTAAAATGGCACCTTTTGAGGCACTTTATGGAAGAAAGTACAGAACCCCTATTAGTTGGGATAGTATTGAGGACAGAGTGGTAATTGGGCCAGAAATCCTCACTGAAATGGAACAACAAGTTAAGATGATTCGTGAACGATTGAAGGAAGTAGCAGATAGGCAGAAGAGATATGATGAACTAAAGCGGGTTGATTGAAATTTTGAACTTGGTGAAAAAGTTTTTCTTCGTGTTAAACCCAGAAAGAGTTCTATAACTTTTGGCAAGGCTGCCAAGTTGTCACCTCGTTACGTGGGACCTTTCGAAATTGTCGAAATAATCAATCCTGTAGCTTATCGATTAGCATTACCACCTGCTTTGTATTGCATGCATGATGTTTTCCATATTTCTTTGCTTAAGAAATACGTTTCAGACTTGTCACATGTTTTAAATTGGAATTCCTTGCAGGTCCAAGACCTAGGAATAATCGTGGTTAAACCCACATGAGTTCTAGAAACTCGCCAATTGCATTTGAGAAATCGTGAAATACAGCAATGTAAGGTCCAGTGGGACCAGTTTAATGAAGAGAGTGGAACTTAGGAAAATCTGGAAGAGATGAAAGTTACTTTTCCCTTTCTTTTTGAACAGAATGGAATCTGTTGACAAAAAAATTTAAATATTATGAACTTATCTTTTTCAAGTCTTTATGAAAGCCAGCTTGAGGCAAACATTATTCAGGTTGAATAAATTGTATCATGACATTGATTTTAGAAATAATTCATGTTGGAATTGGTATTTTGTATTGTGAACTAATAAATTGGTTGACCTGAAGGTAAATCAAAATATGTAATCATCGAGATGATGAATCTTTTAGGAGGGAAGCATGTAACACCCTGAACTATTGTTACTTCCTCCTGAGCATTCAAGTGTTGATATATGATTTCTTCTATATAAGAACATGTTCCTTTGGGTTATGAAGTCATGCTTGATATTGATTCTATCTCCTTTTCTCTTGAAGATCTTTGACTCAGCCTTGGATCAGTTGCATCGATTCAAGGAATGTTTTAAGCTTATTCAGGATGAACAAAATTTATGGACCTTATGAAAGTTACAAGGTCTGAATGAGTTTGAATGAACAATTTCAGAGTTTAACTCAAGTTGATCATGATAAATGAAATTTGGTTCCAGATATCGTAACATCAGGAAGGCCTAGACCTTAAGCCAGGTACGATGTTCTTGGGTATACAGTAAGCTTAATTAGCAATGCCAGATAGGATCCTTTATAAGAATGTTTTACCCTGTTTGGCTCTAATACTGATTGGTCCTACTTGGGAGACCTAGATTTGATTCGTTAAGGTTAATAACCTTAACCTAAACTATAACCTATTGGTTAAATAATTGGTAATCTAACCTAGCCCTAAACTATAAGCTTAATGCTCCTAAGGTTAGCTACACCTAGCACTATGGAAGTAAGACTAATGTCTTACCTTATGATCTAACCTATGTTTCTAACCTATCTTAACTAATGATAAGAATAGAGGGGGACCTATAAAGGGGCGCGAGTCATGGGTGGTGGTTTCCATGGCATTTATGAGGGGGATAAGGATTGAAGGACTTGGGATGCTATCCGATTTGGCGGAGGTTGCAAATGGCTATATGACCTGACGTGGAAGTATCACCAAGTATGGGAATGTTTGTTTGTTTTATTTTGGCAATCACCAACTTTAGCAGTTGGTGGAAATGGAGAATAGGTGGGAAGATGGGAGTTAATGCAATTAATGAACTTCGGTTCCCGAGTGCGGATTTCTTGGGAAGGCATGCAAATGGAAAATTGTTTGGTTTTTTGGTTTTCCATGCATTGCGTTTTTCTCTCTGCTTGAGCATTGGTTATTTGAACCAGTCGTCTACTTTGTGTTGCATGGCAGCTTTGAGAATTTATAGCTTCCTTATCTGACGGGGAAAGTTTATAAGGCATGAAGGTAACAATTTATTGCTGTTTAATCTATCATGGAAGAAGAAGAGAAGGTGCGAGCACATTCAGAGGTATTCTTCGGATTTTTAAGCGACACTATCAGGCATGATAGGCCCTAACTTTTAAAAATATTGCTTTCCTTCAAATGCTTTCATTAAAACAACTCTGTTCAGGTGATCTTTGCACAGTTGGTTTTAAGCAATGTATTGGGTTCTTCTTTTCTTGTGGATTTAGGAATCCCTGGTTATGAGAAGACTCTGTTGAAATGTTTTGCTGTATTTATTTTATGGATTCATCTTCGGCTGAAGACCTTGCTGTGTTAGCATGTTATTGAACTTTTGTTGAATCTTTGCTAAGTATACTTATAGATTTGACTTGTGTTAAAATGCTTGTTGTGTTTACATTTGGTTCGACTCTGTTGAAATGTGTGCTGGGATTACATACAAACACGACTCTATATGAGTCCCTGCTGTGTTTTCATATTGGTTCGACTTCTGTTGAAGTCTTTTCTCAGTTTATGTTATCGAAGCGACTTCTGTTGAAGTCCTTACTGTGTTTGTTTTTCTTATGAACTCGACTTTTGTTGAAGTCCTTGCCGTGTTTTCATATTCATTCGACTTCTATTGAAGTCCCCGTTGTGTTTACATTTTGGATTGACTTCTGTTGAAGTCCTTGTTGTGAATACATAGGGATTCAACTTCGGTATATGTTGTTCCTTGCTTCTTGATCGACTGAGGTAATGGATTCCTAACTGTACCATGTTAGACATTCTGCTGGGTGATTTCTTGATTGAGGATTGACATGAAAATAAATTGATGTGTCTTATTTGGTTGGTTTAGTGATTATCCTTTGGTCGTATGAGCTCTTTTTTTTTCTTGATAGCTTCAGGTGAATATATAGATGGATTTAGAGGAAATTGTAATTCCTTCTATAGAGCTCGACTGGTTTAGAGGCATGCGTATGTAATATGTTGATTTCAAGTATGTACCTCTTCAGAAAAGGGTCTGGATGGTCAATGGTTATGGGTTCTGTAAGGAATGAAGTATTTAGTTTAATTGTGTTTTCTTTATAATTTTACTTGGTTTATGGGAACACAGTCTGACTGGGATAAATCTTGCTTTTGCGAAACTTTGTTCCCTAACAGCGTATGGAAAATTTTAGATCTGTATGGATGGAAATCAATTTTTATACTAGAATATGAATGACTTCGTGATATTGCCTGTAGCGACCTTTTAAACGGTTCTACCGGTTTGGGAACTAATGGTAAACTTGGGAGTTGATTTCTTTCTTTCTTTCTCCCCTAAATGAATTCAAGATTGATTGTATATGTTTTGCTCCTAGAAAGTTGGTACTGTCCTGAACTTGTTTGGATTGGATTCTGAATGCCTCTGTTCTTTCTCTTAGATTGTAAAGTATATGTTGATATAGAGCTTCTTGAATAGGAAAATATTCTCTCCCTTGTCTGGAAAGTATGTGTGCTCTTTTCTTTTATATCTCTATGTGAACCCTACGGTACGGGCATGAGAAGAATAGATTGTTGAATTTGTAAAAAGAGACTAGTAAGTACTAACTCTTGACCAGAGTCTTCTTTC
The DNA here is from genome assembly GCA_019776745.2 of Taxus chinensis. Classification (NCBI taxonomy): domain Eukaryota; kingdom Viridiplantae; phylum Streptophyta; class Pinopsida; order Cupressales; family Taxaceae; genus Taxus; species Taxus chinensis. Next base: position 909,360,453 of record CM034149.1, on the reverse strand, counting down.
CTTACCAATGGTTATATTATTACCTTGGTTGTAACACTCTGAACTATTATTACTTCCTCCTGAGCATTCAAGTGTTGATATATTATTTCTTCTGTAAAAGGATGTGTTCCTTTGATTGTGAAGTCATGCTTGATATGGACTGTATCTTCTTTACAATTGAAGATCTTTGACTGAGTCAGAATATGATTGGACTCTTTTATTTCTTTCATTTTTCACCTGAGTTTAATCTGATCTCGGAATGAATTGTGGATTTATCCATCTATAAGACTCAGCCTTGGAGTAGTGGCATTCATCCAAGAGATGCTTTAAGTTTATTCGGGATGAACAAAAATTATAGACCTTACGTAGGTTGCAAGGTCTGAATGCGTTGAATAAGCTATTCCGGAGTCTAACTCAGGCTGATCATGTTAAATGAATTGGTTCTCGATATCGTAATATCAGGAAGGTCTTGATCGTGGGCTAGGTAATAAATTCAGATACATTTATACTACTAGCTTATTATCAGTGCTGGATTGAATCCATTATGGGAATGTATATCTGTAGGTTCTTATTCTGAACATTCTAAATGTTAGACCTAAACTGGATTTATTAAGGTTAATAACCTATGGGTTGGATTAGTGTTAATCTAACCTAGCCCTAAGCTATAAGCTAAAAGTTCCTAAAGTTAGCAACCTATCACTAAGGAAGTTAGACTAAGTATCATCTTATGATCTAACCTATGTTTCTAACCTAACTAATGTTAGTGGAGGAAGGGGACCTATAAAGGGGTGCGAGCCATGGGTGGTAGCTTCTATGGCATTAAATGAAGGAGATAAGCATGAAGGACAAGGAATTAGTGGAGGTTTCAAATGGCCATCGAGGCCGACATGGAAAAGTCACCAAATTTAGAAATGGTCTTTGATTTGCATTTGTCCATCGCCAACTATGGCGGTCGGTGGCAATGGAGATTGAGCGGGAATTTTGGAGTTAATGCAATTAATGAACTCAGTCTCCAAGCTCGGATTTCTCGAGAAGACATGCAAAATGGAAAACTGGTTGTTTATTTTGTTTTTCATACGCTCCAGGTTTCCCTCTGTTTGATCACTGGTTCTTCGCACCAGTCTACTTGGTGTTGCATGGCAACTATGAGAATAACTAGCTCTTTTCTCTGTCAAGGAAAGTTTATAAGGCATGGAGATAACAAATTATTGTTGTTGAATCTAACATGGAAAAAGAGGAGAAGGCTCGAGCTCTTTCAAAGGTCTTCTTCAGATTTTTAAGCAACATTACCAGGCATGTTAGGCCCTATATCGTAACATCAGGAAGGCCTAGACCTTAAGCCAGGTAAGATGTTCTCGGGTATATAGTAAGCTTAATTAGCAATGCCAGATAGGATCCTTTATAAAAATGTTTTACCCTGTTTGGCTCTAATACTGATTGGTCCTACTTGGGAGACCTAGACTGGATTCGTTAAGGTTAATAACCTTAACCTAAACTATAACCTATAGGTTAAATAATTGCTAATCTAACCTAGCCCTAAACTATAAGCTTAATGCTCCTAAGGTTAGCTACACCTATCACTATGGAAGTAAGACTAATGTCTTACCTTATGATATAACCTATGTTTCTAACCTATCTTAACTAATGATAAGAATGGTGGGGGACTTATGAAGGGGCGTGAGTCATGGGCGGTGGTTTCCATGGAATTTATGAGGGGGATAAGGATTGAAGGACTTGGGATGCTGTCAGATTTGGTGGAGGTTGCAAACGGCTATATGACCTGACGTGGCAGTGTCACCAAGTATGGGAATGTTTGTTTGTTTTCTTTTGGCGATCACCAAATTTGGCGGTCGGTGGCAATGGAGAATAGGCAGGAAGATGGGAGTTAATGCAATTAATGAACTTCGGTTCCTGAGTGTGGATTGCTTTGGAAGGCATGCAAATGGAAAATTGTTTGGTTGTTTGTTTTTCCATGCATTCTGTTTTTCTCTCTGCTTGAGCGCTGGTTCTTCGAACCAGTCGTCTACTCTGTGTTGCATGGAAACTTTGAGAATTTCTAGCTTCCTTCTCTATCGGGGAAAGTTTATAAGGCATGAAGGTAACAATTTATTGTTGTTTAATCTATCGTGGAAGAAGAAGAGAAGGTGCGAGCACATTCAGAGGTCTTCTTCAGATTTTTAAGTGACACTATCAGGCATGATAGGCCCAAACTTTAAAAAATCTTGCTTTCCTTCAAATGCTTTCATTAAAAATACTTTGTTCAGGTGATCTTTACATAGTTGGTTTGAAGCAATGTATTGGGTTCTTCTTTTCTTGTGGATTTAGGAATCCCTGGTTATGTGAAGACTCTGTTGAAATGTTTTGTTGTATTTATTTTATGGATTCATCTTCAGCCGAAGACCTTGTTGTGTTAGCATGTTGTTGAACTTTTGTTGAATCTTTGCTGAGTTTACTTATAGATTTGACTTCTGTTAAAATTCTTGCTGTGTTTACATTTGGTTCAACTCTGTTGAAATGTGTGCTGGGATTACATACGAACATGACTCTATTGGAGTCCCTGCTGTGTTTTCATATTGGTTCGAATTCTGTTGAAGTCTTTGCTGAGTTTATGTTATGGAAGTGACTTCTGTTGAAGTCCTTGCTGTGTTTATTTTTCTTATGAACTCGACTTCTGTTGAAGTCCTTTCCATGTTTTCATATTCGTTCAACTTCTGTTGAAGTCCCCATTGTGTTTACATTTTGGATTGACTTCTGTTGAAGTCCTTGTTGTGAATACATAGGGATTCGACTTCGGTATATGTTGTTCCTTGCTTCTTGATCGACTGAGGTAATGGATTCCTAATTGTACCATGTTAGACATTCTGTTGGGTGATTTCTTGATTGAGGATTGACATGAAAATAAATTGATGTCTTATTTGGTTGGTTTAGTGATTATCATTTGGTCGTATGAGCTCTTTTTGTTTCTTGATAGCTTCAGGTGAATATATAGATTGATTTAGAGGAAATTGTAATTCCTTCTATAGAGCTCGACTGGTTTAGAGGCATGCATATGTAATATGTTGATTTCAAGTCTGTACCTATGTAGAAAAGGGTCTGGATTGTCAATGGTTATGGTTTCTGTAAGGAATGAAGTATTTAGTTTAATTGTGTTTTCTTTATGATTTTACTCGGTTTGTGGGAAAACAGTTTGACTGGGAGAAATCTTGCTTTGGGGAAACTCTGTTCCCTAACAGCGTATGGGAAATTTTAGATCTGTATGGATGGAAATCAGTTTTTATACTAGAATATGAATGACTTTGTGATGTTTCCTGTAGCGACCTTTTAAACGGTTCTACCGGTTTGGGAAATAATGGTAAACTTGGGAGTTGATTTCTTGATTTCTTTCTCCCCTAAATGAATTCAAGATTGATTGTATATGTTTTGCTCCTGGAAAGTTGGTACTGTCCTAAACTTGTTTGGATTGGAGATCTGAATACCTCTATTCTTTCTCTTAGATTGTAAAGTATATGTTGATATAGAGCTTCTTGAATAGGAAAATATTCTCTCCCTTTTCTGGAAAGTATGTGTGCTCTTTTCTTTTGTATCTCTATGTGAACCCTACGGTACCAGCATAAGAAGAATAGATTGTTAAATTTGTAAAAAGAGACTGGTAAGTACTGACTCTTGACCAGAGTCTTCTTTCCTTACCAACATTTATATTATTACCTTGGTTGAGTTATTCTGTTATCCACTTTTATAAAATAGTATTGTAGTATAAGTGGTATACTTATTATTGTCATTGAAATAATGCTATGAGTATAAAGGAATTCACGTCAGTTGAATTTGCTAGAAGTTATAATCTGTCTTTGCTTGAATTGTTAAATGCACATTGTCGAATACACGTAATGATAGGAATTCATTCTTGAATGGAGTAATTTTGTTGGATTATTACTGTCCTCGGTTTTCAGATGGATGGATATTGTGGTTTCATTTGTTTCTTCATAGTCTATATTTATATATAGGAAGAATCATCTGAAAAATATTTATGTTTAACTGGTAGTTATAATATGAGATATGTGTTAAAGTTATATTAGAATTGTAGAAAGATGATTAGCCTGATTCATGTTTAAGGATTTGAAGATTTGATTTCATTTGAACAGGTTGTTTAATGAGAACAATTGGTGGAATGCAATTGTTTTAAAAATTATTGCTTATCATGCTCAGTTCACCGAACTGACCTGTGTTAGCAATTTTTGCAGATGGTCATCGTAAGTGGTAAAGGCACGCAGATCTGATATGATGCTCAGATTGTTTAATCTGGTTTTATGATGAATTCCAACTTGATTTCTCTATTTGTACTATATGAAGAAAGTTGTTCTTTTACTGTTGAGTGTTGTATCAAATATGCTGAAGTGCATAAGTTGTAATTGTATGGCTTGGAAATAAATGAAAAAGGGAAAAATGTTACTTATGTGGCTGCATTTTTAATTGATGGATTGATCTTCTTAGGTTCGATTGATTTTAAGTGCATTTTTATTATTTTATACCATAGAGTTATTTGGATTCTCTAAGTAGGCCTTGTAAATATTATGTGACTGAATACTTCGTGAATGATTAGTAATTCTTTTATGTTATGAATAAGGCTGAATTGGAAATTAGTCCACTATTTTCGAGAAGTTAAGGTTAAACTACACCTCAATAGGTAGCTGAAACAGGAAGAGTAATCTATTACTCCCTATCCATGATCTAAGTCAAGACAACGTAACTGATGATTTTAAATCATTATATCTTAATAACAATAAGTAAGATATATTTCAGTCTTGAGAACTGATATAAACTCATATGGGTATAGTTAGCACTCTTATGAGAGGACTTAGGGCTACTACCTAATTTCGTTGATTAAGATTATTGTGAATCAATGATCTCCTTGACGAGATCTAAAATCTTATTAAACTTCTCTCTGTGAAATGGATCTTAATTAAGTAAGGCAACTCAAAGGTGAGGAACCCAGGGGTTGGGTAAAGACTACCCAGATAGGAGAGTCTTAAAATTTAATTTCAACTCAACTTAAGTAACTCCTTGAAGTTATGTAAATCTTTCCGAGGTGGTTTGTAGGATTTTGACACATGTCAACTGTAGGGTTGTACCTTCGAGAAGATTAGGATCTTCACGAGGATACAATAATGTAGGTGACCTTTGGCGACACCCTTTACATTGATCGTTAAGATTTAAACCTTAAAATCAAACAAGTTTTTACTCTGGGATTGGTTAGGAACATGGTCATGTTATGAGGCTGCCCTTGGAGACTCGGGGTACCTTGACACATAGGGTTAACTAGGGTTGACCTAGTATGTCAGCTTACCCTAGTCCTTGAGAGCATCCTTATAACGTTTTTTATGTTATTAATCCGTTCCTGAGTGAATGACTTGGGACAGGGGAGGCTGACAGAAGTCAGTATAAGACATTCTATTTAACGTCAGAGTGGGGTGAAGGACGTATTCCAGATTGACGAGTATGCCGTCAAGGAATACGAGACATGAACAGTATGTTTCAAATATTTGGCCAATGTATCGCAAGCTGCTGATTGCGTTGTCCTATGTCACCTAGTCTGAGGGACGTGATGCTGATGAATAATGGTAAAAATTATTCAGATAGGTTCCTTGGACAGAGCATTTTGAAATCTCAGATTAGGGAAGAGAACAGCAAGAGTGAAGTGTTAAAATAAAAATGCCAACTCTATGATACTCATGAATAGATCGGTAGATCAATGAGTCATGGAATGAATAGATCGGTGGTACACCAAGTCATTATAGCTACATATGGTTATCTGTTATAAGAATGATTGTTATGATCTGTGAGTTCTAAATTATGTATTTAGAACTAGAAAGCACTTATCAAAAAAAAAATTCTTGTTCTAATATGTTAAAATGGGAATGTTACATCTAGGTATCAGAGCTGAAGGTTGAAGCTCTTGGACCTATTGTGTCCATAATCTGATAAAAACCTGAATTTTCTTGTAACAGAAAATGGTTACAACAAGATGGAATGTTTCGAATAATGCTCCACCAGGGGAAGGGGCAGCAAACACCCAAAACCTTGATGAGATCCTTGCTACCCTATTGGACACAAGAGATCATTTGGCTGTACTTGAACAGCAAGTAATGGGAAATGAGGAGGATGAAGAAGCTGGTAATGAAAATAAGCTACCTCCTGAGGACAACCCCAATATGGGTGTTGGTAATAACACTAGAAATGTACCTGTCCAACCAGAAAACAAAAAGGCCAGGTTGGGAGCGGAACTCACTAATGATATAAAAAGGATGAGTCCACCTAAATATGATGGCACCACATTAGGAGATGGAGCTGAGAACTGGCTCAGCGAAATGGAGAATTAATTTGCAATAAGAAATTTCTCTGAGGAAACCAGAGCTATTTGGGGAGCCTATCAGCTTTCCCATGAAGCATCTTCATGGTGGAACAGCTGTAAAGCTGAGCTAAATATTGATGAGACCAATATCACTTGGGATCAATTTAAAGGCTATTTTAGGCAACGTTGGCTGCCACAACTTTTCTATGATAAAAAAATGACAGAATTCTAGAACTTAGCTCAAGGGAAGCTAACGGTAACTGAATACTGGGAGCGGTTTACAAAACTCCTCAAGTATGTACCACAATATCAAACTGACGAGAAGTTTAGAATACGGAAATTTATCATGGGACTAAATCCCGTGATAGGAGGAGAGGTCGATGTTCACAGCCCAACCACTATGGAAGGGGTTGTTGAAAAGGCCATAAGGCAAGAACGGAAATTAAAGGCTATTTCTGCTCATAAAGAGGAAGTGTGTAAGAAGATTGCAAACCCTTCTTCAACTTCACTTGCACCCAAGAAGGGGCCATGGAAAAAGTTTGGAAACAGAAGTAAGTTTCCAGTGGAAAATAGTAAGAAAACGATAGCAAATAAGACTGCTAGAAATGTAAGGTATAGTTTTGCCAAAAATTACAACAATGGGCATAAGCCCTATGGAGGACAACGTGATAATTTTAAGGCTGGAAGTAATTTTGAGCCTAAAAAGGGACCTGTAGGAGGCTGCTATAATTGTGGCAAAGACCACTACACAAATCAGTGCCCTTTGAAGAAGGATGATCGTAATCAGTAGCATAAGATACATGCTGCAGTAGCAGACAAGCAAGCTGAAAAGCAAGTGACACCTATAGAAGTTCCAGGTAAGTTATTTGGCATACCTGTCACTATTATTTTTGATACAGGAGCTACTGAATGTTTTATTTCTAGTAAACTTGCTTCTAAACTTAAAATAAAAGCTGGAAAATGGATAAATCTTGGACTGTACAGTATGGTAATAACTCTGTTCATATAGTGAGTATGTGTCTTTTTGGGGCAGTCCTTGACTTACCTAAATTTTCCACAGAAGTTGACCTCTATGTTACACCTTTGGGATCCTATGACATTGTCATCGGTGTCAATTGGTTAGCTGACCATAAAGCAAAAGTAGACTGCTTTGAAAAGAATATAAGATGTTTAGATGATCGGCTGAAAGTAGCAGAGATTCAAGGTGTGAAACGGGAAATTTCAGTTAGAAAACTATTAGCTATGCAACTTAAAAAGACTAAAAACAAAGGATGTACCTCATATGCAGTATAGATATCTGAATTTTCAGAAGAAGAAGGTGATTCCATGAAATGATTCCCACTGTTGCAAAGTTTCAAGGATGTATTTTTAGAGGAATTACCAGGTTTACCACCGAAGAGGGAATTTGATTTCACCATTGAAATCAAACCAGGGACGGAACCTATTTCTAAGGCACCTTATCAGATGACTACTACAGAGTTAGTCGAGTATAAGGCACAATTGTAAGAAATTTTGTCTAAGGGTTTGATTAGACCAAGTGTTTCACCTTGGGGAGCACCATTAATATTTGTAAAAAAGAAAGACAGAACACTTAGACTATGTATTGATTATCGGATGTTGAACAAAGCAACAATTAAGAATAGATACCCACTTCCAGGATTGACGATCTATTTGATCAGATGCGTGGAGCAGCGGTTTATTCCAAGATAGATCTTCGATCTGGTTATCATCAATTAAGGATTAGAGAAGAAGATATTCATAAAACAGCTTTCCGAACCAGGTACGGACATTATGAGTTCACGGTTTTACCCTTTGGATTAACTAATGCACCCGTAGCTTTTATGAACTTAATGAATAATATCTTTCAAGAATATTTGGAAAAGTTTGTGCTTGTATTCTTGGACGATGTTCTCATATATTCTAAAAGTGTCGAAGAGCACAATGAGCATTTGAAGATAGTTTTGGAAATATTGAAAAAAATAAAATTGTACGGTAAGTTATCCAAATGTTCTTTCTTTGATACTGAAGTTCATTATTTGGGTCATGTCATTAGTAAAGAGGTAATTGCAGTAGACCCTTCAAAAATAGTGTCAATAACCGAGTGGCCTACACCAAAGAATGTACATGAAGTAAGAAGCTTCATGGGTCTTGCTGGTTATTATAGAAAATTTGTTAAGGATTTTTCTAAAGTGGCTTCACCGATAACTTCATTGCAGAAGAAGGATAAGAAATTTATTTGGAATGATAAGTGCGAAACTACTTTCAAAAGTTTGAAAAGCCAGTTGACTTCAGCACCTATATTAGCTGTACCAGACCCTAATGGGAACTTTACTGTTGTAATGGATGCTTCTGAGGAAGGCTTTGGAGGTGTTTTGTTACAAAATGATCAAGTCATAGCATATGAAAGTAGAAAAATTAAGTTACATGAGATGAATTCTGCCCATCATGATGTAGAGCTTGCTGCAATTGTTCATGTGCTTCAAGTATGGAGGCACTATTTACTTGGGAAACCTTTTGAGTTGAAAACTAATCACTTAGGGCTGAAATATATTTTCACTCAGCCTAATCTAAATGCAAGACAACGAAGGTGGTTAGAGTTTTTATCTCAATATGATTTTGATATTAGCTACATCAAAGGGAAAGAGAATAGAGTAGTGGATGCTTTAAGTTGAAGGAAGCACATTTCTGCTCTTATAACATTAAGAACTCAGTTTAAATATGAGGTAAAAAGTGCCTAAGAATATGATATATACTTTCAGCAAGTAAAAGCAACACTTGCTGCAGAACCAAAGGATGAAAGGTATAAAGGTTTTCATTTTGATAATGAAGGAATCTTACGTTATGAAAACAGGGTATATGTACCTTTGTTAAATGATTTGAAAAAGAAATTGTTAGTTGAATTTCATAATTCACCCTTCTTTGGACACCCGAGTATCACAAAAATGCTTGCTGATCTAAAACAACAATACTTTTGGAAAGGTATGAAAAAGGATGTTATTGAATTTGTGACTCATTGTCTGGAATGTCAACGGGTTAAGGTAGAACACATGCACCCTTCTAGACTATTATATCCCCATAGCATACCACAATATAAATGGAAAGTAATAAGCATGGAATTTGTACAAGGGTTGCCTATTTCGAGAAATAAACATGATGTTATCTTGGTAGTTGTAGACAAACTAACAAAGGTAGCTCATTTCATCGCTGGAAATCTGAAGGATGATTCTCCAGTGTTAGCAAAAAGATTCATGCCCAAAATTTTCAGGTTGCATGGAGTACTAGAATTGATTATATCTGACAGGGATCCTAGAATGACATCAAGATTTTGGCAAACGCTTAATACAGCTCTTGGAACAAAACTAAACTTCAGTTCTGCATATCATCCGGAAACGGATGGACAAACTGAGAGAGTAAATCAAGTGTTGGAAGATATGTTGCGAATATATTGCATGGATCAACAGTATAAATGGGAAGAGTATCTTCCATTAGTTGAGTTCGCATACAACAAAACTTATCACTCATCTCTTAAAATGGCACCTTTTGAGGCACTTTATGGAAGAAAGTACAAAACCCCTATTAGTTGGGATAATATTGAGGACAGAGTGGTAATTGGGCCAGAAATCCTCACTGAAATGGAACAAGTTAAGATGATTCGTGAACGATTGAAGGAAGTAGCAGATAGGCAGAAGAGCTATGCTGACCTAAAGCGGGATGATTGAAAGTTTGAACTTGGTGAAAAAGGTTTTCTTCGTGTTAAACCCAGAAATAGTTCTATAACTTTTGGCAAGGCTGCCAAGTTGTCACCTCGTTACGTGGGACCTTTCAAAATTTTCGAAATAATCAATCCTATAGATTATCGATTAGCATTACCACCTGCTTTGTCTCGCATGTATGATGTTTTCCATATTTCTTTGCTTAAGAAATACGTTTCAGACTTGTCACATGTTTTAAATTGGAATTCCTTGCAGGTCCAAGACCCAGGAATAATCGTGGTTAAACCCACATGAGTGCTAGAAACTCACCAACTGCATTTGAGAAATCCTGAAATACAGTAATGTAAGGTCCAGTGGGACCAATTTAATGAAGAGAGTGGAACTTAGGAAAATATGGAAGAGATGAAAGTTACTTTTCCCTTTCTTTTTGAACAGAATGGAATCTGTTGACAAAAAAATTTAAATATTATGAACTTATCATTTTCATGTCTTTATGAAAGCCAGCTTGAGGCAAACATTATTCAGGTTGAATAAATTGTATCATGACATTGATTTTAGAAATAATTCATGTTGGAATTGGTCTTTTGTATTGTGAACTAATAAATTGGTTGACCTAAAGGTAAATCAAAATATGTAATCATCGAGATGATGAATCTTTTAGGAGGGAAGCATGTAACACCCTGAACTATTGTTACTTCCTCCTGAGCATTCAAGTGTTGATATATGATTTCTTCTGTATAAGGACATGTTCCTTTGGGTTGTGAAGTCATGCTTGATATGGATTGTATCTCCTTTGCTCTTGAATATCTTTGACTCAGCCTTGGATCAATTGCATCGATTCAAGGAATGTTTTAAGCTTATTCAGGATTAACAAAATTTATGGACCTTATGAAAGTTACAAGGTCTGAATGAGTTTGAATGAACAATTTAAGAGTTTAACTCAAGCTGATCATGATAAATGAAATTTGGTTCTAGATATCGTAACATCAAGAAGGCCTAGACCTTAAGCCAGGTAAGATGTTCTTGGGTATACAGTAAGCTTAATTAGCAATGCCAGATAGGATCCTTTATAAGAATTTTTTACCCTGTTTGGCTCTAATATTGATTGGTCCTACTTGGGAGACCTAGATTGGATTCGTTAAGGTTAATAACATTAACCTAAACTATAACCTATTGGTTAAATAATTGGTAATCTAACCTAGCCCTAAACTATAAGCTTAATGCTCCTAAGGTTAGCTACACCTAGCACTATGTAAGTAAGACTAATGTCTTACCTTATGATCTAACCTATGTTTCTAACCTATCTTAACTAATGATAAGAATAGAGGGGGACCTATAAAGGGGCGCGAGTCATGGGTGGTGGTTTCCATGGAATTTATGAGGGGGATAAGGATTGAACGACTTGGGATGCTATTAGATTTGGCGGAGGTTGCAAATGGCTATATGACCTGATGTGGAAGTATCACCAAGTATGGGAATGTTTGTTTGTTTTCTTTTGGCAATCACCAACTTTAACGGTTGGTGGAAATGGAGAATAGGTGGGAAGATGGGAGTTAATGCAATTAATGAACTTCGGTTCCCGAGCGCGGATTTCTTGGGAAGGCATGTAAATGGAAAATTGTTTGGTTTTTTGGTTTTCCATGCATTCCATTTTTCTCTCTGCTTGAGCATTGGTTCTTTGAACCAGTCGTCTACTTTGTGTTGCATGGCAACTTTGAGAATTTATAGCTTCCTTCTCTGTCGGGGGAAAGTTTATAAGGCATGAAGGTAACAATTTATTGCTGTTTAATCTATCATGGAAGAAGAAGAGAAGGTGCGAGCACATTCAGAGGTCTTCTTCGGATTTTTAAGCGACACTATCAGGCATGATAGGCCCTAAATTTTAAAAATATTGCTTTTTTTCAAATGCTTTCATTAAAACAACTCTGTTCAGGTGATCTTTGCACATTTGGTTTGAAGCAATGTATTGGGTTCTTCTTTTCTTGTGGATTTAGGAATCCCTGGTTATGCAAAGACTCTGTTGAAATGTTTTACTGTATTTATTTTATGGATTCATCTTCGGCTGAAGACCTTGCTATGTTAGCATGTTATTGAACTTTTGTTGAATCTTTGCTAAGTATACTTATATATTTGACTTCTGTTAAAATGCTTGTTGTGTTTACATTTGGTTCGACTCTGTTGAAATGTGTGCTGGCATTACATACAAACACGACTCTGTATGAGTCCCTACTGCGTTTTCATATTGGTTCGACTTCTGTTGAAGTCTTTGCTCAGTTTATGTTATAGAAGCGACTTCTGTTGAAGTCCTTACTGTGTTTGTTTTTCTTATGAACTCGACTTCTGTTTAAGTCCTTGCCATGTTTTCATATTCATTCGACTTCTATGAAGTCCCCATTGTGTTTACATTTGGATTGACTTCTGTTGAAGTCCTTGTTGTGAATACATAGGGATTCAACTTCGGTATATGTTGTTCCTTGCTTCTTGATCGACTGAGGTACTGGATTCCTAACTGTACCATGTTAGACATTCTGCTGGGTGATTTCTTGATTGAGGATTGACATGAAAATAAATTGATGTGTCTTATTTGGTTGGTTTTCGTGATATATCATTTGGTCGTATGAGCTCTTTTTGTTTCTTGATAGCTTCAGGTGAATATATAGATGGATTTAGAGGAAATTGTAAATTCCTTCTATAGAGCTCGACTTGGTTTAGAGGCATGCGTATGTAATATGTGATTTCAAGTATGTACTCTCGCAGAAAAGGGTCTGGATGGTCAATGGTTATGGGTTCTGTAAGGAATGAAGTATTTAGTTTAATTGTGTTTTCTTTATGATTTTTACTGGTTTGTGGGAAAACAGAGTGACTGGGAGAAATCTTGCTTTGGGGCAACTCTGTTCCCTAACAGCATATGGGAAATTTTAGATCTGTATGGATGGAAATCAATTTTTATACTAGAATAATGACTGACTTCGTGATGTTGCCTGTAGCGACCTTTTAAACGGTTCTACCAGTTTGGGAACTAATGGTAACTTGGGAGTTGATTCTTGCTTTCTTCTCCCCTAAATGAATTCAAGATTGATGTATATGTTTTTCTCCTAGAAAGTTGGTACTGTCCTGAACTTGTTTGGATGGAGTCTGAATGCCTCTGTTCTTTCTCTTAGATTGTAAAAGTATATGTTGATATAGATGCTTCTTGAATAGGAAAATATTCTCTCCCTTGTCTTGAAAGTATGTGTGCTCTTTTCTTTGTATATCTCTATGTGAACCCTACGGTACGGGCATAAGAAGAATAGATTGTTGAATTTGTAAAAAGAGACTAGTAAGTACTTGACTCTTGACCAGAGTCTTCTTTCCTTACCACGGTTATATTATTACCTTGGTTGTAACACTCTAAACTATTGTTACTTCCTCCTGAGCATTCAAGTGTTGATATATGATTTCTTCTGTAAAAGGATGTGTTCCTTGATTTTGAAGTCATGCTTGATATGGACTGTATCTTCTTACAATGAAGATCTTTGGACTGAGTAGACTATGATTGGACTCTTTTATTTCTTTCATTTTTCACCTGAGTTCATCTGATCTCAGAATGAATTGTTGGATTTATCCATCTATAAGACTCAGCCTTGGATTAGTGGCATTCATCCAAGAGATGCTTTAAGTTTATTCGGGACTGAACAAAAATTATAGACCTTACGTAGGCTGTAAGGTCTGAATGCGTTGAATAAGCTATTCCGGAGTTCTAACTCAGGCTGATCGTGTTAAATGAATTGGTTCTCGATATTGTAATATCAGGAAGGTTCTTGATCGTGGGCTAGTAATAAATTCAGATACATTATACTACTAGCTTATTATCAGTGCTGGATTGAATCCATTGCGGGAATGTATATCTGTAGGTTCTTATTCTGAACATTCTAATGTTAGACCTAAACTGGATTTACTAAGGTTAATAACCTATGGTTGGATTAGTGTTAATATAACCTAGCCCTAAGCTATAAGCTAAAAGTTCCTAAAGTTAGCAACCTAGCACCAAGGAAGTTAGACTAAGTATCATCTTATGATCTAACCTATGTTTCTAACCTAACGAATATTAGTGGAGGAAGGGGACCTATGAATGGGGTGGCGGCCATGGGCAGTAGTTTCTATGGAATTAAATGAAGGAGATAAGGCATGAAGGACAAGGAATTAGTGGAGGTGGTTTCAAATGGCCCATCGAGGCCGATGTGGCCAGAGTTGCCACATTTAGAAATGGTCTTTGATTTGCATTTGTCCATCGCCACTATGGCGGTTGGTGGCAATGGAGATTGAGCGGGAATTTTGGAGTTATTGCAATTAATGAACTCAGTCTCCAAGCTCGGATTTCTTGGAAGACATGCAAAATGGAAAATTGGTTGTTTTTATTTGTTTTTCATCACGCTCGGGTTTCCCTCTGTTTGATCACTGGTTTCTTCGCACCATGCTCTAACTTTGGTGTTGCATGGCAACTATGGGAAATAACTAGCTCTTTTCTCTCTCAAGGACAGTTTTATAAGGCATGGAGATAACCAATTATTGTTGTTTAATCTACCGTGGAAAAGAGGAGAAGGCTCGAGCTCTTTCAAAGGTCTTCTTCGGATTTTTCAAAGCAACCTAACCAGGCATGTTAGGCCCTAAATTTTCTAAAACTCCTTGCTTTTCTTTCAAATGATTTCATTAGAACAACTCTCTTGTTCAGAATGATTTTTGGGTTCAGTTGGTTTTTAAGGTAGCTTTGTGAGAATTAATTGCTGTATCTTCTTACCTGGCTCAAGTTTTCAAATGAACCCTTAATGGGTGTGCATTTTTTTCATCCTGTTGAATTATCTTGCTGTGTTTTTGCATTTCGGTTAGATTTCGTAGAAATGCTTGTAAGGCTAAAATACGTGTTCGGCTTGTGGGAGTCTGTGAATTGTTTTTCTTGTTTTGATTCAAACTTCCGTCGATACCTTGTTGTTTCACTTGTTGAAAAGGATACTGTTGGAATTCTGTGAATGTACATGATATTTCGACTTCTATATAAGTTATGTCGTGAGAATAATGTTATTGATGTTGTTGGACTTCTTGAAATGAAATTATGTCTTGGCTTCTAAAGAAGTATAGCCATGAATACAATATGTTATTGAATTCCATTGGAAATCCTTGAGTAGATAGTATTTTTGACTGCTGTAGGATTTAGATTGAGAATATTACTTGGGTTCGAATCCTTTTGAACTCTTGAAGCGTATATTATGTTTTCTATTCTGTAAAGCTTTAGAAGCTCTATTGGTGTTATGGACTCGTTGGAGTCCGTGTTATGAAACTAGTGTTTCTGTTTTCTGTTACCTAACCTGGCTTGTGAATACTTCTATTATTATTGGCTTCTGTTGGAATCTTTAATATAGATTATATATAATCTTGTATTTCAGCTTCGGTTGTGGTAGAAGTTGTCATTGAATGCCATCGTTTCTACTTCTGTAGGATTTCAAGTTGTGATTACGGTATGTTTGCTTTTGGTTGAATCTAGGATTTGATAGTATCTTATATCTTTCTACTTCTGTAAAAGTTATTTGAAGAATACTACATGGTTAAGCCTCATTTTAATCCTGGAAGCATATATTAATGTTTTCTCTTCTGAATAATCTCAGTTGTGATTACTGTTGTTATGGACTCAGTTGGAGTCCTTGCTAGTAACTGGTGTTTCTCAACTTCTCTGTGTAAGCCAGTGTGATTACGGTCGATATTCATTTCAGTGAGAGTCCGTGAAATGAATCTATATTTAAACGTCTTTCCAAGCTTGGTTTATGATGCTGTTGTTTTTATTATGAATACTAAATGATATCGACTTCGATGGAGCACTAAAGGTAATTTATTTGTAACTTCTGTAGATTTTTGGCTGTTAGTACTTTTAGGATTCTTGATTGTTGTCCATAATGATTCACTTCAATTAAAACCTTTAATATAAGTTTTTGGGTTGGATTTGGACTGTTGGAAGTCCATGCTATGCTATGAAATTGGCTCGTTCTCTAATTTCATTCCTCGTTGATATGCATTAATTTTGAACTCTTTCTACTCATATCATCGTTGGGATATGTTTTCAGTTCGATTCGGAGGAATTAGAAGGTTGGGGTGTCTTTATCAATCGATGTTGTGATACCTGTTTATAATGTTGTAGTAACTCGACTTCAAATGAAACCTTGAGAAAATTTATTGGGATTGCCTAGATGAATGAAGCTGTGCCTCTGTCAAACAATGCAATGGTATATTCATATTGTTGAATGTTATGAACAGGAATTTGTAGAATTTGTAAGTTTTGGTACTTACTGACTGTTGCTTGTCGTCGAGAGCTACTGTCTTTTTGTAAGGGTACCAACAGGAAATTTTATATTTAAATTTGACGAAGCTATGTTTCGTCTTGTGGTCTCGTCTGCCTTAGTCGCATGCATCTAAATGTGAATGCTTTACTCTTGAGGATACGGTTAGAAGACATGATGCATGATTGGAAGGGAACTCTGAATGTCTCAGTTCTTCTTTTCTCTTCTGTCTCTTTCTTCGGTAAAGATATGTTGATAAATTTATATTTATTTTTGGATTTGTACAAGCATACTGAGGATTCATGAATTGTTAGGGTATATTCATTTTTTGAATATAATGGCCTTCGGATGGTTTGCTGACCTTGGGAATTCATGGATATTGTTTTAGATTCATTTGTTCTTCTTGGTCACTAAAATTTATGAAGAAATAATATGAAAAGTATCTAGGAACTATTAAGTACTATAATCCAAGTTCTGCCTGTTATAGTCATGTTTGAATTAAAACGAGCAAGTCCTAATATGATTACATTTTTGGTGATTAATTTTCATTTAAACAGGTTGTTTAATGAAAACAATTGGTGGATTGGCAATTGTTGTAAGAAAGGGGGGGGGGGGGGGGGGTAGTGCTTAGTCATGCTCAAGTTACCGAACTGACCCATGTTGACAATATTTGTAGATGATCGCCGTAGTGTAAGGCACGCAGATCTGATATGAGGTGCAGATTGTTTAATTTGGGTTTTAATGATGAAATCCAACTGGATCTCTAATGTACACTTGAAGAAAGATGTTCTTTCGTTTTGCTGGTGTACTATTTTAAATCGAATATGCTGAATGCATAAATGTATTTTTTGATTAGCTTGAAAGGAATGAAAAGATCATTGTGTTACTTATGGTGTTGTATTTGTATCTTGATGTTTAATCTTCTTCGGTCTAATGATCTTGAGGAGCATGTTATTATTGTATAACTTGGAGACCTTTTGTGACTATCTAAGAAGTCTTGCAAGGATAATTAACTTAATACGATGATTTTTTAGTAGTTCTATTATTATCTATTTATAGCTAAAATTGGAACTTAGATCATTGGCTTTCGGAATCTAAGGGTTTAAAATAAACCTGAGCAGAAAGCTAAACTAGATGAATAAATATTACTTCCTGTTCCTTGATCTAAGGCAAGACAACGTTTAAATTGGATTCTTAATCACTTTTATCTCGATACTAATAAGTGAGATATAATTAACAGTTATGAGAACTGATATAACCCAAAAAGGGTTTGGTTTAGCAATCTCAATGTGAAGATTAAGGGTTATGTCTTGTCTTCTGAATAACTCAGTTGGGATTATCGTTGTTATGGACCTCAGTTGGAGTCCTTGATATGTAACTGGTTTGTTTCTACTTCTGGTAATCCCAGTTGTGATTCCGGTCGATATGTGACATCAGTGAGAGTCCGCAAATGGTATCTAGTATTTAACTTATTTCAAGCTTGGTTATGAATGCTTTTGTTTTATTGTGGCAATACTAAATGATATCGACTTCGATGGAGTCACTGAAAGGTAATTATGTGCTGTAACTTCTTTTTATAGAATTTTTTTGATTGAGAGTGAGTACTTTTAGGATTCGTGATTGTTGTCATTATGGATCTCAACTTCAATTTAAACTTTAATATAAGTTGGTTGGATTTGGCATGTTGGAGTCCATGAATGCTATTTATGAATTGGCTCGATTCTAGATTTCAGTCCTCGTTGAGCTATGCATATATTTTGACTCTTCTTATCAGCGTTTGGGATATGTTCAGTTCGATTCGGAGGAAAAAGGTTGGGGTTTTCTTTATCAACCGATTTTTTGTGATACCCTGTAATGTTTTTTGTTTTTGTAGTAACTCGACTTCTTCAAATGAAAAACTTGAGGAAGAATTTATTGGATTTGCCTAGATGAATGGAAGCTGTGCTTCTTGGCAAAAATGGACATGAGTATATTTCATATTGTTGAAATGTTATGAAAAGGAATTGTGAATTTGTTGAAGTTGGAATTACGTAATGTTGCTTGTCCGCGAGGAAGCTACTGTATTTCTTAGTAAGGGTACAGGAAATTTTTATATTAATTTGACGAAAGCTATGGTTATTCTGTGGTCTCGTACCACACTAATGAACTTCGAGCATCAATATAATGTAATGTTTACTCCTTGAGGGCGACGGTATAGACATGAGGCAGATTGGAAGGGAATCTGAATGTCTCAATTTATTGATCTTCTGCATGTAAGTATAGTTGATAAATTTATATTAATTTTTGGATTTGAAAGCAACTGATGGGATTAATGAATTGTTAGGATATTCATTTTGTGAATATAAGGGTCTTCCTGTCGGATGTGTGCGACCTTGGGATTCAGCAGGGATAGTTGTTTTAGAGGCATTTTGTTCTTCTGGTCACTAAAATTTATGAAGACATATAATATGAAAAGTATTAGGGGACTATTTAGTAGTAACTATAGTAAACGTTATGCGTTTATAGTCAGTTTGAATACAAAAGAGCATATCTGAAATATGATTACATGTTGGTTGATTAATTCATTTAAAACCGGTTGTTAATGAAAACAATTGGTGGATTGGATTGCAATTTTTTACGGTTTAGTGCTTATCATGCTAAGTTAACCGAACTGACCCATGTGACAAATTTGTTGTAGATGATCGCCGTAAGTGGTAAAGGCCGCAGGAATCTGATATGCTGTCAGATTGTTAATTTGGTTTTTTATGATGAAATCCAACTTGATTCTCTGAATGTACTACTTGAAGAAAGATGTTCTTTGATGTTGTGCTTATGTATCGAATACGGCTGAATGACATAAAATGATTTGATTAGCTTGAAAGGAATGAAAGAGATATTGTTACTTATGTGTTTGTATTTGTATCTGATGGTTTAATCTTCTCGGTTCGAATGATCTTGAGAGCATGTTATATGTTATTATGTAAACTGGAGACTTTTGGAATATTCTAAGAAGTCGTGCAAGGATAGATGAATGACTTAAGTATGATTGTTTCGTAGTTCGATTATGATCTATTTATAGCTAAATTGGAACTTAGATCATTGTCTTTCGGAATCTAAGGGTTTAAAATAAACCTGAGCAGAAAGCTAAACTAGATGAATAAATATTACTTCCTGTTCCTTGATCTAAGGCAAGACAACGTTTAAATTGGATTCTTAATCACTTTTATCTCGATACTAATAAGTGAGATATAATTAACAGTTATGAGAACTGATATAACCCAAAAAGGGTTTGGTTTAGCAATCTCAATGTGAAGATTAAGGGTTATGTCTTGTTTCGTGATTTAGATTTATGTTTTTCTATGAACTCCTTGAAGTGACGCTCTAGTCCTTAAACTTCTCTTGTGTATGGTGTTCACTCTGAAGGTAAGTTTCCTAAGGTGAGGAAACCCAAGAATGTAAAGACTAACCCTTAAGGGAGTGGCCTGATAGTAATAACTTTAAACTTAAATTAAGAAATACCTTAAATTACTAGATCTTATCGAGGCGGTTATTAATAAAGGTTTATGGCACAAGTCACTGCAAGGGTTTGTACCTTCGAGAAGATTAGGTATTCTCGAAGATACAACAATGCAGGTGACTTATGGCGACACCCTTTGCATTGAGATCGTTAGAATGTACCACATTAACTCTAACAGTTACTCGGGACTGATTAGGAACATGGTCACGTTATAAGGCGGCCCTAAGGAGACTCCAGGGTATCTTGACACCCTGGATTACTAGGGTTGAACCCATTATTTCAGCGTATCCCTAGTCCTCGGGAGCATCCCTATAACCGGTGTCATCTTACTAATCCGTTCCTAAGTGAATAACTTGGGATAGGAGAGTCTGACAGAAGCAGTATAAGACATTCTATAATATATGAATTGGGTCAGGCAGACGGATTCCAGATTGAACGAGTATGCCATCAAGGAATATGAGACATCAGCATTATGTTTCAAATCTTTGGCGAAATATTGCAGCTGCTGATTGCTTTGTCCTCAGTCCACCTAGTCTAAGGGATGAGAACCACAAGAGTGATGTGTTACATCAAAACGCCAACTCTTAATACTCATGCATATATCGGTAGATTACCGAGTCATGGAATGAATAGATCGGAGGTACTCTGATTCATTACAGCTGCCATATGTTATCTGTTATAAGAATGGTTATTTTGATTTGTGAGTTCTTCTAAATTATGTATTTGAACTAGGAAGCATTTGTCAAAAAAAAAATTTACTGTTCTAATGTATAAAAATGAGATGTTACATCTTGTATCAGAGCTGAAGGGTGCAGGCTCTGGGCCTATTGTGTCCATAATCTGCTAAAAAAAACTTGAATTTTCTTGTACAGAAAATGGTTTTAGTATAGAACAAGGGGGAACATTGCGAATAATGCTCCACCTGAAGGAAAGGGGTGGCAACAACCCAAAAACTTGATGAGATACTTGTTGCCATATGGGACCACAGGATCGTTTAGCTGCCACTTGAACAGCAGGTGATGGGAAATGAGGAGGAGGAAGAAGCTTGGTAATATCAATCGCAAAATCCTAAGGACACCCCTATTGGTGTTGAATTAAGTGGAAGAAAGCACCTGTCCAACCAGAAAACAAAAGCCCGGTTGGCCAGTAGAACATGCTAGGCCCTATCCTTTAAATATTTTGCTGTCTTTCAAATGTCTTCATTAAAACAACTCTGTTCATTTGTTTGTGAAGATTAGATAAATTTTCTATGAAGATTTAGTTGATTTTGGCTCTGTATCTCTTCTGGTTCGATTTTTGGCAATTTCCGCTTGTTGGGTGTTTGTTGAAATCGAACTTCAACTCTGTTTGTTGTGTATTCCTTCTGTTTAAATATGAGAGATTTATATTTATAAAGGTTTGAATGCTCGGCCTGTTTGGCGAGAGCCCGTCGAATATACTTGTGAAGGGTATAGATCACTGTTTTGCTGTCGACTTTTGATCGTCAATGCTGTTGTGAGACAGTAGGGAAGGATACTGGTGTACCATTTGATTGTTCTGTGTTTTTGAAGATTTTCGAAACTCTGTCGTGGTTTTGTTAACAGCGACTAATGATACTTTGTGGGTTCATTGTTTTCTAATTTCTGGCTTGGAATAGGCAACTGTTGTGTTACCGTAGTCTTTAACGACTCAGCGGAAGTGTTTTCCTTGTTGTGGTGGAAACGGGATTATTGTTGACTGTGTACAATATATACATCTTTACACTTTTCGTTTAACGACTCAGTGGATTTCATGATTGAATCGTTTATAGTAATCTACTGTTGTGAATGTAGATTCATCTTGAGTTTTGTTATTATATTGTCGTGGAAGCCTTGTGGAAAAGACAGGTTTTGTGGCTACTGTTATTGTAGTAAATACTGAGTATTGACTTTATGTGGATGTATTTGCCTTTCCTTGTGAAAATTGTTCGAAGGTTTCGAAGCAGCTCAGTTTATTTCATTGTTTTGGAATGAGTATATTGATTTGCTTATACTTGTTTCATTCGGAATGTTTGTCTTGAATGGCATGGAAGGATTTATCAATTAATTCTATTTTATACTGTTGTTGGGTTTGTGATTATGGGCGCAAATCCGTTATCAGTATGTAGTGTGTATTAGTGGATTTATTAGGATTGAATTCTGAACGACTGTGAGGAGACGTTTCAATGTTCTTTCTATTTTGGTCACTGTTCAAGTTAAAATGTGTATATATAGTTGTTAAGTGTTGATCCAGTGACTTGAAGGGAAAATCTGTACTGAAGACCTCTGTATTTTCTTGGAGTACTTTGTGTTGCATGTTGCTTTGGTGGTACAGATTCCTTAGGTGATCAACTACATATTCAACCTGTTCTATTTGTGCTAAAATATTGGCAGAGTACAGTCGGGTTTCTTGGTTGAAATAAGAGAGCTTGATTGTTTGTCTGATTTTTTTATATGCGTCATTGATGACTGTTTTCGTGTTCTGGCCCTGTTTGGGTGAGTTGCACTAGGGATTTGCATGCACCAGGTAGGGATCGATTGATGGTATTCCTTTCCGTTTGTTCAGCCCCGATAGACTGAGAAAGTATAAGTATGCTAAGTTCCTTTCTGTTTGTTCAGTTCGATTGACTGAACATGAATTGGAACCAATGTGTGGTCATCATAGCATAGTTTTTTCTCGGAAACCTTAAAAGGCTTAATGTTATAGAGTTGTTGATTACAGCAATACGCTTGAAGTTCTTGATTTCGAACTTGGTTCGAAAGCCTTACTGTGTTTTAGGAGAAACTAGTTTTGGACATCAGACTGATTTATGGATTGTTGTTGTGTCAGTTGCTGTCTAGGAGTTTGCCGTGTTCTATTTCTTAATTTAGAACAGCGATCTGGCTTGCGGCTTGTCTAAATTGTTCATTTATATTCTGGTTGAATGTTTTCATAGGTGAAGGCGGTTCAGTGATGAACTTAATTGAAAGGAAGTATGAATGGATTGGCTCTTTCTCTTCCTTTATTCCAATTTGGTTGATGTTTGTTTAACAGTGGGAAATTAATTTGGTAACGTTTTGGTAGGATTCCAAATTGTTATGTTATTTCCTTTTTGGAAGAATACAACAATCTGACCAGTGTCGTGATTTGGATTCAATGATTGTTTATATGCATTCGTTCTTGTTTCTTTAATATTTGATGAAATATTAGAAAGTGTTTAAGACTATTCTGTAACAATGATAGAATTACATGTTTGTAATCATTTTGTATTACAAGGACATAGTCTGAATATGTTTTCTTATTTGGATATTTGATCTCATTTAAACAGGGGTGTTTAATGGAAACAATTGATGGATTGCAATTGTTTTAAAAGTTGGTGCTTATCATGCTCAGTTCATTGAACTGACTCATGTTGACTATTTTTGCAGATGGTTGCCGTAAGAGGTAAAACAATGCAGATCTGGCAGTCTGATCAGATAGTTTTTTTATTTGATTTATAAAGAATTACAGCTTGAGTTTATAGATGTACTATATGTGAAAAGATGTTTCTTTTCCGTTAGCATTATATCAAGTATGCTGTTGCAATATATGTAATTGTATGAGTTTTGAAAGGAATGAAAATAAGCGTTTGATACTTATGTGTTGTATTCTATTCTGAAGGATGAGCTTCTTCGGTCTATGTAACGAGGGGCATACTTATCTTTGTATATTATGGATGCTTTTGTGATTGACAATGAAAGCTTGTAAGTAATTAGACTAAATTCTTATGAGTATTTAGTAGTTCTGATTTGTTCTAGCAAAAGCAATATTGTAATTTAATTATTGTCTCTCTAGAAGATAGGTTAAAAATTGAGCCTAAAAGAGAACGCTGAACGAGCTGGATTGAATTACTAATCCCTAGTCCTAAGTATACCAGGACAATAGTAGATTGGATTCTTAATCATTCATAGCTTTAAAATGAAAAGTATGATATGAATTCAGTTAAGAGAACTGATAGGCAATCAATGGAGTTTCAGGTGGCAATCTCAAGCATAGGTTATGAGATATTGTCTGAATCTGTTGCTTAGAATCAGATGTATTCTAATGACTCCTTGATAGAAACTAGACCTAATACCTCTACCAAGTAATGGATTAATAGAGGAGGGTCGTCTTAAGAAAATGAATCCAGGGATTTGGAAAGGCTAACCTTAGGGGAAATGTCTTAAAAAAAAAGAAGGTAATTTAAACTCTAGCGCGTAACGCTTGTTTTGGGTAGATCTTCTCGAGGCGGATCTAAAGGTTGACGGCATAAAGTCGACTGCAGGGATGTACCTCCGAGAAGATTAGGATCTTCTCGAAGTTACAACAATGCAGGTGACTTATGGCGACACCCTTGCATTGATCGTTGAGATTTACACTTGATTTCGCACGAGTTACCCTGGGACCGATTAAGAACGTGGTCATGTTATATGACTGCCTCGGAGATTTGGGGTGTCATGACACACTGGTTGAACTGCAAGGTTGAACCAGTATGTCATCATATCCCTAACCCTCGTGGGTATCCATATAACATTATCACCTTGTTAATCTGCCTCCGAGTGATTCAGTTGTGGAAGGAAGGACTGACAGTAATCAGTATAAGACATTCTATATAACATATGAATGGGGTGAAGGACGTATTCCAGATTGACGAGTATGCCGTTAAGGAATACGAGACATGAACAGTATGTTTCAAATCTTTGGCCAAAGTATCGCAAGCTGCTGATTGCGTTGTCCTGATTCACCTAGTCTAAGGGATGAGATGCCGATGAATAATGGTAACAGTTATTCAGTTAGATTCCTGGACAGAGCATTCTGAATTCCCAGATTAGGGAAGAGAACCGCAAGAGCGATGTGTTAAATAAAAAACACCGACTCTTATTACTCATGAATAGATCGGTAGATTACCGAGTCATGGAATGAATAGATCGGAAGTACTCCGAGTCATTACAGCTGCATATGGTTGCTTGTTATATGAATGGTTATTTGAATTGTGAGTTCTAAATTATGTATTAGAACCAGTATGCAATTATCAAAAAAAAAAATTCACTTGTTCTAAAGTTAAAAATGAGGATGTTACATAAATTGGCGGGGGTAGTTAGTTAGATGGCTAGAGTAGATTGAGGTGGTTGGTAGGGTGTGAGATAAGGAAATGGGATATTGTAGATGTTATAGGGTAAGATAGGTGGGTGTAGATGTGTGTTGTAGAGTCGAGTTGTGGTTGGGTGGGTAAGTGGGTATAGAGAGTTAAGGTAGGTGTTTACTGTAAAGGGTAGGCCTGATGAAGTGGGTTGTTTTTGTAGGCCCGCTAGCAGCTCACGATGCGGGATCGGATGCCCCCGCTATTGAGGCGGATGCGGCCACATGTGTCCGCAACGCAGTGGGGCATCATGTGAGAGGTTGGACTCAGTGGAGTCCAGCGGTATAGGGTTGTGGATAGGGACCACATCCTGATGGTTTCCCTCATCGAGAGATGGGATCCGGCAACCAATATCTTCCATCTCCCTACTGGAGAGATGACGATTACTTTAGAGGATGTATATCGCATCCTGAGACTCGGTTGTGCAAGGGAGCAGAAATATAGTAGACAAACCAAATTTTATTAATGGAGATAGATCGAAATGATTCCCAAGTCGTTGGCGAGAACAAATGAGGCCCGAAGAAAAAAGTTTTATCGAATAAATTTTTTATGTTTAAGGATGATGCATATGATACATGCTTTAGCAACATGCACGCATTTTACCAACTCTTGAAAAAACATGAATTTTAGATTTTGGGAGGGTTTTTTGAATTTTTTACGGAATTTTTTGGATTTTTGATTTTTTTACCAGATGATTTTGGATTTTAAATGCTTTGCCAATAAGAACCAGTGTATCTAAAATAATTGCTAATATCATGGGTGTTTCGTACAGAATGTTATCGCCATATCCAGGCAATTAGAGTATGCTTCTATCGAAAATCATTCTCTTGAGAAACAGATAAGGTTTAGGGCTAGGAGGAATCATCTTGTATACGACCAGTAGGGCTGCCCCAGTAGCATAGGGCCAGAGATTATATATAGATATGGATTTCAGAGGTGGTTGGGGGTCCTGGGCCAGCCACGAGCATTTTAGTGCTCACAGGATGGGATGTGGCCTACTACTGTCATATGTTGGAGGGCTTGACTGCACTGGACATTATATGGAGGCCCTACAGAGGCCATTGCGAAATCCCGAGGAGGAGCCCGAGCACAGATAGCGACTGGATCCAGTATAGTTTCATGGATAGTTTGGACAGAGGCTCAGGGAGTATGAGTTACAGGATACCCCTAGAGAGGGTACGACGGCAGTTGGGCTTGCGACAGGATGAGCTACCTCCCTTCCCACAGTACCGACAGGGATGATGTAGAGGGCCCTGGATACCTGCACCGCAGCCAGTTGACCCCGACTGGGTAGTAGAGAGACCAGTTGACAGATATAGTGGATGATTCCGTTGTAGTGACAGGGGCCTTTTTGGTTTGGTGGGCAGGGGAGAGAGTGAGCCAGGAGAGCACAGCCCACACAGCCAGATTTGGTAAAACTGTTATAGCAAAGAGGGATCGGCTCTTAGGATAGGTGTAGTTATTATAGGGGCAGCTTACTGCTGCACAGGCATAGATTGGGGTGCTACAGGAGCAGTTAGCCCAGGCATAGGCTCAGAAACAGCCACAGTACATCCATACAACCACACAAGCATAGGCACTGGTATGAAGCACCCCCATAGGCATAGGGTGTACAGGTAGGACAGGGGCCATCTACTATTAGGAGTCAGGGGACCAGCCCCAGTAACCATGGTGACAATGGGCCCGCTATATGGAGGGTGAGAGCAGAGGCCTGGTATTATCAGGACTTCCTCGATGGTACCGAGGCTGGCTATTAGCCATATGTCTCTGCACACCAGAGCCGAGACATCCTGGAGCCAGAGATCCCAGGGAGGCATAACCATGAGCCGATGGGTCTGTTACAGGGAGGAGGTGAGAGCCATTTACAGGGACCAGCAGGGAGACAGGCCGAGGGTGGTGGAGAGAGCTGATACATCCTAGGAGTGGTGATGGGTTTTTGATATTGGATATAGACACCCCTGCCTTTTCGAACTGGATATGTATATAGAGGCCTTGCGTGCCCACATATGATTTATTGGTATTTATTCATTTTTGTTGTATATACCAGACCTGCGAGCCAAGAGTATATTTTTGACATGAGAGACCGGCATGATGAGCTGAGTCGAGATTTTGATAGGGATAGCGGCCTGTGAGCCAACTTTGTATTATTATAAGTTAGATCACAGAGGCCCCCTATGAAGGGCAAGTTGTATATTTTGACATTGATATATATAGATGATGATTTTGATCCACATGGTGTTGTAAAAAAATGTCTTATGTGTTTTTTCAATGTAGCTTGTCTTGTAAAGCTGCAATGACAATTAGTAAGAAGTGATTACCCTGGTTTGATCCACATGGTGTGTATAATGATGGGTCTGATGTATATATTAAAATGTCACATGTATTTTGTCGATGGTTTTTGAAATTTAATGTAGATAGATGATGTTGATGAAATTGTGATGATATGTATATGTGTTGGGGGCAAACAAGGGATTTTGATGACAAATATTGATAATGATGTCGTTATGCAGGAAAAAGGTAGGGCGGGTGCCACCAAAAATTTACAAAAAATTGAAGAAAACGTGCCTAGGTTTAAGCAAAGGGAGACATATGACCGATATCGGTTAGCTAACCGATGCCGGTAGATATATGACCGATACCGGTTAGATACACTGATATCGGTTATATTGTAAAACAAGCTTTGGCTAAAAATAAGAAAAGTTTGGGAGACAACTTGAGTTCTTATTTTTAGAGGCTGTGCAATAAATTAAATACCGAAGAATGCGACGGTTGTTTGACGGGCTGATACAGGTAATTGCATGGGAGAATTGAGTGATAAAGGAGAAAGATATAGGTAAAGTGATTGTGGGCTGAGATTAAGAAGGCAGAAAGGCAAGTCTATATTGAAGAGGGTGGTGAACATGGCTGAATAAGGAGAAGCATCCAGTGGTTGGTTACAGACGAGAGGGAAGACAGGTTCCACTTCAAGTACTGCGTCCCAAGAGGTAAATTGTTTGGTTGTAATTTAATTCTTGCATGTTTTATGAATAGGATGAGAGAAGGTAAGTGGATAGAGATGAGAAAGAAAAGGTGATAGGTAAGGGTTTGGGATGGGGTGAGTGTTATGGGGTAGGTAAGCAGGGGTTTCACGTATGTTTGTAGGTGCAGAGAGGAGTAAACGAGCAAAATAATTATCGTAGGGGATGTTTTTAAGCAGGCTGTATATTTTTGACAGTGACCGGTATCATTTAGAGATAACCGGTATCGGTTAGGCAACCGGTATCGGTTATCTATAACCGATATCGGTTACTATATGAAATTCCAGAATGTGAGAAAAAAAACTTGGGGATTTGATTTATTGAATGGTTTGTTTGTTGATTTGATGTATGCAGGCAGAGGCAGGGTTGAGGATGAATGATAGTGTGCCAGCTTTGTTGTCACGAGTCCGAGCGGATGTAACACCAGCTGAATGGGCATTGATAAACCATGTGGGGTTAAGTGGAATCCGCTATTATTCACGAATCGCACGCAATCATGCTATGTTGCAAGCGTTGATTGAGAGGTGGAATCCGGAAAAGAATACCTTCTATCTGCCAACAGGGGAGATGACAGTGACGTTGGAAGATGTGTTTAGAATTTTGAGGCTCCCAATTACAGGAAGACCAGTGTATCAGGCAGGGCCTAGCATGGCACGGGGAGCGATAACAACAGTATTTGGTTCAGCTGCACTAGATTTGACACAGTGAGGTTTGACATTCACTTATGGTACAATGTATGCAACACACCCTGAGGAAACAAGGTTGGAAGTGGTATTAATGATAGCGGTGGGGTATTATGCATTACCGAGGGCAGATGGGGGAAGATTTCCAAAAGCATTGATGTGTATTATTTGGGAAATGATAGAAAGGAGCGTGACTTTCGCATGGGCACCCGCATATCTGGTGGAGCTATACAGGGGTTTATGGGCCTGCAGGTGAAATCACAGGACGACACTAGATTGTGCATACTTATTACATTGTTGGGCCTATGAGCACATTGTGTGTGTGCGACCAATAGGCCGGACCAATCTAGGAAAGAGAGACAAGGAGTGCAGAGGTTGGGATTCAGACGATGGGTCCAGACAGAACAAGAGGCGAGATCCCAGGCCGTGATAGATGACATCGAGTATTATAGGCAGGTATGGGAGATGGTGACGATTACGGATATCTGTTGGAGGCCTTACGGGAACTATATGGTGACAGAGAACATAGCAGAGGATTTGAGGGGTGTAGAGCGATTAAGGTGGATCGTAGGGCACAGGCCAGGTGAGTACGAGAGGATTCCTCTAGATCGCGTGCGGTGACAATTTGGATTTGTTCAGGATATACCCATGGCTTATAGACCATACATGAGGATCGACACCGAGGCATCATTCTCACCTCCCCGGCCGACACCTCCAGAAGGACCAGAAGAGATAGCAGCTGATCGCAGGGTAATGGATGCAGGAGTGACAGAGGCTTATAGATTATGGTGGGTAGCAGAGCTGCGAGGTGTACGTGAGAGGGCCGATCATCCTGACATAGTTGTGATTACAGTGGAGAGAGACCACCTACAGGCTTTGGTTCACCAGCTTCAAACATAGGTGAATGAGACAACGAGATTGTTAGAGGTTTCGCAGTTACGAGTGGAGAGACTAGAGGCAAGATTCCTCCACGTGAGAGGGCATATTCGTATGTTACAGGAGATGTTGGCAGATCAGTGGGAGGAACCAATAGTAGTGGAACCTTTGAGGACGGAGAGGCTAGGCGAGCAGCGTCGACGATCACAATCATCACCTGGGTTCGGGATGAGGCGCAAGGGTCTAAGTGAATTTCATAGAGCTATAAGAATAAATAAGGATGCCGACCTCCATGTTGATGATAGAGAATATGTATTTGTTTAACATCTAAATAAAATTGAATATGTATGTTGATTTCAGTTACGATAATAATAAGAATGGTTATGTTTTGAATGTTTTGTTTTTTTTTAAAGGATAAAGATAAATGTGATCAAATAGAAATACATGTAAAAACATTTATATTTACCACACATGATAGGTTATGGTAGGGGATGGTCGAACTAACCTTGGGAGACTCTCATGTCTCCTAAGTGCTACCTACATAGCCCATTGCACAAAGAAATGAACGGCCTCAGAATGATGTAGTTCTCCCTTAGGACTAGGGAGAGGCGAATTTAGGCAATTTGGTTGTGGTTAGACAATTTATTTGGTTGGTAAAAATATTGATATTGGTAGGGTAATGTTGTTGGTGTTGGTAAGGAATTGGCGATGTTGGTGTAGGTATAGGTGAACTGAAAGTTAGCTTACCTAAGTAGTAGGGAACCGTGTCTTGATTAAGGTCAACACAAAATCCTAAATTTGAGTAAAAGAGGTAAAAGTGTCCCATAGTTGAGAAGAGCTAAACAAACCACATATTAACTTAGGATGAGCTTAAATCCCTAGGTGCCTTGCATAGGCGAGAAGTCGATAGGTGAAAAGAGTTGTATAATCACAATATATCGGATATATGTCACGTCCCTTGAGTTTTGTTGCTTTGACGAATGGTGAGGTGAGGTGGTTGATATAGTTGGGGTGCAAAGAACTTGTTATAAGGTGATTATTCTGACAAAAGAGAACCAAACCTAAATAGACAAGTCCATGACTCAAAAGTGCTTTGGAATACTGCTTTTTACTTTTCTGGATATAGATTGATCAATGTGGGAAGTCTACATGGGATATGTATTTTTTTGTTCTTGAGGTCTTCATGAAGTTGATCAATGCGAGAATCTTCTGAGAAAGACTGACTTTGTATAGCTATCCTTCAAGGGAGCAGTCTATTTTATAGTAGTAGATGCGGTTTTTGTGTATAGCTTGTCCTCCGGGGGAGTATTCTATTTATAATAGTAGAAGTGGTTTTTCACATAGCTGTCCTTCGAGGGAGCAGTCTATGTATAACTTAGAGGTCCAGATGCCTGTTTGGCATGAAGCATCTAGTTTTGTAGAAATTTTGACTCAAGACTATCCCATAAGCGTATAATTGAGAACGTGTTATTTTGATAATTTTAAGTCATGGACCAGACTAAAAATGGGAAGGCATATTTAAGAGGAGGTGATGACTAAACCAATGTGTGCTTGATTCTATTTTGAGCTACATGAAACAAAATGTATGAGGTGGTAAATGAGCTCAAGGGGACGAGCGCAAGGTAGATAAGAAGTGATATAAAACTAAATTCAATAATAGAATGGTCAAAGATGCAAGAAATTAAGGGGTTCACGCTCAGGTTTACCAATAAGTGAAGCTAAACGATAAGTGCCTGATCTGTAAGTGTGAGTGATAATGTAAGGCCCATTCCAATTTGGAGCAAATTTTCCGCATTTGCTCTTTTCGAGTTTGGTTACATGTTGATTCTCTTTGAGGACAGGATCACCAACCTTAAAGGTACGCTCATAAAGTCACTTATCATAAACACGCTTGATGCGCTTTTGATAGATTTGAAGGTGGTCAAGAGCTGTAAGATGATGCTCATCAAGAAGCTTCAATTAGGCTAACCGCTCTTGGCGGAAATAATGATTGGTGAGAATATCTTGAAGAAATATTCTTAGGGACGTTATTTGTATTTCAAGAGGCAAGACAGCCTCGGTACCATATACCAAAGAAAATGGGGTGGACATTAGTGGAGGTACGAATGTTAGTACGATAAGCCCAAAGGGAAAATGGGATGTGATCAGGCCAATTTTTTCTAGAATCGTTAACGACTTTCATGAGAATTTTGGTCAGTATTTTGTTAGAAGATTCGGCTCTGACCATTTGCTTGTGGATAGTAAGGTGATGAGAAGCTAAGTTTGATACCAAAGTTGTCACAAAGGTCTTGTAGAAAATTATTTTTGAAATATTTTCCATTATCTGTTATCAGGTGATGAGGGACACCAAAATGACAGATAATGTGATGGTTGATGAACTCTACAATTTTTTCTTTTTTGGTTAAAATGAGTGGAATGGCCTCCACCCATTTAGTGTAATATTCGGTTTCTGTGATTATCCAATGGTGATGTTGCGAAGAGGGTGGGGTGAATCTCACCAATAAGGTCTAAACCCCATTGTGAGAAAGGCCAAATATATCGTGCGACCTGTAGCGGATGGCTAGGAGTATGTTGAAGGTTAGCGTGTTGTTGACACATAAAACAATGCTTAAAATATTCATAGTAGTTGTTATTAAGAGCAGGGCCATTACTATCCTAGGTGAAGGATCCATTTGGCCATGGCAAGGCCACTAAAATGTCCACCAAAAATACCATCATGGACTTGTTGGATGGTATAGGTAACCTCCGCGCACTGGTTAGACATAGAAGGAGAATGCCATCAAAGCCACGTTTAAAGAGGAGCCCCCCCCATGACGACATAATGAGAAAAACTTTTAAGAAAAGAACGTTTTGCCATTACTAGTAAAGTCAAGTGGGAGAACAGAGTTTGTAAGGTAGTCGTGAAGTTGGTGATACCAGGTATCCTGCGAATTGGCAGACGCATGATTTATCATAAAAACATCCGGGGCTGAGTAAGATGGGGCAAAGAGTTGTTGGACTAAGACAAATATGTCAGAGTCAGTTGGTGAGGTAGGAATTTACGAGGCCAAGCAAGCCATAGTATCCGCAAATTTGTTAGTTGAGCGGGGAATCGTTTGGATAGAATAATGAGTAAATAAGGTCAAAAGTGAATCCACATAATGTTTGTACTTTTGAAGTTCCTCACTTTTACATTGGTAGATGCCCATAACTTGATTGACTACAAATTGAAAGTCACCGAAAATGTTAATAGATTTTACACCTAAGTGTAACGCAACCTGGAGACCCAAAACAAGGGCCTCATATTCCACTATATTATTAGTGCAGGGGAAATCGAGCCAGAATGAAAGAGGCATAGGTTAAGCATCCAGAGGAATGAGAACAACGCCGGTCCCTCCACCGTCGCGCTGGCATTTGGATCCATCGAAGAAGAGGGTCATTGAATACGACTCCTCACTGAGTGAAAGAGTGACAATGAGTTCATTAGGGAAAGTAAAATTAGTAAACTGCTCCCCAAGTAAAGGGGCTTCCACGAGTTGGTTTGCGATAGTTTGTCCTTTGATTGATTTCTGGTGTACAAATTCAAGGTCAAGGTCGGCAAGGAGTATAAGCCATCGGGCGATGCATTGGTTTAGATGAGGTTTGGCATACATATAATCGATGGGGTCCGCATTGGTGATGACAAAAGTTTTGTGATTTAGGAGGTAATGTCGGAGTTTGGTGACCACGAATGATAGGGCTAGGCAAAAAAATTTCTACATGTGTATACCTAGTCTCGTAATCCACAAGAGTACGGCTTATGTAATAAACGACTTGTTCTCAATTCTTGGAGTCACAATGTGCGAGCATGGCTCCTATAACATGGTCAGTGGCAAAAAGGTAAAGGTAGAAGGGGTGATCATCTTGAGGTGGGATAAGCACAGGTGGGCTGCAAGAGATAGGCTTTAAGAGCCTTAAAGGCCTAGTGGCACTCTTCACTCCATTGAAAGACAATGTCCTTTTTAAGGAGATTATGGAAAGGTTGACATTGATCTGAGAGTTGTGAGATGAAACGCCAGATAGATTGGAGTTTTCCCTGCAAATTACGTCAATTGTTTGAGGTTAGTAGGTGGGGGAATTTCTAGGATAGCTTTGGCTTTAGCAAGATCGACCTCGATGCCATGCAACGAGATGATAAAACCAAGGAGTTTTCCTGAAAGGACACCAAAGACACATTTCTTTGGTTGAATACGAACACAATATTGTAATAGGTGATCGAAAATAATGGTTAAAACATCGAGATGTTCACTGTGATGTTTAGATTTCCCAAGAAGAACATCGACATAATCCTCAAGGATAGTGTGCATAATGTCATGAAAAATGTAAATTCATAGCCCATTGATAGGTCGCACATTAGCATTCTTAAGGCCGAACGGACATGACACGATAGCAGAAGGTTCCCTCAAGGAGTTATGAAGGTAGTTTTATGTTGATCGGCCGGGGCTACCAAAATTTGATTGTATCCCGAGAATCCATCCATGAGAGAAAGCATCTCATGGCCTGCAGTGAGATCAACAAGTTAATCAATACTTGGTAGGGGGAATTCATCCTTTGGGAAAGTGAGGTTACTTGGTCCCGGAAATCCATACATATCATAAGTCCCCCCATTGCTTTAGTAACAGATACGATGTTAGAAATCCATTGAGGATAGTCAATGGGTAAGATGAAGGAAACAAAAAGGAGTCGTTGAAGCTCTTCTTAGACCAATAGGGCAATGTGTGGATGCATTTTTTCTCAGTTTTTGTTTAACTAGTTTGGAATCAGGTTTCAGGGTAATGCTATGGACCGCAATGTCAGGATCAATTCCTGGCATGTCAGCGTAGGACCAAGCGAAAGCTTGGTTGCGGGCACATGTATGAAGGTAGTGAAGGCCATTTGTTCTGATGCGTTAAGAGATTGTCTGATCTTCATAATGTGAGGATCGTCGTCTATGTGGATGTTGATTTCTATAGTCGACTCATTCAACATGGTTTGAGTTTCAGATGGTAAGGCACATTGAATATAAGAGTCATCCGCACCTAGGTAAGTGAGGATGGAGTCGTCATCTTGGCACTCAACAAAATTAATTGAAGGCGAGTCCTCTTCGATCATGTTTAGATATAGAAGGGGAAGAGAAGATGGGTCTTCATTATTGCATTAATAAGTGAGAGGACCCAGGAAGATAGCGTTTATGAAAAAAAAAAGTTAGGAGGGATGGATTCAAGGACTATCGACTCTATGTGGTGACGATGGCAAAATGGGTGATGATGGTTCGGAAGGGGTGACTTCGTCATCTTCCTGGATACAATGGATATGCGGTGTCTTTGGTGTAGGTGGTTCAGAGAATCCAATACCACGACGATATTTGTGATTGCGTGTAGTTATAGGAATGATCGTATGTCGGCCTTGTTCATAAAAACCAAAACCAAAAGCCCTTCCAAGCACAACGTGTCAAGAAGGTGAGGGCGAAGTGATAATTAGTTAGATATTGAAAATCAGATTGGAATGGAACCACATCAAGGGGAGGTTTCAGGGGTGACAGAGGATGTATCGACACCCCGATATGTTAGGTTGGTACGGCAATTAGGTGGTCCGTAGGAGATTACTTCCCCCGCATGATGGTTGTAGGTAGGATGCACATGTAATTGTCCGTACTCTTATGGGGTATGGAAAGTGCTAATGTTATATAGGCAATACTCCCCTAGCATAAGGCATTGAAAAACATCTACTAAGGGATCTGAGGTTGGGTTGTTGTCTACGGGAAAAGAAATGGTATTTACGGCGGCGGTTTCATTGCTTGAAGGTGTAGGTGTGGTTGAGATGGATGGTTAAGGTATGGTTGAAGTAGATGGGTTGGGTTGGATGAATGGGTGTCTTGACTGGTACAAGCACATCATTAGGGCGATATAACATATTATCAGGTTTTGAAGGGGAGAGCATCAGCTTTAACTGGTGTAGGACTTCCCCTCATACTCAAATTTTATGCATCTATGTAAGGTGGAGGGAACGCATCCCATAGCCCAGTTTTAAGGGTGGCCTAACAACATGTTTTAATGGAATTCTCCCTCAAGGCCATAGAAGAGTTCAGGTAAGGTACTGTGGCCCTACACGAATGTTAAGGATCACAGTGCCTAAGGTAGAAGTAATAGCATCGTTGAATGAACGCAACATGGTGGGGTTGGCACACATGCAGCTAGAAGGGATATTCATTTTTTGGAAGGCTTTGGAAGAGATAATATTTAGGATGGTGCCCCCATCAATCATAACATGACGTACTTGGATGTCCTGGACGTAAGTTGAGATGAAAAGAGTGGGGTCAGGATCTTCTGCACCAAAGTCAATAATTTTGTCTTTGGAGGAACTGATAGCAGCGGCTTGTTCTACAGAGACAGAAGTGGTTGGGGAGATAGGTTGTTTGGTGAGAGAAGCCACATGATTGGGTGTGAAAATGGTGGGCAATGGGTAAGGTTTCGTTAGGTAGGACCTCTATCCCTTGAAGGATTTCAATGAGAGCTTGTCGATGAGATTCAGAGGTTTGAATGAGATCATATAGTGTCATTTTTATAGGTGATTGGTGAAGTTGTTTAATCATGGTTTGGTGGGCAACTCCATCAGAGACGGGGTAAGCGGGTCCACGAATAACCACTTTAGGTGGTGGTGCGATCGGGATGGTGGACGGAGAAAGAGAGGCCGCAAGTGTGCTTTCTTTAGCTTTCCCATTGTTTTTCTACCCTCGAGTAACAACACTAATCATGTTGATCTTGTGAACATGAGAGGAGGAAGACGGTAGGGATAAGTCATTTTCTTTGAGAGGTGGGGTTGTAATAATGATAGATCTTGGTGAGGAGGGGATAGGTGGTATTGAAGAAGGGGATTGAAGTTAAAGGCCTCTCCCTTCGTAAGTTGTCTTTCTTAACTTTTCTATCTGAGAGAGGTGACTGACGAAGTATGGCTCTCAACACTTTGCATCCCTCTACATCATGTCCTGGTGTGTGGTGGTAAGCACACATTTTACACTCATCATAACCTATAGGTCGAGGTGTAGATGGATCATAGGGTGTAAGTGGGGGTAGGGAAATGATTGCATTCTCCACCAACATACCAAGGATCTTGGTGTAAGATCCTTTGAGCGGGTCAAAGTTAGAGGAAGATGAGGCTATTGATTGGGTGGGTTTTGGTAATGTTTGGGTATGGTTGGTTTGTATGGGTGGTGGTTTAGACAAGGGGTTTTGATAATTGGATTTAACTAAACGTGGCTTCTTCGGCGCAGAAGTTATGTTTAGCTGGTTAGATGATGAGGCCACAGATGATGTGATGGTGGGAAACAACCACGGAGAAAGAGGAGTGACAGAAAACAAATCCTTTGATGATGGAGTTTGTTTAGGGCTGATAGGTGGATAGGATACTTGCGGGTGACGGTGTTGATACACCCATGGATCTTTGTATAGGTGTAGAAGATGCAGGTAGTTTTAAAGAATACGACAGGAGGTATGATGTATTGAGGCAAGGTAGAGGGTTGAGGTCCTAATATAGAAGGTAGGTGTGATGGCAAGGGTTTTATTTGTGACAGAGGCATAGATTAGACTTGGGTTTTAGGGGATTGGGTTTGTCTCTTAGGTGGATGGACAATTTTAGTTTTGGATAAATCTAACCATTTAGGTGGGTGTGTTAGGCTGGGTATTGGTGAAGTCCCAAGCGTAGGGGAAGGTTTGGTTAGGTTAATAGAGGTGGATGAAGTATTTAGTAGGGATGAGGGAGGTGAAGATGAGGACATAGGCATTTTGAGATTTTGTAAACTCCTCGGGTATATGGTAGAGGTGTCTGGATCGGTCATCTGCATTTGAGTAGAGCATGGTGTACTCAAATGCTCCCATAGGACTCGTCTATCTTCTGAGGGATGACAATCTTCACGTGTGAATAGGAACTTTGATATGGAAGAGATGTGGGTTATGATTCCAGTCCACTGTGGGTCTGATGCAGGGGGTAAATGAGTCGCTGTATCGATGGGTGTTAAGAGGTCAACCAGTCGCTGAAAAGATTTAGGTGATGAAGAAATAATAGGTAGGAGGGAATGTTTGAGGGGATCCATCATGATTAATGAATTTGGTGATGTCTATTCGAGAGGTTTCTCTTCTAAAGATGATAGAAACAGTGGAGAGACTTCCTCTTGTACAACAAGAGTGGTAGAAGGAGATGTTTGGGAAATAGATAAGTTAGATAACATCCACTCACAGTCTTGCAGAGATGTGGTGTAAGAAGGCTCATCTATGAGAAGAGAACTCTGGGTGGTTAATTCCTTTATGGGTAAAGGAATGGAAAGGATTTCGTCATGTCTTGATGGTGGTGAAGGGGGTTCGGGTCCCTACGTTAATGAAGAGGCTTGATTCATGATTTCCTCGATAGATGCTTTTGGTTGGGAGTCGATAACTGCATGGATTTCATGAACACTCTCCTCGGCTAAGATATCTTGGTTTACGTTACTGTTAGATGAGTGGTTTGGGAATGGTTTGTTAAAGATTTTAAAATTCCAGTTAGTAGGGGCATTAGGATTATCGAGGGTTATATCCCCTACATCAACCATTTCCTGCACTATATTTTTCAACATCTTGCAGTTTTCGTGACTGTGTCCCTTCACGCAGTGGAAGTTACAGAAGTCATTTTCTTTGTACCAGGACGGTATAGCACAGGTGGAATCAAACCTGAAGTGAGGTTTAACAGGAGGTAAGGTGATAGCTCCCACTTTGAGCAATTTTTCTAAGATGACACCATAATTTTCTCCCAAGGGAGTGTAATTGATGGGTTCGGCTTTTATACTTATAGGTGGTTTTTGGTGGGGTATTAGACGGTGTTTGGGATTTGACCATCACCGCATGTACATCTCCTTTTGATTTCGAAGCAGTCGATGCGTGAGAATTGGTGGTGTTGGGTTTGTTGGTGGAGTCTTGGGTTCGGAAATTAGGGTTTTTGTTACGCAACCGCAATTTCTCTTCCTCTAATGCTTGAATTTCTAGTTTCTAAGCCATATTAAAGGCCTCATCAAAGGTGCGGAAAGTTTGAATTTGGAGGGTAGGAGAAATTTGCTTAGCGCAGGCTCACGTAAAAAGTTTGATGAGTTCGGCCTGAGGTAAGGCATAAGTAAGTTGGTTGATGAGGCCCCGCCATCGTCCAATGAAATCTGCGATAGCTTCGTCTTCGAATTGTCAGATGACATAGAGGTCGGTGATAGATACTTTCTTAGCAATATTAATGGAGAAATGATCCAAGAAAGATTGGGCTAATTGGTTAAAAGAGAAGATTGAGTGCTGGGTTAAAGCACTGTACCACTCCAAGGCGGGTCCTGATAAGGACATGGGAAAGGTGTGAAGTAGTAAGGCATCGTCATGAGAAATCAGGTAGCAGGCATGTCTAAATGATCGCAAGTGTTGTTGAGGATCTTCCTTACTATTAAAACGAGTAATTTTTGGTAATTCCCATTGAGGAGGATATGAATGAAGGGGGATAGAAGGATGAATAGGCTCCTGAAAAACTTGCTCATATGTCAGGGTGCTACGGCTTCCTGAAACAGAAGCCTCTAGATTTTGCATCTTGTCCATCATTTGTTTGATGAAATTAGTGGTTGGATGAGATGATGGTGTGGTTATTGTAAAAGGAGGAGGACTGGGCCAAGAGCCACCACTAGACAACGGTGGGGTTAAATGTTGATAAGGTATTGAGGACAAATATGTTGAGGCAACCGAATAGGGATGTCCTATATAAGATGTTGAAGTCACCGGATACGTGTGTGGAAATGAAAAGGTGGGCGGAGCTTGAGAAGGAAAGCTTGTGTGGATAGGTGGTAGAGAGCAAGTTATGAAAGGATCAGTCTATGAGAGAGACGAGGTAGGAGCAGTCGGTGGTAATGATATGTGGGGCCCCAGGTTAACCAAAGGAAAGCCAATCTGTGCCATATGAACCCCTGAAGCCGCTGAGTTGGGAGACGGGGCTAAGGATGAAGAAGGCAAGGCGGAGTTATCAGGTGGGGAAGGAGCTAAGTGAGCAGCTATACTAATAGGCATACCAACAAGGAGTTGACCGTCAGGTGTACGGTCAGGGGCATGAGACAAATAGTACTGTACAGCGCTAGGATTAGTGTCCAAAAATTTCACAAATTCCTTATCTCCTACAGGGATTTAGGGAACCTCACTAGTGTCCTTAGGATTCCCCACAGGATGTGAAGGGGGTGATTCAGGAAAAGGCACGGAACAGGTATGTGAAACCATGGCTATGGCTTGTTTCTGAGTGATAACAACCATGGAAAAGAGTACACAGCAGGGTTTCAATCTATCAGGATCAGAAACAGCCACAAAAGGTTGGAATAGGTAGGTTGCTGGTTTTTCGGGAACTGTGAAAGACAGTAACTGATATCGGTCAGGTAATCGATGTCGGTCAGAATATAGCCGGCGTCGGTAAGTTAACCAATGTCGGTAGAATAGGACTGGTGTAAGAAGCTGTAATAAGTTTCTAATTTGGGGTTAACAATGCTTAGTATGCGTACCAAACTGTTCTGAAGTGATCACTGAAACAGTGTATGACAGAGAAACATAACTAAAAACAAGCAAGATGCACAAGCAAATCAAGAGACTAACCCTAGGATTAGTTTTAATTATTGTGGGCTTATGCCTAGGACGCAAGATGATGTCAATCCTAAACAAAATACCTAAGGGAGATGTCAAGTTTGTTTTGGCTTATAAGGTTACCTCAATCGGGTGGAGGAATACCACGGAAAAGGGGGGATGTTTGAGTTGTTGTGTTGATTATGATGTGATTTGGTATGTGTTTTGCAATGAAAGTAAGATTAATTTCTTCTCAATACCGTGGATATCACCCCCACGTGTACGACTTGTTACTTAATATACGTTCACTAGAATTGAAAACAGCAAGCAAGAATATGATGCACGTGTTTTAAAACCCAAATTGAAAATGATATTCAATGAAGCAAAGGAGATGACTTTCACTAATGCAAAGATGTGAAAGCAAGACAAGCTCTTTTACCAAAATGACAAAATATTTTGTGAATATTTAGTAGAAACAAACAGCAAGTATGCTCCCTATATGAAAGCAAGCAAGAAAGAAAGAAACCCGAAATGGGTCCCACCGGGGGTGCCAAAATGTTTCGCACAGAATATTTTAGTTCTTAGAATAGAGTAGCTTCTATCCTTTCATTCTCTTGAGAAATAGATAAGGGTTAGGGCTAGGAGGAATACCTATTGAATGTTGGGAGGGTGTGCGTGTACCGTAGAAAGAGATCAGATCGATTGCGAAGAACTCCTTTTTGTCTAGGAAGGACTACTAGTTTATGATGAAGATATAGGTCCAAGGACTGTGATGGTGAAGGTAGGGCTCAGGTGGGAAGATCTGGCAATCAAAGATGAGCTATCTTCTCTCCCAATGCTTGGATGAGTGTCGTTGTGCTCTAGTTACTCAGTTATGGTCTTGGGCTTGATGTCCTTCTCTGTAAACTCTTCTCTTTCCTTCACTTGTCTCTGCTCTGCCAAGTGAATTCCTGATCTTTCCAATGAATTCCCAGTCCTTTGTTTTTTGTTGGGGGAAGTCATTTACAGGGAACCGATGGCAGTTACGTAATCGATGGCGGTCGAGTAGGAACCGATGTCGGTTAAAGTCAAAGTGGGCTATTTTTAGTAAAATAGCCAACTTTCCCTCCTTTTCTCCTGAGAGATTAGTTGTGGGCTTGGTTAAGTCATTATTAGGTTGGTTTTGGTGTGGGTGAGGGGTAATTAGTCATGGGTGTGGATGTAGACCAAGTTATAGGTCTTAATTAGGTTAGTTTAGGGTTAGGGCTAGGTCATGATGAGGTGGTGAAATGAGGTGGCAGGTTTGAAAATGTGGATTTATTAATTATAAGGTAAGTAATAAATAATTGTGCAAGGTTTAGGTGGTGAGGTTAGGTTACGAAATGAGATGCGGGGCACATGGTGTCGTAAGACACAAATTTGGTGTCTACAGCAGGGAGTAGGAGACATCCCCAAAGAGAGGCTCTATCAACATAATCCAAGTGATCAGCCAAGCATGAAAATGGTACTACTATAAGTGGGGCCGATGTGGATGAAGTAGTAATTACCATAAAATATGTTTGAGAAACAAGGAAATGGTTAGATTTAGCCTCTGTGGGTAATAGAGATGAAAGAAGGTCAGTAGGTTCTTGGGAGGCTAATGGAGAAAGGTCACTAAGAGGTAATGGGATTTCTAAAGGATATTTTATAAGTGGAGGAGATGATTGGAAAGGTAGCGCCAATAGGGTAGGGTCTCCCTGTAATGGTGCAGGGGACGGACATATGTGTCCTATGGGTTGGAGAGGTATCGCTAGTGACTGCTCAGTAGTTGGAGAGGCTAGTGGTAGAGTAGTATTGGTGCTAACTAAAGATCCCTCCACAGGTGAAGGAGAAGATGAAGGGTGCTCCTCTGTGGGTTGAGGAGTATGTGAAGTAGGTTCCTATGTAGGTAGGGGATTTTGGGCTAGGATTTCCTGTATGTAAGGAAAATGAGGTAAGTGAGAAGAAATTGGTATGTCATTGAAAATAGCATGGACCTGAAGGATATTTATATCATTAGTGGGGGCTTCACTAGTTTGGTTGGAAGATGGGGTGTTATTAGTTATTCTGGACTTTCGAAGAAGAAGAAGCATCATGTGATTTGAATGTAATGTTTTTGTTTCGTAGCTGTATTTTCTTCTCTTTGATGGCCCGAATCTCTACTTTTCATGCCATGGTGAATGCCTTGTCAAAGGTGTGGAAAGTATGCACCTGTAGGGTTGGTGAAATATGTCTAGCGCAAGCCTGAGTAAAAATATCTATGAGCTCGGTTTGTGGTAATTGGAATGTGAGTTGATTGATTAGGCTGCGCCAATAAGTTACAAAGTCAGTGATATACTCGTTGTCATATTGCCATGTAGAATAGAGATTAGTAATGGTAACCTTCTTGATGATGTTAATCAAGAAGTGATATAAAAAGGCTTGGGATACCTAATTAAATGAGTAGATAGAATTCCTGGGTAACCCACTGTACCAGTCTAATGCAGGCCCTGTCAGAGACATGGGAAAGGTCCTTAGAAGTAAAGCATCATCATGGACAATCAGATAACACCCATGTTTGAAATACTGCAAATGCTGCTATGGGTCCTCTTTGCTATTGAACTGGTTGAACTTTGGCATTTCCCAATGTATGGGGTATGGGTGAATGGGTTCATTAAATATTTCATCATAGGTGAGGGAATTGTGTGAGCTAGAAACCGATGCTTCTAGTGTTTGCATCTTTTCCATTATTAACTTGATGAGGTCATTAGTATGTTGTGATGGAAGGATGCCTCCTATAATGTAAGAGGGTTGGTGTTGAACATATGATGGGGGTGGCATTCTAGTGTATGGTGATGCTGAATAGGAAGGTTGAGAATGAGGGACTGAAATATGGGACACATACCTTGAATGAATGACAGATGAAACATGAGGTTGTTGATAGTATGTATATGTAGGTGGGATGGTCAAAGTGACTCTAGAAGCAATAGGGGGAAGAGACTGTAGAATAGAGAGGATGATGTTGTGGAAATGGGTAGGGGTCACATGTTGGGCCCCTAAATTTGATTAAGTCCAAAAGGTGCATGGGCACAGGGTTGGAAGTTAATAAGAAAGTGATACGTGCCCATGGAGCAAGGGATAAGGACTTAGCCATTTTTGAAATATTAGGTAGGATGCGATAAAAATGTGACCCAAGTGGATAAGGTGCCAGTCTGGTGACAAGATGACATGGAAGTGAATATACTTTGTGATGGAAGTTTCTAGAAGAAAATCATGGCAAGGAGTGGTGAGATCAGGCCTGAAGGACCATGCACCCGTGGAGGACCACATTCATACACTTGGAGACATATCTAAGGCTGCAAAATTATGATTTGGTGCATCTGGGTACCTATATATACAAGTTCCCACAGAAGAGTTGATATAGAGATTAATAGAGAGCGGAGCTTTGCGGAAATTCTGTAAGGACTCTGTTAGCTTGGGTAGATGAACTATAAGAAGGGAAATGTATCAAGGGCTTGGGTAGATTATAAATTTTATTTTTGAGAGCTTAACTATATAAATCTAGTTATGATGCATGGCTTCAGTCTGCCATTTCTATGATGTTTCGTACTGGGATTAATGGGTGTAATGAGGTTACAAGTTATATGAATATGAACATTAATGGTTCTGATACATATATCTTTCCTTATAGTTATTTTTCATTTACATTTATGGACTAAGTATGAATTCTTATACAATTTCCTTTCTATTTTGGTTTAAGTTCTATAATCAGTTAAGTACTTTCTATCTGAAATGACTGCAATGATCTAGAAGCCATTCTGAGCTTTATTGTACTTGAATTTCTCGTTTCCACTTATTATCTTAATTTCAGATCATAGATGATGTTTCCCACTACACTCACATAAAGGAGAGACTTGGTGCCTACATGTTCCTCAGGTGAGCACCCAACACCCACTGGGTGATAGGTCGGCACAGATGGGTTTTTCTTGTTCTTTGGTGGGTATAAAAATGACTACATCTTGGCTCCATTGTCGGGACCTCTTTTTAAAGTTGTAGTGGGACATGACATACATCATGATATGTGCAATGAGTGATGACAAAGTGTTTAACCTTAGAAGGTGTTGAAACTTGGTTCAAGAGCATGAAGGATGAATTTTTTCAGAGATTCAACCCTAGACCGAAGTTTGATGCAAGTAGCTAGGAGGAAGACAACCTTTATCACGAGTTATGTGAAAATTGTTTCTGTTTCTTCCCAGTAGAGCTGTATGAGTAGCTCTCAGCATATGTGTCTAGATTAAGATGGTATTATAGATCACATGTGTAGACCCAATAGGAATACCAGAGGTTGCAAGATGCATATCTGACGTGGACCCATGTTGTGGATCATTGGTGGAAGGGAGTGCTGGCTAGCTACACTCTGGAATACACTATTTCCACGTAATCTTGTCTAGAAGTTTTTGAGTTTTAATTTTTGCGGGAGCCCAGAAGATCATTTCTGCATGTTATTCCTTTGGTATTGAAGATCTTGATCATGACCATGAGTTTAGAGGAATTTCTAATGGCCGGCTAGACCTTTCAGAGCGCTAGGGTGGAGGAAGATGGCAGAAATTATGACTGAGAAAGAAAGGGAGGAGAGATGACTCAAGTAT
This sequence comes from Taxus chinensis, assembly GCA_019776745.2. Taxonomy (NCBI): domain Eukaryota; kingdom Viridiplantae; phylum Streptophyta; class Pinopsida; order Cupressales; family Taxaceae; genus Taxus; species Taxus chinensis. Next base: position 909,315,690 of record CM034149.1, on the reverse strand, counting down.
AGTGAAGCTTGTGAAAGGGAGATTACAAGACAAAGCAAGGTTTTAAGTGTGATGGAATTATCAAGGAAGACATTGTAGGAAGGAATTGAGGTTCACCCAGAGGACATGGAACCTGAGCAGTTTGTGCTACCCCATCTTGGCAAGCGCGGGAGAGAGAACCCCTCGGCTTCTGATGAGATTTTGTCATGTCGAAAAAGGAGAGTTGTTAGTGTGCATATAAATCCACCTAGTGACTATACCTTGGCACTTGGTTTCCCGAATCAAGGGAGAAGTATTTTTATTCCAGTAGGTATTGGCGGAAGTAACCGATCCGTTCCTAAGGGGTATAATTTTTCATTTCCTACTTCTATGGCTGCACACTATATTCCAATGTTTGGAGGAATTTTTGGACAAGGAGCAAGTGCACAAGACTTTGGTAATGCATCAAGGAGTGGCGCGGGATAGACATCTGGCAATGGAACTGTAGTCACTTTTGCACCCACTAAGAACAAGATAACCTCATGTGCACTAGCCTATCACCCAGCGAGCACTCACTCGAGGCACGTGAGAGGGAGATGAGTCTCTCTTTAATGTCATTCTAGTGGAAGGCATAGCTCATGATTCTGACTTAGTGATTTAACAGACATGAAGGGCTATAGAGCTTAGGACGGCTTCTACATCCATTCAGTCATAATAGAACCAAAGCGTGTAATAGAAATAATAGAAGTAAGAGTTGTAAATATACTACTATACTTAACCATTTAAGTAAGATTCTCAATTATATAAGAACAAAAGTACAATAGAAATATGTAGATAATATAGGGAAAGAGTCTTAATACATTTGTCATGGCAAACTTACCACATTCATTCATAGTGTTTACTTATAAAAATTTACAGAAGGCAAACCGTAGTCTTGCATCATGTGTGGATCCATACATGTATTCTCACAAGACAAAAATTTCACTCCCCATTTCCCCATTACATCCTTACTTTAATTTTGTACCCATTTTCATCCCATGATTCTTGCAATAATCTTCCAGAGCTCCACTACCTCACTTTTTCATCTCTTCTTCTTTGCCAAGGGCACACATATAAATAGGCCTATGGGCTATAACAAACTTCTCTATAGCCTTAGATCTGGCCCCAAGTTTCAAGGTTTGGGTCACCCCGGGTGCATGCCTCTCCATGTCATGATTAAATTTTTGGATCTTTCTATCACAAGGTATATTCCCTCTAGGACACCTTGTCGCCAGGATGGAACCTTATCCGAACGGAACACGTTCTTCATGTGTTCTATCCCAAAGGCCAAAAATGGCTAAGTCCTGAATTGTTCTTTGCATGACATGCACGTCCTTGGTTCTCCAAGAATCCTTTTTAACTCCGCCTTACGTGCCTTCATATGTGTGCTTCCTTCAGTCATGCGCGCCTACGCGCCTTTAAGATTTGGAAGCTATAATTAGGGGCCAAACATTATCCCACACTTCACCTATTCTCTGCCCTCGAGAACCTTCTCAAAGAATGCAGTACAAAAGAATGCAAAGCCTTGCTTTGGAAAAGAATAGGGGGGCAAATAATAAAGAAAGGGGAAGAGAAAGAATAGGGGGAAATTTTTCGTAAAGAAGGAGGGGAAAGTTTTGCTATAGGTCGGCCTCTAGTGTACTCCAAGCACTGACTTCCTTCTGCACTTTAGTGCAAATGTTTCCAACCAAGGTGCTCACCTCGTTGTAAGTTAGCCCCTCCCCCTGTGTGGTAATGGTTTCCACCACAATCTCCAGTTCTTTAGCATGGTCTTCTAGGGAATCCATCTTCCTTGTGATGACCTTGTAGAGCTCTTTTAGCCAGGTTTTGATTGAGACACACCAGTTCTCAATGGTCTCAGATTTCTTTTCTACCTCGGATATGATCCTTTCCCACTGAGCTCTATTTCCCTTATTCTTCTCCCTGAATTCCTTAAACTCAGCCTCGTCATTTGCTAACAATATGTTTGTCACTTTTTCTTGGTCTACATAGTGGTCGTAAGTGATCCCTGTTGTTTGTGTAGTTGTTCTTATGTCGGAGAGCACTTTGTTGTACTCAGCCATGAGTGTGACGACCTTCAACTTATCTTCCTTCTCCAAGCACACCACTACCTCTTTTACCAATTCTAATGCCAAGGGCTGCCTCTCCATGGTGAGGATCCGAGTCAAGTCCTCTAGGCACTCCAGGGATGATCTATACTTTTGTGCACGGGGGTTAAGGTTCAGGTACTTCATGATAATTGATTGGGAGATAAGCTCCACCTTCTTGGAAACTTTGCACACCCTAGTCTTTTCCTCCTGAAGCTCCCTCTTCAGTTGATAACTGATTAATTTATCGAGGCTGAGATCCTTCGTTAGCTTCACCACTTCTTCCTTCCTCTTCTCCAACTGCTCCTCCAAGACTCTAAACCTGTCATTTCTACCAAAGAACCTAGCCTCAATTTTCATTGATACTTTTTTCAGTGCATTGCACACTTGCTCATCTGATAGTTATTGCATGTTTACAATGGGGTTGTCCCCCTTTCCTTCGGACAGCTTTAATACCACTCCTTGGTTAATCTCAAATTCAAGCTCATCGAGGTGGGAGTCGAATGCCCAAGATAGCATTCTCCTTGTTTGTGGGTATCCTCCCTCAAGGTCAAAGGACTCCATGTTGGTGAGCTCCTTGGTGGGCACGTTACTTTGGAAACGCACACACAAAACTTTTTTGGGGTCATCAATGTAACTCATCATTGTTATTCCCCCTTCAGCACACTTACTTCTCATGCACACACCCTTGGGAATAGTTACCGAGAGAGTTAGTCCTTTTGTGCTACTTCCACTCTTCTCTCTCTGCTCCTTCTTGAACTCACCGAGCACGAGATCCATGTTGTACCCTAACTCTTCATTGACTAAGGAATCAATTATCTTCTATGCATCTCTTGTTGCCTTCTCATCCACCTCATCTTGAGTGAGCTTGGGCATATCTGGTTCCTTAGTACTAGCCCCTTCGCTCCACTCTTTTCCGCGCATGCCTTCCTCCCTTCAGGTGCCTTTCCTTCTTATAAAGATGAAGGTATCATTTTCATTCTCATCCTCTTCTCCTTCTGAGTCAGGGATATTAATTGGCTCTTGATCCACCTCCAACTCCTCCCCTTCATCATCATCCCTTTCACCTACATAGGCATTCAAGTCATTTATATCTTTAGACCCTTGTTCCTCTGTTCCTTGTTCTTCTTCTCTGGAAAAAACTTCTGGAGTGGGGGATGTTGTCTTTTCTTCATCTGAAGGTTCTTAAGGGGATGGTGGCTTCACAAGCTTCAGGGTCTTTTCCTTGACCACCATTCTTCTCTTCATCTAGACATAGGTACTCGGCCCCGCGGTACCTACATCCTACCTTCCCACCACCCCTTGTTCTTCCTCATCTTCTTCTTTCTCCTTACGCTTTAACACTGGCTTCTTCCTTCTCATGGGGTCATCTATGATGGATATTTCATTTTCTACGTACGTTCCCTTCTCGAACTTTGGCCTTATGCACAGGTAGATTCTGGAAGCAGCGCTCTCAGCAATCGGTAAGGTCATCAGTCTTACGATGTGCATATCTTGCGACATGTATCTTTCAACGTACGCGTGCTTTTGTGGCTAGACCAACTTATTTCTCATCTCTCTGTGTTCACTGTCGAGGGTGGACATGTCAAGTCTTAACTTCTTTGACTCCTTATATCTATTTACCCCTACTTGGAAGAATTGGGTAGTAAAAGAGAATGGGAGTTTGCACCAGGGACTCCAACTTCCATCCACCAAGATGAATCTACCAATGTAGAAATGTTGGTACACTGTGAACTCTACTTCTCCTTCAGTCGCCATGGGGAGTTACTATGGGATCCACCATTCTACCCCAAATGCATTCCTAAGGTGCATATACCATTTATCCAAGCACGCTTTGTGCACCCCCGTCATTGACTCACAAGTATACTTCTGTAACCTGTCTGTGGGTGAAGGGTCTTCATCGGGGTACTCCCATACGAACTTATCTGATGCATCTGGCACCCTAATTTTTGAGAACACAATGGTTAGTAGAATGTTACCAAACAATATCTTTCCTCTGTCCTCTGTGCTACTTATAATCTCATCTACTATGTACTAGGAGATATTGTACATGGTGCCTTTTGTGACGTTTCTACAGACATTCAACCAGGAATTGCTCACCTGGGTCCACCTGTCTTGTCCATTTAGCTTGGAAACGAGGTGCACAACCATTTTCATCACTGGATTGCTGATATCTGTGATGTCGTAGTACATCGATGCCTTCTTATAATCCTGGGATACTATGGTTTCCTTAATTTACTCCTCATCCTAGAGGTCATCTAGGATCACATCCCCTTTACAGCTCAGGCATGTAAAGTGTGAGATTAATTGTGGGGTTATGCACATTTTTCACCCTACGACGTAGAAGAAATCTTCATGCACGTGTGTCATTAACCATTGGTACAGGTGCTTGGGCTTCCAAAAGTAGGGAAACTCGTAAAGCTGGAGAAGTCCTACCTTCTCAATTTTTACCTTGCCTACATCATTGTAAATCGGCATCCTGTCAAGTGTTCGTTTGTTTATGGGGTACACCAGCTCCAATTCCATTTCCTTTACAATTATACTCAACAAGTGATTGTAATCAATTACAGTCATCTGTCTAATGTGGGACTCCCACTCTTGCCCTAGCAAAACCCCATACAGGTATTGCATATCTGAGTACCATTCCTCATTGGTATCTAAGGGGATTTCATCTTCTTTCTTATTTCCTTTTCCCTTCCCCTTTCCTTTTTTGGATTGTAATACAAGATTATCAACTAGTTTCGTGGCCATCATTTTACCCTTTGCTTTCATTCCTTGGTTGGCTTTGAGTTTTCTAAGAGTTTTCTTCGCGTGTCGCGTGCCCTAGGGTACAAACCCTAATTTTGGATTTCCCTTTTTTGATCACGGCGCTCTTTCCCAATGTTCCTCACACCTGTGAATCACTTCTTCTCTGGTTTGTAGATCAACTGGACTAATTGTGCGTGATTTTATGAGATTATTCTTCACATGAGTTAGCTCTCGAACCCTAGCTCTTGAAAGAAAATTGTTCTCCTTGTTTTTGCAAAGTAAAATAATGAACTTCCCATCCTTGTATTTATAGCTTTTCCCGCTTTTACACATTAAAGGCAAGGATACCTACCACCATATGACAATATTTAATGTGACATTTTCAAATAAACCTGACTTCAGTGCTTTTCCTCGCGCACCCAATCCTTGCGCGAAACATTTTTCACCCACACCCAATCCTTACGCGAAACATTTTTCACCCGTGCCCAATCCTTGCGCAAAAAAATTTCTAACCTTCTGGCACGCAGACAATCCATCTTGACAAAAGAATTTTGTGCACATGTTACCAGTGCCAAAGGCACCTCTTCCATCCTCATGATTCTTACTTTTTCCTACCTCGTGTTTTTGCACTTTTTCTCCTTTGTACATGGATTTCTAATGGAACTCTATTTTGTCATCCATCTACCTTCCTAATGCATCTTTTCAACAGGGACAGTTCTAAATTTCTACCAACTCAATCTTCCTGTAGAATAACTTCATACCTCTCTTAATCTCCTCAACCCACACTAAATCGATGTGCAGTACTCTGTGTAATCATAAGTTTGAAAAGTAATAAGGTTTCTAGTGCCCAAGGAGCAAAACAAGACAACAATGCGAAAGGGAAAAACGAGAAAGGAAAAGCATAAAAGGAAACTCTAAACTAACTAGCAGAACTACCTTATTTACAAACACCAAGAAGCATTATTTATAGTAGGGCTTCAACCTACTCCCATTGAAGTGTTCAGGTAATTTTGTTCCATCTAACACTTGTAGCTGGCAAGCGCCTGAATCAAGGATATATGAAATTACATAAGGACCCAACCAATGCACTTTCAACTTTTTAGGATGGCGTAGAAATTTAGAATCATATAGCAATACCATCTAGCCAACCTCAAACTATTTGTTTTTAATGTGACAGTCGTTCCATGCCTTTTGTTTATCTTTTTTAGTTGTTTGGCTCCATCTTGCTAGTGAGAACCTTTCATCCAACTTTATTAATTCATCAATTCTTTCTTCCAATGCTTGTTCATCTTCCATCCCTCCTGCACATGCTATACGTAGCGATGGTAGCATAAATTTAACCGGAAAAACAACCTCCGCACCAAACACCAGTTAAAATGGTGTGGCCTTGTTCAACCTTTTATACGTTTTTCTGTATGCCCAAAGGACTTCCTTTTCATCCCAATCCTTCCTACCCACGTCACATATCTTAGTCAATGTGTGACTAAGGATTTTGTTGAATGCCTTTGTAGTCCCATTTACCTGAGGGTGATAAGGGGTAGTCTTGTGATGGGCTACCATGAATTCTACCAATAGAATCCTGATTGTTTCATTTAATAAGTGAGTGCCCCTATCACTTGTTAAACTTAATGGGCACCCATATCTACTAATAATGTTCTCCCACAAAAATCTAGCAGCCGTGGCTACGGTGCAATCCCTGGGGGGTGCGGCCTCTTCCCACCTTGTTAGATAATCAGTACAGATAATAATATACATGAGTTAGTCCTTCGCGTAACTGGTAAGATTGGTCTGATGAAATCTATTGCCCAATTTTCAAAAGGTTATACATTGGTGATGGGGCACAAGGGAATTTCATCCCTTTTTCCAGGTTTTCCAAGGCACTAGCAGTGGTCACAGGCCTTTCAAAACTCAATACAATGCCGGTGAATCATTTCCCACCATAGTCCAGTGACTAGGATCTTGCACGCAGTTACATTCCCTACATAATGTCCTCCAGAAATCCCACCATGGGCCTTTTATATTATTGCTATGAGTTCATGTTCTAGTACACACTGGCACAAAACCTCATCGCATCCCATCTTATACAAATCCCTATTTATCAACATTAAGGGCGTTGCGCATATGGATAACCTTTTCCTTTCCAGAACATTCATTCCTTCGGGCACCATACCTTCCTTGAGAAAGATAGCAATGTATTCTAGTTCTAAGGGTGTGCACCATAATTTGAATAGTTTTGCATCCAGCATGGTTTCCTCGATATGCTACGCATCCTCTCCCGAATCAATCCTTGATAAATGATTTGGTCCACAATTGTTCCTTCCCATTTTTACCACCACTTTGAATTTAAATTCCTGAAATAGAAGAACTCAATGACATATGCACCCTTGCATCACTGCTTTGTTTACCACATACTTTAAGGCCATATGGTCAGTGTAGAACATGAAAGGAGTTGCCAGCAGATATTACCTAAATTTGTGGAGTGTGTAGATCATTGAAAATGCCTCACACTCGGTCATTGTATAATTCTATTCTGTTGGTGTCAACTTCCTACTTGTAAAACACAAAGGATGATCAAAAATTTCCTCTCCTTGTTGAGAAAGAATGGCTCCTATTGTTGTACCAAAGGCATCCACATGGACATGGAAAGGTCTACCCCATGATGGAAATCGTAGAATAGGTGTGGTGATAAGCCTTTCTTTTAGAGTGTCAAATGCCCTCTACTGTGCCTCTCCCCACTGAAAGGCACTCTTGTGTCTGAGTAATATCTCCAAAGGTGCGGTGATCTTGGCATATCCCTTAATGAACTTTCTGTAGTAGCCAGTGTGTCGAAGAAATCCGCACACGGTGCTTTGGCTGGTAGGCTCCCCTAATCCCACAATAACTGCAACCTTCACGGGATCTACCTGTAAACCTTCTTTACATATGATATGCCCCAACAATGTCCCAAAAGGAGTTGCAAAGATACATTTCTTGATGTTGAGGGAGATCCTCAACTGCCGACATCTTTCAAACATCAACCTTAAGTTATCACAATGGTCCCTGACCAATCCATACACTGTCCAATCATCCAAATATACCTAAAGGAATTTGTGGATGAAGTCCTTAAATGCTTGTACCATTATGCATGAAAATACAACAGGCACATTCTTCAGCCCAAAGGGGATGACTGTATATGCAAAGCTTCCCCACTCAGTGGTGAAATTTGTCTTATCTTGGTATTCCTTGGAAATCCTTACTTGGTGATATCCTGAGAATCCATCCGTAAAGGAATAGATCTCACGCCCATCAACTCCTTGAAAAATATCTTCAGTAAAGGGGGTGGGAAAAGGATCTATGATACAAACCACATTTAATTCCCTATAATCCACACATATCTGAATCTGCCTATCCTTCTTTATGCTAATCACCATTGGGCTTATCCAATTTGATTCCTCCACAACCTTAATGATACCAGATGCTATCATCTTGTCTAGTTATTATTTAACCCTCAAGTGCATGCTGGGATTCATACTGTAAGGCATCTTCCTAACCGGGTGTGCACCATCTTTCAACTTTATTCTCATTTCCCCCAATGAATGGTGAACACCTTTCAACTCATGGTATCCACGCAGGAATAAATCCTCAAATTCAGATAAGAGATCGATGATCTTTGATACTTCCTTGTCTAACCAATATTCCCCAATGATAGCTTTCTTGGGCTTCTCTTCCGAGCCGATGTTAACTTTCTTGGTTTTGAGTGGTTCATGATACGCACACACACATGCATCCGCACTGTCAACTACTTCATGCACCCCAACCGAATGGTCAACATTCAGGATCTCTATCTCCTCTCCATCAATAAAGTATACCATCTTTCCTTTCTCCCTTTCAGCACATGTGCACTCGAATTATATGTATTTTGGTTCCTCCTCTTCAAACCACGCTTCTAAACTAGGTCCACCAAGTAAGTTTACTAACCTATCTTCCACCATGGTGCAATCCCCTAGAGTGAGGTGCTTGATATTCTGCAATGCCTCATCAACTGGTTGATTAGTACTTCAGTACTCGAATTTGTGGACAAATTCAGACGTTAATTCCTGCCAACTTTCCGTTTGGTGGCGTGTTTCAGAATGGATATGCCACATGCGCGCATAACCTTGTAGTGTCGAATACAACTTATGCACCTAAAGAGAAGGTGGTAAAGCTTTTGCGCCTTCTCCCCATACCCTCTCACATTCCTGGATGTGAGAAGAGGTGGGTCCATTGCCACTATAATTTCTAATAATGGTGGTTATGTTACTTTTCGAGAATCAGACAGTGAGCACAATTCAAACTTCATGCCATTCCAACAATTTTTCACTATGTGCGGCCCACCACCTTGCTGTTGTGCCTATTAAAACATAACCTAGCATACTTCGTCACTCATCCTCCCTCCAGTGAGCTTCCATCTCTCTCAAAAATACCTCAAGGTATGCATCCCTAGAATACTTTGTTATTGTCTTCCCTCCTAGGTGCCAAACTATACGTGCTATTGTTATCTTGGTTACTGATCCTTTCAGATGTCACCCAATCAATTCATAAGTCCCATGTGCCCAGTTATCACATGCCATACTGGTAGTATCACTGATAGATTAAGCATCATCAAACTGGATGACTCTTATAGGGTGGATTGTCTTTGGATCTCTTATGGAGCACACATATATTCTATCCAGGACTTCCTCCCCAAGGGGTTCAGTATAGGGGGTGGACTTCCCATCAACCAGTGGTATAACTACCTACTCTTCCTTGTTTTCAAATCTTATGTACCCCTTGTTAAACTAGAGATTTGCATTATTCTTATAACACTATGGGTGCCCAAGTAGAGATAGGAAATTATCTACCTCGGCAAGCGCCAAGACTTCAAAATCCCCAGTGAACCTATTCCCCTAAATCATAATAGTTACATCCTTCAAGACACATATGGGAATCACCTTTGTTTTATTTTCCATATATAACACATTTGAAGATGGCTGTAATGTAGGTATTCCCATTTGATGCTAGGCATCTAGAGTGAGAACATTAACCTCCGTGCCTATGTCAATGAGGATGTTGCTAAGCAGCCATCCATCCACTACTGCATTCAGGGTAATCTCTTTGTCATAATCAAGGATGTGAGGTGGGAGGTTTGCATGCAGGATCTACCTTTCATGTTCTTCCCCGGTGCGTGGCACATTTTCTCTCAACCATTCCCCTAGCAGGGGAATAATATTCTCATGCATCAGTAGTTTACACACCTCCTTAACCTCATCCAAGTCATCCCTTCGTGCTTCTACTAGTCTCCCTTACTCATCTTTTCTAGTCTGCTCTTTTAAGCATTGGATCTCCCCTTGTAAACTTCAAAGTACATCCATGGTTTCCTGGTAGACTTCTTTTTGGTGAGATGGGTTTGGATACTTCCCATGTACTACTTCTTCTCTCGAAACTAGAGGCCTCTTCCTAGGCACTTCCCTTGCATGCGCAGATTCCACCCTCATTGTTACCATAATAGGCTCTAGTTCTAATTCATGTATTACTCGTGGAAGCCATTGCGTGTCAGCCTTATTAATACTTACCATGGCAGTGCCCTTATCCTTCCAGTACTGCTGACTCATATGATCATACAACTCTGGGCATTCCTTGTACTTATGTTTTTTTCCACACCAGGAGCATTGTAGAAGATCTGGACATTCACGCTTATAATGGTCTGTGTCTCCACAATTAAAACACATCCCACATAGGAACTCACTTCTCCCCCCATGGTTACCATGACCATGAAATCCTCTGTGAAACCCTCATCCACGTGCATCTCCATCTCTGTGCTCCTCATACCAATGTTCATCTCCTTTAGAACTACTGGCAATGATAGTTTGGCGGACACCAAGATCAATTACCTCATGAATCTGGTCAATCAATCTACAATCGTTGGTGTCATGGGTGGTTGAGGTACATATTTTACAATAACAAGATATGTTCTTACGGATCACACGCTGTAATAGGGGGCACTTACTTGCATCATGGTCCTTGTGACATATTTCACAGTTTACTACCATGGTGCGCACTACCTTCCAAGTACATATCCCACCATTATCCTTTGTGTGTCCTTCCATGTTACAATCCATGAACCACATCCCTTCATGAATCTTTGGAACTAATTTGGCACTACTAACTACTTCAGTGTGTAAAGCAGCTTCTAATGCTTCGCGCAGGTCTGTGAACGTTTTGTGAGATAAGGCCCTCCTAAAGGGTGTGATTAACCCTCTGACAAACCACTAAGCATGTTGTGAAGGGTGGATATCATAGGAAAGCTTAGACAAAAGAGTTTTAAAGTGCACATCATATTCCCGCACGCTCTCTTTCATTCCCTACTAGATTTCTTTGAGAGAGCTAATGCTCTTCTGTTTAAACTCAGGTATGTGGAATTCCACCAAGAATGCATTTCTCAGTGTAGTATAATACACAACAGTCTGATGAGGATCATAATTTCTATACCAACTATTTGTGCATCCTTACAAGGTTATCACAAATTGAATGACCTTTCGATCCTGGGTCGTGATTCCCGTCGCGTGCCATAGCAGCTCGCACTTATGCACATGCTCCATGGCATCTTCTATTCCACTGTAATCTGGCAAGTGTAGAGACATCTCAAAAAAGACTTGAGGAGGTGGTTGAGGCCCTTACCCTCCTGATCCAATCCCTTAGTTTCCTCCAGTGTTTCCTCCTCTTTCGGATCCACTAGATCTTGAGTCACCAACTCCACCACTTCCACCTCTAGATCCTCATGTATTTGGTACAGGGCCTGTGTTTATTGTGTTGAGTGCTCCCATCATCCCATTGAAATTCATGTTGACAGTTTGTGAACTAGTACCACTCCTAGTCGTAGTTCCTCCACCACTTCCTAACATGCTTCCAAAACTAGTTGTATACATGCCTTGTCCAAACATTCCACCAAATACCAGAATAGTGTGTGAAGCCATAGAAGTCCCAAATGAGAAATTGTATGTTCTAGGCACCAATCGGTTGCTTCCACTGATATTAAATGGTTCAACTGTACTCTTCCCTCATTTGAACAAGCCAAGCACCAAGGTCTGGTTGTTAGGTGGGGTTAAATGTGCACCAATGACTCTTCTCTCTCTACATGATGGACTCTCATCCCATAGTTTTCATAGTAATCCTGTAAAGCTCCGCTACCTCACTTTTTCATCTCTTCTTCTTTGCCAAGGGTGCACATATAAATAGGCCTCTGAGCTATAAAAAAATTCTCTATAGCCTTAGATCTGGCCCCAAGTGTCAAGGTGTGGGTTACCCTGGGTGTATGCCTCTCCATGTCATTATTAACTTTTTGGATCTTTCTATCGCAAGGTATATTCCCTCTAGAACACCCTGTCACCAGGCTATAACCTTATCTGAATGGAACACATTCTTCATGTGTTCTATCCCAAAGGCCAAAAATGGCTAGGTCCTGAATTGTTCTTCATGCTTCGCGCACGTCCTTGGTTATCCAAGAAGCCTTTTGAACTCTGCCTTGTGTGCCTTCATCTACGTGCTTCCTTCAGTCATGCACGCCTACGTGCCCTTAAGATTCAAAAGCTATAATTAGGGCCCCAACAAGGACAATCTCACAGACCATTAACACGCAGGTTAGAGGGATGTTGGGAACACTAGGCGTAACTGATTTAGGCCCTTTATTGACCACGGGGGGATTGGGAGGAGGATTTGGTGGGACTAGAGGCATAGGACCTAGTGGATCTAGTTGATCTAGTGGAGGAGGAAACACCAAAGGGAATCAAGGAACCAGATCAGGAGGACAAGGGCCCCAGCCACCTCTTTAAGTCTTCTTTGAGATGTCTTTATAGTTGCTATATTATAGAGGTATAGAGGATGTTATGGAGCATGTACATAAGTGTGAGATGCTATGGCACGTGAAGGGGATCATAACCTCAGAGTGCAAGACCAATCAATTTTCAATGACATTGCAAGGGTGCGCACATATCTGGTATAGAAAGTATGACCCTGATCAGAAGGTTGTGAATTACACCACGTTGAAAAATTCCTTCCAACCAAAATTCCACATACTTGAGTTTGAGTAGAAGAGAATCACCACTCTCAAGGAAATCCAATAGGGAATGATAGAGAGTGTGTGGGAGTATGATGCGGGTATAAAAATATCTTGTCTAAGTTATCATATGACATTCACCCTTCACAGCATGCTCAGTGGTTTTTTGGAGGGTTGATCACACCCTTTAGAAGGGCCTTGTCTCATATGAATTTCACAAACCCATGTGAGGTGTTGGAAGATGCTCTATGTACTAAAGCTATTGGAAGTTTTGACACTAGTGTTAGCCCAGTTTTGGAGGCTCAGATGGCTGCCATGGCTAAGCAGTTGGAGAAGTTATCTACAGGCTCGGCTCCATAGACTCGCAGTGGAATTTGGTGTACAAACTGTGACATAGAGGGGTATATAAAGGATAATGGTGGGATATGCAGTCGGAAGGTGGTATGCACCATAACGGTAGATTGAAAAATCTATCATGGGGACCATGATGCAAGTAGGTGCCCCTACTACATCGCGTAATAGGCAAGAATGTATGTAGTTATTGCAAAATTGGTACATCCACATCTCATGACACCAAAGAATGTAGGCTGATTGATCAGATTCATGACGCTATTGATCATGGTGTATGCCAAACTAGCCTAGCTAGAAGTTCCAAGGGTTATGAGAACCATTATGAGGAGCCCGTAGATGGAGGCGCATGTGAAAGGGGATTTCGTGGGGAATTTTATGGTTGTGGAAACCGTGGATGAGGCAGAAGTGAGTTCCCGCATAGAAATTGTTTTAATTGTTGATCTACGGACCACTACAAATGTGAGTGCCTAGAGCTGTTATAGTGCTCATGGTGTGGAAAGAGGCATAAGTATGAGGAGTGCCCTGAGTTGTATGAGCACACAAGTCAACAACACTGGAAGGACAAGGATGCTTCCATGGTAAGTATTAAGAAAATTGGATGCCACGAGTGACGTGTGATGCAGGCCTATAACCTGTTATGGTGAAAACAAGAGCAGAGGCTACGTGTGCAAAGGAAATACCAAGGAAGAGGACCCTAGTTTCAAGAGAAGAAGTGGTGTATGGAAAGTGACCAGAACCTACTCATCAGAAGGAGGTCTACCAAGAAACAATGGATGTCATTTGGAGTTTACAAGGAGAGATCCAATGTATAAAATAGAATTCCAGGAAGGAGGAGTAAGAAAGGAATGTTGAAGCACCAAAGGATGACTTGGATGAAGTCAAGGAGGTATGCAAGATGCTAAGGCAAGAGAATATTATTCCCTTTCTAGGTGCCTATTTGAGAGAGAAGGTACTATTGTCCACTTTTTGCCCCCTTCGAGAAAAATTGATCAACATGACCTTGTAAGCAGAAGGAATGGAGGATAGTTCTGTCATTCGAGCTCATAATCATTTCCAAAACAAAATCAAGTTATAGTCAAGCTTGGCAATACAATAGCGTCAAAGGAATGGCAGGGGAACGTTGAAGAGGTTCAAGCTTGAAGGGAAAAAATGGAGAAAAGGCTCAAAGTTTTCGGCCTTAATATTTTCAGCATTTCAGGAAAATAAGGTAGAAAGATGATCAAAAATGTCCGAAACCTGAAACTCTGAAAGTCCAAATTTTAGACTTTCAAGGTTTTAGAGAATTCAGAGCACGGAATTGGAAAAATGGAGAAAAAAACCCCAAAGTCTGAAACTCCAAAAGTTTGAAATTTCAGACTTTTCGCTTTCAGGGTTTCGGAAAAATCAAGCACAAAGCTAGAAAATCAAACTGAAATTTCCAAAATCCCAAAATTTGATGTTTCAAATTTTCAGACTTCGGACTTTCAGGTTTTCGACATTTGGCATTTTGGAGTTTTCGGCGGGCAAGTTGGAAAAAGGAAGGAAAATGTCTAAAACTCCAAATTCTAAAGTTTTAAATTTTCAGACTTCAGACTTTCGGGGTTTCAGAGTTCAGAGTTTTGGAAATCTCAAGGGTTTTTTGTGGATGAAAAGTGTTTTTTCTCTGAAATGAAAATGTCTGAAAGTCCAAATTTTGGGTTTTTGGAGGTTGCATGCTTTTCATATTTTCGGAACTTTCAAGCCATTTTTTCAAAGTATGCCACCTAGACCTTCAGATGGCCATAACTTTCAACTGGGAGCTCGGATTCATGCAAGAAAAGACTTTTTGGAAAGCTTACAAGGTGAGAACAATTTCTTCAAAATTTCAAAATACAGTTCGCCAGTTTTTGGGTTTTCCAGGGTTCTCACCTACCACCATAATGAGATGAATTGAATGCATTTTTTTATGTGGTTGGGGTAGATTTTGATTTCCTCTCTTTTCCCTCTCTTTTTCTTCCTATAAATTGTAAGGAGGGTAATTTTTCTAAAGGTTTGACATTATTTTTTTGCCCCTCCCTTCTTCTCTTATCTACAAGTGGATTGGTGGAGTTCAGACCTCCCATTCAAATTGTTATGCATGTTTGTGCCTCTTGGCCACTATAAAGGACTGTATCAATCTTTGGAGCAATAAAAACTAATTCTGTGGATGATTTTGACCCTCTCTTATATTCATTGTATTCAATTGATCTCTCATTGCATCCTTGGTTACCTGTGCATGTTTATTGTTTTACATTTTTATGGTTTGTGTTTATTGGCAAAGCAAGTGTTCATCATTCCTTTGGTGCATCACCTTCGTTAGATTAGGTTTATTTTCTTTCATATTCTAAACCCTGTCTCCTTGGCAAGTTAGATTAGGTTTTTGAGTGAATCCTTTGTAAATTATTTGTCTACACATGAATAGAGGAATAGGAATTGGCCTTCATCTAAAGAGCTTTCCCAATTCGCAAGGTCCCACACTTGGGAAAATCTCCATGTTATGCAATCACACTGAGAGTCTCAACCCATCACGTTGCAGACATTCAGGGGTGCTATGATTATGCATCAATAGGTACCATGCACCAAAGAAGAGGGTGAGAGGTAGGTCTTGCATGTAAACCTTCCCCCTCATAGCCTGGATTATGATAAGGAGATCACATTGAATGTAGTTGTGGATGGATGGCTGCTTAGTAATATCCTTATTGACACTGGCGCGGAGGTCAATGTTCTTACTTTGGATGCATGGCATTAGATGGGAAGATCTACATTACAGCCATCCTTAATTATGATGTATATGGCTAACAAAGTGAAGGAAATTCCCATTGGTGTCTTGAAGGATGCAGCAATCACCTTTCAGGGGGATAATTTTACAGGGGAATTTGAAGTCTTGGTGCTCACCGAGGTAGACAATTTCCCAGTGTTACTTGGGTGCCCATGGTGCTATAAGAACAATGCAAATCTTCAGTTCAACAAGGGATACATAAGCTTTGATAATGAGGAGTAGTGGGTCATTATACCCCTTACTGATGGGAATTCCACACCCTATACTGAACCCCTAGGAGAAGAAGTCCTACATAGAATATATGTGCGCTCAATTAGGGAGCCATAAATAATTCATCCTATAGAGGGAGTTATCCAATTTGAGTATGCTCAGTACTTAAATGATACCACCAGTATAGCGTATGATAATTCAACACACGGGACTTATGAATTGGTTATTTGACATTTAAGAGGATCGGTGACCAAGGTGAAAAAGGTGCGTACAATTCGACGATTGGGCTAAAGGAAAATAGCTAAGTATTCTAGAGATGCCCACCCTGAGATATTTTTGAAAGAGACTGAATCTCATTGGAAGAAGTAGGATGAGTGGCATGGGATGTTGAGTTATGTCTTTCTTAGCACAACAGCAAGGTGGTGGGCAACACACAATGAGAACCTCTTGGAATGACGCGAGGTGAGAATTGCGCTCTCTGCTCGGTTCTCCAGAAGCAACACACCCACCACATAGAAGACTATCATGGTAAGGAACCCACCTCTTTCCATATCCAGGAGTGTGAGAGGGTCTGGATAGAAGGAACAAAAGCTTTACCACCATATCTATGGGTGCACAAGTTGTATTCTACATTACAGGGTTGTGTGTGTGCATGGTACATATATTATGAGATGCATCATCAGACAGGGAATTGGCAAGAGTTAGCAGTTTATCTTGTTTAAACATTTGAATATCGAAGTACCAAGCCATTAGTTGATAAGGCACTGTAGGTTGTTAAGCACCTTACCATGGGGGATAGTGCCATGGAAGAAGATAGGCTGCTGGAATTGCTAGGTGAACATGGTTTGGAGGCACACTTTGAAGAAGAAGAAGCAAAAGAGACACAGTTTGAGCATGCATGTGTGGAGAAATAAAAAGGGAAGCTTGTATATGTGATTGATGGGGAGGAGGTAGAAATCTTGGCTGTTAAAAATTTTGTACGGATGCACGAGGTGTTAGAAAGTGCTGATGCTCAGGCGCGCACCTACCATGAACCTTTAAAGACTAAGAAGATTAACATCAGCTTAGAAGAAGATCCCAAAGAGGTTATCATTGAAGACTACTGGTTAGAGAGGGAATTTTCTAAGATCATTGATATTTTTCACGCATTTGAGGATTTATTCCCGCACGGGTACCATGAGCGTAAAGGCATCCACCATTCCTTGGGGGAGATGAGGATAAAGCTGAAGGAAGGTGCACACCTGGTCATGAAGAGACCCTACCGGATGAATCCTAACCTGTGCATGAAGGTCAAGGAGGGAATAGACAAATGATAGCATTTGTTCTAATTAAGTTTGTTGAAGAATCAGAATGGATAAGTCCAATGGTAATCACCATTAAGAAGGATGGGAAGATTAGGATCTGCACTGATTATAGGGAGTTGAACATAGTTTGTGTCATTGATCCTTTTCCCACCCTTTTTACTGAAGAAATTTTGGAGGGAGTCATTGGGAGTGAAATCTATTCCTTTATGGATGGATTTTTGGGGTACCACCAAGTCCGAATTGCAAAGGAAGACAAAGAGAAGACAACTTTTGTAGTGCCCACTTTTATTCGACACTTTTATTCTGATCATGATACTGTATACTCTATGATGGACATCCTTATAGTTTGGATTTAGTATGGTGTTAGATGTCAGATCCTGGATTATTGTTGAATCTGATTATATATAATGCATGGTGATTATTAGGGACACTCATATGTGGATGATCATATACTACTAACATGGATGTTTAATGGAAGTTATTCGGACATGTGATTTTGGATATTATGAGTAAACCTAGAAAATGAATATTTTATGATGTTGATATAGTTGTAGATTAAAAATACAAATGACGTAGTTGTTACTTCCATGATTGTTGTGATTTATTTTATAGTTGATTTTGGGATTTTATTTATATCATATTGGATGTTCTGATATGGCCACAAGGCCGAATGAGGTATTTATATTTTGTAGGTTAAATATATCGCAACAAACCATCAGGGGATCAGAGACCAACCAAAATGGAATTCTAGGTGAATTCAACATAGTCACCATGACAACTTGTTCTATTGTGTTGTGTGTTGTTTTGTTAGAAATTCCCATTGGGGGAATCATCTTTATATGTGACCATGGGTTGGTGTATTTTATTAATGTGTTTCTTTTATTTATCGTTGTATATATTTTATTTGTAATGTGTCCTCTTCTTTGAATTAATAAATTGTGATGGATTAATGTGAGAATCATATTATTAAAATTTAAATAAATCAAATTGGGATATGGGAAAGTAATTATAAGAGTTTTTGGTTGTTTGTATTTAATTTGTAAGTGATGTGTAAGTTGTGTAAGAGCTTGTGTAAGTCTGATTTGGAGTGTGAAACACTCTACCCTCTTGGCAATTCGAGTTTATCCTTGGGGGATGTTTTTGGAGGCTTGTGGGACAAGTAAAACTTGTCCCATGCCTCTAAATTTAATATACCAACCATACTTATGAATGGAGAGGTGATTTTATTTATAATGCATTTTTAAAATCATGTTGCTTGTTTTGGATTGCACTCTCTTACATTTTAATTAATTTCCTGTCCCTTGAGGTATGGGCTCTTTTGAGTGTGCAAGTAACTTGTCATTGTTCAACCACCTCTTTATTATTCTTTGGAGATTGGAATTTTGTATTTTTTTGTTTGAATTTGAGGATGTGTGATGTGGCATCCTACATGGATCCACATCATCCTCTTCCTTCCCTCTTCTATTTAATGGAAACTCTCTTCTTGTTTTGGGTTGTTGAACCTTTTTGCATTCTTCCTTGGGGGTACATTTTCTGGTTGGAGCTCTTGTTTTGGAGGAATTTTTGGGAGAAAGCTTTGCAGTCATGTGAGTTTCTATTTTGGAATATGTTTTCTTGGCATTTGAAGCTTACTGTTAAGAGAAAAAATCACCAAGGAGAGGTAGGAATTTAACTTTCCTTTTATTGTTGTTATTTGCTTGTGGTGTTGTATGTATGGAAAATGCTTGATTTATTTGTTGGCTGGTTGGGTAGACTACCTTAGGAAGATGTAGGAGAAGGCTATGGGGAATCCATGTGGGGGGGCATAAGGGAATACCTGTGGCATTAGAATTTTGTGGAGGTAGTTTGGGTTTAGGATCCTCAATGGAAAATAAATAACTTGCATTTCTTACTTATGAGAGGGGGCATAAGGAAAAATTTGTGGGGGGGCATAAGGAGTGGTTGGGAGGCATAAGGTTTATGGGATATGATATGTTATTTTTTCGGGTTGTTATTGGTGGATGCCCAATTCCCAATTGGGAGGCATAAGTAGCTTCCCCCATAGGCCTTGCTCCTTTGGCTTACATGATCAAGCTTGAGTTTTGATTGGAATACTTTTTATTGTAGTTGTAAACTTCTGTTTTGTGTTGCTCTATGTTTTATATTGAATTATGCATGTGAAAGAATGATGTGTTGTGGAAGCCAGAGGTTTTCATTGTTGAATTACACATTTGATTGTATTTTGGTTGGGGCTTGGGGGCCAATCATGAAGGAAGGCTTATCCTTTCATTAGATGTCTTGGTTGGGTGGAGAGCGTTTCCTTTCCCCCTCTCTTATTGTGATCATCTTGGAGAAAAAGAAAATGTGCATGTTTTTGTCCTGGAGCAAGGAAAAACATAGTTTGATAGTCCCTTTGATGGGTCGTTGTATTCTTCCAATCATTTAACTAACATAATCTTTGTCAGTGTCATTCTAAACCAGGGTTGTGTCCTAGGCAATATGCAATGGAGTCTAGGAGAACCAGTTATACGTTGATTTTGTTGGGGGGTTGCTTAGTTTTAGTGACTATTCTACAGAAGTGCAGTTAAAATCTATGGAAATTAAATACAAGTCTACAAAATTCAACTATTTGCAATGAAAGGGATTTCAGCAACTAATCTTCTAATGTAAAGTAAAATATGCAAACACTTATTCTTAACAAATTAAATCACAACTGAACAACTAGAATTTTTAGCAGAAAGAAAATCTATCCATGAACTATATTTGCATAACAAAAGCGTCTACTCTAAGTGAAAGCGGTAATGGAGAAAGTATATACAGTTAATCACAACATGCATGTAAAACTCATCAAATGACAATTACATTAAAACTAATCGAAGGACTGTATGCATGAACTCAAAGTAACCTCGTATCTCCTCAGTTGAGTGGGCCCTTGCTCTTCCTCGGGATAGAGGGATCAACAACTTCTGATTCTCAAAATGCCATGGATTTTATTAACTTCGAAATGAGTTCATAAAACATCAAAAACAAATCCAGAATAGTATGCAAATAATCTTTTTCGATAATAAAAAAAAGTGGTACTCAAGTTCTGAAGACAAAGTCTTCATATAGATAATGTTGGTTACAAGATCCACCATATCAGGTGGCATTAAACACTGTCCATCAAATATCAATTAAAACTCATAGATTCCTACGGGCCATTAGAATCAAGCCCAAGCTAATAGGTCAATTCGATGGAAACAGTCTTCAGACGCATACTTTAAATTCATGCTTCTTATCCACTAGTAACTTCCATCATCCCTTGCACACATCATCACATTCGATCTCATAAAGGCAGTTAGTAGGAGGTTCATGGGATAAACAGTTTTCATAAATAATAGCAAGGAAAATGCATCAAACCTACTAAGATATAATTACACAAAACATCCCCATATACTAATAAGTCATATCACAAAGAGTATTTTTGGTCTGAAGAAATGATATAAATGAGCCAAACAATGCACTCATCATTTTCCTCCTGAATTTACCTATTGCATCTCCCAATGCAACTCATCTGCACCTTTCTCACCTTCCAAGTTGGTCAGCCATGTCATACTCCTCAAATTGATCAATGTATTTCTTTGTGGTATTCTTGGAGCCCTGAGTATTGGAGGTAATTTCCACCCATGTAGTGAAACTATCATGGGACTATGCTACATTGTTCTACTAGGTCATGAGAGGGCTCAAGAGGAGTGGTGGCCGTACTTGGAGGCCTGCACATTCATCAGTGTATTGCTGGTTGTTTTTCTCTATAGTTTGTTTGATAATGGTGATGAGGGCATCACCCCTGCGCATACTTCAGCTCAAATTCTGGGGAGAGAGAACCTCTCTATGTTTCAAAGGAGGCTTAAAGTATCCCATATCCTATCACAAGCTTGCCAAGCAGCCCAAAAATTCTCCTGACTATAATTTTCAAAATCAATAACACACTGAAGCAAAATATGAGAAGTATTCACCCCAACCCCCTTCCTAATAGTACAATGATCAAATTTTTTTTTGCAGGGCGACATCTGTATGATGATTTGGGTGAATGTGAAATCCAATGGACTGAGTAGTGTTATTGAAACTATCTATTTTCTACCTCTAAATTATCTGATTCCGCAATACAGATTGAAAGGATTTAATTTGAAAATCACCCACAAATAGGTTGATCAAGAAATCAGAGAAATTGGTCACTATCATGTTATGTAAATAAAATTCACAGAGCAAATTTTGAATTTCTGGAGTACTGTACTTGTAAACTGATAAAAAACTAGGGCCATCGGGAATTTCGTGAGGGGATTGAGAGCACAATTGAAATAACTACCAAGAATAAAATTGTTCTTGGAAATACATGCTGTAGGCTGAGGAGGGTTTCCTACAAGACAGTAGTTTGATGGCCAAAGGACAAACACATTTTAAGATAGATGTTACTTTTCACTTTTCCTCTTCCATAGATTCTTTTTCTTTTTTTAATTTTTGATTTTCTTTCCACAATTCCCTTTCTTGAAGGGACAACTGTTGGAATTTATTCAAGAGGGTAAGACTCTTATCACATTGTTTCTTTAGACAACTTACTTCAAGCTGCAGGGCAGCAATCTCCTGAAATTTTTCTATTGTCTTTTGTGTAAATTCAGCTTGTACTAAAAGGGTGGATTCTTCCATACCTTGTAACTGATATTTTAGCAGTGCGATATCCTCTAGATAGTTGTGAGAAGGTGCCACTTGGGCGTCAAGCATTTCAAGAGTTATAGTGTGAATTTCCATAGATGATAGAACAACAGATGATGGAGCAGCTGGGTCATCCTCCTTAAGTAGTTCCTCCCGAATGTGGATGGTATCATCAAGAAAGGACTCTGATTAGAAACCACCTGTCTACAAAAATGAGCTAAGCCATTGGGATCGTAGTTACATGGAGGAAGATGGGACCATGTGACACTTTCCTTTTGAATTAGAAATGGATGGGGATGGTCCCTCTAAAGTACCAACAGTGTCGGCATGCTCAGGAACATCAGCTTCGTCTGCTTGACTATGTGAAGGGAAAGGACCCGATGAAAGGGTAGACCAAGGTGCAGAAGAGAGACCAAATTTTAATTGCTTTTTCCTGGACCCTTTGCCACCAGCACATCCCTTGAGCCTCCACTTTGGTCGAAAGAAAACTTTGTGTGAACACAACAGTGAATCAACCCCGGGTGCTTAATCATAGACTTGCATCTACTGGACCGGTGTTTCTGGCATACCTTAATGATGGAATCTACAAGGTACTCTAGCAGATTTACCCAAAGGGCCTGATTGACATGTCCCTTTTCAAGTTGAATGAGCATTTTGAGTGCACCACCACCCATAACAGAGGCTTGGTCGTCGCATATGAAATACCAGGTTACCCATTTAGCAATCTCACCTTAGATTCTAGGTAAACTTGTCTACTTAACACCCTTCTGGACACCTAATGGAGTTAGGATGACCTCTGGGAGTGCCTCTCCTTTGTCGTGGAACTAAGCAATCAAACTTTGCAAAGGGGAATTTTTCATAGCCTTTAAACCAAAGTTTGGCAGGTCAGACAGGTTAAAAATGAACTGACTAGTAATTTCAACTCTTCGTCCACCAACTTGAGAGCATGTGGACTCAAAATTGTTCAAGAACTCTTCCACAATGCCCTCATCGAGACTTTCAAATTTCTGAATGAAATCCAACCATCTGAAATCATGAAATACCTATAAAAGGGTGGCATTCTGGAGCAAGGCATCAGGTGAAGCAGGTTTTGATGTCTTTCGCGGTCCCATGCTGAGCCAAAACGTGAGAAATACATGGTAGTAGAAAAACCAAAGCAGAGCATCTCTTCCACTTCCCTTCTAGTGCCTGATAAAACCAATCGTGATTGATGTGCATACCACAATGGAAATAAGTGGTTGTAGAAGCATTAAATTTCAAATGACACCATATTCCTTGGGTAGCGCAACAAGTGAAGGTGACGGTGAAAAAATAGTGATGAGACTGGCCACCCATGTCAGATTAAGATTTTTGTGGTGACACATATCCCATGGTTGAGGAGTAAGCACCACCTGTCTTGACATTGGAGAGTGTGATACATCAAAGCATGTGGTGATTTATGAGCCATTACTCCTTTTATGCTGTCATTCATAGAGATGGATTTGGAAAGAGATCCAAAATGACCATAGCCATCATTTCATGATGGCATCTTAATGACAATGAATACATGGGGAAATGTTTTGAATATAAATATCATTAGCAAGTTAAAATGCACTTACCCATGCCACATTTAGTCAGCTGATATCTGTAGATTCCTACGCCCTGTAATTTGGGATGAAACATGATTAGCGACAATAGAAATAATGAAAATTCCTGCTTTTGTTGGAAATTACAATAAAAAATGCTAACTAAGGGAAGAAGATTGAATGAAGGACCATCTTCCTTTATTGAATTTGCAAAAGATTGATTACTCCATGCGTGAGAGGCAAAGAGCCTCCTCAGCATGCATGTCTATTTGTAATAGAATGTCATTGGTGAAAATCTTCTTATCCAGTGGTTGGTGATAAACTCAGAGCTTGTGCCCATTCACTAGAAGAGTCCATTTGTCTCCATCAATCGGTATCAATCAAACATAGCCATTATCAAACACTTGATTTACCTGATAGGGACTTAACCAATGTGTACGCAAATTTCCTTTAAACTGCTGATAGTGGGAATCAAAGAGTAAAACCCACTATCCTTCATGAAATGTCCTTTTTTTGATGCAAGCATCATGCCAAGTTTTCCGCTGATGCTATAGAACTTCAGTTTTCTTTTTTGCCTCCAGCTACATTTCATATAATTCATTCAACTTAAACACTCGTTTATGCTATGCTTCATCAAAATCGATCCCAACTTCCAACACTGTTCGCCAGGTGTGTAACTCGAACTCAACACGTAACAAGCACTTCTTCCCAAAGACCATATCATAGGGAGAGAAACAAGTAGTTGTTTTCTAGGTCATGTTGTAGGCCCAGATGTCCTCAAGAAGCTTTGGTACCCAATTCTTTCTATCGACATTGACCACCTTAGTTAGAATATTCTTGAGTTCTTGATTAGTTACCTCCACTTGCCCATTAGATGGGGGGTGATATGGTGATGATTTTTGGTGCCTGATTCTTTAGATTCCTAAGAAAGCTTCAATCATATTTGAAACAAATTGAGGACATTGATCAGATACAATGGCCCTTGGTGCTCCAAATCGCAACAATATTTGGTTATAGAGAAAATCAGCAACAACATCTTCATTGGCATATGCCGATGCTTGAACTTCAGCCCATTTGGTGACATAGTCTGTGTATACCAAGAGATACTCCTTCCTGAAAGATGGAGGATCAAATGGTCCAACAAAATCAATACCCCATTTCTCAAATGGTCCTAGAACCAACTGAGGGTTCAGAGGAATTTCCATAAAAAGTGTAGGTTTTCCCATTCATTGGCATGCATCACACTACCACACACACTTTTTGACAATCTTATGGAGGGAAGGCCAATAGTACCCTACTCCAAGGATCTTATGAAGTGTTCATTTCACTGAATAATGTCCACCTCTTGGCTCATCATGACATGCTTGCAGTATGTCATGTACCTCATCCTCTCGAACACACCTGTGAAGAACCATGATAGGACAACATTTAAATAAGAATCCATTACACCATTTATATGTTGCACTATTTCTAACCAATCGCCTTCTTTCCTTATGAGTAAAATAGGTAGGAAACTTCCCTGTTGTTAAATAATTTGCAAGATCAGTGAACCAGGGAGTCTTAGTAGAGATAACAAACAAGTTTTCATCAGGAAATTGGTCTTGGAATGCTTCGTCATCACCTGAAACATTTATTCTAGAAAGAAAGTCAACAACAACATTAGATTTCCCAGGCTTATCTATATAATGAGATTGAATTCTTGCAACAAGAGTAACCAACGAATGAGCCTTCCACTAACCACTGTTTATTCATCAAATATCGAATGGAAGAGTGGTCAGTGTAAACACAAATTTTATATACAGTGATGTAATGGCAAAATTTATTCAAAGCATAAACAACACCCAAAAACTATTTTTCCATAATAGTGTAATTATTTTCCGTAGGAGTCAGATTTTTATTGATAAAATAAATTGCATACATATGATCTTCTGAGTCTGTTTGTCCAAGGACAGCGCCCATGGCTATATTAAAAGCATCAATGTCAATATGGAAAGGTTGTCCCCAGTCAGGGCCACATAAGATAGGGGTGTTTCGCACAGAATGTTTCCGTTCTTAGAATAGAGTTGCTTCTATCCTTTCATTCCCTTAAGAAATAGATACAGGTTAGGGCTAGGAGGAATACCTATTGGGTGTTGGGAGGCTGTGTCCGTACCATAGAGAGAGATCAGATCGATTGCGAAGAACTCCTTTTTGTCTGGGAAGGACTACCTGTGAATAAGAATGCAAGACCACCAGATTATAGTTAGACAATAAATGAGGGAACTACCTTGGGCCTAGGAAATATTAGACTTCCTTTCGAAGGTGGTCAGTTCCCCTTTTAATATGAATTAACACAAATTCTAACAAAGAAGTTATTGCGAAATCACAATTTAGTTACCTCATTAAAATGTAATTGAGGAAAGGCTGGTTTTGGTTTAAGTCATAGTGACCGATGCTGGTCAATGTATAACCGGTACCAGTTGCTGATAACCAATATCAATAGGGGCAGTGATTTAGGGGCTTTTAATGAAGGTTGGCTGTAAGGCGGTTATGGTGTTTATAAGGTTGGTAAATGATTAGGGGTAGGCAATAGAGTGATGGAGAAGACTCAGAGAGTGTGGGAGCTGTTCTTGGGGCAATGTAAGGGTAGAGGAATGCAAGTTAGATGTAGGGTGCTATCAGGTAGTAGATCTAGGAGTGAGATTATAATTACTATGAATCAGAAGTTCAAGAAATGGTCTTTAAAAACGTACAAGACACCACTTACTAGTTCTTGATGAAGATACAGGTTCAAGGACTTGATGACGAAGGCAAGGCTCAGGTGGGATGATCCGACAATCAAAAGTGAGCTATCTTCTCTCCCAATGCTTGGACGAGTGTCAATGTGCTCTAGTTACTCAGTTGTAGTCTTGGGCTCGATGTCCTTTTCTGCAAACTCTTCTCTTTCCTTCACTTGTCTCTGCTCTGCCAAGTGAATTCCGGATCTTTCAAATGAATTATGATCCTTTGTTATTGGTTGGGGGAGGTCATTTACAGGGAACCGATGGCGGTTACGTAACCAATAGCGGTCGAGTAGGAACCAATGTCGGTTAAGTCAAAGTGGGCTATTTTTAGTAAAATAGCCAAATTTCCCTCCTTTTCTCCCGAGGGATTAGTTGTGGGCTTGGTCAAGTCATTATTAGGTTAGTTTTGGTGCGGGTGAGGAGTAATTAGTCATGGGTGTGGATGTAGACCAAGTTATAGGTCTTAATTAGGTTAGTTTAGGGTTAGGGCTAGGTCATGATGAGGTGGCGAAATGAGGTGGCAGGTTTGGAGATGTGGATTTATTAATTATAAGGTAATTAATAAATAATTGTGTAAGGTTTAGGTGGTGAGGTTAGGTTGCGAAATGAGATGCGGGGCACAGGGTGTCGTAAGACACAAATTTGGTGTCTACAAGGGGCTATTGTCAGCTTTTCTTTGATAGAATCAAATGCCTATTGACACTGAGAGGACCATTCAAAAACATAATCTTTGGTTAGCAATGAAAACATTGGGGCGGTAATTTTGCTAAAATATTTTATGAATTAGCGGTAATAACCTGCATGGCCAAGGAAACTTTTGATGTAAGTCTGATTAACTGGTGTAGGTAATTGGGTGATGATTGATATCTTTTTGGGATCCACCTGTAAACCTTGGGCTGAAACATGGTGACCTAAGACAGTTCCTTGATCAACCATCATTAGACATTTTTTCATGACTTTGAGATACTTGGTGTTGTTCACATCGACTGAGTACTTTCTCAAGATTATTCAAAGATTATTCAAAAGTGGATCCACGGACAATGAAATCATCCATGTAAACCTCAACACAGTCATTAGCAAGATCTACAAAATGGCCAAGACTACCCGCTGAAATGTGGCAAGGGCATTACAAATCCCAAAAGGTAAGACTCTATAAGCTAATGTACCCCAAGGGCACATAAAAGTAGTCTTATCTTGATCAGCAGGGGTAATACTAATTTGATTATACCCACTAAACCCATCCAAGAAAGAGAAATATTCTTTCTAGCCAAATTGTCTAGGACTTGGTCAATGAAAGGCAGGGGAAAATAATCTTTCTTGGTGGCTTTGTTAAGTTCCCTATAATGAACACATACTCGCCACTTACCATTCTTCTTGGGAATAATAACTAATGGGGAAATCCACTGACTATCAGATATAGGATAGATGAAACCTACCTTTAGGAGTTTTTTGATCTTAGTTTTGACTATGTCTCTCAATGCTGGATTGATTCTTTGTTACAGCTACCTTATAGGTTTGACGTCATCAGTGTAAATATGATGTGTACAGATGCTAGGATGAATTCCTTTCATATCAGAGTAATCCCAAGCAAAAGCATGAGAATGTTTCTTCAAAACCTCAAGCACCCTAGCTTCTTGATTTACCTCCAAGTCACTTCCTATAGTCAGCTCTCTACCCATACTGACAAGCACCTGCTTAGTATCATTCGCAAGAGCAAGCTCTGTACTAGTGATAAAAGAATCCAATGGGAAAACATGGGGCTGAAGCATGTGCAGGATGGATATGTTATCAAAAGACAGAACCTTAGTTAAAGGAAAATAAAAATTAGGAACTAAATGTTTGGAATTATAAGCATAGAGTTTCCTACCAGACTCAGTAGAGGTAATGTCTAATGCCGATATTCTGTATTCTGTAACAATAGTGCTGATTTCCGTAGTTGCAGAGTCCTTAGAATTAGTCAGTGCATATGACTCTGTATCTTCCATCATATGATTGTGTACTACAATAGTGGCTAGAAAAGAAGAACTCAAAGAGTTAGCATCCAAAGAATCCACCCATACCTAGTCACAAATGTTTGTATAAGGCTGGGCAGGAGGATATAATGAAATATGTTTGGATTTCTTCCCATTTAGAATTATCATGTTACCTGACCTACATTCAATGTAAGTAGCAACCGTAGCTAGCCAAGGTCTTCATAAGATGACTGGATATCCAAACTTCCAAGCTTTAGGTTGCAAAACCATGAAATAAAATGGGTACTCCCATTATTTAACAGTGACCATTATATCTTCAACCACCCCATCAGGTACAGTAATGGATTGATCTGCTAACTGCAGAACAGTGTTGGTTTGTTGAAGTTTTGTCAAGGATAGTAGGTTAAACATTTCTGTTGTGATGACATTAATAGTAGCACCAAGATCCACCAAAACATTAGATATTGACTGGTTGTTTATAGAAATAGTAATGACAAGGCTCCTAGGATCCCCATATTTTGGTGAGATGAGGGTGCTAGCAACTAAATCAGCCAAATTCCCTTCGACTCTGATAGTCTTTAGGTATTTATTTTTTCTTCCTGGTGTCTTTATACATTCATTTCTAATGGTGTGGTCTAGTTCAAGGATGTCTCTTATTGCACGCAACAGTGGAACCTCAATATGTACTTTTTTCAATTCCTGAACTAGTTTTGTTTCATCTGCAATTCGAGTGTCCTGTAATTTCTCAGGAAAAGGGGTTGTAGTCTGTTTGGGTATTTGATCATCTTGTTTATCTGGAATTGGTGAAGAACCAGTGTTGCCCTCAAGTTTTTCTTCCTTATTGGCATCATCAGAAAGTTCTGTGATAACAACAGGAGGGTTCAATATTTTTCCAGATCGTAATCGTAAATTACCAATAGTGTTAACATACATGGTGTCACCTACGTCATGTTATCAATCGAAGTTATCTGTTGATTTTTAGGATTGGATACTGGCTGAGCTAGAAGTTGTGTTTGTGTTTCTTGTCCTTGATTTTGGTAGGCTTGAGGTGGAGGCATTAAAGCTTGTTGTGGCTGCTAGAACCTGCATTGTTGATTACCGTTTTGTGGTGGTGCCCAGGACTTATTTTGGCTAAATGTTTTTTGGGGACCCCACTGCTGATTGTGCCAAGGATTGGCTGCAGGTGGTGGAGCCCAACCTGGCTGAATGTAGGGATTTTTCCAAGGTGGTGGATATGGATAAGTCATCCAGTTTGAGTTTTCCCACTCATGTTGTCCCCAAGAAGACTGAGAGGCCTGATTTGGCCATGGCATTCTCCAAGGATTCTGAGTTGGTCTAGATGGGAACCCACCCTGATTGTTTGGTCTTTTGACAATATTTAATTCAGCACTTGTTTGAGATATGGCATTCAAACCTCCCTTCAATTGTGGTAGAAGTGTGCAATGCTTAGTGTCATGGTCAGTAACTTCACAGATTAAGCACATATCTATGACATCCAAAGGACATTCTATCAAGGGGCGTCTCTTCTGAAAGTTAGGGCAATACATGTCCAATGGTTCTTTAGTAGGGGTGGATTTTGCCTTGAGTCCATCTATAGTGGATGTTAATTGCAGCAGAATGTTTGTTTTCATGTTGGCCATTTCTTCTAGAAGTTCAAAGGTACCCAAAGACTTGGATGTTTGTTTCCTTCATATTCCTCCACATGTTCTAGAATATCTTCTACATAGCTCAGTAATTTGTTCCATGGTAAGCTTATGCATGTCTCCACCTCCCATGAGATGGAGAGAATCCTTGGTTTCCTCATCCAGTCCTTTCAGAAAGACTATTTTAGTGATGTCTGCATGTAACTCATACCCACTGCGTTTATGGAGAAAGAGGAATCTATCCAAATAATCCTCTAGATTCTCATCTTCCTTTTGCCATATTTGGAAGAACTCTTCCTTCCTATCCCTTCCTCTACAATAGTCTTGGTAATTATCTAGGAAGGTTGTTTCCATGGATTCCCATGAATTAATGGAGTTAGATGGTAACCCCATAAACCATCTCATAGCAGAATTTTTGAGATTGGAGGGAAATAGTTTGAGTTTTTTATTGTCATTTTGGTAGTCATATGTCTGGCACAAGATTTTAAATTCAAATAGAAATTGATCAGGGTCTTATTTGGTCATTCCTTAAAAGAGGGGGAGGATGGATGGTGAGATGTTTTTCATGGGTGCATCCTCATCTGCATCGAGGAAAATGGGGTATGTAAATTTTAGTCCTAAAGGTTGGTCTTCAGCATTCCCAAGATCCCCCATTACAGAACGATGTGAAGAGGATACAAAATGATCAGAAAAGGTTCTAGGCATTGAATTAGAATCTGTATCATTCTCAGTGTTTCTCTCTTATGAAGTGTCTAAAGAGATTTTCTGAATATTGTGTGCTATAAATCTCCCTTTGTTATCTCATGACCTATACATCTAGGTTGTTTGGTTTAAATAAAGGTCTGAGAGAACTACTAGTTTCATATATGAACTCCATTAACACCCATAGCATATGTAATAAAATAATGGAGCTTACGGTTATGTCCCCAGTAATGGCACCAAAAATGATGGGTCGTTGTATTCTTCCAATCATTTAACTGACATAATATTTTTCAATGTCATTCTAAACCAGGGTTGTGTCCTAGGCAATATGCAATGGAGTCTAGGAGAACCAGTTATACATTGAGTCTGTTGGGGGGTTGCTTAGTTTTAGTGACTATTCTATGGAAGTGTAGTTAAAATCTATGAAAATTAAATAGAAGTCTAAATAATTCAACTATTTGCAATGAAAGGGATTTTAGCAACGAATCTTCTACTGTAAAGTAAAATACGCACACACTTATTCTTAACAAATTAAATCACAATTGAATAACTGGAATTTTTACCATAAAGCAAGACTATTCATGAACTAGATTTGCATAACAAAAGCATCTACTCTAAGTGAAAGCATAATGGAGAAAGTAGATATAGTTAATCACAACATGCATGTAAAACTCATTAAATGAAAATTGCAGTAAAACTAATCGAAGGACTATATGAATGAACTCAAAGTAACCTCGTATCTCCTCAGTTGAGTGGGTCCTTGCTCTTCCTTGGGATAGAGGGATCAAAAATTTCTGATTATCAAAATTTTGTGGCTTTCATTAGCTTCTAAATGAGTTCATAACACATCGAAAACAAATCTAGAACATTATGCAGATAATCTTCTTCAATAATAAAAAAAGTGGTACTCAAGTTTTGAAGACAAAGTCTTCATATAGATAATGTTGGTTACAAGATCCACCATATCAAGTGGCATTAAACAATGTCCATCAAATATCAATTAAAACTCATAGATTCCTATGGGCTGTTAGAATCAAGCCCAAGTTAATAGGTCAATTCGATGGAAACAGTCTTCAGCCACATGCTTCAAACTCAGGCTTCTTATCCACCAGTAACTTCCATCATCCCCTACACACATCATCACCTTTGATCTCATAAAGGCAGTTAGTAAGAGGTTCATGGGATAAACATTTTTCATAAATAATAGCAAGGAAAATGCATCAAACCTACTAAGATATAATTACACAAAACATCCCCATATACTAATAAGTCATATCACAAAGAGTATATCCGATCTGAAGAAATGATATAAATGAGCCAAACAATGCACTCATCACCCTTGTAAAAACACATTCATTTGTAATCCTTTCCCACATGATGTGGATGAAATTGTAACAACTATATTATGGAGAAATGATGTTGTAATTGATTATGAAGTTATATACATTTGAATTGAGAAAGACATTTGCATTCTACTCTGTACATTGGAAAGAGATAAATTGAATGTTGTTATTGTTTTCCAATTTTGAAATATGTAAATAATATGAGTGGAATTAATAAATAATTGAAAGACCTTCTCTTATAAGCATTGTTGAATTAAATGCAATGTTTTTTTGTATGGAAAAAGAGATAGTTAGATCTCTATTTGGAAGGAAGAAATGCACATGAAAACAATACTGTATTTTGTATTTTTGGAGTGGTGTAAAAATGAAAGTTGGTATTTGCTTTTAATTCAAAATGGTTGTTGTAAACAACTGAATGCATTAGATTAGTTTATAAAATGAAATGCCAAACTTGAATGATAAAATTTGTTATACAAATTTAAAAGAAATTGATCTCTTGTAAATATTCAAAACTGACAATCAAACTTAATACAAATGCACATTTTGGACCTGCACATTTAAATAAATTTGGAAACCTTAAAATTTAACATGATACATTAGCATGGAACCCATATTGACAAAAAAATATTAAGGAAACAATTTAACCATTGCAAATTTGAACACAATCCCTTCCTCAGCCATTTTCTATCATTTGTTGGAAAAAATTCAAATTTAAATCAATTGAACAAATTTAACTTCCTAAACCTTTCAAAATCCTCCCTAGATCAATACTCCATGTTTGTTTGACATTTTTAGTGAAGGAGGAAACCAAATTTAATCAAATTTAAAAGTTAAAGATTGCTAGTTTGCTAATTAAAATCCTGCAGATCCTTTTTGCAAAATTGACCCTTAAAAACTTATCAAAAAAATAGAAATTGATGCTTCCTGTGTAAATAGGGCATTGATATCTTTCCAAAAAGTCTTTGTTTGCCCAAATCTAAGCTTTCTAGATCAAGTTATGGAACTTTGAAGTTTTTGTGCCTTGACGGGAAAATTTGGGAAAGTTTTCCCTAGTGGGCCAGCAACCCAAAAATTTCCCGTCATTTTGGCCTTAGAAAAGTTTTAGGAAAAATTTTGGTTCGGGAAAATTTTTCCTTTTCTTCCTACCACCACATGGACAATGAAAACGTGCCACGTGGCACCTTAGGGTGGAAGCAGGAGGGCGGCCTCCTTTGTTTATTTTAGTTTTTGACTTTGGAAAAGTTTTACAATTTTCCCCGTGGCCTGCAACCCCACTTTCCCCTTAGCTTTTCCTCCTCCCACAGGGCGTGTGGACCCGCGTATCCATTTTTCCTATTTTTCCTCCCTTTGGTGAAATTCGCAAAGCAACCCCATTGTCCTCCTCTCCCTCTCCCTTTTTTTTCCATGGAGAATGGTGGAATGCCACGTGTCCTTGGCGGACCCATGGGCACGTGGAGGCCAAGTCATTTTTTCTCCCTTTGGTGAAGTTTTCCAAATCACCCCGCCTCCCCGCCCTTCCCTCACTCTCTCCTGCTTCAAACCAGGACCCGAAGTGTGTCCACCGGGGACCCACAGAGGCATGGGAGAAACTTTTATTTTACACCCGCGTGATGGGAAAAATTCCCCAAACCATCCCATGACCCACCAACCCGTTGAAAGGGTTTTCACCCCTGCTTGACACGTGTCCTGCTTGGGGAAAATTTGACCTAAAAACTCCACCC
Source organism: Taxus chinensis (assembly GCA_019776745.2). Taxonomy (NCBI): domain Eukaryota; kingdom Viridiplantae; phylum Streptophyta; class Pinopsida; order Cupressales; family Taxaceae; genus Taxus; species Taxus chinensis. The sequence goes on along the minus strand of CM034149.1, from coordinate 909,281,790 downwards.
TCTCATATCTTGAGTTCTGTAAGGAGTTAGGAGGAATTCTTTATATCATCATAAAGGTGGGAAATTTTCCTATCTAATGGGAATGATTTAGGGAAATTTTGGATGTGTTAAGTGTGAGAAAAATCAAATTGAAACTCTTATCCTGTTAGAGAATGGGTATGGGGGTAAAATTTCTCCCTGAACCTAACTAAAACTTCTAGCCTTAAGTTTTGGACCTTGTGATCTCTGAGAATTGTTAATAAAAGAGAAGTTTGTTCTTATGGATTTGAGTTGTTTTGCAATCTGTTAGTGGTAGTTGTTGCCTTGTATCTTGGTTATAGACACCCTTAATCAAGTTCTGGGAGGGGGTTAGTGAGACCTTGCTCTATTGGTTTTAAATGTGTAATCCTTTCTCACTGTAATTAAACCCTGCTCCTGTCTTGATCTTATGGAACTAAATACCCTGAGAATTTAATTTTTTTGGGTCCATTAATCCTAATATTTCTAATCAAGAAATATTTAGCTAAGATGTCAAGGTAATCAGTAATTAAATTAATCCCTAGGTAGATTTGAGCTAGGTGTGGACTTATTGCTCTTGTTGCATTTGATGTGAAATCAGTAATTATTATAATGGGAAAAAGTTATCATTTGAATTCAACTATCTTTGAGGCCTCGGTCATTAACTCTTAATAAAAAAAATTATTCCATAATTTTTCTAACTAAACCTAGGTTGTTCATGGGTCTCAAGTGGGTTGTTTTTAAATGGGCATCCCACTTGGTATCAGAGAAGTGGTTAAAAATCTTGGACCATTGGGCACAATAGAAAACATGAGACATGAACTGTAAACCTAGCACACTTTTGAATCTAAGAGAAAAAACTTGTTTGAAAATTGAAGAAGAAATAAGTATGAAGAAGTATTACATTACTCTATTCATTTGAACTGCCAGAATTAAAATGATGATAAAATAATGATAAGTTGTTTGAGTTGTTGTGTTTGCTTAGTGACATTTTGTCTAAACTTGGGGTAACTAGGAATTTTAGATTAAATTGATTTTGTGAACTTATAGTATAATGGAAACTTGGTTCCCCTTTGGAAATGTGTTGTTTTACAAGTACTAAAAACTTGATCTAATTGTATGATGCATTAAGCCTTTGTTGTGACCCTTCCTTATTGTATTTATTGTAATAATAAGTTGTATGATGTGATTCTTATGGTTGGATAGTAGTGGTTTTGTTCTGGGTTGAGAATACTTAATTATAATTTGTTTAGAGCTTCCTTCCTTGAGTGATTAAGAAAGAGCGTCTGGTTGTCAGTTTTCCATGTTGTTAGCCGTATGAAAGGGTGGACACTAAGTCTGGGTGTCGTCTAGGACCCAATCATGTGTATGTGTTCTTAGAACTAACCTCAAGGTAAAGTACCCCTATTTATGGCCATGAAAGGCTGCGAAGTGAATGTGGTGTTAACTTTTGTGTTTTATATATTTGTAATCTTGTGTATTTTATCAAGGACCAGCATCTTATTTTATGATTGGATTGAAGAAGCTCTGAGGATATTTTATTTATTTATAATTCTTTCTAGAACTTTAAAACTTTGCAATGTAGCTACTTAGCCACTTTTATTGATTGCTAATATGTCTTGGACTTTATTTGATTGATGACTCAGAGCTCCTGATGTTGTTGGCTACTTGGCTAAATGTTACGTGGTTTCTTTCTTGCATGTTGTTGAGCTAGTTCTATGTTTCATGTATGGTGACAATTATCGTATGGGGGTACACCCTGGGTGTCTTGAATGTCCTTTTAGGTGCTTAAAGTCATACCCTGGTTATGGATGCACAGAACCTTAAGTGTGTCTAAGATCTTAGAGCAGCCCTTTTTGTTGCTTGACCTTGCTAGAAAGAAAGTTTGTTGTGTAGTGCAGTCTAAAGGGCAGCTTGTTAGTGGAAGTGGTGGTTCTCTTACAATCTGATAAGAGCTTGACCTCGTTAGAGTAGAAGTGCTTTTTATGGGCTTTTATATTTTTTTAGGATTGGATTTCCTCTTTGGTTGACTGTAAATTTTACTAGAAAAATGTTTGTTTTGATAGTGAATTTTCATCGATGGCATGTTAAATTGTATCTTGGGTTCTTAGTTGCATCATAAAAAGTTTTGACTCATGGAATGTATGCATCTTGGTAATTATGGATAGATTTAAGCCTTTCAGGTAGTGTTTTTATTAAGTGTACTTATTTTACTCTCTTGAATTATAAATAAGTTTGCCCTTACCTTAAATTTCCTTTACTATGAATAACATTCTATGACCTGTTAATCTTTCTCCTACATATGTTAGTTTGTTATATCTTAATAGTTAATCACAGTGGTGCTTATATTGTACTTCTTCTTTTAAAACTATAACTCTTGGTTGTAAAGTCCATAATTGGTAAATTATTTGGTTACACCATTACATTTGATGCCTTTTAGTGTTGATGTGGTTCCTTAGAGTAAAGTTGCATTATCATCTGGTTTCTTGGCTAGTGGTATCTTGTGGGGACATGATAATGGATTGGAAAACCTTCTTTGGTCATTAGGGGAGTAAAATGTAACCCTCATAAACCACAAAAATTGTTAAACCTTAATAGATTCGTAAAAGTAAGATTATACCTCTTTAATGAGCCTTTCTGGAAACTTTCTTATGAAACTTTTGGAGACCCACTAAGAATGTTTAATGATGCTTGAAATTATTTGGTGAATCTTTGAAATCTTGGTGTGATTCATGTTGATTATTGTTTCGTAGTTCTTACCAAAAATTAATAGTGTGTTTTCTATGTTGAATGTCTCTTGTTCCTTTAGAATTAAAAATGTGGTGTGTTGATTTACATCTCTTTCCCATAAAAGTACTTATGTGATATGTTTGTACCTTCCTTCTCATTAAAATTTGATTGATAAGAAGACTCAACCAGAATGCCATGAAGCTATAATTAAAGAGATTTGACATTAGAAATTAACAAATAAACATGAGCATAGAAAAAGGGAAGTGATCCTTGTTGTACCCTTGGTAGATTAATAGAAGAAATAAACAAAAAACAAAACCATGTAGAAGAATAGAAATGAAATCTTGTCCATCCACCTTCCTTTCAATTAAACTAGATGCTCTCTACCTATACAGAATGGTGAGACATCATGCCCACCATAGTGGTGCTCTTTATAACATAAACTTATGATGTCATAATAGAAGGAAGTTTGTAACTAAGAAGAAAAAAAGGAATGTTTCTTAACAAGAAAAGCTATAACTTTTGACTTAGTAAGTTGATATATAAAATGGGTAAAATTTATGTGTATTGCGTGCAATATATAGTTGAACTTTTAGTTTTGTCACCTAAATGAAATTGTGAAACACCCGGTGGATAGTAATGTGTTCTAGTTGCTTATTACTTCTTGCCCATGGATGTATGTGCTTTCTTGTGGGAGTTTTGGGTCATCACACCCTTGTCATCCTGTAGCTCGATGGATGAGAGTTGTGGTCCTTTTGGATTGAGACTTATTAGTTGTTTGAGAAGCAACCTCCATGCGTGTTGTCTTGTCCTTAGAAACCTAAGTTATTGTAATTTTAAGGCAACATATGTTAAGGATATAACATAATTTGGGAAGTTTTGTTTTCTTCATATTTTCTTGGGTCACCTTGTTGTTGTAAGACCTTCTTCCCATTAGGATGGAAAGTGCAAGATGATGTTATTCACCCTTGAATTTGATTAGATCCCGTGTCACTAGCTCTTCTCCCTAGCAACCTTGAGTGGTCCTTGGTTTCTTGTGCTATCTTTTTGGTTATTCTGAGCTTGAGTAGGAAATAAGATACATAATCCCCATTGTGCTTTAATTTATGGTGCTTGAAATGATATGTTAGTTGCTGGGGGAGATATATATATATATATATATATATATATATATATATTATTGCTAAATGGTTGACTTCTTTAGATTTGATTGGTATGGTGTGTTCGATTCTTAAGGAAAAGGTATAAAAATCAAACTATAGGAAAACCTTGTGGTCTTGACTTCACTTGCATTACCATGAAAATTTAATTATGCCCTTTCAAGTTATAGAAGTGATTCCTTGAATAAGTTCCTTGATTGTAAATGTTTTGCTGATTTAGGTGTCCATATTGATTAACCTCATCTTGTGTGATCTCAAATTGTGGGACCTTCTATAGACTTGTTTCTCGTGCAAAATTGGTCATAGTTGATTTTGCTATCCTTGTCTAGACAACAAACCTTGAAATCATGGCTTAAATGTGTAGAAACCTTAAATTTTATTAATGTGGTATGTGTATCATGAGGAAACTGTGTGGTCATTTCAAGTTATGGAATTCTCCCCGTAATTCTCTTACTTGGTGGTTACTCTTAATAATCTTTTGGAAATCTTCATGTTATATTGTTATGTGTTATATCTTGTTTGATAGCGTAAAGTTACTAAGATTTAAATTCTCGTAGCCTTGCATGCAGAAAGTTTAGAACTCATCCCTTGCAATCTCCCTTCTTCTTGTTAAATTACATTGGACCAAACTAGAGTTATGTTGATCCACACTTGTTTGAAGCAAGAAATCCCATAATGGGAGTGATCCTTTTTCTGTTGCAGTTATTCCTATCTCCCCTTCCTGTGACTTCCAGGAGGAAGTTGATTCTAAGGGGAGGGGGATGTAGTGCCCAATTTTCTTTGACACTTTTATTCTGATCATGATACTGTAGACTCTATGATGGACATCCTTATAGTTTGGATTTAGTATGGTGTTAGATGTCATATCCTAGATTATTGTTGAATCTGATTATATATGATGCATGGTGATTATAAGAGACACTCATATGTGGTTGATGATATACTATTGACATGGATGTTTAATGGAAGTTATTCAGACATGTGATTTTGGATATTATGAGTAGATCTATAAAATGAATATTTTATGATGCTGATATAGTTATGGATTAAAAGTGCAAATGACGTAGTTGTTACTTCGATGATTGTTGTAATTTATTTTATAGAGTATTTTTTGATTTTATTTGTATCATATTGGATGTTCAGATATGGCTATGAGGCCAAAGGAGGTATTTGTATTTTGTATGTTAAATATATATTGCAACAAAACATCAGGGGATCAGAGACCAACCAAAATGGAATTCTAGGTGAATTCAACACGGTCACCATAGAAACTTGTTCTATTGTGTTGTGTGTTGTTTTGTTAGAAATTCCCATGGGGGGAATCATCTTTCTATGTGACCATGGGTTTGTGTATTTTATTAATGTGTTTATTTTATTTATTGTTGTATATATTTTATTTGTAATGTGTCCTCTTCTTTTAATTAATAAATTGTGATGGATTAATGTGAGAATCATATGATTAAAATTTAAATAAATCAAATTGGGATATGGGAAAGTAATTATAAGAGTTGTTGGTTGTTTGTATTTAATTTGTAAGTGATGTGTAAGTTGTGTAAGAGCTTGTGTAAGTTTGATTTGGAGTGTGAACCACTCCACCCTCTTGGAAATTCGAGTTTTTCCTTGGGGGATGTTTTTGGAGGCTTGTGGGATAAGTAAAACTTGTCCCATGCCTCTAAATTTAATATACCAACCATACTTATGGATGGAGAGGTGATTTTAGAATTTAATAATGCATTTTTAAAATCATGTTGCTTGTTTTGGATTGCACTCTCTTACATTTTAATTAATTTGTTGTCCCTTGAGGTATGGGCTCTTTTGAGTGTGCAAGTAACTTGTCATTATTCAACCACCTCTTTATTGTGCTTTGGAGATCGGAATTTTGTATTTTTGTGTTTGAATTTGAGGATGTGTGATGTGGCATCCTACATGGATCCACATCATCCTCTTCCTTCCCTCTTCTATTTAATGAAAACTCTCTTCTTGTTTTGGGTTGTTGAACCTTTTTGCATTCTTTCTTGGGGGCACATTTTCTAGTTGGAGCTCTTGTTTTGGAGGAAGTTTGGGGAGAAAGCTTTGCATGCTTGTGAGTTGTTGTTTTGGACTATATTTTCTTAGCGTGTGAAGCTTGTTGTTAAGAGAAAAAGTCAACATGGAGAGGTAGGAATTTAACTCTCTTTTTATTGTTGTTATTTGCTTGTGGTGTTGTATGTATGGAAAATTTTTGATTTATTTGCTAGCTTGTTGGGTAGACTTCCTTAGGAAGGTGTAGGAGTAGGGTATGTGAAATCCATGTGGGGGGCATAAGGGAATGCTTTTGGAATTAGAATTTTGTGGAGGGAGTTTGGGTTTGGGATCCACCATGGAAAAGAAATAGCTTGCATTTCTTACTTGTGGGGGGGGAGCATAAGGGAAAATTCGTGGGGGAGCATAAGGAGGGGTTTGGAGGCATAAGGTTTATGGGATATGATATGTTATTTTTGCAAGTTGTTATTGGTGGATGCCCAATTCCCAATTGGGAGGCATAAGTAGCTTCCCCCATAGGCCTTGCTCCTTTGGCTTGTATGATCAAGCCTAAGTTTTGATTGTAATGCTTTCTATTACAGTTGTAAATTGCTATTTTGTGTTGCTCTATGTTTTATATTGAATTATGCATGTGAAAGAATGTTGTGTTGTGGAATCTAGTTGTTACCATGGTTGAATTACACATTTGATTGTATTTTGGTTGGGGCTCGGGGGCCAATCATGAAGGAAGGCTTCTCATTTCATTGGATTTCTTAGTTGGGTGGAGAGTATTGCCTTTCCCCCTCTCTTGTTGTGATCATCTTGGAGAAAAATAAAATGTGCATGTTGCTGTCCTGGAGGAAGGAAAAACACAGTTTGATAGTCCCTTGTGAAAACACATTCATTTGTAATCCTTTCCCACATGATGTGGATGAAATTGTAACAACTATATTATGGAGAAATGATATTGTAATTGATTATGAAGTTATATACATTTGAATTGAGAAATAAATTTGCATTCTACTCTGTACATTGGAAAGAGATAAATTGAATGTTGTTATTGTTTTACAACATTGAAATTATTGATCTTGGTTGAGATGTTCATGAAAATAACAAACTAAATTGCAACACAATAGAATATTTCTTCTATATTTCTCTATTTGGGAACATACAAATATATAAGAAATATAATTCCTAAATAATAAGAAGTAGCTATAACAACTCACTAACTTATGTGATTTGTTTCTAACACACTTACCAAATATAATTGTTATTGTTGTTTTATATAACAACTAATAACAATTTACTAACACATACTTACAACATAATAATTACTTTGAACGTAATTATTATTTACTCATGAAGCACTAATATATTATATTTCCTAACATTCCCCCCCTTAGTGTGAACATGGGGAAAACATGCCTTGTACTTACACCTACTCATGATCTGGTGATTTTCACAGGATGATCACAAACCTCGAGGATGGTTTTGTAATTGGTTTACCAAAAACCACAAATTGATGGTTTTACAAATGGATTACCAATAACCAAGAATTTTGGTTTTGCTATTGGTTTACCACAAACCACAAATGAAGGTTTTCAAGTGGTTTACCTACAACCACATCATGATATGCCAAGTACTATTCTCATCTCTCATCACATCTCACTGTAGGGAATAACATAGGAAATTTTGTTGAAATCTGTTACTCATACATACATAGAAAAAGCTGACATAATGGAAATGGAACATTGGATCATGTTCCCCCCCTCAAAGTGAAATTTTCACTTATTGAAAAATGCAAATTGTACCACATTGAAAGCACTAAAATTAAACTACACACACACATGTCATTAAAGCTGGTATGCAGCCCCATTGTTGGTAACTAATGAGAGGTCGCTGAATGACCTCCAACCTCTGATGCCTCCTGCCTCTGGTGTCATGCTACTAACTCAGCAAGATGTGAACATGAAGCACATTTGTTTCCACATTAATCTTATTCTTTTCTTCCCTCCTGCAATGTGAAACACGTTATTTTGCTAGACGTCAGGTAACACTGAAAATGCATCCATGAGGAAAATTATTTTTATTTTTATTTTTATTTTAGACTTTTACAATGAGAAATGACGACTTTAGGACATTTGACACTATTTGATGAGATGAGGACTAGAATATAAATTTAAAAAATAATAAAATGAGATAAATTTTTAAATGAAAAATGACTTTGGTAATGACAATACCAAAAAAACATTCGAATCTTTTACATGACCTCAAATTTTCAATGACACTTGATGACAAATAATATAAAAACTATTTAGATTACTTGAATATTGACACATACATTAATGGTAGACACAAATATAAAAGAACCGACTATGGGGACACAACAAAATAATATTAAACTTTCTTATAGATCGGTGACTCTAAAATTGACTACACTTAAATAGCAACGTAAAACTTTGGAAAACTCGACAAGGCATGAATTTTATTAAAATGACTTGCAAAACTAATGACACTAATGACCTACTCAAAATAATATAAAATGAATGGAGGGAGAATATTTTAACAAATTTGCATATATTAGAGTGATCATATTATTGTCCTTCATTCAAGAACCCTTCACTTCCACATGCATATCCATGTGTATGATATTTGAATCTTTCCATATATCCAAATATACTCTTGCATTCTACATTAAGACTACTAGTTGGTATATTGGATGCAATAATGTTAATGGGCGCTGGAAGAAAGACAAGATATTTGATGTATGCATTAAAGATCAAATTTGTAAAGCAGAAAACATGTTGTAGATACTACATGAATGGAGTTCATAGAGTTCAAAGGAGGATGTAGTTCCTTCAGGAGCTCAATTAATAACACACAATGTATTCAAACACTGCCATTAAAATTTGACATAGATCTGCCACTAAAATTGTCTTTCCTGGTAGAGATACTCTTGATAGATCGACCATGAACCACTAAAACACATTTCTCATATATCTCATGCTTTGCTCAAAGATAATGAAAATCAATAAAAGCTGAACCTAAAAAAAAATTCCCCGCTTCACAAACATGCACAAATTTCATATGAGACTGCAGGACATAAAGATAATATGGATAATGCAAACTCACCGATCACAAGTTTAGATGATTATCACATTGGGATCAATGTTGATTATTCTGTGAAAAAAATTGAATAGAACTGAGTAGAGGGTGCTACAAACAAGATCAAATTAAGACTGTCAAATTTTTTCCAAGGTGACGTGTTGAACCATGTCACTCTAAGTAGTCAGAAAGATCATCACATAATCAAACTTTGGATCCAAATACCACCATGTGCTTGTTAGTAAACCAAATGAATGTTTAGGACAAGGCATGCACAAAAGAAAATAATTAGTCAACTTCATATATGTTTAATATGATTTCTATACCGATTCGATGCTTACATAGATGCCCAACACATGAAAAATAAGATGGTAATTAAAACTCATTTAGATCAGACCCATGTTGTGATGAATAGATCATATATTGGTATAGGTATGCATTATAAGATAGCTACTATGTCAGGTACTGATTACAAAGATTCATCACTTTTTAAACTACGTGGATAAACGCTTACACCCTACAAATTTAGACTCTCATTTCAAATCACCATGCTCTAATACCAAATCTTGAGCTTGGTTTAGATGTTCATGAAAATAACAAACTAAATTTCCACACAATAGAATATTTCTTTTGTATTTCTCTATTCGGGAACAAACAAATATATAAGAAATATACTTCCTAAATAATAGGAAGTAGCTATAACAACTCACTAACTTATGTGAGTTGTTTCTAACACACTAACCAAATATAATTGTTATTGTTGTTTTATATAACAACTAATAACAATTTACTAACACATACTTACAACATAATAATTACTTTGAACGTAATTATTATTTACTAATGGAGCACTAATATATTATATTTCCTAACAGAAATATGTAAAGTATATGAGTGGAATTAATAAAGAATTGAAAGACCTTCTCTTATATGCATTGTTGAATTAAATGTAATGTTTCATTGTATGGTACAAGATATAGTTAGATCTCTGTTTGGAAGGAAGAAATGGTGGAAACAATACTGTATTTTGTATTTTTGGAGTGGTGTAAAAATGAAAGTTAGTATTTGCTTTAGATTCAGAATGGTTGTTGTAAACAACTGAATGCATTAGATTAGTTTATAAGATGAAATGTCAAACTTGAATGATAAAATTTGTTATACAAATTTAAAAGAAATTGATCTCTTGTAAATAATCAAAAATGACAATCAAACTTAATAAAAATGCACGATTCGTACCTAAACATTTAAATCAATTTGGAAACCTTAAAATTTAACATGATACATTAGCATGGAACCCATATTGACAAAGAAATCTTATGGAAACAATTTAACCATTGCAAATTTGAACACAATCCCTTCCTCATCTGTCTTTAGTCATTTGTTGGAAAAAATTTAAATTTAAATCAATTGAAAAAATTTAACTTCCTAAACCTTTCAAAATCCTCCCTAGATCAATACTCCATGTTTGTTTGACATTTTTAGTGGAGGAGACCAAATTTAATCAAATTGAAAAGTTAAAGATTGTTAGTTTGCTAATTAAAAGCCTGCAGATCCTTTTTGCAAAATTGACCCTTAAAAACTTATCAAAAAATAGAAATTGATGCTTCCTGTGTAAATAGGGCATTGATATCTTTCCAAAAACTCCTCGTTTTCCCAAATCTGATCTTTCTAGCTCAAGTTATGGCACTTTGAAGTTTTTGTGCCTTGGAGGGAAAATTTGGGAAAAGTTTCCCTGGTGGGCCCCCAACCCAAAAATTTCCCATCATTTTGGCCTTAGAAAATTTTTTGGAAAAATTTTGGTTCGGGAAAAATTTTACTTTTCTTCTTGCCGACCCGTGGTCAATGAAAATGTGCCACGTGGCACCTTAGGGTGGAAGCACGAGGGTGGACCCCTTTGTTTATTTTAATTTTTGACTTTGGAAAAAATTTACAATTTTTCCCGCAGCCCACAACCCCTCTTTCCCCTTGGCTTTTCCTCATCCCACAAGGTGTATGGACCCATGCGTCCCCTTTTTCCTATTTTTCCTCCCTTCGGAAAAATTTTCAAAGAAACCCCGCCACCCACCTCTCCCTCTCCTTTTTTTTCCCGCGGTGAATGGTGGAACGCCACGTGTCCCTAGTGGACCCGCGGGCGTGTGGAGGCCAAGTTAATTTTTCTCCCTTTGGTGAAGTTCACCAAATCACCCCGCTCCTATCTCACTACAATTAAACCTTGCTACTATCTTGATTTTATGGAATTAAATACCCTAAGAATTTAATTGTTTTGGGTCCCTTAATCATAATATTTCTAATCAGGAAATATTTAGTTAAGATGTCAAGGTAATCAGTAATTAAATTAATCCATAGGGAGATTTGAGCTAGGTGTGGACTTATTGTTCTTGTTGCATTTTTTGTGAAATTAGTAATTATTACAATGGGAAAAAGTTATCATTTGAATTCAACTGTCTTTGAGTCTTCGATCATTAACTCCTAATAAAAAAAAAAAATATTCCATAATTTTTCTAACAAAACCTAGGTTGTTCATGGGTCTCAAGTGGGTTTTTTTTTAACAGGCATTACAAATTTTTCCATTGAGTGGAAAATTTTTACATACACGATCATGCCTTTTGGGTTGAAGAATGTGCTCACTTTTTTCTCACTCATCGTGGTATGGGAATTCCAAGATTTCATCCACAAGTTTCTTCAGGTCTATTTGGATGATTGGACAGTATATGGTTTAGTCAAGGACCATTGTCATAATTTGAGACTGATGTTTGAGAGGTGTCGGAAGTTGAGGATATCCCTCAACATTAAGAAATGTGTCTTTTCTACTCCCTTTGGAACCTTATTAGGTCACATCATATGTAAAGAGGGCTTGCTAGTAGATCCTGCCAAATTTGCAATCGTTGTGGAGTTGGGGGAGCCAACTATCCAAAGCGTCATGCGTAAATTCCTTGGGCATACTGGTTATTACAGAAAGTTCATCAAGGGATATGCCAAGATTTCCATGCTGTTAGAAGGATTTCTTAGACAAAAAAGTGTCTTTCATTGGGGAGAGGCGCAGAAGAAGGAATTTGACGCTTTGAAGGATAGGCTTGTCACCACACCTATTATGCGGTTTCCCTCTTGGGATAAACATTTCCATGTCCATGTAGATGCCTCAGGGAAAATAATTAGAGTAGTAATTACACAACCTGGTGAAGGTATTTTTGATCATTCTTTGTGTTTTTCAAGCGGGAAGTTGACACTAGCACAGTAGAATTATACTATGACTGAGCAGGAGGCCTTGTCAATGATCTACGCGCTTCAAAAGTTCAAAAATTATCTTCTTATAACTCCTTTTATATTTTATACCAACCATATGGAATTAAAGTATTTAGTGAACAAGCCTGTTTTGCAAGGGTGCATACGTCAGTGGGTGCTATTATTTCAAGAGTTCGAGTTCATCATAGTGGTGAAGCCAAGAAAGAGTAATTGTGGGCTTGATCATTTATCAAGAATTTATTTAGGGTTGGAAGTGCAGAGCATTGAAGAGACTATGCTAGACGTGTAACTGTTTAGGTTTGGCGTGTGCCCTCGAACTTGGAGGATATTGCAATGTTTCTCAAGGAAGGTGTGGTGCCGAAAGGAATGAAGGCCTTGGAGAGGAAGAAGTTGGCCATACGTGCCATGTCCTATATTCTTATTAATGGATATTTGTACAAAATGGGTTGTGATGAGGTTCTACACCGATGCATACTAGAGCATGAGCATGTTTCTATAATAGAAGAAGCACATGGTGGAATCATAGGAGGACACTATGCGGAAAATGCAACCACGTGGAAGATTCTACTCACAGGGATTTGGTGGGAGACCATTTATCAAGATTGAATTAAGTTTTTTAAGGCCTGTGACCATTGCCAGTGCCTTGGAGAACCTGGAAAAAGGGATGAGATTACCTTGAGACTAATACCCAGCGTGAAACCATTGGAAAATTGGGTTATTGACTTTAACGTACCAATCTTACCAGCAGTGTGAAGGATGGGTTCATGGTATATAATTAATTATATTGATTATTTGACAAGGTGGGCAGAGGCAACACCCACTAAGGATTGCACCATAGCTACAAATGCTAGATTATTATGGGAGAACATAATTAACAAGTATGGATGCCCATTGAACTTGAAAAGTGATAGAGGTACACACTTTTTTAATGAAATGGTCAAGATTCTGTTATCAGAATTCATGGTGACCCATAAAAAACTACCCCCTATCACCCTTAGGAAAATGAAACCAGTGAGGGATTTAACAAAATACTTAGTCATACATTAACTAAGATATGTGATGTTGGTGGGTAGGATTGGGATGATAAAGTATCAGCTGTTATTTGGGTATAAAGAACAACCTACAAAAGATTGAAAAATGCCACACCATTTTAGTTGGTATTTGGCATGGAGGCTATCATGTCAGTTGAGTTTATGTTACCTTCACTACGTATAGTGCGCATAGGAGGGTTGGATGATGAAAAATCATTGGAAGAAAGAATTGATTAATTAATGAAGGTAGATGAAAGATGATCATTATCAAGGTGGAGCCAGATGATTGAGAAAGAAAAGCAAAAGGCATGGCATGATTTACACATTAGGAATATGAATTTTGAGGTTGGGCAGATGGTGTTTCTATATGATTTAAAATTTTCGTGCCATCCTGGGAAATTAAAAGTCCATTGGATGGGTCCCTATATCATCTCGTACATCCTTGATTTAGGTGTGTGCCAGTTACAAGCGCTGGATGGTAGGAAATTTCCTAGACACTTCAATGGGAGTAGGCTGAAGCCCTACTATAAATAATGCTTCTTGGTGTTTGTAAATAAGGCAGTTTTGCTAGATAGTTTTTAATTTCCCTTGATGTTTGTTTTTATTTTCTTGTGTTTCCCTTTCACATTGTTATTTTGTTTTGTGCCTTAGGTTCCATTAATCTCGTTACTTTTTGAAGGTTGTAAAATGTACAGAGGACCCCGCATCATTTTAGTGTGGGGTGGATTAATCGAAGGAAAGTGTTGGTAAAGTTCCAAGAAGGATTGTGTTAGAAATCCCAGTTGAATGGCCCTCTTAAAGAAGGTGCATGAAAGAAAAGGTGAACAAGGATGGTTTGTGTCAGGATAAAGCTACAATTTGAATCCACATACAAGGAGGAAGAAGTACAAAAACAACACAAGGTAGGTGAGAGAAAAAATCATGAGGACAGAAGAAGTTCCTTCAGTGTTGGTGAAGCACGTGCAAGAGCCTCCTGTTAAGATGGATTGGTTGCATGCTAGAAGGTTGGAAGATTTTCCATGCAGGATTGGGTGCATGAGTTAGGGCACTAAAGTCATGTTTTTTTTAAAATACACATTAAATATCAATGTACATTGGTAGGTGAAATAGCATTTAATTCTTAAAAGAGGGGAAAAATGTAAATAGAGGGTCAGACACTTCATTATTTTACTTTGTGAATATGAAGAGAGAATATTTTTTACAAAACAGGGTTTCTAGAGTTGATCCATGAGAAGAAAAATTTTAAGAATTTGAGGGTGAGTGACCATTTTGGATTTACAAACTAGAAGTGGGAAGAGTTGTGGAGAAGCATCATCTTGTGAAAACATATTCTAGTTAGGGTTTGATATCTAGGGCATGGGTCGAAAAAGAGTTTCTTCACCAGTTTGAGATCTAACCTTGGAAAGGGTAGTAAAGTAGAGCAAGTAAAAGAAGTTGAAGTGATAACCCATATAATAGCACCCAAGAAACCAGTAGGAAAAAGTAAGAAGGGAAAGGGAAAAGGCAAGAGCAAGCAATAAGAAACTATTACAAGTACAAATAAAGAGTGGTATGCAGAAATGTAGTACCCAGATGGAGTGTTGTTTGGGAAAGAGTAGGAGTCCAACTTAAGGAACATGTCAGTGAGTGACTAAAATCACCGCGTGAACGTAATTGAAAAGGAAATGGCACTGGAGTTAGTGTGCCCAATAAATAAGAGAACACCAGAGGGGTTACCAATTTACAATGAAGAAGTCGAGGTGAAGTTGGAGAAGGTGAGACTATTACAACTCTATGAGTTTCCCTACTTCGGAAATCCTGAGTGCCTATATCAGTGGTTAATGTCACATGTGCACAAAGATTAATTTTATTTCATGGGGTGCAAGATGCACATAACCCCACAGCTGATTTCACATTTCACAGGACTCATATGTGAAGGAGAAATTTTGGAGGACGAATTATGTGACAAGGAGGATATTAAGGAGACCATTGTTGCTTATGCATACAATAAGGGGTCAATATATTTTGATATCATGGATATCAAGGACCCAGTGATGAGAATGGCCACGCACCTAGTTTCCAAACTCAACGTGTAAGAAAGATGGACGCAAGTAAACAAATCTTGGTTGAATGTTTACAAAAGGATTTTGGAAGGCTCCATATACAATTTGTCTGCGTACATTGTGGATGAAATCATAAGCAGTGCGCAAGAGGGAGATAAATTTATTTTTGGTAATTTCCTCTTAACAATTGTGCT
The DNA here is from genome assembly GCA_019776745.2 of Taxus chinensis. NCBI lineage: Eukaryota > Viridiplantae > Streptophyta > Pinopsida > Cupressales > Taxaceae > Taxus > Taxus chinensis. The sequence goes on along the minus strand of CM034149.1, from coordinate 909,266,287 downwards.
CTCAAAGATTGGAGTGCTTGATGCTATAGAAAATTTCATCTGGGAGTATCCAGCAGAAGACCCTTCACTAGTGAAGAGATTTTAAAAGTACACTTGTGATACCATGACACCCGTTCATAAGGTGAATCTTTAAAAATGGTATACGCACTTAAGGAATGTGTTCAGAGCTAAATGGAGGATCCTAGAAATATTTCAAGTGCTCACATAAGGATAAAATGAGTTTTTTGTGTACCAACACTTCAGACTTGGCAGATTTAAACTGATAGATGAGACATGGAGCCCATGGTGTAAGCTACCTTTTCCCTTCATAGCTCAACACTTCCAGGTAGGGGTGAATAGTTTCAATCCAAGAAGATGAAGCTTGACCTTGGTAATGTGGATCAAGACCACAGGGAGATGCGTAGGATGTTGATCTACTCCAACAAGCGTGCATACGTAGAAAAGTATGTGTCACATGAAGTCCAAATAATGAGACCCCTAACTTTTCCTATTATAGGGAAGGATGCAGCCAGGGTGTACCTTCACATAAGGCCCAAATTTGAGAATGGCGTGTATCTATAAAATGAAGTATCCATCCCTAAATACCTCACTAGAAGGAAAAAGCCTGTGCCTAGGTAGAAGGAAAAGGAAAAAGTACAGAAAAAGGTACAAAGTGTTTTTGATACACAGGAAATAGATACCCCAGGAACACGTGCCAGAAAAAGTGCCTATTTGCGCAAGAAGAAGTCTATAGTCAAATAAAATACTCTAGAGCTAGAAAATCCATTAACTGAGGAGGATTCATTGGAGGAAGAAAAGACAAAGTTGCCTACACTAGAGTCCCCAGTTAGGAAAAAGAAGAAGATGGCGGAAGAATCAGAGTCAGAGTACACAAATAGTCTGGGCACCTACAAGGGTGAGAAGGATGATGATGAGTAAGGTGAACATGAGGGAGTCTAAGAACATCCTATTTTCAATGTACATAAATTGGAGGAGGAAGAAGGAGAAGGTGAAAATATTGAGTACATCTTCGCGCGAAGGAAGGGCATCCAAGAGAAGGAGGGTGCCCAGGACAAGGAAGGGAGTGAAGAGTTAAGAAATAAAAATCAGAGGGCCCCAAACCTCACCTCTTTTCTGCTACTGGGACCTCTTTTCGAAGTTGTAGTGGAACATGGCATACATCATGATCTATGCAAAAAGTGATGGCAGAGCACTTAACACTTGAAGGTGTTGAATATTTGTTTAAAAACATGGAGGACGAATTCACTCAGAGATTCAATACTGGACCTAGGTTTAACACATGAAGATGGGTGGAGGACACTCTTTATCATGAGTTGTACGAAACCTTCTTTTACTATTTCCTAGTAGAGTTATTTGAATGGCTCTCAGCTTATACATCTAGATCGGGGTGGTATCATAAGTCACACCCTTGGACCCCAGAAACATATCAGAACCTGCAAGATTCTGATCTAACATGGAACCATGCTATATATCATTGGTGGAAGGGAGTATTGACTAGCTACACTCTGGAATATGCCATTTCCACGCATTTCTATCCAGAAGTTGTTGAGTTTGAGTTCTTGTGAGAGCCTAGGGGATCATTTCTCTATGTTATTCCCCTTGTGATCAAAATCTTGATGGTAACCATGGGTTTAGAGGCATTTCCTATGGCCGACTAAACCACTCTAGGTGCTTGATGAGGAAGCTAGGTTGGGGATAGATGGCTAATATAATGACTGAAAAGGAAAGGGAGGAGAGATGGCTCAAGTATAATGAAGCACGTGAAAGGGAGATCAATAGATAATGTGGAATTACAAGTGGGTTATGGAGCCAGACATGGTGGAAAGGAGTTGAGGTTCACACAGAGGATGTGGAACCTGAACATTCTGTGATACCCCATCTTGGTAAGCGTGGGAGAGAAAACCTTGTGGCTTCTGATGAGAGTCCATCACGTAGAGAAAGAAGAGTCATTGGCATGCATCTGACCCCACCTAGTGACCAAACCTTGGTGCTTCATTTGTTTGAATGAGGGAAAAGTAATGTTGATCCATTTGATATCATTGGAAGCAACTGATCGACACCCAAGAGATACAACTTCTCGTTTGGGACTTCTATGGCTTCACACACTATTCTACTATTTGGTGGAATGTTTGGACAAGGAAAATATACAGCTGGTTTTGGAAGTACGTTAGGAAGTGGTGGGGGAAATATGACTGGAAGTGGCATTAGTTCACAAACTATTGGTGCACAATTCAGTGGAACAACGGGAGCATTTTGCATGAAAAACACAGGCCTTGTACCTAACACAGGAGGATCTGGAGGTGGAAGTGGTGGAGCTGGTGGCTTAGGATCTAGTGGATCCGGTGGAGGAGGAAACACCAGAGGAAACCAAGGGATTAGATCCCGAGGAAAAGGGCCTTAGCCACCTCATCAAGTATTTTTTGAGATATCTCTACACTTACCAGATTACAGTGGGATATAAGATGCCACGGAGCATGTGCATAAGTGCGAGCTGTTATGGTGCGCGAAGGGAATCATGAACCAGGATCGAAAGGCTAGTCAATTTATGATGACCTTGTAAGGACGCGTGCATAGTTGGTATAGAAAGTATGACCCTCATCAGATTGTTGTGGATTATACCATGCTAAGGAATGAATTCTTGGTGGAATTCCACATACCTGAGTTTGAATAGAAGAGCATTAGCTCTCTTAAAGAAATCTAGCAAAGCATGGTAGAGAGTGTGCAGGAATATGATGTATGCTTTAAAAATATATTGTCTAAACTGTCTTATGATATCCACCCTTCCAACATGCTCAGTGGTTTGTCAAAGGGTTGATCACACCCTTTAGGAGGGCTTTGTATCATAAAACATTCATGGACCCGCGTGAAGCGTTGAAGGCTACTTTGCACGCTAAGGTAGTTGGTAGTGTTGACATTGGTGTTAGCCTATTTTTTGAGGCTCAGATTGCTACCATGGCTAAAAAATTTGAGAAATTATCTACCAACACAATTCCAGAGATTTGTGGAGGGATATGGTGCATGGATTGTAACGTAGAAGGGCACACAAAGGATAATGGTGGGATATGTACTCAGAAGGTAGCAGGCGTCGTAGTAGTAAACTATGAAATATGTCATGGGGACCATGATGCAAGTAGGCGCCCCCTGTTGCAGCGCACGAACCACAAAAACGTGTCTTTTTATTGCAAGATATGTACCTCAACCACGCATGATACCAAGGATTATAGATTGATTGACCAGATTCATGAGGCAATCAATCTTGGTGTGTGCTAGACTGGCATTACCAGTAGTTCCAAAGGAGATGAACGTCGGTATGAAGAGTACAGAGATGGAGGCACATGTGGAAGAGGGTTTCGTAGAGGATTTCATGGTCGTGGTAACCACAGAGGAAGAAGTGAGTTCCCGCGTGGAACGTGCTTTAATTATGGAGTCACAGACCATTATAAGCATGAATTTCTAGATCTTCTACAATGCTCCTGGTGTGGAAAAAAACATAAGTACAAAGAGTGCCCAGAGTTATACGAACATATGAGTCAACAGTACCAAAAAGATAAGGGTGTTGCCATGGTGAGTATCAAGAAGGATGACATGCAATGGCTCCCGCAAGTAATACCTAAATCAGAACTAGAGCCTGTTATGGTAACACCAAGGGTGGAATCTTCACATGCAAGGGAAGCTCCTAGGCAGAGACCTCTGGTTTCAAGAGAATAATTAGTACACAGGAAGTATCCAAACCCAGCTCACCAGAAAGAAGTCTACCAGGAAACCATGGATGTAATTTGAAACTTACAAGGGGAGATCCAATGCTTAAAAGAGAAAACTAGAAAAGATGAGAAAAGAAGACCAGTAGAAGCACCAAAGGATGACTTGAACGAGGTTAAGGATGTGTGTAAACTGCTGAGGTGGGAGAATATTATTCCCTTGATAGGAGCATGGTTGAGAGAAAAAGTGCCATGTGCCAAGGAAGAGCACGAAAGGAAGATCCTACATGCAAACCTCCCACCTCACAGCCTTGATTATGATAAAGAGATTACCTTGAACGCAGTAGTGGATGGATGGTTTCTTAGTAAGATCCTCATTGACATAGGCATGGAGGATAATGTTCTCACTTAGGATGCCTGACATCAAATGGGAAGACCTACCAAAACCTCGAGGAATTAGTGAAATCCACACATGAGGATCATAACATCCCACCACACTTTCATAGCCCAGACAATGGGCTAGATTTGTGCTCGTATAGTGGGACCACACCCTACCCTATATGAGCCATGGGCGAACACTACAATGCTGACGTAGCTACCTGTGTCAGGACTCGAACCTAGGTGGTCACTCTGATACCAAATGTAATGAACCATTACACCAAAACCTCGAGGCATTAGTTAAATCCACACATGAGGATCATAACATCCCACCACACTTCTGTAACCTAGACCTTGGGCTAGATTTACACCCGTATAGTGGGACCCTGCCCTTCCCTATATGAGCCCTGGGTGAACACTGCAATGCCGACGTAGCTACCCGTACCAGGACTTGAACCTGGGTGGTCGCTGTGATACCAAATGTAACGAACCGTTACACAAAAACCTCAAGGCATTAGTGAAATCCACACATGAGGATCATAACAACCATGGACGTAATTCAAAACTTACAAGGGGAGATCTAATGCTTAAAAGATAAAACTAGAAAAGATGAGAAAATAAGACTAGTAGAAGCACCAAAGGATGACTTGGATGAGGTTAAGGAGGTGCGTAAACTACTGAGACAGGAGAATATTATTCCCCTGATAGGAGCATGGTTGAGAGAAAAAGTTTCATGCACTAGGGAAGAGCACGAAAGGTAGATCCTGCATACAAACCTCCCACCTCACAACCTTGATTATGACAAAGAGATTACCTTGAATGCAGTAGTGGATGGATGGTTTCTTAGAAATATCCTCATTAACACAGGCACAGAGGTTAATGTTCTCACTTGGGATGCCTAGCATCAAATGGGAAGACCTGCATTACAGCCATCTTCAAATTTGTTGTATATGGCAAATAAGACAAAGGCAATGCCCATAGGTGTTTTGAAGGATGTGACCATTACCATTCAGGGGACTAGGCTCACTGGGGATTTCAAATTCTTGGTGCTTTCTGAGGTAGATAATTTCCCAATGTTACTTGGGAACCTGTGGTGCTATAAGAATAATGTAGATCTTCAGTTTAACAAGGGGTACATAAGCTTTTAAAATAAGGAAGAAAGGGTGGTTATATCACTGGTTGATGGGAAGTCCACCCCCTATACTAAACCCCTTGGAGAGGAGATCCTTGATATAATATATGTGTGCTCCATAAGAGATCCAGAGACCATCCACCCTATAGAAGGAGTCATCCGTTTTGATGATGCTCAATCTGTCAGTGATACTACCAGTATAGCATGTGATAATTGGGTGCATGGGACTTATGAATTGATTGGGTGACATTTGAAAGGATCAGTGACCAAGGTAACCATGGCACGTACAATTTAGTGCCTGGGAGGAAAGGTAATAACCAAGTATTATGGGGATGCATACCCTGAGGTCTTTCTAAGAGAAATGGGAGCTTAATGGAGGGAGGACGAGTGGTGAAGTATGCTAGGTTATGTTTTGATAGGCACAGGAGTGAGGTGGTGGGCTGCGCATAGTGAAAACTTGTTGGAATGGCATGAAGTTAGAATTGTGCTCATTTTTTGATTCTCAAAAAGTAATATAGCCACCGCTATCAAGGATTACAATGGAAATGGACCCGCCTCTTTCCACATCCATACATGTGAGAGGGTATGGGGAGAAGGTGCAGAAGCATTACCACCCTCCCTTTGGGTGCACAAGATGTATTAAACACTAGAAGTATGTGCATGCGCCTGGTACATCCATTCTGAAACTCTCCGCCAAACAGGAAGTTTGCAAGAATTAACGGCTGGCCTGGTTCACACATTCGAGTACCGAAGTACCAAGCAACCAGTTGATGAGGCATTACACACTATAAAATGCCTCACTCTGGGGGATTACACCATGGTGTAAGATAGATTAGTAAACTTACTTGGTGGACCTAGCTCAGAAGCGCGGTTCGAAGAGGAGGAACTAGAAGACCTACAATTCGAGCACGCGTGTGCAGAAAAGGAGAAAGGAAAGATGGTATACGTTATTGATGGAGAGGAGATAGAAAGCCTAAATTTTGACAATTTAGTTGGAGTGCATGAAGTAGTTGATAGTGCAGATGCATGTGTGCACATGTATTATGAAACACTCAAGACCAAGAAAGTTAATATTGGCTCAGAGAAGGATCCTAAGGAAGCTATCATTTGGGACTACTTGTCGGACAAGGAAGTATCAAAGATCATCAATCTCTTGCATAAATTTGAGGATTTATTCCCACATGGATACCGTGAGTTGAATGGCATTAACAATTCATTGGGAAAAATGAGGATAAAGTTGAAGGATGGTGCGTGCTCGATCAGGAAGAGGCCTTACAGGATGAATCCCAACATGCGCGTAATGGTTAGAGAAGAGCTAGACAAAATGATAGCATCCGGTATCATTGAGGCTATAGAGGAATAAGAATGGATAAGTCCAATGGTGATCAGCATAAAGAAGGATGGGCAGATTAGTATATGCATGGATTTTAGGGAATTTAACGTTGTTTTTATCATATATCCTTTTCCCACCCCCTTCACTGAAGAAATTTTTGAAGGATTTGTTGGACGTGAGGTCTATTCCTTTACGGATGGATTCTTGGGATATCACCAAGTAAGGATTTCCAAGGAAGACCAAGATAAAACAACTTTCACCACTGAGTGGGAAAGCTTTGCATACACGGTCATGCCCTTTAGGCTGAAGAATGCGCCCACTGTATTTTTACGCATAGTGGTACAAGCATTTCAAGAATTCATCCACAAATTACTTCAGGTGTATTTGGATGATTGGATAGTGTATGGGTTGGTCAGGGACCATTGTGATAACTTGAGATTGATGTTTGAAAGATGTCGACAGTTGAGGATTTCCCTCAACATCAAGAAATGTATCTTTGGAAATCCTTTTCGAACGTTGTTGGGGCATATCATATGCAAAGAGGGCTTACTGGTGGATCCTGTGAAGTTCCCAATTATTTTGGGGTTAGGGGAGCCTACCAGCCAAAGTGTTATGCGTGGATTTCTTGGACACACTGGGTACTACAGAAATTTCATTAAGGGGTATGCCAATATCGCCACACCTTTGGAAATATTTCTCAGACATAAGAGTTCCTTTCAGTGGGGAGATATGTAGCAGAGGGCATTTGACACTCTAAAATAAAGGCTTATCACCACACCTATTCTACGATTCCCATCCTGGGATAAACCTTTCCATGTCCATGTGGATGCCTCTAGTATAGCAATGGGATCCATCCTTGCTCAACCAGGAGAGGGGATTGTTGATCATCCCTTGTGTTTTGAAAGTAGGAAGTTGACACCAGTAGAAAAAAATTATACAAAGACTGAGCGTGAGGCATTTTCATTGATCTATGCACTCCACAAATTTAGAAAATATTTGCTAGTAACTCCCTTCATATTCTACACTGACCATATGGCCTTGAAGTATCTAGTAAACAAAGTAGTGTTGCAAGGGCACATATGTCATTTGGTACTTGTATTTTAGGAATTTGAATTCAAAGTGGTGGTAAAATTGGGAAAGAATAATTGCGGGCTAGATCATTTATCAAGGATTGATTCAGGAGAGGATGTGCAAAGTATCAAGGAAACCATGCCAGACGCGCAACTATTCAGGTTGCAGCGCGTGCACTCACAATTAGAAGACATTTCTATTTTTCTCAAGGAAGGTGTGGCACCCGAAGGGATGAATGCTCTAGAGAGGAAAAGGTTAGCCATACGTGTCACGCCCTTCATGTTGATCCATGGGGATTTGTATAATATGGGTCGTGATGAGATTTTGCACCGGTGCGTATTAGAACATGAACATGTGTCCATAATAGAAGAATCCCATGGTGGGATTACTAGAAGGAACTATGTGGGGAATGTAACCATGTGTATGATCCTAGTCACTGGGCTATGGTGGGAGATGATTCACTAGGATTGCATTGAGTTTTGCAAGGCCTGTGACCACTGCCAGTGCCTTGGAAAACCTAGAAAAAGGGATGAGATGCCCTTGTGCCCCATCGCCAACGCATAACCTTTTGAAAATTAGACAATAGATTTTGTTGGACCAATCTCACCAAATTCCCGGAGGACTAACTCATGGTATATTATTACCTATACTGATTATATGACAAGGTGGGTAGAGGCCACGCCCACTAAGGATTGTACTGCAACCACGACTACTAAATTTTTGTGCGAAAACATTATCAGTAGGTATGGGTGTCCATTAAGTTTAACAAGTGATATGGGCACTCACTTCTTAAATGAAACCATCAGGATTCTATTGGTAGAATTCATGGTAGCCCATCACAAGACTACCCCTTATCACCCTCAAGCAAATATAACTGTGGAGGCATTTAACAAAATCCTTACTCACACATTGACTAAGATATGTGATGTGGGTAGGCAAGATTGGAATGAAAAAGTATCAATAGTTCTTTGGGCATACAGAACAACGTATAAAAGGTTGAACAAGGCCACACCATTTCAACTAGTGTTTGGCACAGAAGTAGTTTTTTTGATGGAATTCATGTTATCATATTTGTGTATAGCGTGTGCACAGGGGTTGGATGACGAGTAAGCGCTGGAAGAAAGAATTGATGAATTGATGAAGTTGGATGAATGGTTCTCACTAGCAAGATGGAGCCAAAAAAATGAGAAGGCAAAGCAAAAGGCATGGCATGACCGCCACATTAAGAACAAATATTTTGAGGTTGGCCAAATGGTATTGCTATATGATTCAAAAAATTTATGCCATCCTGGAAAGTTGAATGTGCATTGGTTGGGTCCTTATGTAATTTCATACATCCTTGATTCAAGTGCATGTTAGTTACAAGCGCTGGATGGAACAAAATTACCTGGGCACTTCAATGGGAGTAGGCTGAAGCCCAACTATAAATAATGCTTCTTGGTGTTTGTAAATAAGGTAGTTTTTCCAGTTACTTTAGAATTTCCTTTTATGCTTTTCCTTTCTTGTTTTTCCTTTTCATGTTGTTGTCTTGTTTTGTGCCTTGGGCACCAGTAACCTTATTACTTTTTGACTTATGAATGCGCAGAGGACTACGCATCATTTTAGTGTGGGGTAAGGTGATAAAGAGAGGAATGGAGTTATTATGAAAGAGGATTGGGTTGGTAGACCGTTTGAATTGGTCCTGTTGAAAAGATGCATTAGGAGAAAAAGAAGGCAGATGGGTGGAAAAATAAGGTTAAATTGGAAATCCATGTACAAAGGAGAAAAAGTGCAAAAACACAAGGTAGGTGAAAGAAAGAATCATGAGGATGGAAGAGGTGCCTTTGGCACTGGTAACATGCACGCAAGATTCTTCTGTCAAGATGGATTGTTTGCACACCAGAAGGTTGGAAAAGTTTTTGCGTAAGGATTGGGCACGTAAGGAAAAGTGTTGAAGTCAAGTTTTTTTGAAAAATGCCACATTAAATATTGTCATACAGTGGTAGGCAACCTAGCCTTTAATGTGTAAAAGTGGGAAAAGCTATAAATAAAAGGATGGGAAATTCATTATTTTACTTTGCAAAAACAAGGAGAATGATTTTATTTCAAGAGCTAGGGTTTTGAGAGCTGACTCGTGTGAAATAAAATCTCAAAAACTTACACGAAATCAGTTTGTTAGATCTACAAACTAGAGCAAAAGTGATTCACAAGTGTGAGGAACATTGTGAAAGAGCACCGTGATCAAAGGAGGAAAATCATAGATTAGGGTTTGTGCTCTAGGGCATGGGGCGCATGAAGAAAACTCTCAGACAACTCATATTAACAAGGGAATGAAAGCAAAGGGTAAAATTATGGCCACAAAATTATTTGATAAGCCTGCAGTATAATCAAAGAAGGGAAAGGGTAAGGGAAAAGGAAAGAAGAAAGAAGAAGAAATCCCCTTGGATACCAATGAGGAATGGTACTCAGAGATGCAATAACTAGATGGGGTTTTGCTAGGGTAAGAGTGGGAGTCCCACATAAGGCAAATGACCATGATCGACTATAATTATCAGTCAAGTATAATCGTGAAGGAAATTATGTTGGAGCTAGTGTGCCCAAAAAACAAACAAAAACTTGACGGGATGCCAATCTAAAATGACGTAGTCAAGGTGAAAATGGAGAAGGCATGGCTTCTCCATATTTTTTAGTTTCCATACTTCGGGAAGCATGAACGCCTGTACCAATGGTTAATGACATGTGTACACAAAGATTTCTTCTACTTCGCAGGGTGCAAAATGTGCATAACTCCCCAGTTAATCTCATACTTTACAGGCCTAAGCTATAAAGGAAACGTGCTCATAGATGACCTCCAGGACAAGGAGGTAATCAAAGAAACCATTTCATTCTAGGATTATAAGAAGGGATCAAGATACTATGACGTTGCGGATATCAGTGATCCAGTGATGAAGATGGTCGCACACCTTATCTTCAAGCTGAATGGACAAGAGAGGTGGACCCAGGTGAGCAAGACCTAGTTGAATGTATGTCAAAAGGTCACAGAAGGCACTGTGTATAACATCTCCCAGTACATAGTAGATGAAATCATAAGTAGCATGGAGAATGGAGGAAAGATCTTGTTTGGAAACATTTTGTTAACAATTGTGTTCTCAGAAATCAGCGTGCCAGATGTATCCAATAAATTCATATGGGAGTACCCCACTGAAGATCCCTAGCTCATGGATAGATTCCATAAATACACATGTGATTCAATGACAGGGGTGCACAAGGTGTGCTTAGACAAATGGTACATGCACCTTAGGAATGCATTCGAGGCTGAATGGTGGATCCCAGAACAACTCCCCACAGCGATTGAAGGAAAATTAGAGTTCGTGGTATACCAACACTTTTTCATTGGGAAATTCATCTTGGTGGACCGCAGTTGGAGTCCCTCGTGCAAACTACCCTTCTCATTTAGTGCCCAATTTTTCCAAGTAGGGGTAAATAGGTATAAGGAGTCGTATAAATTAAAACTTGACCTGTCCACCCTTGACAGTGAACATAGAGAAATGAGAAAGAAGCTGGTCTACCCAGGGAATCACTCGTACGTTGAAAGGTACATGTCACAGGACAAGCACATCGTAAGGCCATTGACCTTACCGATTGTTGAGAGCGCTACTGCTAAGATCTACTTGCACATAAGGCCAAATTTTGAGTTGGGCGCATATGTGGAAAATGAAATATCCATCCTAGACGACCCCATGGGAAGAAAGAAGCCAATGCCAAAGCATAAGGAGAGGGAAGAAGAGGAAGAAAAAGGGGCGGTGGAAAATAAGAACATAGATACTGTAGGGTTAAGTACCTACGTCTGGAAGAAGAGGAGAATGGTGGTCAGGGAAAATACCTTAGATCCTGTGAAGCCACCATTCCCTGAAGAACCTTCTGATGAAGAGAATAAAACATCCCCGACTCCAGATTTTTCTACAAGGGAAGAAGAACAAGGAATGGAGGAACAAGGTTCTGAAGATATAGATGACCCGAATGCCTATATAGGTGAAAAGGATGATGATGGAGGGGAAGAGTTGAAGGTGGATCAAGAGCTGATTGATGTCCATGATTCAGAAGGAGAGGAAGCAGAGGATACAAATGATGCTTTCCTCTTTGTAAGGAGGAAGGGTGCCCAAAGGGAGGAATACATGTAGAGTGAAGGGGCCAGTACCAAGGAGCCAGATATGGCCAAGCTCACTCAAGAGGAGGTGAATGCGAAGGAAACACGAGATGCAAATAAGATAATCAATACCCTGGTTGAAGAGGAGTTAGAGTGCAGTGCGGAGAAAGTGCTCGGTGAATTCAAAGAAGAGAAGAGGGAGAAGAGTTTGGGTAGCACAAAAGGCCCAACTCTTTCAGTAACTGTTCCCAAGGGCATGCACAAGGGAAGTAAATGAGTAGATGGGGAAGAACAATGATGGGTTACATTGATGACCCCATAAAAGTTTTACGCATGCATTTCCAGAGTACCATGCCCACCAAGGAGCTCACCACCATGGAGTCCTTTAATCCTGAGGGTGGATACCCATGAACAAGGAAGATGCTATCATGGGCATTCGACTCCCACCTCGATGAACCTGAGTTTGAGGTTAACCAAGGAGTAGTATTAACGCTGTCTAAAGGAAAGGGGGACAACCCCATTGTAATCACATAACAACTATCAGATGATCAAGTGTGTAACATGCGCAAAAAATTATCTAAGGAAATCGAGGCTAAGCTCTTCGGTAGGAATAATAGGGTTAAAGTCTTGGAGGACCTGTTAGAGAAGAGGGAGGAAGTAGTTAAGCTAACAAAGGACCTTAGCCTTGAGAAATTAATCAGTGCTCAACTACAGAGGGATCTTCAAGAGGAAAAGGGCAGGGTACATGAAGTTTCCAAGAAGGTGGAGCTCATCTCCCAAGTGAATATCATGAAGCACCCAGACCTTAACCAACCCATGGAAAAGTATAGATCCTCCCTAGAGTGTCTAGAGGACTTGACTCAGATCCTCACCATGGAAAGGAAGCCTTTGGCATTGGATTCGGCAAAAGAGGTAGCAGTGTGCTTGGAGAAGGAAGGTTGAAGGTCGTCGCGATCGTGGCCAAATACAACAAGGTGCTCACTAACGTAAGAGCAGCTACACAAACCGTGGCAGTCACTTACGACCATTATGTAGATCAAGACAAAGTGACAAGCATACTGCTTGCTAGTAATGAGGCTGAGCTGAAGGACTTTAGAGAAAAGAATAAGGGTAATAGAGCCGAGTGAGAAAGGATCATAGTCAAAGTGTAAAATAAATCCGAAGCTATTGAGAACCAGTGAGTCTCAATCAAAACCTGGTTAAAAGAGCTCTACAAGGTCATCACGAGGAAGATGGATGCCATGGAAGATCATGATAAGGAACTGGAGACTATGGTGGAAACCATTACCACAAAAGGGGAAGGGTTAACCTTCGATGAGGTGAGCACCTTGGTTGGTGACATCTGCACTAAAGCGTAGGAGGAAGTCAGCACTTGGAGTACACTGGAGGCTGACCTACAACAAAATTTTACCCTTCTTCTTTAGGGAATTTTCCCCCTATTCTTTCTCTCCCCCTTTCTTTATTCTTTCCCCCCATTCTTTTCCAAAGCAAGGCCTTGCATTATTTTTTGTACTACATTCTTTGAGAATGTTCCCAGGGGTGGAGAATAGGTGAAGTGTGCAGTAATGTTGGGCCCCTAATATAGCTTCCAAATCTTAAGGGTGCGTAGGCATGCACAGATGGAGGAAGCATGCAAGTTAAGGCACACAAGGCATGATTCAAAAATTCTTCTTCAAGAACCAAAGATAGAAAAATTCAAGACTTAGCCATTTTTTTCCTTTTGGGTAGGACACATGAAGAACATGTTCCGTTTGGATAAGGTTCCAGCCTTGTGACAGGGTGTCTTGGAAGGAATATACCTTGCGATAGGAAGATCCAAAAAACTAATCATGAAATGGAGAGGCATGCACCTAGGGTGACCCACACCTTAATACTTGGGGCCAGATCTAAGGCTACAGAAGAGTTACTTAGAGCTCAGATGCCTATTTATACGCGCGCCCATGGGAAAGAATAGAGAGAGAAGTGAGGTAGCGGAGCTCTGCATAATTACAGTGAGAACTATGGGATGAAAATGGGTGAAGGATTCTAGTAAGGATGTAATGGGCAAATGGGGAATGAAATAATTGTTTTTTGAGAATACATGTATGATTCCAGACATGGCGCATGACTATGGTCTGCCTCTCTGTGATACTTTATAGCAATACTTTGAATGAATATGATAAGGTTACCATCATGTTTGCATTAAGATCTCCTTCTGTATTATCTACATGTTTTTACTCTACTTTTGATCTTGTATAATCATGGACCTTACTTGAATGATTAAGTATATTTTTTGATTTACAACTTCTTGGTTCTATTATTTCTGTTACACGCTTTATTTTTGTTATGACTGAAGGGGTGTAAAATCCGTCTTGAGCTCTATAGCTTCTTCATGTTTGTTAAATCACTAAGTCAGAATCATGAACTATGCCTTCCACTAGACTCACATAAAAGAGAGACTCAGATCCCTCTCGCATGCCTTGGGTGAGTTCCCAGCACCCGCTGGGTGATAGGCCGGCGTGCATGAGGTTCCCTTGTTTTTAGTGGGTACAAAAATGAATACACGCGTGCATGAAGATTACTTTCATTTCCTGGGGTGCAAGATGCACATAAACCCACAGCTGATTTCACATTTCACAGGAGTCATCTGTGAAGGAGAAATTTTGGAGGATGACTTGTGTGATAAGGAGGATAGTAAGGAGACCGTCGTTTCTTATCCATACAAGAAGGGGTCAATATATTTTGATATCATGGATATCAAGGATCTGGTGATGAGAATGGCCACACACCTAGTTTCCAAACTGAATGTGTAAGAAAGATGGACGTAAGTAAACAAATCTTGGTTGAATGTTTACAAAAGGATTTTAGAAGGCTCCATATACAATCTATCTGCATACATTGTGGATGAAATCATAAGTAGTGAGCAAGAGGGAGATAAAATTATTTTTGGAAATTTCCTCTTACAATTGTGTTCTCAGATATTGGAGTGCTTGATGTTGTGGAAAATTTCATCTGGGATTATCCAACAGAAGACCCTTCACTAGCGAAGAGATTTGAAAAGTATACTTGCGATACCATGACGCCTGTTCACAAGTCGCATCTTAAAAAATTGTATACACACTTAAGGAATGTGTTTAGAGCTAAATGGAGGATCCCAAAAATATTTCTAGCACTCACACAAGGAGAAAATGAGTTTTCTATGTACTGACACTTCAGACTTGGTAAATTTAAACTGATAGATGAGACATGGAGCCCATGGTGTAAGCTACCTTTTTCCTTCATAGCTTAACACTTCCAGGTAGGGGTGAACAAGTTCAAAGAGTCCAAGAAGCTGAAGCTTGACCTTGGTAATGTGGATCAGGACCACAGGGAGATGCGTAGGATGTTGATCTACCCCAACAAGTGTGCATACGTAGAAAAGTATGTGTCACATGAAGTCCAAATAATGAGACCCTTAACTTTTCCTATTACAGGGAAGGATACAACCAGGGTGTACCTTTGCACATAAGGCCCAAATTTGAGAAGGGCGTGTATCTAGAAAATGAAGTATCCATCCTTGAATACCTCACTAGAAGGAAGAAGCCCGCACCTAGGCAGAAGGAAAAGGAAAAAGTACAGAAAAAGGTACAAAGTGTTTTTGATACACAGGTAATAGATACCCCAAGAACAAGCATCAGAAAAAGTGCCTATTTACGTAAGAAGAAGTCCATAATCAAAGAAACCAAAGCCAGAAAATCCGTTAACCAAGGAGGATTAATTGGAGGAAGAAAAGACAAATTTTCCTACACTAGAGTCCCCATTTAGGAAAAATAAGAAGATGGCGGAAGAATCAGAGTCAGAGTACACAAACAGTCTAGGCTCCTACAAGGGTGAGAAGGATGATGATGAGGAAGGTGAACCTGAGGGAGTCCAAGAACATCTTGTCTTTAGTGTACATGACTTGGAGGAGGAAGAAGGAGAAGATGAGAAGAATGAGTACATCTTCACGCAGAGGAAGGGCAGTCAAGAAGAGGAGAGTGCCTAGGACAAGGAAGGGAGTGAAGAGTTAAGAATGAAAAATCAGAGGGCCCCAAGCCTCACCAAGGAAGAAGTAAACAAGGCAGAGGAAAGAGATTCTGAGAAAATAATTGAGAGCTTTGTGGAAGAATAATTGGAGCACAACGAGGAGCTGGAGATGAATGAGTATAAAGAGGAAATCGTAGAAAAGGACCACGACAACACTAGAGGCCCCATTTGAACTGTAACTATTCCTAAGGGCACGTGCATGAGAGGAAAGTGTGTGGAGGAGGAGAGGTCAATGATGGGTTATATTGATGACCCCAAAAAAGTGTTGTACACATGGTTCTAGAGAATGGTTCTAGTAGAGGAGATCCTAGCGATGACATCTTTTGATGCACAAGGTGCATACCTGTGGATGAGGAAGATGCTCTCATGGTAATTTGAGTCCCGTTTAGACGAGATAGAGTTTGATGTGAGCCAAGGGGAAGTAATAGCATTTCCAGAATCAAAATGATACTACCCTATGGTAAATTATCAGCAAATTTTAGATGAAAAAGTGTGCAACATGCTCAAAAAGGTCTCCATTGAGTTGGAAGATAGGCTCTTTTGGTGAAATGACATAGTTAAAATCCTGAGGCTGAACTTGAGAAGAAGGAAGAAGAGCTAGCTGAAAGAGGAAAAGAACTGAATCAAGAATAGTTGGTTAGCACCCAATTGAAGTGGGAGTTAAAGGATGAAAAGGATAGGTTACGCGAAGTATACAAGAATTTGGGGTCCATTACAGATGCAATTGTATTGAAGCATCTAGACCTAGTGCCACCAGCACAGAAATATGGATCTGCCCTGGAATGCCTTGAGGACCTTACATGAATCCTCACCATGGAGAGGCAACCACTAGCCTTGGAATCCATAGAAGAGAGAGTAGTGCACCTCGAAAATGAGGACAAATTGAAGGTGGTAGCGCTCATGGTTAAATATAGCAAAGTCCTAGCTGATGTGAATATGGCTTCCCATACTACTGAAGCCGCGTATGACAACTACGGAGATAGAGATAAAGTGGCAACTAATTTGGTCACCAATGATGAAGTAGAGCTTAAGGAGTTCGAGGAGAAAAACAAGGGGAACCTAGAAGAGTGGGAGAATATCCTAGCCAAAGTTGAGAAGAAGGCATAAGCTATTGAGACTCTACGGGATGCAATCAAGAACTGACTTAAGGATCTATACCCTCATATTACTAGAAGGATGGGTTCACTTGAAGATGTGGGCAAGGAGTTGGAGATAATTGTTCACACCCTAAACACTCAAGGAGATGGGTTGGGATTTGATCAGGTGAGTGCCTTAGTCGATGACCTCTGCCAGAGAGCACAGAGTGAAGTCAATGCCTAGAACAAGCTGGAGGCCAAATTACAGAAGGATTTTCCTCTCTTGTTGCTATAGTAGCAACATTCCCTTTTCTTCCATTTTTCCCCCATTCTCTATTTACCTTTATTGTTTTTCCAAGATGTTAAGTATTTATAATTGTTTATTCTTTAAGCAATATTTTGAGGGTAGAGAACATGTAAAGTGTGGGGTGATGTTGGGCCCCTAAATTTGACTAAGTCCAAAAGGCGCATGGGTGCGCAAGGTTGGAAGTTAAGAAGAAAGTGGATAGGAGAAGGCGCGTAGGGAAGAAGGGATTTAGTAGAACCCGTGATATGGGCATGCAGAGAAAGGGATCGGGACTTAGCCATTTTTGGCATATCGAGCAAGACGTGAGAAAAATGTGACCTAAGTGGATAAGGTACCAGCCTGGGGACAGGATGGCATGGAAGGGAATATACTCTGTGATGGAAGTTTCTAGAAGGACACCATGGAAAGGAGTGGTGAGCTTAGGCCTGGAGGAGCATACACCCATGGAGGACCACATTCAGACACTTGGTGATAGATCTGAGGCCACAGAAGGATGACTTGGTGCATCTGGGTACCTATATATACAAGCACCCACAAAAGAGTAGATATAGAGATTAATAGAGAGTGGAGCTCTGCAAAAATGTTGTAAGGAATTTTTTAGCTTGGGTAGATGAACTATGAGAAGGTAAATGTATCAAGGGCTTGGGTAGATTATAAATTTTCTTTTTGAGAGCTTAACTATATAAATCTACTTATGATGCATGGCTTCAGTCTGCCATTTCTGTGATGTTTTGTACTGGGATTAATGGATGTAATGAGGTTACAAGTTATAGGAAAATGAAAATTAATGGTTCTAATACATATATATTTATTTATAGTTCTTTTTCATTTATGTTTATAGACTAAGTATGAATGCTTGTACAATTTACTTCTTGTTTTGGTTTAAGTTCTGTAATCGGTTAAGTACTTTCTGGCTGAAATGACTGCAATGATCTAGAAGCCATTCTGAGCTCCATGGTGCTTGCATGTCTCATTTCCAATCATTCTCTTAAGTTAAGATCGTAGATGATGTTTCCCACTAAACTCACAAAAAGGAGAGACTCGGTACCCACGCGTGCCTTAGGTGAGCGCCCAGTTCCCGCTGGGTGATAGGTCGATACACATGGGTTTTCCTTGTTCTTTGGTGGGTATACAAATAAATACATCACCAAAACCATGGGTGGTTGTGTTCAATTTGGTATATATGAGATAATAGGTGCAGATGGGGTTATGTTATGGGTGGTCGATAAAGGAATAGTCGATACTACGGGTGCAACAGATGTTGCAGACATGGCGGTCATAGCGGGTGTGTGCCCTAGCTACAAAACTACTGGGGGAAAAGCAAGTGAGGTTAATGTTGAGATAGTAGGGTTTGATGTAGAAGTGGGGACAAGGGTAGGGGGATAGATATGGACATGTCATATATCAACTAACCTGAGGCATCCCGAGTGGATGACTGGGAAAGGTAGAATTGTAAGGTGGTGGGATTATGATAAAGGAGTTGTGTAAACTCTTCGTCACATGTTGCAATGTTGATAGGTTGAGTCAGATCCATGGGTGACAGGATGGAAGGAGGTGAGGGACTAGGTGGGAGTGGTTGATGACTAGTGTGGAATATAAGGGCGTTAGTCTAGCTACGAGTCAGCACCATGTGAGACACTACTGACCTGGTAAGACTGTATTCTGTAAATGACACAAAAAACAACATGACAAAAAAGAATGTGGCTAGGAGGGTGAATTTGGTCAAGATTGGAATATGGAAAATAAAACACAGACACCAATGACAGTTATGTTGACTGGTGACAGTTACTAGGGAACCGATATTGGTCACAAAAACCGATGACAATTACTATGGAAAAACCCCAGTTTTAGAAAATGAAGCGGGGTTGATAAACAATTCAAGGAAATTCTTTCTATATGATGGTAATATCAACAGTTAAGAATATATTATTAGGAGAATATGTTAGTGCCAAAAGGGACAACAATTACAACAAAATGGTGAAATAATATTGTCCCAAACCAAAGTACCCAGAAATTCGAAAGCCAACACTGGTTAGGTCTAACCGACGATGGTCAAATGAAAAACTAACGGCGTTCGCTGGACTAGCACCGATTACTGTGAAATTGAAACAAAAATTAAGAAAACTGGGTTGTGATTTAAATCAAGTGGAGAATCAGACTCATGAATTTGAGAATGAGAAGATGGGGTCCATGCACACTCAGTGTAGACACCTATAATTATGCCTGAGCAATTTAAATACTTAAATTGTGCTAATTATCTCCTTCCCCATAAATTGACCGACATAACGTCAAACGTGCTCATCTTATTTTCCATTGTTCATTAATTGACTACATTATGCTGATTAATTAAGTCACCTATCCTAGACACATACCCTGATTAACAAACGTTCCATTAATCAATCTCACCCCTTCTGTCTAGTCTAATTAATTATTATTAATTAATTAGCCTCCCCCTCTTATTAAGTCAATAAATCACTATTTAATCAATTTACTCCCCTCCTAATGGTCCTAAATCAATGCTAATATCCCTCTAAAAGCTTATAATAGCTTGCACATCTATTTAATTAATCATCTTGATTAATTAATAAACCCTCTTTATGCACATGAGCCACTAAAGGACAAGCTAAACCCTCCTAAAGTTTACTCAACCCTTTCTAAACTCCCCTTATCCATAAATAACTCTACATATCCATTAGTACCACATTCAAGAGGATGTGTTGAATCCCTTTGTCCATTGGGTTATATAAAGAACCCTCTTTCTACTTCTACACCTACACCTAAATCTCCTTGAGAGAGCAAAAGCAAGCATGTCGTGTTGCACTACTAAAAGCTTTTTATTGTTCCTGAGCTCTCCATGATCCATCTTGAAGAGATATGCCTCCCACCACTTGCATTCTTTAAGGATAAAAGCAAGCAATTTTGTTGATTGCCATTGGAGCTACATAGGTTCATTTGACTTTTGTTGGGAAATCTAGAAGAGTACAGATATTGAATAGCATGTTATTTTTTGATCTTCAGGTATTTCAAAGTTATGTTGTTAAGTTTAGGTCTTGTTTATCTTCTTCATCTTGAAGGTCCTTACATTTTGTATTAGCTACGGTATACGGAATTATTTTAGGTGGTAGTTCTTGCTTTCAATCTTAGGCTTAGCTCAAGAAAGAATACATGCACACATATGGCATACCTAGTGGGACCCTTTGTCCCTTGGCATGTTAGTTCAATTTATGTTATTTTTGACTAACTCTTCCTTATGCACATAGGATAGTTTGTACAGTATTTTGATAATTTGGTTATGCTTTTGGAAGAGTTATTATCATTGTGGGACTAAAATGCTGAACATTTGATGCATGTTTGTGCTTATTTGTGTCATTTGATCATGGATTTTGACTGTTATCAAAACCGAGTACATATCTTTTTTTGTAGGAAAATGTGCTGGCATGATAACCTATGCACAGGTGTCAATCTGAAACAATGTACAGCATCAATTTTTTAACCCATGCATCATTCTGTGCAGCGCAAGCGCTCTGTGTAATTTTTTTCAGTTCTATTTTCCTGATAGCGCAGATGACTTTACCATTAGCACAGGTATGCTATTAGTTTAGGCGCACATTACGTCCTTATCCCTAGTGCATACATGCCTCTCGGCTAGTGCAGGCATCCTTTGTGTGATTTTTCCGACACACTGTTACTCACTAGTGCACACACTTTCTCCCTGGTGCATACGCATCTCATCCTCAGTAGCAGGTGCATACCCTTCGAGTATCTTTCAGGTGCATCTTACAGATTTAAAATCATAGAGTTAGGTGCACATGCCTCTGTCCTTGGCACATACACATGCAGAGGCACCTCTTGGGTGGCACAAGCGCATCTGTCATAGATGATAAGCATTTAGGCACACTCTTTTGTCCTAACCCCCTATCCTAGTGTAGACCCCGTATCTGATAGCGTAGGTGCACTATCTGAATCCTGGAAAATTGACATAGCACACATACGTCCCTAGATGCAAGAATGCATGCGTTAGCACAAGAACACTGCTAAATCTAAAAAAAGAAAACACATGTAGGCGCGAACACACATAAAATTGCACACATGCACCTTGAGGGGTGTGTAGGTGTAGGTCTTGTTAATCCGGTTTTGGTTACAACATTTTAGTGCTCCTTGTTTTTATCATATCTTTTGACTCGATAACCCGTTTTTGAAGTTTGATTAGTCATCGGAAAGAGAATGAAGCATAATTTGTGAGGGAACTGTCCAAAAGTAAGATAAATTAGGTATTACTTACTTCTATCCTAAAACTTCCAAAGTGTCTCCGGAGACCTCTAAAAATGTAAATTACTAAAACCTGTTAAAAACTGCCAAAAATTGATTTCTAGAATTTTTTAATTTTCTTGGTTTTCTAAATTTTTGTAGGGTTCTAACAGTGGTTTGTAAGGTTTACTTTTCCATTAAGTTTTCTTTGTACTAACTTAGTTAATAACATTTGCATCTTTATTTGTGAAGGTCTGAAATGCATATGCTCTTCCCTCGCACCTTTCTAGGTGATCTTGGGAAACCGAAACATTTCACTACCTTCTTCATACTTGAAAAATGGTTTCAATTAGATTTCAAAGTCTAGTTAAAGGTAATTTGTTTTGTGCATTATACTTATGAATTTTCTATTTATTGCAAAATTTGAGTGAGATACCTTGTTGCGTATGCTCTTTCCTTGCATCTTAGGACGATCTAGGAAATCAAAAACAACATCTTATCTCCTTTATATGACTGTTTATGGAAAATTACTAACTTTGGTCGCGTATGGCCAAACATCACTTTGATCAAATAAATAAGAATCGAAATGAATTAAAACTTGTAATACAGTTGTTTTACAGATTTCCAAATGGTGTGCCACTTTGAAACCACATCTAAGTTAAGTAAGATAAAAAAACACACCATATTCAAAACACTATATTTTTTAGGTTTCAAAAAAGGGTACGTTTCTCTCCGCTCAATTGGAACATTAACCCATTTGGCACAACACCTTAAGCAATAAAAATGGGGGTGGTTCCAGGAACCCTAAAGCAATCCCACAAGTTGAGTAACCCTCATGGACGAAACAAGAAGCACTATGCACTTACCCACCTTGACTAGTGACGACCTTGTGAGTTAGCATTATAAGAGTTGTCCGTATGGCATACCCCAGGAAGAGCACATGATGGATGTAACTAGTTTCCCAATGTAGCTCTCAGAGGGGGAAAATTAAATCCGAGATACTCCTAGGATATAGATCATTATGAATTTCCTAGGCAAACCGCGCCATGCTCTCTTAAGTTGACTTTGTAACACCTATGGCGAGAGAACTTACCTAAGGAGACCATACTTTGTCTAGGAGGCCCACTTTACTAGTCCATTCATGTTGTTTTCCATCATGAACTGATAACTTGTTTGAGATTATGCAGCCATTGTTTATCAAACACGGTAATGAACCCATTCTAAGTTGGATCTAAGTGTTTTTCATCATGAGATTATACAAGCATATTACTTATCTTAGCTTCCTTCTCGTTATTGGAACAAGGTGAAGCTCTACCAAATTGAGGCCATGCAGTTTATTTTCACCCCCATTCTTAATATATACTCCATGCACTTTATTACTTCCCACTGTTGGAAGATCAAAGGATAGAGTGACATAACTTACACGTCTTGTCAATTGATAGTGCTGGTCACCACTTTTTTGTACCATTTACACTCATCCATGTTTTTGACTGGGGTAGATAAATGACTAAAGTGAGCGGAGACGCATTTTCACATCTTTGGAAATCCTTTGTGATCTTGATACCCAAGTCAGGATTGTCTTCATTGTTACAGGTTTGTTTCATTCATCTGTCTGACTTCCTTAGAAATGTCGGTTTGTACTTGCATTCTGATCACTACAATATGGGTATTTACATTATATCCCTCCATTCTCGTGGGAATGTAGTACCTAAATATCCTTTATTATCATGGTTATGCTTGCTCGCATTATCACAGACTTATTAGTTATACTCTCTGTTTGATTTTAGTTTATATTTCATTACTAGGTTGATTTTGACGAGTTCTTTGATATTGCATTATATATATCGTTACATCAATGTTTTTTTGATATCGACACCTTGCTTTCTCGCAAATTTTGGTTGAGATATCTTTGATGAGCATTGTTACGTGTCGCCCATCTAGTTTTGGCTTCACAATTTTAAAAACACTTGGCTATTCATTGACACTCAGGATTAGTTCAGACTAAAGCTTGCATGGAGGTCACGATTTGCTTATTGTTTTTGCTTGCACCTTGGTTCATATTTTTGAACTCGACATAATTAAGGACCTTTCGTTGATCTTATCTTTGGTCATGTCATTTGTGATCTTGATACCTGGGTCAAGATCATTGTTGTAGTTAGGATTGGTTCATCATTTTCTCTCCCTTTGACATGTTACCTTGTTCACATTACCTTGACACAATTAAGATACTTATGTCACTGTTTCACATAAAACATGATCTAAGTGTCTACATTGTGGCGTTACACTACCCACATTTTAGCACATCCTTAGTATAATTCGTTTCGGTTTTATTTCAAATATTGTCCCGAATCTTGAGATGTGTCGCTTATTTTTTTTGCGTCGTTTCAATACCACTTTGGAACTAATATCTCGACTTCTCCGTGAAACTTGATAGAAATTTTCCCAATTGGTGTGGTTACGTGGCTTATATTTTTAAACCTCGCGCTTTAACCTTTTAGCCTTTTTTGTTGTTTAACACACATCATTGAAATCCTTTGGTTGGGATTCATGCCTACCCTATGTTATTATTTATGTCTTGTTCATTTCAAACTTGATGTAAGTATTAACATTATGTGGATCATCTTTGCATCAAACTATTATTTTGTACATGCACATTTTACATAGGGATTATTTCCTTGTTGATTAGCTTTTTGTTTCACGCTTGCTTGATTGTTCCTTGTGTTTTTTCATCTGGATAAATGTTTTTTTTCTATTACAATTCTTTCTGATCTCATTGAGATTGCATCATCATGATGTCTATTTTCCTTAGACGTTCTTAGGAAAATCACACACGCATCTCCATGTACATACTGAATGTCTAGTTGGCTGCTATTGTGTTGCCTAAATTGGCATGGAGCTTTCTCTCACTTTAAAGAAGTTTGATCTTACTATCTAGGTCTAGACATTTGTGCTTAAAATGACGTAAGCACAATGACTGACTATCGTGCGGTTCCTCACACTTACGACAATAAGGAATCCAAATTTAGGCATTCACATCAGAAGGATGCCCATCATTACCATAACGTCATTTAGTTCTTTGCGCTATAGATTCCCATTTAGAATACCCTATCCCCCACCTTTAACTCATAGTCTGTGGTATGGTTTGGATGCTTTTGATGCAAATTGTTATTCGGGTTCCACCCGCTCTTCATCTGAATTCTAATAAAAATATTTCCTCTTCTTCTGAGGATTCCAATCAAAATATTTCATTCTGACTCTTCTAATGATTCAATATTGAAACTACCATTCAAATCCAAACTACTATTTGGATTCATCTAATGCGACTCCTAGGTTGTGGTCTTCCCTATCTTTGTAGGAACCTCTTCATCATACATTTGATATGAATCCTATGTCGTGGTCCTCCCTATCTTCGAAGGATCCTCTTCATCATTCATCTAATGTGAATCTTATGTCGTAGTCCTCCCTTTCCTCGTGGGACCCCTTTTATCAGCCGCCTCAATGACATCTGCTTCTTTTGAAGATATACATGAATGCAGATCCCTCCAATCAAAAATCTAATAAAATTCTTGAATCGCAGACCTTTCTTCCTTTACAGGACACTTGTTATTTTTTATCCAATGCGATTCTCGAATCACGGTCCTCCCCTTGTTTGCAGGGCCTTCTTCATCAATCACCCCCACGAAGTATTCTTTCTTTGAAGATTTGTGTGACTCAAAGTCCTTCTAGTCAAATTTTTGAACCGACCCATGCGTTACAATATGAGGACTTTGGACTTAATCCTACTAGTTTACAGATGAATATACCATTGTATAGGTAGGTACACATGACCACCTTATTCTACTCCCGCGACATCTAGTTCTAAATATTCTTCGTCCACCACATCAACATATTCTATCAATCCTCATCAAAAATCATTCTAAGTCTTCCACACCAATTCAACTTAATTCTTCCAATTAATGCCTGGTGGTCGGTCAAAAACTCATACTGATTGACCTCTTTTAGAATGAATAAAAAATCATGGAATTTATAGGGGCACACGAAAATATTCCTCTAGCAGATTATGACGAAGGTTTCTCTTTAGAATTCAATGCATTCACATATTGTAAGGAAAAGGTTGATCCCTTTTATCAAGAAACGAAAGGAAGAGCCTCAGATCATGCAACTTGATCCTCCTCTTTTTCTTCCATCTTCACATTCTTCATTATGTGATGAAAATCCTAGGTCTTACATTGATCCATGGCCTATCTTCTCATCACCCAATCCATCTCTATCTATAAAAATTCCTCAATCACAATCTCTTATAAGGGTCAACACCAAGTAGCCCTTCATCTTTGTTTAGGTGCAGGTCACCTTCTAGTAGCCATCCTTCTACTATTTTTGGAACATTTTAAATTAGGCCACTATCTTTTATTCTTGGGGCACGTCCAAATAGCCCCTTGTGTGTTCAATGTATGGGTTACCCCTGGGTATTCCATCATCTTCTATTCTTGGGGCAACATCCTAGTAGCCCATCATCTTACTATCTATAGGTCATGTCCTATTATCCCTTAATCTTCTATTCTTGGGCCACATTCTAGTAGTCCCATCACCTTAAATCTATGTGTCACGTATCCTAGTAGCCGTTCTTCTTCTATTCTCTGGGTCACCTCTGAGTAGCCATTCTTCCTCTATAATAGGGCCACATCGAAGCAGACCTTCATCATTTTTTATCAGTGGCTCACCTCTTGGTAGCCCATCATCTTCAATTCTTGGACCGTATCCTTTTCATCCATCACATATTTCTTCTATCAATGGTTGTGACAAGCCCGCGTTAATTTCTCACATCATTTCTAAACCTTCACGTTTGCTTTGTTATCCTTCTTAGGATTAGGTAAGTCATACATCAACTTATAAGAAACTCAAATAGGTTCATTATCAAGCTCAGGTCAAAAATTCCAAGAGCTCTAAATCTCCCAACAAATCAAATGATCTTAAGGTTAAAAATCAAATGTGATTGAAGAACGTACATCAACGCACCCATCAAGTATGGTGTAAAGTGCATAAACCTCTAGAAAGGGAACTTAAGCTCCCGTATATGAAAGCCATGTTTCAAAATAAATCACAGTCATTTTTTGAGTACGATCTCACCATGATCATCGAGATCGGGCATAATATCTCTCTTGATAAACAATCACACTTAGTCTCCCTTATCAAGGAAGTTGCAAACATCATTTTTGGATCTTATCATGTAGAGTGAATTTGTTGGTCCCACCTTTCCAAAAAACTATCAAAAATCTAAAAATCAAAACAATGTAAAAATACAAAAAACATGAGAAAACATTTCAAAAATTCAAAGGAATAAAGATCAACCATTGTAATGAGGTATTGCATACACATGGATGTTTCTTTCTTCCCTTCCCTACTATTCTTCTACAAGTCTTCCTGTTTCACTCGGAATGTTTCGTTCCTTTTAGAAATAGATAAGGGTTGGGGCTAGGAGGAATACCTGTTGAATGTTGAGATGGTGTGCGCGTACCGTAGAGAAAGATCAGGCTGACTGCGAAGAACTCCTTTTTGTCTTGGAAGGACTACCTGCAAATAAGAACACAAGACCACAATATTTTGATTAGAAAATAAATGGGGAAACTACCTTGGGCCCAGGAAATATAAAACTTCCTTTCGAAGGTGGTCAGTTTCCCTGCTAATATGAATTAACACCAAAGACTGTAAAATATCAATTAAGTTGCTTTGTTGAAACAGGTAGGGAAAAGGCTGATTTCTGGTTTTTGAATCACAATAACCGATGCCGGTCACTGATAACCGATGCCAGTTACTGATAACCGATACCGGTGGGGTCTAGGATCTGTAGGTTGGTTGTTTTATGGGGTGGTTGTGTCGTAGAGTAACAGTGTTGTTGTTAAGGCGGGCATATGGGTGATATTAGGTAATGAGATGATGAGAGGTAAATGAATGATGGTTAGATGCAATGACACATTGGGTAGTGGATCTGGGAATGGATTTGTGAGGACTATGATTCAAAAGTCTAAGAAGTATTATCAAAAGGACATGCAAGATGTAACTTACTAGTTATTGACGAAGATGTAGGTTCAAGAACTCTGATGGCAAAGGCAGAACTGAGGTAGGATGGTCTGACACACAGCAGATCAAATCAGCTGAATATCACAGGACTCTGGTATCTAGTTGCAGTCTTTGGCTTGATCTCTTTTGCTGCTAACTCTTCTTGTCTCTTCCCTTGTCTCTGCTCAGTCAAGTAAAGATCTGGATTCTCTTGATCGCTCCTGATGCTCTCTCTTGATTCAAAAAATCCTTTTCTCCGATCCAAAATGACATTCTGATCCTTTGTTTTTGGTTTGGGGAGCCCATTTACAGGGAACCGATGGCGGTTATGTAACCGACGGTGGTCGAGTAGGAACCGGCATCGGTAAGGAAAAAGTAGGCTATTTTTAGTAAAATAGCCCACCTTCCCTGCTTTTCTCCCGAGAGATTAGTTGCGGGCTTGGTCAAGTGACTAGAAGGTCAGTTTTGGGTGCGAGAAAGGGGTCCTTAGTCATGGGTGTAGGTGTAGACCAATTTATAGGTCTTAATTAGGTTAGTTTAGGGTTAGGGCTAGGTCATGATGAAGTGGCAAAATGAGGTGGTAGGTGAGATGATGTGGATTTATCAATTACAAGGTAATTAATAAATAATTGTGTAAGGTTTAGGTGATGAGGTTAGGTTGCGAGATGAGATGCGGGTCACAAGGGGTCGTAAGACACAAATTTGGTGTCTACATTAGCCCCTTATTGTCGTGTAGCTTGTTTTGTAAAGCTGCGCGGACAATAATATGAAGTGGTTTCTCCTGTTAAGGATATAGGTAATCCCCCTCAAATCTAGCACAGATTGAGTGAACGAGAAATCAGGAATAGGGTTGATAAAGGGTAAATGTTGTAGAGAGGATGGTAAGGTGGTGGGGTAGGTCCAAGGAAGCAGATGCATGTTGAAATGCAATAGTACGACTAGGGTACATGATTTGACGAGCAAACCAGCAATGCATAGGCAAAGGTTGGTAGTTTATCCAAACAAGGGTGATATAATCCTAGTATCCAAGGCATAGGAAGTAGCTCCAGGGTATATAACAGGTAAGGTACAGGAACATTTAGGCATGTTCGGCAGTACCAAATGGTTGGTTTGGTTGAGATAAACGTCACGGTCTAAGTCTGGGCAAAGTTGGTCGACGGATCAAGTCAAGGACCCTAATCATGATAAAACACGAACAGGTGAGATCGATTAAACAACAAAAAAAAATGACATGATGGGTGGATAAGAGTGTATGTTGGTGATGTTGGGTAGGGTATTGAAGTGGTACGGCCGTGGGTCGGGCCAAGTTGTTGGGTTACGGCCTTGGGTTGGGCTGGATGGGTAGGGTGAGGCCTTGGGTCGGGCCGGATAGGTAGGTTGAGGGCTTGGGTCGGGCCGGATGGTTAGGGTGAGGCCTTGGGGCGGGCCGGATAGGTAGGTTGAGGCCTTGGGTCGGGCCAAGTTGTTGGGTGGTGGCCTTGGGTCGGGCCAAATGGTTAGGGTGAGGCCTTGGGTCGGGCCGGATAGGTAGGTTGCGGCCTTGGGTCGGGCCAAATGGTTAGGGTGAGGCCTTGGGTTGGGCCGGATAGGTAGGTTGAGGCCTTAGGTCGGGCCAAGTTGTTGGGTGGCGGCCTTGGGTCGGGCCAAATGGTTAGGGTGAGGCCTTGGGTCGGGCCGGATAGGTAGGTTGCGGCCCTGGGTCGGGCCAAATGGTTATGGTGAGGCCTTGGGTCGGGCCAAGTTGTTGGGTGGCAGCCTTGGGTCGGGCCAAATGGTTAGGGTGAGGCCTTGGGTCGGGCCGGATAGGTAGGTTGAGGCCTTGGGTCGGGCCAAGTTGTTGGGTGGCGGCCTTGGGTCGGGCCAAATGGTTAGGGTGAGGCCGTGGGTCGGGCCAAATTGTTGGGTTGCGGCCTTGGGTCAGGACAAATGGTTAGGGTGAGGCCTTGGGTCGGGCCGGATAGGTGAACAAATGGTGTTCAGCAAAGGTGGATATAGGCGATGTTGGGAGAAAGGGCGATTAGTAAATAGGGGCAGAAAGTTGGGTGAATAAAGACAAAACTGATATCGGTTAGCTATGACCGGTACCGGTTAGGTAACCGATGCCGGTTCCTTAGGGCACGATGTGACCGGTGTCGGTTCTATGTTAAAAACCTATAAAAAGAAAAATACGGCCTGTCATTGTCACATTTCTAATTTGAAAACCGATTTGGGGTGTCTGAGGTGGAATAGTGATATTGGTGCATTTGTTCGCTGAGGTGGCACTATTGGACTGGAGGAGTGAGTTGGTAGCGGGCCCGAGTGAGGAGGAGGTAGTAGTTGATTGGTTGAGGACCCAGAAGAGGACAGTTGGAGCCATGGCACAGCCAGGAGGAGCAGGAGGAGCTGGACCAGCTGGACCACCACCACCCATCCCACCACGACGACGTGTCGTCGTACGGGTAGGTTCGAAACCCCTCATTGTGTTTATTTGATGTTATTAAGCTAGATTGGGGGTTTGGGTAGGAATTTACATGTTTTAGGAAATAATTAGAAAAATGGAAATAATTCGAAAAAGGGAGAGGGTAGATAGGTGAAATAAGCCAAGGCGGCTGGGTGGGTATGTAGGTAGAAAGATGAAAAAATGGGGGTGGGGGGGCCGCGCGGGGGTTCGGCTCCGGGAAATTACAGCGACCGACATCGGTCACAAAATTTAGGGACGGGGTGCTTTGTGTTTGGCCGGTGTCGGTCGGTAGTTGACCAGCATTGGTGGGAAGAGGGCCGCGGTTGGTTATTGGGGACCGGTACCGGTCCGTAGTGGTTGTTAGGGTTTTGTTGTTTTTTTTTTTTTTTTTTTTGGATTAAGTTATTGTGTTGTGTTGAGTTTGTGGTGGTGATTTAGGTGTTGTTTGGGTTGGGATGGGGTGTTTTGGGTGTTGTTTGGGTTGGGGTGGGGTGAATAGCGTAGAGAATAGGTGGGTAGAGGGGTGTGTTAGAGAGTCGTGGATGTGGCTCGGGGGAGAAGAAAAGGGGGTGTATAGGGTAGTGGTATCGTTGATGTAAAGAGTAGGGCTAATGTAGTGGGTGGGTTTTGCAGGCACGTCAGCAGCTGATGATGTGGGATAGGATGCCTCCACTGTTGGTGCGGATGCGACCACATGTGTCCACAGTGCACTGGGTGATCATGCGCGAGGTGGGACTCAGCGGAGTCCAGCGATATAGAGCGATCGACAGAGATCATAGTTTGATGGTTGCCCTCATCGAGAGATGGGATCCGGCGACCAATGTGTTCCATCTCCCAACTGGAGAGATGACCATCACATTGGAGGATGTATATCGCATCCTTCAATTACCTATTGATGGAGAGGGCCGTTTTTTCAGGTGGATGCAGAGATAGCCATGGACAAGCATCCTACAGGTTTTTGGGGATGCAGCTGCGCTAGTGACATATCACAGTGCGAGCATCGGGTATGGTGATATGTACCATGCGCACCGACATGAGACACGGCTTACCGTGTTGATGATGATCGGGATCACCTGCTTCGCCCTCCCGGACTCAGAGGGAGGCCGCTTTCCACGGGCATTGATGGGGGTGCTTCATGAGATGGTGGGAGGAGCACACCTGTTACGCTTGGGCACCAGTAGATCTTGGTGTAGTTATATAGGGAGCTGTGGGGGCTATCGTCGGATGAGGCGATTCGGGATTTGTTCGACATTTTTACTTCACTGTTGGGCATATGAGCACATCATATGCATCAGACCAGTAGGGTTACCCCAGCAGCCAGGGCCACAGGTCATATACAGATACAGCTTTTAGAGGTGGTTGGGTGTCGTGGGCTAGCCACGAGCAGTGCTTATAGGTCGGGACGTTGCTTATTATAGGCATTTGTTAGAGGGCCTGACAGTGGTAGATATCATATGGAGACCTTATAGAGGTCATCACCCTCGCAGAGGAGCCCGCTTACAGTTACGCCTTGATCCAGTACACATTCTGGATAGCAGGACGGAGGCCGGGAGAGTACGAGAGGATACCCCTGGAGAGGGTACGTAGGCAGATGGGGTTACGACAAGATGAGCCCCCTCGCTTCCCTCAGTACTGGAGAGATGATGTAGAGGCCCCACTGCCTGAACCATAGCCCGTGGACCCAGATTGGGTTGCGGAGAGGCCTGCCAGGTGATACTGTAGATGATGCTGGCTGTATGGGTGCATATATGGTTTGGTGGGCTGGTCAGAGAGCAGCGAGGGTAGCACAGCCTGCACAGCCAGACTTGGCAGTGGTGACAGCAAAGCGAGATCAGCTCATGGGCCAGGTACAGCTATTACAGGGGTAGCTAGCTGCTGCACAAGCACATATAGGCATTTTACAGGGGCAGCTAGCCCAGGCTCAGGTACAGGCACAGGCACCACCACCAGCAGGGGTACAGCCACAGCCCCAGGCACAGGTACAGGTACAAGTACCACCACCAGTAGCGGTATAGCAGGCACAGCCCCAGGCACAGGTACAGGTACCACAGCCACAGGCACCACCAGCGGCACCAGCACAGGCACATGGGGCATTGGTAGTAGGTGTCAGGGGACTAGCCCCAGTACCTACGGTGGCTCGAGAGCATTACATGGAGGCTAGAGCGAAGGCCCAATACTATCAAGATGTTCTTGATGGTACCGGAGCTGAGTATCAGCCATATGCAGCTTATAGAGCAGAGACCTCCCATAGTCAGAGGTCACAGGGAGGTGCAGCCACAGCCGGCGTGTCTGTTACAAGCAGGAGGCGAGAGGCACCACAGGGATCAGCAGGGAGACAGTGCCGAGGGCGGTGGGGAGAGTTGAGGGATCCCTGCATTGTTTTTTGTATTATGGACATGGGTACCAGTCTACGCACCGGTTGTGTTTGATAGATGGCCTGCGTGCCTACATTTATTCATTCGATTTATTATATACCAGGCCTGCAAGCCGAGTACGGGTTGTATAGTTGATACCGGCCTGCGAGCCGAGTCAAGATTATTGACATTTATTGACCGGCCTGCGAGCCGAGTCGAGATTATTGTCATTTATTGCGGCCTACGTGCCGGCTTTGTTGTATTATGAGATCACAAAGGTCCCGATGCAGGGCATATTGTATATTGGAAACGTTGTATATGTGATATATAGATATGAGGATTTGACTCACATGCTGTGTTTAAAATGTTTTTAAGTATTTTGTCGATGGTTTGTGATATTTGATGTATGATAAGTTTAATTGACATGTTGATATATTGATGATGTTGATGTTTGTTGTTAATGGGATGCAGTCATGTTATATTATGAAATGTGGCATGTTTTGTTGCTGGTTTGGTGACATTGCTATATATGTGTCTGATGAGTTGGATCGAAATTGAATGTATGTATCTGATGGGTTTTTTTTTTTTGATATCCGTAGTTGATGACTTGTTTGTGTTTGTAATAGAAGATAGATGATATGTTAATGAAATCGTAATGATATGTGGATTGGTTGGACAAATATGGATAATGGTGTTGTTATGCAGGAAAAGAGGCGGGCGCGATAAAAAAATTAGGTAGAAAATGAAGAAAAGAACTATGTTTCAAAAAGGCAGGTGTGTAACCGATATCGGTTAGGTAACCGATGCCGGTAGTTAGCAGACTGATATCGGTTACGTAACCGATACTGGTTATTTAGGTATGAGCTTGTCTAAAAAAATAAAAGCTAGGGTGGTAACTTAAGTTCTAATTTTGAGAGGCATGCAAGATGTTAAATATGCGAATGTGACGCTGTTTTAATGACTGAGACAAGCAATTACATGAGAGATTTGAGTGATAAGAAGGAAACAGATAGGTAACGTGATTGTGGGCTAAGATTCAAGAAGACAGAAATCCAAGCTATATTTGAAGAGGGTGGTGAGCATGGCTGAACGAGGAGAATCATCCAGCAGGCATGGACGAGAGGGAAGAAAAGTTCCACCCGCAAGCTGCGGTAAGCCCAAGAGGTAAACAATTTGGTTGTAATTTGGTGTACTGCATGTTTTGTGAATAGGATGGAGGGAGAGTCAAGTGGGTAAATATGAGAAAGAAAACGTGATAGCAAGGGTTATAGGTGAGGTGAGTGTTATGGGGTAGGTAAGCAGGGGTTTCGGGTATGTCTGTGTATACAAAGAAGAAAAAAACGAGTCAATTTATTGTCGTAGGTGGTTGTTTAGGCAAGGTGTATTTAATTGACAGTGACCAATAGCGGTTAGGGATAACCAGTATCGGTTACTGAAACGCTAACCGGTTACTTATAACTGATGCCGGTTACTGGAGGAATTTCGAGTAATGTGTGAGAGAGAAAAAAAACTTTAGGGATTTGATTGATTGAATGGTTATTTGTTGTTGTGATGTCTGCAGGCAGAGGCAGGGTTGAGGATGAATGAAAGTGTGCCAGCGCTGTTGTCACGAATCCGAGCGGATGTAACACCAACTGAATGGACATTGATAAATCGTTTGGGGTTAAGTGGAATCCGCTATTATTCAA
This sequence comes from Taxus chinensis, assembly GCA_019776745.2. NCBI lineage: Eukaryota > Viridiplantae > Streptophyta > Pinopsida > Cupressales > Taxaceae > Taxus > Taxus chinensis. The sequence continues at coordinate 909,232,335 of CM034149.1, read as the reverse complement.
GAATCGCGCGTAACCATACTATGTTGCAGGTGTTGATGGAAAGATGGAATCCAGAGAAGAATACCTTTTATCTGCCAACAGGGGAGATGACAGTAACATTGGAAGATGTGTTCCGTATTTTGAGACTCCCTATTACAGGAAAATTAGTATATCAGGCATTACCTAGCGCAGCGCGGGGGAGCAATAACAACAGTATTTGGTCCATACGCACAAGATTTGATACAACGAGGTTTGTCATTCACATATGGGATAATGTATGTAACACACCCTGAGGAGAAAAAGGTTAGCAGTGATATTAATGATAGCGGTAGGGTATTATGCGTTACCAAGGGCGGATGGGGGAAGATTTCCAAAGGCATTGATGTGTGTTATTTGGGAGATGATAGAAAGGAACGTGACTTTTGCATGGGCACCTGCATATTTGGCAGAACTATACAGGGGTTTATGGGCTTGTAGGCGAAATCACAGGACGACACTGGATTGTTCATACTTATTACACTGTTGGGCCTATGAGCACATTGTGTGTGTGCGACCAATAGGCCGACCCATCAAGTCAGGAGAGACTGGAGTACAGAGGTTGGGGTTCAGACGATGGGTCCAGACAGAACAAGAGGCAAGATCCCAGGCTGTGACGGGTGACATTGAGTATTACAGGCAGGTATGGGAGAGGGTTACGATTGCGGATATCTGTTGGAGGCCTTACGGGAACTATATGATAATAGAGAACATAGCTGAGGAGTTGAGGGGTGTAGAGCGATTGAGGTGGATCGCAGGGCACAGACTAGGTGAGTATGAGAGGATTCCTCTAGATCACGTGCGATGACAATTTGGATTTGTGCAGGAGATACCCCTGGCTTATAGACCATATATGAGGATCGACGTCGAGGCAGCATTCTCACCTCCCCCGGCCAACACCCCCAGAAGGGCTAGAGGAGATAGCAGCCGATCACAGGGTAATGGATGCAGGAACGACAGAGGCCTATAGGTTATGGTGGGTAGCAGAGCTGCGAGGTGTACGTGATCACCCCGACATAGCTGTGATTATAGCGGAGAGAGATTGTCTGCAAAGTTTAGTTCATCAGCTCCAAACGCAGATGAATGAGACAAGAGGACTGTTAGCGGTTGCGGAGTCACAAGCAGAGAGACTAGAGGCTGGATTCCTCCATGCGAGAGGGCGTATTCATATGTTACAGGAGAGATTGGTAGATCAGTGGGCTGGTACTAATAGCCGCGATACCTTTGAGTATGGAGAGGCCCGGCGAGAGGCATCAACGATCACGATCATCTCCTGGGTCGGGATGAGTCGTGAGGGGTCTAAGTAAATGTTATCGAGGTATAAGAATAAATAAGGATGCCAACCTGCGTGTCGATGATAAAGAAGATGTATTTGTTTAACATCTCAATAAAACTGAATATGTATGTTGATTTGAGTTATGATAATAATAAGAATTTTTGTGTTGTGATTTTTGGTGTTTTTGAAAAAGGATAAAGAGGAATGTGATTAAATATAAATACAAAAAAATATTTATATTTACCACACATGATAGGTTATGGTAGTGGATGGTCGAGCTAACCTTGGGAGACCCCATGTCTCCGAAGTGTTGCCTACATAGCCCATTGCACAAAGCAAGGAGGGGCCTTAGACCGATGTAGTTCTCCCTTAGGACTAGGGAGAGGTGAATTTAGGTAACTTGGTACGATTAGGCAATTTGTTGGTTGGTAAAAATGTTGATATTAATATTAGTAAGGTAAGGTTGATGGTGTTGGTAATGAATTGGTGATGTTGTAAAAGGTATAAGGGAAGCGAAAGTTAGCCTACCCAAGTAGTAGGGAACCATGTCCTGATTAAGATCAACACACAATCCTAGATGCGAGGCAAAGAGGAAAGAATGCTCCATAGGTGAAAATAACTAAACAAACCACATAATAATGTAGAACGAGCTTGAACCCCTAGGTACCGATGCATAGAAGAGAAGTCGATAGGTGAAAAGAGTTGTATAATCACAATATATCGGGTGCACGTCACGTCCCTTGAGTTGAAACAAATGGTAAGGTGAGGTGGATGATATAACGGAGGTACAGAGAACTTGTTACAAAGCGAGTGTTCTGACGAAAGAGAACCTACCCTAAATAGACAAGTCCATGACTCAAAAAGTTCTTTTGAATGAGGATTTTATTTTACTGAATATAGATTGATTGATGCGGGAAGTCTACAAGGGATATTGATTGTACTATTCTTGAGGTCTTCACAAAGCTGATCCATGCAAGAAGTTTCTGATAAAGGCTGATTGTGTATAGCTGTCCTTCGAGGGAGCAGCCTATTTATAGTAGCAGATATGATTTTAGTGCATAGCTGTCCTTCAGGGGAGCAGTCTATATATAATAGCAGCAATAATTCGGCATATAGCTGTCCTTCGAGGGAGCAGTCTATATATAAGGTAGATAGCTAGATGTCCTTTCGACGTGAAACATCTAGTTTTTGTAGGAAGTTTGACTCAAGAAAATCCCATAAGAATACGGCTTATTTTAAATAGTTTGAAGTCATGGACTAGACTAAAAAGGGAAGGCATTGCTGAGGTGAAGTGATAATAAAACTATGTGAGCTTGATTTTTATTATGAGGTGTAGGAAACAAAGTGTATGTGGTGGTAAGTGAGCTCAAGGGACGAGCGACAGGTAGATAAGAGGTGATATAACGCTAAATTCAATAGTAGAATGGTCGAAGATGCAAGGCATTAAGGGGTTCAAGCTCAGGTTTACCATTAAGCGAAGCTAAACAATAAGTGCCTGATCCATAAGTGTGAGTGATTATATAAGGCCCAATCCAATTAGGAGCAAATTTTCCATGTTTGCTCTTTTCTAGTTTAGTTACATGTTGATTCTCTTTGAGGACAAGATCACCAACCTTAAAGGTACGCTCATGAAGTCGCTTATCATAAGCCACGCTTGATACATTTTTGATAGATTTGGAGGTGATCAAGAGCTGTAAGACGACGCTCGTCAAGAAGCTCCAATTGGGGCTAACCGCTCTTGGCGGAAATCATCGTTGGTAAGAATATCCTGAAGAGATATTCTAAGGGAGGGTATTTGTACCTCGAGAGGCAGGAAAGCCGCTGGTACCATATACCAAAGAAAAAGGTGTGGCATTAGTGGAGGTACGAATGCTAGTACGATAAGCCCAAAGGGCAAAGGGAATGTGATCATGCCAATTTCTTCCGGATTCATTGACAACTTTCATGAGGATTTTGGTTAGGGTTTTATTAGAAGATTCAGCCTGACCATTGGCCTGTGGATAGTAAGGCAATGAGAAACTAAGTTAGATACCAAATTTGTCACAAAGGTCTTGTAACAACTTGTTTTTAAAAGATTTACCATTATCTGTTATTAGGCGATGAGGAATACCAAAACGACAGATAATGTGATGGTTAATGAATTCGACAATTTTTTATTTTTTAATTGAAATGAGAGGAATGGCCTCCACCCATTTTGTGTAATATTCGGTCACTGTGATTATCCAACGGTGACGTTGTGAAGAGGTCGGGTGAATCTCACCAATAAGGTCTAAACCCCATTGTGAGAAAGGCCAAAGATCTCGGGCGACCTGCAGCGGGTGGCTAGGAGTATGTTGAAGGTTGGCATGTTGTTGACACATAACACAAAGCTTAACATATTCGTAGCAGTCGTTATTGAGAGTAGGCCAATAATAACCTAGGCGAAGGATTCGTTTAGCCACGGCAAGGCCACTAAAATGTCCACCACAAATCCCATCGTGTACTTGTTGGATGGTATAGGTGACCTCCGCGCCGGTTAGGCAGCGAAGGAGGATGCCATCAAAGCCACGTTTATAGAGGAGTCCCCCCATGACAACATAACGCGAAACACTTTTAAGAAAAGCACGTTTTCCGTTACTAGTAAGGTCAGGTGGGAGAACAGAGATTGTAAGGTAGTCGTGAAATTGGTGGTACCAGGTATCCTGCGAATTAGTAGACAGTATTTATCATACAAACTACCAGGGTTGAATAGGATGGGGCAAAAAGTTGTTGGACCAAGACGAATAATTCAGAGTCAGTTGATGAAGCTGGAATTTGCAAGGCTAAGCAAGCCATAGTATCCGCAAATTTGTTAGTGGAGTGGGGAATGGTTTGGATAGAATAGTGAGTAAATAAGGCTAGAAGTGAATCCATGTAGTGTTTGTACTTTTGAAGTTCCTCATTTTTGCATTGGTAGATGCCCATAACTTGATTGACTACCAATTGAGAGTCACCAAAAATATTGATAGATTTGATACCTAAGTGTAATGCAACTTGGAGACCCAGAACAAGGGCCTCGTATTCTGCTGTATTATTAGTGCAGGGGAAATCAAGCCGGAATGAAAGAGGCATAGGTTCAGCGTCAAGAGGGATGAGAACAACACCGGCTCCTCCGCCGCACTGGCATTTAGATCCATCGAAGAAGAGGGTCATTTGATACGACTCTTCCCCGAGTGAAAGAGTGGCGATGAGTTCGTCAGGGAAATTAAAATTGGTGAATTGTTCCCCAGGTAAAGGGGCCTCCGCAAGTTGGTCTGCAAGAGTTTTTCCTTTGATTGACTTCTGTTGTATAAACTCAAGGTCGAGGTCGGCGAGGAGCATAAGCCATCGAGCGATGCGTTGGTTTAGATGTGGTTTGGCGTACATATAATGAATGGGGTCCGTGTTGGTGATGACAAAAGTTTTGTGATTCAGGAGGTAATGTCGGAGTTTGGTGGCTACGAATGATAGGGCTAGGCAAAATTTTTCTACATGTGTATACCTAGTCTCGTAATCCATGAGGGTACGACTTATATAATAAACGGCCTGTTCTCGACGTGCTGAGTCCCGATGTGCGAGCATAGCTCCTATAGCATGGTCAGTGGCGGAAAGATAAAGGTAGAAAGGGCGGTCGTCCTGGGGTGGGATAAGCACGGGTGGCTGCAAGAGATAGGATTTGAGAGCTTCAAAGGCTTGGTGACACTCTTCACTCCATTGAAAGGTAATGTCTTTTTTAAGAAGGTGATGGAAAGGGTGACATCGATCTGAGAGTTGGGAGATGAAACGCCGGATGGATTGAAGTTTACCCTGCAAACTACATAATTGTTTGAGGTTTTTGGGTGGGGGCATTTCTAGGGTAGCTTTTACTTTAGATGGATCGACCTCAATGCCATGCAAAGAGACGATAAAGCCAAGAAGTTTTCCCGAAAGAACACCAAAGACACATTTCTTTGGTTGAAGCCAGACTGAATATTGTAACAGGCGATCGAAAATAATGGTTAAAACATCGAGATGTTCACTGCGATGTTTAGATTTGCCCAGAAGATCATCGACATAATCCTCAAGGATAGTGTGCATAATGTCATGAAAAATGTAAGTCATAGCCCGCTGATAGGTAGCACCAGCAATCTTAAGGCCAAACGGCATGTCACGATAACAGAAGGTTCCCCAAGGAGTTATGAAAGCGGTTTTATGTTGATCGGGGGGTGCAACAAAAATTTGGTTGTATCCTGAAAAGCCATCCATGAGAGAAAGCATTTCATGGCCCGCAGTGAGATCAACATGTAGATCAAGAATTTCGTGCTTGTTACCTGTCCAATTTAATGCACCAAACTAAACACAAAAACCCTGAAAAACTCCAATGGAATTGATACCTGATGAATATGTAGATGGATAAGGAGGTTGATGTAGATAAGATGGGCGCACATGAGCAATTCGCACAATAGATCCGAGTAACCTGCAAAACACCGATGCTTGACAGAAAAAGATGGCGTTAAAAGATATTTGGGTGGACTGCCTAAAAAGCGGGTCCGGGAAGCGATAAGCTTCTTCAGCGGATGTCAGTCCACGTTTTCAATTAAGTAAAGAAGCATACATGATAAAAGATGTATAAAAAGACTTGATTTTCTGATTATGGTAATGAAACAGAATCTAAATAGCAGACAGACAGCTACAGAAAATAGGAAACTATGAAAATAAAGCTGGATTTGTGTTACCTGTGACCTTTTACCTGTCTGCAAGATGATCGGCGTCGACTGATGTGATCGGTGTCGACTGATGTGATCGACGTCGATTGATGAAGGATCGGCGTCGACTGTGTAAGATCGGCGTCGACTGTGTAAGATCGGCGTCGACTGAGAGTAGACCAGTTGATCAGGGACAGTGCAAGAAGATTCAGGAATTGGGAAGTGATGGACAGATAGTCGATGTTTGCTGGATGTGCCGAAGTTGGTAAGGTACTGGAACAGAGTCACCAGAGGATCGATGGATGTGTATGATGTTGATGTGATAGAAGCAGAGTAACGGTGCTCCTCTCAGGGATTTATTCGGACAGGATTTGCCCTCATTCGATACACTTGATGCTAAGAGATCTTTCTTACAACCTGTGTCTCTTTCGCGATCTGTCTCTCTCTGTTCGTGCGTGCGTTCGTCTATTTTTCGGTCCTTTTTCGGTCCCTAGAACTGAGTTCTGGACTTGTATTTATAATCGGTGCCGACCGTATAGGTCGGCGCCGATCGCGGGACAGACTCCCGAGATGGCAAAAATGATTGATTTCTAGAAAGATGAGAATTACCCCAAATACGGGAAATATCCCGCTTGGGGAAGAGGAAAAATAGGGGTGATACATAGATAGAATAAATTTGGGGTAGATAAGTGATTAGGATACATGTGAAGAGGTGTAATTAAATAGTTAATATTTAATTACTCGCGGGTAAGATACAATGGGGTGAATTAAATTTAAGATAGGTGTTTAAATCACAAGTTGGATAATATCCCAAGGGGATAGTGGCGACATAAACGTGCCCCAGGTTATCTGTGAGGGACACTAAATTGAGTAACCAATTTTAAGTGTCTAAATTTTGCCCATTTTTGTCAAGTAACTTGCGATAAGCAAGGTTATGAGACAAAAACAAAGAGATGGAAGAAGGGAAGAATGAGTGATGATGTGATCCCCCCTCAAACTAGGGATGGGATGGGTGATAGAACAGACGATCCCAAGTTTGAAAGAGGTAGATGAAAATGCAGGATGCCCCAGTCGGATGTCTGGATTAGATCTGATCATTGATGATGCATAAAAATAAATAAAAAGGCAGCAACCGAAGGAACTCACATTGGTAGGGCAAACTGGCCGGTCTCCTCATGAGACGACGTTAGTGCCTACAGACCCATGAGTGTAAGGAGAACTACAAAATAGTCAGCATCTAAAGAGAGACACATTGGTAGGGAAAACTAGACGTTCTGCAAAGCAGACGACGTTAGTGCCTACAGACCCGTTTAACTCTAAGCTGCCAAAAAGTACGAGTGCCCCACGCAAAGGGAACAAGACTCGAAATAGACAATGATATCGAAAAGATGTGCCAAAAGGCAATATTCAGCACACAATAATGATCAGATGGACAAATAAGCCAAGCATCAACACTATGGCAAATAGATATGGAAAATCGGCGGCGATCGTATCAATCGGCGACGATCAAGATAAACGGCGTCGATCAGAAAAATCGGCGTCGACCAATTGTAGCACATATAAATATACGAACGAAAAACGTAAACGATTTATTTTCATCGTGACGATTGATTCAGAGAGAGTCAGAATTTTGATTTGAGCATCATGGAAGCCTCTGGGAGTGGTCAGAAGCGCAGGAGGACACGACCTGGGGTAAGTGGCTCTTCTAGAACCTCGTTGTTCTTAGTTTTTTTTTTTTGTTTGATTTTTTTCTTTTTTTTTTTGCTTGGGAGGCCAGGGGCCGATTTTTGTCGGGCCAGTCAGTCGGCGTCAATTGGTATAATCGGCGTCGATTGGTGGTCGAGCGGCGTCGATTGTTATTAATCGGCGTCAACTAGAAATAAACGACGTCGATTTTATTAAATCGACGCCGATTAGAATAGATAAGATTTTTGCTGTTGTTTTGGATGTTTTGATTCGAGACTAATATTGCTCTTGATGTCGTGGGTGCAGGCACGAGAGGCTCTACATATGAGGGATGCCATTCCCGAGTTATTGGAGACTATTCTCCCAGATGTGACTGATGCAGATTGGCGGCATCTAGAGTTAGCCGGGCTCGGGGGCTTCAGATACTACAGACGAGTGCCGCGGGATGTGGAGCTGATGCGGGCACTAGTGCGACGGTGGGACAGCCACACGTGCACTTTTTGGTTCAGGACGGGTGAGATGACCATCACCCATGAGGACGTATACAGGATACTGATATTTCCGATCACTGGGGACCCTATCGAGATTACGCCCCGAGAGCAGCAGCAGAGGGCCCTAGGTCGATTATACAGAGACAGGGCAGATGACTCAGAGATAGTGTCCGGGGCAGTGAGGATAGCCTCACAGTACAGACAGGATAGTCCCCGGAGCAGACGGATAGTGCTGATTCAGATGGCTATATCGTACTTTTCTCTGCTAGATTCAGGAGGTGGGAGATTCCCACTGTTGCTATTAGACTGTGTTTGTGACATTCTGCAGTTCAGGAAGGTGTTTGCTTTTGCTGATGCCCTGATAGCTCAGATATACCATGAGCTATGGATGTACACCATAGGCCGGAGGACAGGTATAGATGTTAGTTTTGTGCTCCATTGCTGGGCATACGAGCACATAGCAGTGATCAGGCCATCCGGGCTTCCTTGGATGCCAGCAGCAGTGGGAGGCATCGATTATGGATTCAGGCGATGGCGGGCAGACATGGCCGCAGGGGATACAGGGAGATTGGCCGATTGGTACAGTGAGCGTTTCAGGACGCTGACACCGGATCAGGTCATTTGGAGGCCATATCGGGCATTTCCGACATGGGCTGGTCAGGATGCCCACTTGGTGGCACTGAGGTGGAGCAGGGTGGTTAGGGGCTGCAGGCCTGATATGTGGGAGCGAGTCCCGTTTGTGTGGGTATTGAGACAGTTCGGTTTAGTACAGACAGTTCCGACCACCTACACGCCTTATAGGTGAGATAGCAGGGAGACTGATCTGCCAATTTTGATCCCGGCAGATCCATTGAGAGAGGCCCCACCCTCTACAGACAGCGATGATGACACAGGGGTAGATGAGGGTTACACAGCATGGTATGATACAGAGTTACCACGACATCTCCCGGCATCTATAGATGCCGACGAGGATGACATAGCTGCGATGCTGGATAGACTGGAGGGAGAGCATGCCACCCTGACACAGACACATCAGGTAGCTCTGGAGGAGATCAGGGCTCTGACAGAGGAGAGGGATGCCCTAATTTTGGAGAGAGACACCGCTCGCCAGGAGCGAGATACAGTGATCTAGCAGAGGGATCGCTATTATTGACACAGTGAGGCCCTCAGGGCCAAATATGGGGAGACAGGTACCATGTCGGAGTCTGGTACACAGGGTACGACCCTAGGAGCACCACTAGCAGCGCCAGTAGTCCCAGCAGCACCATTACGAGCACCAGGTACCGTGAGCTTGAGCACATATCAGTCTCTCCTCGCTGAGGTGAGATACTATGAGGATGCCTTAGCGCAGCATGCCCCAGATGTGCCTCGGTACGGGGTGAGGAGGAGAGAAGCGACGGCTACAGCGAGCGGGGCCTCAGGTGGAGAGAGCACCGGGAGAGATCGAGGTGGACAGAGACCTCCAGTAGTAGGTGCATCTAGCGCGATAGGCGGCAGCCAGGAGAGATAGCCTGGTCCAGAGGAGGGCAGAGGAGATAGTGTCCTCCATGTATTGGATTTTACTATATAGGGATTGATAGATTTTGTATCCATGTAGTGATGAAGCCTCTATTGGAAGGCATTGTATAGATGGCTTGATTGAAAGCCACCCATTTTTGTTGTACAGACATACATGTATATATAGATTCATCATTTCAGTTGTCATATAATTGATCTCATGCGTTTGATTTTGATATACATGGATAGATGTAGCGTAATTGTGATGGATATAGATGTAGACTGATAGATGATGAATAGATGTGATTGGATAAATATAGACTGATAGAGGATAGAAATAGATGTGATTTGATTTGATGTGATTGATATGTGGATATAATTTTGATGAAAAATAGAGATAGATAGATGTAATGTAACTTGGATGTGCAAGTTTTTAAATATGTTGATGGATAGATGGATAGATATGATTGATGTATGGATTTAATTTTGATGAAAAATAGATAGCCAGATCCACATGTGTTGATAATAGATGCTTTGATAGATGAGATGAAATTAGATAGAAGATAAATTTTGATTAAATTAACATGTAAAATGTCAATTTGACTGGGTGAAAAACAAATAATAATGGGGAATACTCTTTGCGAGAGCCAAGGATGTAATGAAAACGACCTTGACTAGAAATAAAGAAGATATACCCGGATAAGAAAGAAAATGATAAGTTGGGCTCCCAACCGACCATAGATAGAATCTGGATAGGAAAATCACAATATCATGCATGTAAGGCCCTATATAAGGTTAAAATAAACCTGACACTAACTAGCCGTAAAACAGATCTAGGAGGGAAACGAAAGGAGCAGTAAGTAAGTATCTTGTCGGAATTTACAAGGGACAGAATACATGTCCATAGTGGGAAAATAGGATTCTCCATATGATCGACAAAAGGTCTTAAATCTCAGCTTCATGATTTTGACAGAAAAGCAAACTGATCAATGCGAGAAGTTTGCTTGATATGGAAAGACTGATCGATGTGGGAAGTCTTTCAATGATGCTAAAAGGTGTATAAACTGACGGAAAGGCTGATTAATTGCAAGAAGCCTTGAATATATCTTTGAGAAACAGCCGTCCTTTAAGGGAGCAGTCTGTATTTTGATTTTTTTAATGATAGCCATCCTTCAAGGGTATGGTCTATATTTTTTCTTTTTGATTCATTTGATAATGTAGGGATAGCTGTCCTTCAAGGGATCAGTCTATCTTTTTGGATAGCATCTCTTCTCTTTTTTTTTTTTTTTTGAAATCTTTTTGGAAGAAGCTGAGTTTAGACCTAGATAGATCAGATGGAGGGGAAGAGGACATAGAAGAACATGCACTCATGCCCCGAGTAGATCCGATTAAGATAAGCACTTGGGATAGATGAAGTGGTGATTAAGGTATTCCTACCATGAGGAGGAACATATCCAAAAGAAACATGCAATGAGTAGAGCCGCGATACTCATATTTTAAGGTAGAAGAGGCAATAGGAGGAGAACCACATAGTTTAGAATCACCATGAAAGTATATGACTGGTTGTTTAGATGGATGAAAGATCTGTGTTGCGACTAGACTTGTGTAAGATAGATTTTAACAGTAGAAGGGCCGTAGATGCAAGGCATTAAGAGGTTTCGCTTCAGGTATACCATCCATGGAAGATAAACGATAAGCCCCAGACCCATATTTATGAGTGATAATGTATGGGCCCATCCAGTTGGGAGCAAACTTACCACGTTGACTTCTTTCGAGTGTAGTGACATTTTGATTTTCTTTAAGAACAAGATCCCCAATTTTGAAGTCACGGTGCTGCAAATGCTTGTTATAAGCACGTTTGACACGCTCAAGATAGACTTGATGATGTTCAAGAGCGTTGAGACGCCGCTCATCTAATAATTCAAGTTGTGCTAGACGATTTTGACGATAGTCCTCATCGAAGATAAATTCTCTAAGAGAAACATGGAGGGATGAGATTTGGACTTCCAAAGGAAGAACAGCCTCAGACCCATAGACGAGAGAGAAGGGAGTAGCACCAGTAGGAGTACGAATGCTAGTTCGATAAGCCCAGAGAGAAAAAGGGATATGTAAATACCAATCCCTACCAGCTCGACTAGTTACCTTTGCGAGGATATTACGCAAAGTTTTATTGGAAGCTTCGGCTTGACCATTAGCTTGAGGATAGTATGGAGAAGAAAAAATGAGTTTGATATTGAAAGCGTTGCAGAGATTCTGTAAATCAACGTTCTTAAAAGACTTGCCATTATCTGTGATTAGCTTGTGTGGAACGTCAAAGCGACAAATGATGTGTTGATAGACGAAATCAACTATGGGTTTAGACTTTGTTGAAGAAAGAGGGATAGCCTCCACCCAATTAGTAAAGTACTCAGTGGCAGTGATGATAGAATGATGACGCTGTGAAGAACGGGGATTGATGAGACCAATAAGATCAAGACCCCATTGCGAAAAAGGCCACAAGTCTGCTGTAGGTTGTAAAGCCTGACTAGGGATGTGTGTGAGATTGGAATGTTGTTGACACTTGACGCATTTCTTAGTGTATTCACAACAATCTTGATTAAGAGAAGGCCAATAATATCCCAAGCGTAAGATGCGCTTAGCCACAACTAAGCCACTAAAATGTCCACCACAGATACCGTCATGGACCTCCTGGATAGCTTTAGATGATTCATGGGTTTTGAGGCACCGAAGAAAAATACCATCAAATCCGCGTTTGTAAAGAATCCCGCCTAGAATAGTATAGCGATTAGCGCGTTGGATAAAAGATCTTCTACCATTGGAAGTCAGATCTGGAGGAAGCACCGAATGAGATAGATAATCAACAATCTATTGATACCATTCATCCTGAGTATGGGTTGTGACAGCATGGATTGAAGTTAGTTGCCTAAGATGAGATGGTTGATCTAATCGTTGCACAGCCACATAAAGTCGCGAGTCTTCGGTAAAAGGTGGGATGAGCGAGGCTAACGAAGCCATTGTATCCACGAATCGATTTGCAGTGCGGGGAATAGCTTGGATATTGAATTTATCGAAAGATTGGAGTTGAGAAAGAACGATATCACGATATTTTTGAAGGATATCATTCTTGCATTGATAGACACCCGTAACCTGATTAACGATGAGTTCAGAATCACCAAATATGTCAATGTGACGAGCACCGAGATTAATGGCGTTTTGAAGACCCAAGACAAGAGCTTCATATTCAGCCATATTATTGGTGCACTCAAAGTTCAATTTGTGTGCGACTGGGATAGGCGTACCCCAAGGAGGAATCATCACGAAACCCGCACCTCCCCCTTGCTGGCATTTGGATCCATCAAAGAAGAGCTTTACTTTAAATGGAGATAGACCAAAATCAATTTGTTGGATATATTCATCGGGGAATTGAGCAAGGGGGTCTTGAGCGTCCGGAAGAGGAGCATCAGCTAATTGATCTACAATAACCTGACCCTTGATAGACTTTTGCGGGATAAACTCGAGGTCAAATTCTATCATAAGCATGAGCCAACGAGTGATACGATCATTTTGATAAGGTTTTGAATGAATTGTCTTGAGTGGATTGACACTTGTGACAATGTAAGTTTTGTGATTAAGGAGGTAATGACGAAGCTTAGAAGTCACAAAGAAGAGAGCACAACATAGCTTTTCAGCTTCGGAATAACGTGTTTCGTACTCATGGAGGGTGCGACTGATATAATAGACAGCTTGTTCTTTACCACAAGTGTCCCGATGCGAAATCATGGCTCCCAGAGCATGGTCAGTCACAGAGATATAAAGATAGAAAGGCTCCCCCTCGCGTGGAGGTGTAAGCACAGGTGGAGAGAGAAGATAAGCTTCGAGATCATCAAAGGCCTTTTGGAAATGTTCATCCCATTCAAAATGAACATTCTTACGGAGGAGATGGTGAAAAGGCTGACAACGGTCTGACAATTGTGAGATAAAACGACGCACTGATTGAAGACGTCCTTGGAGACTGCGGAGTTTCTTTAAGTTAGAAGGGGGAGGCATCTCAAGGATAGCTTTTATTTTTGTGGGGTCCACTTCAATACCCCTGATGGAAATGATAAAACCTAAAAGTTTACCAGTGAGAACTCCAAACACGCACTTAGCTAGATTTAGATGAAGACAAAAGCGGATAAGCCTCTCAAAGAGAGGTGCAAGGATGAAAAGATGATCCTGACGACGTTTGGACTTACCAAGGAGATCGTCAACGTAATCTTCCACAGTTTTGTGTAAGAGATCATGGAAGATGTAGGTCATTGCTCGCTGATAGGTTGCTCTAGCGTTCTTAAGACCGAAAGGCATGACACGATAACAGAAGGTCCCCTAAGGAGTTATGAAAGAAGTCTTATGTTGGTCTTCTGGTGCGATGAGAATTTGATTATACCCAGATAAACCATCCATAAGAGAAAGCATTTCATGACCCGCAGTTAAATCCACGAGTTGGTCGATATCAGGCAGAGGGAAATCATCTTTTGGACAAGCAAGATTAAGATCCCGGAAGTCGGTACAAATTCAAATTTTCCCAGTAGCTTTAGTTACTGGTACTATATTGGAAACCCATTGTGGATAATCGATGGGTTGGATGAAGTTAGCCGAGAGCAAGCGCTGTAATTCTTCTTTAACAAGAAGGGCTACTCTAGGGTGCATTTTACGCAGTTTTTGTTTAACGGGTTTGATGTTGGGAAGAGTAACGATATTGTGGACCACAATATCGGGATCGAGTCCTGGCATATCCTCATATGACCAAGCAAAGGCTTGACGATGTTTGGAAAGAAAAGTGGTAAAATCCCCTAATTCCTGTGGATTAAGGGATTGGCCGACCTTAATGATGCGAGGGTCTTCAGAAGTCCCTATATTGAGGTCGACAGTGGCTTCGTTGAGAAGCGTAGACGTGTCAGAAGGAATAGTCTTGGGAAGATATGAATCCTCTGCCCCCAGATAGGTGAGGACAGAATCATCATCCGTACAATGGATAGTGTTGATAGTAGGAGAGTCGTCTCCAACTATCTCAGGGAAGATTAATGGTACGGAGGCGGACCGGTTGTTAGTCTTATAGGCTAGCGGCCCTAAGGAAATGGTATTGATAAAAAAAAAAAGTTAGGTGGGATGGAGATGTCATCATCCACATCGAGTGATGTTTTTGACTTAGCTGGAGAAGATGGTTCCTCAATAGGAAGAGGCTCATCGAGGATAGTGACGGTGGATTTTGAAAGAGGCTTAAATCCTAAACCAAATTTTTGATGTGGCATGAGAGTAGGAATGGATGTGAGGTCATGCACACCTTGTTCATATTTTCCCAGGCCAAAACCCTTCCACGCACATCGATATAAATAAGGTTTTGCAAACGTGGGATTCTGTAGATAATCGAACCCTGTTAAGTAAGGTTTTGTCCTAGGAGGAGAATCTGGGCGATAGTGAGGTGTATCAAGACCACCGTAGATGAAATTAGTCTGTTGATTTGGAATACCAATGGTGACGATGCGACCAAGACCTGGCTGATATTTAGGTTGTTTGTCTGGTCTACCATACTCACTAGGTTTGAGATGGGCGTTAAAAGAAAAGAGAGGAAGCTCTCCCAGTGAGAAACGCTGCAATGTCTCTTCTAGATTTTGTAAATCCGGTAGTTTGGTTGCAGGTATGGAAGAAGACGAGGCCCCGTCAGGAGAAGAAGTATTTTCCTTTAGAGGGGAAGACCTTGTGGTCATGTCGCATTGTGCGGAAGGAAAAGGATCTCCTGGATGAGTATATATCTTGCCCTCATATTGATATTTTAAGCATCGGTGGAGGGTGGATGGGACACAATGCATGGCATGAATCCAGGAGCGTCCGAGGATCATATTATAATGGAATTTTCCTTCGACAATGTAGAAGAGTTCGTGAAGCAGCTTTTTACCTACTCGAATGGGTAAGACCACAGTTCCTAAAGTAACTGCTAGCTGATCATTAAATGATCGAAGGGTGAAAGGCGGGGCTGACACTACGTTCTTTGGTAACTTAAGTTGCTCGAATGTGTGCGAGGAGATGACGTTGAGTGCAGCTCCACTGTCAATCATAACGTGTTTTAATGTGGTGTTGTTGATTTGGACTGTGATAAAGAGGGGAGCTTCTAAATCCTCAGAAGAAAGAGAAGGAATTTCTGAATCTTCAAAAGAAATGGTGGTTGATGGTCTATTCAATCCAACAACCAACTCGTAGGGCTGGGGCTCATCTGAATTCACTGCGATGCGACGTAGATTATCAATCAGAGCCTGGCGATGTTGTGGAGAGGATTGGATGAGGTCAAAAAGAGACATTTTGACCGGAGCCTGAGTGAGTTGTTTCATAACACTCTCCTCAACTGACACGGGAATTTGAGCCCGAGGGGCAGCACGAATAGAGACCTTAGGTCGTGGGGCTAATGAGGAAGGAGGAACTCCTTCGGGGGCTGCAGAAATGACAACCCGTGGTCGAGATGTTGTAGATGAAGATGGATTATCATAGTGTTGGGTTCTAGTGGCGATATGGATTATGTCGATTTGAGAAGGTGGAAGATCCATCGGAGTGGAATCACTAGAGGTCTGAGTGGATTGTTAGGGCTCAGATGGGGCTAAGATGACAGGAGATACTTGTTCCTTCTCCTCCAGCAAAAGGTCACTTTCTTCCAAAAGGTTGTTGACAACAGCTTGAAGAGCTTTACATCCCTCAGTATCATGACCCGGGGTACGGTGGTAAGCACAAATTAGATCAGAGTTAAACCAGGTAGGTTTAGCTCCTTTAGGGTTATAAGGATTAATCGGAGGAAGGGATATAGATGAAGATTGGATAAGTTGGCGAAGGATTTCGGTGTAGAACCTGGTAGACGAAGATGAGGATAGAGGTGATGAAGGTGCCTCTTTTACCTTAACAGACTGCCGAGGCAAAAGAACCTGCATGTTAGGTTTGCCAGTATTTTTAGGGATCATCTTATTCTTTTGGACACTTGGAGGTGCAGGCTTGGGCACCTGAGATGGAAGTAAGTGAGACATGATAAATTTTGGTGGAGGGGGAGCCCCTAAAATAGATTTTGAAAATGATGGAGATGTGACAGGTGTTGCGGTCTTCAGAGATAAAGGGGGTTGCTTGGTCAAATTTACTGATGATTTAGATAATGTCAATTTAGATGAGGAAGAAGCTCCCAAAGTAGGTGTAATCGGAGGGACATAGGGCGCCCTGGCTTTTGGTAATGAAGATGATGATCCTGATAGAAGAGGTGACGTCCTTTTAGTAGGTAAGTCGGCTTTTTGGGGTGTTGGTGATGGATGTGTTGTAAAAGAAGATGATGGTTTTGATAAGTGTGCAGAAGAAGACGCCTTCTCAGCAGACAAATCCAATCTTTTATGGGGTGTAGAGAGAGATTTTTGTGGGAAAGCACCAAGGGTCTTGATGGTTCGAAATATGGGCTTTCGTTTTTCAGGGATGGTGACAACTTCAACGGCATAAGGTGATTGTAATCTTGTCGGAGGAAGCAAATGGGGGGGGGTACTGATGGCACAACGTTAGATTTTTGTTGTCTCGGTTTAAGTTCAGGAACCGAGCATATAGGTGTTGGTGCTACTTCTTTTGATCTTCCTTGAATGGGCGAAGCAGTACTAGTGGTGGAAGAAGTGAGTGATGAAGGAGCAGTTCCTTGCGAAGGGACTACTTCTGGTGCAGTAATTATGGGTGGAACTATTGTAGGAAAAGAGACAGGAAGATTCAAAATCGAAGACGCTTCCGTCAGAGTTGGTACAATTATAGGTACGTTCACCAGGGGCATAGTTGCAGTGAGAATGGGAGCAACAGAAGTAGATGTATCTGTAGTGGAAACTCGAAGGGATGTAATTGCCTCGAGCATTGAAATAATGTTTGACGATGAGACAGATGAGGATGACACTGTCTCGGGTATGGATGGAAGGTTAGAAAAAGGAGCGGAGAGAGATGAACCTGTATCTAGAAATGTAGGAATATTCAAAGACGGGCTATCTGAAGATGGTGGAATTCCCGTGATTGACGAAGTGGGAGGAGGTTCTGATTCGGTCGATGTGTTCGCAGATGGCTTGGTTTCAGAAGAAGATTCTTCAGTAGAGATGAAGTTGATAGTATGAGTGTTTGGTTTTTGAGATTCTGAGGCATTATGATTTGGGGAGTGATTGGGAAAAGGTTGTTTAAAAACATCCAGTGCTTGATTTGGGGGGGCATTTGGGTTATCCAGAATGAGCTCGCCTTTATCAATAAGTTTCTGGACAAGATTTTTGAAAGTCTGACATCGTTCGATGTCATGACCTTTGGTTCTATGATAATGACAAAAATCATTTTCTCTATACCAGAATGGACGTTCTTGGCTTTCATCAATATTCCTAATGGGGGGAAGTTCGATCATGAGAACTTCCAGCATTTTCTCTAAGATAGAGGCATATGATTCCCCCAATGGAGCGAAGGATCAAGATGATGAAGTTCCTTTTCGAGAAGATGAGGAGTCTTTTCGGGGTGTTTGATTAGAAGTACTATCGGCTCGTGATGTTTTTAATATGATAGCGTTGGTGGATCCCTGATTCTTGTCTTTAGAAGGGGAAGAATTTGGTTTGGTAAACCGAGAAAAATCAGGTTTAGATTTAGAGCGAAGTTTTAGCTTCCCTTGTTCAATGGCGCGAGATTCAAGTTTGCGTGCCATCGTAAAGGCTTCTTCAAAGGTATGAAAAGTCTGGATCCTTAAAGTGGAAGAAATATGATTAGCACAAGATCGAGTAAACAACTCGATCTGTTGGGATTGAGGAAGAGAGAAAGAAAATTGGTTGATTATCCCTCTCCAACGAGCGACAAAGTCTGCAATAGACTCATCATCGAATTGACGAATGTTATAAAGATCTGTAATCGAGATCTTATGCGCGATATTTATTGAAAAGTTTTCAACAAACATCTGGGCCAATTGAGAGAAAGAAAATAAGGAATGTTGAGGAATGTTATTGTACCAGTCTAAAGCAGGACCTGCTAGAGACATAGGGAAAGTACAGAGCATAAGCTCCTGATCTTGAACTATGAGGTAGCAAGCATGTTTGAATGCTCGCAAATGTTGTTGAGGGTCCTCCCGACTATGAAATTTTGAAAATTTAGGAAGTTCCCATTGGGGAGGATAAGGCTTAAAAGCCACTGAGGGATGAATGGGTTCATTACACACTTCTTCAAAAGAGTATGAAGGACGAGCCCCTTTGGTGGAGGCTTCCAAGTCTGTGATTTTCTTGAAAAGAATTTGAACCACGTCAGATTGAGGAGGAGGCACATTGGCATGTCCTACATAAGAAGCAAATGGTGGATGTTGTTGAGGTGTCAACGGGGGATTCATCTGTTGATTGATAGGATGATAAGAGGAATAACCAGGCGTTCTGGGTGACGCCTAGTGGGGTATTTGTTGTGAAGCAACTTGTGTATAAGCAGGCTGTGAGATAATAAGTGGTTGAGAAAATGAAGGTTGGATGACGGATGGAGCCTGTGATTGGTGGACTCCTATGCTTGTTGACTGAATCGGGATAAATTGAGGACCATGAGTACTGATTTGATTGGACACATTGGGGAATAAGACCTGAAAGGGGCCTTCTACTGTTGGATTAGGCATTAAGGGTGCCGATGCTAAAGGATGGGCAAAGGTCACTGTTGCTGGAATATTGGAAGAAAGACCCACTAGAGGACGAGAAGCAGGAACCAACTGACTATTCGGAGGGGGTTAGCTCATAAAGGGGTATTGACCTTGGGACACAATGGAGGGCATAGATGAATTAACAGCAATATGCGGGTGTGCAGATGCATTCATTATAGCCAGGGCAGCGGACCTCTCCGAAGTAGGTTGTGGAATATTGGAGGTAACTGCGGTGTTAGGAATAGGTAAGACTATTTGAGAACTAGTCGATATGGTTGGTGGAAGAGAAAAAGGATGCATAGGGGCACCGCCCTTCTCCGTGACTCGAGGCAAGAGAGATGATGCAAACTGTTCTACAAAGGCCTGGGATGGTTCACGAGAATAATCGTACACTTGCTGGATTGGTGGTCCTTGATCAGATATTTGAATAGACTTGTGTACTAGGTAGTCCATGAGGGCTACCGGGTTGCGATCAAGGAACGCCTGAAATTCAGGATCCCCGCGAGGAACATACTCGGAGTCAGAAGTAGATGATATTTCTGAAGGACTAGGGGAAGCTGGACGTGATGGGGTTACTTTGGCTTGAAAGAAAGGATTATATGACCAGGATGGGGAACCAACTAACAGCGATCCCGAGGAAGATTTGGGTGGATCTGAAACATCCACACTAGTGGTAATCTCGGAAGAGGAAGGGGCCAATTGAGCCATTCTTCTAGATTGTAACCGAGTGATGACCGTCATAAACACGCAGAAAAGAAGATTGACCTAACTAATGCACAGACAATTCAAGCAGCGCAGGTGATTATCTCCTTTAAGTGTTGATGCTTTTAAGAAAGAAAATATTAGGGAAGGCTTTTTAGAACAGGAACTACTCAGATAGCCAAACTAAGGATGGTTTGGGGAATGTTTGGTGAGGATTCCCGAAGGCACTTCAGTAAAAGACCGGTACGTGGCTTGATATAGGGGCCTACCCCCGCACTTCACACACCGCTGCGATAAGGGAGTCGGGTGCTTTGCCAATATATACCAGGATCTTCCGTGAATTTATAGCGCGGCCTGAGTACCGCGTAGGCTCTTCCTCTTGGATGTCACTTCCAAGTAGGCGAGGCCAAGGAAGGAGTTTTGTTTAAATGCTTTATACCTAGTGATTTTGGCTTTGTGTGCAAGGGTGAAAAATAAAAATCAAATAGTGCCACTACCGATTTTGATCAATTTTCCAGCCTAATTAAAACTAGATGAAAAACATGCAACAATGACAAAGAAAAGGTTCTTTTTAAGCACTTAAAAACGAAGTGTTTGATTTTGATGAAGACAAGTCAAACATATTCTTTCCCAAATGCGATTAATTTCTTTTTAAGCACCAAAAATTGAAATGTTTGGATGTGATAGACAACCAACAAAGAAATCCTAAACAAAGGAGAAAACACCGTAAAAGAGAAATACCTGTAGATTTAGCTCTCCAAGGTGTGTGGACTACAAAAAGCACGTTGTTGAGCTCTTCCCCTCGAACAATCCCACGAACAAGCAAAGTGCTCTGCAAGAAGAGGTTAAGAAAACAACAAAGAAGATCCAGAAAGATATATCCGGATAATGGTGAAACGAAAAATTTCTATTTTAAGGAAATAGAAAAATTTCAAGATAACGATTCCGCATAAAAAGCAAGATTGAAACGATGAAAAGAAATGCTCAAGCAGAACTGATAGAAATCAGTGAAGAAAAAGAACAAAGCTCAAAACTAAAAAAAAGAAATGAACCTACCGATAAGGGACTTTGGTTGGGTCCCACCGGGCGTGCCAGAATGTAGATCAAGAATTTCGCGCTTGTTACCTGTCCAAGTTAATGCACCAAACTAAACACAAACCCCAGGTGAAAAAATCCAATGGAATTGATACCTGATGAAGATGTAGACGGATAAGGAGGTTGATGTAGATAAGACGGGCGCACATGAGCAATTCACACAATAGATCCGAGTAACCTGCAAAACACCGATGCTTGACAGAAAAAGATGGCGTTAAAAGATATTTGGGTGGACTGCCCAAAAAGCGGGTCCGGGAAGCGATAAGCTTCCTCAGCGGATGTCAGTCCACATTTTCAATTAAGTAAAGAAGCATACATGATAAAAGATGTATAAAAAGACTTGATTTTCTGATTATGGTAATGAAACAGAATCTAAACAGCAGACAGACAGCTACAGAAAATAGGAAACTATGAAAATAAAGCTAGATTTGTGTTACCTGTGACCTTTTACCTGTCTGCAAGATGATCGGCGTCGACTGATGTGATCGACGTCGATTGATGAAGGATCGGCGTCGACTGTGTAAGATCGGCGTCGACTGAGAGTAGACCAGTTGATCAGGGACAGTGCAAGAAGATTCAGGAATTGGGAAGTGATGGACAGATAGTCGACGTCCACTGGATGTGCCGAAGTTGGTAAGGTACTGGAACAGAGTCACCAGAGGATCGATGGATGCGTGCGATGTTGATGTGATAGAAGTAGAGTAACGGTGCTCCTCTCCGGGATTGATTCGGACAGGATTTTCCCTCATTCGATACACTTGATGCTAAGAGATCTTTCTTACAACCTGTGTCTCTTTCGCGATCTGTCTCTCTCTGTTCATGCGTGCGTTCATCTATTTTTCGGTCCTTTTTCGGTCCCTAGAACTGAGTTCTAGACTTGTATTTATAATCGGCGCCGCTCCTAGAAAATCGGTGCCGACCGTATAGGTCGGCGCCGATCGCGGGACAGACTCCCGAGATGGCAAAAATGATTGATTTCTAGAAAGATGAGAATTACCCCAAATACGGGAAATATCCCGCTTGGGGAAGAGGAAAAATAGGGGTGATACATAGATAGACTAAATTTGGGGTAGATAAGTGATTAGGATACATGTGAAGAGGTGTAATTAAATAGTTAATATTTAATTACTCGCGGGTAAGATACAATGGGGTGAATTAAATTTAAGATAGGTGTTTAAATCACAAGTTGGATAATATCCCAAGGGGATAGTGGCGACATAAACGTGCCCCAGGTTATCTGTGAGGGACACTAAATTGAGTAACCAATTTTAAGTGTCTAAAGTAATAGCATCATTGAATGATCGCAACATGATGGGGTTGGCACACATGCAACTGGAAGGGATATTCATTTGTTGGAAGGATTTTGAAGAGATGATATTTAGGCTAGCGCCCCTGTCAATTATAACACGACATACCCGAATGTCCCGGACGTAAGCTGAGATGAAAAGGGCAGGGTCAAGATCTTCTGTACCAAAGTCAACAATTTCATCTTCAAAGAAACTGACTGCCGCAGCTTGTTGTACAGAGACAGAAGTGGTTGGGGCAGTGGGTTTTTTGGTGAGAGAAGCAACGTGATTGGGTGTTAGAATGGAGGCAACAGGCAGGGTTTCATTAGGTAAGACCTCGATCCCTTGAAGAATTTCAACGAGAGCTTGTCGATGAGATTCAGAAGTCTGAATTAGATCATATAGTGTCATTTTTACGGGCGATTGGTGAAGCTGTTTGATCATGGCTCGATGGGAAACTCCATTAGAGACGGGGTAAGCGGGTCCACGAATAACCACTTTGGGTGGTGGTGCAATCGGGATGCTGGATGGAGAAAGAGAGGATGCATGTGTGCTTTCTTTCACTTTCTCGTTGTTTTTCTGCGCTCGAGTAGCAACACTAATCATATTAATCTCGTAGACCTGAGATGAGGAAGATGGTTGGAATAAATCATGGTCTTCAAGAGGTGGGGTTGTAATAATGATAGATCTTGGTGAGGCAGGGACAGATGGTATAGTAGAGGGGATTGAAGCTAAAGGTCTCTCCCTTCGTAAGTTGTCTTTCTTAACCTTTGTATCTGGGAGAGGTGACTGACGAAGGATGGTTTTTAAAGCTTTGCATCCCTCCACATCATGTCCTGGTGTGCGGTGATAGGCGCAGATTTTAGACTCATCATAACCTATAGGTCGAGGTTTAGACGGGTCATAAGGTCTAAGTGGGGGTAGGGAAATGGTCGCATTCTCCACCAACATAGCAAGGATTTTGGCGTAAGATCCTTTGAGTGGGTCAAAATCGGAGGAGGATGAGGGTATTGGTTGTGCGGGTTTTGGTAATGTTTGGGCGTGGTTGGTTCGTACGGGTGGTGGTTTAGCCTAGGGGTGTTGACACGTGGTTTTCACTAAACGTGGTTTCTTTGGCGCAGAAGCTATATTGGATGATGAGTCCACAGATGATGTGGTATCAGAAAACAACCACGGGGAAATAGGAGTGACCGAAAACAAATCTTTTGATGATGGAATTTGTTTAGGGTTGATAGGTGGACAGGATACGCGGGGTGACGGTGTTGCTATACCCTGGGATTTCTGTATGGGTGCAGAAGGCATAGGTCGCTTTAAAGAAAACGTAGGAGGTATGATATATTGATGTAAGGTAGAGGGATGGGGTCCCAATATGGAAGGTAGGTGTGACGATGATGGTTTTAGTTGTGATAGAGGCATAGGTTGAGGAGATTGAGTTTGTCTCCTAATGGGGTGGATGGCTTTATTTTTAGATAAATCAAGCCGCTTAGGTGGGTGTGTTAGACTAGGTATGGGTGAGGTCCCAAGCGTAGGGGAAGATTTGGTTAAGTTAATAGAAGTGTACGGGGCATTTGGTAGAGGTGAGGGGGGTGAAGGTGAGAACATGGGCATTTTAAGCTTCTGTAAACACTTCGGGTATATGGTGGAGGCCTCAGGATCGGTCATTTGCATTTGAGTAGAATACAGCGTACTCAAACGTTCCCATAGGACCTGTCTATCTTATGTGGAATGACAGTCCTCACGTGTGAATATGAACTTTTGTACGGAAGAAAGACGGGTTGTGATTCCAGTCCACTATGGGTGTGATACAGGGGGTAGATGAGGCACTGTATCAATAGATGTTAAGAGGTCGACTGGTCGTTGAAAAGATTTAGGTGATGAAGGACTAATAGGTAGGAGGGCGTGTTTGAGAGGATCTGTCATATTTAAAGAATATGGTGATGTCGGTTCAAGAGGTTTCTCGTCTAAGGATGACAAAAGAAGTGGCGAGCCTTCCTCTTGTACAGCAAGAATGGTAGAAGGAGACGTTTGGGAAATAGATAAATTAGATAACATCCGCTCACAGTCTTGCAAGGATGTGGTATAAGAAGGCTCATTTGTGAGAAGGGAACTCTGGGCAGCCAATTCCTTGATGGGTAAAGGAACGGCAAGGATTTTAGTTTGTCTTGATGGCGAGGAAGGGGGTTCGGTTTCCTGCGTTAGTGAAGAGGCTTGATTGAGGATTTGTTCGATAGAGGTCTTTGGCTGGGAATCGAAGACTACATGGATCTCATGAACACTCTCCTCGGATAAGATATCTTGATTTAGATTACTGTTAGAAGAATGATTCAGGAATGGTTTGTTGAATATTTTCAAATTTCAGTTAGCAAGGGTGTTAGGATTATCGAGGGCTATATCCCCCGCATCAACCATTTCCTGCACTATGTTTTTCAACATCTTGCAGTTCTCATGACTGTGTCCCTTCACGCGGTGGAAGTTACAGAAGTCATTTTCTTTGTACTAGGAAGGTATGGCACGAGTGGAATCAAACCCGGAATGAGGTTTAACAGGAGGTAAGGTAATGGCTCCTGCTTTGAGCAATTTTTCCAATATCACACCATATGTCTCTCCCAAGGGAGTGTAGTTGATGGGTTCTGCTTTATACTTATAAGTGGTTTTTGGCGGGGTATTAGACGGTGGTTGGTATTTGACCATCACCGCGTGCACGGCCCCTTTTGATTTCGAAGCGGTCGATGGGTGAGGATTGGTGGTGTTAGGTTTGTTGGTGGAATCCGGAGTTCAGAAATTGGGGGTTTTTGTTACGCAACCGCAATTTCTCTTCCTCTAAGGCTCGAATCTCTAGTTTTCGAGCCATAGTAAAGGCCTCGTCGAATGTACGGAAAGTTTTAATTTCAAGGGTAGGGGAGATGTACTTAGCGCAGGCCCGCGTAAACAGTTCGATAAGTTCGGTTTGAGGCAAGGCATACGTAAGTTGGTTGATAAGGCCCGCCATCGTCCAACGAAATCTGCGATAGATTCGTCCTCAAATTGTCGGATGGCATAGAGGTCGGTGATAGATACTTTCTTGGCAATGTTAATGGAGAAATGATCCAAGAAAGATTGGGGCTTAGCTGGTTAAAAGAGAAGATCGAGTGCTGGGTTAAAGCATTGTACCACTCCAAGGCGGGTCCTAATAAGGACATGGGAAAGGTGTGGAGTAACAAGGCATCATCATGAGCAATCAAATAACAAGCATGTCTAAATGATCGCAAGTGTTGTTGAGGGTCCTTTTTACTGTTAAAACGGGTAAATTTTGGTAACTCCCATTGAGGAGGATATGAATGAAGGGGGACAGAAGGGTGAATGGGCTCCCGACAAACTTGCTCGTATGTCAAGGCGCTACGAATTCCTGAAACAGAAGCCTCCAGGTTTTGCATTTTGTCCATCATTTTTTTAATTAGATTAGTAGTTGGATGAGATGATGGTGTGGTTGTGGTAACGGAGGAAAATTGGGCCAACGACCACTGCTAGACACTGGTGGGGTTAAGTGTTGATAAGGTGTGAGGATGAATATGTTTGAGGCAACCGAATAGGGATGTCCCATATAGGATGTTGAGGTCACTGGATACGTGTATGGGAATGAAAAGGTAGGCGG
This sequence comes from Taxus chinensis, assembly GCA_019776745.2. Lineage (NCBI taxonomy): Eukaryota > Viridiplantae > Streptophyta > Pinopsida > Cupressales > Taxaceae > Taxus > Taxus chinensis. The sequence continues at coordinate 909,206,304 of CM034149.1, read as the reverse complement.
AGCTTGAGAAGGAAGCTCATGTGGATAGGTGGCAGAGAGAAAGTCATGAACGGAGCAGTCTGCAAGAGAGATGAGGTAGGGGCAGTCGGCGGTAATGATATGTGGGGTCCAAGATTAACCAACGGAAATCCAATCTGAGTCGTATGAACCTCTGAAGCCGTCGGATTGGGAGATGGGGCTAGAGATGCAGGAAGCAAGGTAGTGGTTATCAGGCGGAGTGGGAGCTAAATGAGCAGCTATACTAATAGGCATACCAAACAAGGAGCTGACCATCAGGCATACGGTCAGGGGTATGAGACAAATAGTATTGTACAACGCTAGAATTAGCATCCAGAAACTTGGTAAAGTCCTTATCTCCCACAGGAATTTAGGAACCTCGCTGGTATCCGTAGGATTCCCCACAGAATGTGAAGGGGGTGATTCAGGCAAAGAAACAGAGCAAGCATGTGAAAACCATGGCAGCGGCTTGCTTTCGAGTGATAACAACCATGGACAGGAGTTCATAGTAGGGTTTCAATCTGTTAGGAACAGAAACAAACTCAGACTGGTAAAATTGGTAGGTTGCTGGTTTGTCAGGGAATGGGAAAGACCCTAACCGATATTCGGTCCTCATAACCGGATGATCGGTTCTACCATACTGCCCAGTATATTTTAAGGTAGAAGAGGCAATAGGAGGAGAACCACATAGTTTAGAATCACCATGAAAGTATATGACTGGTTGTTTAGATGGATGAAAGATCTGTGTTGCGACTAGACTTGTGTAAGATAGATTTTAACAGTAGAAGGGCCGTAGATGCAAGGCATTAAGAGGTTTCGCTTCAGGTATACCATCCATGGAAGATAAACGATAAGCCCCAGACCCATATTTATGAGTGATAATGTATGGGCCCATCCAGTTGGGAGCAAACTTACCACGTTGACTTCTTTCGAGTGTAGTGACATTTTGATTTTCTTTAAGAACAAGATCCCCATTTTGAAGTCACGGTGCTGCAAATGCTTGTTATAAGCACGTTTGACACGCTCAAGATAGACTTGATGATGTTCAAGAGCGTTGAGACGCCGCTCATCTAATAATTCAAGTTGTGCTAGACGATTTTGACGATAGTCCTCATCGAAGATAAATTCTCTAAGAGAAACATGGAGGGATGAGATTTGGACTTCCAAAGGAAGAACAGCCTCAGACCCATAGACGAGAGAGAAGGGAGTAGCACCAGTAGGAGTACGAATGCTAGTTCGATAAGCCCAGAGAGAAAAAGGGATATGTAAATACCAATCCCTACCAGCTCGACTAGTTACCTTTGCGAGGATATTACGCAAAGTTTTATTGGAAGCTTCGGCTTGACCATTAGCTTGAGGATAGTATGGAGAAGAAAAAATGAGTTTGATATTGAAAGCGTTGCAGAGATTCTGTAAATCAACGTTCTTAAAAGACTTGCCATTATCTGTGATTAGCTTGTGTGGAACGTCAAAGCGACAAATGATGTGTTGATAGACGAAATCAACTATGGGTTTAGACTTTGTTGAAGAAAGAGGGATAGCCTCCACCCCAATTAGTAAAGTACTCAGTGGCAGTGATGATAGAATGATGACGCTGTGAAGAACGGGGATTGATGAGACCAATAAGATCAAGACCCCATTGCGAAAAAAAGGCCACAAGTCTGCTGTAGGTTGTAAAGCCTGACTAGGGATGTGTGTGAGATTGGAATGTTGTTGACACTTGACGCATTTCTTAGTGTATTCACAACAATCTTGATTAGAGAAGGCCAATAATATCCCAAGCGTAAGATGCGCTTAGCCACAACTAAGCCACTAAAATGTCCACCACAGATACCGTCATGGACCTCCTGGATAGCTTAGATGATTCATGGGTTTTGAGGCACCGAAGAAAATACCATCAAAATCCGCGTTTGTAAAGAATCCCGCCTAGAATAGTATAGCGATTAGCGCGTTGGATAAAAGATCTTCTACCATTGGAAGTCAGATCTGGAGGAAGCACCGAATGAGATAGATAATCAACAATCTATTGATACCATTCATCCTGAGTATGGGTTGTGACAGCATGGATTGAAGTTAGTTGCCTAAGATGAGATGGTTGATCTAATCGTTGCACAGCCACATAAAGTCGCGAGTCTTCGGTAAAAGGTGGGATGAGCGAGGCTAACGAAGCCATTGTATCCACGAATCGATTTGCAGTGGCGGGGAATAGCTTGGATATTGAATTTATCGAAAGATGGAGTTGAGAAAAGAACGATATCACGATATTTTTGAAGGATATCATTCTTGCATTGATAGACACCCGTAACCTGATTAACGATGAGTTCAGAATCACCAATATGTCAATGTGACGAGCACCGAGATTAATGGCGTTTTGAAGACCCAAGACAAGAGCTTCATATTCAGCCATATTATTGGTGCACTCAAAGTTCAATTTGTGTGCGACTGGGATAGGCGTACCCCAAGGAGGATCATCACGAAACCCCCCGCACCTCCCCCTTGCTGGCATTTGGATCCATCAAAGAAGAGCTTTACTTTAAATGGAGATAGACCAAAATCAATTGTTGGATATATTCATCGGGGAATTGAGCAAGGGGGTCTTGAGCGTCCGGAAGAGGAGCATCAGCTAATTGATCGTGATATCTACAATAACCTGACCCTTGATAGACTTTTGCGGGATAAACTCGAGGTCAAATTCTATCATAAGCATGAGCCAACGAGTGATACGATCATTTTGATAAGGTTTGAATGAATTGTCTTGAGTGGATTGACACTTGTGACAATGTAAGTTTGTGATTAAGGAGGTAATGACGAAGCTTAGAAGTCACCGAAGAAGAGAGCACAACATAGCTTTTCAGCTTCGGAATAACGTGTTTCGTACTCATGGAGGGTGCGACTGATATAATAGACAGCTTGTTCTTTACCACAAGTGTCCCGATGCGAAATCATGGCTCCCAGAGCATGGTCAGTCACAGAGATATAAAGATAGAAAGGCTCCCCCCCTCGCGTGGAGGTGTAAGCACAGGTGGAGAGAGAAGATAAGCTTCGAGATCATCAAAGGCCTTTTGGAAATGTTCATCCCATTCAAAATGAACATTCTTACGGAGGAGATGGTGAAAAGGCTGACAACGGTCTGACAATTGTGAGATAAAACGACGCACTGATTGAAGACGTCCTTGGAGACTGCGGAGTTTCTTTAAGTTAGAAGGGGGAGGCATCTCAAGGATAGCTTTTATTTTTGTGGGGTCCACTTCAATACCCCTGATGGAAATGATAAAACCTAAAAGTTACCAGTGAGAACTCCAAACACGCACTTAGCTAGATTTAGATGAAGACAAAAGCGGATAAGCCTCTCAAAGAGAGGTGCAAGGATGAAAAAAGATGATCCTGACGACGTTTGGACTTACCAAGGAGATCGTCAACGTAATCTTCCACAGTTTTGTGTAAGAGATCATGGAAGATGTAGGTCATTGCTCGCTGATAGGTTGCTCTAAGCGTTCTTAAGACCGAAAGGCATGACACGATAACAGAAGGTCCCCTAAGGAGTTATGAAAGAAGTCTTATGTTGGTCTTCTGGTGCGATGAGAATTTGATTATACCCAGATAAACCCATCCATAAGAGAAAGCATTTCATGACCCGCAGTTAAATCCACGAGTTGGTCGATATCAGGCAGAGGAAATCATCTTTTGGACAAGCAAGATTAAGATCCCGGAAGTCGGTACAAATTCAAATTTTCCCAGTAGCTTTAGTTACTGGTACTATATTGGAAACCCATTGTGGATAATCGATGGGTTGGATGAAGTTAGCCGAGAGCAAGCGCTGTAATTCTTCTTTAACAAGAAGGGCTACTCTAGGGTGCATTTTACGCAGTTTTGTTTAACGGGTTGATGTTGGGAAGAGTAACGATATTGTGGACCACAATATCGGGATCGAGTCCTGGCATATCCTCATATGACCAAGCAAAGGCTTGACGATGTTTGGAAAGAAAAAGTGGTAAAAATCCCCTAATTCCTGTGGATTAAGGGATTGGCCGACCTTAATGATGCGAGGGTCTTCAGAAGTCCCTATATTGAGGTCGACAGTGGCTTCGTTGAGAAGCGTAGACGTGTCAGAAGGAATAGTCTTGGGAAGATATGAATCCTCTGCCCCCAGATAGGTGAGGACAGAATCATCATCCGTACAATGGATAGTGTTGATAGTAGGAGAGTCGTCTCCAAACTATCTCAGGGAAGATTAATGGTACGGAGGCGGCCCGGTTGTTAGTCTTATAGGCTAGCGGCCCTAAGGAAATGGTATTGATAAAAAAAAAGTTAGGTGGGATGGATGGATGTCATCATCCACATCGAGTGATGTTTTGACTTAGCTGGAGAAGATGGTTCCTCAATAGGAAGAGGCTCATCGAGGATAGTGACGGTGGATTTTGAAAGAGGCTTAAATCCTAAACCAAAATTTTTGATGTGGCATGAGAGTAGGAATGGATGTGAGGTCATGCACACCTTGTTCATATTTTCCAGGCCAAAAACCCTTCCACGCACATCGATATAAATAAGGTTTTGCAAACGTGGGATTCTGTAGATAATCGAACCCTGTTAAGTAAGGTTTTGTCCTAGGAGGAGAATCTGGGCGATAGTGAGGTGTATCAAGACCACCGTAGATGAAATTAGTCTGTTGATTTGGAATACCAATGGTGACGATGCGACCAAGACCTGGCTGATATTTAGGTTGTTTGTCTGGTCTACCATACTCACTAGGTTTGAGATGGGCGTTAAAGAAAAGAGAGGAAGCTCTCCCAGTGAGAAACGCTGCAATGTCTCTTCTAGATTTTGTAAATCCGGTTAGTTTGGTTGCAGGTATGGAAGAAGACGAGGCCCCGTCAGGAGAAGAAGTATTTTCCTTTAGAGGGGAAGACCTGTGGTCATGTCGCGCATTGTGCGGAAGGAAAAGGATCTCCTGGATGAGTATATATCTTGCCCTCATATTGATATTTTAAGCATCGGTGGAGGGTGGATGGGACACAATGCATGGCATGAATCCAGGAGCGTCCGAGGATCATATTATAATGGAATTTTCCTTCGACAATGTAGAAGAGTTCGTGAAGCAGCTTTTTACCTACTCGAATGGGTAAGACCACAGTCCTAAAAGTAACTGCTAGCTGATCATTAAATGATCGAAGGGTGAAAGGCGGGGCTGACACTACGTTCTTTGGTAACTTAAGTTGCTCGAATGTGTGCGAGGAGATGACGTTGAGTGCAGCTCCACTGTCAATCATAACGTGTTTTAATGTGGTGTTGTTGATTTGGACTGTGATAAGAGGGGAGCTTCTAAATCCTCAGAAGAAAGAGGAAGGAATTTCTGAATCTTCAAAAGAAATGGTGGTTGATGGTCTATTCAATCCAACACCAACTCGTAGGGCTGGGGCTCATCTGAATTCACTGCGATGCGACGTAGATTATCAATCAGAGCCTGGCGATGTTGTGGAGAGGATTGGATGAGGTCAAAAAGAGACATTTTGACCGGAGCCTGAGTGAGTTGTTTCATAACACTCTCCTCAACTGACACGGGAATTTGAGCCCGAGGGGCAGCACGAATAGAGACCTTAGGTCGTGGGGCTAATGAGGAAGGAGGAACTCCTTCGGGGGCTGCAGAAATGACAACCCGTGGTCGAGATCGAGTGTTGTAGATGAAGATGGATTATCATAGTGTTGGGTTCTAGTGGCGATATGGATTATGTCGATTTGAGAAGGTGGAAGATCCATCGGAGTGGAATCACTAGAGGTCTGAGTGGATTGTTAGGGCTCAGATGGGGCTAAGATGACAGGAGATACTTGTTCCTTCTCCTCCAGCAAAAGGTCACTTTCTTCCAAAAGGTTGTTGACAACAGCTTGAAGAGCTTTACATCCCTCAGTATCATGACCCGGGGTACGGTGGTAAGCACAAATTAGATCAGAGTTAAACCAGGTAGGTTTAGCTCCTTTAGGGTTATAAGGATTAATCGGAGGAAGGGATATAGATGAAGATTGGATAAGTTGGCGAAGGATTTCGGTGTAGAACCTGGTAGACGAAGATGAGGATAGAGGTGATGAAGGTGCCTCTTTTACCTTAACAGACTGCCGAGGCAAAAGAACCTGCATGTTAGGTTTGCCAGTATTTTTAGGGATCATCTTATTCTTTTGGACACTTGGAGGTGCAGGCTTGGGCACCTGAGATGGAAGTAAGTGAGACATGATAAATTTTGGTGGAGGGGGAGCCCCTAAAATAGATTTTTTGAAAATGATGGAGATGTGACAGGTGTTGCGGTCTTCAGAGATAAAGGGGGTTGCTTGGTCAAATTTACTGATGATTTAGATAATGTCAATTTAGATGAGGAAGAAGCTCCCAAAGTAGGTGTAATCGGAGGGACATAGGGCGCCCTGGCTTTTGGTAATGAAGATGATGATCCTGATAGAAGAGGGGGTGACGTCCTTTTAGTAGGTAAGTCGGCTTTTTGGGGTGTTGGTGATGGATGTGTTGTAAAAGAAGATGATGGTTTTGATAAGTGTGCAGAAGAAGACGCCTTCTCAGCAGACAAATCCAATCTTTTATGGGGTGTAGAGAGAGATTTTTGTGGGAAAGCACCAAGGGTCTTGATGGTTCGAAATATGGGCTTTCGTTTTTCAGGGATGGTGACAACTTCAACGGCATAAGGTGATTGTAATCTTGTCGGAGGAAGCAAATGGGGGGGGGTACTGATGGCACAACGTTAGATTTTTTGTTGTCTCGGTTTAAGTTCAGGAACCGAGCATATAGGTGTTGGTGCTACTTCTTTTGATCTTCCTTGAATGGGCGAAGCAGTACTAGTGGTGGAAGAAGTGAGTGATGAAGGAGCAGTTCCTTGCGAAGGGACTACTTCTGGTGCAGTAATTATGGGTGGAACTATTGTAGGAAAAGAGACAGGAAGATTCAAAATCGAAGACGCTTCCGTCAGAGTTGGTACAATTATAGGTACGTTCACCAGGGGCATAGTTGCAGTGAGAATGGGAGCAACAGAAGTAGATGTATCTGTAGTGGAAACTCGAAGGGATGTAATTGCCTCGAGCATTGAAATAATGTTTGACGATGAGACAGATGAGGATGACACTGTCTCGGGTATGGATGGAAGGTTAGAAAAGGAGCGGAGAGAGATGAACCTGTATCTAGAAATGTAGGAATATTCAAAGACGGGCTATCTGAAGATGGTGGAATTCCCCGTGATTGACGAAGTGGGAGGAGGTTTCTGATTCGGTCGATGTGTTCGCAGATGGCTTGGTTTTCAGAAGAAGATTCTTCAGTAGAGATGAAGTTGATAGTATGAGTGTTTGGTTTTTGAGATTCTGAGGCATTATGATTTGGGGAGTGATTGGGAAAAGGTTGTTTAAAAAACATCCAGTGCTTGATTTGGGGGGGCATTTGGGTTATCCAGAATGAGCTCGCCTTTATCAATAAGTTTCTGGACAAGATTTTTGAAAGTCTGACATCGTTCGATGTCATGACCTTTGGTTCTATGATAATGACAAAAATCATTTTCTCTATACCAGAATGGACGTTCTTGGCTTTCATCAATATTCCTAATGGGGGGAAGTTCGATCATGAGAACTTCCAACATTTTCTCTAAGATAGAGGCATATGATTCCCCCAATGGAGCGAAGGATCAGATGATGAAGTTCCTTTTCGAGAAGATGAGGAGTCTTTTCGGGGTGTTTGATTAGAAGTACTATCGGCTCGTGATGTTTTTTAATATGATAGCGTTGGTGGATCCCTGATTCTTGTCTTTAGAAGGGGAAGAATTTGGTTTGGTAAACCGAGAAAAATCAGGTTTAGATTTAGAGCGAAGTTTTAGCTTCCCTTGTTCAATGGCGCGAGATTCAAGTTTGCGTGCCATCGTAAAGGCTTCTTCAAAGGTATGAAAAGTCTGGATCCTTAAAGTGGAAGAAATATGATTAGCACAAGATCGAGTAAACAACTCGATCTGTTGGGATTGAGGAAGAGAGAAAGAAAATTGGTTGATTATCCCTCTCCAACGAGCGACAAAGTCTGCAATAGACTCATCATCGAATTGACGAATGTTATAAAGATCTGTAATCGAGATCTTATGCGCGATATTTATTGAAAAGTTTTCAACAAAACATCTGGGCCAATGAGAGAAAGAAAATAAGGAATGTTGAGGAATGTTATTGTACCAGTCTAAAGCAGGACCTGCTAGAGACATAGGGAAAGTACAGAGCATAAGCTCCTGATCTTGACTATGAGGTAGCAAGCATGTTTGAATGCTCGCAAATGTTGTTGAGGGTCCTCCCGACTATGAAATTTTGAAAATTTAGGAAGTTCCCATTGGGGAGGATAAGGCTTAAAAGCCACTGAGGGATGAATGGGTTCATTACACACTTCTTCAAAAGAGTATGAAGGACGAGCCCCTTTGGTGGAGGCTTCCAAGTCTGTGATTTTCTTGAAAAGAATTTGAACCACGTCAGATTGAGGAGGAGGCACATTGGCATGTCCTACATAAGAAGCAAATGGTGGATGTTGTTGAGGTGTCAACGGGGGGATTCATCTGTTGATTGATAGGATGATAAGAGGAATAACCAGGCGTTCTGGGTGACGCCTAGTGGGGTATTTGTTGTGAAGCAACTTGTGTATAAGCAGGCTGTGAGATAATAAGTGGTTGAGAAAATGAAGGTTGGATGACGGATGGAGCCTGTGATTGGTGGACTCCTATGCTTGTTGACTGAATCGGGATAAATTGAGGACCATGAGTACTGATTTGATTGGACACATTGGGGAATAAGACCTGAAAGGGGCCTTCTACTGTTGGATTAGGCATTAAGGGTGCCGATGCTAAAGGATGGGCAAAGGTCACTGTTGCTGGAATATTGGAAGAAAGACCCACTAGAGGACGAGAAGCAGGAACCAACTGACTATTCGGAGGGGGGTTAGCTCATAAAGGGGTATGACCTTGGGGACACAATGGAGGGCATAGATGAATTAACAGCAATATGCGGGTGTGCAGATGCATTCATTATAGCCAGGGCAGCGGACCTCTCCGAAGTAGGTTGTGGAATATTGGAGGTAACTGCGGTGTTAGGAATAGGTAAGACTATTTGAGAACTAGTCGATATGGTTGGTGGAAGAGAAAAGGATGCATAGGGGCACCGCCCTTCTCCGTGACTCGAGGCAAGAGAGATGATGCAAACTGTTCTACAAAGGCCTGGGATGGTTCACGAGAATAATCGTACACTTGCTGGATTGGTGGTCCTTGATCAGATTTTGAATAGACTTGTGTACTAGGTAGTCCATGAGGGCTACCGGGTTGCGATCAAGGAACGCCTGAAATTCAGGATCCCCGCGAGGAAACATACTCGGAGTCAGAAGTAGATGATATTTCTGAAGGACTAGGGGAAGCTGGACGTGATGGGGTTACTTTGGCTTGAAAGAAAGGATTATATGACCAGGATGGGGAACCAACTAACGACGCGATCCCGAGGAAGATTTGGGTGGATCTGAAACATCCACACTAGTGGTAATCTCGGAAGAGGAAGGGGCCAATTGAGCCATTCTTCTAGATTGTAACCGAGTGATGACCGTCATAAACACGCAGAAAAGAAGATTGACCTAACTAATGCACAGACAATTCAAGCAGCGCAGGTGATTATCTCCTTTAAGTGTTGATGCTTTTAAGAAAGAAAATATTAGGGAAGGCTTTTTAGAACAGGAACTACTCAGATAGCCAAACTAAGGATGTTTGGGGAATGTTTGGTGAGGATTCCCGAAGGCACTTCAGTAAAAGACCGGTACGTGGCTTGATATAGGGGCCTACCCCCCGCACTTCACACACCGCTGCGATAAGGGAGTCGGGTGCTTTGCCAATATATACCAGGATCTTCCGTGAATTTATAGCGCGGCCTGAGTACCGCGCGTAGGCTCTTCCTCTTGGATGTCACTTCCAAGTAGGCGAGGCCAAGGAAGGAGTTTTGTTTAAATGCTTTATACCTAGTGATTTTGGCTTTGTGTGCAAGGGTGAAAAATAAAAATCAAATAGTGCCACTACCGATTTTGATCAATTTTCCAGCCTAATTAAAACTAGATGAAAAACATGCAACAATGACAAAGAAAAGGTTCTTTTTAAGCACTTAAAAACGAAGTGTTTGATTTTGATGAAGACAAGTCAAACATATTCTTTCCCAAATGCGATTAATTTCTTTTTAAGCACCAAAAATTGAAATGTTTGGATGTGATAGACAACCAAACAAAGAAATCCTAAACAAAGGAGAAAAACACCGTAAAAGAGAAATACCTGTAGATTTAGCTCTCCAAGGTGTGTGGACTACAAAAAGCACGTTGTTGAGCTCTTCCCCTCGAACAATCCCACGAACAAGCAAAGTGCTCTGCAAGAAGAGGTTAAGAAAACAACAAAGAAGATCCAGAAAGATATATCCGGATAATGGTGAAAACGAAAAATTTCTATTTTAAGGAAATAGAAAAATTTCAAGATAACGATTCCGCATAAAAAGCAAGATTGAAACGATGAAAAGAAATGCTCAAGCAGAACTGATAGAAATCAGTGAAGAAAAGAACAAAGCTCAAAACTAAAAAAAAGAAAATGAAACTACCGATAAGGGACTTTGGTTGGGTCCCACCGGGCGTGCCAGAATGTAGATCAAGATTTCGCGCTTGTTACCTGTCCAAGTTAATGCACCAAACTAAACACAAAAACCCAGGTGAAAAAATCCAATGGAATTGATACCTGATGAAGATGTAGACGGAAGGAGGTAAGGAGTGATGTAGATAAGACGGGCGCACATGAGCAATTCACACAATAGATCCGAGTAACCTGCAAAACACCGATGCTTGACAGAAAAAGATGGCGTTAAAAGATATTTGGGTGGACTGCCCAAAAAGCGGGTCCGGGAAGCGATAAGCTTCCTCAGCGGATGTCAGTCCACATTTTCAATTAAGTAAAGAAGCATACATGATAAAAGATGTATAAAAAGACTTGATTTTCTGATTATGGTAATGAAACAGAATCTAAACAGCAGACAGAGACAGCTACAGAAAATAGGAAACTATGAAAATAAAGCTAGATTTGTGTTACCTGTGACCTTTTACCTGTCTGCAAGATGATCGGCGTCGACTGATGTCGATCGACGATTGATCGATTGATGAAGGATCGGCGTCGACTGTGTAAGATCGGCGTCGACTGAGAGTAGACCAGTTGATCAGGACAGTGCAAGAAGATTCAGGAATTGGGAAGTGATGGACAGATAGTCGACGTCCACTGGATGTGCCGAAGTTGGTAAGGTACTGGAACAGAGTCACCAGAGGATCGATGGATGCGTGCGATGTTGATGTGATAGAAGTAGAGTAACGGTGCTCCTCTCCGGGATTGATTCGGACAGGATTTCCCTCATTCGATACACTTGATGCTAAGAGATCTTTCTTACAACCTGTGTCTCTTTCGCGATCTGTCTCTCTCTGTTCATGCGTGCGTTCATCTATTTTTCGGTCTTTCCTTTTTTCGGTCCCTAGAACTGAGTTCTAGACTTGTATTTATAATCGGCGCCGCTCCTAGAAAATCGGTGCCGACCGTATAGGTCGGCGCCGATCGCGGGACAGACTCCCGAGATGGCAAAAATGATTGATTTCTAGAAAGATGAGAATTACCCCAAATACGGGAAATATCCCGCTTGGGGAAGAGGAAAAATAGGGGTGATACATAGATAGACTAAATTTGGGGTAGATAAGTGATTAGGATACATGTGAAGAGGTGTAATTAAATAGTTAATATTTAATTACTCGCGGGTAAGATACAATGGGGTGAATTAAATTTAAGATAGGTGTTTAAATCACAAGTGGATAATATCCCAAGGGGATAGTGGCGACATAAACGTGCCCCAGGTTATCTGTGAGGGACACTAAATTGAGTAACCAATTTTAAGTGTCTAAAGTAATAGCATCATTGAATGATCGCAACATGATGGGGTTGGCACACATGCAACTGGAAGGGATATTCATTTGTTGGAAGGATTTTGAAGAGATGATATTTAGGCTAGCGCCCCTGTCAATTATAACACGACATACCCGAATGTCCCGGACGTAAGCTGAGATGAAAAGGGCAGGGTCAAGATCTTCTGTACCAAAGTCAACAATTTCATCTTCAAAGAAAAACTGACTGCCGCAGCTTTTTGTACAGAGACAGAAGTGGTTGGGGCAGTGGGTTTTTTGGTGAGAGAAGCAACGTGATTGGGTGTTAGAATGGAGGCAACAGGCAGGGTTTCATTAGGTAAGACCTCGATCCCTTGAAGAATTTCAATGAGAGCTTGTCAATGAGATTCAGAAGTCTGAATGAGATCATATAGTGTCATTTTTACGGGTGATTGGTGAAGCTGTTTGATCATGGCTCGATGGGCAACTCCATTGGAGATGGGGTAAGCGGGTCCACGAATAACCACTTTGGGTGGTGGTGCAATCGGGATGGTGGACGGAGAAAGAGAGGACGTAGGGTGTGCTATCTTTTGCTTTCTCATTGCTTTTTCTGCCCTTGAGTAGCGACACTAATCATATTAATCTCGTAGACCTGAGATGAGGAAGATGTTTGGGATAAATCAAGGAGTTCAAGAGGTGGGGTTGTAATAATGATAGATCTTGGTGAGGCGGGGATAGATGGTATAGGAGAGAGAATCGAAGCTAAAGGTCTCTCCCTTAGTAAGTTGTCTTTCTTAGCTTTTCTGTCTGGGAGAGGTGACTGACAAAGGATGGTTTTTTAAAGCTTTGCATCCCTCCACATCATGCCCTGGTGTGCGGTGATAGGCGCAGATTTTAGACTCATCATAACCTATAGGTCGAGGTTTAGACGGGTCATAAGGTCTAAGTGGGGGTAGGGAAATGGTCGCATTCTCTACCAACATAGCAAGGATTTTGGCGTAAGATCCTTTGAGTGGGTCAAAATCGGAGGAGGATGAGGGTATTGGTTGTGCAGGTTTTGGTAATGTTTGGGCGTGGTTGGTTCATACGGGCGGTGGTTTAGCCAAGGGGTGTTGACACGTGGTTTTCACTAAACGTGGTTTCTTTGGTGTAAGGAGCTACGTTCAGCTAGTTAGATGATGAGGCTACAGATGACGTGGTAGCGGGGAACAACCACGGCGAAAGGGGAGTGACAGAAAATAAATCCTTTGATGATGGAGTTCATTTAGGGTTGATGGGTGAACAGGATACGTGGGGTGACAACGTTGATATATCCTTTGATCTCTGTATGGGTGTAGGAGGCGTAGGTTGCTTTGAAGAAAACGCAGGAGGTATGATATATTGATGCAAGGTGGAGGGATGAGGTCCCAATATGGAAGGTAGGTGTGATGATGATGGTTTTAGATTCTGATAGAGGCACAGATTGAGGAGATTGAGTTTGTCTCCTAAGTGGCAGTGGACGGCTTTATTTTTGGATAAATCTAGTCGCTTAGGCGGGTGTGTTAGGCTGGGTATTGGTGAGGTCCCAAGTGTAGGAGAAGATTTGGTTAGGTTAATAGAGGTGGATGAGGCATACTTGGTATAGATGCGGGGGATGGAGATGAGGACATAGGGCATTTTGAGTTTTTGTAAACACTTAGGGTATATGGTAGAGGTGTCTGGATCAGTCACCTGCATTTGAGTAGAATAGGGGGTACTCAAACGGTCCCATAGGACCTCGTCTATCTTCTGTGAGAATGATAGTCTTCAGGTGTGAATAGGAAATTTTTGTACGGAAGAAAGATGGGTTGTGATTCCAGTCCACTGTGGGTGTGATACAGGGGGTAGATGAGGCACTGTATCAATAGATGTTAAGAGGTCGACTGGTTGTTGAAAAGATTTAGGTGATGAAGGACTAATAGGTAGGAGGGCGTGTTTGAGAGGATCTGTCATGTTTAAAGAATTTGGTGATGTCGGTTCAAGAGGTTTCTCATCTAAGGATGAGAAAAGAAGTGGCGAGCCTTCCTCTTGTACAGCAAGAATGGTAGAAGGAGACGTTTGGGAAATAGATAAATTAGATAACATCTGCTCTCACAGTCTTGCAAGGATGTGGTATAAGAAGACTCATTTGTGAGAAGAGAACTCTGGGCAGCTAATTCCTTGATGGGTAAAGGAACAGAAAGGATTTCAGTTTGTCTTGATGGCGAGGAAGGGGGTTCGGTTTCCTGCGTTAGTGAAGAGGCTTGATTGAGGATTTGTTCGATAGAGGTCTTTGGCTGGGAATTGAAGACTGCATGGATCTCATGAACACTCTCCTCGGCTAAGATATCTTGATTTACGATTACTGTTTAGAAGAATGATTCGGGAATGGTTTGTTGAATATTTTCAAATTTCGGTTAGCAAGGGCATTAGGATTATCGAGGGCTATATCCCCCGCATCAACCATTTCCTGCACTATGTTTTTCAACATCTTGCAGTTCTCATGACTGTGTCCCTTCACGCGGTGGAAGTTACAGAAGTCATTTTCTTTGTACCAGGAAGGTATGGCACGAGTGGAATCAAACCCGGAATGAGGTTTAACAGGAGGGTAAGGTATATGACTCATGCTTTGAGCAATTTTTCCAATATCACACCATATGTTTCTCCCAAGGGAGTGTAGTTGATGGGTTCTGCTTTATACTTATAAGTGGTTTTTGGCGGGGTATTAGACGGTGGTTGGATTTGACCATCACCACGTGCACGGCCCCTTTTGATTTCGAAGCAGTCGATGGGTGAGGATTGGTGGTGTTAGGTTTGTTGGTGGAATCTGGAGTTCGGAAATTGGGGTTTTTGTTACGCAACCGCAATTTCTCTTCCTCTAAGGCTCGAATCTCTAGTTTTCGAGCCATAGTAAAGGCCTCGTCAAATGTACGGAAAGTTTGAATTTGAAGGGTAGGGGAGATGTGCTTAGCGCAGGCCCGCGTAAACAGTTCGATAAGTTCAGTTTGAGGCAAGGCATACGTAAGTTGGTTGATAAGGCCCCGCCATCGTCCAACGAAATCTGTGATAGATTCATCCTCAAATTGTCGGATGGCATAGAGGTCGGTGATAGATACTTTCTTGGCAATGTTAATGGAGAAATGATCCAAGAAATATTGGGCTAGCTGGTTAAAAGAGAAGATCGAGTGCTGGGTTAAAGCACTGTACCACTCCAAGGTGGGTCCTGATAAGGACATGGGAAAGGTGCGGAGTAACAAGGCATCATCATGAGCAATCAAATAACAAGCATGTCTAAATGATCGCAAGTGTTGTTGAGGGTCCTCTTTACTGTTAAAACGGGTAAATTTTGGTAACTCCCATTGAGGAGGATATGAATGAAGGGGGACAGAAGGGTGAATGGGCTCCCGACAAACTTGCTCGTATGTCAAGGCGCTACGAACTTCCTGAAACAGAAGCCTCCAGGTTTTGCATTTTGTCCATCATTTGTTTAATTAAATCAGTAGTTGGATGAGATGATGGTGTGGTTGTGGTAAACGGAGGCAAATTGGACCAAGGACCACCGCTAGACACTGGAGGGGTTAAGTGTTGATAAGGTGTGGAGGATGAATATGTTGAGGCAACCGAATAGGGATGTCCCATATAGGATGTTGAGGTCACTGGATACGTGTATGGGAATGAAAAGGTAGGCGGAGCTTGAGAAGGAAAGCTCGTGTGGATAGGTGGCAGAGAGCAAGTCATGAACAGGAGTAGTCTGCAAGAGAGATGAGGTAGGGGCAGTCGGCGGTAATGATATGTGGGGTCCAAGATTAACCAAAGGAAAGCTAATCTGAGTCGTATGAACCTCTGAAGCCGTCGGATTGGGAGACGGGGCTAGAGATGCAGGAAGCAAGGCGGTGTTATCAGGCGGAGTGGGAGCTAAATGAGCAGCTATACTAATAGGCATACCAACAAGGAGCTGACCATCAGGCGTACGGTCAGGGGTATGAGACAAATAGTATTGTACAGCGCTAGAATTAGCATCCAGAAACTTGGCAAAGTCCTTATCTCCCACAGGAATTTTAGGAACCTCGCTGGTATCCGTAGGATTCCCCACAGAATGTGAAGGGGGTGATTCAGGCAAAGAAACAGAGCAAGCATGTGAAACCATGGCAGCGGCTTGCTTTTGAGTGATAACAACCATGGACAGGAGTTCACAGTAGGGTTTCAATCTGTCAGGAACAGAAACAAACTCAGACTGGTAAAATTGGTAGGTTGCTGGTTTGTCAGGAATTGGAAAAGACAGTAACCGATATCGGTCTAGTAACCGATGTCGGTTATACTATAGCCGACGTCGGTCAGGTAAACCGATGTCGGTGTAAGAAGTTCTGGGCTAACAAGATATAAAAGGCTACTAATTTGATTTTTAACAACGTTTAGTATACTTGTCCAATTATTGATCACAGAAGACAGAGTATGAGAAAGAAAACAGAACTAAAAACAAGCAAGATGCACACGCAAATCCAGAGATTAACCCTAGGGTTAATTTTAATTATTGTGGGCTTATGCCTTTAGACGTAGAATGATGTCAGAATCCTAAACAAAAGACTTAGGGGAAATGTCAAGTTTGTTTTGGCTCATAAGGTTACCTCAATCGGGCGGAGGAATACCACGGAAAAGGGGGGATGTTTGAGCTGTTGTGTTAATTGTGAAGTGATTCGGTATGTGTTGTGCAGTGAAAGTAAGATTAATTTCTTGTCAATACCGTGGATATCACCCCCACGTGTACGACCTGTTACTTAATCTATGTTCACTAGAATTGAAAACAACAAGCAGGAATGCAATGCACGTGTTTTAAACCCAAATCGAAAATGATATTCGATGAAGCAAAAGAGATGACTTTCACTAATGCAAGATGTAAAAAGCAAAGCAAATTATTTTATCAAAATAATAAAAAACCTTGTGAATATCTTTTTAGAAGAATAAAACAGCAAGTATAACTCCCTATATGAAAGCAAGCAAGAAAGAAAGAAACCCAAAATGGGTCCCACCGGGCGTGCCAAAATGTTTCACTCGGAATGTTTCTATTCCTTTTAGAAACAGATAAGGTTAGGGCTAGGAGGAATACCTGTTGAACGTCGAGATGGTGTGCGCGTACCGTAGAGAAAGATCAGGCTGACTGTGAAGAACTCCTTTTTGTCTTGGAAGGACTACCTGCAAATAAGAACACAAGACCACAAGATTTTGATTAGACAATAAATGAGGGAAACTGCCTTGGGCCCAGGAAATATAAAACTTCCTTTCGAAGGTGGTCAGTTCCCTTGCTAATATGAATTAACACAAAAGACTGTAAAATATCAATTAAATTGCTTCGTTGAAACGGGTAGGGGAAAAGGCTGATTTTCTGGTTTTTTAACCACAATAACCGATGGCGGTCACTGATAACCGATGCCGGTTACTGATAACCGATACCGGTGGGGTCTAGGATCTGTAGGTTGGTTGTTTTATGGGGTGGTTGTGTCGTAGGGTAACAGTGTTGTTGGTAAGGCTGGTATATGAGTGATATTAGGTAATGAGATGGTGAGAGGTAAATGAATGATAGTTAGATGCAATGATGTGTTGGGTAGTGGATCTGGGAATGGATTTGTGGAGGACTATGATTCAAAAAGTCTAAGAAGTATTATCAAAAGGACATGCAAGATGTAACTTACTGGTTATTGACGAAGATGCAGGTCCAAGAACTCTGATGGCAAAGGCAGAACTCAAGGTAGGATGGCTTGACACACAGAAGATGAGAGATCTCCCTCCCGATGATCAGTTGAGTATCACAGGTTTCTGGATATTCCAGTTGCAGTTTTGGGCTTGATCTCTTTTGCTGCAACTCTCCTTGTCTCTTCACTCGTCTCTGCTCGGCCAAGTGAAGATCCGAATGCTCTTGATCGCTCCCAATGATCTCTCTTGATTCAAAAAATCCTTCGACTTCTCCGATCCCAAAAATTAAATTTTGATCCTTTGTTTTTGGTTTGGGGAGGCCATTTACAGGGAACCGATGGCGGTTACGTAACCGACGGCGGTCGAGTAGGAACCGGCATCGGTAAGGAAAAAGTAGGCTATTTTTAGTAAAATAGCCCACCTTCCCTGCTTTTCTCCCGAGAGATTAGTTGCGGGCTTGGTCAAGTGACTAGAATGTCGGTTTTGGGTGCGAGAAAGGGGTCCTTAGTCATGGGTGTAGGTGTAGACCAAGTTATAGGTCTTAATTAGGTTAGTTTAGGGTTAGGGCTAGGTCATTGATGAAGTGGCAAAATGAGGTGGCAGGTGAGATGATGTAATTAATAAATAATTGTGTAAGGTTTAGGTGATGAGGTTAGGATACGAAATGAGATGCGGGTCACAAAGGGGTCGTAAGACACAAATTTGGTGTCTACACTAAGACCAAAACATTGAAGAGCTCCAAAGCTCGCAACAACTCAAACGATTATAAAATTCAAAATAAAATGTGATTCCAGAATGCACAAAAATGTACCCATCAAGTATGTTGTAAAGTGTAGAAACCTATGGATTCACATGCATTTTTTGACATTTATCTCTATGGTATTTGCATGACCTTGGTCTTTTATCACCTTAGTAAATTAAATAATGACTGACCTCATGGAGATCCTATCACATTCAACATCTAATAAACCTGTTGTGAAGAAATTTTGGACATATTTGTTGACACTAGCCAATGCCATCACCACAATCAATTCCACCTCCTTCAATAAAGCCATCAGTGGTTCTTAACCCCTTGTTAAACAAGAGAGCTGAAATAAGTTTTCAAAAATAAAAAGAATAAAAAATAAATCAAAAGTAAAAAGCTCAAATAAAATGCTAAAATCAAAAGAAAATTTATATATAACTCTCTCTTGGGGTATTTCCAATAATCTCTATCGGGGGCTATGGATGCCTGACTGGCAGTAGAGAAATGTTGCAATTAGAATCAAATGCATCTTCGTTGGGGCTATGGACGCCTAGCTGGTAGCGGAGTAATGTACGACTATCCTTCCCCCATCCATTCACAAAATTACCTTTCAAAATAAATCATTCCTACATGTTGGCTAGGTTGTCTTCACGTACTGTGTATTAACTCTTCACTTCAAGAGGTAATAAAATCCATGTGCACACACTGGATCTCTATGAGTAAAACATGATTAGTATGTTACCAAGTGTCTTTTTTTGGACCTTATTCAGACTCTTGCTTCAGTCCATATCTCATCTCATGATTTGTGCCTTTGGCTAATTACTGTTTCATCACAAGGCTTCTCAGTTACATTCATATCATTTGCAGCATTCTTCTACTTTGTTAAGAACATCCATGTGTATAAGATTTAATTTTTTCCATGTTTGCAGACACCTTTTTTCCCTTTCACAAAAATAATCCCCTCCTTCCTTTCTATCATGTGCTTTTAGGCCAACTTACGTTGGGGGCATCCTAGCTTCTTCCTAGCAATTTATTGGTTTACATTCATCATCATGTTGAACCTATCTATAATGGCCTTGGGTCTCACTTCTACATGTGAAGAGTTTTCCTTTAAATACTCCCACTTAACCGATGGGGAATTTTTGCATCTTCACCTTTCTTGCATGGACGTGGCCTTTTTCCCTTGCACATCCCATCTATCACTGGAGGCATCCATGTTTCTTTGTCTTCTTATACATAGCTTCAAAAAACTTTAAAAATCATAAAAAACATTCAAATATGTTCCAAGAAACATCAAAAAAATTATAAATCATCCTACAAAATGTCTCTCTTTGGTTCTCACCTGTTCATGTGCATGACTCGTAGATCATCTTGATCTACCTCCATCAAAACAAAAGCTAGGCTGCTTACTATGTTTGTACTCTGGGCACAATGAGTTGCCTGATACTGTTTCGTAGTGCACATTGCTTTTTAATTGGACCTAAGTGTCCTCCGTTATTCACCTCCCATGTATCCTTTCTTGGGGCACCATCAATAACCCTTGTCATTAATTCGAATAGGTTGGAATTGAAGCTCGATAAAAAAAAACATTGCATTATGTTTCTCTGTTAGTTTAGCTTGTTTACTTTTTAGTATTGCATTGCATTATGTATGTTGCATGGAGTTAGGCATCTTTTACTTTCTCATATTGCATTACATTTTGTATGTTGCATGGAGTTGGTGTTTTTGGTAATGGACATTTGTTCGTATATGGATTTTCATGTCATACTACACTTTTGTTCATTCTTTTTAATAAGGACCGATGATGTAGTTCTTTTGGAAATATGATGACACAGAAGTTGTTCCAATGTAGAGACTAGAGGCTATTTCTTCTCCCCACTTCTTCTACATCACCCTCCTATCAACACTATTCTTCCAATTCACCTGGGGCATCCTGTCCCTCCCTATTCTTCTATCCATTTCTCACCTTTTTTGATCATCGATCATCTTCCTTCATCACCCCATCGACACGAGAGGGGGGATATCTCCCTCCTACTAATTTTTCTTCTACCCCTTCAAAATTTTCATTCATCTACTATCTTTGAAGTGGCGTTACTTACGCTACCCAAAAGATGGGAAAATGTAGACACCTATAATTACGCCTGAGAAATTTAAATACTTAAATTGTGCTAATTATCTCCTTCCCCACAAATTGATGACACATCATCAAAAGTTCTCATCATCTCTTCTTTTGTCATTAATTAATTACACTACGCTAATTAATGAAGTCGTCTACCTAGCAAACACCCTAATTAACGACCTTCTGTTAATTAATTACTACCTTCTATCTAGCCTAATTAATTATTATTAATTAATTAGCTTCCCCTTTATCAAAGTCAATAAATCATTATTTATTTTATTTAGTCCTCTTCTATAGTCTAAATCATACTAATATTCCTCTAAAAGCTTATAAAAGCATGCACATCTATTTAATTAATCACCTTCGTTAATTAATACACCCTTTTTATCCACATGAGCCACTAAAGGACAAGCTAAACCCTCCTAAAGTTAACTCAACCCCATCTAAACCCCCCTTATCCATAGCTAACTCTACATCTCCATTATCCGACATTTAAGAGGATATGTTGAATCCTTTATCCTTTGAGCTATATAAAGAACCCTCCTCCTACTTCTACACACACACCTAAATCTCTTGAGAGAGAAAAGTAAGCACATAGTGTTACACTAAAATCATTTTGTTATTCTTGAGCCCTCCATCATCCATCTTGAAGAGCTAAACCTCACACCCAAGCATCCTTGAAGGATCAAGCAAGCAATATTGTTGATGGTCATTGGAATACATAGGTCCATTTGATTTAATTAGGCAATTTAGAAGAATAGAGTTTTTGATTTGCATTATGTTTGATTTCACTATTTCAAATTTATAATGCTAGTGTAGGCCTTGTTCATTTCTTCATCTTGATTGGACTCTTTCTTGTTTCTAGTTAGGCTAGGGAACTATTTAGGTGGTAGTTCTTTCTTTCAATATAGCTTAGGAAAAAGAATACATGTACACACTTAGACAATGTCGGAATACTCGAACTATGATGATGGAGTGTACAAGGGAAAAATAAAAATTTGGATTTGTGTGCTCACACCTCAAAACGTAAACCAAGAAGAACGCTAAGAAAAAATATGATCCTAAGAGTGATTTTTCCTCTATGTTTGTTCAGCTTATGCTATTTAGAATTGACTGTGTGTATTTAGAATAGAATTTTTTGGTTTGGAAAACGTCTAAAAAAGAAGGAAATATAAAAGGTGAGGTTTCATGTTATGTTATGGTGGGGTTGGGCCATCCTCTGAGATATGACTTGACAGAAGTAACAAGCTACGGAGTACCTACCAATCCTTTGATCCATGCAATTGTTGGTAGGCATCCCCTGGAAAGATGTTGTTTAAGAAAGAGGTGTTTATTTCAATTTGTGTTGTTTGGTAAGACAGAAGAGAGAGTGTGTTCTTTCTATAATTATTTGTGTCAACAATCAGCTGGGCATGACTTCCAGCATATAGGTTGCCCTCATTTTAATGTGAGCTAAATTCAGAAAATTAGAATGTAATGGAATCAATTTTAAGCCCAAATCGAAAGATTACATCCGATGACACAAATGATGAACGAGAGAAGGTATGCTCTTTCATGAAAATGTAGAAAGCAAGAAGAGATGATTCTTTTTAAATGCACCAAGAGAAATGTTTCCTTTAGAGAAAATAGAAAGAAAAGAGGATTACCAGAGAAGAAGATCAATGCGTAAGCCTTTTGAAGGGAAAAAACACACAAATTTTTCCTAGGAATGAAGAAAATGCAATAGAAACCCTAACAGGTCCCACCGAAGTTGTTCCAAAATTTTTCACCATTTTATTTTTTGTTTCTAGAAAGTGACAAAACAAATAAGGGTAATAGGTGAGGAAGAATACCTATTTATGTTGGTTGGTTGAAGTTTGTTATGCGTTATGACTTCTCGATCCACTGCTTACTATGAGATCTTCCTTTTGGATATGAGGAACTACCTGAAATAAACAAAAATACCACAAAAGAATAGTTAAATGATATATGACAGTGAACTACCTAACAAGTGCTAGCTTCGGGAAGTGTGCTACTTCCTATATGGTTGTCAATCCACTGTTTAAAATAATTTAATGCAAGAAATAAAGGAAATCCTATTGTAGTTGATATGATCTAGGTTTCTCATTCAAGTACAATAAAAAAATATTAAAATAAAAAGCTAAGCTATGGTCAGATCTGGAAGGTAGGCAATTGTCAGGGTGCTAGGACTGGTGAGGCTTAGGTTCTGGGTTGTTCGAGTTATGTAGTAGAAGGTAGGTGGGTCTGTTAGTGACAAAGGTATAAAACATAGAGACTGATGTTGGTCTAGTATAACCAATGATGGTTATGGGTAACTAGCATCGGTACAGTTGGGTGATAATATTTGTTAACAATCTGGTTGCAGGGATAGAATTGACGCTAAATGGAGATGGAGAGGGAAATGGAGAGGTGTATGGAGTTCTTAGATATACTCAGAGGTGTTTAACAGTCAGACATGATAAATTTAATGGTGTGGGTGAAGGAATGATCAAACTTGTATAGAGGTAAATGGTGGGGGAGTGAGAATGCAAGTAAAAACTGATAGAAAAGGTAACAAAACCTACTGAAATGAAATAGACGAATGTTCGTTAACAAAATACTTACTGTAATGCAGGTTCAATGGTTGGATGGGGGTGACAGTTAATCAGAGGAATGGTGCCTAGTGCTATAGCAGTGTTTCCTGGAATGCTACTGTGAGTACAATGCTTCTAGATCTATATGGATGATGGTTGTGGATGCCTAGATGCATGAAAAGACTCTGGTTCTACTTATATGCATCTCCTCTCTTTCTTCCTTGATCTCAGAATGTGCCAACCTTAGAAACAAGGTTACCAAAGAGAATAAATGGTAACCGACGATGGTTCCTTGTTGACTGATGTCAGTTTAGGGGTGACTGGTGTTGGTTAAGGTGGGATTCCCTAGGTTTAATAAGAATAGCAAATCATGGTAATCCTTTCCACCATATATGTCTATTCTTGCAAATAAGAGTGGGAGTTTCCTTTTTCCTATGCGAGAATATGGTTAGAGGGATCGTAGGCATTGATTTATAGGGTTGAACTAAGTCTTATCTCATTAAGTTAAGTGGGACTAAGTCTTATTTAGGTAGGGAAACATGCTAAGAATAAATTTAGGGTGAGGTGGCTAGGTGAGGTGTTTAGGTGAGGTGTCTAGGTGAGGTGGTGGGGTAAAAATTAGCTTAATTAATATAATTAGATAATAAATATTGTGAGGATATATATTAATTTAATTTAATTAATATTGATGTAGGGTGGAAGGGGCCATGGTTAGGTGAGTATGTTTGAGTTGGTTATTTGACGATGGGCCAAGGGGAGTGTGACCCAATTTTGGTTTCTACATTAAGGTATGATGTAGAGAATTGTAAGGCTCTTAAAACCATTCTTCTCCAACTATGTCCTCTTGAAGAAAATGTTTATGACAATGACCTTCTTGATGAGGACCCTATTTCACCTTCACAAATCCCCCCACATCCTCTGCCACTACCTATTTAGCGACCAATATCTCCACCCCCATAACCTTTTTATCCACCTCCAAAATTTGAGATCAACATGGTCTGTATCAGAGAGTTAGCCAAGACCCCACCAAAATTCTAGTCTGCCTTACTCATTTTACGAGGCTCATATCCCCCATTAGGATTTTGTCTGTCATATTGTTATACCTTTCATGGCACACCTTCTCCATCTACCTATCTTCCTAAAATTAACATGATCCAAGTTGCCAGTCGGGCCCAAAAATTTAAAGGAAAGGAGAAAGTAACTAGCCTATCAACTAATCATGTGCCCAATATACCATCCACACCTGTACCCAAAATCACCATTCAAGGTCCCACGTACCCTATTTATGATGTGGTCACCCATTGTAGAATGATAATAAAACTGCACTAATCCCCATTAAAATTTTCTTTGTATGACCTCATCCAAACTTATGAATCACATCAAAAAGCCCTCATGGAGGTTTTGCAATCCATGGAGATTTTACCTAACGAACCAACACTAGTATCCTCCATTATTACCACTCACCACATGGCCTCTATTTTCAAATCATATCCTTCTTTTACCCCTGCTCCCACTCATCATGTGGCTGGCCTTAGCTTTTCTGATGAGGAAATTACACCTCTCCAATCAGACAACCCTGATCCCACCCTTTTCACCTTCATCTATATTGATAATATATGCATACGATGCATTATGATCGATGGTGGTGATAGTATCAACATCATCTCCTCCCATATGTATAACCAAATGTGCATACTTGCCAATTGCATGATTAATCACCCAGTTATGTTTTGCTCATTCAATGAAGCTATCACTTCTACACTCCACACCATCTTCCTCCACATTCATGTGGGCCCCCGTACTATCCCATAATTTTTCTAAATCTTATAGGGGGAGTTATAGTATAACTTGTTTCTTCGCCGACCTTGGATTCACATCATGGGTTATGTTGCTTCAAATTTATATCAATGTCTAAAATTTGAACATGAAGGACTTATCTACACCATTCCAACTTACCCGTCGCCATTCAAAACCTGTAACATGTTGTGTCAACCTAATTATTTCCTTGTACCAGTTAATACATCTACCACTTCCACCACATCTCCTTCACCCACAACCCCATCTATTGATGTTTTCGCTCTCTCACCCGCACCTACCTATTCTATTCTAAATGCTTCCATGGCTTCTACAACTAACCCATCAGCCAACCCATCTACATCTATACCAACCAATTCTTCTTCTTCCCAACTACCCAGTAATTCATCCATTACCGCTACCCACATATTTACTACCAATCCTTTAGAAAGTGTTTTTCAACATCTCACTCTGGGGGAATACCACCTATACAGTTTCAACACATTCCTGACTCCGCAATAGTATGGTAACCTATGCCAACATTGTCGTTATGACCATCACATAGGTGAGGTCTTCCCTTATGGTCCTCCCCATCTTCGTACCAACTTAACATATGGGGGAATTGATAATTCCACCTATTCGCTTAAACCCCCATCCCAAACATGACCATTTTCATCTGAACTCTAATCTCTCACCAACCACTGCTTTTCCCACACTTTCCTACACTACTATGCATGGAAAGTATTTGGATTTGGTTTTTATGAACAAGGTCATCATATTGTTATCTCATGTACCACCTATAAACACAAAGACCATAGTGGTATCGGCTTCACCGAACTATCTCCGAAGAAGGCCCGCATAGACCTTGTCAAGGACAATAAACCTTCTCCACCCCATTCACCCACGTCACCACCTTCACCAACAGAGTCTATAGATCCAGAATCTATTCCTCCTAAAAAAATTCATGAACAACATTTCCTTGGGACCTTTGACTTATCAACAAGATGGTGAGGCTCCCTCTTCTCTTCCCTTCCTATAGCCTGACATGATCAATGATGATACACCTTCTATTAATTTCATTCAATGTGATAACAATAAGTATATACTCTCCTACCTTGGTGTGGAAGATTCTTATATTCACTAGTCATTGCCTTCTGAGACACAAACCATGTTAAATGAATCGACCATCGAAGTCAATATTAACACTCAGGATGACCCACACATTCTAAAGATAGACCAATCTTTAGATGTTGTTGAACATGAAGCTTTCACTTCTTTCCTCTGGGATTATAGCAACAATTTTTCTTGGTCCTATGCTGACATGCCTGGTATTGACCCAAACCTTATGGTCCATAATATCATAACCATTTCTGAAGTCAAAATCATAAAACATAAGTTGTGGAAAATGCATCCTTGCATTCCTCTTATTATCAAAGAAGAACTTGAACTTCTTCTCTCAGTTTACTTCATCCTACCAATTTAATATCCCCAATGGATTTATAAAATTGTTCCTATCACAAAATAAATAGGGGGACTCCTCATTTGCATGGATTATGTGACCTCAACCTAGCTTTCTCCAAAGAAAACTTTCCTCTACAAGGTATTGAATAGCTAGTTGATCTCATCATCAGCCAGGAGATGCTATCACTCATGGATAGTTTCTTGGGTTATAATCAAATATTACTTTCTCCTGAATATTAAAAAAAAACTACCTTCATCACTCCTTGGGGGACCTTCTGCTATCGAGTCATGCCTTTTGGCCTTAAAAACGCTGGTGCTACATATCAATGGGCTATGACTTATATCTTCCATGACATCATGCATAATATATTGGAAGATTATGTAGATGAACTTCTTGCCAAATCTAAACATCAGGCTAAACAATTTATAGTTATTAAGGTCATCTTTGATTGTCTCATCAAGTATTGTGTTTCCCTTTAGTGCAAGAAGTGTGTCTTCACTATGCTCTCTAGAAAGCTCCTGGGTTTTATTGAATCTTTGTGTGGCATAGAAGTTGATCCTTCTAAAATAAAGGCTATTCTCGAAATTCCTCCACCTAATAACCTTCACCAACTTCAAAGTTTGCAAGGTAAGTTTCAATCTATTTGTCATTTTATTTCACATATTTCCGACCGTTTCCAACCATTTCATCATCTCCTCGAAAAGGAATTCTCCTTAAAATGGGATGATGAATTCCACAAAGCCTTTGATACCTTAAAACAATACCTTCTCCAACCACCAGTGCTCATTCTTCCTAGGGATGATCAACCCTTTTACCTGTACATTTCAGATACTGATCATTCCTTAGGTGCCATGCTCACTCGTCGTGATGAACAACACAAAGAACAAGAAGTCTATTATATAAGTTGTACACTTCTAGACTACGAAACAAGATACTCCCATACCAAAAAACTCTACTTAGCCTTAGTTTTTGTCGCCAATAAACTTCATCATTACCTACTCAACCATAAAACATTTGTCATCACTAATAATGACCCTTTACATTACATGTACGCCAAGCCCTACCAACATCATCGTGCTACACGTTGGCTCATGCTTCTCATAGACCTTGACCTCAAATTCATCCATCAAAAATATATCAAAGGACAAACCATCACTGACCAACTTGCAGATGCACCCCTCTCCGAAAATCAATCCTCTAACTATCACTAAATGCATCCTTCATTTGGGATATTATTGGCTAACCCTAAACCATGAATATTGTGACTATGTCAAAAATTGTGTGAAATTCCAGCAACAGGCTAATCTTCATCACACACCTATTCATGCCTTATAGGTCACCTGAGACATTTGGCCTTTCTCTCAATGGGGTTTGGATCTTGTCATAGAGATCAATCATCATTCTTCACAGTGCCATCAATGGATTATAACCACAACTAAATACTATACTAAATGGGTAGAATCCATCTCTCTTATATATACAAAAGCTAAGAAAATATGTGAATTCATTAATCATCACATTAATTTTCACTTTGGTGTTCCTCACCATCTCATCACTGATAATGGAAAATAATTCAAAAACAAAACCTTACAGAAACTCTATGATGCCTTCAGAATTCAACACTGATTTTATTCACATTACTACCCTCAAACAAATGGCCAAGAAAAATCAACCAATAAAACCCTGAACAAAATTCTTATGAACATAGTTAACGATACAGGAAAGAATTGGCATGCACACATTCCTTTCACCTTACGGGCTTACCGTACTAGAATTCATACCTCAACTTTTTCCACACCTTTCTCTTTGGTCTATGGTACTGAGGCTATCTTACCTCTCGAAGTCCATATTCCATATATTTGTATCTCACTCAAAGACATGCTCAACAATTATGACTTTTTCCAGGACCATTTGGAAAAACTTGAGTTATTAGACGAATGATGTATCAATGCTCTTGATCATCTCCAAATCTACCAAAATGTATCAAACATTCCTATGATAAACACATCCATGAATGAACCTTCTAGGTCGGTGACCTCATCCTGAAGGAAAATCAACATGTAAAAAAAGAGGAGAAAAGTAAATGGGGAATTTTTTCTCCTGACTGGATTGGACCCTATATCGTTACTCATACCTATGGATCAGGTGCTTATCATTTGAATTCACTCAAAGGTAAACTTGAACTTGAACCCATCAATGCCTTACATATTCAACCATTCTATTGTTGACTCAAGTCCTATATCACCTTGTGTTTATTGACCACTCATCCCTCGAGCATCATTCACCTTTCCTATCACTGATTCTTGGGATCAATTACTAAACAATAATCATGTGATTACCCATCACCTTTTCATCCTTATCTTCCATATGAGTACCATGGATCTACTCATGGATACATTTCATCTTGTTCAATATGGGATCCCATTTTTTTTCATCACTTCAAACCTCTGCATCATTTTAACCTCTGTATGCTCTAGTTTTTTCTTCTAAATGAGAGCCTAATCTTTCTCTATAGTCTTGTCCGTGAATTAAATGTCCAAAAGAAAATAATTTCAAAATAAAAATGGGATTCAAATCCTTGAGTAAAACTTCCAGCAAAAGGATGAATCCCTCAAAAGGGACACCTCTTCTCTCTATCTCATTTCTATAAATAGACTGCTCCCTCAAAGGAAAACTATACAAGGCTGGCCATACTGTATATAGTCTATCAAAGAAGACTATTCTTGTAAAAATAAAATAAAATATTCAGAAGCTTCCCACATCGATCAGCTTCACGAAGACCTCAAGGAGATAATATATTCATCCCACATATAATTTCCACATTGATTAGTCTATCAAAAACAGAATAAAAAATAAGAAAAAGATAACCTTTTTGTCATGGACTTTCCTATTTTGATCTTGAGTCTCTTGCCAAGTAGGTATGCTGTCTCACACTAGGTTACGCTCAAACCAACATGCATTCATCTCATTGCTTTTTCACCCTTATTTCCTACCTTCTCAAGGGACTTACCACAAATACAAAATTTTGTGATCATCTAACTTTTTTTACCCTTAGAATAATCGATTATGCAATGCCTTTAGGGTATTATGTTCATAATCCCAAGTACTAGTCAAGCACCTGTCTTAGCTCCTATTCCCACTCCTAGGAATCAGAGTTCAAATGAAGATTCCACTTCATCTCCAAGTGCCCCAAATGAGCTTCAAGAAGTCATGAAGCAACTGCAAAATTTAGGTAATGAGCTGGTCACACTCAAGAGACAGCAAGCTCAAGGTTTTAGACCTTCGTATCAGCCTCAAGCTCAACCTAATAGGCAGCCATATCAGCCTCAAAGACCACCTAACCCAGCTGCAAATATGAATCAAACAAGGCCTCCTGTCAATAGACCTTTCCAGCCCTATAATCCAAATGCCATATCTGCATCTAAGGCATTAGTACCAGCACAAAATAACATGGCACAGGAGTACGACTGGTGTTACCCTTGCAATCTACCTCACAATCAGTCAGCATGTTTCAATGGTGCACTAAATCAGGCCTTGATGGTGCAAACCATTGGTGTTTCTCAAGATCCAAGCTAGGAGGAGAATCAAAAGCAACAAACGCAACAAGAAGGACCTCCAACAGAAACCACATTGGCAAATTGGCAAACGGAAGACTTCTGTGGAGTTAACCAACAACCTTTTCAAGGCATGGCTGCCAATACACGGTCAAAGAAGAGAAGCATAGAAGAGGGAAAACCGTCTAATCCAGTTGTTTTTCAACCCACTCTTACACAACAAGGGGTCAGTAGACCAAACGCAGCTCCAAACCTCCAAAATCAACCCAAGGTCCCTGTTGTAGCAACACATGCACCCGTTCAAGTTCAAGAAAAGGTTGTACCAAGTAAGGGGCAGTAAAAGGACGGTTCATCCCCTTTCAACATCATCGATCAAATGAAGAAGAAACATGTGAACATTTCCATGTGGGAATCACTGGCGATCCCAGGACAATGAGACTTACTACAAGCTGCAATGGCTAATTGGTCTGCCACGAATGTATCAAACCAGGGACATGAGAAAGTTCTCACTAATGCAGTACAACATGATGGGGACCAGACAAGGATAAATTTGAAGCCTCCACCTTTCTATGTTTCATTGATTGTTGGAAACCACTTGGTGCACAACTGCATGTTAGATTTAGGGGCCAGTAGTTCAGTAATGCCGAAGCAAATAGCGGATCAGATGGGTTTGAAATATGAGCCAGTGTTGAAAGGAGTAGTACAGCTAGATGGAACGGAAGTAGGGACTGTTGGAATCATCAAGGGGTTAAGCTTAACACTACATTCCTGTCCTAATGTTACAGTTTTGCAAGATGTGTCTGTGATTGAACTTCCGCCACTCTTTGCGTTGTGTCTATCAAGAGACTTCACTACGAAAATCGGTGGATATTTATCTGCAAATTGGTCACACATGATTTTTAGGACAAGGTATGGAGCCAAAGCAACAATCAGGTCAGAACCAATTGCCAATTTCCATATTGAGCCTTATGTACCAGCTCATATCAATGCAAATTGCTTAGCTTTTGATCAGGAGGAGTGTTCAAGTGATCTAGAAACAGGTACTAAGGTCGAGGGAATTCCTGATTTAACTTTGGATGAATGGGCAAACAAAAGTCATGAATTTGACCCATACAAGGAAATTGAAGAATCTGAATTGGGCGTGTATTGTATACACGAGGAAAATTCACCCATCCCCGATATCATTCAGCCTGAACAAAAGGATGAAAACAAAGTCTGGAGATTATTCTTCGATGGTTCGAGAAGCAGACAAGGTTCTGGAGGTGGTGCAGTGTTATTTTCACCACAGGACATCAAATATTTTTCAGCTTTTCGTTTCCAGTTTTCCTATTCGAACAACAAGGCTGAATACGAAGCATTGATTCATGGACTTCATTGGGCCAGGAAAAAGGGCATAAAGAACTTGCAGGTTTTTGGAGATAGCGAGCTAATCGTCAACCAAGTTAGGGGACAACATGCTATAAAGAACGACTTGCTGAGGAGCTATAAGAATAGGGTATGGGACCTCATTGAGGATTTCGAAGCTTTCAACATTATGTCCATACCCAGGAAGAAAAATGAAGCCGCAGATAGGCTCGCAGCAGTTGGAGTGACGTTTGATGTGGTTGACAACATCAGAAGAGAAAAAATGCAGCCACACATCCATGTGGTTGTAAGGCCAGCAGTTCCAGATAATAACACAAGCTGGCAGGTGTTTGAGAACGATCAACATATCATCAATTTCTTACAAGAAGAAGCTGAATTTTCAGCTAGGAATCAGGACAGATTAGAGCAGCAGTATGGGGATCAAGTAGTGCAACTGCGGACAAACAAGCTTCCTAAGGGTTTGGTAACATTGGAGTCTATCTTCAACCCTAATGACTAGTTTCGTAAGGAAAAGGCAAACATACAGGTCAAGAGAGAAGATTCAGAGCCAATTCCGGTTGGGGAAGGCAAAACACTTCAAATTGGTAAAGTGGCCACTGAGCGAGAGAAATCAGATTTCATACAACTTTTCCAAGAATTTCCAGATGTTTTCACTTGGAGCTATGAAGACTTAAGAGGATTCGATCCAAATTTGGCACAACATACCATAGAATTGGATCCAGATGCCAATCCCATCAGGCAGAAGCAGAGACCAGTCAACCCTCACATTGAGCCTCTAATGAAGAAAGAGCTTAACAAGCTGATTGAGTCAAGAATCATATTCCCAATCAAGCATTCCAGTTGGGTTGCCAACTTAGTTCCAGTCAGAAATAAAAATGGAGAGATCAGGCTGTGTGTTGACTTCAGAGATTTGAATAGAGCCTCTCTCAAGGACCATTATCCACTCCCTTCCATGGAGCAAATATTGCAGGTCGTAGCTGGTTCAGAAAGGTTTTCGCTACTTGATGGTTACTCAGGCTTCAATCAGATTATGGTGAAGGAGGAAGACCAGTTCAAGACAGCCTTCACAACCAAATGGGGCACATATGCTTACAAGAAGATGCCATTTGGACTGTCGAACGCCGGAGCAACATTCCAGCGAGCTATGGATATGGCATTCAAAGGCTTGATCAACAAGATAGTGCTGATATACCTGGATGATATTACTGTCTTCTCCAAGAATGCTGCAGACCATTTCGTTCACCTCAGGCAAGTGTTTCAGAGGTGTAGAAAGTTCGGAGTGTCCTTAAATCCTAAGAAGTGCATCTTTCTTGCACATGAAGGGAAGATCCTTGGCCATATTGTCTCCAAGGAAGGATTAGCAATTGATCCAGAGAGGGTTGAGGCCATAAGAGCTCTACCATTTCCTAGCCACAAGAAAGCCCTTCAGAGTTTCCTGGGAAGGATAAACTTTGTTCGGAGGTTTGTCCCAGATTTTGCAGCCCTTGTCAAGCCCATCACCAAAATGTTAAAGAAAAGCATGGCTTTCAAGTGGACGGCAGAAGGCAAGGAGAGTTTTGAAGCAATCAAAGAAGCCATCTCCCAAGCACCCACTCTCATTAACCCATACTTTTCCAAGGATTTCATCCTCTATGCATTTGGGGGTGATGATACTATTTCTACCATTCTGGTACAGCAGAACAAAGATAATGATGAACAGCCGATTGCCTTCTTCAGCCAGAGCCTAGGTGACTGCGAAGTGAGGTACTCTTTTATTGAAAATCATGTGCTTGCAGTAATCAGAAGCTTGAAGAAATTCAATCATTTAGTCTCAAACAACAAGGTCCAGTTATTGGTCTCACATGCTGGGGTTAAGGACTTCCTCCTCAACAAGGATTTGAATGAGAAAAGGGCGGGATGGATCACTCGTATCATGGAGTATGACATTGAGATCAAGATCACCAAGCTGGTAAGAGGCAAAGGTTTGTGTGAGAAGCTCGCTTCCAAACAACCAGACAGCCCAGAAGATGAAGAAGACGTTGTCCTGCTATTACGAGATGATCAGAAACAGGAAAATGATAATGTGTCCACTCCCTGTTGGACTCAGAATATGATACATTTCCTAAAGATGGGCATGTGCCCTCCAGAAATGAGCAAAGCAAAAAGAAGGTACTTCAGATTACAAGTAGTTCCTTATGTGCTTGTTGATGGTGTTTTGTTTAAAAAAGACATCAACGGTGTTCTATTAAGATGCATTGGGACAGGTCAGATTGAGAGGATCTTACAAGAGTTCCATGACGGGGAGGCAGGAGGCCATTTCACCCCACGAGTAACAGCTCTCAAAATCATGAAAACTGGTTACTATTGGCCTACTGTATTCAATGATTGCTACTCATGGGTTAAGAAATGCAAGAAATGTGCATTCTTCACAGGGAAAGGAAGGTTTGCAGCACTCCCCCTTCATCCAATTTCAGTAGATTATCCATTCATGCAATGGGGATTAGACTTCATTGGAGTCATCAATCCCAATTCGAGTCAAGGCCACAAATGGATCCTTACAGCGACAGACTATTTCACCAAGTGGACCGAGGCAGTAGCGCTCAAAGAGGCAAGTGAGTCTAGCATACTAGACTTTTATGAAGGGATAGTAACCAGGTTCGGCGTGCCGGCCACCATCATATCAGATAATGCATTAGCATTCATAGGTTCAAAAATTACATAATGGGCTGTCAAGAATGGAATCTATTTGAGCACCTCTTCAAATTATTACCCGCAGGGTAATGGGCAGGCATAGTCCACAAACAAGAATTTGCTAAAAATCATCAGAAGGACTCTGGATGAAAATCAAAGAACATGGCATACAAGGCTAAAATCAGCGTTATGGGCTGACAGAATAACACCAAAGAGGTCTACAGGTAATTCTCCCTACAAGTTGGTCTATGGGAAGGAGGCAGTATTGCCTATATCATTAGAATTGCCAGCCTTGGAGCTCATGAAGCAGCTTGAGTTATCTGAGTTCGAACCAATGGAGGTCAGGTATGCAGAATTGATGGAATTAGAAGAAATCAGAGAACATGCAGTTCAGACGATTGAAAAGGATCAGGCCGTAGTAAAAAGATGGTTTGATAAGAGAGCTAGAGCAAGGACCTTCCGGGAAGGGGACCTAGTTCTGAAATGGGATGCAGATCGGGCAAAACCAGGAAGGCATTCCAAGTTTGATGCCATCTGGAGTTGTCCCTACATGGTCACGGGATGCAAAAATAGTAATGCCTTCCAATTGTCTGCATTGGATGGAGAGGAACTTCCGATTCCGGTTAACGGAATCTATCTTAAACATTGCTACTAAGAGAAATGTTTTACCCTTGTAAATATTAGTTTATATTTTCATTCCTCCAAGTGTGTCTGCACATTGTCCTGTTGTAGTTAGGTTTCTATTTCCCTAAGTGCTTTGGCACAGGTTTTGCTGCTCTCAGGTTGTTTTCTACAATTCAGAGTGTTGCTGGAGAAGAAGTTGTAGTATCAGGCTTGTTTCAGGTTATTGCTTATAACTCCATGCCCAATGGATCGCTAAAAGGCCACTGATCTTCTACCTAGCAGGCAGGTGCCCCCGCTGAGTCGTCAAAACTGTTGTCAAAATTTCACCCCCCCAGGGTAAATTTCGATAACATGCATCAAAGTTTTGTAATTCCAGGCAAGTAGATTGA
Source organism: Taxus chinensis (assembly GCA_019776745.2). NCBI lineage: Eukaryota > Viridiplantae > Streptophyta > Pinopsida > Cupressales > Taxaceae > Taxus > Taxus chinensis. Next base: position 909,171,395 of record CM034149.1, on the reverse strand, counting down.
TCCAGGAAAAATCGTGAAAATTGGCTAAGTCCTAGTCCTAGGAGAAACAGGGACATCTGGGACAAAAGTACGCGGCGGGCGCGAAAAGCCGATCCGGCCAAAAGAGAGAAAAAAAAAAAATGGCTAACTGCTGAGAGGGAAGCAAAGTGGGACAAGCGGGCCAAAAAGGCGCGAACCGGCCGAACCGGGCGAAAAAGGTCCAGACAGTCCAAAGCAAAGTGGGACAAGCGGGCCAAAAAGGTACGAACCGGCCGAACCGGGCGAAAAAGGTCCAGACAGTCCAAAGCAAAGTGGGACAAGTGGGCCAAAAAGGCGCGAACCAGCCGAACCGGGTGAAAAAGGTCCAAACAATCCAAAGAAAAGTGGTAAAAGCGGGCCAAAAAGGCACGAACCGGCCGAACCGGGTGAAAAAGGTCCAGACAGTCCAAAGCAAAGTGGGACAAGCGGGCCAAAAAGGCATGAACCGGCCGAACCAGGCGAAAAAGGTCAAGACAGTCCAAAGCAAAATGGGACATTTGGGACAAATGGATGCGAACCGGCCGGTTCGCGCGAAATCAACACAAGGAGTCCGAAGCATTTGGGACATCCAGGATGAGAAGACGTGAAGGGCGCGAAGGAGCCGGTAGGGCTGAGAGCCAATCAGATCATGACACGTGTCTCAAGGAGAAAAGATCAAAAAAGTCAAAAGGCGAGTTTTCGAGCACCGATCCGAACCAATGGGATAATGCCACGTGTCCCAGTTAGGGCCCACAAGGAAATTTCAAAAGACAGCCCGCCGAGAGGTGGAGGAGAGAGAATTGCTCAGCGAATCAGAGCCTGCCATGTGTCGTCCAGGTGGTAGAGCGCGGGAAGAAATTTAAAAATCCGTTTTCGCCTGTTCCGTGCCCTAAATCTTCAGATCACCATAACTTTCGATCCAGAGCTCGGATTTGCACGTTCTTTATATCAACGGAAAGCTGGTGAAATTCTCTACACGTTTCCAGGGTCAATATTGAATTTTGGTTCAGTTTGGAGAGACAAAATCAAGAAACGCCTCTGGCATGAAATAACAAGCAGAAGTAATGCTTCAACGAACAACTTTAATGCAGCAGACAGTTCGCCGCTTCTGTTAGGCAGCCCGCCGTTTCGCCAAGATCCGCCGCTTCTGCCATGATGAGATGAGTTAAGTGCATTCTGGAGGTGGTTGGGGTAGATTTCGAATTCCTCTCTCTTTTCTCTCTCATTCTTCCTATAAATTGTAAGGAGGGGCTTCTTTCTAAAATTTGGACATTTTTTTTTTTGCAACCCCTCCCTTCTCTCCTGCTTGCAAGAGAATTCGTGGAGTTTTCAAGCCTCCCACATAGACTGTAATGCCATTGTGCCTCTTGGCTATTGCAATGTATTGAATCGATCCTTTGAGCAATATATATGTCTGTGATTAAATTTAAATCCTCTCATGTATTCATTGTTGTCATTTTGATCTCTCATTGCATTTCGGTTACCTGTGCATGGTGTGGTATTGCATCTATATGGTCTGTGTTTATTTTTTCAAAGCTTATGTTCTTCATTCCTTGGTGCATCACCCCCTTAGCTTAGGTTTATTTATATGCATTTCTCTCTCCCTGTCTCCTTGGTAGTTAGTTTAGGTTTTTTGGGTAAACCTCTGCGTTTCATTGGTGCATCTGAACAGAGGAATAGGAACCATCCTTCTCTAGAGAATCCTTTCTCATTTTTCAAGTCCCACACTTGGAGAAAGGATTCAATGTTATGCAATCACACTGGATGCCTAAGTGATCAACCTAGAAACTTGATATGCATCCAGGCGTGCTATGATTTTACATCAACAGTACACAGATACAAAATAAATACAAGTATCTCTCATATACAACCTCACTATCTTCAGCATGCATGCCGATATAATAATCAAAATCACAAAAATCTTATGTATATCCTCACTATCATCAACACGCAGGTCAGTATATACCAAAAATTGATACACTGATCATATCCGGTGACTAATCATCACCCCATCTAGTATCCATCCTTTTCTAATCTATCTTCTCCTCTCTACCTGTCTACTTCCCAGCCAACATATCTCCACCCACCATAGGTCTCGGTCTAGTCTCCTCCTGGCTTGCAACTAAGTCTAGCCTCCGCGAACTCATCACCTCACCATGACCCTATCTCTAGGCTTGTTGGCCCCCTATGAGCTATGAGTGCAAGAACTTGTCCTCTCATTCTCCGCTCAATGTTCTCTGTACTCAACATAGGATGGAACATCTATCCCTACAGTCGTCAGGTGATCCTGGTAATATTGTGCCTTTTTCAAGGCATCCTTGAACCTTGTTATTCGCACCATCTACGATGGTGCAATGGGCCTCATAGCAACCTATGAGATCTATCTTGCTAGGGCTAGCCTCAAACCTTATGTCTATGTACCCTATCCTCATCCTTCTATCTCTATACATTGTACTCCATGCTATACCATGGGACCCTGTCCCACTGCTACCTATAGTATGGGACCTTGTCCCTACACCTGTGGTGGTACCTGCACTATAACCTGGGCCTATAGGGCCACATCCTAATCCTGTGAAGTGGCCAAATGTCCCTTAAAACCTACTATATACACCTGTAAGGAAGCCACCTATCTCTCATCACTCTCCCCACCCTGTGCAGGTGTCTGTCCCTATGCTCCCATAGCCTGTAAGGCTACCACCTATGCCTATAATGTGGTAACTTGTTCCTCTGACCCTATGAGAAGCTCCTGTAATACTATAATTTGTGTCTATAGGGTAACCACCTAACCCTACAGGGTATCCCATTTTACTGTAATGATGGCTAAGTCTGGCTGCCCTGGCCTTAGTGGTGTCATTTGTAGCTACGCCATCCACCATTTCATGTATTTATCAGTAACCCTGACATCATTGATCCACCTATCCATCGCTTTATCCTCCTACCTTATTAGAAAAGTTGTTTGTGGTGGAGAAATAGGTCTCTCCACGTCATCTCTCATGTACTGTGGGAACAGTGGAGGCACATCCTGTGGTAGTGAAAACTACTATTGTTGTCAAAATTTCACCCCCCCAGGGTAAATTTCAATAACATGCATCAAAAGTTGCAGAAAGGCAAATAGGTTGATCCAGGAAAAATCATGAAAATCGGCTAAGTCCTAGTCCTAGGAGCAATCGGGACATTTGGGACAAAAATGCGTGGATCGGCCGAAAAGCCTCCAAGCGGCCCAAGTAGCAACAGGGACATCTGGGACAAAAGTACGCGGCGGGCACGAAAAGCCGATCTGGCCGAAAGAGAGAAAAAAATTGGCTAACTGCTGAGAGGGACGCCTGTGGGACAAGCGGGCCAAAAAGGTGCGAACCGGCCGAACCGGGCGAAAAAGGGCCAGACAGTCCAAAGCAAAATGGGACAAGCGGGCCAAAAAGGCACGAACCGGCTGAACCGGGTGAAAAAGGGCCAGACAGTCCAAAGAAAAATGGGACAAGCGGGCCAAAAAGGCGCGAACCGGCCGAAAAAGGGCCAAACAGTCCAAAGCAAAATGGGACAATTGGGACAAATGGACGCGAACCGGCTGGTTCACGCGAAATATGCACAAGGAGTCCGAAGCATTTGGGACATCCGGGACGAAAGACGCGAAGGGCGCGAAAGAGCTGGCAGGGCCAAGAGCCAATCAGATCATGACACGTGTCTCAAGGAGAAAAGGTCAAAAAAGTCAAAGGGTGAGTTTTCGAGCACCGATCCGAACCAATGGGATAGTGCCATGTGTCCTAGCTAGGGCCCACAAAGAAATTTCAAAGGAAAGCCTTGGGTCCGAAATCCTTGTAGTGTTTATTATGGACTAGAAGGGGACTGTAGGTTGGTGTATGGGATTGTAGTCGTGTTTACGTATTCTGTTGCATGACTATCCTGCCTTGAGCTTGACTGAACTTTGAGCCGTCGACTGCTCCTCGACAGGCGATGTGGGGAATATCTTCTTGTTTGTTGTTTCATGCGGAAGGTCATGTGGAGTCTTTTTGGTAGATAGTCATCACTGTTGGTGTGATAGCTACTGTACATAAGTTTTGTTATATTTGATGTTAACAAAACAGTGATTCTTCTTGTGGCTCGTCTGACTTATTCATATGCATGTAAGGTGAATGTTTTCCATTTAAGGAGATGGTACAGTCATGAACTTGATGAAGGGAAATATGAATGACTTGTTTTCTTTCTCTTCTGTTATGAAAATATATATTGATATTTTTATCTAACCGTTGGAACTGTTTTGATCCTATTTATGGAATCATGATTTGTAATGATATTCCTTTTATTGTTGAATGAAATGATCTTTCTGAAGTTTGTTGTTTTTGGAATTCAGATGGATAAATGATTTGGATACTTTCGTTCTTCTTGATTTCTAATATTGTGATGAAATATTTGGGAAGTATTTAGGACTATTCTGTAATGATAATAGAGTTACGCGTTTGTAGTCATTTTTGTATTAAATCAGCATAGTCTGAAATATGTATACTTGTTTGGTGAATTGATCTCATTTAAACAGGTTGTTTAATGAAAAAAGTTGGTGGATTGCAATTGTTTTAAGAGTTAGTGCTTATCATGCTCAGTTCATCGAACTGGCCCATGTTGACTATTTTTGCAAATGGTTGCCGTAAGTGGTAAAAGCATGCAGATTTGATAGGATGATCAGATTGTTTAGATTTGATTTTAAGTAGAATTTCAGTTTGATTTTCTTTAAATGTACTATAAGAGGAAAAATGTTCTTCTTCCGTTGAGTATTGTATCAAGTATGCTGAATGCATAAAATGTATTTGATTAATTATGAAAGGAATAGAAATAAGTATTTGCTACTTATGTGTTGTATTCTTATTTTGATAAGTTGACCTTCTTCGGTTTATATACCGGAGGGGCATTGTTATCATTATATAATTTGGAGACTTTTGTGATTATCAATGTAAGCTTTGCAAGAATAAAAGACTGAATTCTTATAATTGTTTAGCAGTTCCAGTATGTTCTATCAGAAGCTAAATTGAAATTTAGGTAACTGTCTTTTTGGAAGATAGGGTTAAAATATACCTAAGCAGAACGCTAAACAAGCTGAATTAAATTATTAATCCCTAGTCCTGATTATGACAGGACAACATTTAATTGGATTCTTAATCATTATATCTTATACTAGTAAGTACGATATAAATTCAGTTATGAGAACTGATATAAACCTAAATGGGGTTCAGATGGCAATCTCATGTGAAGTTTATGAGCTATTGTCCCATTTCGTTGAATTAGAATTATGTATATTCTATGAACTCCTTGAAGAGACCATAGTCTTAATAACTCCTCTGTGTAATGGGTTTTATTGTGAAAGGTCATTCTATGAAGAAGAATCCAGGGATCGGGAAAGGCTAACCTTAGGGGAACGTCTTTTAATATAATTTAACTCTATGTGCGTAACGCTTATTAATACGTAGATTTTTTCGAGGTGGATTTAAAGGTTGACGGCATAAGACAACTGCAGGGTTGTACCTTCGAGAAGATTATGATCTTCTCGAAGATACCACAATGCAGGTGACTTATGATGACACCCTTTGCATTGATCGTTAAGATTTACACCTTTAACTTGTACAAGTTACTTTGGGACCGATTAGGTATGGGGTCACATTATATGGCTGCCTAGGAGACTCGGGGTATCTTGACACACTGGTTTAATTAGGATTGACCCAGTATGTCATCTTATCCCTAGTCCTCGAGTGCATCCATATAACGTTGTCACCTTACTAATCCGTTCCCGAGTGATTAACTTGGGATAATAGGGACTGACAGAAGTCGGTATAAGACATTCTACATAACATAAGAATGGGGTGAAGGACGTATTCCAGATTGACGAGTATGTCGTTAAGGAATACGAGACATAAGTAGTATGTTTCAAATCTTTGGCCAAAGTATCGCAAGCTGCTGATTGCGTTGTCCTGAGTCACCTGGTCTAAGGGATGAGATGCCGATGAATAATGGTAACAGTTATTCATTTAGGTTCCTTGGACAGAGCATTCTGAATCCCAGAATAGGGAAGAGAACCACAAGAGTGATGTGTTAAATAAAAGTGCCAACTCTTATTACTCATGAATAGATCAGTAGATTACCGAGTCATGGAATGAATAGATCAGAGGTACTCTGAGTCATTACAGTTGCATGTGGTTATCTATTATATGAATGGTTATTTGATTTGTGAGTTCTAAATTATGTATTTAGAACCAGGAAGCATTTATCAAAAAAGAAAAAAATTGACTTGTTCTATTGTCTAAAATGAGGATGTTACATCTTGGTATCAGAGCTGAAGGTTGCAGCTCTTGGACCTATTGTGTCCATAATCTGATGAAAACCTGAATTTTCTTGTAACAGAAAATGGTTAGAACAAGGGGGAACGTTGCGAATAATGCTCCACCTAAAGGAGGAGCAACAACAACCCAGAAACTTGATGAGATACTTGCTGCCCTGTTGGACACAAGAGATCGTTTAGCTGTACTTGAACAGCAGGCGATGGGGAATGAGGAGGATGAAGAAGCTGGAAATGACAATCAGCCACCTCCTGAGGACAACCCCAATATGGGTGTTGATGTTAATGTTGTAAATGCACCTGTCCAAACAGAAAACAAAAAGGCCAGGTTGGCAGCAGAACTCACTAATGATATAAAAAGGATAAGCCCACCTAAGTATGATGGCACCACATTAGGAGATGGAGCTGAGAACTGGCTCAGCGAAATGGAGAAGTACTTTGCAATTAGGAACTTCTCAGAGGAAACCAAAGCTATTTGGGGAGCCTATCAGCTTTCCCATGAAGCATCTTCGTGGTGGGATAGCCGTAAAGCTGAACTAAATATTGATGAGACCAATATTACTTGGGATCAATTTAAAGGCTATTTTAGGCAACGTTGACTGCCAAAACTTTTCTATGATTAGAAAATGACGTAATTTCATAACTTAGCTCAAGGGAAGCTAACGGTAACTGAATTCTGGGAGTGGTTTACAAAACTCCTCAAGTATGTACCACAGTATCAAATTGACGAGAAGTTCAGAATACGGAAATTCATCATGGGATTGAATCCCGTGATAGGGGGAGAGGTCGATGTTCACAGTCCAACCACTATGGAAGGAGTTGTTGAAAAGGCCATAAGGCAAGAACAGAAATTAAAGGCTATTTCTGCTCATAAAGAGGAAGTGCGGAAGAAGACTGCAAATCCTTCTTCAACCTCTCTTGCACCCAGAAAAGGGCCATGGAAAAAGTTTGGAAACAAGAGTAAGTTTCCAGGAGATAACAATAAGAAAGCAGCAGTAAATAAGCCTGCTGGAAATGTAAGGGATAATTTTGCTAAAAATTATAACAATGGGTAGAAGCCCTATGGAGGACAACGTGACAATTACAAGGCTGGTGGCAATTCTGAGCCTAAAAAGGGACCTGTAGGAGGCTGCTACAATTGTGGCAAAGACCACTACGCAAATCAATGCCCTTTGAAGAAGGATGATCGTAATCAGCAGCATAAGATATATGCTGCAGTAGTAGACAAGCAAGCTGAAAAGCAAGTAACACCTATAGAAGTTCCGGGTAAGTTATTTGGCATACCTGTCACTATTCTTTTTGATACAGGAGCTACTGAATGTTTTATTTCTAATAAACTTGCTTCTAAACTTAAAAGAAAAGCTGGGAAAATGGATAAATCTTAGACTGTACAGTATGGTAATAACTCTGTTCATACAGTGAGTATGTGTCTTTTTGGGGCAGTCCTTGACTTACCTAACTTTTCCACGGAAGTTGACCTCTATGTTACACCTTTAGGATCGTATGACATTGTCATCGGTGTCAATTGGTTAGCTGACCATAAAGCAAAGGTAGATTGCTATGAAAATAACATAAAATGTTTGGATGATCAGCTGGAAACATCAAAGATTCAAGGTGTGAAACGGGAAATTTCAGTTAGAAAACTATCAGCTATGCAGCTTAAAAAGGCTAAGAATAAAGGATGTACCCTTTATGCAGTAAAGATATCTGAATCTTCAGAAGAAGATGGTGATTACATGAAGTAATTTCCTCTGTTACAAAGTTTCAGGGATGTTTTTCCTGAAGAATTACCAGGGTTACCACCCAAGAGAGAATTTGACTTCACCATCGAAATCAAACCGGGAACTGAACCTATTTCCAAATCACCTTATAGGATGACTACTACAGAGTTAGTCGAGCTTAAGGCACAGTTGCAAGAACTTTTGACAAAAGGTTTGATTAGACCAAGTGTTTCACCTTGGGGTGCGCCTGTGATATTTGTGAAAAAGAAGGATGGAACACTTAGGCTGTGTATTGATTATCGGATGTTGAACAAAGCAACAATCAAGAACCGATATCCACTTCCAAGGATCGACGATCTATTTGATCAGATGCGTGGAGAAGCGGTTTATTCTAAGATAGACCTTCGATCTGGTTATCATCAGTTAAGGATTAAAGAAGAAGACATTCATAAAACAACTTTCCGAACAAGGTACGGACATTATGAATTCACGGTTCTACCCTTTGGATTAACTAATGCACCCGCAGCCTTTATGAACTTAATGAATAATATTTTTCAAGAATATCTGGACAAGTTTGTACTTGTATTCTTGGACGATATTCTCATTTATTCTAAAAGTGTTGAGGAGCACAATGAGCATTTGAAGATAGTTTTGGGTATTTTGAGAAAAAGAAATTTGTATGGTAAGTTATCCAAATGTTCTTTCTTTGATTCAAAAGTTCACTATTTGGGTCATGTCATAAGTAAAGAAGGAATTGCTGTAGATCCTTCAAAAATAGTGGCAATAACTGAGTGGCCTGCGCCAAAGAATGTGCATGGAGTAAGAAGCTTCATGGGTCTTGCTGGTTACTATAGAAAATTTGTAAAGGATTTTTATAAGGTAGCTGCACCAATAACTTCATTGCAAAAGAAGGATAAGAAATTCATATGGAACGACAAGTGCGAAGCGGCTTTCAAAAGTCTGAAAGACCAGTTGACTTCTGCACCTATTTTAGTTGTACCAGACCCTAATGGGAATTTTACTGTTGTAACGGATGCTTCCAGGGAATGCCTTGGAGGTGTTTTGCTACAAAATGATCAAGTCATTGCATATGAAAGTAGAAAACTCAAGTTACATGAGCTGAACTATGCCCCTCATGATTTGGAGCTTGCTGCCATTGTTCATGCACTTCAAGTCTGGAGACACTACTTACTTGGGAAACCTTTTGAGTTGAAAACTGATCACTTATGGCTGAAATATATTTTCACTCAGCCTAATCTTAATGCCAGACAGAGAAGGTGGTTAGAATTTTTATCACAATATGATTTTGATATTAGCTATATCAAAGGGAAGGAGAATAGAGTAGCTAATGCTCTAAGTCGTAGGAGGCACATTTCTGCTCTTATAACATTAAGAACTCAGTTCAAGGAGGAGGTAAAGAGTGCCTCAGAATCTGATAATTACTTTCTGCAAGTAAAAGCAGCGCTTGCTATAGAACCTAATGATGAAAGGTATAAAGGTTTTCATTTTGATAATGAAGGAATCTTGCGTTATGAAAATAGGGTATATGTACCTATGTTGAACGACTTGAGGAAGAAGTTGTTAGTGGAGTTTCATAATTCACCTTTCTCTGGACACCCGGGTATCACAAAGATGCTTGCTGATATGAAACAACAATACTTTTGGAAAGGTATGAAAAAGGATGTCATAAATTTTGTGACCCATTTTTTGGAGTATCAGTGGGTTAAGGCAGAACATATGCACCCTGCTGAACTGTTATATCCTCATAGCATACCGCAGTACAAATGGCAAGTAATAACCATGGATTTTGTACAAGGATTACCCATGTCCAAGAATAAACATGATGTTATCCTGGTAGTTGTATATAAACTGACTAAGGTAGCTCATTTCATCGCTGGAAATATAAAGGATGATTCACCAGTGCTAGCCAAAAGATTCGTACATGAAATTTTCAGATTGCATGGTGTACCAGAATTGATTATATCTGACAGGGATCCAAGAATGACGTCAAGGTTTTGGCAAACACTTAATACAGCTCTTGGAACAAAACTAAACTTCAGTTCCGCATATCATCCGGAAACGGATGGACAAACTGAAAGGGTAAATCAAGTGTTGGAGGACATGTTGCGAATGTATTGCATGGATCAAAAATATAAATGGGAAGAGTATCTTCCATTATTTGAGTTCGCATACAACAACACTTATCACTCATCTCTTAAAATGGCACCATTTGAAGCACTTTATGGAAGAAAGTGCAGAACTCCTGTTAGCTGGGATAGTGTTGAGGATAGAGTGGTAATTGGACCAGAGATTCTCACAGAAATTGAACAGCAAGTTAAGCTGATTCGTGAAAGATTAAAGGAAGCAGCGGATAGGCAGAAGAACTATGCTGACCTTAAGCGGGTTGATAGAAGGTTTGAGCTTGGTGAGAATGTTTTTCTACGTGTTAAATCCAGAAAGAGTTCTATAACTTTTGGAAAGGCTACCAAGTTGTCACCTCGATTCGTGGGACCTTTCGAAATTGTCGAAATAATCAATCATGTAGCTTATCGTTTAGCATTACCACCTGCTTTATCTCGCATGCATGATGTTTTCCATATTTCTTTGCTTAAGAAGTACGTTTTAGATCTGTCACATGTTTTAAATTGGAATTCCTTGCAGGTCCAAGACCCAGGAATAATCGTGGTTAAACCCACATGAGTGCTGGAAACTCGCCAATTGCATTTAAGAAATTGTGAAATACAGCAATGTAAGGTCCAGTGGGACCAGTTTAACGAAGAAAGTGCAACTTGGGAAAATCTGGAAGAGATGAAAATTGCTTTTCCCTCTCTTTTTCAATAGAATGAAATCTGTTGACAAAACATTCTTTTATGAACTTATTTTTTTAAGTATTTATGAAGGCCAGATGAAGGCAAACATTATTCAGGTTGAATAAAATGTGTTGTGACATTGATTTCTGGAACTATTCAAGTTGGAAAATAATCGCATTGACTTGTGAACTAATAAATTGGTTGACCTGAAGGTTAATTGAATATGTAATCATCGGGACGATGAATCTTTAACAACAAATTGCCTAACCACAACCAAATTGCCTGAATTCACCTCTCCCTGGTCCTAAGGGAGAACTACATCGGTCTGAGGCCCCTCCTTGCTTTGTGCAATGGGCTATGTAGGCAGCACTTAGGAGACATGGGGTCTCCCAAGGTTAGCTCGACCATCCCCTACCATAACCTATCATGTGTTGTGTTTTCTTTAAAAAATAAATATTTTTGCGTATTTTTATTGATAACACTCACCTTGATCCTTTATCAATCCAAATTCAAAACACAAAATATTCTTATAATTATCAAAACTCAAATCAACATACATATTCCATTTTATTTAGATGTTAAACAAATACATCTTCTCTATCATGATGCGCGCAGGTGGAATCCTTATTTATTCTTCTACCCCTATGTATGAAACTCACTTAGACCCCCGCGCCTCATTCCCGAACCAGGTAGTGATGGTGATCATCGACACCTCACCTGGCCTCTCCATACTCAAAGGTACCACTACTATTGGTTCCTCCCACTGATCCACCAATCTCTCCTGTAACATACGAATCTTCCCTCTCGCGTGGAGGACTCTTGCCTCTAGTCTCTCCACTCGAGACTGCGAAGCCTCTAACAATCCGTGGTCTTGTTCACCTGTGTTTGAAGCTGGTGAACTAAACCCTGCAGGTGGTCTCTCTCCATGGTAATCACAGCTATGTCAGGATGATCGGCCCTCTCGTGTGTACTTTGAAGCTCTGCTGCCCACCATAAACTATAAGAATTCTGTCACTCCTGCATCCATTACCCTGCGATCGGCTGCTATCTCTTCTGGTCCTTCTGGAAGAGTTGGTCATGGAGGTGAGAATGGTGCCTTGGTGTCGATCCTTCTGTATGGTCTATGATCCATGGGTATATCCTGAACAAATCCAAATTGTATTCACACGTGATCTAGAGGAATCCTCTCGTACTCTCCTGGCCTGTGTCCTGCGATCCACCTCACTCACTCTACACCCCTCAAATCCTTGGCTATGTTCACCGTCACCATGTAGTTCCCGTAAGGCCTCCAACGGATATCCGTAATCATCATCATCTCTACAACTTCTACCTATAATACTCGGGTTATCTGTCACAATCTCGGCTCTTGCCTCTTGCTCTGTCTGACCCCATCGCCTGAATCCCAACCTCTGCACTCCTGTCTCTCCTCCTGGATTGGTCGGCCTATTGGTCACACACACACAATGTGCTCATAGGCCCAACAATGTAATAAGTATGCACAATCCAGTGTAGTCCTGTGATTTCACCTGCATGCCCATAAACCCCTATATAGCTCTGCCAGATATGCGGGTGCCCATGTGAAAGTAACGCTACCTTCTATCATCTCACGAATAATACACATCAATGATTTTGGAAATCTTCCCCCGTCCACTCTAGGTAATGCATAATACCCCACCGCTATCATTAATACCATGGCCAACCTTGTTGCCTCAGGGTGTGCCGCAAACATTATACCATAAGTAAATGTCATGCCTCGCTGTGTCAAATCTCATGCGGCTGGACCAAATACTGCCGTTATATCACTGCCCCGCGCCATGTTGGGCCCTTGCCTGATACACTGGTCTTCCTGTAATTGGAAGTCTCAAAATTTCGAAACACATCTTCTAACGTCACTCATCATTTCCCCTATTGGCAGATGGAAGGTATTCTTTTCTGGATTCCATCTCTCAATCAGCACCTGCAACATAGCATGATTGCGTGTGATTCGTGAATAATAGTGGATTCCACTTAACCCCACATGGTTTATTAATGCCACACTGCTGGTGTTACATCCGCTCGGACCCGTGACAACAACGCTGGTACCCTATCATTCATCATCAACCTTGCCTCTGCCTGCACACACAAATCAAACCAACGAACAACAAGCAGCAAATGAATCCCCAAGTGTTTTTTTTATCAGAATCTGTAACTTTACACAGTAACCGATATCGGTTACCTAACGATACTGGTTAGGCCTCCTAACCTGATATCGGTCACTGTTCATAATATCCATCCTGCTCAAAAACACCACCTATGATACCTTATTCGCTAGTTTACCCCTCTCTATACCTACAAACATATCTAAAACACCTGATTACCTACCCTATAACACTCATCCCATCCCAAACCCTTGCCTATCACCTTTACTCACTTATCTTACCACATCCTATTTATAAGCATGCAAAATCTTATTCCAACCAAAAACTTATACCTCTTGGGATGCAGCACAGCTTGAGGTGGAACCTGTCTTCTCTCTCCTCTCTGCCCACTGGACGCTTCTCCTTGTTCAGCCATGTTTCACCAGACTCTTCACTATAACTTGCCTTTACACCTTCTTAATCCAAGCCCACGATCACTTTACCTATCTCTTTCCTCCTTATCACTCAATTCTCCCATGCAACTACCCTGTATGGACGACAACAGCCTCGCATCCTCGTATTTAACATGTTGCATGACTCTAAAAATAAGAATTTAAATTACCTCCCAAGCTTTTCTATTTTTAGAAAAGCTCAGTTTAACATAACCGATGTCGGTTACCTAACCGGTATCGGTCACATAGTGACCGACATCGGTTATCTAACCGATATCGGTCAACTGTCTCCTTTTGCTTATACCTAGGCCTTTTTCTTTATTTTTTTTTTGCCAAATTTTTGGCGCGCCCGCCTCTTTTTCCCTACATAACGAACATCATTATCATATCCATCATCATAATACCATCAACATTTCAACACATATGCATATAATCCAAACATCATCAACGTCATCTATATACCTCAAACTTCCAAAACCATCAACAAAACAATGAAACATTATAATATATGGTATCAAATCAACAATTATACACACCATGTGGATCAAACTCATCATCTATATATATATCCTCAAATCAATGTCAAAATATACAAATTTCCCTGCATGGGGCCTCTATAATCAAAAATAAAAATACAAAGTCGGCACGCAGGCTGCTGTCTCTGTCAAAATCTCGACTCTGGCTCGCAGGCTGAGTCTCTCACTATCAAAAATATACTCGGCTCGCAGGCCGGTATATCAACTATACAAAATGAATACTAAATCTTGGTATATAAAAAAAAATGAATACATAAATCCTATGTGGGCACGCAGGCCTCTATATGCACACTCGGTCACAGACCGGTGTCTCTATGAAAAAAATCAACTATCCAAAAACATCTCCGCTCCTGGGGTGACTCAACTCTCTCTCCCCCTCCCTCAGCTCGTCCCTCAGCTGGCCCCTGGTCTCAGATCTCACCTCCTACCTATCACTGACCCACCAGCTATGGCTGCGGCCCCCTGTGACCTGTGACTCTGGAAGTCTCGGCTCTGTGAGCCACATATGGCTGATAATCGGCATCGGTACCTGGTACCATCTAGTACGTCCTGATAATAAGTGGGCCTGCTCTTCGCCTCCATGTATCTGACCCCCTGCCACCATGGTGGTGGGGCTGGCTCCCATCGGCTCCTAATAGAAGTGGGCCCTGCCTGCCTGAACACCCTGACCCTTGCCTGAACCCTAGCCTGTACCTGTGGTGGCGTGGAGCTGCCATCGGAGCCTGAACAGGGACCTGAGCCTGTGCCCTGTACCAGGACCTGTGCCTGTGCCTGTGTACCTGTGCCTGGCCAACTACCCCTGTAACACTTCGATCATGTGCCTGTAGTGCAAAGCTGCTACCCTCTGTAATAACTACACCTGACCCAAGAGACGGTCCCTCTCCGCTGTAACAGCCGCCAAATCTGGCTGTGCTAGCTGTGCTCTCATGGCTGCCCTCTGCCCTTCCCACCAAACCAAAAATGAACCTGTAACCCCGGCATCGTCCACTTGTCATTATCTACCAGTCTCTCTCTACTACCCAGACTGGGTCCAATGGCTGTGGTACAGGTAGTGGTGCTACTCTACATCCTCCCTTCTGATACCCCCCTGTGGGAAGGGAGGTGGCTCATCCTGCTGTAATCCCTAGCTCCACAGGGTCGTACCCTCTCTAGAGGCTCTTTTGCATCCTCTCTCTCGTACTCCCCCGGGTCTCCGTCTAGATATCCAGAAGATATACTGGATCCACACAGCTGTGCTTGGGCTCCTCCCGGGGCTGATGGCCTCTGTATGGCCTCCATATATATCTAAGGCAGGTAGTCAGGCCCTCTAGCATGTCTGTAATAAGTGACATCCGTCCCTGCGATAACTACTCGTGGCTGGCCCGTGGTGACCCCCAACCAACCACCTCTGAAACCCATATCTATAAACTCCCTGTAGCCCTGGCTGCTGGGGCAACCCTACTGGTCATAAACACATGATATGCCTCATAGCCCCCGGTGAAGTGTAACAAGAATGTCGAACATATACCGAATCGCCTCATACGGCGAAATAGCCCCCCTAGAGCTCTCTGTATAGCTGCAACACCAGATACACTAGTGCCCATGGGCTAGCAGGTGGGCTCCTCCCACCATCTCATGTCATGTAACACTCCCCATCAGATCCCTATGGGCCAAGAATTGGCCTCCCTCTGAAGTCAGGGGGGTATCCAGGAAGCCTGAAGGTGACTAATGTCGATACCATCATCATCAGCACATAGCCAGCTGGTGTCTCTTATCGATGCGCACGATACACATATCACCATAGCAGATGCTCGCACATGATACAATAATCAATGGGGCTACATCCCTGAATACCTGTAGGATGCTATATCCATCTGTGTCTCAGCATCCACCTGGAACACCTCCTCACCGATGATCGACAGTCTTAGGATGCGATACATCCATCCTCTAAGGTGACTGTCATCTCTCCAGTAGGGAGATGAAAGGCATTGGTTGCCAGATCCCATCTCTCGATGAGGGAAACCATCAGGTTGTGGTCCCTATCCATAGCCTATACCTCTAGACTCCACTGAGTCCAACCTATCTGCCAGCATAACTGCCCAAAACCGGTCACATGGGCTTGAATCCCTCCGTAGAGATGACATCCTATCCCTCTCGCATCGTCAGCTCTACTGGCTGGTGTCCTGCAAAAAACAACCCACTCCATCAGATCCTACCCCTTAACACAAACAAACTACCTAACCCTCTATACTCACTCACCCACCACATCCCAACAGTGACTCTATCAACCCACACCCACTCTATAGCTTACCAAACTATACATCCTTGGAACCCTGGCTCTATACTCTCAAAGATGGTCTCTTTAAATGCCTAACACACTGGTCCAATCAAACCATGCAACAACCCATCTCAAGATTTTCAAACACAATAAAACCATACAGCACCTTAAGCATCTGGGGGAAACCCCCAATACAATACTGCCCACGAATCACCGAACCGCCCACCCACCATCCTCATCCACCCCTCCAAGCATCCATGTCCCCCATGGGACACCCCCCTCCAACGAAACCATTTAAGGGAGGATACCCATCCTCATACCCCCAACCCACTGTCCCTGGCCCCCAAATACCAATGATGCCATCCACCCCCCTTACCATGATCTTCTCGAAGATACCACAATGCAGGTGACTTATGACGACACCCTTTGCATTGATCGTTAAGATTTACACCTTTAACTCATAGAAGTTACTTTGGGACCGTTTAGGTATGGGGTCACATTATATGGCTTCCTAGGAGACTCGAGGTATCTTGACACACTGGTTTAATTAGGATTGACCCAGTATGTCATCTTATCCCTAGTCCTCGAGTGCATCCATATAACGTTGTCACCTTACTAATCCGTTCCCGAGTGATTAACTTGGGATAATAGGTACTGACAGAAGTCGGTATAAGACATTCTACATAACATAAGAATGGGGTGAAGGACGTATTCCAGATTGACGAGTATGTCGTTAAGGAATACGAGACATAAGAAGTATGTTTCAAATATTTGGCCAAAGTATCGCAAGCTGCTGATTGTGTTTTCCTATGTCACCTAGTCTAAGGGACGTGATGCCGATGAATGATGGTAACAATTATTCAGATAGGTTCCTTGGACAGAGCATTCTGAAATCCCAGATTAGGGAAGAGAACCACAAAGAGTGAAGTGTTCAAATGAAAACACCAACTCTATTATACACATGAATAGATTGGTAGTTCACCGAGTCATGGAATAAATAGATCAGTGGTACACCGAGTCATTACAACTGCATATGGTTATCTATTATAAGAATGATTGCTATGGTTTGCGAGTTCTAAATTATGTATTTAGAACTAGAAAGAACTTTTCAAAAAAAAAATCTTGTTCTAATGTTCTAAAATGAGGATGTTACAATGTGATTCCCTTCCAATCAGATTTTCAATATCTAACCAACCGTCATTTCACCCTCACCTTCCTGACACACTGTGCTTGGAAGGGTTTTGGTTTCGGTCTTTATGAGCAAGGATGACATATGGTTATTCCCATGACTACACACAAACAAAAAGATCGTAGTGGTCTTGGATTTTTTGAACCACCTACACTGAAGAAACCTCATGTCAATTGTATCCAGGATGACAATGAATTCACCCCTTTCGAACCATTATCGCCCATTTTACCATGTTCACCCACGGAGTCAATAGACCCAGAATCTATCCCTCCTAACTTTTTTTTTTTGAATGTTATCTTCCTAGGTCGTCTCACTTATCAATGTGATGGTGAAGACCCATCTTCTCTCCCCCTTTTGTATCCAGACATGATCGAAGAATACTTTCCTTCGATTAATGTTGTGGAGTGCTAGGATGATGACGCCATCCTCACCTACCTTGGTGCGAATGACTCTTATATTCAACGTGCCTTACCATCTGAAACCCAAACCATGTTGAATGAGTCGACTATAGAAATAAACATCCACAAAGAAGACGGTCCTCACATTCTAAAGATTGAACAATCTCTCGACACATAAAAACAAGCCGCCTTCACTACCTTTCTCCATGCCCACAATCAAGCTTTCGCTTGGTCCTACGCTGACATGCCAAGAATTGATCCTGAAATTGTTGTCCATAACATCACTCTGAAACCAGACTCTAAACTAGTTAAACAAAAGCTGAGAAAAATGCATCCACACATTTCCCTCTTGGTTAAAGAAGAGCTTCAACGACTCCTTTCTGTTTCTTTCATCTTACCTATTGACTACCCGCAATGGATTTCTAATGTTGTACCTATCACTAAAGTGACGGGGGGACCTCGGATATGTACGGTTTTCGAGATCTTAGCCTCACTTGCCCAAAGGACGACTTCGCCCTACCTAGTATTGATTAACTTGTCGATCTCACTCCGGGTTATGAGATGCTTTCTCTCATGAATGGTTTCTTGGGATACAATAAAATTTTAGTAGCCCCGACTGATCAACATACAAATACCTTCATTACCTCCTGGGGAACCTTCTGTTATCATGTCATGCCATTTGGCCTTAAGAATGTTGGTGCGACCTATCAGCAGGCTATGACTTACATTTTTCATGACATTATGCACACTATCCTTGAGGATTATGTCAATGATCTTCTTAGAAAATCCAAACATTGCAGTGAACATCTCGATGTTTTAACCATTATTTTCAATCACCTGTTACAATACTGTGTTTTTCTTTAACCAAAGAAATGTGTCTTTGGCATCCTTTTGGGAAAACTCCTTGGCTTTATCATCTCTTTACGTGGCATTGAGGTCGACCTAGCTAAAGTCAAGGCTATCTTAGAAATGCCCCCACCCACTAACCTAAAGTAATTGCGTAGTTTGCAAGGCAAACTCCAATCTATCCGGCATTTCATCTCACAACTCTCAGATCGATGTCAACCTTTCTATCATCTCCTTAAAAAGGACATTGTCTTTTAATGGAGCGAGGAGTGCCACCGAGCCTTTGAGGCTCTTAAAACTTATCTCTTACAACCACCCGTACTTATCCCACCTTAGGATGATCACCCTTTCTACCACCGACCATGTTGTAGGAGCCATGCTCGCACATCGTGACTCTGAACATTGAGAACAAGCAATTTATTACATAAGTTGTACTCTTGTGGATTACAAAACTAGGTATACACACGTCAAAAATTTGTGCCTAGCCCTATCATTCGTGGCCACCAAACTCCAACATTACCTCCTGAATCACAAAAATTTTGTCATCACCAACGCTGACCCATACATTATATGTACACCAAACCTCGTCTAAACCAACACATCACCCGATGGCTTATGCTCCTCGCTGACCTCGACCTTGAGTTCATACACCAGAAATCAGTCAAAGGACAAACTATCGCAGACCAACTTGTGGAAGCCCCTTTACCTAGGGAATAATTTACCAATTTTACTTTCCCTGATGAACTCCTCGCAACTCTTTCACTCAGTGATGCATATTATCCGATGACTCTCTTCTTTGATGGATCTAAATGCCAGCACGGCAGAGGGGTGGGTGTTGTTCTCATTCCTCTTGAAGGTGAACTTATGCCTCTTTCATTCAGGCTCGATTTCCCCTGCACTATCAATACAGTGGAATACGAGGCCCTTGTTTTGGGTCTCCACATTGCGTTACACTTAGGTGTGAAGTCTATTAACATTTTCGGTGACTCTCAATTGGTAGTAAATCAAGTTACTGGCATCTACCAATGTAAAAATGAGGAACTTCAAAAGTACAAATGTTATATAGATTCACTTTTGACCTTATTTATCCATTATACTATCCAAACCGTTCCACGCTCAACTAATAAATTTGCGGATACTATGGCTTGCTTGGCCTCACAAATTCCTACATCACCAACTGACTCTGACATATTTGTCTTGGTACAACTCTTTGCCCCATCTTACTTAGTCCCAAATGTTTGTATGGTAAATAATGCATCTGCTGACTCGCAGGATACCTGGTATCACCAATTTTGTGACTACCTTATAACCTCTGTTCTCCCACCTGATCTTAGTAGTAATGGAAAACGTGCTTTTCTTAAAGGTGTTTCTCGTTATGTCGTCATGGGGGGACTCCTCTATAAATGTGGCTTCTATGGTATCCTCCTTCAATGTCTAACCAGTGCTGAAGTCACTCATACCATCCAACAAGTCCATGATGGAATTTATGGTGGGCACTTTAGTGGCTTTGTCATGGCCAAGCGGATCCTTCACCTAGGATATTATTGTCCTACTCTTAATAAAGACTACTACAAATATGTTAAGTGTTGTGTTATGTGTCAATAGCATGCCAACCTTCAACATACTCCCAGCCATCCGCTACAGGTCGCACGAGATCTTTGGCCTTTCTCAAAATGGGGTTTGGACCTTATTGGTGAGATTCATCCACCTTCTTCGCAACGTCACCATTGGATCATCACAGAAACTAAATATTACACTAAATGGGTGGAGGCCATTCTACTCGTTTTAACCAAAAAGGAGAAAATTGTTGAATTCATCAATCATCACATTATTTTCCGTTTCGGTGTTCCTCATCGCTTGATAACCGATAATGGAAAATCTTTCAAAAATAAGCTGTTACGAGCCCTTTGTGACAACTTTGGTATCAAACTTAGCTTCTCATCACCCTACTATCCACAAGAAAATGGTCAAGCTGAATCTTCTAACAAAACCTTAACCAACATTCTCATGAAAGTCGTTAACTATTCTGGTCAAAATTGGCATGATCACATCCCCTTTGCCCTTTTGGCTTATCGTACCAGCATTCATACTTCCACTAATGCCACACCATTCTCTCTGGTGTATGGTACCGAGGCTATATTTCCTCTCGAAATACAAATCCCTTCCCTCAAAATATCTCTCCAGGATATTCTCACCAATGATGACTTCCGCCAAGAGCGGTTAGCCCAATTGGAGCTTCTTGACGAGCGCCATCTTACCACTCTTGACCACCTTCAAATTTATCAAAAGCACATCAAGCATGCTTATGATAAGTGAATTCATGAGCGTACCTTTAAAATTGGTGATCTTGTCCTCAAAGAGAATCAACATGTAACCAAACTAGAAAAGAGCAAATGTGGAAAATTTGCTCCTAATTAGATTGGTCCTTACATTATCACTCACACTTATGGATCAGGTACTTATCAGTTAGCTTCACTTAATGGTAAACCTGAGCCTAAACCCCTTAATGCCTTACATCTCCGACCATTCTACTATTGAATTTAGTATTACATCACTCCTTATCCACCTTGCGCTCGTCCCTTGAGCTCATTTACCACTTCATACACCTTTTTTTCGTGCATCTCAAAGTAAAATCAAACCCACATGGTTTGATCATCACCTCCTCTTAAAGAGTCCTTCTCCTTTTTAGTCTGGTCCATGAATTAAAAGTATCAAAATAACAAGTTCTCAATTATAAAATTCTGGGATATTCTTGAGTCAAACTTCCTGTAAAACTAGATGCTTCATGCCAAATAGACATCTAGACCTCCAAGCTATAAACTAGACTGCTCCCTCGAAGGACAGCTATGTGCAACACCACGTCTACTACTATAAGTAGACTTCTCCCTCGAAGGATAGCTATACAAAGTCAGCCTCTATCAGAAGCTTCTCGCATTGATCAGCTTTATGAAGACCTCAAGAACAACAAAATGCATATCCCATATAGACTTCCCACATCGATCAGTCTATATCCAGAAAAATCAAAGTAGTATTCAAAAGTACTTTTGAGTCATGGACTTGTCTATTTTGGTTTGGTTATCTTCCATCAAAATAATCACCTTATAACAAGTTCTTTGCGCCCCAGCTATACCATCTACCTCTCCTCACCATTCTTCACAATAACAAAACTCAAGGGACATGCATATATCTGATATATTGTGATTATACAACTCTTTTCACCTATCGACTTCTCACCTATTCAAGGTACCTAGGGATTCAAGCTCATCCTATGATGATACATGGTTTGTTTATCTCTTTCCAACTATGGGACACTTTTTCCTCTTTTACCCGAATCTAGGATTGTGTGTTGGCCTTAATTAGGACATGGTTTTCTATGCTTGGGTAGGTTAACCCTCACTTTACCTATACCCACACCAACACCAACAACATTGCTCTACCAACATCAAACTTTTCCCAACCAACAAATTACCTGTACCACATTGCCTAAATTCACCTTTCCCTAGTCCTCAAAGAGAACTACATCAGTCTGAGGCCCCTCCTTGCTTTGTGCAATGGGCTATGTAGGCAAAACTTAAGAGACATGGGGTCTCTCAAGGTTAGCTTGACCATCCCCTACCATAAACTATCATTTGTGGTGTTTTCTTTAAAAATATAAATATTTTCACGTATTTTTATTGATAACACTCACCTTGATCCTTTATCAATCCAAACATTCAAAACACAAATATTCTTATAATTATCACAAACTCAATTCAACATACATAATCCATTTTATTTAGATGTTAAACAAATACATCTTCTCTATCATGGAATCCTTATTTATTCTTCTACCCCTATGTATGAAACTCACTTAGACCCCTGCGCCTTGTCCCAAACCAGGTAGTGATGGTGATCATCGACACCGCTCACCTGGCCTCTCCATACTCAAAGGTACCACTACTATTGGTTCCTCCCACTGATCCACCAATCTCTCCTATAACATACGAATCTTCCCTCTCACGTGGAGGACTCTTGCCTCTAGTCTCTCCACTCAAGACTGTGAAGCCTCTAACAATCCCGTGGTCTCGTTCACCTATGTGTTAAGATGGTGAACTAAACCCTACAGGTGGTCTCTCTCCATGGTAATCATAGCTATGTCGGGACGATCGGCCCTCTCGTGTGTACTTCGCAGCTCTACTGCCCACCATAATCTATAATACTATGTCACTCCTACATCCATTACCTAGCGATCAGCTGCTATCTCTTTTGTTCCTTCTGGAAGAGTTACCTGTGGAGGTGAGAATGGTGCCTCGGTGTCGATCCTTCTGTATGATCTATGCTCCATGGGTATATCCTGAACAAATCCAAATTGTCATCACACATGATCTAGAGGAATCCTCTCGTACTCTCCTACCCTATGTCCTGCGATCCACCTCACTCGCTCTACACCCCTCAAATCCTCGGCTATGTTCACCATCACCATGTAGTTCCCATAAGGTCTCCAATGGATATATATAATCATCATCGTCTCAAATTTCTACCTATAATACTCGATGTTATCTGTCACGGTCTCAGCTCTTACCTCTTGCTCTATCTGGATCCATCGCCTAAATCCCAACCTCTACACTCATATCTCTCCTTCCTGGATTGGTCGGCCTATTGGTCGCCCACACACAATGTTCTCATAAGCCCAACAATGTAATAAGTATGCACAATCCAATGTAGTCCTGTGATTTCACCTGCATGCCCATAAACCCTTGTATAGCTCCGCCAGATATGTGGGTTCCCATGCAAAAGTAACGCTACCTTCTATCATCTCACGAATAATACACATCAATGATTTTGGAAATCTTCCCTCGTCTGCTCTAGGTAATGCATAATACCCCACCACTATCATTAATACCATGGTCAACCTTGTTGCCTCAGGGTGTGCCACAAACATTATACCATAAGTAAATGTCACGCCTCGCTGTGTCAAATCTCATGTGGCTGGACCAAATACTACCGTTATCTCTGCCCGCGCCACGTTGGGCCCTGCCTGATACACTGATCTTATTATAATTAGAAGTCTCAAAATTCGAAACACATCTTCTAACGTCACTATCATTTCCCCTGTTGGCAGATGGAAGGTATTCTTTTATGGATTCCATCTCTTAATCAGCACCTGCAACATAGCATGATTGTGTGTGATTCATGAATAATAGTGGATTATGCTTAACCCCACACGGTTTATTAATGCCCACTCTGCTGGTGTTACATCCGCTCGGACCCGTGACAACAGCGCTATTACCCTATCATTCATCATCAATCTTACCTCTACCTGCACACATCAAACCAACAAACAACAAGCGAAAAATGAATCCCCAAGTGTTTTTTATCAGAATCTACAACTTTACACAACCAATATTGGTTACCTAACCGATACCGGTTAGGCCTAAACTGATATCGGTCACTGTTCATAATATCCATCCTGCTAAAAAACACCACCTATGATACCTTATTCACTGGTTTACACCTCTCTGTACCTACAAACATATCTAAAACACCTAATTACCTACCCTATAACACTCATCCCATCCCAAACCCTTGCCTATCACCTTTTTACCCACTTATCTTACCACATCCTATTTATAAGCATGCAAAATCTTATTCTAACCAAAACTTATACCTCTTAGGATGTAGCAGCTTTAGGTGGAACCTATCTTCTCTCTCCTCTCTACCCACTGGACGCTTCTCCTTGTTCAGCCATGTTCACCAGACTCTTCACTATAACTTACCTTTACACCTTCTTAATTCAAGCCCACGATCACTTTACCTGTCTCTTTCCTCCTTATCACTCAATTCTCCCATGCAACTACCCTGTATGAACGACAACAATTTGCATCCTCGTATTTAACATGTTGCATGACTCTAAAACAAAAATTTAAATTGCCTCCCAAGCTTTTCTATTTTTAGAAAAGCTCATTTTAACATAATCGATGTCGGTTACCTAACCAGTATCGGTCACATAGTGATTGACATCAGTTATCTAACCGATATTGGTCAAACTCTCCTTTTGCTTATACCTAGGCCTTTTCTTTGTTTTTTACAAAATTTTGGCGGCGCCCGCCTCTTTTCCCTGCATAACAACATCATTATCAATATCCATCATCATAATACCATCAACATTTCAACACATATGCATATAATCCAAACATCATCAACGTCATCTATATACCTCAACTTCCAAAATCATCAACAGAACAAATGAAACATTATAATATATGTATCAAATCAAACATTATACACACCATGTGGATCAAACTCATCATCTATATATATCCTCAAATCAATGTCAAAATATACAAATTACCCTGCATGGGGCCTCTATAATCCAAAAATACAAAGTCGGCACATAGGCCGCTGTCTCTGTCAAAATATCAACTTGGCTCGCAGGCCATTCTCTCATGTCAAAAATATACTCAGCTCGTAGGCCAGTATATACAACAAAAATGAATACATAAATCCTATGTAGGCACACAGGCCTCTATATGCACACTCGGTTTGTAGACCGGTGTCTCTATCAAAAAATCAACTATCCAAAAACATCTCCGCTCCTAGGATGACTCAACTCTCTCCCCCTCCCTCGACTCATCCCTCAGCTGGTCCCAGTCTCGGATCTCACCTCCTACCTATCACTGACCCACCAGCTATGGTTGTGGCCCCCTGTGACCTATGACTCCGGGAAGTCTTGGCTCTGTGAGCCATATATGGCTGATAATCGGCACCAGTACCATCTAGTATGTCTTGATAATAACGGGCCTCTGCTCTTGCCTCCATGTACTGGGCCTGTGCCACCATGGATGGTGGGGCTATTCCCCTAGCTCCTAATAGAAGTGGGCATTGTCCTGCATGTACACCCTGACCCTGAGCTTGTACCTGATGTGGCGGTGGAGCCCATCGGAGCCTGAACAGGGACCTGTGCCTGTGCCTAAACAGGGATCTATGCTTATGCCTATTCATGTGCCTGTACCTATGCCTGAGCCAACTACCCCTGTAACACTTTGATTTGTGCCTTTGCAGCAGCAAGATGCCCCTGTAATAACTGCACCTGACCCAAGAGACGGTCCCTCTTTGCTGTAACAGTTGCCAAATCTAGCTGTGATGGCTGTGCTCTCATGGCTGCCCTCTGCCCTACCCACCAAACCAAAAATAAACCTGTAACCTTGGCATCATCCACTATGTCATCTTCCGGTCTCTTTACTACCCAGACTGGGTCAAATGGCTATGGTACAGGTAGTAGTGCCTGTACATCCTCCCTTCGATACTATGGGAAGGGAGGTGGCTCATCCTGCTGTAATCCCAGCTATCATCATACCCTCTCTAGAGGGATCCTCTCGTACTTCCCGGGTCTCTGTCTAGATATCCAGAAGATATACTGGATCCAACACAACTATACTCAGGCTCCTCCATGGGGCTGATGGCCTCTATATGGCCTCCATATAATATCTAAGGTAGTCAGGCCCTCTAGCATATGTATGTAATAAGTGACATCCCGCCCTACGATAACTTCTCGTGGCTGACCCATGACCCCCAACCACCTCTAAAACCCATATCTATAAACTTCATATGGCCCTAGCTACTGGAGAAACCCTACTGGTTGTAAACACATGATATGCTCGTAGGCCCAGCAGTGTAACAAGAATGTCGAACATATACCGAATCGCCTCATATGGCGATAGCCCCAGAGCTCTCTATATAGCTGCACCAGATACACTGGTTCCCATGTATACCAGGTGTTCTCCTCCACCATCTCATGTAACACTCCCACCATAGCCCGTGGGAAGCGTCCTCCGTCTGAGTCAGGGAGGGTGAAGCAGGTGATATCAATCATCATCAACATGGCAAGCCGTGTCTCCTGTCGATGAGCGCGATACATATCATCGTAGCAGATGCTCGCACTATGATATGTAATCAATGGGGCTGCATCCCCGAATACCTATAGGATGCTATCCATTGTTGTCTCAGCATCCACCTAGAACACCTCCTCACCGATGATCGGAAGTCTTAGGATACGATACACATCCTCTAAGGTGACTGTCATCTCTCCAGTAGGGAGATGAAAGGCATTGGTTTTCGGATACCATCTCTTGATGAGGGAAACCATCAGGCTGTGGTCCCTATCCATAGCCCTATACCTTTGGACTCCGCCAAGTCCAACCTCCCACATAACTTCCGAATGCGCTATGGTCACATGTGGCCATCATTCGCTCCAGTAGAGGTGCAGCATCCAATCTTGCATCGTCAGCTGCTGGCGTGCCTGTAAAAACAACCCACTCCATCACACCTACCCTTCAAAAAACAACTACCTTAACCCTCTAAACTCACTCACCCACCCAATCACAACCCGACTCTATAAACACATCTACACCCACCTATCTTACCCTATACATCTATAAATTCCTCTCACTCTTATGGTCCTTCTTTAAATATCCTACCCACTCCAATCAAACCTACAACACCTCATCTCCCTCAAACATCAATAACCCCCACCCAAAAAATATCTAAAAAATACCCTTTACCTATCCCACACCCTACTAACCGCCCCAATCATACTCCACTCGCTCTACTCTCACCCTCTAACCATACCCCAACCACTTTAAACCTTCCTAATTCATACACAACCCATAACCTATCCTACCTGAACTGGCCCCCAACCACCTGATTACTCCCCCACCCTAATAACCTTTCCTAGTAACTCTACCTTCTCCCCCTTCACCCCAAAAATCTATCATACCCGCCTACAACAACACCCAGCACAACAAATTTCACAACCCTACCTCCTGCCCATGGTGACCGGTACCAGTCACCCTCTTGACCACCATCGGTCCCCCCACCAACAGTCTATGTCTGACTTTTTATGCACCAACGTCAGTCGACACATGATTGAACGCTGGTCTCTATACCCGCTAATCTACACAATTTACACTGTGACTGATGTTGATCGCCTAGTGACCGATATAGGTCACTGTGGGATTTCGGGGGCCGGACCAAAAACGGCCCCCAAATCCCCTTTTTTTCCCTATTTCTACCCATCTACCCAGCACAATCACGTAAAAAATTACCCCACCCTGACGTTTTGGCCTACCTAACATATCTACCCAATCCATTTTACGATTTACCTTCATTTATTCATTATTTTCTCAAATTTTAGAATCCTACCCCAAAACCCACATCCTAGCTAAATTCATCAACTTCACACAAATAGGGGTTTAGAGCCTACCGATACGACTACACGTCGTCGTGGTGGGATAGGTGGTGGTGGTCCAGCTCCTCCAGCACCTCCAGCACCTCCTGCTCCTCCAAGTTGTGCCATAGCTCCAAATCTCCTCATCAGGGTCCCTCAACCAATCAAGCTCTCCCTCCCAATCTCTGGGGTCTACCAATAACTCACTTCCTCACTTAACTAGTGCCAACTCATCCCAAACACATGACCCAATCACTTCAAAACTCAAACAAGAAAAATTTGGCACTCAATTTCACAAAGTGAAAATGACATGCCGTATTTTTTCTTTTTATAGGTTTTCACCCTCTAACCGATATTGGTTATAGCATGCCCTAGGAAACTGATATCAGTCATCTAACCAATCTCGGTAACCCATAACCAATATTGGTTACCTAGCTTAGTTTAACCTAACTGCTACCCTTATCCACCAATTTCCATTTTTCACCACATTGCCTACCCCTAGCTTTGCTAAATAGCCTTATTTTGAATTCATCGGCCCGACCTAAGGCCGCAACTAACCACTCGACTCGACCCAAGGCCGTAACCAATCAACCGGCCCGACCCACTGCCACAACCAACCAATTGGCCCAATCCAAGGCTGTAACCAATCAATCGGCCTGACCCAAGGCCGCAACCAACCAACTAGCCCGACCCATGGCTGCAACCAACCAATCGGCTTGACCCAAGTCCGTAACCAATCAATCAGCTTGACCCACCGGCTGCAACAAACCAATCGTCCTCGACCCAAGGCCGCAACCAACCAATGGGCCTGACCCAAGGCCGTAACCAATCAATCAGCCCGACCCACAGCTGACCGCACCCGACCAATTGGCTCGACCCAAGGCTGCACCAATTAAGTACCTTGACTGAGGCCCACAAATTATGATTCTATCCAACCATCATGTAGTTGTTTGATCAATTGAGCTCACCTATTTGTGTTTTAGGATGACTAGGATACTTGAATTGATCAGCCGACCAGATTTGCCTAGCCTGAGACCGTGACGTTTATCTCAACCACACCAACCATTTGGTACTTGCAGAACATGCCTAAACATTCTGGTACCTTACCCGTTATATCCCTTGGAGCTACTTCCTGTACCTTGGATACCAGGATTATATCAACATTGTTTGGATAAACTATCGACCTTTGCCTATGAATTACTTGTTTACTCTTCAAATCGTGTACCCTAGTCACACTACTTCATTTCAACATGTGTCAG
The DNA here is from genome assembly GCA_019776745.2 of Taxus chinensis. Lineage (NCBI taxonomy): Eukaryota > Viridiplantae > Streptophyta > Pinopsida > Cupressales > Taxaceae > Taxus > Taxus chinensis. The sequence goes on along the minus strand of CM034149.1, from coordinate 909,142,289 downwards.
CTTCCTTGAACCTACCCCACCATCTTATCAGCATCTCATCATCATTTACCCTTTGTCAACCCCTATCCCTGATTTCATGTCACCTCAATCGGTGATATATTTAAGGGGGATTACCTATACCCCTAACTGGGGCAACCACTTTTTATTATTGTCAGTGCAACTTTACAAGAAAAGATACACGACAACAAAGGGAAAATGTAGATACCAAATTTGGGTCTTACGACACCCTGTACCCCATACCTCGTCCCATAACCTAACCCTACCTCACCACCTAAACCTTACACACTGAATTATTTATTAATTACCTTATACGTAATAAATCGACATCTCTAACCTTACCACCTCACCTTGCCACCTCACTATGACCTAGCCCTAACCCTAAACTAACCTATTTAAGTCCTATGACTTGGTCTAAACCCACACCCAAGACTTATCACCCATCACCCACATCAAAACGAACCTAATAATGACTTGACCAAGCCCACAACCGGTACCCCTCGGGAGGAAAAGGAGGGAAAGTTGGCTATTTTACTCAAAATAGCCAACTTTGACCAAACTGACATTGGTCCCTACGCGGCCGGGCGTCGGTTAGGTAACCGCCATCAGTTCCCTGTAAATGACCTCCCCCAACCAATATGAAAGGATCCAGAATCCATTTGCAAGGGAGAGACAAGTGAGAAGGAGAGAAGAATTTGCAAAGAAGAGCATTGAGCCCAAAAATGGAACTGAGCAACTACAGCATTATCACACTCATTCCAAACCTTGGGAGAGTTGGAGGATAGCTTCATCAGATCACTTCTGATTGCTAGATCATCCCAACTGGGCCTTGCCTTTACCACTACATTCTTTGTACTTACATCCACATCAGAAAGCTAGTAATTAGTCTCTTTTATCACCTTGTATGCTTCTAGACACTAATTTGTGATTTTTTAATTCATAGGGATTATAAGGTCACTCCTCGGATCTACTACTCAGCAATAACTTACACCTAACCTTTGGTCATCCATCTATATATTACCCCAAAGACAACTCTCTCACTCTCTGAGTCTTCTCTATCACCCTACTACTCCCCTCAACCATTTACCAACCTTCCAAACCCCATAGCCACCTTACACCAACCTCCATTTAAAAATCCCTAAATCACTACCCCTACCGATATCGGTTATTCTCTATTGGTACCCGGTTTTCATAACCGCAATTGGTTATCCAGTAACCGACATCAGTCACTATGACTTATACCAAAACCAACCTTTCACCTATTCACCTCAAAGCAATCTCGTGTCCATCCTGGTCTATCCCTGTAACTTGATTTGAACATATCAATAACCAGTGACCAGGACAAACAACATGACATTCTATTATTGGTAGTTTAGTCTCTATTGCTTTTAGTAATGAGATGCCTAAATCGTGAGTTCACAATAGCTTCTTTAATATAATTTGCATCAATTTGTATTAAAAGGGAACTGACCACTTTCGAAAGGAAGTCTAATATTTCCTGGGCCCAAGCCAGTTCCCTCACTTATTTTCTAACTAAAATTTGGTGGTCTTATATTCTTATTTGCAAGTAGTCCTTCCTAAACAAAAAGGAGCTCTTCTTAATCGGTCTGATCTCTTGATGGGTACGCGCACACCTTCCCAACACTCAACAAGTATTCCTCCTAAACCCTAACCCCTATTTATTTCTCAAGAGAATGAAAGGATATAAGTAACTCTATTCTGGAACTAAATTCGGTGTGAAAAACCTGTTGTCAAAATTTCCCCCCCCAGGGTAAATTTCGATAACATGCATCAGATTTTTGCAGTTCCAGGCAAGTAGGTTGATCCATAAAAAATTGTGAAAATCGGCTAAGTCCTAGTCCTAGGAGCAATTGGGACATTTGGGACAGAAAAACGTGGATCGGCCGAAAAGCCTCCAGGTGTCCCACTAAGCATTTGGGACAATCGGGCCAGAAGTACACGGTGGGCACAAAAAGCCGATCCGGCCGAAAGAGGAAGAAAAATTGGCTAACTGCTGAGCGGGACAGTGTGGGACAAGCGGGCCAAAAAGACGCGAATCGGCCGGATCGGCCGAAATGAGAACAGACGGTCCTAAAGCATTTAGGACATTTGGGAAAAATGGACGCGAACCGGCCGGTTCGGCCGAAATCAGCACAAGGAGCACAAGGAAAAATGGGACAAAGGGACGCGTGGGACGCGAAAAGACGAAGGAGGCGAGAGCCAATCAAATCTTGCCATGTGTCCAACGCAAAGAGGGACAAGGAAGCCCATTTCGGGCGGATCGGAGGTTTTTGTCCCAAACGGTTTGGGACATTCGGGACAAATAGACGCGAAGGGCGCGAAAGAGCTAGAAGACCCGTCGACCAATTAACGCATGCCACGTGTCACACGGGGGAAAAAGGTCAAAAAAAGTCAAAGGGCGAGTTTTCGAGCACTGGCCCGAACCAATGGGATAGTGCCACGTGTCCCAGTTAGGGGCCCACAAGAAAATTTCAAAAGGAAAGCCCGTGAAAGGTAGAGGAGAGAGAATTTCTCGTCCAATCAGATCCTGCCACGTGTCATCCAAGTGGCAGAGCACGGGAAAGATTTCAAAACACGTTTTCACCTGTTTTATGCCCTAAAACTTCAGACGTCCATAACTTTCGATCCAGAGCTCGGATTTGCACGTTCTTTATATCAACGGAAATCTTATGAAATTATCTACATGATTCTGGGATCAATATTGAGTTTTGGTGCAGTCTGAAGAGAGAAAATCGAGAAACGGTGCTGACACGTGATAATGGCCAGAAGTGACGTTTCAACAACCTGTTTAATGCTAATGGGTCGCATTCTTCTTCAGCACAGCCAGAAGTGACATTTCAGCAGCCAAATTAATGCACATGGGTCGCATTCTCCTCCAAAATCGCTCAAAGTGACAGGGTATGGGTTGGTAAGATCCTCCATGCTGATTTAATGCATCTGCAGTCAATGGGGAATGGGCTTGCACGTTTTCCCACGTTTCTGTCCCCTGGGCTCGACCCATGCAATGAAAAAGCTAGATTTGGCTCATTTTGAAAGAAGTTGTTCATCTTTTCTGCTCTGCCCTCCCTTCTTTTCTTCTCTAGGGTTGAAAATGGAGTTCGAACCTCCTCCCTTGCTCTGTAATGGTGTTTTTGCCTTTTACTAATGGAATGATGTTCTGTGCAAACTTCTGGAGCAACAAAACGTGTTTTGTGATGCATCTGTCCATCCTTTCTCATTTTTGCTTGTTCTCTTCTTACCTCTCTTCATTGCAGGTATCTGTGCATGTTTGAATGTTCATTGCAGGTTTGGAGCTGTGTTCATGGAGTTTTGGGACATTTTCTATGTGAAATCTATCCTTGGGCCTGTGATGCATCTGTCCATCCTTCCCATTGCTCACCTCTCTTTGTCCCATGGCAGTTTTGATAGATGTCCAACATTCTCCTTCTCTGGTGTATCACCGTTTTAGTGTAGGATTTTGCTGTTTTTTCCCTTCTCTCTCTCTTTGTCTCCTTGGCATGGTTAGATTAGGATTAGATTAGCTTGCCTGCACTGGAATAGCTTGTGGCAGGTAGTTTAGGAGCAGGAACCAGCCTTCTCTGGAGATTCCTCTCTCAGTTTCACAAGTCCCACGCTTGGAGAGAGGTTTCCATGTTGTGCAATCACACTGGATGCCTGAACATCAAACTAGAAGCCTGATGTGCGTCCAGGGGTGCTGTGATTCTGTATCAACAGTTTTGGCATGCCCGGTGGGACCTTAGAGGTCTTTCACTTCATCTTTTGCAGGTTGGTGTGTTCCTGTGAAGATTTCAGCCTTTGGAGGAACTTACAAACACATCTGGCGACTCCATCTGATCAGCAACCCATTTCTCTGAGCTTGCAGACCCGTTTACATCCATTTTCATCCATCTTTCTTTCCATCCCTTTCATTCTTTTCCATTCCATGAAGTTGTGCAATCATGAATTCATTTCCATCATGGTTTTCACATCAACAACAGCAGTATATTCCACCTCCAACATGTTTTACAAATCCTCCAAATCAGCATTTTGAGCAGATTCAAGATCAGTATGCATACCCATATGAGCAGCAGTGCCAAAGTCAGTTTGGCTATGGAGCTTTCCAAGAGCAAGGGTGTGCATACAATGAAGACCATCAGATCCAAGATGTTGATCTTTTGGAGAAAATCCAAAAGATGGAGGTGGGGATGGTGCAGTCCAAGGCTCAAGCACAAATGAAAGCTTTTGGAATCGGTTATGGAGCACCCTGTCCATGGGTGTGACCTTTTCCAAGGCATTACAGCCCTCAGGAGAAGCTTGACTTCATGATTGCAACGCTGCCTTTTCTTGCAAAGTGGATTGAAGAAATAGAGTTGTATGAGAGAAGTATTCAGCAACCTTGTCAACGGGTAAGCACATCATCTCATGCCTTTTCTTTTCCTCTTTCCCAATCTGTTTCATTTCAGCAGTGTCAAGTTTCAAACCCTCCATCTGCTTTCCCAAGTGTTGAATCCATCCGTCCATCCCCTAGTCTTCCACCCCATCTTAATTCTTCTTTCCTCTTCCCTTCCAAACAGTCATTCCCTCCACAAGAGCTAACGGAAATACCCCCTCCTCCAAGGAAACAAGAGTTTCCATCTCCTCCACCACCACAAAAAATTGTCAAATCAGTTGAGTTTCAACCCATCCCTCCTCTTGCATTCCCAAATCCATGTTGGGAGGATGAAAATCAGAATGCCATTCAAGGAAAACAACAGCAAAAAGAGAGGCCAAACAAAGATGAAGAAATTCAAAGTCTGAAGAGTTGGGCTCTTAGATTTGGGATGAAAAAGATCCCCTTGATGGTTAATCCTACAGAAGAGGCCAAGGTTGAACAAATGGTGGTTAGGAATGATTTGGTTGCAGCAGAAGAAGAAGATCATGCAATATCAATTTCCATTCCTTCAGAACTAATCAAATACATTGTATGCATTCCGCATACTTGATACATTACTCAACTGAAAAAGGAACATCTTTCCTTATTTAGAAAATCAAGATGTAATTCACTTATAAATCATATTTATTCAATCTGATTATCCTATCAGATCTACATGCTTTTACCACTTACATCAACCATCTGCAAAAATAGTCAACATGAGTCAGTTCGATGAACTGAGCATGATAAGCACTAACTCTTAAAACAATTGCAATCCATCAATTGTTTTCATTAAACACCCTGTTTAAATGAGATCAATTCACCAAACAAGTAAACATATTCAGACTATGCCTTTGTAATACAAAAATGACTACAAATGTGTAACTTTAACATCGTTACAGAATAGTCCTAAACACTTCTCAAATATATCATCAACATATTAGAAATCAAGAAGAACAAAAGTGTCCTAAGCAATTATTCATTGTAACTTCCAATATTCACAACCATCAGGCAGTCATTATATTCAACTTAAAAAGAGGAAAATCATATCAATCCTGAAACCGTCATTATGTAAAAATGATTACAGATGTTAGTTAAACAATTATATCAACTTATAATATACAACCGAAGAGAAATAAACAATTGTACATATTTCCCTCTGAACTAACTCATGACTGTACCATCTTTCCAAAAGCAAGGCATTCACTTAATACACATGCAATTAAATCAGTCGAGTCCATCATCAGCACCACTGTTTTGAAACTTACAACAATGCAACTACAGTACATTAGCTCCCATGCCAAACAACGGTGTCTATCTACCAAGCAGACTCAGAACGATCTCATGCAAAAAGCGACAGGCAAGAAGACAACTACTGCCGTTACCTGTATAGGTACAGTTAACTCCTAAATTCATTCATACTCAAAAATGGATATCAAAGCAAGGAAGGCGTAACACACCTACAATCTCAATAACAACCTACAGCCTCTTCAATCCTTTTCAACACTGTAAGGCTTTTATGCCCAAGGTCGAATTCAAAGGAACTCAATTGTTGCCATAGCCAACAAGAAACTCGAACTCCTTTGAGCAATGACATCTCCGTACGACTTAAGTAGAGAGAATTTTAAACGAAAACCATGCATTACGCACAGCCACATCAACTGGCATGTAATCTTAAAGAAAACACAACATAGAATAACGTAGTTACCTCTGAATGAAATCAGAGTAGAAATTATGGTATCCATGACCTACTTCATAAAAGCCATTATACAAGATGTCAAGATATTCACAGAAATCCAACGAGGCCAAATAAACATCACATGTTCAATCTCAGGCTTATACAGAAACAGTGACACAGATTACCACTCAAGGACTTTAACTAAATCCGCAAACAGTAATCGCAGTACAGCTTATACAGAAGCCAAAAGAAACAAGATATTATCCCATATTCAAGGAATCCACAGGGTCAAATAATAGAGTAAAGCCAGCAGTCATAATTGAAACAGTTACACTGTTTATCTGTCAAGAATTCAACTGAGTCCCAACAACAGTATAAGATAAAAATAGATAATGCTTCTATCTATGCCAACCATAGTAAGCATCCAAAATCAGGTGTAAGAAAATCAAATACCGATTTCATAACAAGGAATTCAACTGAACCTCTTCAAAATTCCCGAACAAGCTTACACAGAAGGAAGCATAAATGTATACCCAGGGAGTCTGTACCAAATTTCATTACAAATAACAGAGGTCGTAATGACTACTGTAACACAATAGTTACCTGTTCCCAAACAAATTTAAAAGAAAAAACGAAACCCAACAAGTATCAATAACCACCCCATCAATACCCACGACAGAGCTTACAAGGTTCCTTTAAAACTGAATAATCAAACAAATGTCCAGCAGTTTCCTTTCCAGCAAGTATTCACAACATGCATCGACGACAAAATCGACAAGCATAACAGTGGCCTGTACCCCTCACAAGAATAATTTATGGGCTCTCACCGAGCAGGCCGAGCATACATTCCTTTCATAAATTTCACATATTTAAGCCAGAATGCAAAACACAAAGAAATAAAGCCACCGTTTGAATTTAATAAACACCCATCAAGGGATAAATGAAAAATCGAACCAACATGAAGATACAATGCCAAATCACACAAGACATCCATAGAAAATCCTCCATTACCATAAATCATTTGAACAGAGTTGTTCTAATGAAACCATTTGAAGAAAAGCGAGATATTTAAAAGTTAGGGCCTAACATGCCTGGATATTTGCTCAAATTTCCGAAGCAGACCACTGAAAGAGCTTAGACCTCCTTTTCCTTTTCCAAGTTAGAGCGACCAACAAAATTTTGCTATCGCCATGACATATATATTCTCCTTGCCAGAGAAAAGAGCTAGATACGCTCATACACGCCATGCAACACAAAGAAGACTGGTGCGAAGAACCAGTGAACAGGCAGAAGGAAAACCGAAATTCGCGATAAGCCAAAAAAAACAACAAATTCCAATTTGCATGCCTTCTCGCGAATTCTGAGCTCGACTTCCAAGCTCATTAATTGCATTTACTCCCAATTTCCTGCTCAAACTCCACTGCCACCAACCGCCGAAGTTGGCGATAGACAAATAGAATTTCAAGACCATTTCCACTTTTGGCGACCTGCCACGTCGTCTCAGTTAGCCATTTCTAAAACCTCCGCCAATACCTGTCCTTCATACTTATCCTTTGCATTAAATAACATAGAAACTGCCGCCCATGGTTCGCATCCCTCCATAGGTCCCCTTACATCCTTGTTCAATAGTTAGGTTAGTAACTTAGGTTAGAATTTAGGATAACACCTAGTCTAACTTCATAGAACATAGTTACTAACTTAGGACATTAGCTCTTAGCCTAGGTCTAGGTTAGATTAACACTAATATAACCCCTAGGTTAGGTTTAGTTTTAGATTACTAACATTAATAATTCCAGTTAGGTCTATATTCCGTACACTCACAAAAAGACCTACAACATGTATTCTTGAACAGGGTTACCTCCTGTTCTGCCTTTACGCTACAAAATCTTATGTAACTGAATTATTACCTGGCCCACAATCGAGACCTACCAGATATACTTCGATATCGGGTACTAATCCATTTCACATGATCAACCTGAGTTAGACTCGGGATTGACTTATTCAATGAATTCAGACCTTGCAACCTGTGAAAGGTTTATAATTTTTAATTCATCACGAAAAACTTAAAGCACCACTTGGATCAATACCACTGATCCAAGGCTAGGTCTTATAGATGAATAACTCTATAATTCATTCCGAGATCAGATTAAACTCAGATGCAAAATGAAATAAATAAAAGAGTCTAACCATATTCAGACTCAGTCAAAGATCTGCAATCTGCAAAGAAGATACAGTACATATCAAGCATGACTTCTCAACCAAAGGAACACATCCTTTTAACAAAAGAAATCACATATCAACACTTGTATGTATAGGAGGAAGTAACAACAGTTCAGGGTGTTACATGCTTCCCTCCTAAAAAGATTCATCGTCCCGATGATTACATATTCAATTAACCTTCAGGTCAACTAATTTATTAGTTCTCAAATCAATGCGACTATTTTCCAACTTGAATAGTTCCAGAAATCAATGTCACAACACATTTTATTCAACCTGAATAATGTTTGCCTTCATCTGGCTTTCATAAATACTTATAAAAAAATAAGTTCTTAAAAGAATGTTTTGTCAATAGATTTCATTCTGTTGAAAAAGAGAAGGAAAAGCAATTTTCATCTCTTCCAGATTTTCCCAAGTTGCACTTTCTTCGTTAAACTGGTCCCACTGGACCTTACATTGCTATATATCACGATTTCTTAAATGCAATTGGCAAGTTTCTAGCACTCGTGTGGGTTTAACCACGATTATTCCTGGGTCTTGGACCTGCAAGGAATTCCAATTTAAAACATGTGACAGATCTGAAACGTATTTCTTAAGCAAAGAAATATGGAAAACATCATGCATGCGAGATAAAGCAGGTGGTAATGCTAAACGATAAGCTACAGGATTGATTATTTCGACAATTTCGAAAGGTCCCACGAATCGAGGTGACAACTTGGCAGCCTTGAAAAAATTTATAGAACTCTTTCTGGGTTTAACACGTAGAAAAACCTTCTCACCCAATTCAAACCTTCTATTAACCCGCTTAAGGTCAGCATAGCTCTTCTGCCTATCCGCTGCTTCCTTTAATCTTTCACGAATCAGCTTAACTTGCTATTCCATTTTCTATGAGAATCTCTGGTCCAATTACCACTCTATCCTCAACACTATCCCAACTAACAGGAGTTCTGCACTTTCTTCCATAAAGTGCTTCAAATGGTGCCATTTTGAGAGATGAATGATAAGTGTTGTTGTATGCGAACTCAACTAATGGAAGATACTCTTCCCATTTATACTGTTGATCCATGCAATACATCAGCAACATGTCCTCCAACACTTGATTTACCCTTTCAGTTTGTCCATCCGTTTCCGGATGATATGCAGAACTGAAGTTTAGTTTTGTTCCAAGAGCTGTATTAAGTGTTTGCCAAAACCTTGACGTCATTCTTGGATCTCTGTCAGATATAATCAATTCAGGTACACCATGCAATCTGAAAATTTTGTGTACGAATCTTTTGGCCAACACTAGTGAATCATCCTTTAGATTTCCAGCGATGAAATGAGCTACCTTAGTCAGTTTATCTACAACTACCAGGATAACATCATGTTTATTCCTGGACATGGGTAGTCCTTGTACAAAATCCATGGTTATTACTTGCCATTTGTACTGCGGTATGCTATGAGGATATAAAAGTCCAGCAGGGTGCATATGTTCTGCCTTAACCCGCTAACATTCCAGACAATGAGTCACAAAAATTAATTACATCCTTTTTCATACCTTTCCAAAAGTATTGTTGTTTCAGATCAGCAAGCATCTTTGTGATACCCGGGTGTCCAGAGAAAGGTGAATTATGAAATTCAACTAACAACTTCTTTCTCAAATCGTTTAGCATAGGTACATATACCCTGTTTTCATAACGCAAGATTCCTTCATTATCAAAATGAAAACCTTTATACCTTATATCCTTAGGTTCTGCAGCGAGCGCTGCTTTTACTTGTTGAAAGTATGCATCAGATTCTGAGGCACTTTTTACCTCGTCTTTAAACTGAGTTCTTAATGTTATAAGAGCAGAAATGTGCCTCCTACGACTTAGAGCATCAGCTACTCTATTCTCCTTCCCTTTGATATAGCTAATATCAAAGTCATATTGTGATAAAAATTCTAACCACCTTCTCTGTCTGGCATTCAGATTGGGCTGAGTAAAAATATATTTCAGTCCTAAGTGATCAGTTTTCAACTCAAAAGGTTTCCCAAGTAAGTAGTGTCTCCAGACTTGAAGTGCATGAACAATGGCAGCAAGCTCCAAATCATGAGGGGCATAATTCAGCTCAGGTAACTTGAGTTTTCTACTTTCATAAGCAATGAATTGATCATTTTGTAGCAAAACACCTCCAAGGCCTTCCCCAGAAGCATCCGTTACAACAGTAAAATTTCCATTAGGGTCTGGTACAGCTAATATAGGTGCAGAAGTCAACTGGTCTTTCAGACTTTTGAAAGCCGCTTCGCACTTGTCATTCCATAAGAATTTCTTATCCTTTTTGTGCAATGAAGTTATTGGTACAGCTACCTTAGAAAAATCCTTTACAAATTTTCTATAGTAACCAGCAAGACCCATGAAGCTTCTTACTTCATGCACATTCTTTGGTGCAGGCCACTCGGTTATTGCCACTATTTTTGAAGGATCTACAGCAATTCCTTCTTTACTTATGACATGACCCAAATAGTGAACTTCTGAATCATAGAAAGAACATTTGGATAACTTACCATACAAATTTCTTTTTCTCAGAATTCCCAGAACTATCCTCAAATGCTCATTGTGCTCCTCCACGCTTTTAGAATAAATGAGAATATCGTCCAATAATACAAGTACAAACTTGTCCAGATATTCTTGAAAAATATTATTCATTAAGTTCATAAAGGCTGCGGGGGCATTAGTTAATCCAAAGGGTAGAACTGTGAATTCATAATGTCCGTACCTTGTCCGGAAAGCTATTTTATGAATATCTTCCTCTCTAATTCTTAACTGATGATAACCAGATCGAAGGTCTATCTTAGAATAAACCGCTGCTCCACGCATCTGATCAAACAGATCGTCGATCCTTGGAAGTGGATATCGGTTCTTGATTGTTGCTTTGTTCAACATCCGATAATCAATACACAGCCTTAGTGTTCCATCCTTCTTTTTCACAAATATTACAGGCGCACCCCAAGGTGAAACACTTGGTCTAATCAAACCTTTTGTCAAAAGTTCATGCAACTGTGCCTTAAGCTCGACTAACTCTGTAGTAGTCATCCTATAAGGTGCTTTGGAAATAGGTTCAGTTCCTGGTTTGATTTCAATGGTGAAGTCGAATTCTCTCTTGGGTGGTAACCCTGGTAATTCTTCAGGAAAAACATCCCTGAAACTTTTTAACAGAGGAATTTGCTTCATGTAATCACCATCTTCTTCTGAAGATTAAGATATCTTTACTACATAAAGAGTACATCCTTTATTCTTAGCCTTTTTAAGCTGCATAGCTGACAGTTTTCTAACTGAAATTTCCCGTTTCACCCCTTGAATCTCTGTTGTTTCCAGCTGATCATCTAAACACTTTATGTTCTTTTCATAGCAATCTACCTTTGCCTTATGGTCAGCTAACCAATTGACACCAATGATAATGTCATACGATCCTAAAGGTGTAACATAGAGATCAACTTCCGTGGAAAAGTTAGGTAAGTCAAGGACTGCCCCAAAAAGACACATACTCACTGTATGAACAGAGTTATTACCATACTGTACAGTCCAAGATTTATCCATTTTCCCAGCTTTTCTTTTAAGTTTAGAAGCAAGTTTATTAGAAATAAAACATTCAGTAGCTCCTGTATCAAAAAGAATAGTGACAGGTATGCCAAATAACTTACCCGAAACTTCTATAGGTGTTACTTGCTTTTCAGCTTGCTTGTCTGCTACTGCAGCATGTATCTTATGCTGCTGATTACGATCATCCTTCTTCAAAGGGCACTGATTTGTGTAGTGGTCTTTGCCACAATTGTAGCAGCCTCCTACAGGTCCCTTTTTAGGCTCAGAATTGGCTCTAGCCTTGTAATTGTCACGTTGTCCTCCATAGGGCTTCTGCCCATTGTTATAATTTTTAGCAAAATTATCCCTTACGTTTCTAGTAGGATTATTTACTGCTGCTTTCTTATTGTTATCTCCTGGAAACTTACTCTTGTTTCCAAAATTTTTCCATGGTCCTTTTCTGGGTGCAAGAGAGGTTGAAGAAGGGTTTGCAGTCTTCTTCCGCACTTCCTCCTTATGAGCAGAAATAGCCTTTAATTTCTGTTCTTGCCTTATGGCCTTTTCAACAACTCCTTCCATAGTGGTTGGACTGTGAACATCGACCTCTCCCCCTATCACGGGATTCAATCCCATGATGAATTTCAGTATTCTGAACTTCTCGTCAGTTTGATACTGCGGTACATACTTAAGGAGTTTTGTAAACTGCTCCAAGAATTCAGTTACCGTTAGCTTCCCCTGAGCTAAGTTCTGAAATTCCGTCATTTTCTGATCATAGAAAAGTTGTGGCAGCCAACGTTGCCTAAAATAGCCTTTAAATTGATCCCAAGTAATATTGGTCTCATCAATGTTTAGTTCAGCTTTATGGCTAACCCACCACGAAGATGCTTCGTGGGAAAGCTGATAGGCTCCCCAAATAGCTTTGGTTTCCTCTGAGAAGTTCCTTATTGCAAAGTACTTCTCCATTTCGCTAAGCCAGTTCTCAACTCCATCTCCTAATGTGGTGCCATCATACTTAGGTGGACTTATCCTTTTTATATCATTAGTGAGTTCTGCTGCCAATCTGGCCTTTTTGTTTTCTGGTTGGACAGGTGCATTCACAGCATTAACATCAACACCCATATTGGGGTTGTCCTCAGGAGGTGGCTAATTATTATTATCAGCTTCTTCATCCTCCTCATTTCCCATCACCTGCTGTTCCAGTACAGCTAAGCGATCTCTTGTGTCCAACAGGGCAGCAAGGATCTCATCAAGTTTCTGGGTTGTTGCCGCTCCTCCTTCAGGTGGAGTATTATTCGCAACGTTCCCCCTTGTTCTAACCATTTTCTGTTACAAGAAAATTCAGGTTTTTTATCAGATTATGGACACAATAGGTCCAAGAGCTGCAACCTTCAGCTGTGATACCAAGATGTAACATCCTCGTTTTAGACAATAGAACAAGTCAATTTTTTTTTTTTTTTGATAAATGCATCCTGGTTCTAAATACATAATTTAGAACTCACAAATCAAATAACCATTCATATAACAGATAACCATATGCAGTTGTAATGATTCGGAATACCTCCGATCTATTCATTCCATGACTCGGTAATCTACCGATCTATTCATGAGTAATAAGAGTTGACGTTATTATTTAACACTTCACTCCTGTGGTTCTCTTCCCTATTCTGGGATTCAGAATGCTCTGTCCAAGGAACCTAACTGAATAATTGTTACCATTATTCATCAGCATCTAATCCCTTAGACTAGGTGAATTAGGACATCGCAATCAGCAGCTTGCGATACTTTGGCCAAAGATTTGAAACATACTGCTTATGTCTCGTATTCCTTAACGGCATACTCGTAAATCTGGAATACATCCTTCACCCCATTCTCATGTTATGTAGAATGTTTTATACCGACTTCTGTCAGTCCCTTTTATCCAGTTAATCACTCGGGAACGGATTAGTAAGGTAACCACGTTATATGGATGCTCCTGAAGACTAGGGATAAAATGACATACTAGGTCAATCCTAATTAAACCAGTGTGTCAAGTTACCCCGAGTCTCCTAGGCAGCCATATAATGTGACCACATACCTAATCGGTCCAAAAGTAACTTGTACGAGATCAAAGTGTAAATCTTAGCGATCAATGCAAGGGGTGTCGTCATAAGTCACCCGCATTGTTGTAACTTCGAGAAGATCCTAATCTTCTCGGAGGTACAACCCTACAGTTGACTTGTGTCGTCAACCTTTAAATCCGCCTCGAAAAGATCTACTTATTAATATGCGTTACGCGCATTGCGTTTAAATTACATTAAAGACGTTTCCCTAAGGTTAGCCTTTCCCAATCCCTGGAATTCCTCATCCTAGGATGACCTTTCTCAATAAAACCCATTACTCAGAGGAGTTATCAAGGCCAAGGTCTCATCGAGGAGTTCTTAGAATATACATGATTCTAAAACAACAGAATTGAACAATAACTCATAACCTTCACATGAGATTGCCATCTGAACCCCATTACATTTATATCAGTTCTCCTAACTGAATTTATATCATACTTATTAGCATCAAATATAAATGATTCAGAATCTAATTAAATGTTGTCCTGTCATAATCAGGACTAGGGATTAATAATTTAATTCAGATTGTTTAGCGTTCTGTTTAGGTATATTTTAATCCTATCTTCCAAAGACAGTTACCTAAATTTCAATTTAGCTTATGATAGAACATACCAGAACTGCTAAACATTCATAAGAATTCAGTCTTATATTCTTGCAAAGCTTACATTGATAATCACAAAAGTCTCCAAATTATATAATAATAACAATGCTTTTTAGATCATTTGAACCGAAGAAGGTCAAACTATCAAGATAAGAATATAGACACATAAGTAACAATATCAATTTCCATTCCTTCAGAACTAATCAAATACATTGTATGCATTCCGCATACTTGATACATTACTCAACTGAAAAAGGAACATCTTTCCTTATTTAGAAAATCAAGATGTAATTCACTTATAAATCATATTTATTCAATCTGATTATCCTATCAGATCTGCATGCTTTTACCACTTACGGAAACCATCTGCAAAAATAGTCAACATGAGTCAGTTCGATGAACTGAGCATGATAAGCACTAACTCTTAAAACAATTGCAATCCATCAATTGTTTTCATTAAACACCAAGTTTAAATGAGATCAATTCACCAAACAAGTAAACATATTCAGACTATGCCTTTGTAATACAAAAATGACTACAAATGTGTAACTTTAACATCATTACAGAATAGTCCTAAACACTTCTCAAATATATCATCAACATATTAGAAATCAAGAAGAACAAAAGTGTCCTAAGCAATTATTCATTGTAACTCCCAAGATGCACAACCATCAGGTAGTCATTATATTCAACTTAAAAAGAGGAATATCATATCAATCCTGAAACCGTCATTATGTAAAAACGATTACAGATGTTAGTTAAACAATTATATCAACTTATAATATACAACCGAAGAGAAATAAACAATTGTACATATTTCCCTCTGAACTAACTCATGACTGTACCGTCTTTCCAAAAGCAAGGCATTCACTTAATACACATGCAATTAAATCAGTCGAGTCCATCATCAGCACCACTATTTTGAAACTTACAACAATGCAACTACAGTAAATTATCTCCCATGCCAAACAACGGTGTCTATCTACCAAGCAGACTCAGAACGATCTCACGCAAAAAGCGACAGGAAAGAAGACAACTACTGCCGTTACCTGTTTAGGTACAGTTAACTCCTAAATTCATTCATACTCAAAAATGGATATCAAAGCAAGGAAAGCGTAACACGCCTACAATCCCAATAACAACCTACAGCCTCTTCAATCCTTTTCAACACTGTAAGGCTTTTATGCCCAAGGTCGAATTCAAAGGAACTCAATTGTTGCCACAAGCCAACAAGAAACTCGAACTCCTTTGAGCAATGACATCTCCCTACTGACTTAAGCAGAGAGAATTTTAAACAAAAACCACGCATTACGCACAGCCACATCAACTGGCATGTAATCTTAAAGAAAACACAACATAGAATAACGTAGTTACCTCTGAATGAAATCAGAGTAGAAATTATGGTATCCATGACCTACTTCATAAAAGCCATTATACAAGATGTCAAGCTATTCACAGAAATCCAACGAGGCCAAATAAACATCACATGTTCAATCTCAGGCTTATACAGAAACAGTGACACAGATTACCACTCAAGGACTTTAACTAAATCCGCAAACAGTAATCGCAGTACAGCTTATACAGAAGCCAAAAGAAACAAGATATTATCCCATATTCAAGGAATCCACAGGGTCAAATAATAGAGTAAAGCCAACAGTCATAATTGAAACAGTTACACTGTTTATCTGTCAAGAATTCAACTGAGTCCCAACAACAGTATAAGATAAAAATAGATAATGCTTCTATCTATGCCAACCATAGTAAGCATCCAAAATTAGGAGTAAGCAAATCAAATACCGATTTCATAACAAGGAATTCAACTGAACCTCTTCAAAATTCCCGAACAAGCTTACACAGAAGGAAGCATAAATGTATACCCAGGGAGTCTGTACCAAATTTCATTACAAATAATAGAGGTCGTAATGACTACTGTAACAGAATAGTTACCTGTTCCCAAACAAATTTAAAAGACAAAACGAAACCCAACAAGTATCAATAACCACCCCATCAATACCCACGACAGAGCTTACAAGGTTCCTTTAAAACTGAATAATCAAACAAATGTCCAGCAGTTTCCTTTCCAGCAAGTATTCACAACATGCGTCGACGACAAAATCGACAAGCATAACAGTGGCCTGTACCCCTCACAAGAATAATTTATGGGCTCTCGCCGAGTAGGCCGAGCATACATTCCTTTGATAAATTTCGCATATTTAAGCCAGAATGCAAAAGACAAAGAAATAAAGCCACAGTTCGAATTTAATAAACACCCATCAAGGGATAAATGAAAAATCGAACCAGCATGAAGATACAGTGCCAAATCACACAAGACATCCATAGAAAATCCTCCATTACCATAAATCATTTGAACAGAGTTGTTCTAATGAAATCATTTGAAGAAAAGCGAGATATTTAAAAGTTAGGGCCTAACATGCCTGGATATTTGCTCAAATTTCCGAAGCAGACCACTAAAAGAGCTTAGACCTCCTTTTCCTTTTCCAAGTTAGAGCGACCAACAAAATTTTGCTATCGCCATGACATATATATTCTCCTTGCCAGAGAAAAGAGCTAGATACGCTTATACACGCCATGCAACATAAAGAAGACTGGTGCGAAGAACCAGTGAACAGGCAGAAGGAAAACTGAAATTCGCGATAAGCCAAACAAAACAACAACTTCCAATTTGTATGCCTTCTCGCGAATTCCGAGCTCGACTTCCAAGCTCATTAATTGCATTTACTCCCAATTTCCTGCTCAAACTCCACTGCCACCGACCGCCGAAGTTGGCGATAGACAAATAGAATTTCAAGACCATTTCCAATTTTGGCGACCTGCCACGTCGGCTCAGTTAGCCGTTTCTAAAACCTCCGCCAATACCTGTCCTTCATACTTATCCTTTGCATTAAATAACATAGAAACTGCCGCCCATGTTTCGCATCCCTCCATAGGTCCCCTTACATCCTTGTTCAATAGTTAGGTTAGTAACTTAGGTTAGAATTTAGGATAACACCTAGTCTAACTTCATAGAACATAGTTACTAACTTAGGACATTAGCTCTTAGCCTAGGTCTAGGTTAGATTAACACTAATCTAACCCCTAGGTTAGGTTTAGTTTTAGATTACTAACATTAATAATTCCAGTTAGGTCTATATTCCGTACACTCAGAAAAATACCTACAACATGTATTCTTGAACAGGGTTACCTCCTGTTCTGCCTTTACGCTACAAAATCTTATGTAACTGAATTATTACCTGGCCCACAATCGAGACCTACTAGATATACTTCGATATCGGGTACCAATCCATTTCACATGATCAACCTGAGTTAGACTCGGGATTGACTTATTCAATGAATTCAGACCTTGCAACCTGTGAAAGGTTTATAATTTTTAATTCATCACGAAAAACTTAAAGCACCACTTGGATCAATACCACTGATCCAAGGCTAGGTCTTATAGATGAATAACTCTATAATTCATTCCGAGATCAGATTAAAATCAGATGCAAAATGAAATAAATAAAAGAGTCTAACCATATTCAGACTCAGTCAAAGATCTGCAATCTGCAAAGAAGATACAGTACATATCAAGCATGACTTCTCAACCAAAGGAACACATCCTTTTAACAAAATAAATCACATATCAACACTTGTATGCATAGGAGGAAGTAACAATAGTTCAGGGTGTTACAAGCTAGGTTTGCTTTCAGTAGAGGAAGTGCTTGTGCACACTCTCCATGTTCCATTTGGGGCATGTATTATTTTCAGTTTTGTACATAGTTTTGGTGTTGCTGGTTTTTCTCTTGCACAGTTCTCTCAGTGGTTTTTTGGTGAGAACAACTCCATGTCCGGTGGGTTTCCAAGTGGCTCAGAGGGGAGATTTTCAAGTTCAGATCAGTTTTCAAGCTACTACTTATGACTCCATGCCCAATGGATTGCTTCAGGAAACTGGTCTTTTCATCTAGCAGGCAGATGACCCCACTGAGTCACCAAACTGTTGTCAAAATTTCCCCCCCCAGGGTAAATTTCGATAACATGCATCAGATTTTTGCAGTTCCAGGCAAGTAGGTTGATCCATAAAAAATTGTGAAAATCGGATAAGTCCTAGTCCTAGGAGCAATTGGGACATTTGGGACAGAAAAACGCGGATCGGCCGAAAAGCCTCGAGGCGGCCCACTAAGCATTTGGGACAATCGGGCCAGAAGTACGCGGCGGTTGCGAAAAGCCAATCCGGCCGAAAGAGGAAGAAAAATTGGCTAACTGCTGAGCGGGACAGTGTGGGACAAGCGGGCCAAAAAGATGCGAACCGGCCGGATCGGCCGAAATGAGAACAGACGGTCCTAAAGCATTTGGGATATTTGGGACAAATGGACACGAACAGGCCGGTTCGGCTGAAATCAGCAAAAGGAGCACAAGGAAAAATGGGACAAAGGGACGCGTGGGACTCGAAAAGCTGAAGGAGGTGAGAGCCAATCAAATCTTGCCACGTGTCCAATGCAAAGAGGGACAAGGAAGCCCATTTCGGGCGGATCGGAGGTTTTTGTCCCAAACGGTTTGGGACATCCGGGACAAATAGACGCGAAGGGCGCGAAAGAGCTGGCAGACCCGTCGACCAATTAACGCACGCCACGTGTCACACGGGGAAAAAGGTCAAAAAAAGTCAAAGGGCGAGTTTTCGAGCACTGGCCCGAACCAATGGGATAGTGCCACGTGTCCCAGCTAGGGGCCCACAAGAAAATTTCAAAAGGAAAGCCCGCGAAAGGTAGAGGAGAGAGAATTACTCGTCCAATCAGAGCCTGCCACGTGTCATCCAAGTGGCAGAGCGCGGGAAAGATTTCAAAACATGTTTTCACCTGTTTTGTGCCATAAAACTTCAGACGTCCATAACTTTCGATCCATAGCTAGGATTTGCATGTTCTTTATATCAACGGAAAGCTTATGAAATTCTCTACATGATTCTGGGATCAATCTCGAGTTTTGGTGCAGTCTGAAGAGAGAAAATAGAGAAACGGTGCTGACACGTGATAATGGCCAGAAGTGACGTTTCAACAACCTGTTTAATGCTAATGGGTCGCATTCTTCTTCAGCACGGCCAGAAGTGACATTTCAACGGCCAAATTAATGCACATGGGTCGCATTCTCCTCCAAAATCGCTCAAAGTGACAGGGTATGGGTTGGTAAGATCCTCCATCCTGATTTAATGCATCTGCAGTCAATGAGGAATGGTCTTGCATGTTTTCCCATGTTTCTGTCCCCAGGGATCGACCCATGCAATGAAAAAGCCAGATTTGGCTCATTTTGAAAGAAGTTGTTCATCTTTTCTGCTCTGCCCTCCCTTCTTTTCTTCTCTAGGGTTGAAAATGGAGTTCGAACCTCCTCCCTTGCTCTGTAATGGCGTTTTTGCCTTTTACTAATGGAATGATGTTCTGTGCAAACTTCTGGAGCAACAAAACGTGTTTTGTGATGCATCTGTCCATCCTTTCTCATTTTTGCTTGTTCTCTTCTTGCCTCTCTTCATTGTAGGTATCTATGCATGTTTGAATGTTCATTGCAGGTTTGGAGCTGTGTTCATGGAGTTTTGGGACATTTTCTATGTAAAATCTATCCTTGGGCCTGTGATGCATCTGTCCATCCTTCCCATTGCTCACCTCTCTTTGTCCCATGGAAGTTTTGATAGATTTCCAACATTCTCCTTCTCTGGTGTATCACCGTTTTAGTGTAGGCTTTTGCTGTTTTTTCCCTTCTCTCTCTCTCTCTCTGTCTCCTTGGCATGGTTAGATTAGGATTAGATTAGCTTGCCTGCACTGGAATAGCTTGTGGCAGGTAGTTTAGGAGTAGGAACCAGCCTTCTCTGGAGATTCCTCTCTCGGTTTCACAAGTCCCATGCTTGGAGAGAGGTTTCCATGTTGTGCAATCACACTGGATGCCTGAACATCAACCTAGAATCCTGATGTGCGTCCAGGGGTGCTGTGATTCTGCATCAACAAAACCTTGACCTTAGATCATCCCTACCATCTCATCCTAACTGACATCAACTCCACCAAAACCCTATCAAACCCATCCCCTTACCTATTATCCCTTCTAGACCTCACCAAAACCTTATCTAACACCTCATTCAGTCCCCTAACAACCTAAGACACTCTCCCTCAGACCCCTATTTTGATCCCCTATCAAACTATCCGTGATCGGCGTCGGTCACCCTTAATCGGCATAAGTTACCCTCAGACTGACATCGGTCTCTGTGTTTCCTACCTTGACCCAAAACTGACCTATCAAACACCTTGACCATCGACCCAAATTACCCAAAACTATACCTTGACCTGTCCCTGCACCTGTGACAGATACCTTTCTTCACTGGATCTGATTGTATCTTAGCCTGATATTATTAAATTTGTTTAGTGTATTTGAGTGAGATACCTAAATCATTTAATTACAATAGGATTTCATTTACTGTTTACATTAACTTGTTTTAATCAGTGGATTGACATCCATCTAGGAAGTATCGCACTTCCCAAAACTAACATATCCTAGGCAGTCCACTGCCATATATCATTTAACTTCCATTTTTTGGTCTTGCTTTTTCTTTCAGGTAGTTCCTCCAAGCCAAAACGAATCTCTCACGATCAGCTCTAGATCGAGGAGTTAGTGCGCACACAACAACCTCCAACTGTCTATAATAGGTATTCCTCCTATGCCCATTACCTTATTTGTTTCATCATTACTTCTAAGAAATCAAGTGAAACATTTTAGCACACCTGGTGGGACCCATTTGGGGTTGCTTGCATTTTTATTCATTCTTAGGTGAATGGTTGTGTGTTTGTTTCCCTTATAATAACATTCACATTAAGTTTTTCTCCTTGGTAACATTCTCTTCTTTCTATTTGCTCTAAAAGACACATTTCTTTTGGTGTACTTAAAAAGAATCCTTTCTTCTTGTTTTTTGCATTTTAGTGAAAGAGAATTCCTCTTCCTATTCATCTCTTTTGTCATCATATATCACACTTTCGATTTGGGCTTAAAATTAATTGCATTGCATTTCTGCTTTCTTGTATTAGTGAACATTAATTGAGGGAAACCCATATGCTAGAAGTCATGCCCAGCTGATGGTTGACAAACAAACCATAGAAAGCACTCTCTCTTCTTCTGAGTAATATCCAAACTGCACAAAGAGTTTAAATAACACATATTTCTGAAAAAAAATCCTTCCTGGGAAATCCTGCTAATGATCGCACTGATCTTTAGGATTTTCAGGTACTCCCCAGCTCATTGCTTCTATCGAGTCCACCATCAGAAGACGGCCTGCCCCCACCATAACATTCCTAAAACCTCACCCTTTAGATTTCCTTCTTTGTAGGAAGCCTTCCTCACTAAACAAATTCTATTGTTCTATTCATAAAATTCAGTCCAAAAAAATAGCATAAGCTGAACAAACGTAATAGAATAGACACTCTTAGGAACGTTCTTTCTTAGTGTTTCTATTTGATTTGCATTTTTAGGTGTGAGATTTATGCTCTTCATCTTTTTCATTTCTCCTTGCACACTCCTCATCATAGTCAGTGTATTCTAACTTCTTCTGAGTGTTCCTGGACCTTATTTACATCCTCAGAATTTTCGGTTTGATTCTACTTCAAATTTTAACTCACAACCACTATTCTTCATCTTTGTTTCAATCTCACAGTAACCAGCCATGGTTATCCTTGACCGGCATTAGTTTAACCCAAGTAGCATCGGTCTACAGGCTTTTTGGATACCTGCCCAAAAGATACTTATTTCATCTTCTGGGCTATTAAAATATCTTTTCACTTTCCATACCATCATTAGTCTGATAACATCCACCTTACATATCATCCTATCTAAAAAAATTTAGTCTATAACCTCATTTGTTAAACTATTATTTTATCATAGTAACTGGCACTGGTTTTACCTAATCGGCATTAGTTCACCCTAACCAGCATCGGTTTACCCTAACCGGCGTCGGTCATCCTGTACTACTTTACAGATCACCTTTTACCTAATTTACTCTCCATTGTCTATTTTCCCACTTCTGATGTGTTCTGTGTCATTCAGACAAAATACAGTCTTACCAGATCAGTTCTTGTCCACATGGTGCTAACCTGTAGTCAGAAAAGTGCTCTCGTATTTCACGCTAGTTGACAACCACTCCAACCTAGCCCTTCAACACCTTCCATTTCATCACCCATGGATTCCAAACAACCTATCACTATTCCCACAGGCAACACGGAGTTTGCAAAACTCCTAGATCAGAACCCAGCTGCCTTATAATTCTACCTCAACCATTCCTCCCTTCGAGATGCCTCGGGTTAATTGATATACAACATGCCCGTATCCCTACCTCCGGCCCTTATGTTTGCTTCCATGTCAACCCCTCCTGCCTCCATAATACCCTCACCTATTTTATCCCCAGTTATGTCATAGCTAGGCCCCATGTCAGCTTTGACCACCACATACGCTACTTTTTTTTCCCTCGTAGTCTCTACCATACCTTCATCGACCACCCAGAACATAGCCTCATCCGCACGTATCATCTCATACATATCAGTTGCAATAGAGCCACCCTTGGTGTTGATGACCACTACCCCTTATCAAAACATTGTTCTTTCCATTCCATAGTCTCTACCTCCTATCTCTACTAGAGTCACTATGAGTTTCCCATTGTCACATACCTACTACCAGCCACCTCCTGTTTCATCTATCATACAGTCCAGGTATATACCCCCTATTTCTGTCTCTCCATTCCCACCTCCTTATTTGACACCACCATACACTAGAATGTTGCATTCTTCATATGTCCAACAACAACCTCCTTTTTCTACAGGAGGTACCCAATCTTCACAACCTAACAATGACTTCATCAAGCTAATGATGGACAAGATTCAGACACTAGAAACATCTATTTTGGACTCACATAGTTCTCTCACCTATGAAAAAATTTATAATTAGCCCATTCACCCATCCATTCCCATTCATCCATATCCCATACATTTGGAGATGCCAAAATTTAACCATTTCAATAGTAAGGAGGACCCTCAACAACATTTGTGGTATTTCAAACATGGGTGTTATCTTATTGCCCATGATGACGTTTTGCTTCTACAAACCTTTCCCGTGTCCCTAACCGGTCCTGCATTGGACTGGTATAGTGGATTACCTAGAAATTCCATCTTCTCATTCAATAAAATAACCCAGGCCTTCTTGGTTCATTTCTTGATTAACGTCATTAATAAGGTTACCATGACCGATCTCTACTCTACACATCAATATGACGATGCATCTATCACATTTTTTTTCGCTAGCTGGCGTAGCCTAATCAATCAAATCACTGTCCAATTACCACAAAATGAACTCATAGATCTCTTCACATGGGCTTGTGTTAGACACATTTCACCTACCTTACAGGGGTAGACCTTCTGAACATTCGATGAGGCATTCATTATGGCACAAAAACTAGAGATTTGTGCCATCAAAGAGAAGAAAATCCAATTACGAAACAACAACTCCTCATTCAAGTAAAATGGCACTTCTTCTTTAAAACCTTAGACAAGCTATTCCAAAGCCAAGGGAACTGCCAACACAATGGTACTTAAGGCCGACCCTACCCATCCATCTAATCATGCTAAACCCTCATCTAATATTTCATCAATCCAGACCTTTCAATTCAAACGTGAACAAAAGAAATACACCCCAATCGGGGAGCCATATTTGTCCATTTTAGAAAAGCTTATTAAAGTTGGTGCCATCACCCTTCCTCCTATAAAACCACACACTAGTTTTGATCTGTCTTGCCCCATACCTGTGTGGTACAAATAAAATGACTTTTGTAACTATCATTGTGTAAACAGTCACAGTGATAGCAATTACATCACTTTCAAAAAAAAATTTCAGGGAATACTCGAGAGCAGCGAGTTAGTCTTGGATAACCCAAATGCACCTACCAACCAAAACCTCCACATATTCAAGAAATCATTCCCTGTTTGCTGATCAAACTCGTGATGCCTCAAACAATGATAATAATACATGCGAGGTCCATGCTATCTTCAATAATATACCATATTTTTCCCATTTATCTCATGTTCCCTCCATCGAGGAAATCCTAGCCCGAATTCCTCTACCTATATAGGAACCTACTTCATCTATTCCTCCACCCACAGAGGAATTCCCTCTATCTCCTCCTGTAATTTTGGAGGAGCCTCTTGTTAGCACCAAGACCATTTCACCTTTATCTTCTCCACATAGTGAGCCATCACCAATCGTACCTCCTCCACCCATAGAGGAACACCCATCATCTCCCTCACCTATTCAATATCAAATAAATATGTCGTTACCGCTAGGTGACCATTCTCCATCAACCACCCAAGATCCTGTTGACTTGCTTTTGGATCTCTTACCCACAGAGGCCAAAGCTAGTTATTTCCCTATATCTCAGACATATTTCAAGGGAATCACCACTTGACCCACATCTACCTCATCTACCATAGTACCATTTTCACGTTTGGCTGATCACCTAGATTATGTTGATAGGGCCTCACTTTGGGGACACCTTTTACTCCCGGGCTTAACCCAAATGCAATCATCTCTCACTGACACTTATACCATTTATCTGAAGGTGTTTCAACAACCCAAACCTCACATGACCATAAATCTCAATACATCTTTTGTTTCATCATCCTCATCTGCACCTGGCCCTCTACTTGTAAGCCAACGTGTTCCAACATCATCTATCATATCTAAGCCCACTAGCACCCTAGGGGTCACACCAACATCAAACCCTACTCATCCTTCTGTCAAGATAGACTTGGCCACATCTTCCCATATACCTACTGAACCTATCCCCCAACCTAAATGAAAAACCCAACCTTCTAAACCACATACACCGACCTCACCTACCACACCTTTGTCACTGTCACCTTTACCATCCATCCTGGGACCTCACCCCTCAACCCTAACAAAAACCTTCCCCTCCAAGGGTAAACCTAAAACTCTCTTGACCCCTTCACTACAACTTGTAACTATGCCTAAGTGAACCTCATGTCCTGCATCACCATCTATAACCTCTTTACCTCCTATACCACCGTTACCTTTTGTAACTCCTTCATTACCTATGACATTTCCCTCCCCTCTTCCTGTACCACCTTCCCGACCTCAACCAACATCTACCATTGCACCTCAGTTGTCTCCATGGGTCACTCATCCTCTCCCACCATCCACCTTTCCATCCACATCATGTGCTCCATCTACACCTCTACCTAAGAAAAGATGGCCAAAATTAAAAAACCCATTAATCTCTAAAGAAGTGGTTAAACCTATTACTCCTTTTGTTGATGTTTCCACCACTGCACTTCCACCTAAGAAAGTGTAACTGAAACCTAATACTGTGTCACCCCAACCACCACCACAACTACCCATTCTTCCTTTCAAACCCACATTTACTTCACATTGTAATCCACTCATAGGATCTTACACCAATGTCCTCACTAACCTCCTGGAAAGATCTGATATTATAGTATCACCTCTTCGACCTTACGAACCTCTCAAACCTAAACTAGAAGGGTTTGATGATACTAAAATTTGTGCTTACCATCGTGTGCCAAGACATGATGTCAAAATCTGTAAGGGTCTAAAGGTTTCCTTCATTCAATTATGTCCTTCTGACCCAAATTTTGAGCACGATGATCTCCTTGATGATGAACCTATTTCATTTTCACCAGTTTCCCCACATCTTCCTGCCACATCTATGCCACAACCTTCATCTTCACCTCCACAACCTTTCTATCCACCCCCAAAAGTTGAAAAAAACATGGTTCGTATCTGAGAGATTGCTAAACCCCCTCCTAAATGCTGGTGTTCCCAACAAATCTTAGAAGGCTCTTACCCACCTCTTGGTAAATGTCCTTCCTATCAGTATAACTTTCATGGCAAGCCCTCTCCATCTACCTCTCTGCCTCAAATCAACATGGTTCACATTGCTACCCGCACTCAGAAAGACAAAGGGAAAGACAAAGTAATCGACCCACCAACTAACCCCGTACCCAACATACCAATTGTACCCACACCTAAAGTCGCTATCTTTGGTCCTGCATATCCTATTTCCAATGGGGTTACGCACCACGCGATGCTCAAACAATTACACCAATCCTCTCTCAAAATGTCCTTGTATGATCTCATCTAAACCTCGGAGTCACATCGTCAAGCCCTCATGGAGGTACTTCAATCTATTGAGGTTTTACCAAATGACTCCACACCTGTAGCCTCCATTATCACATCTCATCATGTCACCTCTCTCACCAAATTACCACCTACCTTAACACCTCCACCATCTCACTAGGTTACTACCATCAGTTTCTCAGATGAAGAGATTATACCCCACCAAACAAATGACCCAAATCCTTCTCTTTTTATCTCCTTCCATATCAATAATATATGCATATGACGCATTATGATCGATGGGGGCACTAGCGTTAACATCATCTCCTCTCATGTATTCAACCAAATGTGTATATCTGAAAACTGCATGCATAAACATCTTGTCATGTTGCATTCATTTAATGACACTATCACTTCTACACTCGGAACTATCATCCTCCACGTTCGTGTGGTTCCCTGCACTATTCCAGAGTTGTTTTACGTCTTGGAAGAGGAGTTTTAATACAATTTGTTACTTGGAAGACCCTAGATTTATGTTATGGGCTATGTTCCTTCTACTTTGCACCGATGTATAAAGTTAAAAAATGAAGGACGTTCCTATATCTTTCCAGCAGAACCGTCACCTTTAAAAACTTGTAATATGCTTTACTGACCTAACGACATTTTGGTACCTATCAAGGCATCTACTTCCTTACCTACCTCTTCTTCACCCATAATCCCATCCACCAGTGTCACTGTAACCTCACCCTCACCTAAATCTTCTATTCCTGCCACTACTGTAGTTTCCACCAGTCACACATCAACTTCCCAACCAACTGATACCTGTTCTAACACAATCTCTAATATTTCCTCCATTCCATCTACCAAGATATCAACCACTGATCCCTTGAATGGTTTTTTTCAACACCTCACTATTGGGTAGTATCACCTGTACAACATTAATAAGTTCCTTAATCCACAAGAGTATGGAAACCTTCACAAAAATCCTCACTATGATCACCACATAGGTGAGCATCTCCTTTATGGTCCTCCCCATCTTTGCACCCATCTTACATATGGGGGACTTGATACTTCCACTTATACACCTGAGCCACCATCACAAACCCAAACCTTCTCAGTTACCAACCGCCACTTTGCCAACACTTTCCTACACCGATGTGCATGGAAAGGTTTTGGCTTTGGTTTTTTATGAGCAAGGCCATCGCACCGTTATTTCATGTACCACGCGTAAACACAATGATCATAGTGGAATCAGTTTTACCAAACTACCTACCAAAAATCCCCACATTGAACTCATTGAATACATTGACCCCTCTCCACCTTCTTCACCTACTCCACCTTCACCACCTTCACCAACGGAGTCGATGGATCCTGAATCTATCCCTCGTAATTTTTTATTTATTTTTCATAAAAACCATTTCCTTGGGACCTCTGACTTATCAACATGATGGCGAGGCTCCTTCTTCTATTCCTTTCCTGTATCGCGACATGGTCGAAGATGATACTCCTTCTATTAATGTCATTCAATGTCAGGATGATGAGCCCATACTCACCTACCTAGGTGCGGAGGACTCTTACATTCATCGGTCGTTACCTTCTGAGATGCAAACAATGTTGAATGAATCAACTATCAAAGTCAACATCCACACTCAGGATGACCCCCACATTCTCAAGATTGGCCAATCTCTTGATGTTGTTGAACAAGAAGCCCTCACTTATTTTCTTAAAAATCATAACCGTGGATTTGCTTGGTCCTATGCTGACATGCCTGGTATTGATCCCACTATTGTGGTCCATAATATTGTAACCATTCCTAATGCCAAACCTGTAAAAAAAAAGTTGAGGAAAATGCACCCTCGCATTGCTCATCTCGTCAAAGAATAACTTCAACGCCTTCTTTTAGTTTCCATCATCTTACCCATTGATTACCCCTAATGCATTTCTAACATTATCCCTATCACGAAGGAAACATGGGGACTTCACATTTACACAGATTTCTGTGACCTCAGACTTGCTTGCCCAAAATATGACTTTCCTCTTCCTGGTATTGATCATCTAGTTGATCTTACCGCTGCCCATGAGATGTTATCGCTTATGGATGGCTTCTTGGGTAATAACAAAATCTTACTCACCTCAGAGGATCAGCACAAAACCGCATTCATCACCCCTTGTGGGACCTTTTGCTATCGATTCATGCCTTTCAGACTTAAAAACACTAGTTCCACATATCAGTGGGATATGACCTAGATTTTCCATGACATCATGCACCATATATTATAATATTACGTGGATGATATCCTCGTAAAATCTAGGCATCGAGCCAAACACCTTACTGTCTTAAAAACCATCTTTGATCTCCTTATCAAGTATTGTGTTCACCTTCAATCCAAGAAATGTGTCTTTGTGGTTCTCTTAGGAAAGCTCCTTGGATTTATCATCTCCTTACATGGTATAGAAGTTGACCCTACTAAAGTCAAGGCCATTCTCAAAATGCCTCCACCCACTAACCTTTGCCAACTTTGTAGCTTACAAGGCAAGTTGCAATCTATTCAACGATTTATTTCCCAACTCTCTAACCGTTGTCAACTGTTTCATCATCTCCTTGAAAAGGATGTCTCCTTCAAATGGGATGATGACTACCATAAAGCTTTTGAGGCCTTAAAACAATACCTTCTCCTACCACCCATACTTATTCCACCTAAAGACAACCAACCCTTCTACCTATACATCTTTGCTACCGATCACTCTTTAGGGGCCATGCTAGCTCATCGTGATGAACAACATAGGGAACATGCAGTTTATTACATAAGCCGTACTCTTCTAGACTACGAAACTTGATACAACCATCCTAAAAAATTGTGCTTAGTTTTAGTTTTTGTTGCCACGAAACTTTTCCATTACCTACTCAACCAAAAAACCTATGTTGTGACCAACACTGACCCCTTACACTTCATGTGTGCCAAACCTTATCAAAATCAATGTGACACACGTTGGCTCATACTTCTTGCTGACTTAGACCTTGAATTCATTCATAAAAAATCTATCAAGGGCCAGGCCATTGCTGACCAGCTCGCTGATGCACCTATTTCGGGGAATTAATGTTCAAAATTTGATTTCCCTGATGAATCCATTGCTTCTCTCTCTTTGGAATATGACCCTTACAAGATTACCTTATTCTTCAATGGTTAAAAATGTTAGTGTGGGGGTGGTACAGCTGTTATCCTCATTCCTCTTGATGGTGAACCCATGCCTTTATCATTCAAACTCGAATTCGAATGCACTAACAATATTACCGAATACGAAGCACTCGTATTGGGTCTCTTGATTTCCTATGCCTTGGAAGTTAATTCCATTAATATCTTTGGTGATTCCCAACTAGTAGTGAACCATGTCAATGGTGTATATCAGTGTCGTAATGAAATACTTCAAGAGCACAAGTGTTAAGTCATCATTATGTTGACTACCTTTGACCGCTATAAACTCCAAACTATTCCGCGATCCACCAATAAATTTGTGGATACCATTGCCTGCCTCACTTCCTAGATACCTACTTCACCTGCCGATTCAGACATATTTTTCTCTGTGAAACACATACGAAGAACTTCTTATGCACCTTGTTGTGTTAACCTTTTCCAAACCACCTCACTAAACATGCAGGACCTTTGGTATAAGCAGCTTGTGGATTACCTTTCCCTTTCTATCTTGCCTCATGACCTCACACGTAATGGATAATGCACCTTTCTTAAACAGGCCTCTTGTTATATCATCATGGGTGGTCTCCTTCATAAACGTGGCTTTGACAGTATTCTCTTATGATGCCTGACGAGTTCTAAAATCCCCTATACCATCAACGAAGTTCACGATGGCATATGCGGAGGTCACTTCAGTGGTCTTACTGTTGCTAAACACATTATTTTCCTAGGATATTATTGGCTGACTCTCAACCATGATTTTGACGACTATGTTAAGCATTGTGTAAAATTCCAACAACATACTGATATTCATCACATGCCTATTCATGCCTTACAGGTCACTCGTGACCTTTGGTCTTTCTCTCAATGGGGTTTGGATCTTGTTGGAGAGATCAATCCCCACTCTTCCCTAAGACATCAATGGATCATCACCACTACCAAATACTACACCAAATGGGTTAAATTCATACCCCTCATCTCCATAAAAGCTGAGAAAATATGTGAGTTTATCAATCATCACATTATTTGTCACTTTGATGTTCCACATCACCTCATCACTGATAACGGAAAACAATTTAAAAACAAAACCCTCCAGAAACTTTGCGATGCCTTTGGCATCTAGCTAAGTTTCTCCTCACCATATTACCCATAAACCAATGGCCAAGCCAAATCCACCAACAAAACCCTGAACAAGATTCTCATGAAAGTGGTTAACGATATTGGGAAGGATTGGCATACGAACATTCCTTTCGCCCTATGGGCATACCATACTAGTATTCACACTTTCACTACTACTACTCCCTTTTCCCTAGTGTATAGTACCAAGGCGGTTCTTCCTCTTGAAGTCTAGATCCCATCTCTCTGTATCTACCTTCAAGATATGTTCACTAATGATGACTTTCACCAAGACCGTTTAGCCCAACTTGAGTTACTATACGAACATTGTCTTCATGCTCTCAACCATCTCCAAGTCTACCAAAAACACATCAAGCGTGCCTATGACAAACATGTCCATGAACGTACCTTCAAGGTTGTTGACCTTTTCTTTAAGGAAAATCAACACATAACAAAATCAGAAAAAAGCAAATGGGGCAAGTTTGCTCCTAATTAGCCTAGACCATACATCGTGACCCATGATTATGGATCCAGTTCTTATCATCTATTTTCGCTAGATGGTAAGCCCAAACATGAGCCCATTAATGCCTTACATCTTCTTGTTTCGCACAGAATGTTTCAGCTTTTGGGGATAGAGTTGCTTCTATCCTTTCATTCCTTTGAGAAATAGATAAGGGTTAGGGCTAGGAGGAATACCTGTTGAATGTCGATAGGGTGTGCGTGTACCGTAGAGAAAGATCAGATCGACTGCGAAGAACTCCTTTTTGTCTAGGAAGGACTACCTACAAGTAAGAATACAAGACCACCATATTTTAATTAGACAATAAATGAGGGAACTGCCTTGGGCTCAGGAAATATAAAACTTCCTTTCGAAGGTGGTCAGTTCCCCTGCTAATATGAATTAACACAAATTCTAACAAATAAGCTATTGTCTAATTACAATTTTTTTACCTTGTTAGAACAATAGAGAAAGGGCTGGTCTTGGTTTAGAATCACGGTGACCGATGCTGGTCACTGTAACCGGTATAAATGGGTGGGGTTAGGTAATGGGGTGATGAGAAGGACTCAGAGAATATGGGGGTGTTCTTGGGGTAACATAAGGGTGGAGGAATGACAGTTAGATGTAGTGTGTTACTGGGTAGTAGATCTAGGAATAGACTTATGATGGTTGTGATTCAGAAGTTCAAGAAATGTTATTAAAAGGACATACAAGATATTACTTACTGATTATTGATGAGGATGCAGGTCCAAGAACTGTGATGACGATGGCATAACTTAGGTAGGATGACCTGACAATCAGGAGATGAGCTATCTTCCCTCCCGATGAACAAATGAGTGTCACAAGGCTCTGGTTACTCAGTTGCAGTTTTTGGGCTTGATGTCCTTCTTTGCAAACTCTTCTTGTTTCTTTTTCACTTGTCTCTGTTCAGCCAAGTAAAATCTGGATCCTTCCAATGACTTCTGATTTGGATCCACGAAAATCCAACCCCTTGTTTTTGGTTGGGAGTGGTCATTTACAGGGAACCGATGGCGGTTACGCAACCGATGGCGGTCGAGTAGGAACCGGTATCGTTCAGGTCAAAGCGGGCTATTTTTGGTAAAATAGCCAGCTTTCCCTCCTTTTCTCCCGAGGGATTAGTTGCGGGCTTGGTCAAGTCATTATGAGGTTGGTTTTAGGTGCGGTTGAGGAGTAATTAGTCATGGGTGTGGATGTGGACCAAGTTTTAGGTCTTAATTAGGTTAGTTTAGGGTTAAGACTAGGTCATGATGAGGTGGTGAAATGAGGTGGCAGGTATGGCGATGTGGATTTATTAATTATAAGGTAATTAATAAATAATTGTGTAAGGTTTAGGTGATGAGGTTAGGTTGCGAAATGAGATGCGGGGCATAGGGGGTCGTAAGACACAAATTTGGTGTCTACATTAGCCCCTTGTTGTCGTGTAGCTTGTCTTTGTTAAAGCTACATGGACAATAATAAGAAGTGGTTACCCCTGTTAAGGGTATAGGTAATCCCCCTCAAATCTATCACAGATTGAGGTAGCGTGAAATCAGGGATAGGGTTGATAAAGGGAAATGGTGTTGAGATGATGGTAAGATGGTGGGGTAGGTCCAAGGAAGCAGACGCACGTTGAAATGCAGTAGTGTGACCAGGGTACATGATTTGAAGAGAAAACAAGCAATTCATAGGCAAAGGTCGATAGTTTATCCAAACAAGGGTGATATAATCCTGGTATCCAAGGCATAGGAAGTAGCTCCAGGGGATATAATGGGTAAGGTATAGGAACGGTTAGGCATGTTCGGTAGTACCAAATGGTTTCTTTTGGTTGAGATAAACGTCACGGTCTTGGTCTAGGCAAATTTGGTCGACTGATCAAGTCAAGGACCCTAATCATGCTAAAACACGAACAGGTGAGCTTGATTGAACAAAAAGCTACATGATGGGTGGATAAAATTGTAATTTGTTGATTTTGGGCGAGGTATTTAATTGGTGCAGACTTGGGTCGAGCCAAATGGTTGGGTGCGGCCTTGGGTCGGGCCAAATGGGTTGGTTGCGGCCTTGGGTTGGGCCAAATGGTTGGTTGCGGCCTTGGGTCAGGCCAAATGGTTGGTTGCGGCCTTAGGTCAGGCCAAATGGTTGGTTACGGCCTTGGGTCAGGCCAAATTGGTTGGTTGCGGCCGTGAAGTGGGCCAATGAAGTTAACAAAGGGTTTTCAGCGAAGGAGGATATAGGCAATGTTGTGAGAAAGGGTGATTAGTAAATAAGGGTAGAAATTGGGGAAACGGTGGGATTAAACCGATATCGATTGTCTATGACTGGTATCGGTTAGATGACTAATACCGGTTCTTTAGGGTATAATATAACCAGTATCGGTTATAGGTCGAAAACCTATAAAAAGAAAAATATGGCCTGTCATTGTCATATTGTCAATTTGAAAACCAATTTTAGTTGTCTGAGGTCTTTTGGCGAGATTGTTGAGTTTATCAGCTGAGGTGGCACTATTTGAGTGGAGAAGTGAGTGATTGTAGGCCCTAGTGAGGAGGAGGCAGCATTTGATTGGTGGAGGACCCAGCAAAGGAGTTTGAGAGCCATGGCACAACCAGGAGGAGCTGGAGGTGCTGGACTAGCTGGACCACCACCACCTATCCCACCATGACGACGTGTCGTCGTACCGGTAGGTTCGAAACTTCTCATTGTGTGAATTTGGTGTTGTTAAACTATATTGGGGTTTGGGGTAGGAATCCGTGTTTTTAATAAAAGAATTAATAAATGGAAGTGGTTTGAAAAAGGGAGAGGGTAGGTAGGTTAGCTAGGCTAAAACGGTAGGGTGGGTAGGTTTTTAGGATTTTTTAATGGGTAAAATGGGAGTAATAGGTCAAAGAAGGGTTTGGGAGGCCGCATCGGGTTCGGGTCCATGATTTTACAGTGACTGATGCCGGTCACTAAGAGACCGGCGTTGGTCACAAAGTTTTCGGGCAAGGTGGGTTTGTGGTGGACCGGTGTCGGTCGTATGTCGACCGGCGTCGGTGGAGAGGGGACCGGTTACGGTCATGGGTGACCGGTACCGGTCCCTAGTTAGGATTTTCTATTTGTTGCTTGGTTTTTTTGTGGTTTTGGGTGTTTGGTTGTTATTTGGGTGTTTTGGTTATTATTTGGGAGTTTTGTGTTTATGGGGGTGAAGAGGGAAGGGGTAGAGGTTGATAGGAAGGTTGGTTTGTGGGTGGGGGGGGAAAATGGGGGAGTTGTGTGGTCGGGTGGGTAAAAGGGGGTATAGAAGGTTAAAGGAGTTGTTGTGATAAAGAGTAGGGCTAATGCAGTGAGTTGGTTTTGCAGGCACGTCAGCAGCTGACGATGCGGGATAGGATGCCCCCGTTGTTGAGAAGGATGCGGCCACACGTGTCCGCAATGCTGTGGGCCATCATGCGCGAGGTGGGACTCGGCGGAGTCTAGCGTTATAGGGCGATAGATAGGGATCATAGTCTGATGGTTGCCCTCATCGAGAGATGGGATCCAGCGACCAATGTGTTCCATCTCCCGACTGGAGAGATAACGATTACACTGGAGGATGTGTATCGCATCCTTAGACTACTAATCGATGGAGAGGTAGTCTTCCAGGTGGATGCAGAGACATCCATGGACAGCATTTTATAGGTATTCGGGGATGCAGTCGCGCTATTGACTTATCACAGCGTGAGCATTGCCTATGGGGACATGTAGTGTTGATGATGATCGGCATCACATGCTTCACCCTCTCGGACTCAAAGGGAGGCCGCTTTCCATGGGTGCTGATGGGGGTACTACATGAGATGGTGGAGGAGCATACGTGTTATGCTTGGGAACCAATATACCTGGTGCAGTTATACAGAGAGCTGTAGGGCTACCGCCGGATGAGGTGATTCGGGATTTGTTCTACATTCTTGTTACATTGCTGGGCATATGAGCATATCATTGCATTCAACCAGTAGGGCTGCCCCAGCAGCCAGGGCCACAGGTGATCTATAGATATGGCTTTCAGAGGTGGCTGGGGGTCATGGGCCAGCCACAAGAAGTTCTCACCGGACGGGATGTAGCGTATTACCGGCATGTATTAGAGGGTGTGACTGCCTTGGATATTGTATGGAGGCCTTACAGATGTCATCAGCCCCACAGAGGAGCCCGATCACAGGTGTGGTGGATCCAGTATACATTCTGGATAGCGGGATGGAGGCCGGGAGAGCATGAGTGGATACCCCTGGAGAGGGTACGATGGCAGATGGGGCTACGACAGGATGAGCCACCTCCCTTCCCTCAGTACCAGAGGGATGATGAAGAGGCCCCACTGCCTGCACCACAGCCCATGGACCCAGATTGGGTAGCGGAGAGGCCAGCAGATGATACTATAGATGACGCCAGCTGCACAGGAGCATTTTTAGTATGGTGGGCAGGGGAGAGAGCCGCGAGGAGAGCACAGCCCGCACAGCCAGACTTAGCAGCTGTTAGAGCAGAGAGGAACCAGCTCAGGGGACATGTATAGTTGTTACAGG
This sequence comes from Taxus chinensis, assembly GCA_019776745.2. Classification (NCBI taxonomy): domain Eukaryota; kingdom Viridiplantae; phylum Streptophyta; class Pinopsida; order Cupressales; family Taxaceae; genus Taxus; species Taxus chinensis. Next base: position 909,106,259 of record CM034149.1, on the reverse strand, counting down.
GGTAGCTTGCTGCTGCATAGGAACTGATAGGTGTCTTACAGGGGCAGTTAGCCCAGGCGCAGGTATAGGCACAGGCATAGGCACCACCACAGGCACCACCAGCGGCATCGGCACAGCCACAGGTACAGGTACCGCCACCGGCGCAGCCATAGGCATAGGTACTACCACTGGTGCAGCCACAGGCACAGGTACCGCCACCGGCACCGGCACAGGGTGTACTGGTAGGACAGGGTCCATTGTTATTAGGAGTTGGGGGACCAGCCCCAGCAGCTATGGTGGCATGGGCCCGGTATATGGAGGTGAGAGCAGAGGCCCGGTACTATCAGGACGTCCTTGATGGTACCAGGGTTGACTATCAGCCATATGCGGCGCATAGAGCGGAGACCTCGCGGAGTCAGAGATCCCAGGGTGGTGCAGCTATAACCGGTGGGTCGGTGATAGGGAGGAGGCAGGAGCCAGGGCCAGGACCCACAGGGAGAGGTGCTGAGGGCGGTGGGGAGAGTTGAGACATCCCTGGGTCAGAGTTAGATGTTTTTGTTTGTAGATTGGATATAGGCACTGGTCTGCGAATCGGTTATGTTTATAGAGGCCTGCGTGCCCACATATGATGTATTCATTCATTTATTCATTTATTGTATATACCGGCTTGCGAGCTGAGTACGGGTTGTACAGTTGATACCGGCCTGTGAGCTGAGTATATTTTTGATATGAGAGACCGTCCTGCGAGCCGAGTCGAGATTTTTGACAGCTATTGCGGCCTGCGTGCCGGCTTTGTATTATTATGAGATCACAGAGGCCCCTATGCAGGGTAAGTTGTATATTTGAAACCTTTGATATATAGATATATATGATGATTTTGATCCATATGCTGTGTTTAAAATGTTTTAAGTATTTTGTTGATGGTTTGTGAAATTGAATGTATGATGAGTTTGATCCACACGGTTTATATATTGATGGTGTTGATGTCTTTTGTTGATGGCTTTTTGAAATGGAATGTATGTATATATAGATGATGAGTTTAATTCACATGTTGTGTATGCTGATGGGTTTGATGTATATATATATGATGTCGTATGTATGTTGTCGATAGTTATTATAATGTAGATGGATGATGTTGCTGAAATTATGAGGATATATATATATGTGATTTGGATGACAAATATTGATAATGGTGTTGTTATGCAGGAAAAAGAGGTGGGCGCCACAAAAATTTGCAAAAACGAAGAAACGGCTTAGGTTTAAGAAAAAAAGGGGGCACATGACCGATATCGGTTATGCAACCGATGTCGGTAGCTATATGACCGATAATGGTTGTGTAACCGATATCAGTTATTTTAAAATTATATTTCCTAAAAATAGAACTGCTTGGTTGGCAACTAAAGTTCTTATTTTTAGCATTCTTATTTTTAGAGTCATGCAACAAGTTAAATACACGAATGCGACGCTGTTTGACGACTGATACAGGTAATTACATGAAAGAATTTGAGTGATAAGGAGGGAAGAGACTGGTGAAGTGAGCATGGACTGAGATTCAGAAGGCAGAAAGAAAAGTTATATTTGAAGAGGGTGGTGAACATGGCTGAACGAGGAGAAGCATCCAGCAGGAAAGGACGAGGGGGAAGACAAGTTCCACCTCAAGCTGCTGCATCCCGAGAGGTAAATTGTTTGGTTGTAATTTGATTCTTGCATGTTTTGTGTGAATAGGATGAGAGAGAGTAAGTGGGTAAAGATGAGAAAGAAAAGGTGATAGGAAAGGGTTTGGGATGGGGTGAGTGCTATGGGGTAGGTAAGCAGGGTGGTCACGTATGTTTTTAGGTATAGATAGGAGTAAATGGGCAAAATAATTATCGTAGGTGTATGTTTTTAAGCAGGGTGTATATTTTTGACAATGACCAGTATCGTTTAGAGATAACCAGTATCGGTTATCTATAACCGATATCGGTTACTGTAGGAGTTTCCATAATTTGAGAAAAAACCCGTGGAGATTTGTTTTATTGAATAATTATGTGTCGTTTTGATGTATGCAGGCGGAAGCAGGGTTAAGGATGAATGATATTGTGCCAGCGTTGTTGTCACGAATCCGAGGGGATGTAACACCAGCTGAATGGGCATTGATAAAATGTTTGGGATTAAGTGGAATCTGCTATTATTCACGAATTACGCGTAACCATGCTATGTTGCAGGCGTTGATTGAGAGATGGAATCTAGAAAAGAATACCTTCTATCTGCCAACAGGGGAGATGACAGTGACGTTGGAAGATGTGTTCCGTATTTTGAGACTCCCAATGATAGGAAAAATAGTGTATCAGGCATTGCCTAGCGCAGGGTGGGCAGCGATAACAGCAGTATTTGGTTCAGCTGCATGAGATTTGACACAGCGAGGTTTAACATTTACGTATGGTACAATGTATGCAACACACCCTAGGAAACAAGGTTAGCCGTGCTATTAATGATAGCGGTGGGGTATTATGCATTACTGAGGGTGGAGGGTGGAAGATTTCCAAAAGCATTGATGAGTGTTATTTGGGAAATGATAGAAATGAGCGTGACTTTCGCATGGGCACCCGCATATCTGGCAGAGTTATATAGGGGTTTATGGGCCTGCAAGTGAAAACACAGGACGACACTGGATTGTTCATACTTATTACATTGTTGGACCTATGAGCACATTGTTTGTGTGCATCCAATAGGCCAACCCATCGAGTCGGGAGAGGCAGGAGTGCAGAGGTTGGGATTCAGACGATGGGTCCAGACAGAACAAGAAGCGAGATCCCAAGCCGTGATAGACAACATCGAGTATTATACACAGGTATGAGAGATGGTAATGATTGCGGATATTTTTTGGAGGTCTTACGGGAACTACATGGTAACAGATAACTTAGCTGAGGAGTTGAGGGGTGTAGAGCGATTGAGGTGGATTGCGGGAAACAGGCCAGGTGAGTATGAGAGGATTCCTCTAGATCACGTGCGGCAAAAATTTGGATTTGTGCAGGATATACCCCTGGCTTATAAACCATATATGAGGATCGACGCTGAGGCAACATTCTCACCTCCCTAGCCTACACCTTCAGAAGGGCCAGAAGAGATAGCAGCCGATCATAGGGTAATGGATGTGGGAACGACAGAGGCCTATAGAGTATGGTGGGTAGCAGAGCTACGAGGTGCACGTGAGCGCCCCGACATAGCTGTGATTACAGCGGAGAGAGATCGTCTGCACGATTTAGTTCGCCAGCTTCAAACACAGGTGAATGAGACAACGGGATTGTTAGAGGTTTTACAGTTACGAGTGGAGAGACTAGAGGCAAGATTCCTCCACGCGAGAGGACGTATTCATATGTTACAGGAGATGTTGGCGGATCAGTGGGAGGAACCAATGGAAGTGGCACCTTTGAGGATGGAGAGGCCAACTGAGGGGCATCGAAGATCATGATCACCACCTGATTCGGGAGGAGGCGCAAGGGTCTAAGTGAATTTCATAGGAATATAAGAATAAATAAGGATGCCGACCTGTGAGTCGATGATAGAGAAGGTGTATTTGTTTATCATCTAAAATAAAACTAAATATGTATGTTGTTTTGAGTGATGATAATAATAATAATGGTTGTGTTTTGAATGTTGTTTTGGTTTGTTTTAAAAAAGGATAAAGATGAATGTTGTCAAAATAGAAATACACGAAAATATTTATATTTACAACACATGGTAGGGGATGGTCGAGCTAACCTTGGGAGATCCCATGTCTCCTAAGTGCTGCCTACATAGCCCATTGCACAAAGCAAGGAGGGGCCTCAGACCGATGTAGTTCTCCCTTAGGACCAAGGAGAGGTGAATTCAGGAAATTTGGTTGTAGTTAGGCAATGTGTTGTTTGATAAGAATTTAACATTGATAGGGTAATGTTGTTGGTGTTGGTAAGGTATTGGCGATGTTGGTATAGGTATAGGTGAAGCGAAAGTTAGCCTACCCAAGTGGTAGGGAACCGTATCCTGATTAAGGTCAACACACAATCCTAGAGTTGAGCAAAAGAGGCAAAAGTGTCCCGTAGTTGAGAAGAGCTAAACAAACCACATAACAACGTAGAATGAGCTTGAACCTCTAGGTACCTTGCATAGATGAGAAGTCGATAGGTGAAAAGAGTGGTATAATCACAATATATCGGGTATACGTCACGTCCCTTGAGGTTTGTTGTTTAAACAAATGATGAGGTGAGGTGGATCGCGTAGCTGAGGCGCTGAGAACTTGTTATAAAGTGAGTATCCTGATGAAAGAGAACCAAACTTAAATAGACAAGTCCATGACTCAAAAGTGCTTTTGAATGTGGCTTTTATTTTGCTGAATATAGACTCATCGATGTGGGAAGTCTAAAAGGGATATGTATTTTGTTACTCTTGAGTTCTTCACGAAGCTGATCAATGCGAGAAGCTTCTGATAAAGGTTGACTGTGTATAGTTGTCCTTCAAGGGAGCAGTCTATTTATAGTAGCAGATGCGGTGTTTATGTATAGCTGTCCTTCAGGGGAGCAGTCTATATATAAGAGCAGCAATAGTTTGGCATATAGTTGTCCTTCAAGGGAGCAGTCTATGTATAATTTTAGAGGTCTAGATGTCCGTTGGGCATAAAGCATCTAGTTTTGTAGGAAGTTTGACTCAAGAAAATCCCATAAGTGTTTAATTAAGAATGTGTCATTTTGATGCTTTGAAGTCATGGACTAGACTAAAAAGGGGAAGGCATCTTTAAGGGGAGGTGATAATCAAACCATGTGAGCTTGATTTGATTTTGAGATGTAAGAAACAAAGTGTATGTGGTGGTAAATGAGCTCAAGGGACGAGCGCAAGGTAGATAAGAAGTGATATAACACTGAATTCAACAGTAGAATGGTCGAAGATGCAAGGCATTAAGGGGCTCAGGCTCAGGTTTACCATTAAGCGAAGCTAAATGATAAGTGCCTGTTCCATAAGTGTGAGTGATAATGTAAGGCCCAATCCAATTGGGAGCAAATTTGCCACATTTGCTCTTTTCTAGTTTGGTTACATGTTGATTTTCTTTGAGGACAAGATCACCAATCTTAAAGGTACGCTCATGAAGTCACTTATCATAAGCACGCTTGATGCGTTTTTGATAGATTTGAAGGTGGTAAAGAGCCATAAGATGACGCTCGTCAAGAAGCTCTAATTGGGCTAACCACTCTTGGTGGAAATCATCGTTGGTGAGAATATCCTGAAGAGATATTCTGAGGGAGGGTATTTGTATTTCGAGAGGCAAGACAGCATCGGTACCATATACCAAAGAAAATGGTGTGGCATTAGTGGAGGTGCGAATGCTAGTACGATAATCCCAAAGGGCAAAGGGAATGTGATCATGCCAATTTCTTCCAGAATCATTAACAACTTTCATGAGGATTTTGGTTAGGGTTTTATTAGAAGATTTAGCCTGACCATTGGCCTATGGATAGTAAGGTGATGAGAAACTAAGTTTGATACCAAAGTTGTCACAAAGGTCTTGTAACAACTTATTTTTGAAAGATTTACCATTATCTATTATTAGGTGATGAGGAATACCAAAATGACAGATAATGTGATGGTTAACGAATTCGACGATTTTTTCTTTTTTGGTTGAAATGAGTGGAATGGCCTCCACCCATTTTGTGTAATATTCAGTTGTTGTGATTATCCAACGGTGACGTTGCGAAGAGGGTGGGTGAATCTCACCAATAAGGTCTAAACCCCATTGTGAGAAAGGCCAGAGATCTCGTGCGACCTGTAGCGGATGGCTAGGAGTATGTTGAAGGTTGGCATGTTGTTGACACATAACACAACGCTTAACATATTCGTAGTAGTTGTTATTAAGAGTAGGCCAATAATAACCTAGGCGAAGGATTCGTTTAGCCACAGCAAGGCCACTAAAATGTCTGCCACAAATACCGTCATGGATCTGTTGGATGGTATAGGTGACCTCCGCGCCAGTTAGACATCGAAGGAGGATGCCATCAAATCCACGTTTGTAAAGGAGTCCCCCCATGACGACATAACGAGAAACACGTTTAAGAAAAGCATGTTTGTCGGTACTAGTAAGGTCAGGTGGGAGAACAGAGTTTGTAAGGTAGTCGTGAAATTGGTGATACCAGATATCCTGCAAATTAGCAGACACATTATTTATCATACAAAAAACCATGGCTGAGTAAGATGGGGCAAAGAGTTGTTGGACTAAGACGAATATGTCAGAGTTAGTTGGTGAGGTAGGAATTTGTGAGGCTAAGCAAGCCATAGTATCCGCAAATTTGTTAGTGGAGCGGGGAATGGTCTGGATAGAATAACGTGTAAATGAGGTCAAAAGTGAATCCACGTAATGTTTGTACTTTTGAAGTTCCTCATTTTTACATTAGTAGATGTCCATAACTTGATTGAATACCAATTGAGAGTCACCGAAAATATTAATAGATTTGACACCTAAGTGTAACGCAACCTGGAGACCCAAAACAAGGGCCTCGTATTCCGCTGTATTATTAGTGCAGGGGAAATCGAGCCGGAATGAAAGAGGCATAGGCTCAGCATCAAGAGGAATGAGAACAACACCAGCCCCTCCACCACGCTGGCATTTGGATCCATCGAAGAAGAGGGTCATTGCATATGACTCTTCCCTGAGTGAAAGAGTGGCGATGAGTTCATCAGGGAAATTAAAATTGGTAAATTGTTCCCCAGGTAAAGTGGCCTTCGCGAGTTGGTCTGCAATAGTTTGTCCTTTGATTGACTTCTGTTGTATAAATTCAAGGTCGAGGTCAGAAAGGAGCATAAGCCATCGGGCGATGCATTGGTTTAGATGTGGTTTGGCATACATATAATGAATGGGGTCTGCGTTGGTGATGACAAAAGTTTTGTGATTCAGGAGGTAGTGTCGGAGTTTGGTGGCTACGAATGATAGGGCTAGGCACAATTTTTCTACATGTGTATACCTAGTCTCGTAATCCACGAGAGTATGACTTATATAATAAACGGCTTGTTCTCGACGTACCGAGTCCCGATGTGCAAGCATGGCTCCTATAGAATGGTCAGTGGCAGAAAGGTAAAGGTAGAAAGGGCGATCATCCTGAGGTGGGATAAGCACGGGTGGCTGCAAGAGATAGGCTTTGAGAGCTTCAAAGGTTTAGTGACACTCTTCACTCCATTGAAAGGCAATTTCCTTTTTAATAAGGTGATGGAAAGGTTGACATCGATCCGAGAGTTGGGAGATGAAACGCCAGATGGATTGAATTTTACCTTGCAAACTACGCAATTGTTTGAGGTTTTTGGGTGGGGGCATTTCTAGGATAGCTTTGACTTTAGATGGATCGACCTCAATGCCACGCAAAGAGATGATAAAGCCAAGAATTTTTCCTGAAAGAACACCAAAGAAACATTTCTTTGGTTGAAGCCAGACTGAATATTGTAACAGGTGATCGAAAATAATGGTTAAAACATCGAGATGTTCACTGCGATGTTTATATTTGCCAAGAAGATCATCGACATAATCCTCAAGGATAGTGTGCATAATGTCATGAAAAATGTAATTCATAGCCCATTGATAGGTCGCACCAGCATTCTTAAGGACAAACGGCATGACACAATAACAAAAGGTTCCCCAAGGAGTGATGAAGGCAGTTTTATGTTGATCGGCTGGGGCTACCAAAATTTGATTATATCCTGAAAATCCATCCATGAGAGAAAACAACTCATGGCCCGCAGTGAGATCAACAAGTTGATCAATACTTAGGAGGGGGAAGTCATCCTTGGGGCAAGTGAGGTTAAGGTCTCGGAAATCCGTGCATATCCGAAGTCCCCCCGTGGCTTTAGTGATAGGTACGATGTTAGAAATCCATTGAGGATAGTCAATAGGCAAGATGAAGGAAACAGAAAGGAGTCATTGAAGCTCTTCTTTGACCAAGAGGGCAATGCATGGATGCATTTTTCTCAGTTTCTGTTTGACTGGTTTGGAATCGGGTTTTAGGGTAATGTTATTAACAGCAATGTCAAGATCAATTCCTGGCATGTCAGCGTAGGACCAAGCGAAAGCTTGGTTGCGGGTACGGAGAAAGGTAGTAAAGGTGTCTTGTTCTGATGTGTTAAGGGATTGTCTGATCTTCACAATGTGAGGATCCTCCTCTGTGTGGATGTTGATTTCTATAGTCGACTCATTCAGCATGGTTTGAGTTTCAGACGGTAAGGCGCGTTGAATATAGGAGTCGTCCGCACCAAGGTAAGTGAGGATGGAGTCATCATCCTGGCACTCAACAACATTAATAGAAGGCGAATCCTCTTTGATCATGCTTGGATACAGAAGGGGAAGAGAATATGGGTCCTCATTATCGCATTGATAAGTGAGAGGACCTAGGAAGATAACATTTATGAAAAAAAAAAGTTAGGAGGGATAGATTCATGGTCTATCGACTCTGTGGGTGACGATGGAAAAATGGGTGATGATGGTTTGGTAGGGGTGACACCGTCATCTTCCAGGATACAACTGACATGAGGTTTCTCCGGTGTAAGTGTTTCAGGAAAACCGAGACCACTACGATCATTCTGTTTGCGTGTAGTCACGGGAATGAGTGTATGTCGGCCTTGTTCATAAAGACCAAAACCAAAGCCTTTCCAAGCATAGCAAGTCAAGAAGGTGAGGGTGAAATGACGATTTGTCAAGTATTGAAAATCGGATTGGAAGGGAACCACCCCAAGAGGAGGTTCAGGGGTAACGGAGGATGCGTCGACACCCCCATACGTTAGGTTGGTGCGGCAATGAGGTGGTCCGTAGGGGATTACTTCCCCCACACGACGGTCATAGGTAGGATGTGCATGTAACTGTCCATACTCCTGTGGGGTATGGAAAGAACTAACGTTATATAGGCAATACTCCCCCAGCGTAAGGCATTGAAAAACATCTACTAAGGGTTCTGAGGTTGGGATGTTAGCTGCAGGAAAGGAAGTGGTATTTGCAATGGCGGTTTCATTGGTTGAAGACGTGGGTGCGGTTGAGGTAGATGGTTGAGGTGCGGTTAAAGTGGATGGTTGGGTTGGATGAATGGGTGTCTTGACTGGTACAAGCACATCATTAGGGTGATATAACATATTACAGGTTTTGAACGGGGGAGGATCAGCTTTTACAGTGTAGGACTTCCCCTCGTACTCAAATTTTATGCATCTATGTAAGGTGGAGGGAACACATCCCATAGCCCGGATCCAAGGGCGGCCTAACAACATATTGTATTGGAACTCTCCCTCAAGGACATAGAAGAGTTCGGGTAAAGTACGTGGTCCTACACGAATGTTAAGGATCACGGTGCCTAAGGTAGAAGTAATAGCATCATTGAATGACTGCAACATGATGGGGTTTGCACTAGAAGGGATATTCATTTGTTGGAAGGCTTTTGAAGAGATGATGTTTAGACTAGCGCCCCCATCAATCATAACACGACGTACCTGAATGTCCTGAACATAAGATGAGATGAAAAGAGCAGGATCAGGATCTTCGGCACCAAAGTCGATAATTTTGTCTTCGGAGAAACTGACAGCAGCGGCTTGCTGTATAGAGACAGAAGTGGTTGGGGAGATGGGTTGTTTGGTGAGCGAAGCAACGTGATTGGGCGTGAGAATGGAGGTAACAGGAAAGGTTTCATTAGGTAAGACCTCTATCCATTGAAGGATTTCAACGAGAGCTTGTCGATGAGATTCAAAAGTCTGAATGAGATCATACAGTGTCATTTTTAAAGGTGATTGGTGAAGCTATTTGATCATGGTTCAGTGGGCAACTCCATTAGAGACGGGATAGGCGGGTCCACGAATAACCACTTTAGGTGGTGGTGCGATCGGGATGGTGGATGGAGAAAGAGAGGCCGCAGGTGTGCTTTCTTTCACTTTCCCATTGTTTTTCTTCCCTCAAGTAGCAACAATAATCATATTGATCTCGTGAATACGAGAGGAGGAAGATGGTATGGATAAGTCCTAGTCTTTGAGAGGTGGAGTTGTAATAATGATAGATTTTGGTGAGGCGGGGACAGGTAGTATAGGAGAGGGAATTGAAGCTAAAGGTTTCTCCCTTCGTAAGTTGTCTTTCTTAACTTTTCTATCTGAGAGAGGTGACTGATGAAGTATGGCTTTCAATGCTTTGCATCCCTCTATGTCATGTCCTGGTGTGTAGTGGTAAGCGCAGATTTTAAACTCATCATAACCTATAGGTCAAGGTTTAGATGGATCATAAGGTCTAAGTGGGGGTAGGGAAATGGTCGCATTCTCCACCAACATAGCAAGGATTTTGGTGTAAGACCCTTTGAGTGGGTCAAAGTCAGAGGAAGATGAGGCTACTGATGGGGTAGATTCTGGTAATGACATGGTATGGTTGGTTTGTATGGGTGGTGGTTTAGCCAAGGAGTTTTGATAATGGGTTTTAACTAAACGTGGCTTCTTTGGTGCATAAGCTATGTTTAGCTAGTTAGATGATGAGGCCACAGATGATGTGGTATCAGAAAACAACCACGGAAAAATAGGAGTGACAACAAACAAATCTTTTGATGATGGAATTTGTTTAGGGTTAGTAGGTGGACAGGATACGAGGGGTGACAGTGTTGATGTACCCCTGGATCTCTGTATGGGTGCAGAAGGCGTAGGTCGTTTTAAATAAAACGCAGGAGGTATGATATATTGATGCAAGGTGGAGGGATGGGGTCTCAATATGGAAGGTAGGTGTGACGACGATGGTTTTAGTTGTGATAGAGGCATAGGTTGAGGAGATTGAGTCTGTCTCCTAAGTGGATGGATGGCTTTATTTTTAGATAAATCAAGCCACTTAGGTGGGTGTGTTAGATTGGGTATTGGTGAGGTCCCAAGTGTAGGGGAAGATTTGGTTAGGCTAATAGAGGTGGATAAGGTATTTGGTAGAGATGAGGGGGGTGAAGATGAGGACATAGGCATTTTAAGCTTCTGTAAACACTTCCGGTATATGGTAGAGGCATCTGGATCGGTCATCTACATTTGAGTAGAATATGGCGTACTCAAACGTTCCCATAGGACCTTTCTATCTTCTGGGGAATGAAATTCCTCACGTGTGAATAGGAACTTTTGTATGGAAGAAAGGTGGGTTGTGATTCCAGTCCACTGTGGGTGTGATACAGGGGGTAGATGAGGCACTGTATCAATGGGCGTTAAGAGGTCAACCGGTCGCTGAAAAGATTTAGGCGATGAAGAACTAATAGGTAGGAGGGCGTGTTTGAGAGGATCCGTCATGTTTAAAGAATGTGGTGATGTCGGTTCAAGAGGTTTCTCATCTAAGGATGACAAAAGAAGTGGCGAGCCTTCCTCTTGTACAGCAAGAATGGTAGAAGGAGACGTTTGGGAAATAGATAAATTAGATAACATCCGCTCACAGTCTTGCAAGGATGTGGTGTAAGAAGGCTCATTTGTGAGAAGGGAACTCTGGGCGGTTAATTATTTGATGGGTAAAGGAACGGCAAGGATTTCAATTTGTCTTGATGGTGAGGAAGGGGGTTCGGGTTCCTGCGTTAGTGAAGAGGCTTGATTCAGAATTGTTCGATAGAGGTTTTTGGCTGGGAGTCGAAGACTGCATGGATCTCATGAACACTCTCCTCGGCTAAGATATCTTGGTTTATGTTACTATTAGAAGAGTGATTTGGGAATGGTTTGTTGAATATTTTCAAATTTTGCTTAGCAGGGGCGTTAGGATTATCAAGGGCTATATCCCCTGCATCAACCATTTCCTGCACTATGTTTTTCAACATCTTGCAGTTTTCATGACTATGTCCCTTCATGCGGTGGAAGTTACAGAAGTCATTTTCTTTGTACCAAGAAGGTATGGTGTGAGTGGAATCAAACCCAGAGTGAGGTTTAACAGGAGGTAAGGTAATGGCTCCTGCTGTAAGCAATTTTTCCAATATCACACCATAAGTTTCTCCCAAGGGGGTGTAGTTGATGGGCTCAGCTTTATACTTATAGGTGGTTTTTGGCGGGGTATTAAACGGTGGTTGCGGATTTGACCATCACCGCGTGCACAGCTCCTTTTGATTTCAAAGCAGTCGATGGGTGAAGATTGGTGGTGTTAGGTTTGTTGGTGGAATCTTGAGTTCAGAAAGATTGGGGTTTTTGTTGCGCAACCGCAATTTCTCTTCCTCTAAGGCTTGAATCTGTAGTTTTCGAGCCATAGTAAAGGCTTCGTCAAATGTGTGGAAATTTTGGAATTTAGAGGGTAGGTGAGATGTGCTTAGCATAGGCCCGTGTAAATAGTTCAATAAGTTCAGCTTGAGGTAAGGCATACATAAGTTGGTTGATAAGGCCCCACCCATCGTCCAACGAAATCTGCGATAGATTCATCTTCAAATTTTCGGATGGCATAGAGGTCGGTGATAGATACTTTCTTGGCAATGTTAATGGAAAAATGATCCAAGAAATATTGGGTTAGTTAGTTAAAAGAGAAGATTGAGTGCTGGGTTAAAGCACTGTACCACTCCAAGGCGGGTCCTTGATATGGACATGGGAAAGGTGCGGAGTAGTAAGGCATCGTCGTGAGTAATTAGATAGCAGGCATGTCTAAATGAGCGCAAGTGTTGTTGAGGATCCTCCTTACTATTAAAACGGGTAAATTTTGGTAATTCCCATTGAGGAGGATATGAATGAAGGGGGGGCAGAAGGGTGGATAGGCTCCTGAAAAACTTGCTCATATGGTCAAGGGGCTACGACTTCTTGAAACAGAAGCCTCCAGATTTTACATTTTGTCCATCATTTGTTTGATGAAATCCGTGGTTGGATGAGCTGATGGTGTGGTTGCGGCAAATGGAGGAAAATTGGGCCAAGGGCCTCCACTAGACAATGGTGGCGATTAAATGTTTATAAAGGTATGGAGGACGAATGTGTTGAGGCGAACGAATAGGGATGTCCTATATAAGACGTTAAGGTCACGGGATACGTTGTGTGGGAATGAAAATGTGGGTGGAGCTTGAGAAGGAAAACTAGTGTGGATAGGTGGCAGAGAGAAAGTCATGAACGGAATAGTCTGCAAGAGAGACGAGTTAGGAGCAGTTTAGCGGTAATGACATGCGGGGCCCAAGATTAACCAAAGGAAAGCCAATCTATGTCGTATGAACCTTTGAAGCTGCTGGATTGGGAGACGGGGCTAAGGATGCAACAGGCAAAGTGGAGGTATTAAGTAGAGAAGGAGGCTAAAATGAGCAAATATACTGATAGGCATGCCAACAAGGAGTTGACCATCGGGTGTACGGTTAGGGGCATGAGACAAATAGTATTGTACAGTCACGTAGGATTAGCATCCAAAAATTTCGTAAATTCTTTATCTCTTATAAGGATTTTTAGGAACCTCACTGGTATCTGTAGGGTTCCCCATAAAATGGGGCAGGAGGTGATTCAGGAAAAGGCACGGAGCAGGCATGTGAAACCATGGCTGTGGCTTTCTTATGATTGATAACAACCATGGACAGGGGTACACAACAGGATTTCAATCTATCAGGAACAGAAGCAGCAACAAAATGTTGGAATCGGCAGGTTGCTCGTTTGTCAGGAAACTTTGAAAGAAAATAACTTATATCGGTCAGGTAACCGAGGGTCAGTCAGGCTGTAGCCAACATTAGTAAGCTAACCAATGTCGGTATAATAAGAACTGGGTTGTAAGAAGCAGAGTAGGAAGCTGTTGATTTGATTTGTGTTAACAGTGATTAGTACATGCCTATCTAAACTGTTCAGTAGTGATCACAGAAAACAGTGTATGACAGAGAAGCAGAACTGAAAACAAGCAAGAATGCACAAGCCAAATTAATAGACTAACCCTAGGGTTAATGTTTAATCAATTTGGGCTTATGCCTTTAGGGGCAGAATGATGTGGAGAATCCTAAACAAAAGACTTAGGGGAAATGTCAATTTTGTTTTGGCTTATAAGGTTACCTCAATCAGGCGGAGGAATACTGTGGAAAAGGGGGGATGTTTTGAGCTACTTGTGTTAATTATGAAGTGATTCGGTATGTGTTGTGCAATGAAAGTAACATTTATTTCCTGTCAATACTGTGGAAATCACCCCCCATGTGTACGACCTATTACTTAGTCTACATTCACTAGAATTGAAAACAACAAGCAAGAATGTAATGCACATGTTTTAAACCCAAATCAAAAATGGTTATTCGATGAAACAAAGGAAGATGACTTTCACTATTGTTAAAATTGGGAAACCAAGACAAATTATTTTACTAAATATAACAAAATACTATGTGACAATTTTTAGAAGAAGAAAACAGCAAGTATGCTCCCTATGTGAAAGTAAGCAAGAAAGAAAGAAACCCGAAATGGGTCCCACCAGGTGTGCCAAAATGTTTCGCACATAATGTTTTAGCTCTGTGGGAATAGAGCTGCTTCTATCCTTTCATTCCTTTGAGAAACAGATAAGGGGTTAGGGCTAGGAGGAATACCTATTGAATGTTGAGATGGTGTGCGCATACTGTAGGGAAAGAGATCAGGTCGACTGTGAAGAACTCCTTTTTGTCTTGGAAGGACTACCTTGCAAGTAAGAATACAAGACCACCAGATTTTTAATTAGACAATAAATGAGGGAACTACCTTGGGCCCAGGAAGTATAAAACTTCCTTTCGAAGGTGGTCAGTTCCCCTGCTAATATGAATTAACACAAATTCTAACAAATAAAGCTATTGTCCAATTACAATTTGTTTACCTTGTTAGAACAATAGAGAAAGGGCTGGTCTTGGTTTAGAATCACGGTGACCGATGACGATCACTGTAAACCAGTACCGGTTGTTGGTAACCGATATCGGTAGGGGCAATGTTTTAGGGGCTTTTGGTGAAGGTTGGTTATAAGGTGGTTGTGTTGTTTTATAATGCTGATAAATGGGTGGGGTTAGGTAATGGGGTGATGAGAAGGACTCAGAGAATACGGGGGGGTGTTCTTGGGGTAACGTATGGTGGAGGAATGACAGCTAGATGTAGTGTGTTGCTGGGTAGTAGATATAGGAATAGACTTATGATGGTTGTGATTCAGAAGTTCAAGAAATGTTATTAAAAGGACATACAAGATATTACTTACTGATTATTGATAAGGATGCAGGTCCAAGAACTGTGATGATGACAGCAGAACTTAGGTAGGATGACCTGACAATCAGGAGATGAGCTATCTTCCCTCCCGACGAACAGATGAGTGTCACAAGGCTCTGGTTACTCAGTTGCAGTTTTTGGGCTTGATGTCCTTCTCTGTAAACTCTTTTTGTTTCTTTTTCACTTGTCTCTGTTCAGCCAAGTAAAAATCTAGATCCTTCCAATGACTTCTCCTCCTTTTGATCAAATGAAAATCCGAACCCTTTGTTTTTGGTTGGGAGTGGTCATTTATAAGGAACCGATGGTGGTTATGTAACCGACGGCGGTCGAGTAGGAACCAGTATCGTTCAGGGTCAAAGTGGGCTATTTTTGGTTAAAATGGCCAGCTTTCCCTCCTTTTCTCCCGAGGGATTAGTTTGCGGGCTTGGGTCAAGTCATTATGAGGTTAGTTTTAGGTGTGGGTGAGGAGTAATTAGTCATGGGTGTGGATGTGGACCAAGTTATAGGTTCTTAATTAGGTTAGTTTAGGGTTTAAGACTAGGTCATGATGAGGTGGCGAAATGAGGTGGTAGGTATGGTGATGTGGATTTATTAATTATAAGGTAATTAATAAATAATTGTGTAAGGTTTAGGTGATGAGGTTAGGTTGCGAAATGAGATGCGGGGCACAGGGGGTCGTAAGACACAAATTTGGTGTCTACACTTCGACCATTCTACTATTGAATTCTAGTCCTACATCACTATTTATCTATGTCATGATCATCCCTTGGGTGTCATTCACCTTTCTCTTTTCCGCACCTCAGCTCCAACGAATAAACAAGAATCATGTGATTACCCGTCACCTTTTTTCCTTCTCTTAAATATGTGTACCATGGATCTGCACATGGCATGATTCTCATGGATACTTTTCATTTTCTTTTAGATGATATCCCATGGTCATTCACCCTTGTCTTCTACACAAGAACCAAATGCTTCATTATATTCTTGTCCATGAATTAAAATCCCAAAATAACAATTTCCAAAAATAAAGGGATCAACTCATTGAGTCAAACTTCCAATACAAAGATGAATCCCTCAAAAGGACATCTTCCACCCTAAATCTCCACTATAAGTAGATTGTTCCCTCGAAGGAAAGCTATAAAAATCTCACAACTCTCTACATAGTCTATCAAAAAATAAAGCTATTTTCTTAAAAAAATATAAATATTCAGAAGCTTCCTACATCGATTAGCTTCGTGAAGACCTCAAGGAGACATATATTCATCTCGTCTAGACTTCCCGCATCGATTATTCTATCTAAAAAGTCAAAAATAAAAATAAAAGAAAACTTTTTCGTCATGGACTCACCTATTGTGATCTTAGATCTCTTGCCACAGGCATGTTACATCTTATCATATGACCTAATCACCTTCGCCTCCTTACTTGTTGTCTCTTTACTTCATACTGCCTCAAGGGACCTGCTGAACCTGTAACATTTGGTGATCATGTGACTATTCTTCACCTTTTGAATAATTAATCATGCAATATCTTTAGGGTCTTACATTCAGTAGCCTATCTACAAATGTGGTTCATACACTCTGATCCTTGCCAATCAGGTGACTTTCTTACCTCCTCTTATCTTTTCACTTCTTCATTACCCTTTGATTATCCTATATAGGACTAGATCCTCGATGCTTGTCTTTTGAGAATTTTCTTCTCTCACCATAATCAACCTAAAATCAACCATACCTATCTTCCTATACACCACCCAAACCTAAATAACCTTAACCTAACCATACCTAAGACCTAGAATTAAACCTACCTATCAACCTACCAACCTATTCCTCTACCTTCGCATATTCTTCCCTAGCTTATGGGAGAACTACATCGGCCTGAGGTTCCTTTTCGTTGGGACTATGTAGGCAACACTTCCAAGGCATGGGGCCCTGGAAGGTTAGCTCAACCACTCTTTACCCTTACCAATTTCCCTCATTTTTTACAACGATTTCCCATATATATATCAAAAAAATAACAATATACACCATGTCCATCTCATCTAAACTACATATACTTACCATGCATCACATAACCTTTACCACTTAAATTATTTCACATTTTCATACATAACCAAAATTTTAACATTTTTACACCATCACATGCATTTACATTGACATTTATTACCAAAACACTGAAATGAATATCCATGCCTAAACCAACTTGACTCAATCCATGCCTAAATAACCTGACTCAATCCATGCCTATCACCTGAGTCCACCATGCCTAAACTGACCTGAGTCAATCCATGCCTAAAACTAACCTGACTCGATCCATGCCTAAACTGACCTGACTCGATTCATGCCTATAACCTGACTCGATCCGTGCCTATGACCTGAATCCACCATGCCTCAACCAACATGACTCCATCATGCCTAACCTACCTAGTTTCCATCTATATCACAATAAAGTAAACAAAACACACATAACAACATGAATCATCTGAATCCCATATATCTCATCATATACAAAATATCGGTGTATCAATACAATATACACTCATCTAAAAAAAATGTGTGTCTCTCATTATCGTCAGCACGCAGGCTGATGGCTCATACAAAATGTCATCGACACGCATGCCAGTATCATTGACAAAAATCAAAACAAAATTTCTTTGGCACATAGGCCAGTCTCATATATAACACAAAATGTCTCGACACGCAGGCCAGTCTATATCAAACTTAGTCAGTTATACCAGCAGATCTTTGGGTCTATCTTTCTTGACTCCTCTGCTCCTACTAAGGGTCCTGGTCTAGCTGCTGATGGCCCCTTACCTAGGATTGGCATCTATACACTAGTGGCCTCACCGTGCTCCTACCTATGGGCTCGCTAACCCCCTGTACTCTCCACACTATGCGTGCAGGATCTCATCCTCTCACTGGAGGCCTACTGTGCTCTGTACTCTACATAGGAGGGGACATGTTTCCTGACAGCCAACAAGTGATCCTTGTAATAGTGTGTCTCTCCTAAGGCATCCCTGAACCTGGCCATGGGCACTGTTTGTGGAGGTGCCATGTGTCTCCGTGCCTGTGTGGGTGCCTGTATAATGGGACCTTGTCCTGAATCCTGCATTGAACCCTGTGCTGGTACCATGGCCTGACTCAGCCCTGTGATCTATACATGTGCCTATAATTAGGCCTGTAGGGTAGTAATTTATGCCTTTGCTGCTGTCAACTAGCCCCGTAAACCTATAACCTACCCCTGTAAATCCTATACCTGTGCTTGTAGGGTGGCTACCTTCCCTCCCTCTCCATCTACCTCCTCTCCAACTCTATCCCCTCCTTCCTCTACCTATGTAGATACCTAACCCTATCCTACTTATGCCTACAGTGTGGCTATCTGGGCCTGTAATGTGGAAACATATGCCTTTGTACCTATCAGCTGCCCCTACATGATACCTACCTACGTCACCAAAGTAGCTACCTGCCCCTGTAGGGAGTCCCTCTAAATAGTAACGGTCAATAAATCGAGCTTACTTGGCCTTGGTGGTACTACTCTCAACTGCGCCACCCACCACTGCCTATACCCATCTGCCACTCCGGAATCATCAATCTATGTATCTACTAGCTACTCCTCCTACCCAGTCGGCACTGTGGATCATGGTGGAGACATAGGCCTCACCACGTTATCCCTCTAGTACTGTGGGAAGGGTGGTGGTACATCTTGTACCAATCCAAACTAGCATCTGGCCCACTTTATGGGTATCAGCTCATGCTCTCCAACCCTCCTCCCCTTTATCCATTTATAAATCTAGAGCCCATCTATCTCTATGGACATCTATCTGTATGTAGGGAATCCCACATATAGCCTCCAAATGATGTCCACTCTAGACAAGCCCTCTAGTAGTCACCTATAATAAGCTACATCATGTGTAGCTCTCGTGCCTCAGCACTCTCCCATGGTTAGTACCCACTACCTGTATCCAACATGTAACACTCTCTTCGGGAATGCATCAGCTTGGGGAATCCCTACTGGCTGCAAACAAACAATGTGCCCGTAGGCTGAGCAGTGTAACAATAAGGTACAACATATGTTGAACCGCTATAATCACCTATAAGCCCATAGCTCCCTGTATACCTATGTCAAAAATGTAGATGCCCATGTGAATCAGGTCCTTTGTTTCATCATGTCATTTAAGAATCCCATCAATGACCATGGGAATCTCCCACCCTCTACATCAGGCAGTATGAAACAACACACTGCCTCCATCAAAATAACCACCAGCCTCATCTCCTCGGGATGAGCTCTATACATCGATCCATAGCTCATGCTAGCACTATGGAGCCTCAAATCGGCCACACCCTCACCAAATATTGGTACCAGTAACTCCTCAGATGCCTCTTAGGAGATCGTATAAACCTAGGCCCCCAATATGGGCAACCGCAAGATCCTATATACATCCTCAAGGGTGATATTAAGCTCACCCGTCGGTAGATGAAAGGTATTAGTCACCGAGTCCCATCTATTGATGAGGACAACCATCAAACTAGCCTCCCGAACTACTTTCTAGTAGTGTCTCATGCCTATCAACCCAACCTCCACTACGCGTTGCCACTCCTCTCGCGTCATGCTCACTTGTACCTCCACTAGTAGTGGCGGCATCCGGTCTCTCATCCAAAGTTAGTCTCTCACATGCATCAATCAAAACAACTATTATATTACACCCCTTACCCATATCTACACCACTTTACCTTTCTTGTTGACCCAAACTTTTACCATACTGATCCACCCATACCCCAACCTTTCCCTTTGATACCCTTACCTACCTACCCTAATCCTTACCTATCTACCCTAATTCTTATCTATATACCCTAACCCTTACCTATCTACCCCAACCCTTTTCACCCTTACCTATCTAACCCAACCCTTCCTACCCTACCCTAACCCTTACCCATCTACCCTAACTCTTTCCCTACCCACTACCTTACCCCCATTTTTGCCCATGTCTACCCCATGACAAACTGGCATCGGTCATCATTGACTGACCCTGGTTTCCCCTTGACTGACCACGGTCTACATCTGACTGGAATCGATCACTTTTTTAGTGATCGATACTGGTCCGAACCCATCGATGTTGGCCATAGGGCGACTGACTTCGGTCACTGTTGTGCCACCCACTATGATTCCCAACCCTATTTTTCTCTCCCCTCCTCTTTCTACCCACACATTTCCCCCCTTAAAACTCTAATTGTTCCCTAATCCCCCTTTTACCTACCTCTTACCCTTCCCCATTCCTATTTCCCTCTGTTTATCCCATTTTTATCTTTTCCCTCCCCCAAGACCCCCCCTTTTTTTCCTACCTACCTGAGTTCTTTTTAACCGAATTCATAAAACAATCAATCACAAAGGATAGAAGCCTACCTCATCCCACTGTCACCCTCGTGGTGGAACCTCAAGCCACCGCACTAGTCCTCTCAATCCCTCTCCTACCTCCGCCATCCAATAATTTGCACTAAATCTCCAAACCAATCAACTCCCTCGACCCGATCTCGTGGCCCCACCTCTCACTCCACAAACACCACCTACATGGCTATCTAACTAAGCTCTCTAATGTACTCATTTTTCCTCTTCCTCTTTTCTCCTCTCTTGTCATTTTCTCTCTTTTTACAATTCACAAATTAATTTAAAAACATGAGTTTTTCACTTTTTATACCATGCTTGACTCGACTGGCGACGGTTTCCCCTTGACTGACGATGGTCGGGTGCCATAGCCGACCACCATCTGTTACCTTGGACCGACATTGGTTCCTACCGACTAACATCGGTTACCTTTCCTACCCCTCTACATTGACTTTCTACCTAATTTGCTTGCCTAACTCTCTTTTCACCTCACCTATACCTCCCCTGACCACTTTTCCTTCTCCTCTGGCCCTCAACCTTTTTCAACCTCACCTCATCATCAGTTAGGGCCTCATTCTTTTACTCGTACCTCGGCCTTACCTATGTTATGACCTATATACCTGGACCTAGAAAACTATTTATGACCTTTGAACTAATGTTCTTGTTATACCTTGTGACACCGTTACCCGTGTTGTTTGACCTCATGACCTTACCTTGCATATGGCCGTGATGTATATCCTGACCCAACCTTGGTGTACCGAAACACACCTACACATTCCTACACCTGACCCATGTTGTGTTTCCTGACCCTATCCTATACTTGGATAGTTGATTCACTTCAACCTTGTTTGGATATCACCTATCAACCTTAGATGATGTACAGTTTGCTATCTCTTCAACGTGGTACAATGCTGCAGTTTATACATGTGCGTGTGTTAAACTGCCACTACCATTGACCTTGGCCCATTTACCTATTTACCTAATTTTCCCTTTACCCAATTCCCCATTTTTTCATCATTCTTCTTGGCATCCACTTTTATCAAACCACTTGCTGATTTGCTCTACCACCTCATCAGTTCCTGGTTTGAGGGGGATCACCTTCACCCTAACATGGGGTAACCACATCTTATTTTTGTTGGCATTGCTTCCCAGTACAAGCTATGCAACCAAAAGGGGAAAAATGTAGACATCAAAAATAGGTCATGCTCCCCTTAGCCCATTGTTGCTTAATCGACTCAAACTAATTCATCTAACCATGTCCCTCTTTCACCCCACACTATATTAATTTAATTACTCTAATTAAATTAATCATTTATCCTCATTATAACTATTATTTAAATACCCTAATTAACTAAATACCTACCATTGACCTTGGCCCATTTACCTGTTTACCTAATTTGCCCTTTACCCCATTCCCCATTTTTTCATCATTCTTCTTGGCATCCACTTTTATCAAAGCACTTGCTGATTTGCTTTGCCACCTCATCAGTTCCTGGTTTGAGGGGGATCACCTTCACCCTAACATTGGGTAACCACATCTTATTTTTGTTGGCATTGCTTCCCAGTACAAGCTACGCAACCAAAAGGGGAAAAATGTAGACATCAAAATTAGGTCATGCTCCCCTTAGCCCCTTGTTGCTTAATCGACTCAAACTAATTCATCTAACCATGTCCCTCTTTCACCCCACACTATATTAATTTAATTACTCTAATTAAATTAATCATTTACCCTCATTATAACTATTATTTAAATACCCTAATTAACTAAATACCTACCCCCCCACCTCGCCAAGCCACCTCACCTAGACACCTCACCCTAAGCCTATTATTAGTAAGTTTCCTTAACCAACTATAACCTAACTAACAACCTAAAATTAAATACCTAAACCTCATTCTCGCAGACACAACGGTCACTCCCACTCCTGTACGGATGAATAGTGAGATCTAGCAGTTGTTAGAGCCATGATCTCCTATTTTTAGCATGCCTAGGGAATCCTACCTTAACTAACACCGGTCACCCCTAAACCGATGTTGGTCAGCCTATAACTGTTGTTGGTTACCATTAATTCCTATTTCTTAACTCACTCTTGAGGTTGGCACATTCAGAAGACAAAATCTCACATGTAAGCAAGTAGAAATACATTATTTTACACATAGACATCCATCATTCATCTAAGCAAGCATCCAACAGACATCCCAACCAAGATTTGATTGGAACCAAGCAAGGAGGAGCCCAGGTAATCCATGCAAGATCTTTGTAGCACTTGGTGATCCCTCCACACCTTTCAGCTTCATACCAGCACCTCCAGTCCTCATTCATAGCCATCTACATTAGTTTCGATGTAAGTAGAACATCTTCCTTCTTCTACTTTCTTTCCTGCTATATTGTATTTCTTGTTTTCTACATGTACTTTTCTATCTAAGTCTCCCATAGACCATCTTTTCATACCTATACCCCCATATCCCTATAAAATGTGCCAAAGCCCATTTAAACCACTTAGAACCTTACCCCGACCAATACGATCCTTTGTGTAATCACAAAGGAGACCCAAAACCATTTCTATAGGATTTCCAGTATTCCATAGTAACCAACATCGGTTTACCCATAACTAACGTCGGTTACCCTGCAGTGTCTTTACCTCAGATCATCCCTACCATCTCATTCTAACTCACCTCAACACCACCAAAATCCTGTCAAACCCATCCCCTTACCTACTAGCCCTTCTAGACCTCACCAGAATCTTATCTAACACCTCATTCAGTCCCCTAACAACCTGATAAACTCTCCCTCAAACCCCTATTTTGACCCCCTATCAAACTATCTGTGACCGGCCTTCATCACCCTTAACCGGCATCGGTTACCCTCAGACCAACATCGGTCTCTATGTTTCCTACCTTGACCCAAAACTGACTTATCAAACACCTTGACCATCGACCCAGTTACCCAGAACTATACCTTGACCTATCCCTACACCTGTGACAGATACCTTACCTCACTGCATCTGATTGTATCTTAGCCTATTATTATTAGATTCATTTATTGTATTTAATTGAGATACCTAAATCATTTAATTATAATAGGATTTCATTTAATTTTTACATTAACTTGTTTTAATTAGTGGACTGACAGCCATCTAGGAAGTATCGCACTTCCTAGAACTAGTATATGTTAGGAAGTCCACTGATATATATCATTTAACTTTTGTTTTGTGGTCTTGCTTTGTCTTTCAGGTAGTTCCTCCTAGCCAAAAGAAAGCTCTCACGATTAGCTCTGGATCGAGGAGTTAGTACGTGCACAACAACCTCCAACCATCTATAATAGGTATTCCTCCTACACCCATTACCTTATCTATTTCATAATTAATTCTAAGAAATGCTAAGAAATCAGGTGAAACAGTGGATTAAAATTTATTAATGTACTTATTTTCTGGTTATTATTACTTATGCTTATTTGGTATGATATATTAATTGTTTCATTAAAACAGAGTTGTTTTAATGGAACAATTAGTGGAATGCACTTCATTTTAATGCTTAGTTCTTATCATTCTCAGTTCATTGAATTGACCCATGCTATCAATTTTTGCAGATGGACATCGTAAGTGATAAAAGAAGGCAAAAAAAAATTATGATGCATTGGCTGATTTAAGTCTGATTCTTTGTAAATAATTCTAATTCATTCTTGAGTTGTATTGAAAAAGATAAGTTGTATTCTTTTTAGAATGAAGGTTGTTGTTATGCAATATGCCTAAAATGCATATTCTTGTAAATATATAAGTTTATAATGATGAATTGAAAGGTGGAGATTTACTTGCATTGGTTGTGTAAATTATCTTATACTTTTATGAAGGAGATAGAAATTCTATATTTTTGATATTCTTCATATTATTTATATGCTTATTTTGGTTATCCTTTGATAAGTTGGATAAGAGGAATTAGTTCAATTTCCCCTCATTAAGATGTAGCTTGTTAAGTTGTAAAAGATGATGTTCTTTATCTAAACAATTTAACATAGTAATGTGATGTGTAATGAACATGTAGTAAAACCATAGAAATTATGAAAGATAAAAAGGGTATGATAAACCCTAACACATAATCATGTAGAGGAAGATTGTTCCTCTCTCAAAAGAATGTAATTAAAAGGAATGGTGATATGATTGTTAATCATTAGACTTCATTTCCTATGAATTCTACTTTAGTTGAATCTATGTGGTCACTACACCTTCTTGAAGGGTTAAGTTACATTATAATGGAAATTATGATGTTGTTGTCTTATTTTTGGATAACTACTTGTTAAGCCAAGTAAACGAACATAAAAATAAATCATGAGTTAATGAAGTTCTTTAATGATTAATTTAATCAAATATCGAAAAAGAACTTAAGGAGTGTTGGATTAGGGTTTAACATGGTTGTTGTAATCTGTTTTATAATCCAAAGTAATTAAATATTTATAACCTCCTAGGGGTATGTACATCTCGATGAGGTAGTTTCTGTTTGATGTTGGCACATGCCAACTACAGGTTTGTACCTTTGAGAAGACTAAGGTATTCTTGAGGATACAATGATTTCATTGACATAAGGCAACACCCTTCTGCATTGATCATCCAGATCTACACACATCTGGACTTGAACTTAGTTTCTCTCTAGGTCTATTTAGTAACATGTTTAGGATAGGAAGTATCCCTCTATGACTCAAGGTACCTTGGAACATTCGGTTGACTTAGGTCAACCAAGTATGCCCATATACCCTAAGTCATCGTGAGCCTCTTCTTATAATAAATTATGTTGTTAACCTGGACTAGGGTCAAACCTTGGGCAAGTGGAATGAAAAAAGTCAGTAAAGAAAATTCTAGATAACAAAGAGTGGGCTGAAGGACATATTCTGGATTGACGAGTATGCCTTTAAGGAATAGTAGCATGAAGAATATGTTCAAAATCTTTAGCCAAAGTATCGCAAGATGATGGTTGCATTTTCCTATGTCACCTAGTCTAAGGATCGTGATGCTGATGAATATTGGTAATAAATATTTAGATAGGTTCCTTAGATAGATCATTCAATACCCAGAATAGGGTAAGAGAACCAAGTATACATAGTATACAAAAAGTATTCAATACTTAAAGTTAAACATGAATAGATCGGTAGTTGACCGAGTCATTTACAGCTACATATGGTTATCTGTTATAAGAATGATTGTTATGGAATGTGTGTTATAAATTATGTATTTATAACAAAGAACATTGTACTTGCGAAAAAAAATTCCCTTGTTTCTAAAGGCTTAAAATGGGAATGTTACAATAAATACATTGACCTGAACCTACTTTTTATGACCGTTGAACTTGTTTACTCAATATACCTTGTGATGTTGTTACCCATGTTGTTTTAGCCTAACAACCATACCTTGCCTATTATCATGCCGTTTATCCTAACCAAACCTTTGGTGTACCAGAACATACCTAAACATTCCTGAACCTAACCTAGGTTGTGTTTATGGACCATATCCTATACTTTGGATACCTGAATCACTTCAACCTTGTTTGGATAAACCTATCGACCTTGGACGATGTAGATTTTACATGCTCTTCAACATAGTATCGTGTCAAATTCTATAGGTGTTCATGTGTTTGATTTCCATTACCCATTACCTGATTTGACCCTTTCCCACTACCTGTTACCCAATTTTAACTTTACCATTCACCCACTAAACCCATATCCTTACCCAAACCTACCTACCTTCTTTTTCATCACTTCCATATTTATCAACCCACTCACCAATTCCGTCTTATACCTCATTAGTTCCTAGTTTGATGGGGATCACCTTCACCCACACTCGGGGCACTCTCAATTATATTTGGGGAAACCACTTCCTATTTTTGTCAGCGTCACTTATCAATACAAGGTACGTGAAAAAAGGGGAAAATGTAGACACCAAATTTGGGTCACACTCCCCTTGAACCCCTTTCAATTAGTTAACATAACATGTTCATAAAACCACGCTCCCTTTACCACACATTTATATTAATTTAATTACTTAACAATTAAATTAATGCTCATCCTCACTTTATTTATTAATTTAAATACTTTAATTAAATTAATTAACACCTCATCCATCCACATAACCTAGACACCTCTTCATAGACCTATTATTAGCATGTTTCTTTTAACCAAGACTCAATTTCTACTTACCATAACTAATTGAGACTTAGTATAACCCTAACATTACATGCCTATTATTTCTCTAACAGAATTCCCACTTATCTAAGTGCAAGATATGATTTTAGACCAGTACCAACAGATAGAACTGGCTAAAAGATAACCAAGATATGCTATTTTGGTAAAACTAGGATTTCCTGCCTTAATCGATGCAGGTCACCCTAACCATCATTGGTTACCATATATTCATTTTAGCAACCTTGTTCTAGAGGTTAAAAATTTCAAGTTTTGGAGAGAGAGATACCTTCATGTAAGTATAAACCCGAGATCTCTCACACTTCTAGACACCCCTAGCCAACACCAAGAATAATCTAAAGGTATTGAAATTCACGGTAACATTCCAGGAAGCACTACCATGGCAATGACCACTAGTTTCAAAGATCAACCATTGTTATCATCCACCCACCAGGCCTAGTGTGTTTTGATATGCATCATTCTATACTTACTTAGATCATCGTTTATTCATCTCTTTTTGTTAGATCCTATTCTCCTTTACATCCAACCATCCCCAACTTCATGTCAATCCACCCATCCAACCACCCACAACCTTTATGATCCTCATATCTGACTCCTATACATCTCTTAGAATTCCCATCATTTTTACAAACTTAGCCATCCTTATTCCATTCTCTGTGTAATCATAGAGAAGCTCCAAAACCAATTTTACTTAGTTTCTACCATTCTGCCTCTATTAATGCTAGTCACCTTGACTGTCGTTGGTTTCCCTCTAAAATTTCATTGGTCATACCTGACTGACATCAACCTTTGTGTCTGACAACCCATCTCATGACAAAAAGCTAATACCCACTCCCAAACTTCCCCTAACCATTTATATCCTTTACTAGATCTCACCAAAATCCTGTACCAGACCTACAACCCAACACTAGTCCATCACTTGACCCATTTTGACCTCAATCACCTTTTTAATTGACCCTTATTATTCATTTTACATGAGGTACCTAAATAAATTCAATTCAAATAAGATTATTATTTCATGTTTATTTTGAATAACATTAATACTGCTATATAAAGTGGACTGACAACCTATTCAAGAAGTATCATGCTTCTTAGATTTAGCATACGCTAGGAAGTCCACTCATTGTTGTGTTAAACTCTATCTGGTGGTATTGTTTTTCATTTTATAGGTAGTATCTCCTAGCGAAAAGGAATTATTCACAATCAGGATTGGAGAAATAAATTAGAACGTGTGCACAACATTCAACTGACATCACAACCAGGTATGCCTCCTTAACCTATAATCTTATATCTATTTCATTAAATCTGTTAAGAATCTGGTGAAACACTTACACCCCCCATCTATCTCCTCTCCCTCATTTTTCTCCCATTTCTCTCCATCATATTCTACGTCATTGTCCATGTTGTCTTTCATTTGATTTATAATACTTTCATATTGCACATCTCTCTCCCGTTTTCACCCTCTAATCTATCATATTTTCTCTTCTCTTTCCCTTTTACTTTTCCTTACTTGTGTGTCATTAATCCCTTCACTTTTCATCCCATCATCCTTATTTCTTTCCCTTTTCCCATCTTCCTCTTTCCCTTTTTCTATCATCTTATTTCTTTTTTCCTCTTCCATTCACTATTTCTATTTTTCCATCCACATACGATTGGTTTCCTCTTCACCTGATATCCTCATAATCTCACCATTATTGTTGGTTTTACCTTCACATTCCTTCACTGGAATAGCCTCTACCGTCACTCATTTCCCTTACCAATTTCATCATTTTTCCTTTCATCCTTCCCTCATCTAATTACATCCTATCTTCTCATTCTTATTTTTCCTCCCTCATCACTTTATTCTCAAGGCCCATCATGTCCTCTCTATTTCTTCTCCTCTTATCTTTTCCACTACCTTCATATTTCCCAACTTTCTCCCTATTCTATGTTTTCATCTACTTTCTCTCTTCTCTTATCATCTTTATCTATTATTCTATTCCTTCTCTTTCCATCAAATTCAATCATGGTTCACAATATTTTTTATCAGAAGATAATGACGTGTCTCAATTTTTCCTTCCAAAGCAAGAGCTAAGAGATCTAACTCTTCTACAAACCAAATTTCAGATACTGTAGCCTGTCAACAATCATACATAACATGTTTCTCTAAGTATCGAGTTACATGACAGGCAAATCTCAACAATTCCATTAAAAGTTGTACCTTGCTATAAGTTTGGGGTAATAATCCTTAAAAAATTGTTTAGAGAATGCTTTAAACCAATTGATCATATAAAGCGTTTCGATTAAGATTAAATGAGCAACCTTATTTTAATTAGCTTACATAATATGAAGCAAATTTTCAAATTACAGGCTAATTAAAACTACCACAATTCTTTGAAAGCTTGAAATAAGTTAACCTACTATTAGTCAAAGAGCAATCAGTAATAGTGATTAAGAGAAAGAGACTCTCACCATGAAATGCTATTTTTTCCAATGGTTCAACTCTGTTACTCAAATAAATTGGACTAGCATCAATACTCAAAGTGAATTAGATAGCCCAATATCTAAACTATATATGAAATCTAGAACCTAGATCCAATTTACTATAATTTGTGCTTAGGATGAAGGGAGGAATTTCTTGAATGTGCAGCAGAGGTTGTCTAAACCTATCTATACTACTCACATTTGAGAAACTAATACATTTGATTCCCTTTGGGACAAACACTAAGTTCCAATAACCAGTTTAAGCAAGTCAAAGCTTACTTTGACTAGGTCTAGGAAGGGCTGAACCAGGTTTAAGGCTTAGTTATCCATGTGCTACCATCCAGATGCACTAGGCCTCGGAGAGAGTTTTGATGGGTCATGGTCAAGGGTCAAATGGAATGGACTGATCAGGCAATGAAGCCGTGGTCAGAAGTTTATTATAAGGAAATGTGGATGCCAATGTAGTCATACCCAGAAAGGAGTAACTCTCTAGTTTCTGCAGAAATACATAGACAACTAGTTCAAAATAATACACTCCACAGGATGTCACTACTTAATATTTTTATTGCATCAGGTTGACACATAGCAGTGCTTGGCCTTAGTCTTGCAGGGAGAAGCTTCAACTAGTGCAATATTAGTTTTCAATAGTCGTATAGGCCAAACTATAGGTGTGTTCCTTCGTCCCCCTGTATTTAACGTGATGTAAGCTACAGGTTACTTTGAAGAAAGCTAGACTAATGACAAACGTGAATAATCCTATTTTAAGGGATAGAATTAAGAAAATTATTTGGATCTAGGTATGAACTCCTCGACAATCGATTGGGTGATAGCCTAATATGATCGATGATCACAAAAGAAAATAACTTTTGATTTGGAACCTGCCATGAAGTGCGAAGCTATGACACGTATCTTCAACAATTGTTCATAGCATTTTGAGCTGTCCACTTGTGTAAGTTGTGAGTTGACGAGAGAAGCGTCAATCATCATTTGGCTTAGAGACCTCATCATCAGTCCTTATTAAAAATGTGAGCATACAACAGAAGTGTACAATGACATGAAAAATCCAAGATACAAAGCAACTACCCATTGCTAAAAATGCCAACTCCATGCAACATACAGACATGTAATGCAATACGAGAAGTAAACAAACTCATGTAACATGGAAATAAGTACAATGACACACACTTAAACCAACAACATTAAAGAAAGTTGCACAAATATTTTTTTATCAAGTTGAAATCCTAAATGTTCTGATAATTGACAAGGGTAAGAATGATGCCCCAAGAAATATGCACATGCAAGGGAAATTGATAGGGGACACTTAGGTTCAATGGAAAAGTAACATGCACAATGAAAATAGTACCAGGAAACTGATAGTGCCCCAGAGTATAGACAAAGTAAGCAACAAAACTTTGTAAGTGATTGTAGATCAAGGTGATCCATGAGTCGTTTCAAATCATGTGAAAACACCAACAAGATACGGGATGAGTTTCATGCAAAAGACATAGATTTCAGTCGAAAAATGAGCTGGTTACCGATTTTAGTTCATTTTCGAAAGCTTTACATTGCTTTTTATTTTTCTTAATCAAGTTTACAATTTTTAAATTTTTGATCAGTCAGAAGAATTCAAAAGATCAAATATCTTCTAAAAATTATGCGTGAAGGAGAATGGGGGAAGGAAAGGATTTAAAAGATCCAAAAAGTGTCCCCACGAGTAGAAAGACGAGTGATAATAATAATTTAAAAATAAATAATTATCAGGATGGGAGAAAGATAGATGAAAAGAAGAATAAAATAGAGAAAATGCACCTGAAATGTTTGTAAATAGTTCCAGTGCAAAGAGGAAGTGTCCACAGGGCAGCACAACATGCCCCAACATGTGAAAATTAATAAAAATGATCATTTTAAAACCAAAATAATCATCATGGTTGTTAAAAGAAGGTTAGGACGATTATGGTAGATAAAACATGCCTTAGGGGCATCACGATAGGTTAATATACCCACCCGTGGGGGTAAAACAATCATGACCAATCCATTTGTACCTGAGCTCTTGCAAAATTTTATCATGAGCGTTAGTGAGAGATCTTGGAGTGTGATGTAGAGGATACTGATGAGGTAGAGGGGAGTAGACCATATTTGGGAGTACCAACGAGACCCAGCAAATGGACCCTTTATGAGTGGTCTATCCCTCCTTTTCAAATTATGCATTTAATGCTTTCTAGGTCGTTTGTAGGGTAAGTTAGGCAAGAAAAGACACATGCGCGCATGCGCATATGTTGGTCTCGACATGTACGCACACATGCAGGTATCTGGAATGCATGTATGCATATGCGTACGTGTTGGGAAAGTGGGTAAATGCATGCGTATCCATTAAAAAATGGATACGCGCATGCGTAACTGTCAGGAGGGGAAAAACATAGATGCATGCATGCGCACATCAAACTAGGCACGTAGGTGCTGAGGGGGGAAAATGTGGGGAGTTATTTAGGGATGGGTGCATGCACACGTGTATATTGGGAAGGGCATGTAGGTGTCACAATGGGCACGTAGGCATCCTGTGTAGCCTACGCAGGAAAAGGTAAAATGGTAAGGGGTGCATACGCATTGGTTAGGGCATGTAGGCATCAAGGAAGGCACGTACACATCGAAAGGGGTGCGTAAGCATCTGAAGGAAATGGGATAAAGAACTTTACTAGAAAAATAGTAAAGTATAGAGGAAAATAGACTTAGAAAATCCTACAGGAAAAGGGAAATCAGTAAGTTAGATGACTTAGCGAACCATTTTTCCTTAGAAAGAATAGCTAGAAGTTAGATAAGTTCCTAACATTTGTTTTTGATCTTGCAGCGTAGATTAACTGCACTTCATACGCAATGAGAGCGATATGTTCGACCT
Source organism: Taxus chinensis (assembly GCA_019776745.2). Taxonomy (NCBI): domain Eukaryota; kingdom Viridiplantae; phylum Streptophyta; class Pinopsida; order Cupressales; family Taxaceae; genus Taxus; species Taxus chinensis. Next base: position 909,074,268 of record CM034149.1, on the reverse strand, counting down.
TGTGATGATAGAAGCGTAATTTGAAGATGGAGATAGGAGGATACTAGACATTCTCATCTACATCACAGGGTTAGCCTATGTGGCTGAGATGCCCCACATCAAATTAGATCATGGTCCTTCTCATAGCCATAGTAGAGAGATGGCACAGTGAGATCCAGTGCTTTTGGATTCCTAGAAGGGAGATTATCATTACTCTTGGAGGATGTCTGGTGCATCATGTGCACGTTCCTATCATAGGCTAGCCTATTCAGTATGTAAGCGACATGAGTGAGCGTTGGATGGATGTATAGCACAACTGTTCAGGGTCCTGAGGATACCTCATTGCAAGATGATAATGCAGTTATCACGGTGTATTGAGGACATTTATTTAGATCGCGTCATGGTTTACATGATGGCCTTTGTCAGTGGAGTTTTACTCTCTGACACAAGATTGGTGCTTCATTCCCACTTGGACTTCTTGGAGCCATTCTTGGACTAATACAGAGGGGAGACCTACTACTAGGGATTAGTGTATTTTGGCGCATCCACTATTAGGATCTTACATCTCATTACATAATACCTTCAAAAGACAGTAGGCATGGCCAGGTTACTTATGTATATGAGCGTGGGATCATATTACGATTGGGACACACCATTAGACATGTTTTGAGAGTTTGGGCTCCAGAGGAGCCATCTGCCATTGGTTGGGCCCCAGTTGGGGATGATGTTCGGCCTTACAGGGATGAAGACTTATCACTATCGTCGTGAGCTTGCTGACTTATAATAGGAGGCCATGGTATGGAGGGCCATACAGATACTTCCAGTGGCCAAAGGACGGTCATAGAGCTTTCCTATAGTGATAATAGAGCACTTCATCATGGGTAGCCGCAACTATATGTGGGAGATTTAAAAAGTGGAAAGATGTCAGTGACATTTTGGCATCACCGAAGATGTTCCTAGGCCTAGATATGTGGTCTAAGTAGAGGTCGCGTAAGTACTTTGACATAGGGCCACAAATAGCCTTTGACAGATCCTGGGCCAGCTTGCACACATGTGATACCCATCGATATGGGCACCTTTGGGGTAGGTTCGAGATCTAGGTTGTACACTGTGGAGTATGCGCCTTGGTATCATGGCGTCATTCCTTATAGAATTATTATTCTGAGGGCTAGCATATGAGGTAGGCGTGAGAGCTCCCCCAGTGGGGCCTCCTAGTGATGATGATGGTGCTAGGGATGACGACGTTGATGATGATTCAAATGACGAGGGTGGTCTCTGATGCGCAACATCGAGTTAAAGGTAGGGCTTCATAACCATAGGTAAAGGTTACTAGGCCTAGGCCCAGAACAGGTACACCATGCTCCAGCTGCTCTAGTCTGCCTCTAGTAGGCATTCTAATGGGCATATATGCCCCATATACAGCATTACAGTAGGTTCTACCACAGTCAGGGCCCACCTCCTCAGGCTCTAGGGGGTGGTTATGATGATGGAAAAATTGCTACATTACAACAATAATTACAGGCTGCTGATAACAATATAGCATCCAGGCGGCCAGGGAGAGAGATCAGGCCAGGGAATATGTATAGGTGCTTGACTACTGAGAGAGACCAGGCCAGGTCTTAGGTTTACACAGAATAGTGATAGGGTAGCATGGCAGGATCCAGATCACATAGTTAGTAAGCGCAGGGCGCTCAGCTATTGGATGCCTTAGGCTAGGCACAAATCCAGCTTCGCAGCATTATGGTTCAGCACGATTAGGTGCAGGATGAAAAACAAAACTTATCTTATGGAGAGGGACCAGGCTCCGGGCTGAGCTATGGATCATCACAACAGAGAGAGATTAGGAGGTAGCTACTGCTAGGAAGGCCCATGCTAATAGAGTTTGATTGATAGGCAAGTGCAACGCTGCCCTACAGGAAGCCCTAGCCACAAGAGATGCATACATGATACGAGACACAATCAGAGCTACATGCAAGGCCTTCTATTATAGGACATCCTAATTCAGGGTAGTACCAGCAGTAGAGTGAGTGAATCCTCTTACATAGCTTGATGTGAGCCATACAGGCTCCAAATCATGGAGGTCAGCTAGGTTAGTACAGCAGCCAGCTACACAGTAAGGTGCACAGTCGAGTACACAGCCTAGGGATACATGGGGTCCTCCTACACAGTTGGGTGGTTCTTCAAGGGAATTCCCATCACAAACTCCACTATTTCATCCTCCAGGACATGGTCCTGGCAGCCCCTGTGAGGGTGAGAGTTACGACTGAGTCTTTTACTCATGCCATGTATGTATGTATTAAATGTATATGCCTCTTATGAAGGCTGATTTTGACTATGTATAGATTCTTTATATTATTTTTATGGATGCCTCTAGATGAAAGATCAATTTTGATCGATGTATGTACTTTTTATGTACCACCATGCCTCTGTATGTAGGCTTAGTATCTAATCCACACCCCTTTTATATGGCAGATGGATAGATGTTTTTGTATATATTGGACTATGACATAGATATTTAATACATGTACCATATGAACATTTACTTCTTTGTATATCTTGTCTTACTTTGATATTCTGTCATGGTATTTATGTTTCATTAATTTTCATGTTGTATCTTTTCTTCTTCATGTATGCATCATACTTTCAGACGTAGAGATGTACATGTTTTCCTTTCATAGTAATGATATATAGTGTAGTTGATATCATGTGTTTCCTACTTATGAGATTTTTGAGTTCATATTACTAGCATTTGGGATGATACTAGATGATATTGGTGCGGGGGGGATAGATTTTTGATCATGCGCAACCCCTCTTGCCCCCATTGATGATACGATATATAATTATTAGCTTAGCATACATGCATGATGTAATACTTAGCATTTTTGTATATATATATATATATATATGATGTAGTGAATGATGTGATAAATGTGATGAAATGATAGATGATAGATGTGATAATAAACAACTGTGCTAAACAAATACATAAGAAAAAGTTAACAAAACTAAACAAACATAGATATGCAACATAATGCAATGCAACTAACATAAATATTAACCTAACATTTAATCTAAGAAAGTAAAAAAAGAGTTCTAATAGATGCACATAGCAAAAAAAGAAACATACAATGATTAATTACAAGCATGAAAGTCCTGAAAATGAATGTTAATGTGATACATAATTAAACCTAACAAGATTTAATATAAGGTAAGCAAATGAATCATTCAAAGAATTAACAACACAACAAGATAAGTACATCAAGACCATACTAACCAACAACTAAAATAAATCTAACTATTACTTTGTTATTACGGGACAACATTGATATATTTTCCAATGTTTTTGAGTTTATCTAGAAAAGATAAGATTTTTCAAGACTACGGTCTACGTTGTTACCTAGGTTTCCCTAAGAAAACATTGTGAAACTAACGTAGTTGCATCCCTAAGAAGGAAATTTTTCCAGATGTTTAGGTTTTTGTGTATCCTTTTCTAATGTTTTTGTATTTTCAAGGTCATGTTCTAAAAGTAATGTATGTTAACAAAGAAGCGTGGATGCCCCCAACAAGATGTGGGAATATACAAAGGGCAGAATGCCACGCGCTTATGTACAATGATGCGGAATGTGAAAGTTCCCCTGGTGTGATGTGGGAAAATATAAATGGGCCACATCCTTTACACAAATATAGAGTAAGTAAACTAGATCACAAGTCCTACAAAGGGAGCTTGGTGTCAGATTCCTAGACCTAGCCAGGTCACTTCGAAATGTATAGCAAGTGGTAAGACTTACCCATCTTGTCGCAAGAGTAACTTGTGAATGAGAAACCATCCTTAAGTACCAAAAACTAGTTTTCACAAAAGGACATGCCCACTGCACCACAATTACGTGGTTTTTACATGAGGACGACCTGTTTTTTCTTTACTATTTTCTCAAATTTTTGCTTTTTTTGCTTGTTTTCTACTTTTTAGTTCTTATCTAAATATTCTTACCATACTTAAGCATATAATAACTTGAGGTGCATGGCATTCATAGGATATGGAATCTCTTCACCATTTGAATAGGCAAGTCTATATGCCCCTGATCTATATTTAGCGGTCACCACATAAGGGTTGAGCCAGTTGGCCTCAAATTTACCTTTCTTTTCCCTATCTTTGGTGGCGTTCTTCTGATTTTCCTTCAGTACTAAATTACCTACATAAAATTACTTGTGAATGATGCACTTTTTGTATCCCCTTGATACTCTATTTGGATACACTTTAAGGTGATTAAGCACTCTAATACACCTTTCATCTAACAATTCTAACTCTGTCAGGAAAGCAACTCTATAATCCTTTTCCTTTTCCAGATAGTCCCCAAGAGATATTCTCAGGGAGGGAAGCTCCACTTGCAAAGGTATGATGGATTTAGTGCCATAGAAAAGTGACTATAGGGTCACACCAATAGGGGTGCGGATGGAGGTTCGATAGGCCCAGAGGGCGGGATGGATTTTCAAGTGCTAATTATGACCATTTTTACTAACAATTTTCTCCATAATGTGCATAAGATTTTTATTTTTAGCCTCGGGTTGTCCATTACCTTGAGGGTAATAGGGGGTGGACCACTTTAGCTGGATATGAAAGTGTTGGCACAAGGCTTTTACCATCTTTTTCTTGAAATATTTACCATTATCAGTGATAATGGCCGAGGGAATACCATAACAGCATATAAGGTGGTTCATGATAAACTTGGAATTTTTGCACACCGGTGACATAGGTGAGAGGAACAGCCTCTACCCATTTAGTTAAATACTCGGTGGAAGTTATGATATGCGTGTGACCATTTGATGAAGAAGGGTGGAGCTTCTCTATGAGATCTAAACCCCACTTTGAAATATTCCAAGGCATTGCAATAGGCTACAAAGCCTGAGCTGGTGCATGTATTAGATTACTGTACTTTTGACAAAGTTCACACTTCTTAATAAAGTTACAGCAGTTTGATTCCATGGTAGGCCAATAGTAGCCTGCTCTCAATAGTTTCTTAGCTAGCACCATGCCACTAGTATGTGTTCCACAGATACCACTATGTACCTCCTTAATCACATGAACTGAATCAGTAACATCTAGACAACGAAGAAAGTTCCCGTCATAGCCATGACGATAAAGGTGCCTCCTAGGAGGGTATAGTGGGTGATATGATGGATAAGGGATTTTCTTTTAGAATGGGTGATGTCAGGGGGAAGGGTTCCATCTTGTAGGTACTGATAAATAGGGTCATACCAGGGAGATAGGGGACCAAAAATCTCACATGCTAAACATGATTCCGGGATATCATACGCAGGCATTTGTAAGTGCTCCACAAATAAAGGCATGTTACTCGCTTCAGGCCAGATGCGTAAGAGAGAGCCAATGGTAGTCATGGCATTCATAGATCTATTATGAGATCTGGATTTCTGTTCAAATATGACATGTGAAAAATATTCCTTCAGGGTTTCCACCATCTTCTTATAGGGAATGATATTTTCATCTTTAACCTTGTATTCATCGTTGACCTACTTAATGATAAGCTAAGAGTCTCCGACAACTGGAAACTACTTGATGTTCCAAGTGATAGCTAGCTTGAGGCTTGCAATAAGTGCCTCATATTCTACAATGTTGTTGGTACAAGGAAACCCCAACCAGAATGCCCTTGGTATAATATCACCTGTGGGAGTGATAAACACCACTCTTGTACCTGATCCATGAAAACTAAATGATCCATCAAAATGGACCTGCCATTCCATGGATTCTTTAATGTACATCATAGATGCATCTGGGAGATCTAGACATAAAGGATTTGTTCCTGGTAAAGGTTCTTCTGCCAACTAATCTGCCAACACCTATCTTTTTAAGGAGTTATGATTTACAAACGCGATCTCAAATTCACTTAAAATAATGATCCAATCAGCCATTCGGCTTGTTAGGGTGGGTTTGGATAATAGGTACTTAAGAGGGTCAACTCTAGAAATGAGTTTGGTTTTATTATTAAGGAGGCAATGGCCGAGTTTCTAAAATGTAAAGATGACTACCAAGTAGGCCTTTTTGATCTATGGATAGTTCAATTCATAAGTGATTAGTGTATGGCTAACATAGTAAACAACTCTCTCTTTATGGCCAAGGTCATATTTGGCAAGCAGTGCACCAATAGCGAATTGGGTAGCAAAAATATAAAAAAGGAGAGGCTCTTTGGGAGTAGGTGGCATTAGCAAATGCAAATTTACAAGGTACGGCATGAGCAAAGTAAATTCTTTCTGACATTTGGGCCCCCACTAGAATGCAACAAATTTTTTCAAAAGATGTGTAGATGGATGGAATTTATCTACGAGTTGAGAAATAAAACGGCAAATAGCCTCAATATTTCCTTGCATACTCCTGATTTTTTTAAGAGTATTGGGTGGAGGCATGTCTGTAATAGTTGTGACCTTGGTGGGGTCCACTTCTATCCCCCTCTCTGATACTATGAATCCCAAGAGTTTTCCTGATAATAATCTAAAGACACACTTCTTAGGATTAAAATGAACCTTGTAGTCCCTAAAGCAATAAAAGATATGCCTAAGCACTTTTGGGTTCTCTTCTCTTCTCTTCGATTTAAAAAGAATGTCATCCACATAGTCCTCCATAAAATCATTCATCATATCATGAAAAATGACATTCATAGCACGTTGATAAGTAGCACCGGCATTCTTGAGTCTAAATGGCATGAATTTTTAGCAAAAGGTCCCCCAAGGGGTGATGAAAGTAGGTTTGTGCTGATCCTCTTCTATAATCCTTATCTGATTTTATCCCGAGAAGCCATCCATTAAGGATAACATCTCATAGGCATTAGTAGAATCTATTATCATGTCAATATTTGGCAAGGGGAAATCATCTTTAGGAGATGCTTTGTTGATGTCACGGAAGTCAATACAGATCCTAATGCTGACGGGCTTCTTTTATACCGAGACTATGTTGGAGATCTAATATGAGTAATTAATAGGCTTGATAAAGTCTACAACTTAAAGCTTCTCTAATTCCTCCTTGACAAGTAGTGTAACTATGGGATGCATCTTTCTTAGCTTCTATTTGATGGGCTTGGCATCTGGGTGCACAAAAAGGTTGTGTACAACTAGCACAGGATCCAAGCCAGGCATATTTGAGTATGTCCATGAAAAAATATCAACATATTCTCTTAAAATTTCCACAAAGGTTTTCTATTCCTGAGCTAAGATCAAAGCCCCCAACTTGATCATCCTAGGTAATTCAGCTAAAGCAATGTTAACACTAATGGTTTCTTCAATAAGTATCTTAGATGCATCCTCCATTCTAGTAGGATCAGGGGGAAGAGTGAGATCAACCTCCTGAGGTAGTTCTTTATCATCTTCAAACATATAAGTTATTTTATCCATGTGCTTTCCATTCTGTTCTTCTACAAGTGTCTCAAAGAGTTTGTCACTATGAGATTTCCATTTTTTCTTTTTACTAGGATGCTCTGAAGTATTTTTACTTTTATTCAGCACATTCTTACCCAAGCGACCACACATCTCCACTTCTTATCTAGAGTATGCACATGTGTTTAACTAAATTTGGAATCCTTTCTTATGGTCCCCAACAGGAATAGAATCCTTGAGTCCCATGAATTCCATAAATGCCTCATCATTCTCAAAGATATCCAGTGGCATGTGAAGCTATTGGCCCTAATCTACAAGTTCATGATAGACAAGGGTAACTTGATGATGGTTTGAAGGGATAGATTCGGAAAGGGTTAGAATGGCTGACTCAGGGAACAGTTTTGTGGAAGCCATATCTTCATAGAGGATACATTGGGAACCTGCATCGTTATCCAAATAATATGAAACATCCTCACACTCAGAAAATGTGGCATCAACCTTGATGGGTTGAGTATCCTGGGGTTTTAACCCAAGATCATGCTTATCAGATTTAAAATGGTGAGTAGGAAGAGGATATAGACGTCCTTGTGCATTGGCTCCACATCCATATCCTTTATAACCCATGACAAACATCATGCGGTGTCCTTTGATATACTGAGGTGCTTGATGGCATGAGGCCATGGTTCCTTCTAGCACCTTACTAATGGGATCCTCCAACATATTTTCTTTGGAGAGGAGGCCGCTAGGGAAATATTTATCCAAAGGCTCTGAACACGGCTCCTATGTACTCTTGAACTTAAAATAGGGTTTACCCCGTGTCCTAGGTGATACTAATAAATCTGAAATTAGTAATGCTTGTTCAAGAGTGAATGGCTCACATGGGCCATACTTTGCTGATGTAACCTCCTAAGATGTGAAAGGGTTGACTAAAGAAGGGAAGTCTTGATTATAAGGTATGAGTGACTCTGAGTACACCCGATTCTAAAAGGCTTCCATTTTAAGGGGGATGAAAACATCTACGGAAGGACACTCATAGGCTGCATGAGAGAAACTATGCAATGCCTGAAAATGAGTGAACGGTTCACCAGAGATGGTAACTATATGTCTTTCATGGCACAACTTGATATACTGATGAAAGGTTGAGGGAATAGCTGACATGCCATGGATCCATGGGTGTCCCAAGAGCATGTTGTACAGGAGATCTAAATCATGGAGATGGAAGGTCGTATCATGACATGTTGGACCTACCTCCATGGGCACTACAATAGTACCTACTGATTCTTTCTCCTCATTATCATACACTGTGATTGTGATAATTTTAGCTCCCAGATCTATTTTTGAAAGGCCTAGCTACTTAACTACTTTTAATGTGCATATGTTTAGACTAGATTCCCCATCTGCAAGTACACTTTTAATCTTCTGACGGGTAACCACCACTTCTAAATATAAAGGTAGGTTATTCTTAGGGTTGTTACGTCGGATAGTGTTGTGCTCAAAGGTAATGTGATATGTAGGATCAAGGTGGGCAACCATATCTTGCAAGCGTGTGGTATCGACCTTAGTAGAGACTCTGGAATTCTGTAATGTTTTGTAACATATATCCTTGTGAGCAGTAGAGATTTTAAGTAGGTCTAAAATAGATATTTTAGCTAGTGTTTTCTCTAGCTGGTCTAGTAGATTATATTAGCTTTGGGTAGCTGGTACTGGATTAGGTATAATTAAGTGAGCACATCGTGTTCCAACTACACAGCTCTTTTCTAGAATTTGGATTGTATTCACTCATTCATCAGACAAACGGATGCAATGTATAAGGGATTCAAAAGGACTATCATTACTAGGGTAAACATATGCAGCAGTGCGATAATCATTAGAAGCTTTCCTGTGATCTTTTTTCCTTTTATTTTTATCCACATGATTAGGAAAAGGTTCCTTATATATGCCCATTTTTTCATTGGGACCTTGTCCTGAATCAGGGGGTGACTCTACAGGGATCTTGCCCTCTTCAATGAGGTCTTGTATAAAGTGTCTCATCTGTAGACATCTATCTTGTGTCCTTTGACACGATGGAAGTCACACTACTCGTGGTATTTATACCAACCAGGTTTTAGAGCATTTTTTGGGTATAGTACTGTGGTACTCAGATATTCTACCATTTTAACATCATCTAATTGTCTTAATATGGATGTCACGGATTCGCTCAATGGTGTGAACATATGTTTGGTTAGTGCCTTGGGACGAGGTCCTTGTGAAATCTTTAAAAGTGGACCCATCTGCACAGCTTGGAATCTTTTAGAGTTAGTAATGCCATCACCGATGACGTGTTTGTTCTTATTAAAAAACTTAGGTTTGTCTACAGATTTAGCTTTGTGCTTGTCTTTGACAAATGGTTTTAGTGTTCCTTTTGCAATAAGATCCTTTTCAATTTGGCCACATTTTTCTCTAACTTCCTTAAAGTTAGATCCACAATGCATCTAAAGGTGGAAGGATATCTCTGAGTTTAAATTAGGAACAAAAATGCTCACTAATTTCTTTTTAGGTAAGGCACAGGGGAAGAGACTAGCCAACCAAGAAACCTGCGAAGGTTTCATTACGATTTTTATTTGCATTGCAAAGGTCGTTCATCGTGATATCATTTTCAATATTAAAATAATAGTGCCACACAATTTTTTTGCTAGTTCCAGCCACATTGTTATAGATCCTTTGGGTATACCAAAGAACCATTCAATTGCCAAAGATCCCAAGCTGCGGGGTAAGAGTCATATTATAAAATTATCATTGTAAGTGACCTCTTAACAAGCCATGTAAAATTATTTGATGTGATCATGAGGATCACCTTTTCCTTTGTACTTGTCAAACTTTGGGATAGTAAACTGTTTAGGAAAGGGTTGCAGTAGCATGTCTTTATCGAAGGGATAAGGACATAATTCTTCGTATAGGTACTTTCTGCTATGACCTACATTTCCTTCCTGCAGGGTGTTAAGTGTTTCTTTCATTGATTGTAATTCCTTCTAAATACGTTGTTCCTTCGTGGGTGATATGGGCCTTTGTGTCTTAGTCTTTTTAAAGGTGTTATCCGTGTGTGAATCGTAGTGAAATTCACAAGGAATCAGTTTTATTTTCTCTTTATATAGTTGTCTATGTGAAGACCCTAGGTTCACTATTTTTTGACCCAACTTCGTGATTTGTTTCTGGAGGATCTCCTCCTCAATTAATGGATCCTCTTCTTCATCAAATTTGGGAGGAGGTGAAGCTATACGTGCAGTCTTCACCTTGGGTCAATCTTTGTAATATGGTCTTTGTAAAGGATCTTCTTCAGCTATGTTATGATGACATCCTAAAGTGGAAGCATAACCCATATCAAATGGGTTATCAATATCTAAAAATGATACCTTTTCTTCTACCTTTTGATTGATGACCTTGTTTTCTACTTCATGCTCATGTAGAAGTTTGGCTCCTAGTTCGAGGACTCTTGTAAGTACCTGGTCTTTATTATAGTATAGGAGTTTGTTGAATCTACCAAGGTCCAATTTTGGTTGTTCTTCTGAAGAGTCTACGTCCTTAACTTGTGAGAAGAGTGGTGCTAAATTTTTCCTGCTAAAAGGGAATCCATCAAAAGGATTATCTCCTGCATTATGCTCATTTGATTTTGTTGCCATTTTGGAAAGTCTAGGCATTACCAGCAAATACTCGAATGCAACACTATGTTTACTAGTTTTTCAAAGGATACTGATATGCACAAATGAAAATGTATCACTCACTCAAGTTGTGTTATGCCAAGTCTACACTCTAAAGATCAAAATTAATGATAGCATTATACCAGATATGTGGGCCAAAGTTAGAAATCTAATAAGGCTTGAATATCAACACAAAACTGATAAAGTCCTCTAACGAGGTATACCTAGAACTAATTCAAGTATCAACAAAAAGCTAAGTGTATTGAAAAGTGGAAGTCACAAATAGATATAGCGTAACAATGCTATATCGATATCTCAACCAAGAAATCAAGGTGTTTATATCAAGATAACATCATAGCGGTATATATAATGCAATATCAACACTCATCAAGAAACTTAGATGAATTCTAAACTAAAATCAAGCTCAGATTATAATAATAAGTATTTGATAATGTGAGCAGCATAACCGCACAATAAAGGATTTATACTACGTGCCCAAAGAATGGGAAACACAATGTAGATACCAAGACTGAACGACTAAGATGCGAGGAAAATTGATAAACTAGGGGAGAGACAGATGACAAAATAGACCCATAACAATGATGAGGATCCTGAAGTCAAGATTGTAGGACTTCCAAATACATGAAAATGCACCCACTCACTTTAGTCGTTTAACACCTTAGCTGTAAACATGGATGAGTGTAAACGTACAAAAATTAGCTAGCACAATCTCTAACATGACACGTATGGTACACCTCTATCCAACTTCCAACATGGGAAGCATGAACGCATGGGTATAGATCAAGAACGTGTGAAAATAAACTTAGTCCCACTTGGGTAGAGCTTTGCCTCGTTCAAAAAATGAGAAGGAAGCTAAGCTAAGTAATACATTTGTCTAAATTCATGATGAAAGACACTTAGATCAAACTTGGAATGAGTTCGTTATTGTGTTTGACAAACACGATGTTGAATCCAAACAATTTATCACTTCATGATGGAAAAATGATGTGTATGTACTAGTAAAGTTGGCCTCTAGACAAAATGGTCTCCTTAATAAGTTCTCTCAACTAGGTGTTACAAAGCCATTAAAGAGAGCTTGATTTTCCCAGGTCGTAATGAATATATCTAGGAGTATCTCAGCTTTACTTTACCCCCTCCGAGCACAAAGAGCAACTAGTGCGTCCACGTGTGCTCTCCCTAGGGTCTCCATACAAACAATTTTGTAACACTAATCTCACAAGGCGTACTAGTCAAGTAGGTTAAGTGAGGCACTTCCTGTTTCATCCACGAGGTTACTCAATGGTGGACTAATTTAGGGTTCCTAGTACTACCCCCATTTTTATAGCTTAAGGCATTATGCCAAAGGGGTTACATTCCAGTTAAGTGGAGAGGGACTTACCCTTTTCTGAAACCTGCAATACAATGTTTTGAATATGGTGTGTTTTTTATCTTTTTAATATTAATGTGATTTCAAAGTGGCACACCATTTGCCAATATATAAAAACACGTGTATTAGAAGTTTGCACTTTGTTTTGACACCTTTCTTTGAAAAACATTAGGTCTTGTAGACAACAAGTTGTTTAGTAATTTTCTAGTTCGCCGATTGAGGTAAAAGATAACTTACACTTGCTTTTGATTCCTAAGATCACCAAAAGGTGTGAAGGAAGAGCATATGCAAAGTGGAAATCCTACTAAAAGCACATAAAAATGTTACTTTATCCTTTAAAAAGTAAGTGTTTTTAACATGTAAAATAGAATTTGTTCAAGTGTTTTTGATCTCCAAGATTTTTTTGGAAAGCACAAGGAGAGAGCATACACACCTTTTACAAATCCTAATTCAAGCTAAGGAATCAAAAACACTTAATCATGTAAATTGAAATATCAATGAAAGAACTCTGTTTTAAGCTATTTTAATTTTAGAAACATGCAAAAAAAATGTCAGAAAAATAGTTTTAATAGACTGGAAATTTTTTAATTTTGACAGTGACACCGGTGCGCCCAAACTGATATGTAGGCACCCCATCCAACAGGTACGCCTGCAACACAAAAGTTAGACAGAAACCAAATATGTAAAAACAACAACGCTCCCCTAAAACACATGGATTCTTACAACCCAACGAGGATGTGTGAGTCTCAACAGAGATGCACCCTAAGTAAAAATAGAAGTTTCTGTAAAATTTTACACAGTGGGATCAATTACACAGATGCATCTAGAGAGACAAAGATGCGGGCCCACCGATGGAGATGCAGACACATCCTTGCTAAGGTAAAAATTTATTATTACAGAGGACAGTCAGATAGGTACATGGCTAGTTCGATGGAGACATGTTCTTATCAATGTGTATGTGCCCCTTTATAACACCTATGCATGCCCTGTGAAAAACGTGTAAAAAACATAGATTTTCAAATTTTCAAGAGAAAACAAGTTAGTAGTTAGTTAGAGCTTCCTATTTCTATGTTAAACTAACAAATGTATGTAAATGAAGGTTATTAATTGAATGTTAAAAATAGAAATGAGGAAATAACAAGTGATTTGCACCAAAAAACTTGAAAATAGACTTTGAAGAACTCAAAGGACCAATTTTAATGGAGGATGGACATAAGTGTCCCACCAGGTGTGCCAAATGTGTTCAAAGAAAAGTTGTAAAAGCCACAAATTTGGGGTAAGAATCCCTAAAGAATCCCCAAAGGCTTCAAACAACAGATTAGTGGACCATCCGATAAGAAATGAGCAAGGTTTTCTAACTAGTATACATTATATGAAGAAAATAATCAAATTAAACTAATTAAAATTACCTCTATTCTTTAAAAGCTTGAAATAATGAACCTAATAATTCCTAAGAAATCATTTTTAGTGATTAAAAGAAAGAGATTTCACCATTAAAGTCTATTCAAGCCAACGGTTCTTCTCTTTTAATCTACAAATTGGATTAGAAATACAAAAGTGAAGTAAATAGCTCAATATCTAAACTAGAAATGAAATCTAGAACCTAGATGTAAAATACTATAATTTGTTCTTAGGAAGAAGGGAGGAATTCTTGAAAATGAGAGAGGGGGTCTAGCACTATATATAGTTTTCCATTTGGGAAAATGGGAGATTTGGGTGCATGTGGGACAAACACTAAATTCCAAAAACAAATTTTAGCAAGTCAAAGCTTACTTTGACTAGGTTTAGGAAGGGATAAACCATGTTTAAGGTTAGTTAACCCTGTTTAAGAGATAATTATTATTTGGAGAGAGTTTTGATGGGTTAGATCAATCCAATGGAATGGATTGATAGGCCAGGAAGGTGGTAGAAGTGGACTAGAAAGAAATAGGAAGATAATGTAGTTAGAACTAAGTCGTAATAGCTTGTTAAAATGGTTTACAAGAGGAAAAATGACCAAAAGGATGTCGTAGGAAGAAAGTTAGATAGGTCAAACTAGTGGTGTATTGTCAATTTGCAGGGAGAAGCACAACTAATGCAATATTAGCTGTAATAGTGTATTGACCAAACTACAGGTGTCTACAATCACATATATCATTCATCACATCTTCCCATGACATTTATGTCTTAGAGGATACCATTACAGTCATCACCTATCACATTTAGTTTTCTTCCACAAATGTCTTCTCTGCCTTTTGCTTTGGTAACATAGCTTGAATTCTTCTCTTATCTTCCAGAGAAGAATTTTTTTCTCTTTTCTTCATCTACTCATCTTCCATCACTTGAGAACCTTTCTTATAAATAATGTATTCACAATCCTATTTACCCCCCTCTTGTGGAATTTTATCTCACACTTCTATCCAATCTTCTCTTTATTTATGCATTTGTGACCATACTGATTCCCCCTTTTGGGGCATTTTATTTCCACATCCATCTTCCACTTCATCATTTTCATGTCCTGTGTTAGGGCATCGTTATTTTCATCCTTATACCTTTTTTGGATGCATGAGTTTTCACTTGATTCCTCAATATGAAGGATTTCACATACCTTTTACATTTATTTGTGCGTAATTTGATGTTTTACTATGACCCATTGGTCATAATGGTTTTCATCCATATTGCAGTGGTCTTCACCCACACACTATTCTATAGAACATTATCATCTATCTTCGTTGGTATTACAATTGTCCTCTACCGATGTGATATTGGAGTCACTGCCATATTTTTTATTGTTATTGCAATCCTTTTTGCTTGGGGCATCTTTCCTTGGTTATGATTTCTTTCAAACTCAAGCATCAAACTCATCCATCTTTTCATCTTCACCATCTATCTCTTTCAAACTTGTGATTGACTTCATTTCCATTGCCAATCCCATGTTTGAGGGGGAAGACTCAATCAACAATATTTTCATTGTTTTTGTCTCGCAGTTTAACCAACGCAAACCACTCATCAAGAAGGGGAAAATATCGACACCAATTTTTGGTGTAGCTGTTATCCTTCACCCCGCATTCACCTGTGTTATTAGGCTTACTCATTTGAATCCATTTTCCTCCTCAATTTGAACAAATCCCATTTACCACCAAAAATACATGTTTAATTAATTAATCTTATTACTTAATTGATCCCCTTTCACATAATTAAACCACATTATATGATAAATAATAAATTATTCCAATTAGGTCATATCATCTCATCTCATAATTAAAAAATCCAAAAACCACTTAAATCATGAACCCCACTCAATCAAATAAAATCCATATCAAATCCATAATTCCACCTACTCCCTCAAATCACTCCCCCCTACTCACTTAACTAGGGTTACTTTGTCCAACCCTAATTACTTAATTACTTAATAGTGATAATAATTTTATTATATTGTCTTCTGTAGGTGAGATATTATGACAAGGCCAACCTTAGTAAGGTGAAATGTGATTAACAAAAATAAGACCTAAGGAACCTAAATGGGGGTATTAGGGTATTAATGCTAATATGATTAGGAGGACTAAAACATTGTATAAAGTAAACTAAAACAATATGGAATAATAGTAAATAATTATTCTAAGAAAAAATAAAACCCTAAGTATGTAAGAGAAGGGAAGGAAATAGCTTGACTAATTGTTGCAGATGGCTAGATAGTGTCGCAGGTTTGAATAGAGAATATGGAAGTGCATACGAACACTAAGGGACCCTGTGAAGGGAAGATCTAGAAAATTTGAGATGACAGAGGTGCCTGGGAGTATATTGGGGCACCTCGGGGCACCTTGGTTTCAATATGGGTGGTATGAACAATGTAAATTCTCAAAACATGAATTAAAAATGTCACAACTTGATCTGAAACTCTTTTTGTTTATAGCGTCGGATCTGCCAAATGAACTAGAAAATGACCTGTAATGCAAGGAGAAGTATCAAACCCAATAAAAATAAAATATGTAAATTAATATGTCAAACTGACCTTAGCCACAAAAATAGTGGTCTTATCACTGAGTGTTGCACTACATTTTCATACCCGAATGTAGTTCTGGTGTGTATGTGCATGTCATGCCTTAGGTTCTCTTGTGCCAGTCACACTTTGTGAAGTAGTGAGCAATAATAACTATAGAAAATGTAAATATCATGTGTGTATGGAATAAAATAGAATACCTCCCCCTATGCAGTGTGTTTGATGCAAATATCCTATCCTTGATGCATGGAACTATGTGCATGTAAGTGATGCAATGGATGTAACTCTAGATCGAGTGATAGTAGTGTGTAATGCTATGACCTAGCGACCCTCATTATGGTCTTATGAGCTTTATATTTATAGGGCTCTTAAGTTTAATTTTGCAATTAATCCCGAAAAGGCTGACTAAGAAAAAGATAAAATATACCAGCAGCTACAAGTAACCCAAAAAGGAGTGGGAAAGGATGTGCATATACCGGGGCACACCAGTAGATGTTGGGGCACCTTGATTTTGGACTAGAATGATAGGGAAGTTGGGAAATGAGTGTCTATGTGATGGAAAATACATGAAAAATACAAAATAAAACATAAAATAAAGATGACCAAAAGGTAGAATTAATTAGTACTTTAAACACTTGAGAACCTTCTAAATAGTAGTATAAGACCAGGCTAAATATTGTCTAATGTGTATATTTTGTGTTTACAAAATGATCCAAAGATTTATTTAGCATTAAAATTAGAGTTGGTAATTAAGAAGGGGTGGGACTATACAGGTCTACCAAGGATGGGCCCAACATCTTGACCCTTCCATATGGTTTAGAAAAGGAGGGAAAAATCTTTAAAATGGAATTTATGTCTTGAATATCAAATGTTTTATGCTTCTTTAATTGATTAATATTTCAATAATTATTGACTGGGCATGGTGTAATGATAAGAATGTTGGCATGTCATGTTCTAGGTGTTTTCATTAATGTAATATCCATTAATGACAAATAGGATAATGGAGTAGAGTCATAGGATGATTAATAGAATGATGACATATATTTTCAGGTTTTGGCATGATGGAATGAGGTGATTAAATGAGATTGGCTTGATGTAGCAAACCTAGTTAGGTGACTTAGCTTGTCTAAGTGATGCTGCATGATGTTTTCAGTTGTTTTATCGATTGAGAAGTATGGTAGCTTCATGATATCATGTTTTGGGAGTGTTTAGGAACTCACTTGAGTTTCAAGGTGTAGGTACATGTTGAAGTCCAATATTCAGGTGCTCATCTAGACCACGTCTAAGTTCTTGGAAGCATGATGATGGGTTGTAGATATTGGTGAGATTATGGATACATGTAAGTGAATGATTCATGATGTATTAAGGTTTTTAGGTCCTTTTGGAGAGGTTTCACGATGAGTTATAGTGTTGGTTTAGCTAAACTTATCCTAAACCATGTAAAACCCCAAGGGATAGTCATTTAAATGAGATGGGATGAGAAGATAAAGACATAATTGAGATATTTTGATGATTAGAGATGGTGTACATAGGTTTCTTTGAGAAAAGTTTGGATTCATTTCTAAGAATATTTTGCAAGATATGTGTTTTTTTGTGACACAGGATTAAGAAGAAGATGTTTTATAGCTCGAATTGCACCTTATGATGCTCCTTGTGAATTGTGTGATTTGTGTGGGACCTTATGTATTTCATGGATGATTTTTCATTGATTAAAGAAGGTTTCAAAAAATAATGAGGTCATTTCATCATCACGTTTTAATGAACGAATGTTAAGAAGGTAAACAACTTTTGTGTTCTTAAATCCCTAGCTCAAAAGAGGTAGGAGAGATATTGATAATAAGTTCCAAAAATTAATTGATTATTATAGTTTTATGATTGCATGTTGTATAAAAATCCTAAATATTTTGAGAAAGGTATGATAGATCATGTGGATATGAGTAGATCCTACGTGAAAATGCAAGTTTCTTAAGAAGTCTAGTTTGAGGCAAGGTTGTCCAAATGAGTTACAAAATAAATTGATATTATTTTTAGTATGGCACTTGTAATTTATTTACATGATAGTTTCAGATCATGGTGGGTTCTTATAAATGGAAATTTGTGCCCTATTTATGAAGATTGGTCATAAGGTAGTTTTGGGGCAGTTTCAAGTAGTTTTCAGAGATGGACTTGGTTGGAGGCCTTCCACTTGGAGATGGAAGTAAATGTGATATGTTATGGAAAGGTAATTTAGAGATATTTATAATGGTATATGGTTTGTATCATGATGATGATATTTAATGGTTCATCTAGATTAATTTTTAGATAAGAAGGTTTCTTATTTCTCAGGAAAAAATTACTCTTACTAAAATATAGAGGTAGAAGATGCATGAGATGAATGAGTTGATTCTTGTTATCAATTAGAGAGAGGGATTAATTTATTTCTTAGTGAATGAATTTGGAGGTATTAGATTTAGCATCAAATGTGAAAACTATTTTAGTTTGTAAAATGTCTTTCTGAGAAGCTTGATTTGATGAAGAGGAAAGTGAGTGTCGTTTGCACATATGGATGTTTCATGACCTCTAACATGCATGGATGTGATCTAATTGTCTAGGTGATTCTAATGAGTGGGTAATTAATATATTTTAGGTGTTTTCATGTGTGTTTTAGGTACAAAGGTGAATATAGGGTCATGAAACAACTATTTTGAGAAGGATATGAGCCTTCTTGAGTTATTTATGAAAATTTTGATTTTTGCAAAATAATTTACGAGTATGGATGGTTTTTTTATGTCATATTTGACATGTTTGGTTTATTTTGGACCTTTATTAATCATGGTTTTGGTTTTTTTTATATTTTAGATCATTGAGGTGATGGGTTTTTAAGTTAGTTTTGTGCTTGATTGATGCATTTGAGCACGACCGACCTAAATGGACCCAATATGAGTGTTTTTTATTTTTTTTATGATTTTTTTAAAGTTTTATTGTTAAACCCAAAGGATGGAGATTGAATTGTTTCATTTTTAGAGTTGAGAATGGTATAAAGTGCTTGTTTAAATTCAAATTTTCACTAGTTGAAAGAGAGGGAGAAAGTGTGACCCATGTGTTTGTCAGAAATAAGTATGAAGGAATTGATTCAGAGCTAAGGGTGTGTGAAAAAGGATGAGGAATTTTTTAGATTGTGTGTACAAGGGTTTAATGAAAAATAAGTCCATGAAAGAGTGATATAGAGGAGCTAGGTGAATAAGGTTTTCAACAAGGCTTTGAAGGAGTTTGGAGATTAATCTTGTGATCACCATCATTTGAGTTGTTGGATCATAAAATCAGTGATCTTCTTTCCAAAATGTTGTGTGATGCTTCATATTTATGCAATTCTCTTATTTTGAGTAATATCAACAAGGTTTTAGGGTTTGGTGCTCCTTTTGGGATTTGTGCCTCAAGGAATAAATCTATTTCGATATGTAATATTCATGTGACTATTTTTTTGTGAGTAATATTAGAAAAAAATTCAGTGATTTTTAATCCCATTGAGGGTTTCCCACTTACATATTGTGTTCTTGTGTACTCCATGTTTATGTTCTTTTGGATGATTATTTCTTATTGTTGAGATATCATTAATGTATGGTTGACTGTTAATGGTGTATAAAAGTTAATTTGAAATTGATTAAGGTTTTTAAAGGAATGATTCACCCCCCTCTTAGACCATTGTGATTCCAACAATTGGAATCAAAAAATATCCTTTTAAAGAATTTTGATCACTTGAAAGGAGATATTTTGAAGCACAAAAATGGTGAGTAAGCAGAGTGGTTTTTCTACCAGAAAGGCACCATTGTTTGATGGAGTAAATTATGCCTTTTTCAGTCCATAGATGAAGAATCACATTATGTCCCTAGGGTTTGATGTTTGGAAATCTTTGGAGGATGGTTAAACTGATCCAGGTACTTAACCAACAAGTACTATAGAAAAGAATCTTTGTAGTGATAATTCAAAGGCTATGAATGCTAACATGTGTGGCCTAGGTGAATATGAGCTTGTGAAGGTGATGAATTACAAGTTAGTAAAAGAATTATGGGAGAAAATTCAGGTCTTGTATGAAGGAGATTCCAAGGTAAGGATAGACAAGCTTCAGAATTTCAGAAATTAGTTTGAAGGGTTCAAAATGAGTGATGATGAGCTTATTTTTCATACTTGCTTAGGGCTGATAAGGTTCTCAAAATCATGAAAGGTCTAGGTGAAGGATTGAAGGAATAAGTTGTAGTTCAAAAGGTTTTGAGATCCCTAACACCTAAGTTTGATTCCAAAGTTTCTGCTATTGAAGAGGCCAAGGATTTGACTCTTTCTAAGATGGATGAGTTGTATGAGACTTTTAATACCTATGAGATGAGAATTTTCAATTCGAAAATCGATAAGAAATAGATTGTTTTCAAATATGAAACGAAGACCAAGGTAAAGAGGAATAAGGAGGTTGACAATGTTGCTGAAGTTTAAGATGAATAACTCTTTGCAATGCTTGTTAGAAGATTGAAAGTTGGCTTTGGAAAATAAAAAGGTAAACTTACTTATAAATGTTTCAAATGTGGTAAAGTAGGAAATTTTGCTATCAATTTTCCTCATAAGAACAAGAATTAAGATCATGATGAACATGATAATGATGGAGATCGTGACAAGATGTATCACAATTATGGTAAATGAAATAAGAGATCTAGAAAGTTTGATGACAAGAAGAATATGTTTTATACAAAGGAAGAGGATTGCTTGTTTGATGCTATTAGCGGTGTTTAAGATTCCGAGTATGAATTGGATTATGAAGATATTGAAGATGAGGATTTATTCATGACTAAAGATGAAATGAGATCTACTAGTGGTGGTTATTCACTATTAGGTGATTCTAAATCAGGTTCTTTTAGAGATTCTGAGGAAGAAAAATATGATGTTGTATTTAAACTAGTGTGTATTAAAAAAGAGTTAAGGCATGCCAAAAATAGTAACAAGAAGCTAATATATCAGATCAAAGGATATGAAGATAAGATTCATGATCTAGACAAGAAGCATTGGCCTGAAACAAGCAAGCTAAATGATTCATTATGATTTTTAGTAGAAAATACAAAGATCCTAGTCTCAAGATTGTAAGAAAAAGAAATTAAATGCACCAAATTTGAAGAGAATATAGATTTTTTGAGGGAAGAGTTGTTATATGCTAGTAAGAAGTTTAAATCCTTTCAGAAATTTGAGGAAATAACCAAGCATCTTAATGATATTCTTTTCAAACAAAGGTCAATAGGTGATAGAGAATTTTTGGGGTTTAGTGATGACCTCAAGGGAAAAGAAAATATGAAAGGTGTAGTGTTTCAAACAAGAAGGATAAATAACCATGAAAGAATGATCGAAAGAAGGAAAAAGCCACTAAAGATAATTTGAAGACAAAATCAATAAGATAACCAAATGCTTCATGGTATGAGATATCATTTAATTGTTTTAACATTCCCATTTAAAGACTTTAGAAACAAGGGAAATTTTGTCTTTTTTATACACAATGTTCTCTATTCTAAATAAACATAATTTAAAACACACATTCCATGCCAATCAATCTCATAACAGATAACCATATGCAAATGTAAATGACTTGGTGAACTACTGATCTCTCATTTAATGACTCAGTTTCTAACCGATCTCTCATGTTTAACTTATAGTATTTAATACTTTGTGTATACTTCGTATACTTGGTTCTCTTACCCTATTCTAGGTATTGAGTGTTCTATTTAAGAACCTATCTGAATATTTGTTACCAATATCCATCTGAAATCACGTTCCTTCAACTAGGTGACATAGTACAACATAACCATTAGCTTACGATACTTTGGCCAAACATTTCTAACATACTGTTCATGTTACTATTCCTAGATAGAATACTCGTCAATTCAGAATACATCCTTCACCTCACTCATCTGTTATATAGAATGGTCGTTACTAACTTTTGTCAGTCCACTTATCCAAGGTTTCAACCTAATCCAGGTTAGAAACATAATTTGGTATAGGGAACCACTCACGATGACTTAGGGTATATGGGCATACTCAACCGACCTAAGTTGATCGAATGTGCCTAGTTACCCTAAGTCATAGAGCATTACTTCCTATACAAAATAATATTGATAACTTGACCTAGAGAGAAACTAAGTTCAAGTCTAGGTTGAGTAGATATAGATGAACCAATTCTGAAGGGTGTTGCAACATGTCAACTGCAATACTGTATCCTCATGAAGACCCTATTCTTCACGAAGGTACAATTCTGCAGTTAGTGTGTGCCAACATCTGACAGAACTACTCATCAAGAAGTACTCACTTCAAGAATAGGTTCATAACACTTAGTTAATTTGGTTAAATATTAAAATTGCAGCAACCTTGCATAACCCTAAAACCAACAACCCTTAAGTTCTTCATCCATATTTGAGTTGTTTAAATATTAAAGAACTTCATTATCTCGTGATTGCTTTTATGTTCATTAACTTTATCTTAACAAGCAGTTAATCAAAAACATAAACAACATTCACCAAAATGTTGTTTAATGTAATTTAATCGTTCAAAGAAGGTGTAATAACCAAATAGGTTCTATTAGAGTAGGCTTCATAGGAATTGAAGTCTAAATGATTAATGATCACAAAAACCATTCATTTTCTTTACATTCTTTTGAGAGGAGAAGAATCTTCCTCTTTATGGTTAAGTGTTATGGTTTATTATACCCTTTTATCTTTCAAAATTCCTTATAATTTAATTGTATGTTCATTTAACATCCCTTTAATATACTATACTTGTTTAGGCAAAAGAATGCCAATTCATGCAACTTAGCAAGTTACATTCAAGTAAGGGAAATTGAACTATTTCCCATTCATCCAATTCATTAAATGACAATAGAAATAAGGATACAATCAGATATGAAAGATAACAAAAATATATTATTACCAATTTCCTTCATATAATACACGAGAATTTTCACAACAAGTTGAAGTAAACTTCCAGAATTTTCAATTCATCGTGATAAAATACACATTTTACAAGACAATGCATTTAGACATACTACATGTCAAACATCACCAAGATCATTAAATAATACAAATTTTCTTTTTCATTACAACTCAAGAATGAATCAGAGTTCTCTATAAAAGATCCTGAATTTAAATCAACCAATACATCATATAAGTTATTGCCTTCCTTTATCACTTACGAATTCCATCTGCAAAAATTGCTAGCATGGGTTAGTTCATTGAACTAAGCATGATAAGCACTAAGTATTAAATCGAAGTGCCTTCAACTAACCATTTCATTACAAAAAATCTACTTTTATGAAACAACAAGAATAAGAAGACAAATATAACATAAGTAATAATAACAATAAAATAAGAACAATTAATCAGTCTGAATTACCTTTTAAGAAAAGATCATAATATAATCAGCAAACTACCACATTATATTAGATAAGTAATGTCCCAAACAATTAATTATCTATGTCAAATAAAAATTCCTACCAATTAATTATTTCATAATTCTATCTGAATTTGAAATATAGAATTAACTTCACTATATAAACAAAATAGAGTTACTTTCAGAAGTAAGGACCTTCTAGCTTAGCTTTACAAATTTTTATAAAATATATGTACAATCAAGTTTATTCCAACATCGTAAAGGTTTTATGATGAATCATCAAACAACTTAAATAAATAAGAGTTTCACATTTCAGATGTGGCATCCTAAACCCAATTCTAAGACATAGTCTAAGTTCTCAAGTTAGGCCTCATATATCATTAAAAAAGTATTCATTCTATAAATAGCAATTCCCAATTAACAGTTTTGACAAATATTAAATTCCCTTAATACAAGATTAAGTGAAAGATCAAGTAGTAACATCAACTACACAATTGTATTCATATAAGTAATGTAATTGAACCAATTAACTCTAACTGAGAATTACTCAAAGAATGAACTGAGTTAAAACAGTTTAGAACTTCCTTCCAATTCAGTTGAACCGAATCTCATTTAATAACACAGAAAAGAGAAAAATATCATAGTCTCTTACAGTTCACAAAGGAGACATCGACGAAGTCCAACTCTAAAATAAAATGGAAACATTCGATACGAACAGAAGAGGATTTCAACATTATATCATAAGTGAAGAAAGACCTAATAGGAAAGGTGAAGACCCAATCACACATCCTCAATTAATTTTTAGAAACAGAAAGCATACATAGGAATATACTACACATAATGTGCATCCGTAGTATTCAACCTAGATTTCTAAGTGAGGTTTCCCCATCATGAACAAATAGTGACCGGATGCATTAGCCATTCCAAGAAGGAGACAATCAATCCAGCAAGAGAAGGACAAAATTGAATAAAATAAATGATAATCTTCATGAGTTGCTCTCAAACATTTAAAAGTTTCAGTAATAGAACGTAAGCTTAATCCTTCTTTCTAGAAGAAAATAAATCAATAGATTGATCAACTCATAAACGTAAAATTCAGAGACAGAAGGATCATCAATAAGATTTACAGAGAATAATCCATCTAGAATTGATTTCAAGAAGATGAAAACAAAAGGATAACATGACTTATCTATAGGTGAACAAGTCAGAATAAATCCTTTCATTTAATTTATATGGACAGGATTAACTTTGCACAATAATGAAAATTGACAAGATGTTCACTTTATTCCAAAGACACAAAGATCAATAAAACCTATCAAACCGAATCAGTTTAGTTAGTTTGAGAATATGTAAATGTCAACCCAAAATCCAAATATACCTTCAACAATTCCTCAAGAATAAACAGTCTAATTTTAACAAGTTACTAAGTGATTTACCCAGGTCAAGAATGGGTAGGTTCAAATCAATCCACATCTCAGTTCAAAAGAAAAATAGGCAAAAATTTTTGACCTCGATTAATCCCAAGTAGAGCTATGAAAATATAATCAACATATCGACTCGAGTAAATCTAGTTCCCAAAATACCTTTAACAAGTAGATATTCATCTAACTACTGATGGCTCAATCTTCCATAAATCTTGAAGGAAGAATTAAAAAAAAATCTTCAAAAGAGAAGGCTTCATCCAGTACTATATTTAACTATTAATTCCAAAACCGAATAAATCCAAAAGTCATTTCACATAGTTTTGGAAGAGAGAAAACCAAATCTAAACAAATAGGTTTTTAAGTCAATAGTTCCTTATTGTTTCCACATGAACTAGAACCATAAAAAAGTAATTCCAATAACCATTACTTCTCAGATTTCATCGAATACAAGTTTGATGTAGTGAAGATTTACACAGTACAAGTAAAGAACAGGCTACTCATTCTCTGTTTTCCCTACAAGTTTCAAATACATGAATACAGAAAAATCCATACACCATCATTCACCCATTTACCATTTTAAAAAAAGAGTTCGAGTTCACAACTATAAAGCAAAGTATATCCATATAGTCACAAAAAGGGGTAATAAAACTTCAACAAATCAAATATATGATAGAGAAGGGTATTCTTTTACCTTCTAAAAACAATCTATGACAACCCATTTAAAGATCAAAGAAACAACAAATTTCCTTTAATCCTTTTCAAGAAGGAAAGAAGAAAAACAAGCTTTATCAACATTACACAAGTCACGTCCAGTTCTAAAGTGTGAATCACCATTAACCCACTTAGGGAAACAACCCATTGACAATATTTTTAAGAAGAGATTCCTCAATCAGAAAAATACCATCACAATATTTTTAAGAATCTAAATAACCATCACAAAACAAAAACCCATTTATCTCATGAGAGAAAATTTCCTTTAATGGAACATTTAGAGAAAAGTAAAACAACTTAATCGATAGAGCCTATCATGCCTGATAGTGCTTCTGTTAATTCAAAGAATATTTCCAGCCAAGCCTCCATGACTTCTTCTTCTCCAAACAAAATCAACAACCAAAAAATTCCTTCTCAAATGCCTCATATACTTCCATTGGATAAAAAATAATCTAAGGGAGTTAAAAATATCAACCATCTGAAAATAGAACTATTGGTTTGAAGAACTAGATAGCTCCATGTAAAGCAAAAATCAGAATGCATGAATGACCAAACAAACTCCAACAAATCCACTCACATGGTTTTCAAGGTAGTTTGCTTGCCAAAAATGATGACCATAAATGCCATTAATTTCTAATCTCCTACCTATATCTCCACGCCACTGCCATCCAAAGTTGGTGAGTCTAAGTTCCACTTCAGCATGCATCACTAAATCCTAGTGATGGTTCCACATAGGATTCCACTAAATTTCCATATCTCTGCCTAAACTGGTAGTACTTCTACACTTTAATTCAAAATTAAATCACATTAATAACTTAGGAACCATCGCCATGTTTCCAACTTTCCATATGACCCCTTAGGTCACCTTCCATCCTTGTATTAGTTTAGGATAGATACCATTATCTTAGGATATGACCGTAGGTTAGTTTAGAAATATTTACCTTAGGTTATTTTAACACTTCCTTAGGTAAACTGCCACCTTAGGATAAGCCATGTCCCATAGTGATCTTAGTATTAGGTAATAGGTTAGAAATAAACCTAGCATGACCTTAGGTTATTTCCACATCCCAAACTTAGAAAACATGTAACTTAGGTTAGGATGCAACCATATTAAAGTAGACATAGATATAAGATAGGTACATTTTACCTTAGATTAAAATCCGTTAGGATAGATCTTATTGATCTAGGACTTAGGTTTTACCTTCAACAGTCTTGAAGTAGACCTCTTTCCCACTTTACACCATTCAACATCTTGAAGAAATAAACAAGAAGATCCAATCACACAACATACAATAGAATGAAAGCACGATCTTCGAACCAACAGTTCTATTATCAAATTGTTACTATTTTTAAATTCCTTGGACTATTTTTGATCTAATGGAGGTATAAGAGGCATTTGAGAAGGAATGTTTTGGTTGTTGACTTCATTTGGGGAAGAAGGAGTATTGGAGTTTTGGAAATCTTATACCTAATCTTGTATTATTTATTAAAATATGTTAATGGACATATAATTAAACTATCAGGAAGTGTGAAATGGAAAAAGGGTATAATAAACCCTAACACTTGACCATAAAGAGGAAGGTTTTTCTCCTCTCAAAAGGATATAAAATAAATGAATGATATATGAGTTTGTTAATCATTTTAGACTTCATCTCTATGAAGTATACTCTAATAGAACCTGTTTTGGTTCTTATACCTCCTATGAATGGTTGAGTTATATTAAGTAAATATTATGATGGATGTTGTTTCTATTTTCAATTAACTGCACGTTAAGTAAAAATTAATGAACATAAAATAAATCATAAGTTTATGAAGTCCCGAATTATTTAATCAACTAAAATAAGGATGGTAACTTAAGGTTTGTTGGAATTAGGGTTATGCAAGGTTATTGTAATTTGAATCTTAATCCAAAAAAAATTAAGTGAAATTGACCTCTTTGAGGTGTGTACATTGTGATGAACAGTTCTGCCAGATGTTGGCAAATGCCAACTACAGAACTATACCTTCACAAATAATTGGGTCTTCACAAGGATATAGTTTTGCAGTTGACATGTTGCAACACCCTTCAGCATTGGTTCATCTAGATCTACTCAAATCTGGACTTGAACTTAGTTTCTCTCTAGGTCAGATTATGGATATGATTTAGCATAGGAAGTGACTCACAATGACTTAGGGTAACTACGCACATCCAATCGAATTAGGACGACTAGGTATGTCTATATACCCTAGGTCATTGTGAGTGATTCCCTATACTTAATTATGTCACTAACCTGGGTTAGGATCAAACCTTGGACAAGTGGATTGACAATAGTCAGTGAAGACCATTCTAGATAACAGATGAGTGTGGTGAAGGATGTATTCTGTTAGACGAGTATGTCATCTAGGAATAGTAACATGAACAGTATGTTGGAAATATTTGGCCAAAGTATCGCAAGCTCCTGGTTACATTGTCTTATGTCACCTAGTTCAAGAAATGTGATTTTAGATGAATATTGGTAAAAATTATTCAGATAGGTTTCTTAAACAAAACACTCAATACCCAGAAGAGGGTAAGAGAACTAAGTATACTTAGTATACACATAGTATTCAATACTTTAAGTTAACATGAGAAGTTAGTAACCGAGTCATGAAATGAGAGATCAGTAGTTCACCAAGTCATTTATAACTACATATGGTTATCTGTTATGAGATTGATTGGCATGGAATGTGTGTTCTAAATTTTGATTATTTAGAACAGAGAAAATTATGTATAAAAAAAAATTTCCCTTGTTTCTAAAGTCTTAAATTGGGAATGTTACAAAATTTGATTCTCATTTCTATTCATAGCTTGTATATCTAGATTTTCATTATCATATAATAATTTTATAATAAATTCTTAAACAATTAGAACATTTATCATGTTTTATCCATCCTTTATTTTGATTGGGTTTATGTATCGCTAGATTGCATAAAATAGTGGGTTGATATCCTTGTGAGGAAGACCCTTTGATTTCTAGGGACTGGTCTTCTCCAGACAACCCTCTTACTATTATTACTAATTAAGAATTTGGTGTAGTGTCTTGATTACAGTTTTATTTGTGGTTCAACTATTTTGAGCACACAGTGCAACATAAACATGATTTATACACATTTGTGGGTATCTCTAAACCCCGCCATCTCGAGGTTTGGTATGTTTTAGTTTCTTATTTACTAACTTAAATTAAAGAGATAAAATTTATTCTAAACATATGAAAATTTAAATATTCTTAAAACTTATAAAAATAAAATAAAGAAAAAAAGGGGATAAAATTAAAAGAATGGGGAATGGCGGTGGAAGGGAGTTAAGGAGAAGTAGGTAAAATTTAAAGAATATTGATGGACGATGTAGGGTTGTGTCAGGAGGTGTTGTGTGGAAGGAGATCTAGAAAGGTATGGTAGAGCTTGTGGTAATGAGTATACCCTACTCTAACAGGCTCGTTTTTGAAGAAGTTCAGTTTGGGACAAGGTTATCCAAAGGAGTTGAAAAATAAATGGACATTGTTTTTATCCAAAAAGTTTTTCTTCATATCCATGGTGATTCATAAAAATGGAAAAGTGTTCCCTATTTGTGAAGACTAGTCAAAAGGAAGTTTTGGGGAAATTTTAGTGAAGTTCTAGCTAGAGATGATAATTTTTCAAGGCCTTCCACTTAGATTTGGAAGGATCTCCTATAATATGTTATGCAAGGATTGATTTAGAGATATTTCCAATGATTTCCATGTATGGATATCTTGTTATTTTTATTTTATGGTTCTTGTCAGATTGAGTTCCTGGGACCCGAAACCCAATTTTTTTTTGTCGGGTTTTCAGTACAGGAGTGCTCAGGTTGAAAGACATGAAGTACAATGAGGCATGATATGTTTTATTTGACTTATTTATACCACCTCGAAACCTGAATAGGGATAAAAAAAATTATTATGTGTCAGGAATTTGGAGATCTTGGAAGTTCGAAGAACATGGTATGTCAAACATAGTTGATGTTGCTTGTTTTCCGAAACCCGAAATATTCCTTTGTGTAGATTTTCGGACACTCCAAGTATGATGACATGGCATTAATGTTGTTGTCAGGTAGTTGGCACACATGTCGATGAAGTGTCATGAATGCTATAACTTGCATAAATAGTTTGATTTTACACAGTCCTGTTAATTCAATATAGTTGTCACATTCCATAGTTGAGTTAATCTTGAGGGGTCCTTCGAGGCTCCAAAGGTAATATCAGGGTGTTAGAAACACCTGTTTTGAGAAGGATATGAGCCAGTGGGCCCATTTAATGATTTATTTGATTGGTAAAAATGAATGTGTGACCATATATGGTTTTTATATGTTATGGGGTACTTTTGTATGGTGAATGTGAGATCTTTACTAATAATGGTTGTGATGTTGTTGGATTTTTCTCATCCTAGGTTTATGCGGTTTTGAGGATGTTTTAGTGCAAGTATGAAGGTTGTATTGGGAATGGCTGATTCTATGTGGGTAATTCACCCTGTAGAATGTTTTAAGTATTTTATTTGGGATTTTTTAACCTTGTATTTTGAATCAAGATATAAGGTATAACTGAGTGAAATGGTTTGTGTGCAATTTGGCACTAGTTTTACATATGTGATAACCCAATCACCTATGTTTGAGGGAATTACAAGGTGTTCAACAGGCATGTCTTCAGAGATGAGAGGGTGCATGAAAGTGCTTGAACAATGATTGAAAAAGTTCTGTGCATCAGGTTTAAAGAATTGAGACATCTGAAGAAAGTCTGACATACATTTTGTAATCTTGAAAATCTAGGATTTGAACAAGAGTTTGAAGGACATCCTTCGAATAAGTCCATCTCAATAAATTGTGGAAGAAACAAGACATTGTATATATTCATAAAAATGTGGTTGAGTGGGTTATTTATCATCTTGGGGGGTTTCTGATACTCCTATGTGGATTTGGTATTTCACAAAATTAAGTGATCGGTGCTCCTTGTAGGGTTGGGGCTCTAGTAAACTATGGGTTGGTGCTCCTTGTGAATTTGGTTGCTTCACTAAATACTTTTGATTTGAGAAATATAATCATAAGTTTCATTGGGTTTATTCCCATCTATGTTTTCCTCACTTATATCTTTTTTTATAAGGTTAAGCTTCTCTTGTTCTTGGTTGATTGAAGTGCATGTTATATGATGGATGTACACACATTACATTGATGGTTAATTATTTACATCTAGGTTTACAGTGTTAATATAGAAATTGAAATAAATTTTTGTAAGGAATCAAGGATTCATACCCAGACTCTCCTTCTATTTTAATTCCAATAGGGTCATATATAATGAGCCTCCCTAGGACATGAGTGGTGATTCCCCTGTCTCTACTCTAATAGCCCCATTTTCATGTTGATGCACTACTTCATTTTGAGAGATAGATTCCCGCATCAATGACCACCCAAGCTATAGGTCATAAGTGAAGTTATCTAGCTCTACTTTGATGACCTTAATAACTTTGCAAATATGTAGATTTGCATCCCCTTCCCTCACTGTGCTATGTTAGCTTAGTGTTACATGTGTTTCGATAATAGTTGCATACAGTTATTTTATTTATGATCAACTCCTTAGATTATTTTTACTTTCATTTCAATCCTATTGTTTATGCCTTCCTTATATATTATTGATCTAGGAGTGATTCTCACCCATTTACCCATCAATTAGTATCATCACTCTCCTGCTATCTTGATTTTGACCCCTGGTCGAAACCCAGGTTAACCTAGATGTAGGGATTATGGTCCCTCATAAAGATGAATGACCTTGGTGCTTAATTGGGGTAGTCCACTATGTGATCAGTTCATATGTGTTTCAGATCTAAATATGTGTTGGTTCACTGTGTAAGTTTTTTACTCTTTTCCTATGATCATTCTATATAGAATGGCATGATTTAGGAGTGTAAGTTATTGAGACACATTCTTGGCGAAATCTATGTGTAACCTATAAACACTCTTGGTGGAGAACATTCCTCAACTAACAATAATCCATCTTTATAATGACCTCAATCCAAAGCAGTAAAAAAATGCCTTCTTTTATGAAAACATCTGCAGGATAATACCCTAGCAAAGACAACAATAGTCTCTGAGGAGCGATCCTATTTGTTCTGAGCTTATTCATTTTTGAATGTTAATGTCCCTTGCGTAGATATTTTTACAAATATAATCCCTTCTTATATCACACATGTTTATAGAACCCAGGTAATACCTTATGAACACTTTAATGCATGGTACAATTGTGTCTTTGGCCTTCATTTTGATGGACCTATTCCTGGCTAGATCATCACTTCATTAAGGATTATTTTCACAAATTCCTATCATCTTCTTAGCTCTTTTGTGAAGATATTTCCTTCGAAACCTATCATCCTGAATCAGAATTTCCCTTTTGCTGAACAGTAATAAAAGCCATAGAATTTATTAAATCTGATTTCAGGAAGTAAATTCTATAAGCTACATGATATAAAACAATATGGGTTTGAAATGCTAAGTAACTAAACATATGTAGAACTATAAGAAAATGTAGAACTAGCATAAAAAAAATTGTGATCTAGAGACAGTCGAGATTGTGTAGTTTCCAAATCTAGAAAGGAAATAGAGGTTATAATGACTAAAAAAGAGTTCTAAGACTCATGAGCTTATGACATCCCAAAGGGGTTCCCAAAGAAAGAACAGGAGCTCCCGAGCGTTGGATGCATGATATGATGGTGTTGAACATTGTAGACCAATATTTAGGATCTTCCTATTGATTGGTCTATTGGTCTAAAAACCTTCTATTGCTTCAAAGATCTGCTTTTTCACTCTGAATTAACTATTAGGGATGGCTTGATGTCTCCTGGGGAATGACCTAAAAAGACAAGAGTTTCTCAGATTATCCACATTGGAAGCGGGGCAAAAACACATTAGATTTGAAATAAAAAAAATCAATCTTGTGAAGTTCAACTGACCCTGACAGTCAAGTTTTTCAAGAGTGAGAATTATGACCAAGTGTTGCCACTACATTCTAGAACTCCATGCTAGTAATATGTTCTTGTGTGTCAAATAGATGTCCCTAGCCCACCAGATAGATGGTTACATTTAGCTTTGGAAGTTAAATGTTTGACATGAAATTTAGTACTTCCACTTCCTATTTAGTGTATATAGCCCATCGGAAGTGCAGTCCCTTGTCTCTAGTAGTCAAGCTCTTGTATGTCAGGATGAAATGCTTCCTCTTAGAATTTATAGCCACTAATAATAAATTGCTTATTTCAATCGCCATTGTCTATCAGCCATGGCTAGCTTCTTCTCCGTCCTCTCACAGCCTCTAAACCAAATATAGTCCATAGATATCCCTCCTCCAATATCTGCTATTTTTAATTCACAAAATGTCATTACCACACTTGGAATTATCTACCACTCCAAAAGTCACACATATTGGATCTCCCAAATGTGACATAACCCCTAAAATCCAGGAATCAATTATATTGGAATCCTCAATGGTTAATCAATTATACTTGAGGAAGAGGAAGGTGGTAGTTCCCCAACCAATCACATATATTAGAATCCATTAATTATCTTTCCGAAGTCCAATATATCTGGTCACGATTTAAATTTATAAATCTGTGAAAAAACATTTAATGGATTTTAGGGCACCAACATTGATCTAAGAAATAAACTCCTGGTGGCTGACTAAAACCAGGGATAGAATAATGATACATGTTCTATTTTATAATGCTTAGTGGCTGCTAGGGATTAATGATTTCTTTGGAATAATGCTCTTATCAATTTGCAATATGTTTCAATAAATTGGGAATTATGTCCAGTCCCAGCAGACTAAAAAATATAGCCAGATATCGGAAGCTCAATATTGAAATTGGAGCATTAACAAAAGTGTCAACTCATTGGAATTATCTAAGCACTTCAAAATCAACACATCATTGGATCTCCCCTACTAACATCAGGTTAAAATTCTAGAATCACCTAGGATTGGAACTAACTATACTCCAAAATCACATATGATTAGAATCCATTCAAGGTTACTCTTTCCAAAGTCCAGATAGTCATCTGAGTCATTAGAGGTTTATGAATCCTTGGTAAATCTATGAAAAAGGACGTTTAAAAGATGGTTTCAGGGATTTTTCAACATGAGATCTGAGAACCTCGGGCTAATCCTGGTGGCCACTAGCCTCATATAGCACTAAAGATACATGTTCTGTTTTATAATGGCTAGTGGCTGCTAGATTAAGTGATTGCTCATTGGAATAATTTCCAGCTTATCCATTATAATATGTTTTTAATATTAAATTCTAATGCAAATTGTGAATATTTCAGAATGGCATGAGAGTAAGGTGGACCGCTAGGCTAATGACATTCATGAGATGTGATTTCACTTATAGATCTTTCCCAAGGTGTTGGATGGAGTTTGATTGAACCTACTTGATGAGTCTCTATAAGAAAATTCAAGAATCAATTCATCATGAACCAACTTCCATCTTTAATTTGACATCCATCAATAAGTTTGTGAAGGATCGAGAATGTTTAGGAATCACTAAGGAAGCTCAATAGGAAGGTTGAAGAAACTCCCTAGTAACGCAAGTGACAGTTCAGGAAAATTGTGAGGTCCTAAGTGATTATTCTAGTCTGCCAGATGAAGAGGCTGAGATACAGGAGCATAATCCGGAAAATTCCAGGAATTTTGAGACAAATAGGCTTCACTGGAAGAAGACAAGGATGACAAAGATAGAATAAACATAATATGTTGCATGTCATTTTCTATCAAGAAATTTTCATGTATTTTTAATTTTTGTTTCGTCACATAGGAAGAAAATTTTGACTTGTTCTCCTATGTGAGAGTCAAGCAAAATAGGACTCTCATTAAAAGACTATTTTCTAGGGTTTATCCTATTTTCTTTCTGCTCTCTCTATTATAAATATAGGGATGCTTTTGTATTTCAAAGGGGAGACTTTTTTAATATTAAGAAAGCTATTGTGAAGAAGAAGAAAATATTTGTACTTTCTTTTTAATCATTGAAGAATTGGAATATGTGTTATTTTACAAACTGTGTGTTGTGGGATTCATCTATCTTAATATGATTGTTCTTATGTCCAAAATCCTGAGCTATTCTTAGTTTAGTATTCTTAATAATTTTAATCATTTCAAAATATTACACTCATTTGTCTAAAACTCGTGTAAGTATTTCTTGATCTGTGTTTGCTCGAACGGAAAATATGTTACTCTCATTCCCTTTCCACTCATTTTGTTTCATCTATAATAAGTTTCCTTTTCTAATCCATTGCATTTATGAAGTTAATAATATCTCTACTTCGTGTTGATATGGATTTCATGGGATTGTATCCCAACCCCAATGGTTAGAATAGTGTGGATATTGTATATATTATTTTTGTTGTGTTTTAGATTAGTAATAAATAGGTAGCCTCACCTGTATTTGAGGAGGGATTCGATCTCATGCACTGTGGTTGAACCTCATATTTTTTCTTGACAAAATATCCAACCAACAGTTTTTGGTGACTCCACTAGGGAATACGGATTGATAAGACTAAGCTTATCCTTTTGGTGTCTAGCGATTCCGTATTTGCCTTATTTTCAAAAGATCCATTTTTTCCGGTTAAAGCTGGCTAGAAATATCTTTACTCAGTCAAGCCGAGCCAGGGGTGAGACTGATCCATTCTTTGTTCTTCTTCAACAACATAATTTTAGACTTTCCCTTAACAATGTTGCATCTATCCAAGCAAGAGGTTCTTTACCTATCCAAATATCTCGAGTTCCTCAAGAACAATAAGTTTCTGCAACCTATCATGCATTATTATTGTCTAATACTTAGATTCTTGTACACACTTCATTCAGAAAAATGGCAGCACAACATGTGCCTTGGGGTCCGGATATTGGCCCTCTCTCCCTAACTCCACCATTGCATGATCTACCTCATGGATCTCACAAGAATATCCCTAAGTTCAACGGTGATGGGAAGTAGTACTCTGATGAACACATCACTTCATTATTTTTTGCATGCGGTTTCTTTGGGGTTTCTCATTCAGATGTCTCTGTTCGACTCTTCATTGAAACATTGTATGGGTGTACAAGAAGAATGGTTCTACCATCTTCCAAATTCATGCATTACCAACTGGGCCACCATGAAATCCGTATTTGAAGCAAGGTTCAAACCAGCTAATGATTCTCATGCCTTGTTAGTACAAATTACACATATGAAGGAGTCTTATGAACCCATGCGGGACTTCATAGTGAAATTCAACAAGCTGATTCATAAGATTCTAGACCTAGCCATTCCCACTCTTGAAAATCAAAAGTGTTTCTTCATCAGCACTCAACCCCCTGATGTGAGCTTCTTACTAAGAAGGTCTGTTATTGCTGATTTCGCCACTGCTTAAGCTACAACCACTGAAATAGAAGATGATCTTATTTTGGCTGGAAATATCAAAAGAGAGTCATCTAAGCGTTAAAACTAGAGTTATTATCAGAGTACTACTGATGCTATGATTCAGAAGATGGCCAATGACTTGATCAATTTGAAGAAGAAAATGTCTCAACAAGTGACCAACGTTCCTTATCGGGATATTGCTAGATGGAATTTCAACAATGCCAATGGTGCTCCCACCAGAGATAGGAATTGGTTGATTTATACTCCCACTAGGTTGGCCATTGAAGCTCCTCCTATCAACACAGCAGTTGAAATAGTTGAGGATGGTGAAGAACTAGAAGATTAAGATTCTCATGAAGCTTTTAAAGCTTCAGGATATGCTGATGATTCTTTTGACGATTTAGCTAGCTACTCCAACATTGGGTACTTGGAATACGAGGAAGATAAAGGTGAGCATGATGGTCAATCATTTGCATTCTTCACATGATCTCAATCCCATAGCCCTAGAAATCCGGTTGAAGGCTCTAAGGAGAAAAGTAAAGAAGCTCCTGTGGTTATGGCTAAAAGAGGCTCTCCTATCTCAGTGTAAACTTAAAAGGAGACAACTAAAAATGTAACTTAATGTTCTAACTCTCTTTCTCCTACCCCCAAGGCCACTACTTCAGCTTAGAAAAGTGTAACTAGAACTGATCCCACCACCATTCCTGCATATACCACTTTTGACATTATTGACCATGCAAAGAAAACTAAAATCCAAATGTTGGAAGCCAATTACCTTCTGTCAAATCCTGAGCAATTTGAGAAACTTTCCAAATTCATTAGAAGTAAGGTTGTTATCCCTTCATCTTCAAAAGACATTTTTCCTAATCCCACTTAGCCTTTACCTTAGAGTAATATGACCTCTACTACTTCTTCAGGAAATATTGAACCGTTTTATTTTTCCTTACTTATAAACGGTTTTAAACTCAACAATTGCATAATTGAATCAAGAGCCTCTGATAACGTAATGCTCATAAAATTATCCCATGCCCTTGGACTTACCTTGACTAAATCTTGTGGGTAGTGTTACTCTATGGAAACTAAGACAAGTCCCCTTGATTGGTAAATCAACAATGCATAGTTTGCATTTGTCGCCTTCCCTGAAAAGAGAGTAAAAATGACTATCCTGGTTGTTGATATCCCAGCTACTTATGGTATTCTCTTAGGGAGAGGTTTTTGCAAATATGTTAGAGGAGAAATCAATATGGACTAGACCAAGGCTAAAATCCCAGTCAATGGAGTTCCTCTTCCACATTTCAGAGAACTATGGACATAGATTTTAGGGATCTGATGGGCAAAGTCATAGTTGTATATCTAGATGACTTGACGGTTTTCTCTAAGAAGCGGAATGATCATTACGATCACCTGAAGTAGGTACTATTAAGGTGCAGGCATCATGGGATTTCATTAAATCCTAAAAAATCCATGTTCAAAGTAACAAAATGAAAATTACCAGGTCACATTGTGACTAGAGAAGGAACCAAAATCAACCCAGAATGGGTAAAAGCCATCCAAGACCTTACCTTACCTACAAGAAAAACTAGAGTACATTCCTTTTTTGGAAACGTCAATTTCCTAAGGAGGTTCATACTTGAATTTGCTGATAAAACCAAGGATATCCTTGGGATGATGAAAGGTAAAACTCCATTCTGATGGAGCACTGAAGGGAAGATTTCTTTTGAAGAAGTCAAAAAGGCAATTATTCATGCTCTTATTCTAGTATGTCTAGATTTCAAGAAATATTTCATCATGTATAGCTATGCTTCTGTACATACAGTATCGGCCATCCTGATGCAGGAGAATGAAGAAGAAATTGAAGCTCCCATCACTTTCATGAGCTACCCATTAAAATAACATGAATTCAAGATGTTGCAAATTGAAAATCACGCTTATGTGGTGGTGAGAGCAGTGAAACATTTCAAATATTATGTGTTGAGTTCTCATACTCTCGTTCTTGTTCCTGATACTACATTAAATCCATCTTGACTCAACAAGAGTTGGGTAGTCAATGGGGTAATTGGATAGCTAAAGTCTAAGAGTATGAATTGGACATCAGACCTACCAAGATGGTATGAGGAAGAGGCCTGTCCCAATTGATCACAGAAAATAATGTTGAGACAGAATGTGAAGAAAATGAAGATACCTCCTCAGAATTTCCCGTGGTGCTTTTTTTAAGCACAAATGAAAAATGGTACATAGATATTGCTTTCCTTTTAACTTATGGTGAATGCCCCCCACATTTAATCCAAAAGGAGAAGAGGATAGTTAAGTTAAGATATGTAAGATACATTCTATAGGAAAATGGAATATACAAGAAGGGTATTGATGGCATATTCTTGCGCTGTGTTGATAAGTCTCAGTAGGTAAGGTTGCTAGAATCCTTACACAATCTAGCATGTGGAGGAAATTTCTCTTCTTCCATGACAACTTATAAGATCTTACGGGCCAGGTACTATTTGCCTACTCTCTTTCGAGACTCACTAGAATGGGTGTCAAAATGTGAAGCTTGTCAATATTTCATTGGTCATCCTAAGCTGGCAGCCCTTCCCCTAAAGCCTGTGGTGATCGAAGAACCTTTTTGCCAGTGGGGAATTGATTTCATTGGATTGTTAAATCCTCCCTCTAGTTCTGGACATAATTACATGCTCACTTCCATGGACTATTTCACCAAGTGGGTGGAAGTGGCACCAATCAAGAAAGAAACCTCTGAAGCTGTGTGTAATTTCCTCAAGGAAAATATAATTGTTAGGTTTGGTGTTCCTCATAAGATCGTTGCGACAACACTTCCAATTTATCATCACATGAGCTGATAGAATTTTGTTATGGATTCAGGATCACATTGGCTCATTCATCTAACTATTCCCCCCAAGGAAATGGTCAGGCTGAATCAAGCAACAAGAACCTGGTTACTATAATCAGAAAGTTGGTTGATGAGAATCAGAGGACATGGCACAAAGCATTATATGATGCATTATGAGTAGATCAAATTACTTTGAAACAAGCTATTGGAATGTCTCCATTCCAAGTGTTGTATGGGATTGATGCTGATATCCCTATCTCAGTAGAATTGCCAACCTTACGGTTGGCCAAAGCAATTGAAGATGAAACTTTTCAAAATCCTATTGAGAAAAGGATAATGTACCTAGTTAGGCTAGAAGAAGAAAGGAGAAAGGTGGTTGATCACATTGCAAATCATCAGAGCAAAGTAAAGAAGATATTTGATAAGAAATCAAAGCAACGTGACTTCCAAATTAGAGATCTAGTACTTCTCTGGGATAAGAGAAGGGATCAGAAAGGGATGCATGGAAAGTTTGATTCTTTATGGAAAGGACCTTTCAAGATTCATCAGCTGAATGGTGAAAATAGCTTCTGTCTATCGTATCTTGATGGAGAGTTTCTCCCTCTACCTTTTAGTGGTCAACATCTGAAGTTGTTCCATTAGTAACGCAAGATGCTCTCTTGCATTATATATAATTTGTTTTCTGTTGTGTGTTTGCTCTTTTTTTTTCTTTCTTTCTTTGTTTTTGGTTTTCTTCTTTTTCAAAATCCATAGCCCAATGGATAAAACTAGAGATTCTGAGTTCTCTTCCTTTGATGTCACAAAGAAAGTCCTTCACTGGAGCCATTTGTTATCTCATTTTAGTGATTCCAGCTAAAATTAAGATAACCATAGAATTTTTTTGGAAAAATATCCTAAAACACCCTTTGAAGGATATTTTTGGGTTTTCAAGTTTCCACAACATGGAAACATATTTCTTACATGCTTCATGTCAATTGATTCTTAAAACCTGAAACCCGATTCTAAGCCAGTGTGTCGGGTTTTCAGAACTCAGAAGCATCGGAAAATGCCTTGTAAAAAACATGTTTCATGTCACCTGTCTTACAAAACCCGAAACCCAAAATGATCCTTTGTGTTAGGTTTTGGGAACCTTGGAACATCCAAACAAGTCATTCTTCATATCACCTGTTTCCCAAAACCCGATTTGATACGCAAATCCTTTGTATCAGGTTTTTGGGCACTCCAAGCATGATGACATGGCATTAATGTTGAGTTGTCGGGTAGTTGGAACACGTGTCAGGTGAAGTGTAATAAATGTAAAGGATTTATAAATAGTTTGATTTTACATGTCATTTTTACCTGGTGTATTTTTGCTGCGTGGATTTTTCATACATGTTCCTTCGACCTCCAAACATGATTGGATTTCTTGATTGATTTCATGGTCCATTTTTTATTATTTTTTGAGATTACTGAAGTTATTTTTCTCTTCTTTCCACTTTGAGGTCTTTTGGATTTATTTTTGAGGTGTTCTTTTGGGGTTTTCCTTTCTTTTCTGTTTTCCCTCTAAGTTTAGGGTTTTTGGTTGTTTTCTTCATTTTTGGTTGTATTCCAATGAAAATTCTTATTTGGAATTCACCCTTACGGTGTTTTCTTATTTTATTCCATGGAATATACCCTATTGATTTTTGAAAAAATCTAAAAATCCTAATTGATGAAATGGCAGGAATTTTACGTGTCCTAACATCTCAGAAACCTGATTCCTTTGTTTCAGGTTTTACAGGGTGTTCAACATCTTGCTACTTTTGTAGTTTGTCAGGTTTCTCCAGGTGCTTAGCAGTTTCCAACTTCTATGTGTATCGGGTTTCATTGACTATCGGGAATCTACCAACCTCTGACATACACTTTGTTGTGTATTAGGTTTTGGAAAGTGATCAACATCTTCCAACGTCTGCCAGTGTTTTGGGTTTCTACAAGTGTTCAACACCTACTAAGTTCCGACACACTCAATAGTCTATTGGGTTTTGTGAAGGTTCTGACAAGGCCTAACTTCTGACACACTATGCAATGTATCAGGTTTCCTCAGGTTCTTTGCAATTTCTAAAGTCTTATTAGTGTGACGGGTCTGTGGAGTTGCTCAGCAAGCTTTCAAGCCCGATTTTTTAAATCAAAAGTGACCAGGGAATTCCTCCTTCGAGAATCCTCATGTCGGATCCTAGAAAATCTAAGGATAAGTTAGATAGGTCAGGAAAGACGAAGTAGAAGTTCTGGAAGATGGAATCCCCTTCCTACATTGATTGCAATTATGACATTTGGGACATAGAACTTGGTAATATAGACATGGAGGACATTTGGAATAGAATCAAGGATTCTTCCCAGACTCCATAGATGAAGTCAATAGCTAGAAGTGGCCTCCCTCTCATAGAAGGATTCCCAATGTCTGCTCAATTCCCTGAGTTCATCTTGGCCTATGCTTCAAATTATGACTCTGCTTCTCGCTCAGTGAGAAATCAGGTGGGAGAGGTCATAGTGAAGTTGGATGGAGGTTACTTTGATGACCTCCTAAGGTTGCCTAATTTTGAGGAGTATGTCAATTTGAATCTTCAATCAGCGCAGAAGGCCTGGGACAATAACCAAGAAGATTGCATAAAAAATGTGAATAAGAAATTCTTGATCAAGGCCAAGCCGGCCGTCTCTAGGTTTCCAAAGTTTGTTCCTAGGAGTGATTTCATTCATGAGATCAATGATATCATCACCTTGATAAGTCAAGTGTTTGGAATCCCCGAGTCAAGTGTTTTCCAAGGATGGATGTACCAGTTCATGGTCATCATAAAAAAGAATAAACAAGGGATCGATTGGGGTAGTCTTATAAGTGATGAGATAGACTCCCAGATGAAAAAAGTCTTGTCTACTGGTAAGTTCTATATGTCATCCTATGTCACCTATACAGTAGTTAGCATGAGGAATTACACAGGGTTGGATAGAAAGGGAAACCAGGTAGTAGAGCACATTTATCAGAACTTTCCTTAGCTAAAAATAAAGGGGTCTAAGGATCAATTCAGAAGAGTGAATGATGCCTTCTTTTACAAGAACATCTACAGGATGAACCCTGAGCTGAGGAAAACAAGAGTCTCTGATGAGGCATGGGATGAAGTATCAAAATGGGGTTGTGTCTTCTTATAATTTAAGAAGTTCACATATCTTCGGGTGGTCATGTACCTTGGTGATTCTTTCCGTTTTCCCAGGTACCTAGGTGATAGGTTGATTTTGATGGAATTAGTTATATAATTGTTGGATTTCCAAAAATTCCAACAGAGTAAGCACAACGCCGCTATCTCCTTCCCTTTTTCCATCCAAAGGTACACATGCTCAATAGTGGTGAAAGCCAAAAATGTGGTGCACGAGCTTCAGGAAAAATTGAAGAAGCACATGACGCATAGAGATGGGTTTAACTTCCGATGTGTCCTTAAGTCATACGGGACCTTGTTTCTACATGTGCCTAGTATAGAAGACATCTGGGTTGATCTTCGGGATGAAGTTTCTATCCGAAGAAAGGACCATAGTAGGTTAACACTATAAGATATTTAGACGCTAGAACTTGTTGACATCCTAGAGGGCACCATAGACAATGAAAGTGTCTTCGACACCTTGTATGATGGATTAAATGAAGACCAACATGTGTTCCTAGCTATGGTGAAAAATATTCTATTGTGGATATATCTACTCAAATTCTTACATGCACCAAGGCATGGCTCGTTTCATGGGGAATGAGTTACAAAGAGAAGAGTTTCTCAAAGGTATCGACTTTGGAAATGGGGAACTCCAAGAAAGAAAAGGATAAAAGATCTTCTAGGAGGCCTATAAAAGTTAAGTTTGTCAAGAGGGGAGAAGAGCAAGTAGCCACTTCATCTACCACTCCTGCTGAAATAGTGAATATACCAGATTCACCTTCCCCATCAGAAATAGGAGAAATTTCTTTAGAAGTTGAGGTTAGCCAACCTCTGATTTCACCTTTTGTCGATTTCCCATTGGAAGTGAGTTTTTCTCTTGCTTCTCAAGCTCTGGCTATAGTATCTACGCCTCCTCCTTTTCAACCAATCCCACCTCCTATTTCTTCACCAAATCTATCAGCCATGGCTAGAATCTTCTCTGACTTCTCACCTCTCTCTACTGAAACAAAAATTTCCATGGATATGCCCTCTCCTTCTGCACCTCTATTCACTTAATCCATTACCACGCATGCAATTATTACCACTCCATAATTAAATCCCCCTCCACCTACAAATGTGACCATAACACCTCCAATAGGAGTAATTTCTTCTGGTACACCTCAATGGTTAACTGATCAAACTCTGAGGAAGAGGAAGGTGGTAGTTCCCCTACTAGCCTTTGATTTTAGCTCTCTTAAGGTTTACCTTGCCAAATCTACCAAGAAACCTAAAATAGTTTCTAGGGTTTCAGTGGATGC
Source organism: Taxus chinensis (assembly GCA_019776745.2). Classification (NCBI taxonomy): domain Eukaryota; kingdom Viridiplantae; phylum Streptophyta; class Pinopsida; order Cupressales; family Taxaceae; genus Taxus; species Taxus chinensis. The sequence continues at coordinate 909,030,661 of CM034149.1, read as the reverse complement.
CTTAGGGCACAAATTTGGGGAGATCACCACTCCTGTAGCTGATAAAACTAAGGAAGATATAATGGTCACCGACTATCAGATCACAAGGGTCGATCTAGGGAAAGTAACAATGGAAGGAGCACAACAAGATGCACAGGATGCTATGAATGTGATCTGTCAAAAGTTAAAAGAGACAAAATCAAGCAGAGATGAGGTTAAAGAGGAAGTGAAGTAGTTAACAGAAGTGTTACTCAAGCTTTCTAAGCCTTCTGAGTCAATGCCATCATCCTCTACCCCTACTCCTATCAGGTTTGATTTCTCATTGGTATCTAGGATCGAAAAGATTAATGAGAAGGGGAGAAAGGTCAATGAATGGATTCAGAGGTTACTCCTCCAAGGGAAAGAAGGCATTGAGGCCTCATTGGAGGTTTATAGGTCCTTGGTGAACATACAGAAGGAGGGTAAAAATATGGATGAGCATTTTTTAGATGAGATTGGGAAGCTAACCTTGAAAGCTCTCAATGCACTGAAGCAGGTTCCATCTCGTATCCTAGTCAAATAAGGAGTCATCCCTCACATGGATAAACATTTCCAGCTAGCCATAGCCATAAGATTCAGGGTGAATATTCTAAATGAGGCTTGCAGAAAATTAAGAGAATCCAGAGATCGATTGGTGGATGCTACCAATGACATTGAAGAAGAGCTTTCCATGATTTTTCCCAAGGTATTGGATGGGAGTTCGAATATTTTATCTGCTGATGAGTTCCATAGGAAAATCCAATGAACTAACTACCACCTTCAACCTAGAAATCATTGATAAATTCATGAAGATTGATCACGTCTTGGAATCACTAAGAAAACTTAGTAAAAAGTTGAAGAAACTTCCTGGCGATGCAATTGATATTCATAAAACCTGTGAATTCTTGAATGACCATTCCAATGTGCTGAAAGAGGCTGAGATGCCGGAGATATTTTGAAAATTCTAGGAGTTCCGGGATAGGCAAGTGCTGTTAGAGGATGATAAGGATGATGAAATGGAACAAGCATAAATGTTACATGTAATTTTCCTCTAGAATTTGACATGTCTTTTTCATTTTCATTTTGTCATGAAGGAAGAAAATTTTGACTTGGTCTCCTGTGTGAGAGTCAAGAAAAATATGATGATGAGTGCAATGTTTGGCTCATTAATATCATTTCTTCAGGCTGAAAATACTCTTTTTGATATGACTTATTAGTACATGGGAATGTTTTGTGTAGTTATATCTTATTAGGTTTGATGCATTTTCCTTTCTATAGTTTATGAAAACCGATTATCACATGAACCTCCTACTAACTATCTTTGTGAGATCAAACGTGATGATGTGTGTAGGGAATGATGGAATTTTCTGGTGGTTATGGAGGCCGAGTTTGAAGCATGTGACTGAAGACTGTTTCCATCAAGTTGACCTATTAGCCTGGCATTGATCCTAACGGCCCACAGAGATTTATGTGTTTTAATTAGAATTTCGTGGACATTGTTTAATTCCACCTGATATGGTGGATTATGTAACCAACATTATCTATATGAAGTCTTCGTCTTCAGAACTTAGTAGTACCACTTTTTGATATACTAAAGAATATTATCTGCATCCAGTTCTTGATTATTTTTACTGTCTATGTTATGAACTTATTTAGAGTTAATGAAAGCCACGGCATTTTGAGAATCAGAATTTATTAATCCCTCTATCTTGAGGAAGAGAAAGGGCCCACTCGACCGAGGAGATAAGAGGTTATTTTGAGTTCATGCATATAGTTCTTTGATTAGATTTACTGCAATTAGCATTTGATAAATCTTACATGCATGCTTTGATTAAATATATCTACTTTCTCCATTACTACTTTCACTTAGAATAGATGTTTTTGTGATGCAAATCTAGTTAACGAATAATCTTGCTTTCTACTAAGTTCCATTTATACAGTTGTGATTTCATTTGTTAAGAATATTGTGTACGTATTTCACTTTACAATAGAAGATTAGTTGTTAAATTTCCTTTCATCGCAAATAGTTTAATTCTGTAGAATTGTATTTTATTTCCATAGATTTTAATTGCATTTCCATAGAATAGTCACTAAAATAAACAACCCCCCAATAGACCCAATGTATAACTGGTTCCCCTATACTCCATTACATACTGCCTAGGACACAACCCTAGTTTAGAATGACACTGACGAATATTATGTTAGTTAAATGATTGGAATAATACAATGACCCATCATTTTTGGTGCCGTTACCAGGGACATAACCATAAGATCCATTATTTTTATTCCATATGCTATCGGTGTTAATGGAGTTCATGTAGGAAACTAGTAGTTCTCTCATACCTCATTTTAAACCAACCAACCTAGATGCATAGGTTGCAAGATAACCAAGGGAGATTTATAGCATGCAATATTCAACAAATCTCTCTAGACACTTCACAAGGAAGAAAAACTGAGAGTGATACAGATTCCAACCCAACGCCTAGAACCTCTTCTGAGGATTTTGTATCCTCTTCTCACTACTTGACAATGGGGGACCTTGGGAATGTTGAAGACCAGCCTTTAGGGTGAACCTTTACATATCCCATTGTCCTCAATGCAGATGAGGATACACCCATGAAAAAACTCTCACCATCCATCCTCCCCCTCCTTCGAGGAATGACCAAAGAAGACCCTGATTAGTTTCTGTTTGAATTTAAAATCCTGTGCCAGACATATGACTACCGAACTGACAATCAAAAACTCAAATTGTTTCCCTCCACTCTCAAAGATTCTGCTATGAGATGGTTTATGGGGTTACCATCTAACTCCATTAATTCCCAGGAAGCCATGGAAATAACCTTCCTAGATAAGTACCAAGACTATTGTAGGGGAAGGGATAGGAAGGAAGAGTTCTTCCAAATACGACAAAAGGAAGATGAGAATCTAGAGGATTATCTGGATAGATTCCTCTTTCTCCATAAATGCAATGGGTATGAGTTACATGTAGACATCACTAAAACAATCTTTCTTAAAGGACTGGATGAGGAAACCAAGAATTCCCTCCATCTCATGCGAGGAGGAGACGTGCATAAAATCACCATGGAACAAATCACTGAGCTATGTAGAAGATACTATATAACACATGGAGGAATACGAAGAAAACAAACATCCAAGTCTTTGGGTACCTTTGAACTTCTAGAAGAAATGGCCAACATGAAAACAAACATTCTACTACAATTAACATCCACCATAGATGGAATCAAGGCAAAAGCCAGCCCTGCTAAAGAACCATTGGACATGTATTGCCCTAAGTGTCAGAAGAGACACCCTTTGAGAGAATGTCCTTTAGACATCATAGACATGTGCTTAATCTGCAAAGTTACTGACCATGACACTAAGCATTGCACACTTTTAACACAGTTAAAGGGAGGTTTGAATGCCATCTCTCAAACAAGTGTTGAATTAAACTTTTTCTAAAGACCAAAAAATCAGGGTGGGTTCCCATCTAGACCAACTCAGAATCCCTGGAGGATGTCATGGCCGAATCAAGCCTCTTAGTCTTCTTGGGGACAACCTGAGTGGGTAAACTCAAACTAGATGACTTATTCATATCCACCACCTTGGAAAAATCCCTACACTCAACCGGGTTGGGCTCCACCACCTGCAGCCAATCCTTGGCACAATCAATAGTGGGGTCCTCAACAAAATTTTAGCCAAAATCAGTCCTAGGCACCACCACAAAATGGTAATCAACAATACAGGTTTCAGCAACCACAACAAGTTTTAATGCCTCCACCTCATGCCTACCAAAATCAAGGACAAGTAACACAAACACAACTTCTGGCCCAGCCAGTATCCAATCCTAAAAATCAACAGACATCTTCGATTGATGACACAGACCAAGGTAACACCATGTAGGTTAACACTATTGGTAATTTACGACTACGATCTACAAAATATTGAACCCTCCTGTTGTTATCACAGAACTACCTGCTGATGCCAATAAGGAAGAAAACCTTGAGGATAATACTGGTTCTTCACCAATACCAGATACACCAGATGATAAAATTCCCAAATAGACTACAACTCCTTTTCCTGAGTGATTACAGGACACTCGAACTGCAGATGAAACAAAACTAGTTTAGGAATTGAAAAAGTACATATTGAGGTCCCACTACTGCGTGCAATAAGGGACATCCCTGAATTGAACCAAACCATTAGAAATGAGTGTATAAAGACACCATGAATGAAAAAGAAATACCTAAAGACTGTCAGAGTCGAAGGGAATTTGGCTGATTTAGTTGTTGGCACTCTTATCTCACTAAAATATGGGAATCATGGGAGCCCTGTCATTACTATTTGTATAAACAACCAGTCAACATCTAATGTTTTGGTGGATTTTGGTGTTTCTATTAATGTCATCACAACAGAAATGTTTAATCTATTATCCTTAACAGGACTTCAACCGACCAACACTGTTTTGTAGTTAGCAGATCAATCCATTGTTGTACCTGATAGTGTGGTTGAAGATATAATGGTCATTGTTGAATCATGGGAGTAACTAGTTGATTTCATGGTTTTACAGCCTAAATCTTAGAAGTTGGGATATCCAGTCATCTTGGGAAGACCCTGGTTGGCTACGGTTGCTGCTTAAATTGACTGTAGGTCAGGAAACATGACAATTCTAAATGGGCATAAATCCAAAAACATTTCATTATATCCTCCTACCCAGCCTTATACGAACAATTGTGACCAGGTATGGGTGGATTCTTTGGATGCTAACTCTTTGAGTTCTTTTTTGGCCACTATTATAGTACACAATCATATGGCGGAAGCTGTGGAGTCATATACACTGATTGATTCTAAGGACTCTGTGATTACGGAAATCAGCACTATTTCTATGGAATTTGGAATACCATCATTAGACATATCTTCTGCTATTTCTCTGGTAGACATTACCTCTACTAAGTCTGGTAGGAAGATCTATGCTTATAATTCCAAACATTTAGTTCCTGATTTCTATTGTCCTTTAAACAAGATTATGTCTTTTGACAACATACCCATCCTGCACATGCTTCAGCCCCATGTTTTCCCATTGAATTATTTTATCACAAGTATAGAGCTTGCTCTTGTGATTGATACCAAGTAGGTGCTTATCAGTATGGGAAGAGATCTGACCATAGGTAGTGATTTGGAGGTCAATCAAGAAGCTAGGGTGCTTGAGGTTCTGAAGAAACATTCCCATGCTTTTTCTTGGGATTACACTGATAGGAAAGGAATTCATTCTAGCATCTATACACATCATATTTACACTGATGATGTCAAACCTATAAGGTAGTCGCAACGAAGAATCAATCTAGCATTGAGAGACAGTCAAAACTGAGATTGAAAAACTCCTAAAGGTAGGTTTCATCTATCCCATATCTGATAGTCAGTGGGTCTCCCCATTAGTTAAGTTTCCCAAGAAGAATGGTAAGTGGCGAATATGTGTTGATTACAAGGAACTTAACAAATCCACCAAGAAGGAATATTTTCCCATGCCTTTCATTGACCAAGTCCTAGACAATTTGGCTGGTAAGAAATATTTTTCTTTCTTGGATGGGTTTAGTGGGTATAATCAAATTAGTATTTCCCTTACTGATCAAGATAAGACTAATTTTACGTTCCCTTGGGGTACATTCACCTATGGAGTCTTACCTTTTGGGATTTGTAATGCCTCTACTATGTCTTAGTGAGCAGTCTTGGCCATTTTTACAGATCTTGCTAATGACTGTGTTGAGGTCTACATGGATGATTTCACTATCAATGGATCCACTTTTGAAGAATCTTTGAATAATCTTGAGAAAGTACTCAGTCAATGTGAACAACACCAACTATCTCTGAGTCATGAAAAATGTCTAATGATGGTTGATCAAGGAATTGTCTTAGGTCACCATGTTTCAGCCCAAGGTATACAGGTGGATCCCAAAAAGATATCAGTCATCACCCAATTACCTACACTAGATAATTAGACTGACATCAAAATTTTCCTTGGTCATGTAGGTTATTACCACCGATTCATAAAATATTTTAGCAAAATTTCCGCCCCAATGTTTTCATTGGTAACGAAAGATTGTGTTTTTGAATGGTCTCCTCATTGTCAACAGGCATTTGATTCTATCAAAGAAAAGATGATGACGGTCCCTGTCTTACGTGGCCCTGACTGGGGACAACCTTTCCATATTTTATCAGCAAAAATCTAACTCCTATGGAAAGGAATTACACTACTATGGAAAAAGAGATTTTGGCTATTATCTATGCTTTAAATAAATTTCATCATTACATCACTGGATATAAAAAAAATATTACACTCACCACTCTACCATTCGATATTTGATGAACAAACCAGTGATTGGTGGAAGGCTTATTCGCTGGTTACTCTTGTTGTAAGAATTCAATCTCACTATTATAGATAAGCCTGGGAAATCTAACGTTGTTGCTGATTTTCTTTCTAGAATAAATGTTTTAGGTAATGACGAAGTAGTCCAAGACCAATTTCTTGATGAACACTTGTTTGCTATCTCAAATAAGACTCCTTGGTTCACTGATCTCAAGAATTATTTAACAACAGGGAAGTTTCCTACCTATTTTACTCATAAGGAAAGAAGGCGATTGGTTAAAAATAGTGCAACATATAAATGGTGTAATAGATTATTATTTAAATGTTGTCCTGATATGGTTCTTCGCAGGTGTGTTTGAGAGGATGAGGTACATGACATACTGCGAGCGTATCATGATGAGCCAGGAGGTGGACATTATTCAGTGAAGTGAACAATTCACAAGATCCTTGGAGCAGGGTACTATTGGCCTTCCCTCTATAAGACTATCAAAAAGTATGTGTGATAGTGTGATGCATGCCAACGACTGGGAAAACCTACACTTTCTAGGGAAATGCCTCTGAATCCTTAGCTGGTTCTAAGACCATTTGAGAAATGGGGTATTGACTTTGTTGGACCATTTGATCCTCCATCTTTCAGGTAGGAGTATCTCTTGGTATGCACAAACTATGTCACCAAATCGGCTAAAGTTCAAGAATTGGCATCTGCCAATGAAGATGTTGTTGCTGATTTTTTTAACAATTGGATATTGATGCGATTTGGAGCACCAAGGACCATTGTATTTGATTAAGGTCCTCAATTTGTTTCAAATATGGTTGAATCTTTCTTGAAAATCTATAGAATCAGGCACCAAAAATCGTCACCATATCACCCCCAATCCAATGGGCAAGTGGAGGTAACCAATCAAGAACTCAAGAATATTCTAACTAAGGTGGTCAATGCCGATAGAAAGAATTGGGTACCAAAGCTTCCTGAGGCCGTCTGGGCCTACAACATGACCTAGAAAATAACTACTAGTTTTTCTCCCTATGAGCTAGTCTTTGGGAAGAAACCACTATTACCTATTGAGTTTGAATTGTGCACCTGGAGAACAACATTGGAAGTTGGGATCGATTTGGATGAAGCATAATGTGAACAAGTGTTGCAGATGAATGAATTAGATGAAATTTGGATGGACACACAGCAGCAGAAAGAAATTCTACAACATCAATAGAAAACCTATCATGATGCTCACATCAAAAAAAGGACATTTCATGAGGGACAGTGGGTTTTACTCTTTGATTCCCGCTATCAGTGGTTTAAAGGCAAGTTGCGTACACGTTGGTTGTGTCCTTATCAGGTAAATCAAGTGTTTGATAATGGCTCTATTCGATTGATATCGATTGATGGAGATAAACATACTCTTTTGGTGAATGGGCATAGGCTCTGAGTTTATCACCAACCGCTGGATAAGAAGACTTTCACCAATGACATTCTATTATGAACAGACAAGCATGTTGAAGAGGCTCTTTGCCTCTCAGGTATGGAGTAATCAATCTCTTAAAAATTCAATAAAGGAAGATGATCCTTAATTTGATCTTCTTCCCTTAGTTAGTAGTTTTTCTTGTTGTTATTTCTAATAAATGCAGGAATTTTCATTATTTCTATAACTGCTAATCACGTTTCATCTAGAACTACAGGGTGTAGGAATATACAAATATCATCCGACTAAATGTGGCATGGGTAAGTGCATTCTAACTTTCTAATGATATTTCCATGCAAAACATTTCCCCATGTATGCATTTGTCATCATTATGCCATCATGAAATAATTTCTATGTTCATTTCAGATTTCTTTCCAAATCTGGTTCTATGGATGATGGCATAAAAGGAGTAATGGCTCATAATCACCACATGCCTTGATGTGTCACACTCTCCAAATTTAGGATGGGTGGTGCTTGCTCCTCAACCATGGGATATTCACCAACGCAAAAATCTTAAACTCACATAGGTGGCCGGTCTCATTCACTATTTTTCCGTCGTCACCTTCACTTGATTTTGCACCACCCAAGGAATATGGAGCCATTTGAAATTTAATTCTTCTATAACTACTTCTTACCATTGTTGTATACACATCACACATGATTGGTTTTATCAGTCACTAGATGGGAAGTGGGAGATATTCTCTGTTTTGTTTTTTTGCTACCTGGTATTACTCACCTTCAACTTTAGCATGGGACCACGAAAGACATCAGAACCTGATTCAACAGATGCCTTACTCCGGAATGCTGCCCTTTCATAGGTATTTCATGATTTTGGATGGCTGGATTTCATTTGGAAATTTGAAGGTTTCAATGAGGGCATTGTGGAAGAATTCTTGAACAATTTAGAGTCCACCTATTCCTAAGTTTGTGGAAGATGAGTTGAAATTACCAGTGAGGTCATTTTTGACCTATCTGGCCTACTAGACTTTGGTTTAAAGGTTATGACAAATGCTCCTTTACAAATCCTGATTGCTCTATTTCACGATGAAGGAGAGGCACTCCCAGAAGTCATCCTAACTCCATTAGGTGTCTAGAAGGGTGTTAAGTGAACAAGTTTACCTGGAATCTGGAGTGAGATTGCGAAATGGGTCAACCGGTATTTCATATGCGATGGTCAAGCCTCTGTTCTAGGTTGTGATGCACTTAAAATACTCATCCACCTTAAAAAGGGACAAGTCAACTAGGCCCTTTGGGTAAATCTACCAGAATACCTCACGAACTCCATTATTAAAGTTTTCTAGAAGCACCGGTCCAGTAGAGGCAAGTCTGTAATTAAACACCTGAGGTTGAATCATTTGTTGTTTTCACACCAAGTCTTCTTTAGACCAAAGTAGAGGCTCGAGGCACGTGCTAGTGGTAAAGGGTCCTAACCAAAGTAATTGAAATCTGGTCTCTCTTCTGCACCTCAATCTACCCTTACATCGGGCCATTTCCCTTAAAATAACCAAGCAGAGGCAACCGATGTTCTTGAGAATGCAGACATAGTTGGTACACCTAAGGGTCCATTCCCTCCCATTTCTAATTCAAAAGGCAAGTGCATCATGGCTCTATCTTCCTCCATGCAAATACAGTCTTGGTGGCTTAGCTCATGTTTGTAGACAGGTGGTTCCCAATCAGAGACCTTGCCTGATGATACCGCCCACATTTGGGAGGAACTGCATAGGGAGAATGACCTGGCTGCTCCATCATCTTCTATTATGTCATCTACGAAAATTCACCCTGTGGTTCTTGAAATGATTTACACCCAAGTGGCACCTTCTCACAAATATCCAGAGGAAATCATACTGTTGGAATCTCAATTACAAGGTATGGAAGAAACAAACTTTTTATTACAAGATGAATTTACATAATAGACAGTAGAAAAAGTTTGGGAGATTGCTGCCCTGTAGCTTGAAGTAAGTTATTTAAAGAGACAGCGTGATAAGAGTCTTACCCTCTTGGATAGTTTCCATCAGTTATCCCTTCAGGAAAGGGAATCGTGGAAGGAAAATCAAAAATTAAAAAAGGAAAAAGAATGTATACAGGAGGAAAAACAAAAAGTAACATCTATTTTAGACTTTTTCTGTCCTTTGGCCCTAAAACTGTTGTCCTGTAGGAAACCCTCTTCAGTCTATAGCATGTTTGTCCAAGAACAATTTTATTCCTGGCAATTATTTCAATTGTGTTCTCAAGCCCCTCATGAAATTCCCAATGGCCCTATTTTTTTATCGGTTTACAAGTGCAGTACTCCGAAAATCTAAAATTTGCTTTGTGAATTCTATCTACATAACATGATAGTTACCAATGTCCCTAATTTTTTAATCAACTTATTTGTGGGTGATTTTCAAATTAAAGCCTTTCAATCTACATTGCGGAATCATATTATTTGGGGTCAGCAAACAAACATTTTCAATCACACTACTTAGTCCGTCAAATTCCACATCCGCCCAACTCATCACACAGATATAGCCCTGCAAAAAAAGTTTCACTCACTTTACTATTAGGCAGGGGTTGGGGTGAATACTTCTTAGATTTTACTTTAGTGTGTCATTGATTTTGAAAATTACAGTCAGGAGAATTTTGGGACAGCTTGGTAAGCTTGTGATAGGAGGTGGGATACTCTAAGTCTACCCTTGAAATGAAAAGAGGTTCTCTCTCCCCAAAACTTGAGCTGGAGCATGCACAGGGGTGATTTCCTCATCACCATTATCAAACAAACCATAGAGAAAACTAGCCAGTAGTACACTGATGAATGGATGTAGGCCTCCAAGTATGCCCACCACTCCTTTTGAGCCCTCTCACTACATGGCAGAACAATGCAGCATAGTCAAATGATAGTTTCATAGCATGGGTAGAAATTACCTCTAATACTCAGGGCTACAAGAACACCACAAAGCAATACACTGATCAATTCGAGGAGTATGACATGGCTGAGCAGCTTGGTAGGCCAGTAGGATGTAGATAAGTTACATAGGGACATGCAACAAGTAAATTTAGGGGGAAAATGATGAGTGCATTGTTTAGCTCATTAATATCATTTCTTCAGGCCAAAAATACTCTTTTTGATATGACTTATTAATACATGGGGATGTTTTGTGTAGTTATATCTTAGTAGGTTTGATGCATTGTCCTTGCTATAGTTTATGAAAAATTATTATCACATGAACATCCTACTAACTATCTTTGTGAGATCAAACATGATGATGTGTGTAGGGAATGATGGAAATTTCTGGTGGTTATGGAGCCCGAGTTCCAAGCATGCGACTGAAGAATGTTTCCATCAAGTTGACCTATTAGCCTTAGCTTGATCCTAATGGCCCGTAGAGATTTATGTGTTTTAATTAGAATTTGGTGGAGAGTGTTTAATGTTGCCTAATATGGAAGATCTTGTAACCAATATTATCTATATGAAGACTTCATCTTCAGAACTTAGTAGTACCACTTTTTGATATACTGAAGAAGATTATCTGCATCCAGTTCTTGATTATTTTTACTGTCTATGTTATGAACTTATTTTGAGTTAATGAAAGCCACAACATTTTGAGAATCAGAAGTTGATAATACCTATATCCCGAGGAAGAGCAAGGGCCCACTCGACCGAGGAGATAAGAGGTTATTTTGAGTTCATGCATATAGTTCTTTGATTAGATTTACTGCAATTGTCATTTGATAAATCTTACATGCATGCTTTGATTAACTGTATCTACTTTCTCCATTACTGCTTTCACTTAGAATATATGCTTTTGTGATGAAAATCTAGTTAATGAATAATATTACTTTTTTCTAAGTTCCATTTATACAGTTGTGATTTCATTTGTTAAGAATAGTGCATGCGTATTTCATTTTACAACAGAAGATTAGTTGTTAAATTTACTTTTATTACAAATAGTTGAATTCTATAGAACTGTATTTGATTTCCATAGATTTGAATTGCATTTCCATAGAATAGTCACTAAACTAAATAACCCCCCAGCAGACCCAACATATAACTAGTTCCCCTAGACTCCATTGCATACTGCCTAGGACACAACCCTGGTTTAGAATGACACTGATGAAGATTATGTCAATTAAATGATTGGAAGAATACAACACCCATCATAGGATTATTGCTAAAATGACTACTTCTTAGGGTTTATCTCATTTTCTCTCTGCTCTTTCTATTATAAATATAGAGCGTTATGTATTCGAAAGAGAGATTTTTTATTAAGAAAGCTATTGTGAAAAGAAGAAAAACTTTGTATTTTCTTTTAATCATTGAAGAATAAAAATAATTGTTATTTTGCAAACTTTGTGTTGTGGGATTCATTTACCTTGAGTGATTTTTCTTACATTCAAAATCTCAAGTTGTTCTTTATTATTATTCTTAATTATTTTAATCGTTTCCAAGCATTACATATATTTGTCTAAAACTCGTATGAGTACTTGTTGATCTATGTTTGCTCAAAGGAAAATACATTCCTCTCATTCCCTTCACGTTTTGTTTCTTCCATAATAGTTTCCATTTCTAATTCATTTTGTTTCGCAACAGTAATATATCCACTTCGTGTTGATATGAACTTTGGGATTATATCCCAACCCAATGGTTAGAATAGTGTGAATATTGTATATATTCTTTCTGTTGTGTTTTAGATTAGTAATAAATAGGCAGCCTCACCTGTCTTTGAGGAGGGATTTGATCCCATGTACTGTGGTTGAACCTCATATTTTGTCTTGACAAAATATCTAACCAACAAAATCTATAATCCCAATACCTCCTCATTTTGTATATAAAAATTGATTAAGTTGGATCTATACCTATATCTGAAGGGGGTTCAAAGTATTTGGGAAGATATTATACCCGCTGCTGACTTTTTTGACATATTCAAAAGGAGAGGATTGAGTAATAGGAATTTCTTCAGCCAAGGCATAATGTCTATTTGGATTATCTTGATTTTTTTTCTGATTATAAAAAAATTGTGTTACGTGTAGAAATCTATTATAACACCATTCTTATGATAGATGTTGGCTATTACTTCATTCTCCTTGTCTTTATCTATTAATTCAAGTGGTGATTATTTTATTAAGACATTATAATTGGCCTTTCCTATCATTCCACTTTTATTTCTATAATATTTTTCTCGTTCACTTTCCTTGTGCCAAAATAAGATCTTGGAATAGGGTGTGGATATCCACCCCAACATAATGAAAATGGGGTTTTTGTCAAATGTAGTATTTTCAAGTGCCCTAGTTAACATGGATGAAAAATGTGGGAGCATAGACATGGCATGTGAACTGTTAGATAGATTACCTCAGAGAAATGTGATTCATGGAAGGAATGGATTGTAGGGTATGCACAAATGGGGTTATTTTAAAGGGCTTGGAAATTTTTAGGAAAATAGATATGGCACGTGTAAAGCCAAACTCTGTGACATTTTCCAGCATGCTTTCATCTGTGTCAAAATGGGAGCTTTACTAATGGTTTTAGACATCCACCCAAGAATTATGGAAAGGGTAATTTTCACATATAATATAATAACAAGGTATGGACATCCATTAAAGCGTAATGGAAAGTGTTTTGTTGTAGACATTATAGTTGTAGGTTCTATGATCGATATGAATGAAAAATGTGATAATATACATGAGACATGGGATCTATTTTACCAAATTCCCCAAAGAAATATGTTTCATGGAATGTCAGCATTGCAGGATTTACACATACTCTATTTGAGGAATTATCTAATGGAAATGGAAATTATTTGAGTGCAATGATAGGATCCAGGATGGTCCTTTGTTAGTGTTTATAACTAATTTTTATGAGTGGGTAGGCATTTAAATGTAGAATATTACACTTGACATGTGAAGTGTTTGAAAGAAGGCCTGGAAGAGGGATGAAGCCTTATGGAACATGGGTGAACCTGCTTGCAGAATCTTGTGCACTACAGACATTACTATTTTCAGGTATGCTTTCCTTACCTGCATATTTTATAATTTTCATATGATTGGTTATTCATTTACAATATAATAAAAATATTAAACTATTAGATACTCAAATAATTGGATATTTTAACTAGATGACTAGTGCAATAAATAAAACAACACCTTGTAATTTATGCTACCGACATACAATTTTACCCTCAACCATGTTGCGACCACAACCTTATACATTTCTAAACCCAGGGTGTCATAAATCTGTGCTTGTGTCCATTGGTATTGGTAAAGAGCTAGATGAGTTAACTAAAACAACCATTTATATGTACCTTGCAAAGTTATAAAAATACAATTTCCAAAGATGTGTAAAATAACATAGTGTGCCCCATAAAAGATATGTCAAGCATCGTATGTGTTCCTTGTTATGAGGAGAGTTGCATCAAGCTATAGATTGACCCCAATCGACTGTTTATACTCTCTTTACCACTCCTTTAGGAGCCTTGTTACACTATTTTTCACTTTTACGAAGTTGCTAAAACTAAAAAGTTGGCTTTCATTTTGACCTGTCATTTAGACCTTGAGTGAAGGAACGTTTTTCCTCATTTGAAAACCTCTAATATTTCTACTAGAAAATTTCTTAGAACATTTATTTTGGGGGAAAAAACTTTTTAAGATAGTTTGGCAACGGGGTTTTGTAGGCCTCTGGTCATAATTTGAGTAGGTCAAATTGAATCAAATACAACCAGTGGCTCTAGAAAACCCATCATCATTTATAACCCCTTCACCAATTTTCAGTTCTATCAACTCTGATAAATTCTCCATATATATGGGGGTATGTAGGAATCTTCCTATGGGTAGTCCATCCATCGCGAGTTGGATTTTGGATGAGGTTTCTTAGTCCTCGAGCTAAAATTGGTCACTATTGAAACTAGCTCAATTACAACCGATGGCCCTAGAAAACTAGCCCCTAATTGTAAACTATTCGCCAGGTCTAAATTCCATTAGTTCTTCTTAATTTTTGGTATATAAGAGCACACATATAAATTTACCTATTGTGTATTTTCTCATCGAAAGACAATTTTTAAATGTAGTTTCTTAGCCTCTAACCCAAAATCAAATGTTTTTGCAACTAGTAGAAAAATGTAAAATAAGGTCACAAGACCCTAGCCAATATAATAAACCATCATAAAAACTTATTGTAATGTTTAATTAACTATATGAAACTCTTCCGTGTGGCTTGTGGTGTGAAATGTGACTTTTAGAAAAAATAATGTCTCTCTCTTCCCTAAACTCTTCCGTGTGGTTCTATATATTTTTTTGTCTCCTTAGTTAGAAATGAAGTGAAATGGGATGTAATGAATATATGTCTCTAACCCTATATTTTCAAGTGCAAATTATTATAATTATGTAAATGGAAAACTAAAAAATGTTAATTATGCTAGATTTAGGTGGATATCATGTCAACGATTTATCACTGATTTCATGATCACATTGTTTTACATGTTGTAAGTAAGATGGTGAAACGATGTGGTTTTAATTCATTGTGTATTATTGTAATTTATGTATGTTAATAGAAATACACACACACACACACACACACACACACACACACACACACACACACACACACACACATTTGTGTGTGTATTGCTATGTTACAGTAAAGTTCATTATTAAAATTTTGTAATGTGTATGAGTTACAAGTGTTTAGGGTTGTTTTGGAAATATGTACCTAACCATGAGTGTCATGTTGATTGAAAATTATGTATTGTAAAAAATTTGGATATGTGTTAAATGAAATTGAATTTAATAGCTTATAAATAAATCTCAATGTGTAATTGATGATTAAATAATTGGTGACGAGGCCATAAATTACCATTATTTTATCCTTCCAAGTTACCTTTGAGAGTGGATTAAAATGTAATCTTAGAACTTATAGTTTGTTTAAGATAGAATACAGGATGTATATCTTGTTCATTCTTTAGAAGTATTTTGTTATCTATTTTATTGACTAATCCTATTGATTATTTAGGAAATATGCAAAGTATTGTGTATGCATGCCATAAAGGAAAGATAATGCTAGTTCTCAGAAAAGTGGAATTGATCATGGATAGTATATCTAAACTCAAATATAACTTTATATCTAGATTCCTCTTGAAAAATTATGCAAGTTCAAAAAGTAAATCATCTCAATCCGAGATCATGTGAAAAATTTATAGTTATTTTTAGTTATCTCCAGAACAATTAGAGTTAGCTCCGAAACTTACAGATTTGGTTTTGGAACAATTGGAGTTAGCTCCGCAACAATTGGAGTTAGCTATGGAACTTGCAGTTTTAGTTCCAAAACTTACAGATTTAATTCCGGAACTTGCAGTTTTAGTTTTGGAACCTGCATAAAATGAGGAATTGTGAATAATCAAATAATCCAATGAGAAATATGAGATATTTTTTTATAGAAATATGTTTAACAAAAACCTCATTCATATTTGCTATAGGTTTTACCAATAAATAGAAATACAACTTTTAGTGAGCTACATTCCAAGGGAAAAGTGTATCATTCGAGCACAAAAAGTTCCAAAAGAAGAAACAAAAAAGTCAAATGGAAAATATGAGATATGTTTTTATTTATAGTAATTTTTTTATAATTTCTACAAGGTTTACCAATAAGGAGAAATATAACTTTTAGTGAGTTGTAATCCAAGGAAAAAGTGTATCAGATGAGCACCAAAAGTTCCACAAACAGAAACAACAAAGTAAAATGGAAAATATGAGAGAGGGTTTTGTTCATACCAATGTGTTTAACAAAAAAATCATTCATGATTGATACAGATTTTACCAATAAGGAGAAATATAACTTTTAGTGAGTTGCAGTCCAAGGAAAAAGTGTATCAGACGAGCACCAAAAGTTCCATAGTCAAAAACAACAAAGTCAAATGTAAAATTCGGGAGAGGTATTTGGTCAAAGTAATTTGTTGAGGAAAAAACTCTTTCCAATAAATTAGGAGAATAAAATCATTTTGATTCTTGTTACCAAAAATCAATAAGAAAATTTGGGAGCAAATCTTCGTAAAATAAGCAAGATAATATTTGACTCCAATAATATATCTCTCTCCATATTTTGTGGAGATGGAGATCTTAGTTGTTAAGATTGGAATAAAGATAATATTAGATTGTATTTCCCAAAATAAGAAGTTGGTTGGATGCATAAATTATAAATGCAACCTTCTACACTCATATATGTAATTTTCACTACCAAGAATAATATATCCGTTCTTCCTCATTAATATTTTGAGAGAAATTATTTTGCAGATTTTGAATTAAAAGTATGAATTAAGTCATCTTCTAAGAAATGAGTTAGCCACTCATTCCAAGGAAGATGGATCCATGTGTTATGTTCATTTCTTTATTTCTATTGTTTTCCTTTTTTTATGATTTATGATTGTATGTTATGTAATTATTTTGTCTGTACCATTTCTTTTGTGAACCTGTAGGTGTCCTATTTATCTTTCCTTTATTTTTTTAATTAAGAAATTTCATTTATACAAGTGTGTTTATTTCATGAAATTTTTATTTCTGCAAGTGTTCCTTTACATTTTTGCATTTGTGATTTATTTTATGAAAGTTTGGATTGTGTTTAACGGAGTTATTTTCCAAATATCTTTTTTCTCTTAATGCATACAACCATTGGACACCAGCCCTGGATTGACATTATTAATGGAGAGGATTGATGACCCTCATCATTTTGGCACTGTTTCCGGGGACACGGTGTTATTAAAAGATTCAGATTTTTCTAAGAGAATATTCTAGAGATAGTAGAATATCTCTTGGAAAATTTTGTGACAGGAAGTATTTGGAGGTAGTTTTTTAAACATTTATTTTATGCAATTAGATTAATATATATTTCAAGTAATATAGATTAAAATTTTATTTCTGCAATTAGGAATGTTATATTGTAAATATGTACCTCCCCACAAACTAACTCTGTGTATAAGAAAAATGAATGTGATGTTTGATCAAGAAGCTATAATGGTAGGGACAAATAATTTAGATATGGATTCTATTTATGAAGAAATGGTAGAAATATGATATTGAATCTATGAAGTAGATCTAGTTGATGAAATATCAAATGCCATTGTTGACAACCACTTCCTTCCCCCCTTGTATCAAGTAACAGCCCAGTGATCTTATTGCACATAACCTTAGTAAACAAATGTCTTATCCAGTTTGTAATAATGAAGTGGTAGCATTTCTAATTAACTTTATCCATATTCAGGGATTTCATTAGAGAAAAAATAAAAACCCATTCATAATAAATATACCCATCCAAATTAGTTTTTTATCCCATAATAAAATTCAATACCTGAACCATATCCATTAGAAAAAAAATTCATCTCTTTAAATTTATTCATTTTTGTATATGCTTTTATAACATTAAGAAGCAATTATTGTGAATATCAAAGAAAACACTTTTTTATGCTAACATCTATAGAAATTTTCGGAGTTGTTCTTGGTACCAACATGTAGATTTTTGAGCACCAACAGTATCAAACAAGGAGAAGTTTGGAAGGCCCCACAGATACATAACACAATCCATCTCTAGAGATCACTAGTTTGGGATTTGAAGATTACTATGGTGATTCCGATAATGTATAGTTCAAGTTGGGATTTGAAGAGATAGAAATTGTCTACATAATTTTTGGAAATCTTCTTGGAGTGACCAAGTATGCAAAGAGGTTTTTATGAGATCTCAGACATTTCTTCTTATTTTACATAGGCTGCACTTTGATGAATATATTCTGATGATGGATAATAATTTTCTCTTATCCTTCTCATGTTATCATTTCAGCAAAAAAAAGTCAAAAATCTTTGATTGTAAAACCATCTTATTTGTAAATCAATGGCAAAAAAAAAATAAAAAAACTTTGATTGGAAAACCATCTTGTTGACCAATCAAAGACAAAAAAACCCTTTGATTTGAAAACTAGTTTGCTAGCCAATGAAAGGAAAAAGGGGGAGCGACTCTTCTTAAAAGAAAATCAACTGTTACCTGGTGGCTTCCTTCTCGACACTATTTTACCATGTTAACAATAGGATGACAAAGAAAAATAGAGGTATGAGCAAGTTATTTTGTTCTACTATTTTATTTTTAAGATTTATTATAAGATTTTTTATTACAACTAGATCCACTTTTAAGATCTCCAAGGAAGGAAAGATAAAATTCAAATCTCCCCTACTTAAAAATATGAAAAATATGTGCACCTCTTTAAAATCAAACTTTTGGAGTCTAATTTATGGGCAACCATGAATAATCAACATGCAAGAGAACATGCATGAGCTTAGGTGTGTGAGAGAAGGAGAAGTATGAGGTATGCATTTTAATTTTGAATATGAGGCATCGAGAAGGAAATCCACACAAGAACCTACTGTAAAAAAAAGGAAATAAAAAACAATAGAAGGAGATCCACACAAAAACCTATTGTAAAAGAAAGGAAATCAAAAACAGCAGAAGGAGATCAACACAAGAGCTTTTCCTTGAACTATAGATGGAATGCATACATGCATCAACTCAATGTGGAGAAGAATCTAAGAAGAGAAGATAATGATATAATGCATGAGGAAATGCATAAGATTAGGTGTGGGAAAATGATGAGGCCATAAATTACCATTATTTTATCCTTCCAAGTTACCTTTGAAAGTGGATTTAAATGGAATCTTGGAACTTATAGTTTTATTAAGATAGAATATAGGATATATATCTTGTTCATTCTTTATAAGTCTTTTGTTATCTATTTTTTTGACTAATCCTATTGATTATTTAGGAAAGATACAAAGTCTTGTGTATGCAGGCCATAAAGAAAAGATAATGCTAGTTCTCGGAAAAGTGTAATTGATCATGGATAGTATATATAAAATCAAATATTATTTCATATCCAAATTCCTCTCAAAAAATTATGCAAGTTCAAAAATAATCATCTCAATTCGAGATCGTGTGAAAAAGTTATAGTTATTTTTAGTTAGGTCTAGAACAATTGGAGTTAGCTCCAGAACTTGCAGTTTTAGTTCTGGAACTTACAATTTTAGTTCCGGAACTTGCATATTTAGTTCTAGAACTAGAAGATCTATTTCTGAAATAATTGGAGTTAGCTCTAGATCAAGTGGAGTTAGCTACGGAACTTGCAGTTTTAGTTCGAGAACTTACAGATTTAGTTCCAGAACTTGCAGTTTTAGTTTTGGAACCTACATAAAATGAGGAATTGTGAATAATCAAAAAATCTAATGGGAAATATGAGAGATATGTTTCTTCAAAGAAATATATTTAACAAAAACCACATTCAGATTTGCTACAGGTTTTACCAATAAAGAGAAATTTAACTTTGAGTGACTTGTAGTCCAAGGGAAAATTGTATCAGTCGAGTACCAAAAGTTCCACAAATAGAAATAGAAAAGTCAAATGGAAAATATGAAAAAGGTTTTTATTTGTAGGAATGTGTTTGATAAAATTTCATTCATAGGTGCTACATGGTTTACCAATAAGAATAAATGTAACTTTTAGTGAGCTGCAGTCTAAAGAAAAAATGTATCAAACGAGCACCAAAAGTTGCACAAACAGAAAAAATAAAGTAAAATGGAAAATATGACAGAGGTTTTTTTTCATAGAATTTTTTTTAATTAAAAAAATCTTTCATATTTTCTACAGGCTTTACCAATAAGGAGAAATATAAATTTTAGTGAGTTGCAGTCCAATGAAAAAGTGTATCAGACGAGCACCAAAAGTTCCATAGTCAAAAAAAAGAAATTCAAATGGAAAATCCAGGAGAGGTATTTTGTCAAAGTAATTTTTTGAGGAAAAACCTCATTCCAATAAAGTAGGAAAATAAAATCATTTTTATTCTTGTTACCAAAAAGTAAGGAGAAGATTTGGGAGAAAATCTTCCTAAAATAAGTAAGATAAGATTTGACTCCAATAATATATCTCTCCCCATATTTTGTGGAGATGGAGATATTAGTTGTTAGGATTGGAATAAAGATAATATTAGATTGTGTTTAACAAAATAAGAATTTGTTTGGATGCATAAATTATAAATGCAACCTTCCACACTCATATATGTAATTTTCACTACCAAGAATAATATATCCATTCTTCCTCATTAATCTTCTGGGAGAAGTTATTCTGTAGATTTTGAATTAAAAGTATGAATTAAGTCCTCTTGAAAGGAATGAGCTGGCCACTCATTCCAAGGAAGATGGATCCATGTGTTATGTTCATTTCTTCATTTGTATCATTTTCCTTTTTTTGTGATTTAGGATTGTATGTTATGTAATTCTTTTGTCTGTACCATTTCTTTTGTGAACCTGCGGGTGTCATATTTATCTTTCCTTTATTTTTTTAATTCAGAAATTTCATTTATACAAGTGTGTTTCTTTCATGAAATTTTTATTTCTGCAAGTGTTCCTTTACATTTTTGCATGTGTGATTTATTTAATGAAAGTTTGAATTGTGTTTAATGGAGTTATTTTCCAAATATATATTTTTTCTTAATGCATACAACCATCGGACACTAGCCCTAGATTGACATTATTAATGGAGAGGATTGATTACCCTCATCAATTATTGTGTTTTGTTTCTTACCTTTAAAACATATTAAAGATATCTAAGTGAAACAATCAACCCTAGTACATAATTCGTGTATAACTACCCTTCCTGTGTGATTTATTTTAGCATATAATACTAAAACCTTAGAGTGAAATTATATCTTTACACTTGATTCAACCTTCTAGATTAAGTAAATAAGATCCCTAGTTTTATTTTATCGCCATAGCCTGTATACTTAATGAAATCACCATGAATTTGTCACTTAAGAATGACATGGTCAAAAATTATCTAGAGTATATGATTCCCTTCCAATATTGA
Source organism: Taxus chinensis (assembly GCA_019776745.2). Lineage (NCBI taxonomy): Eukaryota > Viridiplantae > Streptophyta > Pinopsida > Cupressales > Taxaceae > Taxus > Taxus chinensis. The sequence continues at coordinate 909,008,985 of CM034149.1, read as the reverse complement.
TAATCATGTGTGTAGTAAGGAGAATATGTTCTCTTAAGGTAGTACTCTTGGGAACCAACATCAAACATAGTGTAAAATACTCAAGTGGAATGGCATACCTATTGAGTGGAAAATATTTCCAACTAACCTTGGAAGTCACCTTTAAGAGTTGGAACATTAATGAACTCGATACCCAATCTCAATTATTATTTATATTTTATGATGTAATACTAAAAGTTAATCATGAAACTTAGTAATATTTTAATTTATGATTAGTTAGTGAAAATGTAACCATAAGAAGATGTGCTTGGAGAAATATGAAATTTAGGCCCTTCTCATATCATGTTTAAACCATCTTGTGGTGAGAAATGAGACCCCATGTTGTGTAAACTCTAATGTGAACCTTAACCCCTTAAAACAAAAAACTACTCCATCTTGCTCTCTCACTAGTCCTATTAGGTAATAGATGTCTGATGTGAAACTAGGTTTTCATGTTCTTAAAGACACATCCCCTAAGTTAGGGACTAGTTGTCTCATGAGGATAAAAATGTCCCTATTAACAAATAGGCTACTCAATTCATTACAAATAACATATGAACCTAGTTAGGGAAAACCTTTTTATGTTTGACATAAACGATACTCAAGAAACCTAATATAGGAACAAAAATAAGGGAGTATGTTGCCATGTTAAGAGCATTCGAATCCTTAGCTAATTTTTGGGGCATAACTATAGTAAAATTATAACTGACGTTTGGCCTTGGGAAGTATAATCGTGAGATGTTATTCCACAGGAAAAGTGAAACATGATCTTCCTTGTAATGTGATTAAACCCTCTTGCTATGGATGAATAACCTATTTTGTATGATACTTATTGTGTAATAAATCAACTATCAACTTATAAATGATTGGAAGAAACGCAACCTTAAATCCTTAATTATAAAAAATGAACTTCACATACTTTGGACTTACACTTGTTTCCGTTGTGTAATGGAAGTATGATATAAGATCAAGATGCGTGCCCTTAGAAGTGAATCCTAGAGGTAAGACCTAATAGCCTTGTGTGTAAATAAATACCCTATTAATAATCGAGCAAATTAAGTAAACAATTGAAATAATGTACATGATCATTATTCAATGAGATACACCGAAAGTTAAATGTTAAACAATATTGTAGACACTTAAAATATGCTTACACTTAGCATTTCCTCTAATTCAATCAATTGACGACACTTCATTAATTCCCCACTCTTCGCTCCATTCTCAGATGCCCATTTACAACAATATTTCAGTTGTATTTATCTTATAATTGAATTATTTGGCTAAATATCTCTCTTATTAGCTAAACATTCTTCCTTTTGACCATTCAAAACCTTCCTTGTTCTCTTTAGACCACTTCTATTGTCTTCTTAGGCTATCTATCAATCAGAATTAATTAATCATACCCCTCCCAACTCTCAATGAGTCTCTAATCACTTGCTAATCAATTTTAACTAGCCTAAAGCATGTTTATCCTAATCTAATTCTAAAGTGATTTTTAGACTTAGTCCCACATGCACCCAAAGTTCAAACTCTTCCATTTGTAAAACTATAAATACAAGGTTAAGCCTACCCATTCAACTTACACCTTCACACTTAGGATATCTTATTAACACTAAGCACACCTAGTTTTGGGATTCCATTTGTATTAGTTTTAAGCTATAAGAAATTTGATATTAAACTTACTCCCTCCATTGATCTTGAGCTAATAAACCCCATTTGCATCCATAATCCAAGTATTGAGTAAATAGAGAGAACCATTGGCCTTGAAGCCATTAATGGTGAGAGTCCATTCTTGAAAGCTTGAGAACCATAAAACAACTAATCACACCTTTGATTGCTAAGTTGATCTTCTTAGGTTCAATGTTTAATTAGTGATCTAAATAGTAAAGAGTAATTTTATCATGTTAATTTAGATTTAATATAGTTCATACAATGATAGATGTTAGTCTTGTTTATCTATTGTCATGATGGTTTAGTGTAGATTAGGTTCATGCTTTTAGGTTATAGGTTTTAACTTCATTTCCATAGCATATCTAATTTATCTATGAATACATTTGGAACGCCCGGTGGGACACTTATGTCCATCCTCCATTAATGGAGGTCTTTTGAGTTCTTCAAAGTTCATTTGCAAGTTTTTTGGATCAAATAGCTTGTTATTTCCTCATTTCTATTTATAACACTAGATAAATGACGTTCATTGGTACATATTTTGTGGGTTTGATATAGAAATAGGTTACTTTGACTAACAAATAACCTGTCTACTTTTGAAAATTTTCAAATCCGTGAGTTTTATAGGTTTTTCACAGGGTACACAGGTGTTGTAAAGGGGCGTGTACACATCAAAACCCCAGCATCCTTGTCAGAATAGGTGTGTAATTGTCTGGTTGTCCTCATCATTAGCAAGTTTTCTCACTGTAGGGATGCACACGCATCTCCGTTGGTGGGCCAACATCTCCGTGTCTCTGGATGCGTCTGTGTAAATAGATCCACTATGACAAAGTTTGAAAAATTTTACTTTACGCTTAGGCACGTCTCCATTTAACCCTAAGCATCTGTGTTGGGTTGTAAGCATCTCAGTCTGTCTAGATGCATCTGTGTTTTTGAATATACTATGAATTTTATTAATTCTTGTGTTGTAGGCATATCCATTGGGTTAGGTGAGTCTGTGTTGAAACCCTAGTGTACCCTACAAAAGGGGGCATGTAGGTGTTGGTTTCTTCTATCCATTTTTCTTGCCACACACTAGTGTTGGTTGAGGTGCGTACCTATTGGTTGGGGTGTGCTAGTGTTGGTTTGGGCATGCAAGCATTGATGTTGAAATTGAAATTTTTTCTACAGTCTCTAAATTTTTTTTTTCTGATCTTTGTTACAGGTTTCTAGGACTAACAAAATAAAATATAGGGTTTTCTTTGATATTTCAGTTTACAAAGTTAAGTTTTTTCGGTTCTTAGTTTGAACAAGGTTTGTAAATGTGCATATTCTCTCTCCTCGCACCCTCAAAAGTGATCTTAGAGATCAAAAACACTTGTACAAATTTTATATCATATGTTAAAAAAACTTGTTATAAAGGATAAAGTAATTTTTTATGTGATTTAGTAGGATTTCCACATTGCGTATGCTCTTCCTTCGTGCCTTTTGGTGATCTTAGAAATCAAAAGAAAGGTGTAAGTTCTCTTTTTGACATCAATTTGCAAAACTTGAAAATTACTAAAACTTGTTGTCTACAGGACCCAATGCTTGTCAAAGAAAAATGTCAAAAACAAAGCACAAAACTTCTAATACATGTGTTTTCTTACAGGTTTCCAAATGGTGTGTTACTTAAAACCACATTTAAGTTAAAAAGATAAAAATCACACCATATTCAAAACACTATATTGCAAGTTTTAGAAAAGGGTACGTCCTTCTCCGCTTAACTAGAACGTAACCCCTTTGGCACAACGCCTTAAGCTATAACAATGGGGGTGGTACTAGGAACCCTAAAGTAATCCACTGCTAAGTAACCTTGTGGATGAAATAGGAATCTCTCTGCTTACCCACTTGATTAGTCTTCCTTGTGAGTTAGCATTACAAGTTGTCCGTATCGCGACCCTAGTAAAATTACATGATGGAAAAATTTATTTCCCATTCTGTTTGAAAGGGGAAAATATAAGATACTCCCAAATTAGTCAGTGTGACTTTTTGGGTAAATCGTGTCTGCCCTTAGATAGCTTCATAACACCTAGTTGAGAGAACTTTATAGGAAGGCCATTTTGTCTTGGAGCCCACCTTACTAGTCCTTCACCGTGTCTTGGCCATCACGAAGTGATAAATTTTTTGGATTCCAAACCTTATTTTTTGAACATGGTAATGAATCCATTTAAGTTTGATCTAAGTACCTTTCTTCACAAAAATTAGAATACGTCTCACTTAGCTTGGTTTATTTCTCACCTTCAGATGAGGTGAAACTCTGCCCAAGTGACGCTTAGTTTATTTTCACATATTTTGATCTATACCTTTACGTTCTTGTTTCCCATTTAGGGCAAGATAAGGCATCATTTGGGAGTGTTTTCATAGATAGCGTTCACAAATTGTTTGTCTGTTTACTCTCATCCATGTTTGCGGCTGAGTTGTTAAACATCTAAAGTGCATGGATGCGTCTTTATATCATTGATAGCCACTTGATCTTGATTTCAAGATCATCATCATAGTTAGGATTGATTCATCATTTGATCTCCCTTGGATGTGTTACCTTTTTTGCATTGTCTCAACATAATTAAGATACTTGTGTCACATTTCTCGTAGACGTGATCTAAGTGTATGCATTGTTGCATTACGATGTCCACATTTTAGCACATCCTTAGTATACTTTGACTTAGTTTTATTTCAAACATTATCCCAAATCATGAAAGGTGTCACTTACTTTTTTTACGTCATTTCAATACCACTTTGACACTAATATCTCACTTCTCCATGAAGCTGGATAGATGTGTTCAATTGGTGTGGTTACGTGGCTTACATTTGTAAACCTCGCCCTTTAAAATTTTGGACTTTTTGGTTGTTGAACACATCATGATATCCTTTAGTAAGGAGTCACGTCTACCCTTTGTTAATATATACGCCTTTTTCATTTCGAGCTTGACGTAAGTATTGACATTGTGTTGATCATATTTGCATCGAAATATCATTTTACACATACATTTTACATAGCGATTATTTCCTTATTGATTGGATTTTTGTTTTACACTTGCATGATTGTTCCGTGTGATCATTCATATGGAAAACTAGATTTCTAGGAAAATCCTTTTCGATCTCATTTAGATTGTGTCATCACAGTGTCTATTTTCCTTAGACCTTATTCAGAAAATCATGCACGCATCTCCATACTTACGTAATGTCTAGTTGGTTTCCATTAATTCTACCCGAATTGACATGGATCTTTCTTCCCTTTGAAGGATTTCCATTACACTATCTAGGCCTAGAAATTTGTAATTAAATAACCCCAACCATGACTGATAATCATGTGGTTCCTCACGATTACTAAAATACAGAACCTATATTTTGGCATTCAAATCAAAAGATTCCCATTTCGACTAAGCCTCATTTGGTTCTTCATGCTAGAAGTCCCATTCGGGTACCCTGTTCCCCACCTTCAACTCATAGTCAGTGGTATGGTTTGGACGCTTCTAATCAAAATTATTATTCAGGTTCCCCCACTCTTCTTCTGATTCAGATCCAAACTACCATTTAGATTCCCACTATTCTTCTGAAGATTCAGATCCCAACTATTGTTTGGATACCCCTAGATCAAATCTTGAATCACGGTCCTCCCTTCCTTCACAGGAATTTTATTCCAACTCACCTCAACAATGTCTTCCTCCTTTGAATAGTTTTATGACTCCAAGTTCCATCGATCGAACATATAATTCAGTTCTTGAATCAGGGTCATCCCTTTCTTCGCAAGACCTCCTTCATCATTTATCTCAATGACCTCTTCCTCCGTCAAATAATGTCATGACTCAGATTCCCTCTATTCAATCATCCAATTTGATTCCTACGTCACAACTTAATAGATGACTATGTGATCCTACTTTCTAACCTACATTACGTAATCTTCTAGAAAAAAAGACCTAAGTCTAGATCTAAATCATCCATTCATGAGATGCATATCTCCAAGCCTACTTCCTCTCTTGAGTCATCTTCTTCTATCAATCAATATTCCCCACTTGTCAAACCCATTTCTTCTATTCAACCTCCTATGTTCGAATAAAAACAACCTCTACTGATTGATTTCTCTCAAAATGAAGGAGAAATCAGACTACACGAATATATCCCTTTAAAGGATTGCAAAAAAGGGTTCTTTCTTGAACTCGATATGCTCACGTATTGGGGAAAAGAAATTGATTCCTTTTATCAGAACATAGAGGAAGATCCTAAGGTCGTGGAACTTGATTCTTCTTCTATTACTCCATCTTCACCTTCTTTAGAGCATGATGAGCTGTCAATATCTAGCATTTATCCATGGCCTATCTTCTTGTTACCCAATAATTCCTTATCTATCATCATTCCTCAATAAAAATCTCACCTTGGGTCACCATTGAGTAGCCCATCATCTTCTTCTATCCTAGAGCCATCCCTGGGTAGCCCTTCATTTTTTACTTGTGGGTCACCTCCTGGTAGCCCATTACCTTCTATTCTTGGGCCATGTACTAGTAGTAAATCATCCTCTTCTATCTATGGGACACCTCCAAGTAGTCCCTCCTCGTCTATACTTGGGTCACCCCCTAGTAGTCCCTTCTTATATTCTTCCATTTTGGGGCCACGTCCTAGTATCCCTCCATTATCTTTCATATATGGATCACCTTTAGGTAGCCCCTCATCTTCTATTCCTAGACCACATCCGCGTATCCCAATTTCTTCCATCTTAGGGTCATATTCTAGCAGCCCTTCATCATCTTCTATCAGCAGCTCACCTCCTGATATCCCATCCTCTTCAATTCTTGGACCGTATCCCTTTCATCCATCAAATGAATATTATATCAATGACTGGGGCAAGCCAACCATCATTTCTCTTGTTCCTATCATCAATCATAAATGTTCTCTTTCTTTTCCTTATCGAGATCAAAAAAGTCATGCGTCAGTTTATGAGAAACCCAAACAGGTTCATTATCAAGCTCAGATCAAAACTCAAAAGAAATCCAAAGTTCTAAACACTTCTAATGGTCATAGGGTTCAAAATCAAATGCAATTCAAGAACACACATCAATGTAACCATCAAGTATGGTGCAAAGTTCAAAAACCTATGGATATGGAACTTAAGCTCCTGTGTGAACAATCAATGTTTCAGGATAAATCACAGTCATTTTTTGAGTATGATCTCACCACAATCATCAAGATTGGGGATAACATGACTCTTTATAAACAATCACGCTTAGTATCCCTTATCAAGGAACTCACAAACATTGTTGTTGGATATTATCATACAGAGTGAGTTCATTATTCCCACCTTTCCAAAAACTATCAAAAATATTAAAATCAAAAGAAATTCAAAATAAAAAAAAATTGAGAAAATATAAGAAAAATCAAAGGTACAAAGATCAAACATTGCAATCAGGAATTACGTACACATGGATGTTTCTTTCTTCCCTTCCTTGCTATTCTTCTACAAGTCTTCCTTCCATTTTTACCCCTTTGGTTATCTTTTGGTAATCCTATTCACATGCATTTTATGACATTTATATCTATGGTATCTGTTTGACCCTGGTCTTTTATCACCTTGGTAAATTAAAGAACGACTGACCTCTTAGATATCCTATCACATTAAACATCTAATAAAATTGTTGTGAAGGACTTTTAGACATATTTGTTGACACTAGACAATGTCGTCATCAAAATCACTTCCGCCTCCTTCCATCAAGCCATCAGTGGTTCTTAACCCCTTATCAAACAAGAGATCTGAAATAAGTTTTCAGAAAGAAAAATAATCAAAAATCAGAAGTCAAAAGCTCAAATAAAATGCTACAAAGAAAAATCACATTGATATATAACTCTCTCTTGGGTTATTTCTAATAATCTCTATTGGGGCTATAGACACCTGACTGGAAGTAGAGAAATTTTGTGATTAGAATCAAATGCATCTCCATCGGGACTATGGACATTTGGCTGGCAGCGGAGCAATGTACAACTATCCTTCCACCATCCATTCACAAATCACCTTTGAAAAATAAATCATTCCTACACATTGGCTAGGGTATCTTAACTTGTTTTCTATTAATTATTTCCTTCAAGAGGTAATTAAATTCCACGTTCACACACTGGATCTCTATGAGTAAACAAGATTAGTATGTTACCAAGTGTCCTTTTTTGGACCTTTTTCAGACTCTTACTCTAGTCATTATCTTGTCTCATGATTTTTGCCTTTGGTTAATCACTTCTTCATCATGAGGCTTCTAAGATAAATTCATATCATTCATTGTTCTTCTACTTCATTCATAACATCCATCTGTACAAGATTAACTTTTTGGACATGTTTGTGGACACTTTTTCCCCTTTCACAAAAACAATCTCCTCCTTCCTTTCTATCATGTGATTTTAGGCCAACTTATGTTTGGGGAATCCTTGCTTCTTCCCAGCAATTCATTGGTTTACGTTCATCATCATGTTGAACCTATCCATAATGTCCTTGGGTCCCGCTTCTACCCATGAAGAGTTTTCCTTTGAATATTCCCACCTAATCAATGGGGCATTTTTACATCTTCACCTTTCTCGTACACATGTGGAATTTTTCCCTTGTACATCCCATCTATCACTAGGGGCATCCACGTTTCCTCCCCTTCCTGTACATAGTTTCAGAAAACTTTCAAAAATAAAAAACATTCAAATATGTTTCATAAAAAATCAAAAACAATATAAATCATCCTACAAAAATGTCACTCTTTGGTTCTTACCTGTTCATGTGTAAAACTCATGGATCATCTTGATCTACTTCCATCAACAAAATATAGGCTTCTTACTTCATCTATACTCTGGGGCACAACAATTTTCTTGGTTTTGTTTCGTAGTGCACATTACTTTTTCATAGAACCCAAGTGTCCTCTGTTATTCCCCTCGCATGTATCCTTTCTTGGAGCACCATCATTAACCCTTGTCATTAATTTGAATAGGTTGGAACTGAATCTTGATAAAAAAAAATTACATTATGTTTCTTTGTTAGGTTATCTTGTTTACTTTCTTGTATTGCATTGCATTATGTATGTTGTATGGAGTTATGCATATTTTACTTTCTTGTATTGCATTGTATTTTGTATGTTGCCTAGAGTTGGTGTATTTAGCAATGGACATTTGTTTGTATATGGCTTTTCATGTCATATTACACTTTTGTTCATTCTTTTTTAATAAGGACCGATGATGAAGATCACTAACAATATGATGAAAAATAAAGTTTTTTTAAAAGGCACTGGATGGATGTTATCTCATTCCCTCTTCCTCATACTCCTTTTCTTCTATACCCCCTTTCTTCTTATTCACATTATTCTTTATTTTTTGATATTTCTATCATCTTTTTGATCATCGATCGGGTTCTTTTATCACCCCATTGACAATTGAGGGGGCATCCTTCATTCTACTCATTTCCCTTCTACCTCTTCAAAAATTTTACTTGTTTATGCTTGTCTACTTTCTTTGAAGTGACATCACTTACGCCACCCTAAAAAGGGGCAAATGTAGACACTTGAAATATGCTTACACTTAACATTTCCTCCAATTCAATCAATTGACGATACTTTGTTAATTCCCCACTCTTCAATCCATTCTTGGATGCCCATTTACAATAATATTTCAGTCATATTCCTCCTATAATCAACTTATTTGGCTAAATATCTCTCTTATTAGCTAAACATTCCTCCTTTCGACCATTCAAAACCTTCCTTGTTCTCTCTAGACCACTTCTATTGGCTTCCTAGGCTATCTATCAATCATAATTGATTAACCATACCCCTCCCAACTCTCAATGAGTCTCTAATCCTTTGCTAATCAAGTTTAACTAGCCTAAACTAAAGTTAACTAGCCTAAAGCATGTTTATCCTAATCTAATCCTAAAGTGATTTTTAGACTTTAGTCCCACATACACCCAAATTTCAAACTCTTCCATTTGGAAAACTAAAAATACAAGGCTAAGCCTACCCATTCAACTTACACCTTCACACTTAGGATATCTTATTAACACTAAGAACACCTAGTTTTGGGATTCCATTTGTATTATCTTTAAGCTATAAGACATTTGATCTTAAACTTACTCCCTCCATTGATCTTGAGCTAATAACCTCCATTTGCATCCATAATTCAAGTTTTGAGTAAATAGAGAGAACCATTGGCCTTGAATCCATTAATGGTGAGACTCCATTCTTGAAATCTTGAGAACCATAAAACAACTAATCACACCTTTGATTGCTAAGTTGATCTTCTTAGGTTTAATATTTAATTAGTGATCTAAAGAGTAGAGATAAGCTTTATCATGTTAATTTAGATTTAATATAGTTCATATAGTGATAGATGTTAGTCTTATTTATCTCTTATCATAATGGTTTAGTGTAGATTAGGTTCATGCTTTGAGGTTATAGGTTTTAACTTCATTTCCATAGCATATCTAATTTATCCATGGACACAAATATAGAGGAAATCTAGCAAAAAAGAAAAGGAATGTATGACTCTCATGTTATGAGTCTTTCTATAACTTAAGTTAATGATTGAAACATGATTGTAATAAATGTGTAAACTTAAAAATAATGTGCTATAGGAATACTCTAACTATAATTTTATACTATTGTTGAACCGTTATGCTGTTCCTTTTCATTTAAAAAAATGGGGTGGCCTTGATGTGCATCACATGTATTCATGTGTATCTATGTGGGTTAATATTTGTGTAAACATGTAATGTATTTTACGTTGTCTTGAGTGATCTCCCACAGTGTAATGTAAAGTACAATGTAAGTCAAAAAAAACTATTCCATTATTTTTACTATTGTATTTGTGTATCTAAAATGTGGGCATTACATTGTGTGATTCATATGTCCTAGCCTTGATGATGGAACTATGTGGATGCAAGTGATCTCCAATGCAATGGATGTGACTCTAGATTGAGTGATAGTAGTAAATAATGATAGGTCCCTCATTATGGTCTCATAACTTTATATTTATAGGGTTATCTTGATCTAATTTTGTAATTAACCCCAAAAATGCTAACCACAAAACAAATAAATATGTAAAATGGCTAGAAATATCCTACAAGGTAGCGGGAAGATTTGAAAAGAATTGAGGCACCCTAGGTTGGATAAGGGCACCCATGGGTGCCCCAGTACTAGCTTGGGAGCCCCAGTCAAGGCTAAATTGATGGGAAACGACTGAAACCAACTAGGTATGTGGATGAAAAATGGTAGGAATGATGAAGTAAAATAAAATAATATGGCCAAAATATGGAGGTTAATTAGTTGTTTATTCCCTTAAGAACCTTCTAAATAGTAGTATGAGACTGAGATAAATAATATCTAAAGTGAATGATTTTATGAGTAAATTTTGTCCCCACTTTATGTTGGTGATCTGAAATCTCAGTAACATAAAGTAATTAGAGATGCATACTTGATATCGATGAAGAGTGTAGTAGAAATGCACTGAAGGACTATAAAAAAGCGTGGAATGATAAAAATATTTAGGAGTTTAAAAAATAAATATGAAAAATGTGCAATTAAAAGGTGATGAGAGTGAACCTAGGGTGGAATGCGTGTGTAACTATTGGGATGTACAGTGTGCCTACATGGTTAATAAAGTGTGTTCTATCACAAAGTATTGTTGTTGATGTTGTTTTTGTTGTTGTTGTTGGCTCTAATTTGACTTCTTGTTTCTTATATGGCCATACCTGTAAGGAGAAAATGATCATGTTGTCAAATATGTATGTAAGTGTAAAAATTTCTATGTAAAATACGCATGTATATGAAAGTGTGTAAAGTACAGAAATGTAAAATACATAAAAGGTAAAGTGTCAATGAAACATGTGCACCTGATCCATGTTCAAAAAAAGGGTGTAGAAGGATATCCTATACTACGATTTTTTGGGTGATCTCGTGTCACCCTAGCTAAATAAGTGTAGGGAGTAAATGCTTTGTGTCCTCCAAGATCTAACTGATTATGTTGAAATGTGTGTGAATATATCTTTGTATCATACTTTTTTTTGGGTGATCCGATGCCACTATCTGAAGTAGTTTTCATCTATTTTTCCCCCAGGAAAAATGGACAATGGGATCTAACAAAACTTGGGCACCGAATAAGGCACCTAAGGCTGAAATTTGAATTATAGGTAGTTTCTGAGGTCTTGAGAGAACTTTCAGTGAGTTCAGGAGTGAAAATAAATATTAAGGAGTTGTTTTCTCTTTTGGGTTTTGACCTTTAAGGATCAACTTGAAAATTGATAAAGTAAATGCTCCATGGGCCCGCATGAAACCAAATCCAGGAAAATTGGAAGGAAAAATATAATGAGCCTTAAAACCCCTTGCATGAAATCTCCATTAGTCCTCTGACAAGAATAAATTAAATAATTCACAAACTGGGAGCTCCGGGGTCAAAAATTTACATTTTAGCCTAATTAAGGCCATCGAGCTAAAAGTATCTTGTTGAACAGCTCGGTGAGCTAGAATCATGTAGAGTAAGGGCGAGTCAGGGAGAGCTCACTGAGTAGCTTCGCAAGCTAATTAGCGAGCCAAGTTTTATTGGAGGATGGTTGAGTTCTGTGGAGGGATCAAAGAGATCTTGACACAGCGAAGGGCACTGGGGTTTTCACCAAGTGGGCGAGTTCGTCTGAATTTTTGGGGTGACACAAAGAAATGGATCAGTGACACGTAGTGAGATCCCCTCAGCTTATGTTCCATTGATCAATCAGGCATTGCAGTAGGTATGGATAGAGGATAAAATCATCAAGCCAAGACAACTTTTAAGGAGATGTGAAAGGGCCATGTCAACCAAGGAAACATGGAAATTGGTTTAGGAGTCCGTAAATGGGGTTTGGGGTTAAGGTGATCATGGTAGAGCAAGTTGTAGTGGGGGGCATTGAGAGGTTTTAGGGGTGATTTGAATGGAATCATCCAAGGGCTGATTCAATGTAGGCAGGTAGAAAGCTTAGCTTATGAGCTTAAGTGAATGCGTAATGAGGTTTGTCGTGGATGAAGGTTTTTGGTGAGCATGAGGCTAGGTATTTGGAAATGATAAGGTTAAGTTACTCAAGGTGAAGAGATATCCTACCATGATGAGATGTTGAGTGTCGATGGAGGGGATGACTCGGCCATGGCGGAGAGATGAAGGTCGGATTGCATATGAAAGAGTTCAAGTGAATGAGCTATGGCATGAGTGTAAGTGACGAAGTCAAAATCACAGTGGAAAACCCTCACGGGTAATAAATTTGGAGGTCAACATAGGTATCAAAGATTCAATGAGTTGGATAAGTTTAGAGGCACAGAGAAGTCATTGGGGTCATCTCACCTCGACAGATGGTGGTGACGTGAATTTTAGCTCGGTGGATGTTAATGGGAAACCACATCAAGCGGGTCAGAGAAAAATTCAGCTCGCAAAGGAAAATGAGAATTCAATGGGCCATGGAGTAAAGTATGAGTTCAAATACAAGTCTTAGGCAAGGAAAAAAAAGTGGCATAAGAGTTCATAAATCGACAAAGAGGAGTTCGGGGAGAACATAGCGAGTTACTCACTTAGGCGAATAAATTTCCAAATTAACAAAAGCCTAAACTTTGAAGTAGCTTAGGAGTCAAATTCCCATTCGGGGTCAATGAGGCATGATTTTTCGAGATCAAAAACCTATCAACGTTTGAAATTGGTGGGGTACAAAGTTTGAAAATTTCAGACTTTGGAAGTGGATAGGTTTGTTGTCTTGAGGGGTCAATGAGCTAAAATCTCTAAACTCAGAGAAATTTGAACCTTGAAGTATGGAAATCCCGAAATGTAGGGGTTTCATCGCCAAGTCAACTCAAGGAGGTTATTTTCAGAGATTGGAGCACCCAATGTCCAAAGTGGGTTGTATATTGTTATGAAATCCTAGTTTGGGAGCGAATAATAGCTTCATTTTCTTCTCTTATCTACTACACAAATATATCACGCACCTTGATATTACACAAGGATATATTAAATATAAAATATTTTTACAGTATTGTAATTCACACAGTCTATTACAATCCATCACATTGACTCTAACTCTCCTTCTCTACCCATACCTATGCACTCCATTATATAGGAGTTGCATCGTAATAACCCTCCTAACAATCTCTTTGTCTTCATGTGCAACTTTTCTCAACAAACTTTGTTTGCACATGAAACCAATTTACCCAGATGGTTTCAACAACATTAATAATATTCATAATAAAACAATATCTCATTGATTTATTATCTAACACACTAATATACTAATTACCATATAGTAAAAACTATTTACTATATGTAATATTACATTTACATCAATATTATCCATGATAATATTATATCCATATTAACAATAATATCCTAATGTTCACACTACAACAAGAATATCTCCAACAGATATAAACTACGAAACCTGCCAATATAAAATATCTGAAATCTGTTAGAACCCCATCGGGCTACATTGAGAACCAAGCCATTTCGGATGTTTTGGGGGAATAAAATGTTGAACACCGAGCTCCACAATGGGTAGGTAAATGTTTAGGTTGTTGAGCCAAGCCATCTTGGTGGCATGAAATGTGAGTGATCTACATTCAATACAGAGCTTGGTGGTTAGGAGGGAAGCTCAAATAGTGCCCGAATTCAAACATGAATAACTTGAGAAATGTTTAACCAAAATTAATGAAATTTTACTTGTTGGAAAGGATTTTCAGAGGAAAATTCAATGGAGAGGCCAAATTTTAGAGATTAGGGAAGTAGGTGAACGATAAACCCAGATAAGCAACCTGTGTAAAAATGATGATAACTTCTGTTGCATTCCACCATTTTTTATAATTTTATAGTCAATGGAAAGGAATTTTTGGGCTCTACAGCATGAGATGATCATAGGGGAACAAATAATGAGTTTTTTGTGAAAGAAACGATGATGAATTTTCAATACTAGAGGCCATACCCATGTATATCATGAATTAATTTCTTGAAACATAAGGGTAAAAGGAGTATGATATTTGTAGGTTTTTCCACTATTACAAGAGGATAATGATGATTTTTGATGGGTTTTATAGAATTTTAGAACTATGTTTCTCTCTCTCATACTGGGATCTTCTTCTATAAATTGTTGGATACTTTGCTATTTTCCCCTCCCTCTTTTATTGTCTATGAGAAATTTGTGGAGCTCAAGCCTCCCCTTTTATTATTGTAATACAATTTTCATGCCTTTGGCCCCTATGTAAATGGATTGTATCAATTTTATGGAGAAATAAAACCAAACTTGTAGATGTTTCTAACCCTCCTTTATGTTTTATCACATCTTCGGGACTTTTAGAACTATGTTTCTCTCTCTCATACTGGGATCTTCTTCTATAAATTGTTGGATACTTTACAATTTCCCCCTCCCTCTTTTCTTTTCTATGAGAAATTTGTGGAGCTCAAGCCTCCCATTTTACTATTGTAATACAATTTTCATGCCTTTGGCCCCTATGTAAATGGATTGTATCAATTTTATGGAGCAATAAAACCAAACTTGTAGATGTTTCTAACCCTCCTTTATGTTTTATCACATCTTCGGGTATTTTAATTACATATAATTTTATTGTGCATTATTATATTTCTATTACAGGGTTTAAAATGGGTTGTGCTTAATTGGGTTTATAATTTGTGTTTTGATCTATGGTACTAGACAACCCTCCTTAAATTTACTTGTTTTATTCCTTTATAGTTAAAGTTTTCCAACACTCCTTAGTGCATCACCTTCCCTTAGGGTAGATTTATTTTTCATGTAATCCTTCTATCCTTATCCCCCTTAGAAAATAATTAGAGTAGGGTCATATTTACAACTCTTTACACTTTGGAGTAGTTGGCACTAGATTAGGATAGGAAGCTAGTCTTCTCTAGAGAACTATCTTGTTTCGCAAGGTCCCCACACTTTGGGATAATTCAATATTTGAAAAATCACACTAAATTTTCAATCAATCATCTTAGCCATTTAGGGGTGTTGTGATTTTTCTTCAATATTTTTAGCACGCCTAGTGGGATAAGAGGTCATTTCTACCACTTTGGAGGCATTCGCAAGGAATTTAGACTTGGGATTTTATAGATTTTCTATTTTGGAGTTTTCACATAGGGCCAATGTTCCGAAATCAATTTTCAGATATTTTCCATGAGCAAGAACAACCCAAATTTCACTGAAAGATAAAAAGGGAATAAAGATAAAAAGGTTATTCTTAATGATCCAAATTTATGATTTTCAGAATTTCTGATTTTTTTACATTTCAAATTTTAGGATTTCAGACAATTTTTAGCTATTTTCAATTTTAGACATTTCTAAATTCACAATTTGGGTTTTCAGAATTTTAGAATTTTTCTCATTGCATAATTTTGGGTTTTTGAAATTCATAAATTTTGAGATTTCAGAATTTTTGGAAATTTAGATTTCAGAATTTCAGAACTTTTGAGATTTCTAAACTTTTGAGATTTTGAAATTTTTGGAAATTCAAGTTTTGGAATTTTAGAATTTCGGAGGCTCCATTATGCATTGATTTTAGATTTAAGATATTTTCAACTTCTATATTTTGGGGATATTTGCATTTTGGAATTTCAGGATTGGTAGTTATAAGATAAGGTTTGACTTCCAAATATCAACATTCATGCCCTTCAAAGTTTTTTTCAGTTATCGAGATCAAATGTGTGTCTTGGTAAAACCCTAGCCTTTAGAGGCTCATTTCCCAACACATATTTCTACTCACAAGAGTAGAACTCACTAGTGTAGAAGCACAAGTTTCCCAAGTATATGATAAAAATACAAACACATTTGAGGACTAGATAATAAAGTGTTTACGAGTATTTAAAATTATCTCTAGGATGAGGAAGGATAGTAAGAAGACCAAAAAGATAATTGTTCCCTCAGAATAGAACATTATCTACACCTCCACCTAGTAGAGCTTTCCTTCAATCAACCAAGGTCCTCAAACTGATCAGGATGGCACATCAAATACCACCACATCCACCAAATCCCTATGTCAACTTTACGGGAAGTAGTCCACTTTACCTCAATGCTCAAAATCTTATCCTAGTGGCAACATTAAAAAACATACTCTACTTCACTAGAGAAAACCATACAACTCTTACTGAGCACATTCAAGACATTGCAAATGTTTGTACAATTAATGAAATCAATGAGATGGATGTTATAATTAAAGTTGTTGGATTTCTCTTTAAAGGGTAAATATTTGTAGTGGTTTAGGATATTGACAATAGGATCGATTACAAACTAGGATTAGTTGTACATAGCCCGCTATGATTAGTTCGAAGAAAGGGGGGATAATCTGTCTTTATTGGAACAATTAACAAATTTAAGAGATCTCCAAATGAGAAAATGGTATATTTTAATTTCTGATTCTAAAATACATGGGAAAGAATCCTAGTGGACATAATACTATCTTCCCAAGGTGCATTCCTATACTTCTTAAAATCTCTAAATTTAAACATAGTAACAATGATACAATCAATGGGAGGAATAACGCTACAAAGAGCCTACAACATAGCCATCAGGGATGAAAATTACTTGATTCAATATGATAATATAACATTGATGACACCTATACCTCTATATCTAGAAATGGGAACTCCCACAACAAGTCAAACACTTGATTTAAATCCCATTCCAAATCCTAGAAATCATAGCAATAATGAATAATCCAATTCTTCTTCTACTTCCAAGGATATTCAGGAGGTTATAAAGAAGCTACAAAACTTAGGAAATAAACTAAAAATTATTAAGATGCAGCAAGCTCAGAGCCTTAGACCATATCAGCCTCAAGCTCAAGTAAACATGCCTCTATATCAACCAAATAGCCCCTATATTAGGTTGAAAACTAAAATTAGAACCAAGGAAAACCTCAAGTTGCCACGCCGTTCCCACCATACAATGGAAATGTAGTTTCAACATCCAGGGCTTTGGTTTCAACTCAAAAAAACCTTTCTTAGGATTATGAGTGGTGCTTCCTGTGAAAAAAACCTCACAATTAGGTAACATGTCTCAATGGTGCACTGAATCAAACCCTAGTGGTAAAAACTATCGGTGTGTCCCAGGAGCCAACTAAAGAATAAAATAAACAAAAAACAAGCACACATGAGGTACCTCTAATTGAAAACACACTAGTTAATTAGAAAATGAAAGACTTGTATGGAGTTAACCAACCTCCTTTCTAAGGTGTAACTGGCAATAAAAGGTTAAAAAAGAGGAACATAGAAGAAGGTAATCCATCTAGTCTGATTGTTTCTCAATCTCCTACCATGCCACAGGGTGTCAGTAATACAAAAGCATCCCCAAGCCTGCTAATTCATCCTAAGACACCATTGTAACGACTGATGTACCAGATCAAGTACATGAAAATCTATCTCCTTTTAGCATTATAGATCAGATGAAGAAGATAAATTTCAACATTTCCATATGTGAATCATAGGGAAAAAAGATTTTTTACAAGGAGAAATTGCAGATTGGTCCACCTTGAATGGGTCATCCAAAAATCAGGATAAAGTTCTTACCAATACATTGCATCATGAGGGGGGTCAATCAAGAAATAATTTGAAGCATCCACTGTTCTATGTGTCATTGATCACCGGGAACAACTCGATGCATAATTTTATGATCAATTCTAGAGTAAGTAGTTTAGTAATGCCAAAGTAGATAGCGGATCAATTGGACCTAAAATATGAACCAGACTCTAAATGAGTGGTATAAATTTACGAGAAACTATTAGGAATAGTTGGGATCATCAAGGGATTAATTCTTACATTGTATGCTTTTCCCAATGTTATAATATTACAAGATGTGTTAGTCATTGATTTTCCATCGCTCTTTACATTATGCTTATCAAGGGACTTCACTGACAAGATTGGAGGATACCTATCAGCTGATTGGTCTCATATGATTTTTAGGATGATATATGTAGCTAAATCCACAATCATGTCAGAATAGATTTCCAACTTCCATATTGCGCCTCATGTTCCAAGTCTGATCAACACAAATTTATCTACTTTTTATCATGAAGATTTCCCAGTCACTCCAGAAATAGGTACTAAAGTTGAGGGAATTCCAAATTTAACACTAGATGAATGGGAAAACAAATACATGCTTTTGATCTATACAAGGATATGGAAGAAGTTTAAGTAGGTGTATATTGCTTACACGAAGAGAATACACCTCTCTCTAGAATCACCAAGCCAAAAGATAAGAATGACAATGAGGTATGACAACTATTTCCTGATGGCTCAAGAAGCAGGAAAGGTGTTGGAGGGGGTGCAATGTTGGTGTCACCAAAAAACATCAAGTACTACTTAGTTGTTTGATTTTAGTTTTCTTGTTTAAAAAATGTAGCTGAGTACGAGGCTCTAATTCATGGATTTCATTGAGCAAGGAAAAGAGGTATAAAGAAATTGTAAGTACTCAAAGATAGTGAATAAAATTGTGAATCAAGTCAAGGGACAACATTTTGTTAAAAATGATCTCAAAAAAATCTATAAGAATATGGTTTGGTATCTCATGGAATATTTCGAAGCATTCAACATCGAGTCCATTCCAAAGAAGAAAAATGCAGCTGAAGACAAGCTTACAACAATTGTAGAAACATTTTATGTGGTTGATAGTATCAAGAGAGACAAAACAAATCCTCATATTCATGTTATTGTAAGGCCAACCATGCTATATAATAACACAATATGGAAGGTGATTGAGAGTGATCAACAAATCATCAATTTCATATAAAAAGAAGTTGAGTTATCATCTAGGAATCAAGATAAATTAGAATAGTAGTACGGGGATCAAGTAGTGCAACTGCAGATAAACAAGATACCTAAGGGCCTAATAACTATGGAGCCTATCTTCAAAATGAATGATCAATTCATGAAATAGAAGGAAAATATTTAGGTCAAAGGGGAATACTCGGAACCTATTTCAGTTGAAGAGGGAAAGGTACTTTAAAGTGGAAAAGTGAGCACTCAATAAGAAAAATATAATTTCATACAACTTTGCTAAGAGTTCCCAGATGTATTTTCTTGGAGCTACGAATACCTGAAGGGATTTAATCCAAAGTTAGCATAGTATACCATTAAATTAGATCCAGAAGCTAAGATTATTAGATAGAAACAAATACCCATTAATCCCCATATAGATCCTCTCATGAAGAAGGAGATGAAACAACTAATAGAGGCTAACATCATATTTCCAATCAAGCACTCAAGTTGGTTTACAAATTTAGTTCTGGTCTAGAAAATAAACAGAGAGATCAAGCTATGTCTAGACTTTCAATATTTAAGCAGGGCATCTCTAAAAGACCACTATCTGCTTTCGTCAATGGAAAAAATATTGTAGGTAGTAGTCAGATTTAAAATATTCTCACTCCTAGATGGCTACTTGGGCTACAACCAAATTATGGTGATAGAAGAAGATCAATTCAAAAAAAACTTCACTACCAAATGGGGCACTTACGATGCCATTCGGGTTGTCAAATACCAAAGATACTTTACAGAGAGAATGTGACATGGAGTTCAAGGGGTTGATAAAAAATAGTTCTTGTATACTTAGACACCATCACATTGTTTTAAAAAAATGCAACAAGTCACCCCTTTCACCTCAGGATAGTGTTTCAAAGATCAATACTATTCAGAGTATCTCTGAATCCAAAAACGTGCATATTCCTCACCCATGAGGGAAAATTTTTTGGTCACATAGTGTCAAAGGAGGGACTAAAAATTGACCTGGAAAGTATAGAGGCTATATGAGAATTTCCATTTCCAATCCACAAGAAGTATCTCTAAATATTTTTAGTGAGGATTAATTTTGTCCAAAGGTTTATGCCATATTTTTCCACTTTTGTCAAACCATTGAATATGATTCTAATAAAGAGTGCACGTTTCAAGTGAACAACAAAGGGAAAACAAAGTTTTAAAGCTATCAAACATGCCATTTCTGAAGCCCCAACTCTCATCAATATGGAATTATCCAAATATTTCATGTTATATGCTTTCAGCGGTTCAGACACCATTTCTGCAATCTTGGTACAATAGAACAAGGAAGGATCTTAGCAAATGGTTTCCTTTTTCAATCAAATTTTGGAATAATAGGGAGGGTGGTAATATTTCACTAAGAAGTATGTCCTTGTAGTTATCAGGATCCTAATAATGTTCAAAAATTTGGTCTCAAACAACAGATCTAGTTACTAGTGTCTCACACGGAAATCAAGTATTTCCACTTGAACAAAGACTTGAATGAGAAATGGGAGGTTTGGATCACTTGGGTAATGGAATATGACATAAAGATAAAAATCACCAAATTATCCCATCGAAAATGATTGTGCATAAAGCTAACATCCAGTCATCATGTTAAGAAAAACGATGAAGAATTAGTTTTTTTAGTATTATAGGATAATTAGGAACAAGAGGATAATAGTGTTCCCATTTCATGTTGGAATCAGGATATAATGCATTTCCTACAAATAGGTATATACCCTCTTGATTTGAGAAAATAAGAAGGATATATCTAGTACTCCAATCCATCTCATATGTCCTCATTGACTATTTTTTGTTCAAGAAGGATGTAAATGGCATCCTATTGAGATGCATTGGAGAAAGTCAAAAAGAAAAGGTATTGTATGATTTTCATGATGGAGAGGCCGGAGGTCAATTTTCTCCATACATAACTGCACTTAAGATAATGGAGGATTGTTATTATTGGCCAAATTTGTTCAGTGGTTGTTATACATGGATAAAGAAATGTAAAAAATGTGTTTTATTTATAGGAAAGGAGAGGCTAGCACTTCCGTTACATCCTATCTCAGTTGAGAAACCTCTCATGCAATGGGGATTGGAATTCATCACAGTATTTAATCCTAAATCAAGCCAAGGTCACAAGTGGATTCTGAAAACAACATATTACTTCACCAAGTGGACCGAGATAGTAATGATCAAGGAAGCAAACAAGTCTATCATACTAGACTTCTATGAGGGAATTGTGACAAGGTTTAGAGTCCTAACATTCCTTAGAAAAAATATCATAGAATGGGATGTTAGGAATGGAATCTATTTGAGCACCTCATCAAATTACTACCTCTAGGGTAATGGGAAAGAAGAGTCTATAACTGTTGAGAAGACAAAGTATGACATTAAGAGAAAAGCACAAAGAATATTCACATGTAGGAACAAGGCATGTTTGAAGGCATGAAAGGTTAGGGAAGGAAAAACATGCGAAGGACAAGGAATAATCCAGGGCTTAGTCGTTTTCATGTTTATGGTCTATTTTTGGAGGTAACATGTAAGGAAAATAGCTAGATGAAGACTTGAGTGGCACAAAATTTTTTGAAGGCGTGAAAGGTTAGGGAAGGAAAACACACGAAGGACAAGGACTAATCCAAGACTTAGCCATTTTCACATTTATGGTCTATTTTTGGAGGAGAATATACTAATAACTTTACATGAGTTCAAGTTAATAATAAAATTACCACTTCCAGTAAACTGTAAGAGATCCATTATTAGTGCACTTGCATGTGTGCATCTTATTGTAAAGGTGCATGGCTATTTTCAGCATGGAACCTATTTTGGGAATAATGTAAGTGGTGAAGGGTAAGTCCCCGCCATTATAACTATGGATTGTACTATGTAGTTATATATAGATACCCACAGATATATATGAAGAGAGATAGAGAGATAGAGATCTAATATAGGGTTATCCCGCCGGATTTTCTATGCGCTTAAACTTATGATACTATTTATTATAAGAAGCTTCTTTGTATTTACTGTGTTTAAATACTCTGATACCACTTGATAGGAACCTTGCATATAATAAATCAATAAATTACTGAAGATAACACAAAAATAGATATATGGGTGGGAAAAGATGCCCAAATATGTAGAGTAATACCCTTAAGGTAGGGCAACACCAAACAATGCTCCTTAAGGAAGGAGTAACTCCACAATCTCCCGAGATGGGAATCCACTTCGAGGGGGATGCCTCCAATATGCCTCTACCAAGTAGAAGACTCAACTTATACATACATCACCTTCATAATGATACTCACATCCTTTAAATAGGATGGGTAACACCTAATCCCAATGTAGGCCGACCCATTATCCAATATAATTAATTCCTATGTGATCCCATATAACTAATTAAGGGGATGTGTGCCTCATGTCAGCATCTCCATCAACCCATATACATTATAATATCATATCCCATGTGAACCCATACATATAACTAAGGGGATGTGTGCCACATGTTGACATCTCCATCAACCCATATATATTATATTATCATATCCCAAGGTACATAACAAATATAATGGAGTGTATTGGATGAATATTGTTGTCAAACATAATTGTAACTAGTCATTGTATGGATAATTTCACTATGTTTATCATTTGATTTATGGTTCTTTAAGATCTAGATCTAGAATATGCTATGTGGAATGGTTGTGTTATTTATGAATCTGCATGCCTTATGTACAAGCAACCCTAAAAAGGGGCCTAGTATCTTTGTGCACTTTGGTGAGCTCTCAGTCTAGGATGAGTGATGTGCTAGCACACCTATTTTATTCAAGGTAGATTCTAGGCTACATCATTGGTTCCATTGCCAAGACTTATTTCTCAGTTGTTTTTAGGATGGTTTGTGATGAAGACATACCGGTTGACCCTAGAAAGTGTTGAGGAATGGGTAAAATATATGGAAGAAGAGTACGCATGAAGGTTTAGCACTAGATCTTACTTTGATGCACATGCATGCGTGGATCAGAATCTATACAACTATTTTTATGAGATCTTCTTCGCTATATTTTTGGTAGAACTGTACGAGTGGATTGTTGCTTATGTGTCTAAATGAAATTGGAGGTATCACACACTTGTCTAGACACAAGAATAATTTCAGGCTCTTTATTATGTTGACCTAATTTGGACTCACATTGTGGATACGTAGTTCTATGGTGTTTTGAAAAACTATATTTTGGAGTACTTGATTTCCACCTATTCTTTCCTGGAGGTAGCTTAGTTCCATATTTTACGATATCCCAGGGGAGCATACTTATAAGGCATTACACTAGCGATAAATATCTTGATGGTAACCGTGAGCTTGGAAGACAAACCTATGGCTAGCTAAAGCCCACCATGTGCAGGGGCGAAAACAAGTTTGGTGAGAGATGGTAGAACTATCAGAAGAAAGGAAGAGAGAATAAATGCAGCTTAAGTATAATGAGGTGTGTGAGAGGGAGATAGAGAAGTAGCATGATATTAAAAAGTGGATGGAGTTATGGAGAGATATGGCTTGTGAAGGATTTGTAGCTCACATAAGAGGCATGGAGCCAGACCATCTGGAAATCCCTCATTTGGGTAAGCATAATAGGGAACCGTCCTCATCCTTACATGGAATTGCACCAACAAAGATAACATGGGCCACAAATATGCATCTAAATCTACTTAGAAACCTCGCCCTTGCACTTGGTTTTCTAGTATCTAATATATCCAGTAGTCAGCACACTAGTTTGGGCAATAGGAGAGCAAGAGTAAGATAGGTGGCTATTACAACTACGGTAGGGAAAACATATTATTTGTTGTTTGGAGGTACCTTTTCAGATGCATCATCTATATAGAGTTCAAGCATGTAGAGTTTTAGGCTCACTTATGGGAGAAATACCACTTCTCGGATTATGAGAGTCCAGTTTAGTTCCATTATTGGGACACAGGGAAGTACATCTTCTTATCCATTTTCAGCTAAAAGTGGAGGATCAGGTGGTATAGATTACTCTAGTTCTGGTGGATCAAGTGGTTCTAGAGGAAGAGGTAACACAGGAAGTATTGGATCAGGTGGGTAGGGTTTGCCCTAACCTCAAAATTTTTACATGGAGATGTCCCTTCATCTTCCAGAGTATAGGAGCATAGAAGATGTTGTTGAACACATACACATGTGTGAGATACTGTGGCACACAAAATAAATTATGTCTTATAATCATAAGGCAAGCCAATTTGTGACTACATTGCAAGGATGTGCACACAGTTGCTATAAGAGGTTTTACCCTGACCAAGCCTGCATAGATTATGCAGCATTAAAAGATGCTTTCCTTAAAGAATTCCACATCCCTGATTTCGAGAAGAAAATAATAAGCGCACTCAAGGACATTAAGCAAGGAACCATTGAAATTTTTAGGGAGTATGATGCTCATTTCAAGATTTTGTTGTCTAAGATTTCTTATGATATTCATGTAAGTCAGCATGCACAATGGTTTGATGGAGCTCTGATCACACCATTTAGAAGGGCACTGTCACATAAGACATATAATGATCTATGTGAAGCACTTGAAGTAGATTTACGTAATGAGGCAATTAGGAGTATAGACACTAGGGTATGCCCATTCTTAGAAGCACAAATTGCAGCTATGGAAAAGTAGTTGGAGAAACTAACAGCAAATTCAGCCCATGAGACACGCATTGGGATTTGGTGTACAAATTGTGAAATAGAAGGGCACACCAAGGATAATTTTCCCCGCAGATCAGTTCATTCATTATTATTAGATTGTGAGATATGTCATTTGAACCATGATGAAAGCCACTGTCTACTATTACAATGTGTGATAACAAAGAAAATTTCCTGCTATTGTAAAATTTTCTAGTCCACGACTCAAGATACTAAATATTGAAGGTTGATTGGTCAGATCCATGATGTTATAGATATTGGTGTGCAACAGACATGAGTATTGGATAACTCTAAGGGAAAGGGAAAGCACCAGGATCATGATCAAAATCAAGCATGCTATGATAGAAACGAAGGACATTTTGAAGGAAGTCGTGGTTGAGGTTGAGGATTTTTAGGAAGATATGGAGGTAGGGGCTGTGGTGGTGAATGAGATGAGTTTCCTCGAGGAACATGTTTTATGTGCAGATCTCCTAACCACTACAGGCATGAATGCCCTTAGAATATTACTTGTTCTTTTTTGGGAAGAATCACAACTATGAGGAGTGCCCAAACTTATATGGGCATCTTAGTAAGTAACACAAACATAAAAAATAAAGGTGCTTGGATGGTTAGAATATAACTCACTGTGGAAAATTAATGGATGCCAAAGTTGAAATTGGAATCTAAAGTAGTACCTATAAATATTACTACACGCACTGAAGCTATGTGCATTAAGGATACATTTGTTTCGCACAGAATGCTTCCGTTCCTAGAATAGAGTTGCTTCTATCCTTTCATTCCTTTGAGAAAAAGATAAGGGTTAGGGCTAGGAGGAATACCTGTTGAATGTTGAGAGGGTGTGCACGTACCGTAGAGAGATATCAGATCGATTACAAAGAACTCCTTTTTGTCTGGGAAGGACTACCTGCAAGTAAGAATACAAGACCACCAGATTCTAATTAGACAATAAATGAGGGAACTGCCTTGGGCCCAGGAAGTATTAAACTTCCTTTCGAAGGTGGTCAGTTCCCCTGCTAATATGAATTAACAAAATTATTGCAAAATTACAATTTAATTACCTTGTTAAAACAATAGAGGAAAGGGCTAGTTTTGGTTTTGAATCACAGTGACCGATGCCGGTCACTGTCACCGGTACCGGTTTCTGCTAACTGATATCGGTAGGGGCAGTGGTTTAGGGGCTTTTAGTGAAGGTTGGCTATAAGGTGGATATGGTGTTTATAAGGCTAGTAAATGATTGGGGATAGGTAATGGGGTGATGGAGAAGACTCAGAGAATATGGGGGCTGTCCTTGGGGCAATGTAAGGGTAGAGGAATGACAGTTAGATGTAGGGTGTTACCAGGTAGTGGATCTGGGAGTAGACTTATAATTACTGTGACTCAGAAATCCAAGAAATGTTATTAAAAGAACATATAAGACACTACTTACTAGTTCCTGATGAAGATATCAGGTCCAAAGACTGTGATAACAAGGGCAGGGCTCAGGTAGGATGATCAGATAATCAAAGATGAGCTATCTTCTCTCCCAATGCTTGGATGAGTGTCACTGGGCTCTGGTTACTGAGTTGTAGTCTTGGGCTTGATGTCCTTTTATGCAAACTCCTCTCTTTCCTTCACTTGTCTCTGCTCGACCAAGTGAAATCTTAATTCTTCCAATGACTTGCGATATTCCGATCAATGAAAATCCAGCCCCTTGTTTTTGGTTCGGGGAGGTCATTTACAGGGAACCGATGGCAGTTACGTAACCAACGGCGGTCGAGTAGGAACCGATGTCAGTTAAGTCAAAGTGGGCTATTTTTAGTAAAATAGCCAACTTTCCCTCCTTTTCTCTCAAGGAATTAGTTGTGGGCTTGGTCAAGTCATTATTAGGTTGATTTTGGTGCAGGTGAGGAGTAATTAGTCATGGGTATGGATGTAGACCAAGTTATAGGTCTTAATTAGGTTAGTTTAGGGTTAGGGATAGGTCATGATGAGGTGGCGAAATGTGGTGGCAGGTTTGGAGATGTGGATTTATTAAATATAAGGTAATTAATAAATAATTGTGCAAGGTTTAGGTGGTGAGGCTAGGTTGAGAAATGGGATGCGGGGCACGGGGGGTCGTAAGACACAAATTTGGTCTAGGCAAAGTTGGTCGACTGATCAAGTCAAGTACCCTAATCATGCTAAAACACAAACACGTGAGCTCGATTGAACAAAAAGCTACATAATGGGTGGATAAAATTGTAAGTTGCGGGTTTTGGGCGAGGTATTTAAGTGGGGAGGCCTTAGGTCGGGCCTGATTGGTTGGTTGCGGCCTTGGGTCAGGCCAAATGGTTGGTTGTGGCCTTGGGTTGGGCCAAATAGTTGGTTACGGCCTTGGGTCGGGCCTGATTGGTTGGTTGCGGCCTTGGGTCAGGCCTGATTGGTTGGTTGTGGCCTTGGGTCGGGCCTGATTGGTTGGTTGCAGCCTTGGGTCGGGCCAAATGGTTGGTTACGGCCTTGGGTTGGGCCTGATTGGTTGGTTGCGGCCTTGGGTCGGGCCAAATAGTTGGTTGCGGCCTTGGGTCGGGCCTAATTGGTTGGTTGCGGCCTTGAATTGGGCCAATGAAGTCAAAAAAGGCTATTTAGCAAAGGAGGGTATAGGCGATGTGGTGAGAAAGGGAGATTGGTGAATAAGGGAAAAAATTGCGGTAAAATAGGGATTAAACCGATATCGGTTAGCTATGACCGGTATCGGTTAGATGACCGATACCGGTGGTTTAGGGCACAACATAACCGATATCGGTTATAGGTAAAAAACCTATAAAAAGAAAAATACGCTTGTAATTGTCACATTGTCAATTTGATAACCAATACGGCTTGTCTAGGTCTAAAATTGATTTTGTTGAGTTTGTACGCTGAGTTGGCAGTAGTTGAGTGGAGGAGTGAGTGATTGGTAGACCCCAGCAAGTAGGAGGCAGAATTTGATTGGTGGAGGACCCAGCAGAGGAGATTTATAGCCATGGCACAGCCATGAGGAGCAGGAGGTACTGGACCAGCTGGACCACCACCACCTATCCCACCACGATGACATGTAGTCGTACCGGTAGGTTCTAAACCTCTAATTATGTGAATTTAATGATTTTAAGTTTAGATTTGGGTTTTGGGTAGGGATCCAAAATTTAATGAAATAATGAATAAATGGATGTAATTTGAAAAATGGAGTGGGTAGGTAGGTTAGTTAGGCTAAAACGGTAGGGTGGGTAGGTTTGTAGGGTTTTCCAGTGGGTATAAGGGTAGAAATAGGCAAAAAGATGGTTTTGGGGGCCGCATCGGGTTCAGCTCTGGACCTGGATAGTTATCGATGTCGGTCATTAGGCGACCGACATCGG
Organism: Taxus chinensis; assembly: GCA_019776745.2. Taxonomy (NCBI): domain Eukaryota; kingdom Viridiplantae; phylum Streptophyta; class Pinopsida; order Cupressales; family Taxaceae; genus Taxus; species Taxus chinensis. The sequence continues at coordinate 908,980,503 of CM034149.1, read as the reverse complement.
TCACAAAATATTTGCACAAAGTAGAGTTTTTGTTAGACCGGCGTCGGTCGTATGTCGACCGGCGCCGGTGTATAGGTGCTAAGTAGGGGACCGGTGGTGGTCAAGGGTGATCGGTACCGGTCATTAGTTAGGTTTATTTTGGTTTTGTTTTGTTGTTGTTGGTGTTTTGTGTTTTGGTTGTTGTTTTGTTGTTTGTTGTTTGTTCTTTTTGTTTTGTTGTTGTTGGTTGTTATTTTGTTGTTTGTTGGTTTTGTTTTGTTATTGTTGGTGTTTGTGTTTTATTGTTTGGTTGTTGTTTGGGGTGAAGAGGGAGGGGGTAGAGTTGATAGGAAAGGTGATTGGGGTGGGGGGGGGAATGGGGTGGTTGTGTGGTTGGTTCGATTAGGATAAATTAGGTGTTGGGTATGAATTAGGAGGTGTTAAATTGGTAGGGGCATAGTTAGATGGCGATAGTAGATCAGGTGGTTAGTAGGGTGTGAGATAAGGAAAGGGGATATCGTAGATGTTTTAGGGTAAGATAGGTGGATGTAGATGTGTGTTATAGAGTTGGGGTGTGGTCGGGTGGGTAAAAGGGGGTATAGAGGGCTAAAGTATTTGTTTTTATAAAGGGTAGGTCTAATGAAGTGGGTTTTTTTCGTAGGCACGTCAGTAGCTTACGATGCGGGATCGGATACCCCCGCTATTGAGACGGATGCGGCCACATGTGTCCGCAGTGCAGTGGGCCATTATGCGCGAGGTGGGACTTAGTGGAGTCCAGCAGTATAGGGCTATGGATAGGGACCACAGCCTTATGGTTGCCCTCATCGAGAGATGGGATCCGGTAACCAATGTTTTCCATCTCCCTACTGGAGAGATGACTATTACCCTGGAGGATGTGTATCGCATCCTGAGATTGTCAATCGTAGGGGAGGCAGTATTCCAGGTAGATGTGGAGACAACTATGGACAACATTCTTCAGGTTTTTGGGGATTTAGCCGCATTATTGACTTATCACAGCGCGAGCATTGCCTATGGCGATATGTATCGCGCACACAGACATGAGACACGGCTGGCCGTGTTGATGATGATAGGTATCACATGCTTCGCCCTCCCAAACTCAGAGGGAGGCCAATTCCCATGGGATTTAATGGGATTTCTGCATGAGATGGTAGAGGAGCATACATGCTATGCCTGGGCACCAATATATCTGGTGCAGCTATACAGAGAGCTGTGGGGTTATCACCGAATGAGGCGATTTGGGATTTGCTCGACATTTTTGTTACACTGCTGGGCATATGAGTACATCATATGTATACGACCAGTAGGGCTACCCCAGTAGCCAGGGCCACAGATTGTATACAGATATGGCTTTTAGAGGTGGTTGGGGGTCATGGGCCAGCCACGAGTGGTGCTCGTAGGACGGGATGTGGCCTACTACCGTCATATGTTAGAGGGCTTGACCGCGCTAGACATTGTATGGAGGCCCTACAGAGGCCATCAGCCCCGAGGAGGAGCCCGAGAACAGATGCGCTGGATCCAGTATACTTTCTGGATAGCTGGACAGAGGCCTGGAGAGCATGAGCGGATACCCCTAGAGAGGGTACGACAGCAGTTGGGGTTGCGACAGGATGAGCCACCTCCCTTCCCATAGTACCGGAGGGATGATGTAGAGGCCCCACTGCCTGCACCGCAGCCCGTTGACCCAGATTGGGTAGTAGAGAGGCTGGAAGACGATACAGTGGACGACATCGGGTGCATAGGTTCATTTTTGGTGTGGTGGGCAGGGCAGAGAGTAGCCAGGAGAGCACAACCCGCACAGCCAGATTTGGCGGCGGTTATAGCGGAGAGGGACCGGCTCGTAGGACAGGTGCAATTATTACAAGGGCAGCTTGCTGCTGCACTGGCACAGATCAGGGTACTACAGGGGTAGTTAGCCCAGGCACAGGTGCAGGCACAGGTACAGCCACAGGCACCACCACAGGCACCAGCATAGCCACAGGCACCACCATAGGTACAAGCACATGGTGTACTAGCAAGACAGGGGCCACTATTACTAGGAGTCGGGGGACCAGCCCCAACAGCCATGGTGGCATGGGCCCGCTATATGGAGGTGAGAGTGGAGGCCCGGTATTATCAGGATGTCCTTGATGGTACCGGGGCTGACTATCAGCCATATGTGGTGCACAGAGCCGAGACCTCTCGGAGCCAGAGATCCCAGGGGGGTGTAGCCACAACTGATGGGTCGGTGATAGGGAGGAGACGAGAGCCAGCACAGAGACCAGCAGGGAGAGGGGCTGAGGGTGGTGGGGAGAGTTGAGACACCCCTGGAGCGGATATGGTTTTTTTTTTTTTGGCTATTGGATATAGACACCGGTCTGCGAACCAGTTATGTTTATAGAGGCTTGTGTGCCTACATATGATTTATTTATTCATTCTTTTTGTATATACCGGCCTGCGAGCTGAGTATATTTTTTATATGAGAGACCGGCCTGCGAGCCGAGTCGAGATTTTGACAGTGATTACGGCCTGCATGCCGGCTTTGTATTATTTTGAGCTGACAGAGGCCCCCATGCAGGGGAAGTTGTATATTTAAATATTGATATATATATATATATAGATGATGATTTTGATCCACATGGTGTGTACAAAATGTTTTATGTGTTTTGTCGATGGTTTTTGAAATTTAATGTGTATAGATGATGAGTTAGATCCAAATGGTGTATATACTGATGGGTTTGATGTAGATATTGCAATGTCGTACGTATTTTGTTGATGGTTGTTTTATTGTAGATAGATAATGTTGATGAAATTGTGATGATATATTGATGTGATTTTGATGACAAATATTGATAATGGTGTCGGTTTGCAGGAAAAAGAGGTGGGCACCACAAAAATTTGCAAAAAATAAAGAAAAGGCCCAAGTTTAAGAAAAAGGAGGCATGTGACCGATATCGGTTAGCTAACCGACGTCGGTAGATTATGGACCGATATCGGTTAGGTAACCGATACCGGTTATGCCAAAACGAGCTTTTCTAAAAATAGAAAAGCTTGGGCAGCAACTTAAGTTCTTATTTTTAGAGTTCTTATTTTTAGAGTCATGCAACAAGTTAAATACGTGAATGCGACACTGTTTGACGACTGATACAGGTAATGGCATGAAAGAATTGAGTGATAAGAAGGAAAGAGAGAGGTAAAGTGAGTGTGGGCTGAGATTAAGAAGGTAGAAAGGCAAGTTATATTTGAAGAGGGTGGTGAACATGGCTGAACAAGGAGAAGCATCCAGCAGGCAGAGACGAGAGGGAAGACAAGGTCCACCCCAAGCTGCTGCATCCCAAGAGGTAAACTGTTTGATTTTATTTTAATTCTTGCATGTTTTGATGAATAGGCTGAGAGAAGGTAAGAGGGTAGAGATGAGAAAGAAAAGGTGATAGGCAAGGGTTTGGGATAGAACGAGTGTTATGGGGTAGGTAAGTAGGGTGTTCACGTATGTTTATAGGTATAGAGAGGAGTAAACAAGAAAAATAATTATTGTAGGTGGTGGTTTTAAGTAGGCTGTATAGGATTGACATTGACCGATATCGTTTAGAGATAACCGGTATCGGTTATCTATAACCGATACCGGTTACTGTAGGAATTTCCAGAATGTGAGAAAAAAACACTTGGGGATTTGATTTATTGAATGGTTGTGTGTCGTTTTGATGTATGCAGGCAGAGGCAGGGTTGAGGATGAATGATAGTGTCCCAGCTTTGTTGTCACGAATCCGAGCAGATATAACACCAGCTGAATGGGCATTGATAAACTATGTGGGGTTAAGTGGAATTTGCTATTATTCATGAATCACACGTAATCATGCTATGTTGCAGGCATTGATTGAGAGGTGGAATCCGGAAAAGAATACCTTCTATCTACCAACAGGGGAGATGACAGTGATGTTGGAAGATGTGTTTAGAATTTTGAGGCTCCCAATTATAGGAAGACCAGTGTATCAGGCATTGCCTAGCGCGGGGCAGGGAGCGATAACAACAGTATTTGGTTTAGCTGCACGATATTTGACACAGTGAGGTTTGACATTCACTTATGGTACAATGTATGCAACACACCCTGAGGAAACAAGGTTGGTAGTGGTATTAATGATAGCGGTGGGGTATTATGCATTACCGAGGGCGGAGGGGGGAAGATTTCCAAAAGCATTGATGAGTGTTATTTGGGAAATGATAGAAAGGAGCGTGACTTTCGCATGGGCACCCGCATATCTGGTGGAGTTATACAGGGGTTTATGGGCCTGTAGGTGAAAACATAGGACGACACTGGATTGTTCATACTTATTACATTGTTGGGCCTATGAGCACATTGTTTATGTGTGACCGATAGGCCGACCCATCCAGTCGGGAGAGATAGGAGTGCAAAGGTTGGGATTCAGACGATGGGTCCAGACAGAACAAGAGGCGAGATCCCAGGCCGTGATAGATGACATCGAGTATTATAGGCAGGTATTAGAGATGGTGATGATTGCGGATATTTTTTGGAGACCTTACAGGAACTATATGGTGACGGAGCACATAGCTGAGGAGTTGAGGGGCGTAGAGCAATTGAGGTGGATCGCAGGGAACAGGCCAGGTGAGTACGAGAGGATTCCTCTAGATCACGTGCGGCGATAATTTGGATTTGTTCAGGATATACCTATGGCTTATAAACCATACATGAGGATTGACGCCGAGGCATTATTCTCACCTCCCTGGTCGACACCTCCAGAAGGGCCAGAAGAGATAGCAGCTGATCGCAGGGTAATGGATGCGGGAGCGATAGAGGCTTATAGATTATGGTGGGTAGTAGAGCTGTGACGTGTACGTGAGAGGGCTGATCATCCTGACATAGTTGTGATAACAGCAGAAAGTGATCATCTGCAGGGTTTAGTTCATCAGCTCCAAACGTAGGTGAATGAGACAACGGGATTGTTAGCGGTTGCAGAGTCACGAGTGGAGAGACTAGAGGCGAGATTCCTCCACGTGAGAGGACGTATTCGTATGTTACAGGAGATGTTGGCGGATCAGTGGGAGGAACCAATAGCAGTGGCACCTTTGAGGATGGAGAGGCCAATTGAGTGGCATCGACGATCACGATCACCACCTGATTCAGGAGGAGGCACAAGGGTCTAAGTGAATTTCATAGGAGTATAATAATAAATAAGGATGCCGACTTACACGTCGATGATAGAGAAGATGTATTTGTTTAACATATAAATAAAACTGAATATGTATGTTGATTTGAGTTAAGATAATAATAATAATGGTTGTGTTTTGAATGTTTTGTTTTGAAAAAGGATAAAGATGAATGTGAGCAAATAGAAATACACAAATAGATTTATATATACCACACATGATAGGTTATGGTAGGGGATGGTCAAGCTAACCTTGGGAGACCCCATGTATCCTAAGTGCTACCTACATAGCCCATTACAAAAAGCAAGGAGGGGCCTCAGACTGATGTAGTTCTCCCTTAGGACCAGGGAGAGGTGAATTCAGGCAATTTGGTTATGGTTAGGCAATTTGTCGGTTGGTAAAAAAATATTGATATTGGTAGGGTAATGTTGTTGGTGTTGGTACGGTATTGGGAGTGTTGGTGTAGGTATAGATGAAATGAAAGTTAGCTTACCCAAGTAGTAGGGAATCGTGTCCTGATTAAGGTTAACACACAATCCTAGAGTCGAGTAAAAGAGGCAAAAGTGTCCCGTAGTTGAGAAGATATAAACAAACCACATATTAACATAGGATGGGCTTGAATCCCTAGGTGCCTTGCATAGGTGAGAAGTCGATAGGTGAAAAGAGTCGTATAATCACAATATATCAGATATACGTCACGTCCCTTGAGTTTTGTTGCGTAGATGAAAGGTGAGGTGAGGTGGCTGGTATAGCTGGGGTGTAGAGAACTTATTATAAGGTGATTATTCTGACAAAAGAGAACCAAACCTAAATAGACAAGTCCATGACTCAAAATTGCTTTGGAATACTGCTTTTATTTTTCTGGATATAGACTGATCAATGCGGGAAGTCGATAGGAGATATGTATTTTGTTGTTCTTGAGGTCTTCACGAAGCTGATCAATGCGAGAAGCTTCTGATAAAGGCTGACTTTGTATAGCTGTCCTTCAAGGGAGCAGTCTATTTATATTAGCAGATGTAGTTTTTGTGTATAGTTTTCCTTCAGGGGAGCAGTCTATTTATAATAGTAGAATTGACTTTGCACATAGCTATCCTTCGAGGGAGCAGTCTATGTATAACTTAGAGGTATAGATGTCTGTTTGGCATGAAGCATCTAGTTTTGTAGGAAGTTTGACTCAAGAATATCCCATAAGTGTACAATTGAGAACATGTTATTTTGATACTTTTAAGTCATGGACCAGACTAAAAAGGGGAAGGCATCTTTAAGAGGAGGTAATGACCAAACTACGTGAGCTTGATTCTATTTTGAGATGCATGGAACAAAAGTGTATGAGGTAGTAAATTAGCTCAAGGGACAAGCACAAGGTAGATAAGAAGTGATATAACACTAAATTCAACAGTAGAATGGTTGAAGATGCAAGGCATTAAGGGGTTCAGGATTAGTTTTACCATTAAGCGAAGCTAAACGGTAAGTGCCTAATCCATAAGTATGAGTGATAATGTAGGGCCTAATCCAATTAGGAGAAAATTTTCCATGTTTACTCTTTTCTAGTTTGGTTACATGCTGATTCTCTTTGAGGACAAGATCACCAACCTTAAAGGTACACTCATGGAATCACTTATCATAAGCACGCTTGATGCAATTTTGATAGATTTGAAGGTGGTCAAGAGCTATAAGATGACGCTCATCAAGAAGCTCCAATTGGGCTAACCGCTCTTGGCGGAAATCATCATTGGTGAGAATATCCTGAAGAGATATTCTTACGGAGGGTATTTGTATTTTGAGAGGCAAGACAGCCTTGGTACCATATACCAAAGAGAATGGGGTGGCATTAGTGGAGGTGCGAATGCTAGTCCGATAAGCCCAAAGGGCAAAGGGGATGTGATAAGGCCAATTGTTTCTAGAATTGTTAACAACTTTCATGAGGATTTTGGTTAGGGTTTTATTAGAAGATTCATCTTGAACATTTGCTTGTGGATAGTAAGGTGATGAGAAGCTAAGTTTGATACCAAAGTTGTCACAAAGGTCTTGTAACAACTTATTTTTGAAAGATTTTCCATTATCTGTTATCAGGCAATGAGGAACACCAAAACGATAGATAATGTGATGGTTAATGAATTCGACGATTTTTTCTTTTTTGGTTGAAATGAGTGGAATGGCTTCCACCCATTTAGTGTAATATTTTGTTTCTGTGATTATCCAACGGTGACGTTGCAAAGAGGGCGGGTGAATCTCACCGATAAGGTCTAAACCCCATTGTGAGAAAGGCAAAAGATCTCGTGCGACCTGTAGCGGATGGCTAGGAGTATGTTGAAGGTTGGCATGTTGTTGACACATAACACAATGCTTAACATATTCGTAGCAATCATTATTAAGAGTAGGCCAATAATAGCCTAGGCGAAGGATCCGTTTGGCCATGGTAAGGCCATTAAAATGTCCACCACAAATACCATCGTGTACTTTTTGGATGGTATAGGTGACCTCCACACCGGTTAGACATCGAAGGAGGATGCCATCAAAGCCACATTTATAGAGGAGTCCCCCCATGATGACATAACGAGAAACACTTTTAAGAAAAGAACGTTTTCCATTACTAGTAAGGTCAGGTGGGAGAATAGAGGTTGTAAGGTAGTCATGAAATTGGTGATACCAGGTATCCTGTGAATTAGCAGACACATTATTTATCATATAAACATCTGGGGCTGAGTAAGATGGGGCAAAGAGTTGTTGGACCCAGACGAATATGTCAGAGTCAGTTGGTGAGGTAGGAATTTGTGAGGATAAGCAAGCCATAGTATCCGCAAATTTTTTAGTGGAGAGGGGAATGGTTTGGATAGAATAATGAGTAAATAAGGTCAAAAGTGAATCCATGTAATGTTTGTACTTTTGAAGTCCTCATTTTTACATTGGTAGATGCCCATAACTTGATTGACTACCAGTTGGGAGTCGCCGAAAATGTTAATAGACTTGACACCTAAGTGTAATGCAACCTGGAGACCCAAAACAAGGGCCTCGTATTCCGCTGTATTATTAGTGCAGGGGAAATCGAGCCGGAATGAAAGAGGCATAGGCTCAGCATTATGAGGAATGAGAACAATGTCGGCTCCACTGCCGCGCTGGCATTTGGATCCATCAAAGAAGAGGGTTTTTGGATATGACTCCTCACTGAGTGAAAGAGTGGCAATGAGTTCATCGGGGAAATTAAAATTGGTAAATTTCTCCCCAGGTAAAGGGGCTTCCGCGAGTTGGTCTACAATAGTTTGTCCTTTTATTGATTTTTGGTGTAAAAATTCAAGGTCGAGGTCGGCAAGGAGCATAAGCCATCGGGAGATGCGTTGGTTTAGATGTGGTTTAGCATACATATAATGAATGGGGTCTGCATTGGTGATGACAAAAGTTTTGTGATTCAGGAGGTAGTGTCAGAGTTTGGTGGCTACGAATGATAGGGCTAGGCACAACTTTTCTACATGTGTATACCTAGTCTTGTAATCCACGAGAGTATGACTTATGTAATAAATGGCTTGTTCTCGATGCTCGAAGTCATGATGTCTGAGCATGGCTCCTACAGCATGGTCAGTGGCAAAAAGGTAAGGGTAGAAAGGGAAATCGTCCTGAGGTGGGATAAGCACAGGTGGCTGCAAGAGATAGGCTTTGAGAGCCTCAAAGGCTTGGTGGCACTCTTCACTCCATTGAAAGACAATGTCCTTTTTAAGGAGGTGATGGAAAGGTTGACATCGATCCGAGAGTTGGGAGATGAAACGCCGGATAGATTGGAGTTTACCTTGCAAACTACGCAATTGTTTGAGGTTAGTAGGTGGGGGCATTTCTAGGATAGCTTTGACTTTAGCTATATCGACCTCGATGCCATGTAAAGAAATGATAAAACTAAGAAGTTTTCCAGAAAGGACACCAAAGACACATTTCTTTGGTTGAAGATGAACACAATATTGTAACAGGCGATCGAAAATAATGGTTAAAACATCGAGATGTTCACTGCAATGTTTATATTTTCCAGGAAGATCATCGACATAATCCTCAAGGATAGTGTGCATAATGTCATGAAAAATGTAAGTCATAGCCCACTGATAGGTCGCACCAGCATTCTTAAGGCCAAACGGCATGACACGATAACAGAAGGTTCCCCAAGGAGTTATGAAGGCAGTTTTATGTTGATCGACCAGGGCTACCAAAATTTGATTGTATCCCGAGAAGCCATCCATGAGAGAAAGCATCTCATGGCCCACAGTGAGATCAACAAGTTGATCAATACTTGGGAGGGGGAATTCATCCTTCGAGCAAGCGAGGTTAAGGTCTCGAAAATTCATGCATATCCGTAGTCCCCCCGTTGCTTTAGTAACAGGTACGATGTTAGAGATCCATTGAGGATAGTCAATAGGTAAGATGAAGGAAACAAAAAGGAGTCGTTGAAGCTCTTCTTTGACCAAGAGGGAAATGTGTGGATGCATTTTTCTCAGTTTCTGTGTAACTGGTTTGGAATCGGGTTTCAGGGTAATGTTATGGACAGCAATGTCAGGATTAATTCCTGGCATGTCAGTGTAGGACCAAGTGAAAGCTTGGTTGCGGGCACGGAGAAAGGTAGTAAAGGCGGCTTGTTCTGATGTGTTAAGAGATTGTCTGATCTTCACAATGTGAGGATCATCCTCTGTGTGGATGTTGATTTCTATAGTCGACTCATTCAACATGGTTTGAGTTTCAGATGGTAAGGCACGTTGAATATAAGAGTCGTCCACACCAAGGTAAGTGAGGATGGAGTCGTCATCCTGGCACTCAACAACATTAATTGAAGGTGAATCCTCTTCGATTATGTCTGGATACAGAAGGGGAAGAGAAAATGGGTCCTCATTATCACATTGATAAGTGAGAGGACCCAGGAAGATAGCATTTATGAAAAAAAAAAGTTAGGAGGGATAGATTCAGGGTCTATCGACTCTGTGGGTGATGATGGAAAAATGGGTGATGATGGTTTGGTAGGGGTGACATCGTCATCTTCCCGGATACAACTGACATGAGGTTTCTTTGGTGTAAGTGTTTCAGGAAATCCAAGACCACTACGATCTTTGTGTTTGTGTGTAGTCATGGGAATGATTGTATGTCAACCTTGTTCATAAAGACAAAAACCAAAACCTTTCCAAGCACAGTGAGTCAAGAAGGTGAGGGTGAAACGACGATTTGTCAGGTATTGAAAATCAGATTGGAAGGGAACCACACCAAGGGGAGGTTCAGGGGTAACGGAGGATGCGTCGACACCCCCATACGTTACGTTGGTGTGGCAATTAGGTGGTCCGTAGGAGATTATCTCCCCCACATGACGGTCGTAGGTAGGATGCGCATGTAACTGTCCGTACTCCTGTGGGGTATGGAAAGAGCTAACATTATATAGGCAATAATCCCCCAGCGTAAGGCGTTGAAAAACATCTACTAATGGGTCTGAGGTTGGGATGTTGTCTACGGGAAAGGAAGTGGTATTTGCGACAGCGATTTCATTGGTTGAAGGTGTAGGTGTGGTTGAGGTGGATGGTAGAGGTGTAGTTGAATTGGATGGTTGGGTTGGATGAATGGGTGTCTTGACTGGTACAAGCACATCATTAGGGTGATATAACATATTGTAGGTTTTGAAGGGGGGAGGATCATCTTTTATGGTGTAGGAATTCCCCTCGTACTCAAATTTTATGCATCTATGTAAGGTGGAGGGAACGCATCCCATAGCCCGGATCTAAGGGCGGCCTAACAACATGTTGTATAGGAATTCTCCCTCAAGGACATAGAAGAGTTCAGGTAAGGTATGTGGCCCTACACGAATGTTAAGGATCATAGTGCCTAAGGTAGAAGTAATAACATCATTGAATGACCGCAGCATGGTGGGGTTGGCACACATGCAGCAAGAGGGGATATTCATTTGTTGAAAGGCTTTGGAAGAGATGATGTTTAGGCTAGCGCCCCTATCAATCATAACACGACACACCTGAATGTCCTGGATGTAAGCTAAATGAAAAGAGCAGGGTCAGGATCTTCTGCACCAAAGTCAACAATTTCATCTTTGGAGAAACTGACAGCAGTGGTAGATTGTTTGGTGAGAGAGGCAACGTGGTTGGGTGTTAAGATGGAGGTAACGGGAAAGGTTTCATTAGGTAAGACCTCTATCCCTTGAAGGATTTCAATGAGAGCTTGTCGATGAGATTCAAAGGTAGGCAGGTCCACGAATAACCACTTTAGGTGGTGGTGCGATCGGGATGGTGGACAGAGAAAGAGAGGCCGCAGGTGTGCTTTCTTTAGCTTTCCCATTGTTTTTCTACCCTCGAGTAGCAACACTAATCATGTTGATCTCGTGAACACGAGAGGAGGAAGACGGTAGGGATAAGTCATGGTCTTCGAGAGGTGGGGTTGTAATAATGATAGATCTTGGTGAGGAGGGGACAGGTGGTATAGGAGAGGGGATTGAAGCTAAAGGTTTCTCCCTTCATAAATTGTCTTTCTGAACCTTTTTATCTGAGAGAGGTGACTAACGAAGTATGGCTTTCAATGCTTTGCATCCCTCTACATCATGTTCTAGTGTGCGGTGGTAAGCGCAAATTTTAGACTCATCATAACCTATAGGTCGAGGTTTAGATGGATCATAGGGTCTAAGTGGGGGTAGGGAAATGGTCGCATTCCCCACCAACATAGCAAGGATTTTGGTGTAAGACCCTTTGAGCTGGTCAAAGTCAGAGGAAGATGAGGCTATTGACTGGGTATGGTTTATTTGTACGGGTGGCGGCTTAGCCAAGGGGTTTTGATAATTGGGTTTAACTAAATGTGACCTCTTCGGCACAGAAGTTATGTTTAGCTGGTCAGATGACGTGGTAGTAGAAAACAACCATGGAGAAAGAGGAGTAACAGTAAACAAATCCTTTGATGATGGAGTTTGTTTAGGGTTGATAGGTGGACAGATACTTGGGGTGACGGATTTGATATACCCTTGGATCTTTGTATGGGTGCAGAAGGTGTAGGTCGTTTTAAAGAAAATGTAGGAGGTATTATGTATTGATGCAAGGTGGAGGGATGAGGTCCCAATATAGAAGGTAGGTGTGATGGTGATGGTTTTAGTTGTGATAGAGACATAGGTTGGACTTGAGGAGATTGAGTCTGTCTCCTAAGTGGATGGACGGCTTTACTTTTGGATAAATCTAACCTTTTAGGTGGGTGTGTTAGACTGGGTATTGGTGAGGTCCCAAGCGTAGGGGAAGGTTTGGTTAGGTCAATAGAGTTGGATGAGGTATTTGGTAGAGATGAGGGGGGTGAAGATGAGGACATAGGAATTTTAAGCTTTTGTAAACACTTCGGGTATATGGTAGAGGCGTCTGGATTGGTCATCTGCATTTGAGTAGAATATGCTGTACTCAAACGTTCCCATAGGACTCGTCTATCTTTTGAGGGGTGACAATCCTCACGTGTGAATAGGAACTTTTGTATGGAAGAAAGGTGGGTTGTGATTCTGGTCCACTGTGGGTGTGATACAGGGGGTAAATGAGGTACCGTATCAATGGGCGTTAAGAGGCCAACCGGTCGCTGAAAAGATTTAGGTGATGAAGAACTAACAGGTAGGAGGGCATGTTTGAGAGGATCCGTCATGATTAAAGAATTTGGTGATGTCGATTCAAGGGGTTTCTTGTCTAAGGATGACAAAAAAAATGGCGAGCCTTCCTCTTGTACAGCAAGAGTGGTAGAAGGAGATGTTTGGGAAATAGATAAGTTAGATAACATCTGCTCATAGTCTTGCAAAGATGTGGTGTAAGAAGGCTCATCTGTGAGAAGAGAAATATGGGCGGTTAATTTCTTTATGGGTAAAGGAATGGCAAGGATTTTGTCTTGTCTTGATGGTGGTGAAGGGGGTTCGGGTTCCTGCATTAGTGAAGAGGCTTGATTCAGAATTCTCTCGATAGAGGATTTTGGTTGGGAGTCGAAGACTGCATGGATTTCATGAACACTCTCCTCGGATAAGATATCCTGGTTTATGTTACTATTAGATGAGTGGATCGGGAATGGTTTGTTGAAGATTTTCAAATTTCAGTTAGCAGGGGCGTTAGGATTATCGAGGGTTATATCCCTTGCATCAACCATTTCCTGCACTATATTTTTCAACATCTCGTAGTTTTCATGACTGTGTCCCTTCATGCGGTGGAAGTTACAAAAGTCATTTTCTTTGTACCAAGAAGGAATAGCGTGGGTGGAATCAAACTCGGAGTGAGGTTTAATAGGAGGTAAGGTAATAGCTCCTGCTTTGAGCAATTTTTCCAATATCACACCATAAGTTTCTCCCAAGAGAGTGTAATTGATGGGCTCGACTTTATACTTATAGGTGGTTTTTTGCGGGGTATTAGATCGTGTTTGAGATTTTACCATCACCGCGTGTACAACTCCTTTTGATTTTGAAGTATTCGATGCGTGATGATTGGTGGTGTTAGGTTTGTTGGTGGAGTCTTGGGTTCAGAAATTTGGGTTTTTGTTGCGCAACCGCAATTTCTCTTCCTCTAAGGCTCGAATTTCTAGTTTCCGAGCCATAGTAAAGGCCTCGTAAAACATGTGGAAAGTTTGAATTTGGAGGGTAGGAGAAATGTGCTTAGCGCAGGCCCACGTAAAGAGTTCAATAAGTTCAGCCTGAGGCAAGGCATAAGTAAGTTGGTTGATAAGGCCTCGCCATCGTCCAACGAAATCTGTGATAGATTCATCTTCAAATTTTCGGATGGCATAGAGGTCGGTGATAGATACTTTCTTGGCAATGTTAATGGAGAAATGATCCAAGAAAGATTGGGCTAATTGGTTAAAAGAGAAGATTGAGTGCTGGGTTAAAGCACTGTACCACTCCAAGGCGGGTCCTGATAAGGACATGGGAAAGGTGCGGAGTAGTAAGGCATTTTCATGAGCAATCAGATAGCAGGCATGTCTAAATGATTGCAAATGTTGTTGAGGATCCTCCTTACTATTAAAACAAGTGAATTTTGGTAATTCCCATTGAGGAGGATATGAATGAAGGGGGACAAAAGGATGAATAGGCTCCCGACAAACTTGCTCATATGTCAGGGTGCTACGGCTTCCTGAAACAGAAGCCTCCAGATTTTGCATTTTGTCCATCATTTGTTTGATGAAATCAGTGGTGGGATGAGATGATGGTGCGTTTGTTGTAAAAGGTGGAGGATTGGGCCAAGGGCCTCCACTAGAAAATGGGGGGGCTAAATGTTGATAAGGTATTGAGGACGAATATGTTGAGGCAACTGAATAGGGATGTCCTATATAAGGTGTTGAAGCCACCGGATAAGTGTGTGGAAATGAAAATGTGGGCGGAGCTTGAGAAGGAAAGCTCGTGTGGATAGGTGGCAGAGAGCAAGTTATGAAAGGAGCAGTCTACGAGAGAGATGAGGTAGGAACAGTTGGTGGGAATGATATGTGGGGCCCTAGATTAACAAAAGGAAAGCCAATCTGTGCCGTAAGAACCTCTAAAGCCACTGAGTTAGGAGATGGGGCTAAGGATGAAGAAGGCAAGGCAGAGTTATCAGGTGGGGAAGGAGCTAAATGAGCGGCTATACTAATAGGCATACCAACAAGGAGTTAACTGTTGGGTGTACAGTCAGGGGCATGAGACAAATAGTATTGTACAGCGCTAGGATTAGCGTCCAAAAATTTCACAAATTCCTTATCTCTTACAGGGATTTTGGGAACCTCGCTGGTGTCCGTAGGATTCCCCACAGGATGTTAAGGGGGTGATTCAGGCAAAGGCACGGAGCAGGCATGTGAAACCATGGCTGCAGCTTGTTTTTTAGTGACAAAAACCATGGACAAGAGTACACAGTAAGGATGCAATCTATCAGGAACAGAAGCAGCAACAAAATGTTGGAATTGGTAGGTTGCTGGTTTTGGGAACTGCAAAAGACATTAACCGATATCGGTCAGGTAACCGACGTCGGTCAGACTATAGCCGCCATCGGTAAGTTAACCGATGTCAGTAGAATAGGACCAGTGTAAGAATCTGTAAGAAGTTGTTGATTTGGGGTTAACGATGTTTAGTATACCTACCAAAATGTTCTGAAGTGATCATAGAAAACAGTGTATGATAGAGAAATAGAACTAAAAACAAGCAAGATGCACAAGCAAATTAACAGACTAACCCTAGGATTAGTTTTAATCACTTTGGGCTTATGCCTTAGATGTAAGATGATGTCAATCCTAAACAGAAGACTTAGGGGAAATGTCAAGTTTGTTTTGGCTTATAAGGTTACTTCAATCGGGTGGAGGAATACAACGGAAAAGGGGGATGTTTGAGCTATTGTGTTAATTTATGATGTGATTTGGTATGTGTTGTGCAGTGAAAGTAAGATTAATTTCTTGTCAATACTGTGGATATCACCCCCACGTGTACGACCTGTTACTTAATCTATGTTCACTAGAATTGAAAACAACAAGCAAGAATGTGATGCACGTGTTTTAAACACAAATCAAAAATGATATTTGATGAAGCAAGGAGATGATTTTCACTAATGAAAAAATGTGAAAGCAAAACAAATTCTTTTATCAAAAGGTAACAAAATATCTTGTGAATATTGTAGAAGAAGAAAATAGCAAGTGTGCTCCCTATATGAAAGCAAGCAAGAAAGAAAGAAACCCAAAATGGGTCCCACCGGGCGTGCCAAAATGTTTCGCACATAATGCTTCCATTCCTGGAATAGAGTTGCTTCTATCCTTTCATTCCTTTGAGAAACAGATAAGGGTTAGGGCTAGGAGGAATACCTATTGAATGTTGAGAGGGTGTGAGCGTACCGTAGAGAGAGATCAAATCGATTGCAAAGAACTCCTTTTTGTCTGGGAAGGACTACCTGCAAGTAAGAATACAAGACCACCAGATTCTAATTAGACAATAAATGAGGGAACTGCCTTGGGCCCAGGAAGTATTAAACTTCCTTTAGAAGGTGGTCAGTTCCCCTGCTAATATGAATTAACACAAATTATTGCAAAATTACAATTTAATTACCTTGTTAAAACAATAGAGGAAAGGGCTAGTTTTTGTTTTGAATCACAGTGACCGATGCCGGTCACTATCACCGGTACCGGTTTCTGCTAACCGATATCGGTAGGGGCAGTGGTTTAGGGGCTTTTAGTGAAGGTTGGCTATAAGGTGGCTATGGTGTTTATAAGGCTAGTAAATGATTGGGGATAGGTAATGGGGTGATGGAGAAGACTAAGAGAATATGGGGGTTGTCCTTGGGGCAATGTAAGGGTAGAGGAATGACAGTTAGATGTAGGGTGTTACCGGGTAGTGGATCTGGGAGTAGACTTATAATTACTGTGACTCAGAAATCCAAGAAATGTTATTAAAAGAACGTATAAGACACTACTTACTAGTTCCTGATGAAGATATCAGGTCCAAAGACTGTGATAACGAAGGTAGGGCTCAGGTAGGATGATCGGATAATCAAAGATGAGCTATCTTCTCTCCCAATGCTTGGATGAGTGTCACTGGGCTCCGATTACTTAGTTGTAGTCTTGGGCTTGATGTCCTTTTCTGCAAACTCCTCTCTTTCATTCACTTGTCTCTGCTCGGCCAAGTGAAATCCGGATTCTTCCAATGACTTCCGATATTCTGATCAATGAAAATCCAGCCCCTTGTTTTTGGTTCGGGGAGGTCATTTACAGGGAACCGATGGCGGTTACGTAACCGACAGCGGTCGAGTAGGAACCGATGTCGGTTAAGTCAAAGTGGGCTATTTTTAGTAAAATAGCCAACTTTCCCTCCTTTTCTCTCGAGGAATTAGTTGTGGGCTTGGTCAAGTCATTATTAGGTTGATTTTGGTGCGGGTGAGGAGTAATTAGTCATGGGTGTGGATGTAGACCAAGTTATAGGTCTTAATTAGGTTAGTTTAGGGTTAGGGCTAGGTCATGATGAGGTGGAAAAATGTGGTGGTAGGTTTGGAGATGTGGATTTATTAAATATAAGGTAATTAATAAATAATTGTGCAAGGTTTAGATGGTGAGGCTAGGTTGCGAAATGGGATGCGGGGCATGGGGGGTCGTAAGACACAAATTTGGTGTCTACAACATTACAATAGAATCCTACTATTACAAATGAGGAATTTCTACATGCACGATACGTAGATCCTGCACATCAAAAGGAAATTTATCAAAAAACCATGGAAGTACTCAAAAATCTTTAGGGTGAAATACAATGTGTAAAGGAGCAATCATGGAAGATGGAAAAAAAGAGGGAAGCATAGACAGTCCAGTTGGATATTGATGATTTGAAGGAAATATGAAAATGCTACAACAAAAGAATATCATTCCATTATTAGGGAATTGGCTAAAGTGGAATACTCCTCATGTAGGTGTTGAGAATGAACGGTAGATCCTACATGTCAATATTCCCCCACATAGATTGGAATATGACAAATAAATCACTTTGAATGATGTTTTGGATGGATGGATTTTGAGTAACATATTGATTAACACAGGTGTGGAAGTCAATGTCCTTTCTTTATGCGCATGGGTACAGAAGGGGAGACCTCCATTATAGCCATCCTTGAATGTGTTGTTCATGTCTAATCAAATTAAGGCCACTTCCATCGGATTTTTAAAATATACATCCATTACTATACAAGGAGCCAAGTTCACCGGGGCCTTTAAGGTCTTAACACTTGCAGAGGTAGATAGCTTCCCAGCTTTACTTGGGTGCCATTGGTGCTATAAAAATAATGCTGATCTACGGTTCAATAAGGGATATATTAGTTTTGAGAACAAGGAGGAAAGAATTATTATTCCTTTAACATATGGGAAATATGCACCCTATGTTGAGCCATTGAGTGAGGAAGATCTGAATAGGATTTATGCATGTTCCTGTTTCACCATTTTCTTTACGTTTTTGACATAACAGATAAGGTAAATGGGCTAAGGAGGAATACTTGTTATTATGGTTGGTTGAAGGTTGTTGCACGTTCTGAATTCTCAATCTGATGCTGAACATGAGAGCTTCATTTTGGCTAGGATGAACTACCTGAAATAGAAAACAAGGCCAAAAGAGAAGAGTTAAATGATATATGATAGTGGATTTCCTAGCGAGTGCTAGATCCGAGAAGTGTGATACTTCCTAGATGGCTGTCAATCCACTGTTTAAAAAAATTTAATACGAGAAATAAAGAAATTCCTACTGTAGTTGATATGATTTAGTTATCTCATTCAAGTATAATAATAAAATCTAACATAACAGGCTAGGCTATGGTCAGATCTGAGGGTAGGTAGATGTTCGGGTATTGGAACTAGTTTGGGTCAGGTTCTGGGTTGTTTAGGTCACTTGGAAAAAGGTAGGTTGGCTCTGTTATTGGTAAAGCTGGAAAACACCGAGAATGATGTCAGTCAAGTATAACCAATGATGGTTTATTAGGAACCGACAATGGTCATGAGTAACTGGCATCGGTACAGTCGGGATGATAGAAACTTAACAGGATTTAGTTAGAAAGGTATATTTGAGGCTAGACAAGAATGGAGAAGGCAATGAAGAGGTTTGTGAAGGTATTAGGTATACTCAGGGGTATTTAACAGTAGGATATGGATGGTTTAATTGTGTGGGTGAAGGAATGATTAAGTTTTCAAGAAGATAAATGGTGGGGGATGAGAGTGCAAGTAGAAACTGATAATAGAGGTAACATAACCTATTAAGATGAGAATAGATGAATGTTGGTTAATAAAATATTTACTGTGATGCATGTTCAATAGCTAGATGAATGTGATGGTTGATCAGAGGAATGGTGCTTGATGCCATGGTAGTGCTTCCTGAAATGATACTATGAGTGCAATGCTTCTAGATATGTCTGGATGATGGTTATGGATTCCTGGATGCATGAAAAGACTCTAGTTCTCCTTTCATGTAGCTCCTCTTTCTCTTCCTTGATCTCAAAGTGTGCCAACCTTCGAAACATGGTTACCAAAGTGAATAAATGGTAACCAATGATGGTTCTGAGTTAACCAGCATCGGTTTTGGAGTGATCGGTGTCAGTTAAGGAGGGATTCTCTAGGTTTACTAAGAATAGCAGATCATGGCAATAATTTTTTCCAAATCTATCTATTCTTGCAGATCAAAGTGGTAGTTTTCCTTTTTTCTATGCAGTAATATGGTTAAGGAGATAATAGGCATGTGATTTTTAGGTTTTGAACAAAGTCTTAGCTCATTAAGGTAAGTGGGACTAAGTATTAGTTAGGTATGGAAACATGCTAATAATAGATTTAGGGTGAGGTGTCTAGGTGAGGTGGTGGGGTAGAAATTATGATAATTAGATAATAAATATTGTGAGGATATGTATTAATTTAATTTAATTAATTAAATTATTATTAATGTGGGGTAGACGGGGTCATGGTTAGGTGAGTATGTTTGAGTTGCTTATTTGACAAGTGACCAAGGAGAGTGTGACCCAATTTTAGTGTCTACATTTTTCCCCTTTTTGTTGTGTAGCTTGTATTGGTAAGCGATGCTAATAAAAATAGGATGTGGTTGCCCTATGTGTGGGTGAAGGTGATCCCCCTCAAAATAGGAACTAATGAGGTGGAAGACAAAATTGATGAGTGGTTTGATAAAAGGTGGATGTGATGAAGAGGAAGGGGGACAATGTGGGTAATGGGGTAAAGGTCAAATCGGGTAATCAAGGTAATGGGCCAGGGTCAAAGGTAGCAATAGTCAGTCACACATACATGTATAAAATGTGGCATGATATGAGGTTGAAGAGAATTCAAACTCTACATCATCCAAGGTCGATAGGTTTATCCAAACAAGGTTGAAGTGATTCTGGTATCCAAGGTATAAGATATGGTGTGGAAGCACATCGTAGGTCAGGTGCAAGAATGTTTAGGTATGTTCCGGTACACCAAAGGTTGGGTCAAGATAAACATCAAAACAATAGGCAAGGTAAGGTCATTACGTCAAACAATACGGGTAACAATTTTTTAAGGTATAACAAGAACATGGGTTCACAGGTCACTAACAATGTTCTGGGTCCATGTAGATAGGTCATGACGTGGGTAGGGCCGAGGTATGGGTAAAATAACTAGTCCTCAAACATAAATAGGGACAAGGATAGGTATCTTAGGCTTGTAGGGTGGGTACCATAAGGGTGGGTAATGTCAAATAGGGGTGGGGTTGTTTATGTTGGGTCAAAAATGGGGGAAAAATGGGCTAGAAGGAAAATGGTAGGTAACTTACGTCGGTTTAGGTTTAACTCGGAAGGTGGTATGCGCCGTAGTGGTAAACTATGAAATATGTCATGGGGATCATGATGGAAGTAGGTTCCCCCTATTGTAGCACATGATCCATAAAAATGTGTCTTGTTACTGCAAGATATGTACCTCAACCAAACATGACACCAAGGATTATAGATTGATTGACCAGATTCATGAGGCAATTGATCTTGGTGTGCGCCAGACTAGCATTGCCAGCTGTTCCAAAGGAGATGAACATCGATACGAAGAGCACGGAGATGGACGTACACATGGAAGAGGATTTCATGGGGGATTTTTTGGTCATGGTAACCGTAGGGGAAGAAGTGAGTTCCTGTGTGGAACGTGCTTTAATTATGGAGCCACAGACCATTATAAGCACAAATGTCTAGATCTTCTACAATGCTCCTGGTGTGGAAAAAAACATAAGTATGAAGAGTGCCCAAAGTTATACGAACATATGAGTTAGCAGTACCGGAAGGATAAGGGCGCTACCATGGTGAGTATTAAGAAGGTTGACGCATAATGGCTCCCATGAGTAATACGTGAATTAGAACTAGAGCTTGTTATGGTGGCAACAAGGGTGGAGTCCATGTGCATAAGGGAAGTGCCTAGGCAGAGACCTCTGGTTACGAGGGAAGAAGTAGTACATGGGAAGTATTGAAACCTGGCACACCAGAAAGAAGTCTACCATGAAACCATGGACGTAATTCAGAGTTTACAAGGGGAGATCCAATGTTTAAAAGAGAAATATAGAAAAGATGAGAAAAGAAAAATGGTAGAAGCACCAAAGGATGACTTGGATGAGGTTAAGGAAATGTGTAAACTACTAAGGTAGGATAATGTTATCCCCTTGCTAGGAGCATGGTTGAGATAAAATGTGCCACGTTTTGGGGAAGAGCATGAAAGGCAGATCCTGCATGCAAACCTCCCACCTCACAGCCTTGATTATGACAAAGAAATCACTTTGAACATAGTAGTGGATGGATGGCTTCTTAGCAACATCCTCATTGAAACAGGCATGGAGGTTAATGTCCTCACTCTAGATGCCTGACATCAAATGGGAAGACCTGCATTACAACCATCTTCAAATGTGTTGTATATGGCAAACAAGACAAAGCCAATGTCCACAGGTGTCTTAAAGGATGCGGACATTACCATTTACGGGACTAAGTTCACTGGGGATTTTTAAGTCTTGGTGTTTGCTGAGGTATATAATTTCCCAACTGTACTTGGGCACCCATGGTGCTATAAGAATAATGCAGATCTCTGGTTTAACAAGGGGTACATAAGCTTTGAAAACAAGGAAGAGAGGATGATTATACCACTTGTTGATGGAAAGTCTGCACCCTATACTGAACCCCTTGGAGAGGAGGTCCTTGACAGAATATATGTGCACTCCATAAGAGATCCAGAGACCATCCAGCCTACAGAAGGAGTCATCCAGTTTGATGATTCTCAATCTATTATTGATACTACTAGTATAGTGTGTGATAATTGGGTGCATGGTACTTATGAATTGATTGGGTGACATCTGAAAGGATCGGTGACCAAGGTAACCATGGCACGTACAGTTTGGCACTTAGGAGGAAAGGCAATAACCAAGTATTGTAGGGATGCATACCCTGAGTTATTTTTGAGAGAAATGGAAGCTCACTGGAGGGAGGATGAGTTACAACATATGCTAGGTTATGTTTTGATAGGGATAGTAGTGAGGTGGTGGGCCATTCATAGTGAAAAATTATTAGAGTGGTGAAGTTAGAATTGTGCTCACTATATGATTCTCTAAGAGCAGCATACCCACCGCTATCAAGGATTACAATGGTAATGGAACCACCTCTTCCCATATCTAGGCATGTGAGAGGGTCTAGGGATAAGGCATAGAAGCATTACCACCCTCCCTTTGGGTGCACAAGTTGTATTTGACACTACAAGGTTGCACGTGCACTTAGTACATCCATTGTAAAACTCGCCACTAAATGGGAAATTGGAAGGAGTTAGTGGTTGACATGATCCACACATTCGAGTACCGAAGTACCATGCAACCAGTTGATGAGGCATTACAGACTATCAAACACCTCACTCTGGGGGATTACACCATGGAAGAAGATAGATTAGTAAACTTACTTGGTGGACCTAGCTTGGAAGCGTAGTTCGAAAGGGAGGAACCAAAAGAGATACAATTCGAGCGTGCGTGTGATAAGAAGGAGAAAGAAAAGATGGTATAATTTATTAATGGAGAGGATATGGAGAGCTTGAATGTCGACCATTCGGTTGGGATGTGCAAAGTAGTTAACAATGTGGATGAATGTGTGTGTGCGTATCATGAACCAATCAAAAAAAAAAAGTTAACATCGGCTCGGAGAAGGAGCCCAAGGAAGCTATCATTGGGGACTACTGGTCAGATAAGGAAGTATCAAAGATAATTGATCTCTTACACAAATTTGAGGATTTATTCCCATGTGGATACCATGAGTTGAAAGGCGTCCACCATTCATTGGGGGAAATGAGGATAAAGTTGAAATATGGTGTGCGCCCGGTCAGGAATAGGCCTTATAGGATGAATCCCAACATGCATGTAAGGGTTAAAGAAGAGCTAGAAAAAATGATAGCATCCAGTATCATTAAGGCTATGGAGGAATTAGAATGGATAATTCCAATGGTGATTAGCATAAAGAAGGATGGGCGGATTAGGATATGTGTGGATTACAGGGAGTTAAACGCTGTTTGTATCATAGATCCCTTTCCCACCCCTTCACTGAAGAGATTTTGGAAGGAGTTACTGGGTGCGAGGTCTATTCCTTCATAGATGGATTATCGGGATATCACCAAGTAAGGATTGCCAAGGAAGACCATGATAAGACAACTTTAGCCACCAAGTGGGGAAGCTTTTCATGAGGAATGCACCCATTTTATTTTCGTGCATAGTAGTATAAGCATTTTAGGACTTCATCCACAAGTTCCTTCAAGTATATTTTGATGATTGGATAGTGTATGGATTGATCAGGGACCATTGTGATAACTTGAGATTGATGTTTGAAAGATGTCGGTAGTTGCAGATCTTCCTCAACATCAAGAAATGTGTTTTTGCAACCCCTTTTGGAATGTTGTTGGGGCATATAATATGCAAAGAGGGCTTATTGGTGGATCCCACGAAAGTTACAGTTATTGTGGGGTTAGGGGAGCCTACCAGCCAAAGTGTCATGCATGGATTTCTTAGACACACTGGGTACTACAGAAAGTTCATTAAGGGATATGCCAGGATTTCCGCACCTTTGGAAATATTACTCAGACATAAGAGTGCCTTTCAGTGGGGAGAGGCACAACAAAGGGAATTTGACACTCCAAAAGAAAGGCTGATCACCGCACCTCTTCTATGATTCCCATCATGGGATAAACCTTTCCTTGTCCACATGGATGCCTCTAGTATAGAAATGGGAGCCGTTCTTGCTCAACCAGGAGATTAGATTATTGACCATCCCTTATGTTTTGCAAGTAGAAAGTTGACACCAGTAGAACAAAATTATACAATGACTGAGCGTAAGGCATTTTCAATGATCTACGTGCTCCACAAATTTAGACAATATCTTTTGGCGACTCCCTTCACATTCTACACTAACCATATGACCTTGAAGTATCTAGTAAAAAAAGTAGTGTTGCAAGGGTGCATATTCCATTGGGTACTTTTATTTCAGGAATTTGAATTCAAAGTGGTGGTAAAATTGTGAAAGAACAATTATGGGCCAGATCATTTATTAAGGATTGATTCGGGAGAGGACACGTAAAGTATCGAGGAAACCATGTTGAACGCGCAACTATTCAGGTTATGGCGTGCACCCTTGGAGTTAGAAGACATTGCTATTTTTCTCAAGGAAGGAGTGGCACCCGAAGGGATGAATGCACTGGAAAGAAAAAGGTTATCCATACGTGCCACACCCTTCATGTTGATCAATGGGGATTTGTATAAAATAAGCCACGATGAGGTTTTTCACCGGTGTGTATTAGAACATGAACGTGTGGCCATAATAAAAGAAGCCCATGGTGGGATTACTAGAGGACACTATGCGGGGAACGAAACTACACGCAAGATCCTAGTCACCAAACTATGGTGGAAGACAATTCACAAGGATTGCATTGAGTTTTACAAGCCCTGTGACCAGTGTCAGTGCTTTGGCAAACCTAAAAGAAGTGATGAGATGCCCTTGCACCCCATCACCAGTGTAGAACATTTTAAAAAATGGGCAATAGATTTTGTCAAACCAATCTCACAAGCTGCGTGAAGGACTAACTCGTGGTATATTATTACCTTTATTGATTATCTGATAAGGTGGGCAAAGGCCGTGCCCACTAAGGATTTCACTGCAGCCACGGATGCTAGATTTTTATGGGAAAACATTATCAGTAGGTATGGGTGCCCATTAAGTTTAAAAAATGATAGGGGCACTCACTTCTTAAATGAAACGGTTAGGATTCTATTGGTAGAATTCATGGTAGCCCATCACAAGACTACCCCTTATCACCCTCAGGAAAATGGGACTACAGAGTCATTCAACAAAATCCTTAGTCACACATTGACTAAGATATGTGACATGGGTAGGAAGGATTGGGATGACAAGGTATAAGTGGTTCTTTGGGAATACAGAACAATGTATAAAAGATTGAACAAGGCCACACCATTTCAAGTGGTGTTTGGCGTGGAAGCAGTTTTACCGATGGAATTCATATTACCATCTCTGCGTATAACACATGTAGGAGGGTTGGATGATGAACAAGTGCTAGAAGAAAAAATAGATGAATTGATAAAGTTGGATGAAAGGTGCTCACTAGCAAGATGGAGCCAAACAACTGAAAAAGCTAAGCAAAAGGCATGACATGACCACCATATTAAGAACAAATAGTTTGAGGTTGGCCAAATGGTATTGCTATATGATTCAAAATTTATACGCCATCTAGGAAAGTTAAAGGTGCATTGGTTGGGTCCTTATGTAATTTCATACATCCTTGATTTAGGCGCATGCCAGTTATAAGTGCTAGATGGAACAAAATTACTTGGACACTTCAATGGGAGTAGGCTGAAGCCCTACTATAAATAATGATTCTTTGTGTTTGTAAATAAGGTAGTTTTTCTAGTTATCTTAGTATTTCCTTTTATTTTTTTCCTTTCTTGTATTTCCCTTTCGCGTTGTTGTTTTGTTTTATGTCTTGGGCACCAGTAACCTTATTACTTTTTGAACTTATGAATGTGCAGAGGACCGCACATCGATTTAGTGTGGGTTGAGGTGATAAAGGGAAGCATGGAGTTATTCTACCAAAGCATTAGGTTGGTAGATCGTTTGAATTGGCCCTATTGAAAAGATGCATTAGGAGAAAAGAAGGAAGATAGGTGGAAAGATAAGGCTACATTGGAAATCCATGTACAAAGGAGAAAAATTGCAAAAACATGAGGTAAGCAAGAGAAAGAATCATGAGGATGGAAGAGGTGCCTTTGGCGCTAGTAACACACGTACAAGAGTCTTCTGTCAAGAGGGATTGTTTGCGTGTCAGAAGGTTGGAAAAAAATTTCACGCAAGGATTGGGTGCGGGTGAAAAAAATTTCGTGCAAGGATTGGGTGCGTAAGTAGAAGCGCTGAAGTTAGGTTTTGTTTGAAAATGCCACATTAAACATGGTCATATAGTGGTAGGTAGCCTAGCCTTAAATGCATAAAAGTGGGAAAAGCTATAAATACAAGAATGGGTAGTTCATTATTTTACTTTGCAAAAACAAGAAGAGCAATTTTATTTCACGAGCTAGGGTTTCGAGAACTAACTCATGCAAAGGAAAGTCCTAAAAACTTATGCACAATCAGACCATTAGACATACAAACTAGAGAAAAATTGATTCACAGGTGTGAGGAACGTTGTGAAGAAGTGTCGTGATCGAAGGAAGAAAATTAGAGATTAGGGTTTGTGTTCTAAGGCACGAGGTGCACGAGGGAAACTCTCAAACAAACCCACAAGTTAACTAGGGAATGAAATCAAAGGGTACAATGACGGCCACAAAACCAGTAGGTAAACCCATAAAAAAATCCAAGAAGGGAAAGGGTAATGGAAAAGGGAAGAAGAAACAAGAGGAAATACCCTTGGATACAAATGAGGAATGGTATTCAGAAATGCAATACCCAGGTGGGGTTTTGCTAGGGAAAGATTGGGAGTCCCACATAAGACAGATGATTGTGATCGACTGCAATCACCAGTCAAGCATAATTTCAAAGGAGATGGCACTGGGGCTGGTGCACCCCACAAATAAAGGAACACTTGACAGGCTGCCAATCTACAACAACGTGGTCAAGGTGAAAATGGAGAAGGTAGGGCTTTTCCAACTTTACGAGTTGTCATATTTTGGGAAGCCCAAGCGGTTATACCAATGGATGATGATGTACATACACGAAGATTTCTTCTGCTTCACAGGACACAAAATACGCATAACTCCCCAGTTAATTTTGCACTTCAAAGGCATATTCTATGTAGGGGATGTGCTCATAGATGACCTCCAGGATAAGGAAGCAATCAGGGAAACCATAGCATCCCAAGAATTGAAGAAGGGATCAAGGTACTATGACATTTCAGATATCAGTGATCCGGTGATGAAGATGGCCCGCACCTTGTCTCCAAGATGAATGGACAAGAAAGGTGGACCCAGGTGAGCAAGCCTTGGAAGAATGTTTGCAGGAAGGTCGCAGAGGGCACCATATACAACATCTCCAAGTACATAGCACAAAAAATCATAAGCAGTGCAAAGAACGGGGGAAAAATCCTTTTTGGGAACATTCTGTTGACAATCGTGTTCTTAGAAATCAGGGTGTCGGATGCTTCTGACAAGTTCGTGTGGGAATACCCTACTGAATACCCTTTTCCCATGGATAGATTCTATAAATACACATGTGAATCAATGATAGGGGTACACAAGGTGTGCTTAGAAAAATGGTATAAGTTCCTGAGGAATGCATTTGAGGCTGAATGGCAGATCCCGGAACAACTCCCCATGACAACCGAAGGAGAAGCAGAGTTCGCAGTCTACCAGCACTTCTACATTGGAAGGTTCATCTTGGTGGATGGAAATTGGATTCCATGGTGCAAACTCCTATTCTCATTTACTACCCAATTTTTCCAAGCAGGGGTAAACAGATACAAGGAATCAAAGAAATTAAACCTAGAGTTGTCCACCCTTGACAGAGAGCATAGGGAAATCAGAAAGAAGCTGGTCTACCCAGAGAAGCATGTGTACGTTGAAAGATACGTGTCACGGGATGTTCATATTGTAAGTTCGTTGACCTTACCTATTGTTGGGAGCAATGTCACAAGGATCTACCTGCACATAATGCCAAAGTTTGAAAATGGTGCATACGTGGAAAATGAGATATCCATTCTGTACGACCCTATGGGAAGAAAGAAGACAGTGCCAAAGTGCAAGGAGAGGGAAGAGGAGGAAGAAGAAAGGGCAGTGGAGAGGAAGAATTTAGATACCGCAAGGCCAAGTACCTACATATGGAAGAAGAGGAGAACGGTGGTTAGGGAGAAGACCCCAGATCCTGCGAAGCCACCATCCCCCGAAGAACCCTCAGATGAAGAGAGGACAACATCCTTGACTCCGAAGTTTTCTGTAAAGAAAGAAGAATAAGGGATGGAGGAACAAGATTCTAAAGATACAGACAAACCAAATTCCTATATAGGTGAGAAGGATGATGATGAAGGGGAATATTTGGAGGTGAATCAGGAACCTATTGATGTCCATGATTCAAAGGGAGAGGGAGCAGAGGATACAAATGATGCTTTCATATTTGTAAGGAGGAAGAGAACCCAAGGGGAGGAAGGTGTGCGGATTGAAGAAAGGAGTGAAGGGGCAAGTACTAAGGGGCTAGATATGCCCAAGCTCACTTAGGAGGAAGTAGATGAGAAAGCGATAAGGAAGGAAAAGAAGATAATTAATACCTTGGTCAAAGAGGAGTTTGAGAGCAGCGCAAAGCTCGTACTCGGTGAGTTCAAAGAAGAGCAGAGGGAGAAGAGTGTGGGTAGAAAAAAAGGCCCAACTCTTTCAGTAACTATTCCTAAGGGCATGCGCATGGGAATTAAATGCATGGAAGGGGGAAGAAAAATGATGGGATACATTGATGACCCCAACAAAGTTTTGCACCCACATTTCCAGAGTACCATGCCCACCAAGGAGCTCACTGCCATGGAATCCTTTGACCCTGAGGGTGGGTACTTACGCATAAGGAAGATGCTATCATGGGTTTTCGACTCCCACCTCAACGAGCCTGAGTTCAAAGTTAACCAAGGAGTGGTCTTAGCACTGTCTGAAGGAAAGGGGGACAACCCCATTGTAAACATGTAGCAACTATTGGATGAGAAAGTGTGTAACGTGCTCAACAAAGTCTCCGTATAAATTGAGGCTAGGCTATTCTACAAGAATGATAGGGTTAAATTCTTGGAGGACCTATTGGAAAAGAGGAAGGATGAAGTAGTCAAGCTAACGAAGGACCTCAGCCTTGAGAAATTAATCAGCGTTCAACCATAGAGGGAGCTTCAAGAGGAAAATTCCAGGGTATGCAAAGTTTCCAAGAAGGTGGAGCTCATCTCCCAAGCTATTATCATGAAGCACCCAGACCTTAACCCTCCTGCGCAAAATTATGGATCCTCCCTGGAATGCCTAGAGGACTTGACTCAGATCCTCACCATGGAAAGACAACCTTTGGCCTTGAAGTCAGCAGAGGAGGTATGTAACACCCTGAACTGTTGTTACTTTCTCCTAAGCATTCAAGTGTTGATATGTGATTTCTAGTAAATGGATTGTGTACCTCGATTCGGGAATCATGCTTGATATGTATTAAATTTCTTGCAGATTGCAGATCTTGACTGAGTCAAAATATTAATAGACTCTTTTATTTATTTCATCTTGTGACTGAATATTAATCTGATCACGGAATGAAATTATACAGGTATTCATCAATAATATCTAGACTTGGACCAGAGGAATTGATCCAAGTAATGCTTTAATTTTGTGAAGTGATAAAATTATATCCCGAACCTTGAACAGGTTGCAAGGTATGGAAGCATTTGGTAAGCTGGTCAGGAGTATGACTCAGGCTGATCTTGAGAAATGAAACGGTTCCCGATATCTGGTATATCTGGAAGGTCTCGATTAAAGACCAGGTAATAATTCATTGACATACAATTCTGTAATAAGAACAGGAGTGGCTCTGTTCTAGAAAGTATGATGCAGGTCTCTCCGAGTTTTCAGGAGAAGGACCAAACTGAATTACTAAGGGTTAGTAACCTAAAACAATAACCTAACCTAGGGGTTAGATTATTGTTAGTCTAACCTAGACCTAGGCTATGTGTTATGATCCTAAAATAATAACTAAGTGCAAAATGGTTAGCATGGTTCTTACCCTAAAACTCTAACCTAAGATACTAACCTAGCTAACTAAGAGTTTATGGGAAGGGGCCTTTGAAGGGTGGCGAACCATGGGCGCTATTCTCTATGGCAATAAATGGGAAGGATAAGGATGAGGGACAGGCAGATGGCGGAGGCTTAGGCGGCGGCTAACCTTGGCAGACTTGGCAATTACTAAGTTTTGAAATGAACTTGAGATTTTGTTGGACTGTCGCCAATTTTGGCGGTCGGTGGGAGTAGAGATTAGGCGGGAAAATTGGTTTAATGGCATTTATTGTTTAGGGAGTCGAGCCCGGAGCTCGCGAAACGGCATGCAAACGAGAAGTTGGAAGGTTTGTTGGTGTATCGCGATTTTCGGTCTACTCTCTCTCTCTCTGCTAGTTTACTGGTTCTTCGCACCAGTTCTCTTTGAGTTGCATGGCGAGAATGAATTTCTCTGGCTCTTTTCTCTACCATGGAGGATATATTGTAAACGGGACAACGAAATTTTGTTGGTCGCTGTATTTGGGAAAAAGAAAAGGAAGTTTGAGCTCTTCCTGTTGTCTTCTTCGGAAATTCGATCAAAATACAGGCATGTTAGGCCCTATCCTTTAAATATTTTGCTGTCTTTCAAATGTCTTCATTAAAACAACTCTGTTCATTTGTTTGTGAAGATTAGATAAATTTTCTATGAAGATTTAGTTGATTTTGGCTCTGTATCTCTTCTGGTTCGATTTTTGGCAATTTCCGCTTGTTGGGTGTTTGTTGAAATCGAACTTCAACTCTGTTTGTTGTGTATTCCTTCTGGTTTAAATATGAGAGATTTATATTTATAAAGGTTTGAATGCTCGGCCTGTTTGGCGAAAGCCCGTCGAGTATACTTGTGAAGGGTATAGATCACTGTTTTGCTGTCGACTTTCGATCGTCAATGCTGTTGTGAGACAGTAGGGAATGATACTGGTGTACCATTTGATTGTTCTGTGCTTTTGAAGATTTTCGAAGCTCTGTCATGGTTTTGTTAACAGCGACTAATGATACTTTGTGGGTTTCATTGTTTTCCAATTTCTGGCTTGGAATAGGCAACTGTTGAGTTACCGTAGTCTTTAACGACTCAGTGGATTTCATGATTGAATCGTTTACAGTAATCTACTGTTGTGAATGTAGATTCATCTTGAGTTTTGTTATTATATTGTCGTGGAAGCCTTGTGGAAAAGACAGGTTTTGTGGCTACCGTTATTGTAGTAAATACTGAGTATTGACTTTTTGTGGATGTATTGCCTTTCCTTGCGAAAATTGTTCGAAGGTTTCGAAGCAGCTCAGTTTATTTCATTGTTTTGGAATGAGTATATTGAATTGCTTATACCTGTTTCATTCGGAATGTTTGTCTTGAATGGCATGGAAGGATTTATCAATTAATTCTATTTTTATACTGTTGTTGGGTTTGTGATTATGGGCGCAAATCCGTTATCAGTATGTAGTGTGAATTAGTGGATTTATTAGGATTGAATTCCGAACGACTGTGAGGAGACGTTTCAATTTTCTATTTCTATTTTGGTCACCGTTCAAGTTAAAATGTGTATATACAGTTGTTAAGGGTTGATACAGTGACTTGAAGGGATAATCTGTACTGAAGACCTCTGTATTTTCTTGGAGTACTTTGTGTTGCATGTTGCTTTGGTGGTACAGATTCCTTAGGTGATCAACTACATATTCAACCTGTTCTATTTGTGCTAAATTATTGGCAGAGTACAGTCGGGTTTCTTGGTTGAAATAAGAGCTTGATTGTTTGTCTGATTTTTTATATGCGTCATTGATGACTGTTTTCGTGTTCTGGCCCTATTTGGGTGAGTTGCACTAGGGATTTGCATGCACCAAGGTAGGGATCGATTGATGGTGTTCCTTTCCGTTTGTTCAGCCCGATAGACTGAGAAAGTATAAGTATGCTAAGTTCCTTTCTGTTTGTTCAGTTCGATTGACTGAACATGAATTGGAATCAATGTGTGGTCATCATAGCATAGTTTCTCGGAAACCTTAAAAGGCTTAATGTTATAGAGTTGTTGGTTACAGCAATACGCTTGAAGCTCTTGCTTTCGAACTTGGTTCGAAAGCCTTACTGTGTTTAGGTGAAACTAGTTTTGGACATCAGACTGATTTATGGATAGTTGATGTGTTAGTTGCTGTACAAGAGATTTGCTGGGTTTCTATTTTCGTGATTTAGAACAGTGATCTTGATTTCGGCCTGTCTAACTTGTTCATTTATATACTGGTTGACTGTTCTCATAAGTGAAGGCAGTACAGTGATGAACTTATGTAAAAAGGGAAGTAAGAATGGATTGATTCTTTCTCTTCCTTTATTTAATATTATTGATAATGAACTATCAGTAGGAAATTAATTTGGTAACGTTTTGGTAGGATTCCAAATTGTTATGTTATTTCCTTTTTTTGAAAGAATGCAACAATCTGACCAGTGTCGTGATTTGGATTCAATGATTGTTTATATGCCTTCGTTCTTGTTTCTTTAATATCTGATGAAAAATTAGAAAGTGTTTAAGACTATTCTGTAACAATGATAGAGTTACATGTTTGTAATCATTTAGTATTACAAGGACATAGCCTGAATATGTTTTCTTATTTGGATATTTGATCTCATTCAAACAGGGTGTTTAATGGAAACAATTGATGGATTGCAATTGTTTTAAAAGCTAGTGCTTATCATGCTCAGTTCATTGAACTGACTCATGTTGACTATTTTTGCAGATGGTTGCCGTAAGAGGTAAATACAATGCAGATCTGGCAGTCCGATCAGATAGTTTATTTGATTTATTATGAATTACAGCTTGATTTTATGGATGTACTATATGAGAAAAGATGTTTCTTTTCCGTTAGCATTATATCAAGTATGCTGTTGCATAAAATGTAATTGTACGAGTTTCGAAAGGAATGAAAATAAGTGTTGATACTTATGTGTTGTATTCTATTATGAATGATGAACTTCTTCGGTTTACGTAACGAAGAGGCATAGTTATCTTTGTATAATATGGATGCTTTTGTGATTGACAATGAAAGCTTGTAAGCAATTAGACTAAATTCTTATGAGTATTTAGTAGTTCTAATTTGATCTGGATAATGCAATATTTTAACTTAAATATTGTCTCTCTAGAAGATAGGTTAAAAATTGAGCCTAAAAGATAACGCTAAACAAGTTGGATTGAATTACTAATCCCTAGTCCTAAGTATAATAGGACAATAGTAGATTGGATTCTTAATCATTCATAGCTTTAAAATGAAAGGTATGATATGAATTCAGTTAAGAGAACTGATAGGCAATCAATGGAGTTTCAGGTGGCAATCTCAAGCATAGGTTATGAGATATTGTCTGAATCTGTTGCTTAGAATCAGATGTATTCTAATGACTCCTTGATAGAAACTAGACCATAATACCTCTACCAAGTAATGGAATAATAGAGGAGGGTCGTCTTAAGAAAATGAATCCAGGGATTTGCAAAGGCTAACCATAGGGAAAAAGTCTTAAGAAGTAATTTAAACTATAGTGCGTAACGCTTGTTTTGGGTAGATCTTCTCGAGGCGGATCTAAAGGTTGACGGCATAAAGTCGACTGCAGGGCTGTACCTCCGAGAAGATTAGGATCTTCTTGAAGTTACAACAATGCAGGTGACTTATGGCGACACCCCTTGCATTGATCGTTGAGATTTACACTTGATTTCGCACGAGTTACCCAGGGACCGATTAAGAACGTGGTCATGTTATATGACTGCCTCGAAGATTTGGGGTGTCATGACACACTGGTTGAACTGCAAGGTTGAACCAGTATGTCATCATATCCCTAATCCTCGTAGGCATCCATATAACATTATCACCTTGTTAATCTGCCTCCGAGTGATTCAGTTGTGAAAGAAAGGACTGACAGTAATCAGTATAAGACATTCTATATAACATATGAATAGGGTGAAGGACGTATTCCAGATTGACGAGTATGCCGTTAAGGAATACGAGACATGAACAGTATGTTTCAAATCTTTGGCCAAAGTATCGCAAGCTGCTGATTGCATTGTCCTGATTCACCTAGTCTAAGGGATGAGATGCCGATGAATAATGGTAACAGTTATTCAGTTAGATTCCTTGGACAGAGCATTCTGAATTCCCAGATTAGGGAAGAGAACCGCAAGAGTGATGTGTTAAATAAAAACACCGACTCTTATTACTCATGAATAGATCGGTAGATTACCGAGTCATGGAATGAATAGATCGGAAGTACTCCGAGTCATTACAGCTGCATATGGTTGCTTGTTATATGAATGGTTATTTGAATTGTGAGTTCTAAATTATGTATTTAGAACCAGTATGCAATTATCAAAAAAAAAAAATTCACTTGTTCTAAAGTTAAAAATGAGGATGTTACATCTTGGTATCAGAGCTGAAGGTTGCAGCTCTTGGACCTATTGAGTCCATAATCTGATAAAAACCCGAATTTTCTTGTAACAGAAAATGGTTAGAACAAGGGGGAACGTTGCGAGTAATGCTCCACCTGAAGAAGGAGCGGCAACAACCCAGAAACTGGATGAGATCCTTGCTGCCCTGTTGGACACAAGAGATTGTTTAGCTGTACTCGAACAGCAGGTGATGGGGAATGAGGAGGAAGAAGAAGCTGATAATGATAATCAGCAACCTCCTGAGGACAACCCCGAAATGGGTGTTGATGTTAATGCTGGAAATGTACCTGTCCAACCAGAAAACAAAAGGGCCAGATTGGCAGCAGAACTCACTAATGATATAAAAAGGATAAGCCCACCTAAGTATGATGCACCACATTAGGAGATGGAGCTGAGAACTGGCTCAGCGAAATGGAGAAGTACTTTGCTATAAGGAACTTCTCAGAAGAAACCAAGGCAATATGGGGAGCCTATCAGCTTTCTCACGAAGCATCTTCGTGGTGGGATAGCCGAAAAGCTGAACTAAATATTGATGAGACCAATATCACTTGGGATCAATTTAAAGGCTATTTTAGGCAACGTTGGCTGCCACAACTTTTCTATGATCAGAAAAATGACAGAATTTCAGAACTTGACTCAAGGGAAGTTAACAGTAACTGAATTCTGGGAGCGGTTTACAAAACTTCTCAAGTATGTACCGCAGTACCAAACTGACGAAAAGTCAGGATACGGAAATTCATCATGGGATTGAATCCTGTGATAGGGGGAGAGGTCGATGTTCACAGTCCAACCACTATGGAAGGAGTTGTTGAAAAGGCCATAAGGCAAGAACAGAATTGAAGGCTATTTCTGCTCATAAGGAGGAAGTGCGGAAGAAGACTGCAAACCCTTCTTCAACCTCTCTTGCACCCAGAAAAGGACCATGGAAAAAGTTTGGGAACAAGAGTAAGTTTCCAGGAGATAACAATAAGAAGGCAGCAGTAAATAAGCCTGCAGGAAATGTGAAGGATAATTTTGCAAAAAATTATAATAATGGTCAGAAGTCCTATGGAGGACAGCGTGACAATTATAAAACTGGAAGCAACTTTGAGCCTAAGAAGGGACCTGTAGGAGGCTGCTACACTTGTGGTAAAGATCATTACGCAAATCAGTGCCCTTTGAAGAAGGATGATCGTAATCAGCAGCATAAGATACATGCTGCAGTAGCGGACAAACAAGCTGAAAAGCAAGTGACACCTATAGAAGTTCCGGGTAAGTTTATTCGGCATACCTGTCACTATTCTTTTTGATACAGGAGCTACTGAATGTTTTATATCTAACAAACTAGCTTCTAAACTTAAAAGAAAAGCTGGAAAAATGGATAAATCTTGGACTGTACAGTATGGTAATAATTCTGTTCATACAGTGAGTATGTGTCTTTTTGGAGCGGTCCTTGACTTACCTAACTTTTCCACGGAAGTTGATCTCTATGTTTGCACCTTTGGGATCGTATGACATTGTCATCGGTGTTAATTGGTTAGCTGACCATAAAGCAAAGGTAGATTGCTATGAAAAGAACATAGAATGTTTAGATGATCAGCTGGAATCAGTAGAAATTCAAGGTGTGAAACGAGAAATTACAGTTAGAAAGCTGTCAGCTATGCAGCTTAAAAAGGCTAAGAATAAAGGATGTACCCTTTATGCAGTAAAGATATCTGAATCTTCTGAAGAAGATAGTGATTTCATGAAGCAAATCCCACTGTTACAAAAGTTTCAGGGATGTTTTTCCTGAGGAATTACCAGGGTTACCACCCAAGAGAGAATTTGATTTTACTATTGAAATCAAGCCTGGAACTGAACCTATTTCCAAGGCGCCTTATCGGATGACTACTATTGAGTTAGTCGAGCTAAAGGCTCAGTTACAAGAGCTTTTGTCAAAGGGATTGATTAGACCAAGTGTTTCGCCTTGGGGAGCACCTGTGATATTTGTGAAAAAGAAGGATGGAACTCTGAGACTGTGTATTGATTATCGGATGTTGAACAAAGCAACAATTAAGAACCGATACCCACTTCCTAGGATCGATGATCTGTTTGATCAAATGCGTGGAGCAAGCGGTTTATTCTAAGATAGATCTTCGATCTGGTTATCATCAACTAAGAATTAAAGAGGAAGATATTCATAAAACAGCTTTCCGAACAAGGTACGGACATTATGAATTCACAGTTCTAGCCTTTGGGTTAACTAATGCACCTGCAGCCTTTATGAATTTAATGAACAATATTTTTCAAGATACCTGGACAAGTTGTACTTGTATTCCTGGACGATATTCTCATTTATTCTAAAAGTGTTGAGGAGCACAATGAGCATCTGAAGATAGTTTTGGGAATTTTGAGAAAGAGAAAGCTGTATGGTAAGTTATCCAAATGTTCTTTTTTTGACTCAGAAGTTCACTATTGGGTCATGTCATAAGCAAGGAAGGAATCGCTGTAGATCCTTCGAAAATGTGGCGTAACTGAGTGGCCTACACCAAAGATGTGGCATGATGTCCTAAATAAAACCTAACATTAGACCTATCCCCTCACCTCACATTAAAAGCCTCCTAAGGTCAGTTTTTTTCCCCGAGAAAGAAGAGACCCTTATCAAATGGTGGAACAACTTCCTAGGAAACTTTTGAACAACCCAAGATATCTCACCTAAACTGATGTCGGTTCACCCTAAACTGATGTCAATTCACCCTAAACTGACACCGGTTATACCGGAATGGGACCAAATGGCCTATTTAGACCCATCTCTAGCTTTGTAATATGGGTTGGTTGTTTGTTTGGAAAAACTTATGATCTCGAGTTCGATCTCTTTAGATGCAATAGTAGAATGAAGATTGATTAGTGATCAATAAAGGAAACCAAATACACTGGCACAACAGTGAAACTTTCTTCCTAGCATCCTCTAACGTAGAAAATTCTTCATTATTTTTCAAACTTGTACCTCCAAGAAGAGTAAGTATCCTTCCTCTATTTTTTCATTTTCTTATCATCATCTATAGTTTTATTGGTAAAAGAACCTAGCTTTTTACCCTCTGTCCATTCCCTCTCTCCAGTTACAGCTACCTTCCATACTCAATCATCTTAAGACTTGGCCCCATTTCCTATTTGACCTCCTCAATAGTCTCAAAACTTTGCAACATACCTAAACCCCCTCGGTGATCAATCCCTACCTTCTATCCACTCCACCTTTACCCCAAAAGCTCCAAAAACTTGGACTGTGTGAGTCCACCAGCCCCTGAATTGACCACTGTCAATTCTCTCTAACTGTCACCAGTTACATTCCAACCGTCATCGGTTTTATAAAACCTTGATCGGTCTTTGTGTCACCTGATCTCTACCAAAATAACAACCTATTTCTGACATATACCTATTTGAGCACCTATTTTACCTTCAGATCTATATCTAACCTAGCATGTTAGCTCAGATTCACCTATAACCAACCTACTTGACCTCTGGATCTCCTTCTAGCCTAGCTTGTTAGATTAGATCTAGCCTATTGCATTTGTATGAGATGCCTAAATCATATTAAACTATAGTAGGACAATTGTTTTACTTTATTTCAACATTGAATTGTTTTAAACAGTGGGCTGACAGCCATCTAGGAAGTATCACACTTCCAGGATCTAGCATATGCTAGGTAGTCCACTGCATATATCGTTTAACTCCCTTCGGTGTTCTTGTTTTGATTCTTATACAGGTAGTTACTCCTAGCCAAAAGGAAGGCCTCACAATAACTTTTATTTAGGATTTAGATACGTGTGCATACAACCTTCAACCATCTCAAATCAAGTATTCCTCTTACCACCCTTTACCTTATCTATTTCTTTAAGTAATTCTTAGAAGAACTAATAAATCAAGTGAAACACATACCTCAAATTTGGGGATTTATCCAAGAAATTCTTCAAATGTATGCCATTAACAGATAGTTATAGCAATTCCCCATCTAAGTCTTTGATAAAAAAGGTATGTTCACCAATTCTGATATCAATGGCATAAGGGCCCATCCATAATACATCAAATTTTCCATGCTTTCCCTTGTCTTCATGTTTGCTATCCCATAACAAAACTAGATCTCCAAGATCGAAGGCTCTAGGAGTGACCTTCCTGTCAAACAATCTCTTCAATTTTTCCCTAAATCCAACATGTCTTTGATGGGATGCTCTTTTTTCCTCATCAACCTCAACAATCTGATTAATTCTTGATTCATATGGGTTGAGATCTTGATCTTCCAACTACTGGACAAACTAAATTGAAGATAATTGCAAATGTAAGGGAAGCAAATCCTGAGTTCCATACACCAATTCCAATGGGCTTTCACCAGTAGCTCTTTTAGGAGTTATCCTATCAGCCCAAACTGTAAATTTTAGTTGTTCTCCCCACCTCTTCTTGTTTTTCTCCAAGGTTCTTCTGATAATATTCAGCAAGTTCTTATTACTAGACTTAGCTTGTCCATTCCCTTGGGGATTATAGTTTGAAGAATAAGTAAGATTGATTCCATATTCCTTGCACATTGCCACTAAAGGTTTGGCTCTAAAGCACATGGAATTATCAGCTATAATCTTGACTGGGAACCCAAATATGCATATGATGTGACTCAACAAGAAGTCCATAACTATTTTGTGTGTTTCCTTCTTAGATGGGATTGCTTCAACCCACTTTGTAAAATAATCAGTGGCTAGAAGGATCCGCTTGTGGACAAACACTAGAAGGATCTAAAATGTCACCAATGAAGTCCATTCCCCATTGTTTGAAAGGGGATTCAATTGATACAGGCTGCAAAGGAAGGGAGCCTGAAGCTTTTAGTCTTCCAAAGAAATGTTGGCAACTATCACATTTTCTAACCAGCAAGGTTGCATCCTTGAAGAGATTAGGCCACCAATAACCAGCTCTCAATATCTTATGTGTTGTCACCCTCCTAGCAAAGTGTCCTCCACAAACTCCCCCATAGAAATCAACAACTATTCTAGGAGCTTTATCTTCAGTTATGCATTTCAAGTGTAATGCCCACTCTCCTTTGACACTATTTAGATATTGATCTTGACACTATTGATCACATTTTGGATATTATTA
This sequence comes from Taxus chinensis, assembly GCA_019776745.2. Taxonomy (NCBI): domain Eukaryota; kingdom Viridiplantae; phylum Streptophyta; class Pinopsida; order Cupressales; family Taxaceae; genus Taxus; species Taxus chinensis. The sequence goes on along the minus strand of CM034149.1, from coordinate 908,941,164 downwards.
TGTTTTGATGTAGTATGATGTATCAAGGATTATTATGGACATTATTATGTTTTGATTAGAATGATGGTTAGATGTTAGACCCTGGATTAATATTGATCTAGATTCAGATATTTTGCTTGATGATCATTGAGACATTATTATTATTATGTGGATGATGATATACTAGTTGACATGGATAGGTTATTGATGTTGATTTTAGACATGTGACATTGATATTATGAATAGCTCTAGTATAGAAATCTATTGGATGATGATATAGTTGCAAATTGAATTTAAATGATAAATGTTAAATTCTTGATAATGTTGTGATTTGGATTTAATAATTGTATGTTGCTTATATCATTTGGATGTTCTGATATGGCCACGAGGCCGAAGGGGTATATTACATTTTTTAGGTTAAAAATCACAACAATGTCAAGGGACTAGAGACTAACCATATTGGAATTCAGTGTGAAATCAACAAGGTCACCATGGAAAATGTGTTTGAGTTGTATGTTGTGTTTTGTTAGGATTTCCCATGGGGTGGATTTCCATTATTGTGACCATGGGGGCATATGCATGTTTTATTTATATGTTCCCATTTTAGTATTGTTGTGTGTATTTTTATTTGTATGGTGTTCCTTCTTTTAATAAATTTTAATGTGAGAGTCTTATAGTTAAATTTTAATTAAATTAATTAGGATGTGGAATATAAATTAATGTTATTGTCTTGGTTGAAAATGAAATTTGATTTATATATTGTATAACCATATGGTAAATAAATAAATCTTTATGAAAGATTGTAATAAATAAATGTCATATATATTAATGCATGTGTAAGAGAATGTAAAAGAGTGTGTGAGTTACCTTGTAAGGATGTGTAAGAATTTGTAAGAGTTGTAAGGCAGATTTTGGAGGGTCAAACGCCCCATCTCTTTTGAAATTCGAAATCTACCTTGGAGGACAAATTTGGAGGCTTGTGGGACAAGTTAAAATTGTCCCACACCTCTCAAAAACCTCCACCAACCATGCCTATGGTCTTGGAGACAAAACAAATCTATTTTATTATGTTTTGATATGATTTTGTGTAAGAATTGATTGCTTTTTGTCTTACAAATTTTTAATGCATTCCTTTTGGAGTATGGGCTGAATTGAAGTGTGTAAGTGGTTTGTCATTCTCTTTTATTGTGATTTATTTGTTGATGTTGATCCTTCTTGGGGGTTGAGGAAAAATGATGTGGCATCCCACTCGGAATCCACATCATCCTCTCCCCACATTCTCCTTTAAAAATTCAAATTCCTCCTCATTTTCGGGTTGTTGAAACTTTGTTATTGCACTCTTGGGTCAAATTTTTGTCTTACCTTTGGAGCTTGCTTTGTTGAAGATCTTTGATTAATTCACATGCTTGTACAATGTTGTTTTGGGACTGTGTTTTGAGCATCAAAAGAAATTTTGTTTTGGAAACAAGACTCCATTATGGAGAGGTAGGCTCTCACTCTTTTAAAATTGTTGTTTTCCCCTCTTTTACCATGAATTTTTGAATGTGTTTATGTTTGCAATTCTTAGAGGGATGAGTAGAATGCTCAGGGCATGGTGTGGAGAGAAGACTATGAGGTTAATAGGAGGGATAAGTGATTTACCATTGGCACTGGTCTTGTGGAGGGAGTGTTGGTTGGGATCCACCTAGGGAAAAGAATATGCTTGTATTTCTTACTTTGGGGAGGTATAAGGGATAAATTTAGAGGAGGGATAAGGAGGGGTTGAGGAGGGATAAGGTTTATGGGATGGTTATGTTCTTGGTGTTTGTTGTAGGTGGATGTCCAATTTCAACATGGGAGGCATAAGGAGACCTCCATAGTTCTTGCTCTTGTTTGGCTTGCTTGCTCAAGCCTTTGTGATTGTATGACTATTTTCAAATGTAGTTGAGAACTACTACCTTGTTTTCATTTTTTCCTTCATTGATTCTTGTGATATATCTGTTGTCGCCAAATCACTGCACCCTCCGAATGGCCAGGATGTGAATAGGATGTTCGGTGTGATTGGGACACATGGGATCACCTCTCAAGCTGTGGGACTTGGGCTCGAGGTGAACCTCCGGAGAAGGCCGGCTTCCTCTTCCTAAAGTAAGTGTTGTACTACTCCTAGTGTAACAAAAATGATTATCTAGTCCTATGCTAACATTTTCATGGGGTTTTAGGGAAAGAGATTTACAGAAATGAAACTATACTAGGGATGGTGATGCACCAAATAAAGGGTGTTTCCAGACTCAGGAAGGGTTAATTTGAAGAGGGTGTGTGCACCACAATTCAACTTCACCTACTGTAACTTAGAGAGGGTACAGGATACCACAAACTAAGAGACACACATTCCCTTTGTTAAACTTTATCAGACCAAGAAATATACCAGTTTCCCAGTGAAGAAGGATGAACTCAAGAAGGGTGAACAGACACCACAACTCAACTGCATGCAATACTCCATCACTCGATAAGCACAGAACTCCAAGAACCTATAATAGATACTTAAACTTGCACAGTGTACCTGTAAGTATGAGAAAGGCACAACGAAGCATAAAAGGATGAAAGGAACGAGATTAGTCACAAAACACACACTTTTATTGCTTCAATAACATGCACAATGCATCATACATTCAGAAGAGGCAATAGTTTCCATTACAGTCTTGAAGAGGAGGCTTGAAAGTTCTCTCAACACACAAGAACAACTTGCAGAAGAGAGAGGATTCTTGAAAAGTATACACTCGCCTGAGATATCTAACTATCCAACTTGTCTGAACTATTGGAACCTCTTGAAATGAGCTTCCAACTTACATTTATAGAAGAATATGTGAGAAAGAAGAGGAAATGGTCATAATTACATTCCTAAAATGGAGGCCCATGATGTATTTATTACAGTTAGTTGAGCCACCTGAGAAGGTTCCATCATGGGTCATTAATTGCCTCATGACCTAGTCTTCTCAATTAATTAAAATAATATTTAAATAATAATAATAAATATTATTATAAAAATATTTAAATAAAAATATTAATTTATTTAACATAATGTTGGGACCCCCCCATTGACCCATTTGACTTGAAGAGGAGGGGGGTCCATGTGAATAGAGTCTGCACAAATCTCAACTCGGTGAGTTTTGAATCCTCTAACTCGGTGTTGCAATCAATTTTGACCCCCACACTAACTCTTTCCTCGCATTGGCAATCAGATTATTTTGCATTGAGTCCTTCGGTATTTTGGCAATGCACTCTGTAATCTCGGCTCCAATCAACAATTATGCCACTATTGGGATCTTAGTATGGCATAGGTAGCTGTGAGCTACACAATATACTCATTTTTCCAGAAACTAAAAAGATCCTTTATGTTACAATTTGCAACACATAAAATAAGCCCTTCCAAAAAATATATTGAACAACTGGGGAAACCAAGAGGACATTGGAAAAATGTATAGGTAACAACCATATGAATTCTTCCTTAGTCGTGGATCAAAGCTAAAAGAAATAAGTTAGCTAAAATTAGCTAGAAACTACAGTATAATCGTCCATTTGTTAAAAACAAGTTTCTCTGAATGTGGTAAAGGAATACTTTTTATTGTCTGATTGGATGTACATAATGGAAGGGTATAAATATTGCCTATTAACCTCAAAGTTTCTCAAAGAGACCATTTACAAGTAACAAGGATGTAGCATGCAAAACAACCAACCAGGTATTTCAGAGTTGACCTTCACATTCAATTCATTTCTAGGAGAAAACATGCTGAGCAATATGAATCATTTCATTCTGCACCGTAATAAACCTTCATCTCCTGATTCAGGAAAATTTTATGAAGCCTTGAATAGCATGACTTCAATCCATCATACACGGCAGTGAATATTTGTTTCCTGCAGCTGCTATTCAATCTGAGTTTAGAATAAGGATAATCCTACGAATTTGAGGATGCATTCGATACTGAACAGATAACAACACAATTGGACAACCTGCTTGCTGGAAGCATTCAAAAGAAAGGCTTCTACTGTACTGCAACATGCCTGCTACCTATACGTGGGATTTTCCCTCGCGACCACCGAATGCTCAGAGCCTGAACGAGAATTGGGAGAAGTATGCTGACAAAGGCGAACTGATCAGGTCAGACATTTGTTTGTTGCTTCGTGAGGAAACCTGTGTCTTTTGTAAGCTGTAATTACGGTATTCCATGAGAAGGCATTTCTTTCTTGTGAGCCTGAAACTGGATACTTTTTCAACGTCGACCCATCTTCAACCATCTCGCCATAATCCTCCCTTATCACTTGGAGGATTACTCACCGCCCAATTTGCAACTGCCACTTTAACTCTCCTTGCGACTCGCACAACGTGCTCCGATCCTGTTTACATGACCCGTGCGGAAGTATCATGTTAGATAGCCATCGTAATATTTCCACGCTTGGTAGTTTGATCCGATTTCTCCCATTCACGAAAGTTTTATCATGGTTTACCAAACCAATATTTCCACTTGGCGGTGCTTGCCCTAAGTTCCCCTATTCATACCTCAACGCGGGATTAACAGCTTGGCCTGCCATCATCAAATTTCTAACCTTGGCATACTAGCTCCAAATCCCCGCGTAACGGCTTGGACACATTAATCCACGGGCCCCGGCCTCAGCTTCACCATGTAAACTTGGAAAGTTCATTCCTTATCTCCACAATTCCCACCAACGCGCGGGATCCCCATGATTTTTTCTCCTGCCGAGTTTTCCTTCATCAGATTTGAGGATAACATCAAACTCTCGGTGTAAACATTTCAGCTGTAGCTTGTAAGGTGTGATAATTCCAACAGAAGCCTTTATTCCTGTCAACTTAGTGACTCGTTGAAGATGCTCATATAATTGCAAAGAAAACTATGCCTCATGAATATTCTGATATGAAATAGTTCCACCTCTTTGAGATTCTCCTCTATGAGTTACATCATAAAACCAGTAAGGTCTCGATAGAGAATCTTTGTAATAAATTTCCTCAGGTCTCTCGGTAACACTCTGACTGTCACTTAATCGATTTTCATAAAAAATATCTTGAAGGAAAATCCTGAATTTGAAGATGCATTCGATGTTGAATAGATAAAAACATAGTTGGACAACCTACTTGTTGGAAGTGATCAGAAGAACTCTTACTATACTGCAACATACCTACTGCCTGTGCACCAAATGCTCGGCCAAAGAAGGTCTGAACACCATTATAATTCACAGCTCTTTTTAAGATGTCAGTTTGACTCAATTTTACATTGGTATTCGATGGTGCTTATACTATCTTCCTGGGTCGATAGAAGTCCTTCCATTACGTAATTACAAACCCGAGATTCAATGATGTTGAACCTCCCATATCTTCATAATTTCACATCATCTCGATCAAACAAGATAATTCTACCAAGTGATTGGTCGAGCACTGTCTTAATGGATTAAACCTAGCATCATGTTGACTTTGACTCTCCCTGACTGGGTCTTCAGATATTTTTGCATCGATCTCCACCGAGATCCTTGTATAGTTCCTTTCATTCGTCAATTTTCAACGAGCTATATTTTGCATTAACAAGACCATCATCGAGCTCTTACAACTGAGAGTCTCTACCGAGATGATTTCTGAGATGACTATTGATTTGACACCGGATTCTCTATCAACTCAACCCTGAACTCTTCACTAAGTTGATATAAACTGGGTGCCTTTCGATTCTAGGTGATCTCTCATATGCAATTTAAGAATTATTTTTAATTTTTGTATCTTTATAATAACCGGAGATGGGTTCCTGGGACTACTATTTTCATTTTGAACGTGATAGGACCCTGTTGTCCAATCTTGCCATGTGTGCAAAATTGGATAACATTTTTGGCGACCTCTCGGGGATGATTACCTACTAAGCATGATTCTAGTAGCCTTAAGTCATCCATTGGGCATGGAGTCTATGTTGGAATATTGAAAGTAGTATGATTTCTTTGACACATCCCAGAATCTCCTTGAGCATTTCTGATATCCTGGACCTCCCTGGAATGTTAAGCATGAAGTATACTAAATCTGTTGAATGCTTGACATCTATGGAACACTACAAAATTTTGAATGAAGAAGATTTTGAAACTCTTATGAAAACCTTGAACCTTCTTCTCCTTGACACCTTCCAATGGTGAAACAATGTGCAGAACAACACAAAACACAACAACAAGGAAAGCAAAACAACAACACACAACAATGTGCATAAGCACTTAGAGTAAAACACCTAATTTAACTGTACAAGGGGTGGAACGCTTCTCAAAAACAAGCTTTGAGATGTATCCCATTCACATGAATGGGCAGTTCTTCTCCATTGAGCCTAGATATACAGAATGAATTTGCCTCTTTGCAACTTGTGATGATGTATGGCCCACTCCAGAGGCATCAAACTTGGCATGCCTACCTGGTTTGGCCCTGTCTTCATCCCATTTGAGAACTAAATCTCCCTCTTGAAAACACCTGTTGGATGCCTTCTTATCAAAATATTTCTTAACTTAAGCCTGACGCTGCTCCAAATTTTTCATAGCCTTGTCTCGTACTTCCTCTAACTCCATGAGTTCAGAAAACCTTATTGTCAGAGGATCACTCTCTATAACTTCAAGTTGATGAGCTAACTCCAAAGAAGGTAAATCCAATGAGAGCGGGAGTTTTTCCTCTCTTCCAATTACCAAAACGAAAGGAGAATTTCCGATGGCCCTTTTAGGTGTGATCTAATCTGCCCATAAGGTGGTCTTAAGCTGTGCATGCCAAGTCCTCTTGTTAGTCTCCATTGTGCGCTTAATAATCCTTATGAGGTTTTTGTTGCTAGACTCAGCCAATCCATTTCCTTAAGGATAGTAATTGGATGAAGTTTTGAGGTATACCCCATTTTTAATAGCCCATTCACTCAATTTCATACCAAGAAAATCCAGTGCGTTTTCTGAAATGACTGTAAATGGAACACCAAACCTCATCATTATACCCTCCAAAAAATCTAGAACTACCTTTTCATTGCTCTCTTTTAATGCTACCACCTCTGTCCATCGAGTAAAATAGTCTGTTGCAGTAAGGACCCACTTATGTCCATCACTAGATGGAGGAGTAATCATTCCGATGAAGTCCAACCCCCATTGAACAAAGGGTTGATCCACTTGAATTGGATGCAATGGAAGAGTTGTCAGCTTCTGCTTACCTGTGAAAAAGGCACATTCCTTACATTTCCTTACCTAGAGATGGGCATCCTTGAATAAATCTGGCCAATAGTATCCAACTCACATGATCTTGGTAGCTGTTGTTTGTGTGGAATAATGTCCTCCAGATAGGACATTATGAAATTCTTCTAGTATCTTACTTACTTGTTCTGGTCCTACACACCGAAGGAGAACGCCGTTCAAATCTTTTTGAAAGAGAATGCTATCTACCAAAACATATGGGATAGATTGAAGACGGAAAGTTCATCTTTGGTTTTTATCCATGTTTTCTGGGTATGCTCCTGAGAAGATGAAATTCTTCATTTTAGATAATCAGTTAGCTTGATCAACATCCTCATCAATATTTAGGAGTGTCACATCCTCATTACTTTTTGATTCCATGTCTGTTGCAAGTTGCTGACATAAACCCTTACCTCTGACAAGTTTAGTGACTTTGATGTGCACGTCATACTCCATTACCTTCGTGATTCATCCAGCATGATTTTCATTCATTTCTTTGTTCAACAAAAAATCCTTGACACCTGGATGAGACACCATCAGATGAATCTTGTTGTTGGACAACATGTGCTTGAATTTCTTCAAAGATCGACTAACCACAAAGACTTGATTTTCAATGAATGAGTATTTGAACTCATAGTCTTTGAGGGATTGACTGAAGAAAGCAATTGGTTGCTCCATCAGGTTGTTGTTTTGTTGGGTGAGGATCCCTGAAATGCTCTCTTGACCTGCAAAAGCATAAAGGATAAAATATTTGTCAAACCTAGGGTTCACCAGCGTGGGACCTTGAGAAATGGCTGTTTTGATGGCTTTGAATCTTTCTCGTCCTTCCTTTGTCCATGAGAATGGCATGTTTTTCTTTAGCATGGTTGTCAGTGGTTTAGCCAATGTCGCGAATTGAGGGATGAATCTCCGTACGAAATTTATGGTTCCCAGAAAACTCTAGAGGCCCTTCTTGTGACTTGGGAGAGATAAGGACATAATTTAATGATTCATGGCTAGATCGATTGATAATCCTTCCACTGAAACAACATGCCCCAACAATTTTCCCTCGTGTACTGTGAAAATACATTTCTTGGGGTTAATTGAAACCCCAAATTCCCTACACCTTTGGAAAACTTTCCTTAGATGCATGATGTGATCTTCTGCATGCTTAGAGTATATAGTTATATCATCAAGGTAAACCAAAATAATATTGTTGATTAGTCCCTTAAATGCCATGTCCATGGCTCTTTAGAAAGTATCCCCAGCATTGGACAATCTGAATGGCATTTTATTGTAGGCATACGTGCCCCACTTGGTAGTGAAATCCGTTTTGAATTGGTCAGATTATTGGACTAGGATTTGATTATAACCTGAATATCCATCGAGAAAAGAAAATCTTTGAGCTCCTGCCACCGTTTGAAGGATCTGCTCCATCGATGGAAGAGGATAATGGTCTTTTAATGATGCACGATTCAAATCCCTGAAATCTACACATAACCGGATCTCTCTGTTCTTCTTCCTCATGGGCACCAAATTGGCTACCCATGAGGAATGCTTGATGGGAAAAATTATACAGGCCTCGATGAGATTGGTTAGCTCCTTTCTCATTAGTGGCTCAATTTTGGGATTAATTGGTCTCTGTTTCTGACAAACTGGCTTAACATTAGGATATAGTTCGATGGTATGTTGTGCTAGTCCTAGATAAAAACCACGCAGATCTTTATATCTCCATGCAAAGATGTCATGATACTCTTACAAATTTTGATGAAAGATTCTTTCTCTTCAGAAGTACACACTTTTCCGATCTTAAGAAATTTTTCATTTGATACTTCAACTTCCTCAAAATATTCTTCTCTGACCACCATGTTAGGGCTTTGTCTTGTGGCTTGGTCATATGAATTTAAAATGGATTCCAAAGTGACTAAACCTTTTGGTAACTTTTTTCTTTTCAATTGGATAATTTTCTCACCATATGACTCCTGCAACTTATCTTGATTCTTTGTAGCAAACTCCGCCTCTTCTTGTAGGAAGAGGAAAATTTTTTTGTCACTATCAAACACTTGCCAACTACTCACATTATCAGGGACTGCTGGTCGAACCACCATTTTAACAAATTTCTACCCTTATTTCATGATATCAACTGGTATGTTATATTGTGAACCAATTGTAGCAAGCCTATCTACATCTTGATTTTGATCTCTAGGGATTGCATGGATTCCAAAAGATTCGAAATCTTCAATCAGGTCCCAGACTCGGTTCTTGTATGATCTTAAAAGATCATTTTTGGATGCACTACATGTCGAAACTTGATGAACAACTAACTCACTATCTCCAAAAATAGTTAGGGCCTTGATTCCCTTCCTTTGGGCTACCTGAATTCCTTACACAAGAGCCTTGTATTCAGCAACATTGTTAGTGCAACTGAACTACAACCAGAAAGATGAGAAGTACTTATCTCCCTCTAGAGAAATTAACATAACACCAGCACCAGATCCATTCTTACTTCTTGAGACATCGCAGAAGAATTGCCACAGTCCTTTAGAATCACTTGGTGTTTTGACAAGTTGTGGTATGATCGTATCTTCTTCATGGATACAGTAAGTACCTAATCATGTTTCTTCCAAGACCAGCAAACCAGCTTATTCTTCTACCAATACATCAGCGTAGGGATCGTACTGATTATCTCTACTTACTTCATCCAGAAAAGTATCAGGAACTTCTTCAAAAAGGGTGGTTGGTTCATGATCGGCATCTTCCTCTTCGGGATCGCCGATGGTGTAATTTCCATTTATGGGACTAGCAGTGTAGGTTTCTACATGATTAAGGTAGATTGGATCTGCCCTTATAGTTACTTTGGTTCCGTATCGAGTCCTGAGAATCATATGCGACCAATCGGCTGATAGGTAACCGCCCATCTTGGCAGTGAAATCCTGTGATAGGCAGATGGCAAAGAGGGGAGGGAGATCGATGACTGATATGTCTTGGGTGAATGAAAAAATTGGGCATGCATGAATGGTAAGTTGAAGTCCTTTGATAACCCCAATAGTCTTAACAGCTGTGCCATCTAGCTGAATAACCCCTCTTGTAACTGGCGCATATTGTATGCCTAGTACATCTGTAATTTGTTTCGGCATGATAGAGCTACTGGCACCAGAATCGATCATGCAATTATGTACCAGGTGGTCACCAATGATCAGGGAAATGTAGAATGGTGGTGGTTTGTTTTCCGTAGGAATGATTTTCCCTTCTGATTGACACAAACTTGTAGCATTTGTCACTCCATGGCTTGGTGATCTGCTGGTTGTACTAAAACTGTTCAGAGCTTCTCGCAACAGGTTTCTTTGGGAAGGGATCGAGAGTGCGTCCCACATAGTAATGCTCAGATTGGTTTTCTTCATTTGTTCTATTATGCTGAAGGGAATTGCTCCAACTTTGATGACACTTTTTTGTGCATTGGGGTCCTCCTTTGGAAAATGTTTGTTGGGTACCGTGATTCCTGGAGAACCATCCTTCCCTACGGTGTGGCTAGCCGGTGTTTCTGGTGTTTTCTTTCCCACATTTTTATCAACTTCCATTTGTAACCCAGGTTGAGAAGTGGATGCTAGATCAGCTTCAAGAGATTGAGGCTTCATTGCTCTCTTTTTGGAACAAGTGTTTGCTGCCACTGATGAAGAATCTATATTCAATCCACAAAAATCTTCTGCTTGCCAGTTTAGCAAAGTGGATTCTTCAGGTGCCTGCGGTTGATCTACTGCTTCTTGCATAGATGAATTTTTTGTTAACTCTGAAGGGGTAGATACACTTTGAACCATAAGGGCCTGGCTAAGAACCCCATTGGGACAAATATTTTGATTGTGAGGTTGAGAGCAAGGATAACACCATTCATAGTCTTGAACTAGATTATTTTGAACAGGAACTATAGCTCTAGATGAGCTAGCTGCAAAAGGGTTCTGAAAGTTCAAGGGCCTGACATTTGCAACTTGACTTGTGGTTTGATTTTGAGGCTGATTGTTTCCTTGAAAAGGAGGACGGTTAGCTTGATACTGCTGATTTTGCCGCTAATACGGACGATTGTATTAAAACTGTTGCCTTTTGAGTGCAACGAGCTCATTTCCAAAATTTTGCAGTAGTGATTTGACTTCAAATAGGTCATTTGAAGAGGCAGAGGAAGATTGAGATGGTTTCTTGGAGTCTACTGGAATAGGAGCAATGATAGGATGATGATTCGTAAGATCTAGAGAAAAGGGCATTGGTGGTCGTGGAGCTATCTTTCCAGTCTGAATCAAAGAATTATCTGCACTTATGGCAACTGCGTAAGCATCAGGAAGTGTATTCCCTCCCATGGAATGGATCATAAGTGCTACATCGCTATTCAAGGCTCACAAATAGTACAAGAATGCATTATGTGCAGAAGGATTTACGAGCGCCGGAATCCTATTCCAAGTCCTGTGGAATCGGAAGTTGATATCACTCATGTATTCTTGGGAAGCCCTCTTTATGGTAGTAAGTTGTTCCAAAAGTGATAGGTGATCACTTTTGTCTTCAAATTGTTTACATAGCTTTTCTCCCAAATTGTCCCAAGTGGTTATAGTGCCAACACCTAACCCGCAAAACCATTGAAGTGCTTTTCCCTTGAAAGAGGTAGCAAGAAGTCTAACTGTAACATTGTCTTTGGTGATATTATGTACTACACAGATGCTGGCTACATCAAAGATATGCTCCACTAGAGTAACGTGAGTTTCCCCCATGTAGAAGGGTAAACTTTTGAGTGCCGCAACAGGTATCGGGTCACGTTGGGCCAACATAAGAGGACTGCTTGCATTGAAAGGGGGAAAAACTTGGTTCCTCACCATAACAATGAAAGGTTAATTGTTCCTAGGTAGAGGAAAGCTTCCGTAAGGAGGAGTTGAATGACCCCTACTAGGTAAATCTGCAACTGGGGATGTGGAAATTCCTCTTCTTCTTCTCTTTGGAGGAGACAAGGAAAGTTCTGTATGCTGATAATTTCCTTTCTTTGAAGAAGCTCTTGTATGAATTCTTCGCATAAGTTACCGCACTGAGATTTGGAATCCAAAGATATAGAGTTGCCAGGTACTTTGACTTGTGTAAGTGAGAAGAGAAGTACCAATTCTGTCCCATCGGGCGTGCCAAAAATTGTTGTCACCAAATCACTGCACCCTCCGAATGGCCATGATGTGAATAGGACATTTGGTGTGATTGGGACACATGGGATCGCCTCTCAAGCTGTGGGACTTGGGCTCGAGGTGAACCTCCGGAGAAGGCTGGCTTCCTCTTCCTAAACTAAGTGTTGTACTACTCCTAGTGTAACAAAAATGATTATCTAGTCCTATGCTAACATTTTCATGGGGTTTTAGGGAAAGAGATTTACAGAAATGAAACTATACTAGGGATGGTGATGCACCAAATAAAGGGTGTTTCCAGACTCAAGAAGGGTTAATTTGAAGAGGGTGTGTGCACCACAGGTCAACTTCACCTACTGCAACTTAGAGAGGGTACAAGATACCACAAACTAAGAGACACGCGTTCCCTTTGTTAAACTTTATCAGACTGAGAAATATACCAGTTTCCTAGTGAAGGATGAACTCAAGAAGGGTGAACAGACACCACAACTCAACTGCATGCAATACTCCATCACTCGATAAGCACAGAACTCCAAGAACCTATAATAGATACTTAAACTTGCACAGTGTACCTGTAAGTATGAGAAAGGCACAACGAAGCATAAAAGGATGAAAGGAATGAGATTAGTCACAAAACACACACTTTTATTGCTTCAATAACATGCACAATGCATCATACATTCAGAAGAGGCAATAGTTTCCATTACAGTCTTGAAGAGGAGGCTTGAAAGTTCTCTCAACACACAAGAACAACTTGCAGAAGAGAGAGGATTCTTGAAAAGTATACACTCGCCTGAGATATCTAACTATCCAACTTGTCAGAACTATTGGAACCTCTTGAAATGAGCTTCCAACTTACATTTATAGAAGAATATGTGAGAAAGAAGAGGAAATGGTCATAATTACATTCCTAAAATGGAGGCCCATGATGTATTTATTACAGTTAGTTGAGCCACCTGAGAAGGTTCCATCATGGGTCATTAATTGCCTCATGACCTAGTCTTCTCAATTAATTAAAATAATATTTAAATAAAATATTTAAATAATAATAATAAATATTATTATAAAAATATTTAAATAAAAATATTAATTTAATTAACATAATGTCGGGACCCCCCTGTTGACCCATTTGACTTGAAGAGGAGGGGGGTCCATGTGGATAGAGTTTGCACAAATCTCAACTCGGTGAGTTTCGAATCCTCTAACTCGGTGTTGTAATCAATTTTGAACCCCACACTAACTCTTTCCTCGCTTTGGCAATCGGATTCTTTTGCATTGAGTCCTTCGGTATTTTGGCAGTGCACTCTGCAATCTCAGCTCCAATCAACAATTATGCCACTATTGGGATCTTAGTATGGCATAGGTAGCTGTGAGCTACACAATATACTCATTTTTCCAGAAACTAAAAATATCCTTTATGTTACAATTTTCAACACATAAAATAAGCCCTTCACAAAAAATATATTGAACAAATGGGGCAACCAAGAGTACCTTGGAAAAATTTACAGGTAACAACCATATGAATTCTTCCTTAGTCGTGGATCAAAGCTAATAGAAATAAGTTAGCTAAAATTAGCTAGAAACTACAGCATAATCGTCCATTTGTTAAAAACAAGTTTCTCTGAACCTGGTAAAGGAATACTTTTTATTGTCTGATTGGACGTACATAATGGAAGGGTATAAATATTTCCTATTAACCTCAGAGTTTCTCAAAGAGACCATTTACAAGTAACAAGGATGTAGCATGCAAAACGGCCAACCAGGTATTTCAGAGTTGACCTTCACATTCAATTCATTTCTAGGAGAAAACATGTTGAGCAATATGAATCATTTCATTCTGCACCGTAATAAACCTTCATCTCCTGATTCAGGAAAATTTTATGAAGCCTTGAATAGCATGAATTCAATCCATCATACACGGCAATGAATATTTGTTTCCTGCAGCTACTATTCGATCTGAGTTTAGAATAAGGATAAACCTATGAATTTGAGGATGCATTTGATATTGAACAGATAACAACACAGTTGGACAACCTGCTTGCTGGAAGCATTCAAAAGAAAGGCTTCTACTATACTGCAACATGCCTGCTTCCTGTGCATGGGATTTTCCCTCGCAACCACCAAATGCTCAGAGCCTGAACGGGAGTTGGGAGAAGTATCCTGGCAAAGGTGAACTGATCAGGTTGGACATCTGTTTGTTGCTTCGTGAGGAAACCTGTGTCTTTTGTAAGCTGCAATTACGGTATTCCATGAGAAGGCGTTTCTTTCTTGTGATCCTGAAACTGGATACTTTTTCAACATCGACCCATCTTCAACCATCTCGCCATCATCCTCCCTTATCGCTTGGAGGATTACTCGCCGCCCAATTTCCAACTGCCACTTTAACTCTCCTTTTAACTCACACAATGTGCTCTGATCCTGTTTACACGGCCCGTGCAGAAGTATCATGTTAGATAGCCATCGTAATATTTCCACGCTTGGCAGTTTGATCCGATTTCTCCCATTCACGGAAGTTTGATCATGGTTTACCAAACCAATATTTCCACTTGGCGGTGCTTTCCCTGAGTTCCCCTATTCATACCTCAGCGCGGGATTAACAGCTTGGCCTGCCATCATCAAATTTCTGACCTCGGCATACTAGCTCCAAATCCCCGCGTAACGGCTTGGACACATTAATCCACAAGCCCTGGCCTCAGCTTTGCCGCGCAAACTTGGCAAGTTCATTCCTTATCTCCACAATTTCCACTAGCGTGTGGGATCCCCATGATTTTTTCTCCTGCCGAGTTTTCCTTCATTAGATTTGAGGATAACATCAAACTCTCAGTGTAAACATTTCAGCTGTAGCTTGTAAGGTGTGATAATTCCAACAGAAGCCTTTATTCCTGCCAACTTAGTGACTCGTTGAAGATGCTCATATAATTGCAAAGAAAACTGTGCCTCATGAATATTCTGATATGAAACAGTTCCACCTCTATGAGATTATCCTCTATGAGTTACATCGTAAAACCAGTAAGGTCTCGATAGAGAATCTTTGTAATAAATTTCCTCAGGTCTCCCGGTAAGACTCTCACTGTCACTTAATCGATTTTCATAAAAAATATCTTGAAGGAAAATCCCGAATTTGAAGATGCATTCGATGCTGAACAGATAAAAACAAAGTTGGACAAACTACTTGTTGGAAGTTCTCAAAAGAACTCTTACTATACTGCAACATGCCTACTTCTTGTGCACCAAATACTCGGAAAAAGAATGTCTGAACACCATTATAATTCACAGCTCTTTTTAAGATGTTGGTTTGACTCAATTTTACATTGGTATTCGATGGTGCTTATACTATCTTCCTGGGTCGATAGAAGTCCTTTCATTACGTAATTACAATCCCGAGATTCAATGATGTTGAACCTCCCATATCTACATAATTTCGCATCATCTCAATCAAACAAGATAATTCTCCCAAGTGGTTGGTCGAGCACTATCTTAATGGATTAAACCTGGCATCATGTTGACTTTGACTCTCCCTGACTTGGCCTTCAGATCTTTTTGCATCGATCTCCACCGAGATCCTTGTATAGTTCCTTTCATTTGTCAATTTTCAATGAGCTATATTTTGCATTAACAAGACCATTGTCGAGCTCTTACAACTGAGAGTCTCTACCGAGATGATTTCTGAGATGACTATCAATTTGACCCCGAATTCTCTATCAACTTGACCCTGAACTCTTCACTGAGTTGAGATAAAATAGGTGCCTTTCGATGCTAGGTGATCTCTCATATGTAATTTAAGAATTATTTTTAATTTTTGTATCTTGATAATAACCGGAGATGGGTTCCTGGGACTACTATTTTCATTTTGAACGTGATAGGACCCTGTTGTCCAATCTTACCATGTGTGCAAAATTGGATAACAATATGAGTGTTGCTTGCATGTGAAAGAAGTCCATGTTGCCATGAGTTGAATTATCATGCTCCATTTCAATATGGTTGGGGCTTGGGGGCCAATGGGGAAAGATTGCTTCTCTTTTCCCATTGGGTATCTTAGTTGGGTGGAGAGCATTGTCTTTCCCCCTTCCTTGTTATGATTAAAATATAAAAGACGAAGAAATCAGCCTATTTCTATTTGGAGCGTGGAGAAATCAGTTTAACAGTCATTCCCTTTTGAGCAAGTTCATTGTAACCTTCCCACTTTGAAGTGGATGATTTGTATTTTTAATTGTAATGAGAAGGCATCTTGTATTGAAATTAAAAGGTTGAAAGTGATAAGTGAATTGTAAAGAATTATTATTCCATATTGTGTTTTGAGAAGAATGTGAAAGAAAGAAATATGTATTGTGTATTGTAACTTGAAATTTAAAGAAAGAGATAAACTGTTGAATTATTGTTGGAAATCAAATAAAGAATTACATTCCTTTCTCAAACTATCATTTTTGTATTAGATACGAGTTGCTGTTGTGAAATGAAAACTCTATTTTGAAAGAGATTAAGAAATAGCAATGTCAGTAAATGTTCTGTGTTTGAAATCAAAATTGGAGTTTAAACTATTCATATGAACTGTCAATTAATTTTTTGAATCAATTAAATGTCTTAGATAATATTTGAGATGCGTCCCCATATTTGGAAGATGCAAATTGGTTAATAAACTTGTTAGTGAATGATCTTTGTTTCTTTCTTAAATTCTGGCAATGAATTTCATCAAAAATGTATAGTTCAGATTTTTAGTTAAAATTGAGAAAGGAAACAAAGTATTTTAGATGTATTAGGTCCTATTGAACCGACATTGAACTTCATATTTATGAAAATATCTAAAAAAAACTCTATCAAATCCAATTTTAACTTCACAATCCAACTTACTGTCAAAAAAATGTAAAATTTACCAAATGCAACCCAATATCCAAATTGGACCTTGAAAATATACTTAAAATTACCCAAGACCATTTCCCAATGCTCAATTTACATGCTCAGAAGAAGAAATATCAAAATTGAATCAAATCTTATAAGTTGAAAATTGTCAGTTTTAAAATTATAAACCCCGCAGATTGATTTCTTAAAATTGACCCTTGAAACTTCACCAAATTCCAAAATTGATGATTTATATGTAAAGAGGACTCCGAGAGATTTTCAGAAAGTCCTCGTTTTCCTAAAATGGAGCTTCCTATTAAAAGTTATGGCCATTTGAAGTTTTACTTCAAAATGGCCATCCCAAACCAAAAAATGAAATAATTCGACCTTAGAAAAATTTAAATTTTGAACTTTAGAAAAATTTCTCAAAAAGTTCCACGGCCCTGCCATCCTCTCATCCTATCAGTAGTAGCCACGTGGTACCTTGGAGGGGTGGACCCTTTTTAAAACTTAACATTTTGAAAATTTGCCTTGGGAAAATTTTCCCAATTTTCCCTGCAACCCCGCAGCTCCCAATCAATCACGTGCTGACATGTGGTAGGGAGGTGTGCGGGTTCAAATTGAAAACTTAGTTTTTTTTTTAAATTTTACCTTTGGAAAATTTTCAAAAATTTCCCCACAACTCCGCATCCCTGCAGCTAATCATGTGACAACACATGGCATGGCAGGTGCGAAAGAAAATTTGAAAACATAACTTTTTACCTTTGGGAAAAATTTCACTTTTTCCTCCTCCGACCCGCATCCCTACGGCTAATCACAAAGTGCCACATGGCCATTTGGGCAAGCGCAGAGGTACAGAGAAAAATTTTCCTTTGGAAAATTGAAAACTTAGTTTGGGAAAAATTTCATGTTTTTCCCCCATGACCCGCCGGCCTGGACTAATCACATGATGACGCGTGGCATTTGGGGCGTCGGCGGGGGCACAGAGATATTTTCTCCCTAACCCTGCGGACCTCCAACGGAAAATTTTCCCCTAAAACTCCGCTCATCCTTAACTTGATTTTTACAAGGAGTTAGGAGGACTTCTTTATATGGTTAGAAAGGTGAGGAGATTTCCTATCTAATTAGCCTAGTTTAGGAAAGTTTTGATAAATCTAAGTGTGTGAAAAATCAAGTTGAAGTTCAGGGATTACTAGAGAGTAGGCTTGGGGATAAATTTCTCCGTAAACCTTAGTAAAACTTGTAACCTTAAAATTGGAACCTTGTAAACTTGTTATAAGATTAAAAAATGGAAATATTGTGTTTGGTTAAATAATAATCTATTCCAGAACCTATTTAGTTTCAAACTAGTGTCTTGCTACTTGTTTGTAGACAATTCTTATAAAAAAAAATTATTCCATAATTTTCCTATTTTGTTTCTTGGTCTCAAGTGGTAGTTGAAGCGGGCATTACACTTGGTATCAGAGCAGTGGTTAAAAATCTTGGACCATTGGGACACTCGAAACATTGAGACTTGAAACCTAAAACTAGCAAATTGATAATCTAGAAAACAAAACTAATTGAAAATTGAACATGTTAGTAAACTTAGAAAACTGAAGAAAACTGAAGGTAATGTACTAACTCCAACTCTGGTCTATAAAGGGAGCTCAGACGGAGTAGGAGAAACATTCACAGAGGCTCAGAGTCACCACCACCACCACCACTAGACCATGGTGGGTCTAAGCATATAACTGTGTCCCACTTTTTTGTAGTTTTTGTACTTTCAGCAAACTATGTCTGACAACCAAAACATGACCAAACACATATAAAATGACCAAACATGCAATTTTAAGAGGCTATAAATACCAAGGTGCAGGGCATCCAGAATTTACCTGATTTTTTAAATTTTTATAGTATTTTTTAATTATTTATTTACTAGTCAGATTTTAAAATATTTATGGCCACAAAGTGGGACACACTTGTATGCTTTAACCCTGGTTTAATTGCTATCCTACCACATATTTTACAGACCCTCTAGGATGTTAATGCTATCTTACGTGGAGGATCAGTAGGAGGGCACTCAGGAAGACAGGATAGAGATACTTCGATTGAGGGACATGCACCTCCTCCACACGCTGAGGAGGACAGAGGAGATAATTTTCATGCTGAGTAATTTAGAGTAGATTCACCACTTAGGAGGTAGGATGACAGAGTTATGGAGCATAGAGAGAGGTCTCAGAGCCCTAGGCTCGAGGATAGGTAGGTGGAGAGGCCCAGAGGCTATCAGAACACAACTGCGGATCACATCAGGGAGATCTTGAAGCTTAGGGCCTCACATTATTTAGGTGACATAGGGGGATTCTAGGAAGAGGCCTAGCTGGTTAGCTTGAGCATTTGTTTCAAGCTTTGTCCTTGTTCTAGCAACATGAAAGCTCGTGTTGCGATCCATCTACTGAAAGATGGAGCTGGAGTATGGTGGAGGATAGAGGAGTAGAAGATCCATATAGATTTAGAGATAGTCACTTGGGAGTTGTTTGAGGAGAGATTTAGGAGTAGATAGTTGCCATGGAAATTCATACAGCAGAGGATCGATGAGTTCCACGATCTTCGACAGGATTCCCTTACAGTGGCCAAGTATGAGAGTAGGTTCCTGGACCTACTTCAGTAGGTTGATGACATGCAGGATGAACAGGTGTAGATCCAAAGGTTCATCCTACGCCTTAATATAGACATTGAAGGTGTAGTTTGGATCCACTGCCCATAGACATTAGCAGAGGCCATTGAGAAGGCATACATTACAGAGGAGACTCAGGGTAAAACCCAACAGGCTAGAGACCGGGTCAGGAACCATATTCAACAGTTGTAGGATAGTAGATTGAGGGGGTCAACTCCTCCTCCTCGTGGTGGTCAGCATTCTTCGTAGTCATCTTTCAGGCCACAGCAACAGCAATCCTGCCCACCTTTTAGGCCTCCTCAGAGAGCTGATGCATAGAGAAGTCAGAGCATGGGTCCTCCTAGGGGTCCCACAAGGACACAGGGTGGAGCTAGAGATCAGTAAGCAGGAGCTCAACCACTGAGGCCATAGTAGACTATGGCTAGATCATCAAGGTCTATAGCACCTACCTCTAGGGCACCTTTTGGTGGTGCTACATTTTGGAGGACTTCAGGGGGTTGCTTCAGGTGTGGAGTAGCGGGACACTTTTGGAGAGACTGCCCGTAGAACCATAATAAGGGTAAGGCACCCATCTCAGAGCCTACAGTCGGAGACATGGGATGGAGTCATAGGATCTATGTAGTGGTCTAGAACTACTAGGTTGAGCACCAGAGCATGATCATTAAGACTACAGGTAGCATTGGAGGTGTTCCTACTTCTATATTGTTTGATTCTAGTTCTTCTAATTCATTTACTACACCATCCTTAGTAGAGCGATGCACGCTGATGGCTGTTAGATAGGGTCATATTTGGG
Organism: Taxus chinensis; assembly: GCA_019776745.2. Classification (NCBI taxonomy): domain Eukaryota; kingdom Viridiplantae; phylum Streptophyta; class Pinopsida; order Cupressales; family Taxaceae; genus Taxus; species Taxus chinensis. The sequence continues at coordinate 908,920,568 of CM034149.1, read as the reverse complement.
ATGTCGAGATGGCTTCAGGATCCAAGGTCTTTGTAAACTCCTTAGTAGAGGAGTGTGTTGTTAATTTGGGACCTTTAACCACCACTTCATATCTCCGCATACTTCCTTTGGGCTCGTATGGAGTCATTTTAGGCATGGATTGGTTGACTACACACAGGGCCAAGATGGATTGCTATCATAAGACTATATCTTGTGTAGATGATCTTGGAGTTGAGTCAGTGATTTCTGGGGTTAGGAGATCTATTTATATTCACACTATCTCTTCTATGCAGCTTAAGCGGTGTGTGCGATGGGGTTGTCAGATGTATGCAGTCACAATCAATGACTAGATAGAGGATGGGTCTAGTGGGCCATCGCTAGATGACCATCCCATTTTGAGAGAGTATGCAGATGTTTTCCTAAGGGATCTATCGGGGATGCCACCCCCACGTGAGATTCATTTCCATATTGATCTGGTTCCAGGAGCAGAGCCTATCTCACAAGCTCCTTATCAGATGACCACCCCAGAGCTCTGTGAGCTCAAGTTACAGCTGGAGGGACTTTTAGAGAAATGCCTTATCCATCCTAGCGTATCCCCTTAGGGTGCACCAGTTATATTTGTGAAGAAGAAGGATGGATCCTTGCAGTTGTGCATAGACTACCGCCAGCTGAATAAGGTAACGATCAAGAATCATTATCCCCTGCCTCGCATTGATGAATTATTTGATCAAATGAGGGGAGCCACGGTGTTCTATAAGATTTATCTCAATTCTGGGTACCATCAGTTGAGGATTACAGAGGTAAACATCCATAAGACTACTTTTCGTACAAGGTATGGGCAATATGAGTTCAAAGTGGTGCCTTTTGGTTTGACGAATGCCTCTGCAGTATTCATGAGTTTAATGAATGGGGTATTTAGGGCCTTTCTAGATCGCTTCATGCTCATCTTTCTTGATGACATTCTGATTTACTCATATACGCGTGAGGAGCATGAGAGGCACCTTTGTTAGGTTCTTCAGTGTCTTCGTGAGCAATAGCTTTACGGGAACTTGGAGAAGTGTGATTTCTTTTAGTCAGAGATTCAGTACTTGGGTCATATCATCTTAGGTGAAGGTATCGTAGTCTATCCTTCTAAGATTAGAGCCATTATGGATTGGCCAACACCCACTACAGTGATAGAGGTGTGCAACTTCATGGGGTTAGCAGGTTACTATAGGAGATTTGTTTAGGATTTCTCTCAAATAACGCACCCCATCACCTCCCTTCAGTGCAAAGGGAAGAACTTTTTTTGGATGGACATATGCGAGTAGGCCTTTAGGAAACTTAATAATTGCCTCACTACAGCACCCATTCTTGTAGTGTCGGATCCACAGGGTGAGTTCTTTGTTTGCACAAATGCTTCTTTAGTAGGTCTTAGAGGTGTGTTGATGCAGGATGGAAAGGTTGTAGCTTTTGAGTCTTGAAAACTTAAGGATCGTGAGCTTAATTATCCTACCCATGATCTTGAGCTTGCGGTAGTTGTGCATGCTTTGGTTAGATGGAGACATTTTCTTCTTGGATGGAGATTCACACTCAGGACAGACCATTTAAGTCTTCACCACCTCTTCACGCAGCCCAATCTCAACACTCGTCAGAGATGTTGGATGGAGTTGCTTTGTGAGTACAACATGGAGATAGAGCATGTGAAAGGGAAGGAGAATTTGGTTGCAAACAATCTCAGCAGATGGAGGGATTTGAGCATGGCTACTTTAGTGAGCACAGATTTACGGAGCAGGATCCTTCAGCAGCTTCCTCTTGACAGTTTCTACATTACAGCTCGAGTAGAGATTGAGTCCCAAAGACCCCTTGAGGAGAAATTTGATGGTTTATCTCTATAGGTAGATGGTATTCTTAGGCACATAGGTCAAATATATGTTACTAGAGATAGAGGCTTGAGGCAGGACATCTTGACAGAGGCACATCGTTCACCCTATTCAGCCCATCCTGGGGTGAAGAAGATGCACACCACTTTGAGACAACTATATCACTGGAGAGGTCTTCGTAGGGATGTGGCTCAATTTGTGTCACACTGTTTAAAGTGCCAGAAAGTGAAGGCTAAGCATCAACATCCAACTGGCCTTCTCTATCCTCATGCTATACCGGAGTGGAAATGGGACACATTTCCATGGATTTCATTGTTGGGTTACCGATGTCGAGATATCACCATGACGCCATCATGGTCACGGTTGATAAATTAACAAAATTAACTCACTTTTCTCCAGTAAATACCACCTATAATGCTAGTGTGGTGGCACGTGTCTACTTGGATGAGATTATCAGGTTGCACAAGATTCTGCAGAAGATCATTTGTGACTGCAATCCTTTGTACACTTCCCATTTCTGAATTACCATGCAGTATGTTCTCGGGACAAAGATTAACTTTAACACAGCTTATCAACCTAAGACAGATGGACAAATCAAGAGGTTGAATCAGATTTTTTAGGACATTCTCAGGATATATGTGATGGATCACCGGGCAAGATGGAAGGAGTATCTATATCTTGTGGAGTTTTCCTACAATAATAGTTTCCAGAGTTCTATAGGCATGGCTCCTTTTCAGGCCTTGTATGGTAGGGAGTGCAGGACACCCCTTAGTTGGGACAGGTTGGAGGATAGAGTATCTCTCAGACCATCTCTTTCACAGGACATGGAGCAGTAGGTAGTGTTGATCAAGCAGAGGTTACAGGAGGCACATGATAGGCAGAAGAAGTACGTTGATCAACATAGAACCGAGCGTAATTTTGATGTGGGCATGAAGGTTTTCCTTCGTGTTAGGCCACATAAAATCTCGATCTATTATGGAAAAGGTTCTGAGTTAGCTCCTCAGTTCGTTGGATGTTTTGAGATCTTGGATCATATCGGCTCGTTGGCCTATCATCTAGCATTACCACCTAACTTGTCTCGCATACATGATGTGTTTCATGTTTCTGTTCTTAGCAGATACATCACAGATCCTTCTCATGTACTAGATTGGACATCATTATAGGTGCAGGATCAGGGGCAGGTGATGGTGGAGCCTATCCATATCATAGATCACAGGACCCTGGGCCTTCGAGGTAGAGATATTGATCAGGTGTTGGTGCAGTGGGACAGATATGATGAGACTGCAACAACTTGAGAGGATGCTACTGTTTTATGAGTACTGTTTCCACATTTTTTCTAGTGACCTCCAGGAGGAAGTCGAGTCTAAGGGGAGGGGGATGTAATGCCCACTCTCCTTTGACACTGTTTAGATACTGATCCTGACACTATTGATCACATTTTGGATATTATTATGTTTTGATGTAGTATGATGTATCAGGGATTATTATGGACATTATTATGTTTTGATTAGTATGATGGTTAGATGTTAGACCCTATATTAATATTAATCTAGATTCAGATATTTTGTTTGATGATCATTGAGACATTATTATTATTATGTGTATGATGATATACTAGTTGACATGGATAGGTTATTGATGTTGATTTTAGACATGTGACATTGATATTATGAATAGCTCTAGTATAGAAATCTATTGGATGATGATATAGTTGCAAATTGAATTTAAATGATAAATGTTAAATTCTTGATAATGTTGTGATTTGGATTTAATAATTGTATGTTGCTTATATCATTTGGATGTTCTGATATGGCCACGAGGCCGAAGGGGTATATTACATTTTTTAGGTTAAAAATCACAACAATGTCAAGGGACTAGAGACTAACCATATTGGAATTCAGTGTGAAATCAACAAGGTCACCATGGCAACTATGTTTGAGTTGTATGTTGTGTTTTGTTAGAATTTCCCATGGGGGGGATTTCCATTATTGTGACCATGGGGGCATATGCATGTTTTATTTATATGTTCCCATTTTAGTATTGTTGTGTGTATTTTTATTTGTATGGTGTTCCTTCTTTTAATAAATTTTAATGTGAGAGTCTTATAGTTAAATTTTAATTAAATTAATTAGGATGTGGAATATAAATTAATGTTATTGTCTTGGTTGAAAATGAAATTTGATTTATATATTGTATAACCATATGGTAAATAAATAAATCTTTATGAAAGATTGTAATAAATAAATGTCATATATATTAATGCATGTGTAAGAGAATGTAAAAGAGTGTGTGAGTTACCTTGTAAGGATGTGTAAGAATTTGTAAGAGTTGTAAGGCAGATTTTGGAGGGTCAAACGCCCCATCTCTTTTGAAATTCGAAATCTACCTTGGAGGACAAATTTGGAGGCTTGTGGGACAAGTTAAAATTGTCCCACACCTCTCAAAAACCTCCACCAACCATGCCTATGGTCTTGGAGACAAAACAAATCTATTTTATTATGTTTTGATATGATTTTGTGTAAGAATTGATTGCTTTTTGTCTTACAAATTTTTAATGCATTCCTTTTGGAGTATGGGCTGAATTGAAGTGTGTAAGTGGTTTGTCATTCTCTTTTATTGTGATTTATTTGTTGATGTTGATCCTTCTTGGGGGTTGAGGAAAAATGATGTGGCATCCCACTCGGAATCCACATCATCCTCTCCCCACATTCTCCTTTAAAAATTCAAATTCCTCCTCATTTTCGGGTTGTTGAAACTTTGTTATTGCACTCTTGGGTCAAATTTTTGTCTTACCTTTGGAGCTTGCTTTGTTGAAGATCTTTGATTAATTCACATGCTTGTACAATGTTGTTTTGGGACTGTGTTTTGAGCATCAAAAGAAATTTTGTTTTGGAAACAAGACTCCATTATGGAGAGGTAGGCTCTCACTCTTTTAAAATTGTTGTTTTCCCCTCTTTTACCATGAATTTTTGAATGTGTTTATGTTTGCAATTCTTAGAGGGATGAGTAGAATTCTCAGGGCATGGTGTGGAGAGAAGACTATGAGGTTAATCAGAGGAGGGATAAGTGATTTACCATTGGCACTGGTCTTGTGGAGGGAGTGTTGGTTGGGATCCACCTAGGGAAAAGAATATGCTTGTATTTCTTACTTTGGGGAGGTATAAGGGATAAATTTAGAGGAGGGATAAGGAGGGGTTGAGGAGGGATAAGGTTTATGGGATGGTTATGTTCTTGGTGGTTGTTGTAGGTGGATGTCCAATTTCAACATGGGAGGCATAAGGAGACCTCCATAGTTCTTGCTCTTGTTTGGCTTGCTTGCTCAAGCCTTTGTGATTGTATGACTATTTTCAAATGCAGTTGAGAACTGATGCCTTGTTTTGATTCGTGCCTTCATTGATTCTTGTTATATATGAGTGTTGCTTGCATGTGAAAGAAGTCCATGTTGCCATGAGTTGAATTATCATGCTCTATTTCAATATGGTTGGGGCTCGGGGGACAATGAGGAAAGATGGCTTCTATTTTCCCATTGGGTATCTTGGTTGGGTGGATTGAATTTTCTTTCCCCCTTCCTTGTTGTGATTAAAAGATAAAAGATGTAGAAATCAGCCTATTGTTGTTTAGATCTTAGAGATATCAGTTTGACAGTCATTCCCTTTTGAGCAAGTTCATTGTAACCTTCCCACTTTGAAGTGGATGATTTGTATTGTTAATTGTAATGAGAAGACATCTTGTATTGAAATTAAAAATTTGAAAGTGATAAGTGAATTGTAAAAAATTATTATTCCATACTGTGTTTTGAGAAGAATGTGAAAGAAAGAAATATGTATTGTGCATTGTAACTTGAAATTTAAAGAAAGAGATAAACTGTTGAATTATTTTTGGAAATCAAATAAAGAATTAAATTCCTTTCTCAAACTTTCATTGTTGTATTAGATCCGAGTTGTTGTTGTGAAATGAAAACTCTATTTTGAAAGAGATTAAGAAATAGCAATGTCAGTAAATGTTCTGTGTTTGAAATCAAAACTGGAGTTTAAACTGTTCATATGAACTGTCAAGTAATTGTTCGAATCAATTAAATGTCTTAGATAAGATTTGAGATGCGTCCCCATATTTAGAAGATGCAAATTGGTTAATAAACTTGTTAGTGAATGATCTCTGTTTCTTTCTTAAATTCTAGCAATGAATTTCATTAAAAATGTACAATTCAAATTTTTAGTTAAAATTGAGAAAGGGAACAAATTATTTTAGATGTATTAGGTCCTATTGAACCCACATTGAACTTCATATTTATGCAAATATCTAAAAAAAACTCTATCAAATCCAATTTTAACTTCACAATCTAACTTACTGTCAAAAAAATGTAAAATTTACCAAATGCAACCCAATATCCAAATTAGACCTTGAAAATATACTTAAAATTACCCAAGACCATTTCCCAATGCTCAATTTACATGCTCAGAAGAAGAAATATCAAAATTGAATCAAATCTTATAAGTTGAAAATTGCCAGTTTTAAAATTATAAATCGTGCAGATCAATTTCTTAAAATTGATCCTGGAAACTTTACCAAATTCCAAAATTGATGGTTGCTATGCAAAGAGGACTCTGATATCTTTCTGGAAAGTCCTCATTTGCCTAAAATGGAGCTTCTTATCAAAAGTTATTGCCATTTGAAGTTTTACTTCAAAATGGCCATCCCAAACCAAAAATGAAACAATTTGACCTTAGAAAAATTTAAATTTTGAACTTTAGAAAAAATTCTCAAAAATTTCCGCGGCCCCGCCACCCTCTCATCCTATCAGTAGTCACCACATGGCACCTTGGAGGGGCGGACCCTTTTTAAAACTTAACATTTTGAAAATTTTCCTTGGGAAAATTTTCTCAATTTTCCTTGCAACCCCGCGGTCCCCAACCAATCACGTGTTGACACATGGTAGGGAGGTGCACAGGTTTAAATTGAAAACTTAGTTTTTTTTTTAAATTTTCAAAAATCTCCCCGCAACTCTGCGTCCCTGCAGCCAATCATGTGATGAAAAGTGGCATGGCAGGCATGAAAGAAAATTTGAAAACATAAATTTTTGCCTTTGGGAAAAATTTCACTTTTTCCTCCTCCAACCCGCATCCCCGCAGCCAATCACAAAGCACCACGTGGCCATTTTGGCAAGCGCGGAGGCACGGAGCAAATTTTTTCGTTTGGAAAATTGAAAACTTGGTTTGGGAAAATTTTCATGTTTTTCCCCCATGACCCGCCAGCCTGGACTAAACATGTGATGACACGTGGCATTTGGGGTGTCGGCAGGGGCGCGGAGATATTTGCTCCCTAACCACATGGACCTCCAAGGGAAAATTTTCCTCTAAAACTCTGCCCGGCCATAACTTGAGTTTTACAAGGAGTTAGGAGGACTTCTTTATATGGTTGGAAAGGTGAGGAAATTTCCTATCTAATGAGACTAGTTTAGGAAAGTTTTGATAAATCTAAGTGTGTGAAAAAACTAGTTGAAGTGCAGGGATTGCTAGAGAGCAGGCATGGGGATAAATTTCTCCCTGAACCTTAGTAAAACTTGTAACCTCAAAATTGGAACCTTGTAAACTTGTTATAAAATAAAAAAATAGAAATATTGTGCTTGGTTAAATCAAAATCTATTCCAGAACCTATTTAGTTTCAAACTAGTGTCTTGCTACTTATTTATAGACCCTTCTTATAAAAAAAGAATTATTCCATAATTTTCCTTGTTTGTTTCTTGGTCTCAAGTGGTAGTTGAAGTAGTAATTACATCAAGAGGACACCTTCAGGGTTCTTCTAAGCCAACCCAGGGTCTGTGATGATATACTTTTGAGAAGCCATCTTGAGGGCTCTTTTCTGATTTTTGTTCAAGTGATCAGGGCATCATAGGTGTGTGAGGTAGAAGATCACATCTTTATACCACTCAGAACTCAGCAACGTCTCAATATCTACCCTTTCTTCTTTCACTTGATTCACTTCTACATTCTGCAAGTTACTCTCAGCCATGAGCTTAGCAAGACCCAAACCGTGTACCAACTTTTTGGTTTGGATGTCCATATCATACTCTTGTAGTTTGTTTACCCATCTACATATTTTTCTTTAGATCTTCATCTCTGATAAGACTTCTTTCACCATGGTGTAGGGAACATAAGCAACAACTTTTGAACTTAATATATAAGGCCTAAAAACCTTTGTTGCTTTCACCAAGGCAAATGCTTGTTTCTCCATGATTGTATGCTTCAGATCAACTGCTTGTAATGCCTTGCTAAAGAAGGCAATAGGCCTCTCAGCTCCATCCTCATCCTTTTCCAACAAAACAAAAGCAATGGTATACTCAGAGGCAAAGGAGAAGATTTGGAAAGGCCTCTTGTAGTTTGGAGTTGCTAAAACAGGTGCATGTTTAAGTGCTTCTATGATTCCTTCAATAGCCTAAATGGCAGCCTCCTCCCATTTTATAACTTGGTCCTTCTTCAACATGCTTGTGATTGGAAGAGTTAGCTTAGCAAAGTTGGAAATAAACCTTCTAATAAAATTAATTTGACCAAAGAAAGATTGGATGCCTTTCTTGGTTCTTGGGATAGGTACTTTGCTGATTGCTTCCACCCTCTCAGGGTCAATCATAACCCCATCTTTAGACACAATATGACCCAACATCTTGGCCTTTTGTACACCAAAATGACATTTCTTTTTGTTAAGGGAAATTCCATACTCCCTACATCTGATCAGCATCTTCTCCAAATGTTGCAAGTGATCACCTCTCTACCTTGAAAACACAATCACATCATCTTGGTCAACTGCAATAAAGTCATTGATGTAACCAGAAAAAGAAACATCCATTTCTCTTTGAAAAGTGGCACCAGCATTCATCAAACCAAAGGGCATCCTAAGAAAAACATATGTTCCCCAAGGAGTAGTGAATGTTGTCTTAAGTCTTTCTGATTCCTTGACAACCACTTGATTGTATCCAAAGAAACCATCCAAAGTGGAAAGCAAATCAGACCCTATCACTAGCTATAATATATTTTCCATATTTGGAAAGGGGTAGTTGTCCTTCATGGATGATTTTTTTAGATTTCTAAAATCTACACAAAGTCTGATGTCTCCATTCTTCTTTTTGACGAGCACAAGGTTTTCAACCCAAGATGAATATCTAGTGGGCTGAATAATACCTCCATCTCTCATATTCTTTAGCTCTTCTTGCATTTCATAGAGAGTAGTGGATTAATTGGCCTCTTCCTTTGTCTAAATTGTTTAGTCTTGGCCTCAATAGGGAAAGCATGTTGAAACAAGACTTCTCTATATTCCTTTAGCTCGGAATAGGACCAAGTAAGGCAGTCTTGATATTTCTTCAAGAGTTGGGAATAGGATTGGTTTTCCTCTTTACTTAGATTTCTACCCAACCAAATCTTCCTTAGTTTATCATTAGTGCCTAAGTTATGCTCTTCCACATCCCTTAAGGAAGACATGTTCCTATTGATGATGCAATCAACATTGTTAAAATTTGATTCAAGTGCAACAAGACCTCTAGGAATGGTGTTTGTTTTCAATTGTATAATATCCTTCTCAAACAAAGTTTCTCTTCCTTCAGTACAACATATCATTAGCTCCCAATCAATATTTTGATCTGTAAACTCACATTGGGTCATGGGAAAAGGTGTGGGATTAATGATGAGTGATGACATAGAAGGTGTTTCAATAGGCATGGTTAGGTTGTGTTTGGTTGTTTGAAACACTTTGGGGTAAATTGTGGAGGTGTCTATGAGTGACAGTTGCATTTGGGTTAAGGAAGGAAGTAGAAGACATCCCCAAGAAAGGCTCTATCAACATAATAGAGGAAATTTTCCAAGCGTTAAAATGGTACTACTGTAAGTGGGGTCGATGTGGATCAAGTAGAAATTCCCGTAAAATATGTTTGAGAGACAAGGAAGTGGTTAGTTTTAGACTCTGTGGGTAATAAAGCTGAAAGTAGGTCAGCAGGGTCTTGGAAGGCCGTTGGAGAATGGTCATTTAGAGGTAATGGTGTTTATACAGGATCCTTTATGGGTAAAGGAGATGATGAGAAAGATGAGTTAAGATCTCCTTGCGATGGTGTAGGGAGTAGACATGCGTCTCCCATGGGTAGGAGAGGTATTACTGGTGACTGCTCAATAGTTTGAGAGGCAAGTGGTGAACCAGTCTCGGTACTAATCATGGGTTCCTCCACGGGTGAAGGAGAAGATGAAGGGTGTTCCTCTGTGGGTGGAGGAGTGGGTGAAGTAGGTTCTTATGTAGGTAGGGGGAGTTAGGATAGGATTTCCTCTATGGAAGGAATTGGAAGAAAGTGAGAAGAAAATAATATATCATTGAAAATAGCATGGACCTCACAGACATTGCTATCATTAGTTGAGGTATCACCAGTTTGGTAAGAAGATGGGGTGTCATTAGGGAATGGTTTATTAAAGATATGTAGGTTTTGATTGGCTGGTGCATTTGGGTTATCCAAGATGAGATATCCGTTGTCTAACATTTCTTGGACAATATTCTTGAAAGTGATGCAGTTACCATCACTATGACCTTTGACACGATGATAGTTACAAAATTCATTTTCTTTATGGCACGTAGGTGTGGGGTGAGTAGGGTCAAAAAAAGTGTGTGGTTTTATAGGAGGAAGGGTAATGACACCATATTTAATAAGCTTTTCCAAAATAGAAGAATACAGCTCCCCTATTGGGGTGTACTTTCATTGTTCTCATATAAACTGGAAAGTTTGGATGGGAGAGAGATTAGAAGAAGGTTTGGCTTGGTTTAATGGGTGAGAGGGGTTGGCCTTGAGAACCACCACATTGGTGGATCCCTTGGCTTTTGAATAATTAGTTTGGGGTTTTGAAGAAAAAGGAGCGTCATTTGACCTGAATGTGGTATTTTTGTTACGTAACTGGATCTTCTTTTCTTCGATAGCACGAATCTCCAACTTTCATGCCATGGTGAATGCCTCATCAAAGGTACAGAAAGTATGCACCTATTGTTTCACTCGGAAATGCTTCGTTCCTTTTAGAAACAGATAAGGTTAGGGTTAGGAGGAATACCTGTAGAATGTCGAGATGGTGTGCGCGTACCGTAGAGAAAGATCAGGTTGACTGCGGAGAACTCCTTTTTGTCTGGGAAGGACTACCTGCAAATAAGAACACAAGACCACAAGATTTGATCAAACAATAAATGAGGAAACTGCCTTGGGCCCAGGAAATGTAAAACTTCCTTTCGAAGGTGGTCAGTTTCCCTGCTAATATGAATTAACACAAAATACTGGTAAAGTATCAATTAAATTGCTTTGTTGAACTGGGTAGGGGAAAGGCTGTTTTTCCTGGTTTTGATCAAAGGAACCGATGCCAGTTACCTATAACCGATGGCGGTCACTGATAACCGATACCGGTTGGTTATAGGATCTTCTGGGCTGGTTGTGGTGTTTGTAATGGCTGGTTTTTGGATAGTATTGAGAAATGGGATGGTTAGAAGCTAAGGAATGATAGTTAGAGGCAATGGTACGTTAGATAATGGGTTCAGGAACGGATTTGGGAAGATTGCAATTCCGAAAGCACAAGAAATGTTATAATGGAGGACATGCAAGATATAACTTACTGGTTTTGATGGAGGTGCAAGTTGATCTCCTTTGCTGTAAGCACGTCTAGTATTTTCACTCGTCTCTTCTTGGTCAAGTGAAGATCTGGAATCCGTTCCTCGCTCGCAATGCTCTCTGTTGATCCAGAAATCCTTCCACTGATCTCCCGAAATGAAATTCTGATCCGTTGTTTTGGTTTGGGGAGCCCATTTACAGGAAACCGATGGCGGTTGAGTAACCGACGGCGGTCGAGTAGGAACCGGCATCGGTTAGGAAAAAGTAGGCTATTTTTAGTAAAATAGCCCACCTTCCCTGCTTTTCTCCCGAGAGATCAGTTGCGGGCTTGGTCAAGTGGCTAGAAGGTCGGCTTTGGGTGCGAGTAAGGAGGCATTAGTTATGGATGTGAGTCTAGACCAAGTCATGGGTCCTAATTAGGTTAGTTTTAGGGTTAGGGCTAGGTCATGGTGAGGTGGGCAAGTGAGGTGGCGGGTAAGGCGATGTGGATTTATCAATTATGAGGTAATTAATAAATAATTGTGTAAGGTTTAGGTGATGAGTTTAGGTTGCGAGATGAGATGTGGGTCACAAAGGATCGTAAGACACGAATTTGGTGTCTACATTAGCCCCTTATTGTCGTGTAGCTTGTTTTGTAAAGCTGCGCGGACAATAATATGAAGTGGTTTCCCCTGTTAAGGGTATAGGTAACCCCCCTCAAATCTATCACAGATTGGGTGAACGGGAAATCAGGGATAGGGTTGATAAAGGGTACATGTTGTAGAGAGGATGGTAAGGTGGTGGGGTAAGTCCAAGGAAGCAGACGCATGTTGAAATGCAATAGTACGACTAGGGTACATGATTTGACGAGCAAGCCAGCAATGTATAGGCAAAGGTCGATAGTTTATCCAAACAAGGGTGATATAATCCTGGTATCCAAGGCATAGGAAGTAGCTCCAGGGTATATAACAGGTGAGGTACAGGAACGTTTAGGCATGGTCGGCAGTACCAAATGGTTGGTTTGGTTGAGATAAACGTCACGGTCTAGGTCTAGGCAAAGTTGGTCGACAGATCAAGTCAAGGACCCTAATCATGCTAAAACATGAACAGGTGAGCTCGATTGAACACAAGGTACATGATGGATGGATAAAATAAAACATTAATTATGGGTATGGTATGGAAGTGATGCGGCCTTGGGTCGGGCCAAGTTGTTGGGTGGTGGCCATGGGTCAGACCATAATGGTAGAGTGAGGCCTTGGGTCGGGCCAAATTGGTAGGGCGAGGCCGTGGGTCGGGCCAAATAGGTATGTTGAGGCCTTGGGTCGGGCCAATTGGTAGGGCGAGGCCTTGGGTTGGGCCGAATAGGTAGGGCGAGGCCTTGGGTCGGGCCAAATAAGTGGGGCGAGGCCTTGGGTCGGGCCAAATAGGTAGGTTGAGGCCTTGGGTCGGGCCAAATAGGTAGGTTGAGGCCTTGGGTTGGGCCAAATAAGTGGGGCGAGGCCTTGGGTCGGGCCAAATAGGTAGGTTGCGGCCTTGGGTCGGGCCAATTGGTAGGTTGAGGCCTTAGGTCGGGCCAATTGGTAGGTTGAGGCCTTAGGTCGGGCCGAATAGGTAAACAAATGGTGTTCAGCAAAGGTGGATATAGGCGATATGTGGTTAAAAAAAGAGGCAAATGGTAAATAGGGGCAAAAAGATAAAATTGGGGGAAAGTTGGGATTAACACCGATGTCGATTCTACATGACCGATATCGGTTAAGGGACTGATACCGGTTTTTTAGGGCAAAAAGGAAACCGACATCGGTTAAGGTCGAAAAACCTATAAAAAGAAAAAATATGGCCTGTCATTGTCACTTTGGTTATTTGCAATCCAAATTGACTTGTCTGACGTGGAGAGTTGAGTTGGAGGGGTATTGAGTGAGGTGGAGCTATTTGATTGGCGGAGAGAGTTGATAGTGGGCCCGAATAGTTGAGGAGGCCGCATGTGATTGGCCGGGGACCCAGCAGATCAGGATTGGAGCCATGGCACAGGCAGGAGGAGCTGGAGGGGCTGGACCAGCTGGACCGCCACCACCCATCCCACCACGACGACGTGTCGTCGTACCGGTAGGTTCTAAACTCTTTATTTTGGTGGTTTGGTTGAGTTATGTTGTTTTTGGGATTTGGGTAGGAAGTGGTAGTTTGTAGGAAATAATGGGTAAATGGAGGTAATTTGAGAAAGGGGGAGGGTAGATAGGTTAGATATATGCTAAGGCGGCTAGTTGTGGTAAAATTTTAGGGTTTTTGGGTGGGTAGATGGGTAGAAATAGGTAAAAATGAGTTTTGGGGGCCGCGCGCGGGTTCGGCTCGGGCAGTAAACAGTGACCGATGTCGGTCACTAGGCGACCGGCATCGGTCGAAAAAAGGTAAGGTTCTGTTTGATCGAAACCGGTGTCGGTTTTGCAATCGGCCGGTATCGGTGGGGTTGGGTGGTCGTGGGGGGATTGGTTGTGGGTTGGGTGGGTAAGTGGGTGGGTTGGGTTGGTTTGGTTTGGTTTAGGGTGGGGTTGGATTGGGTTGGTTTAGGGTGTAGGTTGGATTGGTGTAAGTTGGGGGTTTAGGGACGAGGTTTTTGTGGGTTGGGGGGTTGAATGGGTTGGGTTGAGTTGGTTTGGGGTGGGTTGAGTTAGTTGTGTAGGGTTTAGGATTTAGGGTCTAGGTTTTGTGGGTGGGGGTTTGGAAATGGGTTTGTGGGTCGAATATTTGGTGGTTGGGGTGTTGATGTTTAGTTGTGTATGGTTTTTTTTAGGGTTTAGGGTCTAGGTTTTTGGTGGGTTGGGTGTGAATGGGTTGGTGTTGGTTTGTTGGGGTGGGTTGTAGTTAGTTTGTAGGTTAGGGTTTAAGGGTCTAGGTGTGAAGGTGGTTGGGATGGGATTGGGTTTAGCTTTGGGGTGGAGAAAGGTGAGGTGTGGGTTTTAGATGTTGGGTTTTACAAAAGGGGGTTTAGATGGGAAAAGTAATGGGTTTATAATAAAGAGTGGTCTAGAGGTGGGTTGTTTTGCAAGCACGTCAGCATTTGACGATGCTGATGAATTTGCCTCCACTATTGAGTCGGGATGAGGCCACCATATCGGCGGTGGCATTGTGCCATCATGCGCAGTTAGGACCTTGTGCGGGGTCCAGAGGTATACAGGCGATAGACGAGATCACAGCCTGATGGTCGCCCTCATCGAGAGATGGGATCCGGCGGCCAATGTGTTCCATCTGCCGACCGGGGAGATGACGGTCACATTAGAGGATGTGTATCGCATCCTGCGGCTACCGATCGAGGGAGAGGCCGTGTTCCAGGTAGATTCAGAGACTGCCATGGATAGCATACTGCAGGTTTTTGGGGATGCAGCCCACGCTTCTTACATATCATAGCGCGAGCATTGGATATGGTGACATGTACCGCGCACACAGACATGAGACACGACTTGCCGTGTTGATGATGATAGGGGTCACCTGCTTCACCCTCCCGGATTCAGAGGGAGGGTCGTTTCCCACGGGCATTGATGGGGGGTGCTACTGGAGATGGTGGAGGAGCACACCTGTTTTGCATGGGCAACCAGTATATCTGGTGCAATATACAGGGAGTTATGGGGCTAAGCGCCGGAGGAGGCGATTTGGTATTTGTTCTACGTTTTTGTTGCACTGTTGGGGCATACGACACATCGTATGCATCAGGCCAGTAGGGGTTACCCCAGCAGCCAGGGCCACAGGTCGTATACCGATATGAGCTTCAGAGGTGGTTAGGGGTCGTGGGCCAGCCACGAGCAGTTGTTGCAGGTCGGGATGTGGTCTACTATAGACATGTAACTAGAGGGCCTTAACCGCAGTAGACATTATATGGAGACCCTACAGAGGTCACCAGCCTGGCAGAGGAGCCCGCGTACAGCTGCGCCTAATCCAGTATACATTCTGGATAGCAGGACGGAGGCCAGGAGAGTACGAGCGGATACCCCTAGAGAAGGGTACGCAGGCAGAATGGGGCTGCGACGGACGAGCCCCCTCCCTTCCCTCAGTACAGGAGGGATGATGTAAGGCCCCACTGCCAGCCGCCACAGCCTTGGGATCCAGACTGGGTTGCAGAGAGGCCAGCAGATGATGGCGTTGATGATGCTGGGTGCACGGGAGCATACAGGGTTTGGTGGGCTGGACAGAGAGCGGCGAGGGTAGCACAGCCCGCACAGCCAGACTTGGCAGCGGTGACGGCAGAGAGAGATCAGCTCCGGGGGCAGGTGCAGCTATTACAAGGACAGTTGGCTGCTGCATAGGCACAGATAGGGGTTTTACACAGGGGCAGCTAGCCCAGGCTCAGGTACAGGCACAGGCAGCACCACCACCAGCAGCACAGCCATAGTGCAAGTACAGGTAACAAAAGGCAGCCGTACCAGCAGTAGCAACAGCCACAGGCCCAGATACCACCACGGCCACAGGTGCAGGTACAGGCACAGGCAGCACCTCCACCAGTGCCACAGCCCACAGGTACAAGGTACAGGCTCGGGGATAGTGGTGTTAGGTGCCAGGGGACCAGCCCCAGTTCCTTCAGTGGCGCGAGAATCGCTATATGGAGGTTAGAGCAGAGGCCCGTTATTATCAGGATATTCTTGATAGTACCGGAGTCGAGTATCAGGCATAATGCAGCTCATAGAGCAGAGACCCTCGCACAGCCAGAGATCTCAGGGAGGGGGCAGCCACAGCTGGCGTGTCTGTGACAGGCAGGAGGCGAGAGGCGCCACAGGGACCAGTGGGGAGAGGTGCCGAGGGGCGGTGGGGAGAGCTGATAGATCCCCGACGTGGTTTTGTATAGGGACACGAGCACCGGTCTGGCGAACCGGTTGTATTGATAGAGGCCTGCGTGCCTACATTTATTCATTGTTTGGATTCATTGATTTATTATAGTACTGGCCTGCGAGCCGAGTACGGGTTGTATATTGGATACCGGCCTACGAGCCGAGTATATTTGTGATATGAGAGACCGGCCTGCGAGCCGAGTCGAGATTTTTGTAGGTATTGCGGCCTGCGTGCCGGCTTTGGTATGTTGTGAGATCACAGAGGCCCCGATGTAGGGCACATTGTATTTTGAAAATTTGTATATATATAGAGACGATGCTTTGATTCATATGCAGTGTTCAAAAATGTGTTGAATATGTGGTTAATGGCTGGTAATATATAGAATGTGTGATGAGTTTAATTGACATGTTGATAGATGGATGATGCTGATGTTTTTGTTTTTTGTTTTGGGCACGTATATATGAATGTCAGGTTATGTGATGGAGTTGATGGTTTTGTGACATTGTGATATATGTAACTGATGAGTTGGTTCCAAATGATGTATAGATTGATAGCTTTTTGGTATCTGTAGTTCATGGTTTGTGTATCTGTGTAAAATAAATGATGTTTAATGAAAATGTAATGTTATATGTGGTGGATGAACAAAATGTGGTAAATTGTGTTGTTTATGCAGGCAAAGAGGCGGGCGCGACAAAAATTTAGATTAGAAATGAAGAAAAGAACCCTGTTTCAAAAAGGAAGGTGTGTAACCGGTATCGGTTAGAGAACCGATATCAGTAGTCATAGACCGATACCGGTCAATTAACCGATACCGGTTATTTAGGTATGAGCTTTTCTAAAAATAGAAAAGCTAGGGTGGCAACTTAAGTTTTAATTTTAGAGCCATGCAAGAAGTAAAATACGTGAACGCGACGCTTTTTGACGACTGAGACAGGGATTTGCATGAGGGATTTGGGTGAGAAGGAGAAAAAGAGACAAGAAAAGTGAATTGTGATCTGAGATTCAGAAGATAGCAAGGCAGGTTTGAAAAAGGTGGTGATAATGGCAGGACGAGGAGAAACATCCAGCAGGCAGGGACAAGAGAGAAGACAAGGGCCACCTCAAGCTACTGCAACCCAAGAGGTAAATGTTTGGTTGTGATTTGATTTCTGCATGGTTTGTGAATAAGATGGGGTAGAGTAGGTGGGTAGATATGAGAAAGAAAACATAATAACAAGGGTTGCAAGTGAGGTAAGTGTTACAACGGGTAGGCAATCAGGGGTTTCAGGTATGTTTTGTATGTATAAAAAAAAAACGAATAAACGAGCAAATTTATTGTCGTAGGTGATTGTTTTAGGGAAGGTGTATAGAATTGACAGTGACCGGTAGCGGTTTTGGAGACCGGTATCGGTTATTCAACCGATATCGGTTACGTATAACCGTACCGGTTACTGGAGGGAATTTCCAGAATGTTTGAAAAAACCCTGACGGATTGAATGGTTGTTTGTTGTTTTGGTGTATGCAGGCAGAGGCAGGATTGAGGATGAATGATAGTGTGCCAGCGCTGTTGTCACGAATCCGAGCGGATGTAACACCAGCTGAAGTGACATGATAAATCGTTTGGGGGTTAAGTGGAATCCGCTATTATTCACGAATCAACACGTAATCATGCTATGTTGGCAGGCATTGAATTGAGAGATGGAATCCTGAGACAAATACCTTCTATCTGCCACAGGTGAAATGACATTAACTTTGGAAGATGTGTTTCGTATTTGAGACTCCCTATTACAGGAGAACCAATATATCAGGCACTACCTAGCACGGGGCGGGCAGCGATAACAGAAGTGTTTGGTCCATATGCACGAGACTTAACACAGCGAGTTTATCATTCACATATGGGGTAATGTATGCAGCACACCCTGAGGAGACAAGGTTAGCAGTGATTTTATTGATGGCGGTAAGGTATTAATGTCGTTACCAGGGCAGAAGGGTGACGATTTCCAAGGCAATTGATGGGTGTTATTGGGAAAGAAGAAAGGAACTTGACTTTTTTTGCATGGGCACCACTTCATATTTGGCAGAGCTTATACATGGGTTTATAGGGCTTGTAGGCGAATCACAGGCAAGTTGGGCTGCGACATGACGAGCCCCCTCCCTTCCTCAGTACAGGAGGGATGATTCTTGTAGAGGCCCCACTGCCAGCGCCACAGCACTCGGGATCCAGAACTGGGTTGCAGTCGAGGGCCAGAGATGATGGCGTTGAGACGCTGGGCACGGGAGCATTACAGGGTTTGGTGGGCTGGACAGAGAGCGGCGGGGTTAGCACACGCCCGACAGCCAGACTTGGCGCGGGGGGTGACGGCAGAGAGAGATCAGCTCCGTGGGGAGTGCAAGCTTATTACAGGACAGTTGGCTGCTGCATAGGCACAGATAGGGGTTTTACAGGGGCAGCTAGCCCAGCGCTCAGGTACAGCACAGGCAAGCACCACCGACCAGCCAGCACAGCCATGAGGTTTGCAAGTAAAGGTACAGGCAAGCCGTACCAGCAGTAGCACAGCATACAGGCCCAGATACCACCACGGCCACAGGTGCAGGTAGGTACAGGCACAGGCAAGCACCTCCACCCACGGGCCACAGCCACAGTACAGTAACAGGCTCAGGGGGATAGTGGTGTTAGGTTGCCAGGGGACCAGCCCCAGTTCCTTCAAGTGGAGCGAGATCGCTAATATGGAGGTAGAGCAGAGGCACGTTATTTATCAGGATATTCGTGATAGTACCGGAGCGAGTATAGGCTATGCAGCTCATAGAGCAGAGACCTGCACCAGCAGAGATCTCAGGGGAAAGGAGGAGCCACAGCTGGCGTGTCTGTTGACAGGCAGGAGGCGAGAGGCGACACAGGGACAGTGGGGAGAGGTTGCCCGATTGCGGTGGGGAGAGCTGTAGATTTCCCGAAGTGTGCGGTTTTGTAAGGGACACGAGCACGGTCTGCGAACCGGTTGTATGATTAGGGCCTGCGTGCAACCATTTATTAGTGTTTGGGATTATTGATTCATTATTACTGGCCTGCGGCCGAGTAAGGGTTGTATATTGGATACCGGCCTACGAGCCGAGTATATTTGTGATATGAGAGACGGCAGCGAGCCGAGGCGAGAAGTTTGGTAGTATTCGGCCTGGCGTGCCGGATTTGGCTTTGGTTATGTTGTGAGACACAGAGGCCCGATGTGGGCACATGTATTTTTGAAAAAGTGTATAATATAGAGACGATGCTTTGATTCATATGCAGTGTTCAAAATGTTTGAAAATATGTGGTTATGGCTGGTAATATAGAATGTGTGATGAGTTTAATGCCATGTGATAGATGGATGATTGCTGATGTTTTTGTTTTTTGTTTTGGCACGTATATATGAATGTCAGGTTATGTGATGGATTGATGGTTTTGTGACATTGTGATATATGTAACTGATGAGTTGGTTCCAAATGATGTATAGATTGATAGCTTTTTGGTATCTGTAGTTCATGGTTTGTGTATCTGTGTAAAATAAATGATGTTTAATGAAAATGTAATGTTATATGTGGTGGATGAACAAAATGTGGGTAAATTGTGTTGTTTATGCAGGCAAAGAGGCGGGCGCGACAAAAATTTAGATTAGAAATGAAGAAAAGAAAGAACCCTGTTTCAAAAAGGAAGGTGTTGTAACCGGTATCGGTTAGAGAACGATATCAGTTAGTCATAGACCGATACCGGTCAATTAACCGATACCGGTATTTAGGTATGAGCTTTTCTAAAAATAGAAAAGCTAGGGTGGCAACTTAAGTTTTAATTTTAGAGCCATGCAAGAAGTAAAATACGTGAACGCGACGCTTTTTGACGACTGAGACAGGGATTTGCATGAGGGATTTGGGTGAGAAGGAGAAAGAGACAAGAAAAGTGAATTGTGATCTGAGATTCAGAAGATAGCAAGGCAGGTTGAAAAAAGGTGGTGATAATGGCAGGACGAGGAGAAACATCCAGCAGGCAAGGGACAAGAGAGAAGGACAAGGGCCACCTCAAGCTACTGCAACCCAAGAGGTAAATGTTTTGGTTTGTGATTTGATTTCTGCATGGTTTTGTGAATAAGATGGGTAGAGTAGGTGGGTAGATATGAGAAAGAAAAACATAATAACAAGGGTTGGCAAGTGAGGTAAGTGTTACAGGGTAGGCAAATCAGGGTTTCAGGTATGTTTGTATGTATAAAAAACGAATAAACGAGCAAATTTATTGTCGTAGGTGATTGTTTTTAGGGAAGGTGTATAGAATTGACAGTGACCGGTAGCGGTTTTGGAGAACCGGTATCGGTTATTCAACCGATATCGGTTACGTATAACCGGTACCGGTTACTGGAGGAATTTCCAGAATGTTTGAAAAACCCTGACGGATTGAATGGTTTGTTTGTTGTTTTGTGTATGCAGGCAGAGGCAGGATTGAGGATGAATGATAGTGTGCCTAGCGCGTTGTCACGAATCCGAGCGGATGTAACACCAGCTGAATGGACATTGATAAATCGTTTGGGGTTAAGTGGAATCCGCTATTATTCACGAATCACACGTAATCATGCTATGTTGCAGGCATTGATTGAGAGATGGGAATCCTGAGACAAATACCTTCTATCTGCCAACAGGTGAAATGACAGTAACTTTGGAAGATGTGTTTCGTATTTTTGAGACTCCCTATTACAGGAGAACCAATATACGGCACTACCTAGCACGGGGCGGGCAGCGATAACAGAAGGTGTTTGGTCCATATGCACGAGAACTTAACACAGCGGTTTTTATCATTCACATATGGGGTAATGTATGCAGCACACCCTGAGGAGACAAGGTTAGCAGTGATTTTATTGATGGCGGTAGGGTATTATGCGTTACAAGGGCAGAAGGGGGAAGATTTCCCAAAGGCATTGATGGGTGTTATTGGGAAAATGATAGAAAGGAACGTGACTTTTGCATGGGCACCTGCATATTTGGCAGAGCTATACAGGGGTTTATGGCTTGTAGGCGAAATCACACGGACAACGTTGGATTGCTCGTACTTATTACACTGTTGGGCCTATGAGCACATTGTTTGTATGCGACCAATAGGCCGATCCATCCAGGTAGGAGAGACCGGAGTATAGAGGCTGGGATTCGACGATGGGTCCAGACAGAACAGGAGGCAAGATCTCAGGCCGTGCCGGGTGACCTTGAGTATTCCCGGCAGGTATGGGGAGAGGGTGACGGTTGCGGATATTGTTAGAGGCCCTACGGGAACTATATGGTACTCCGAGAACATAGCTGAGGAGTTGAGAGGTTGTAGAGCGATTGAGGTGGATCGCGGGCACAGGCCAGGTGAATATGAGAGGATTCCGATAGATCACGTGCGGCGACAATTTGGATTTGTGCAGGACATACCACAGGCTTATAGACCATATATGAGGATCGATGCCGAGGCAGCATTCTCACCACCCCGGCCAACACCTCCAGAAGGGCCTGAGGAGATAGCAACCGATCGCAGGGTAATGGATGCAGGAATGACAGAAGCCTATAGATTATGGTGGGTAGCAGAACTGCGAGGTGTACGTGAGCGGCCTGACATAGCGGTGATTACAGCAGAAAGGGATCGTCTGCAGCGTTTGGTTCAACAGCTCCAAACGCAGGTGAATGAGACAAGAGGATTGGTAGTGGTTGCGGAGTCACGAGCAGTGAGACTAGAGACTGGAGTCCTCCATGCGAGAGGGCGTATTCACATGTTACAGGAGCGATTGGCCGATCAGTGGGCGGTACCAATAGCCGCGGCACCTTTGAGGACGGAGAGGCCCGACGAGAGGCGTCGACGATCACGATCATCTCCTGGGTCGGGATAGATCGTGAGGGTCTAAGTAAATGTTAGCAAGGTATAAGGATAAATAAGAGTACCGACTTGCGTGTCGATGATATAGAAGATGTATTTTGTTTAACATCTAAATAAAACGAGATATGTATGTTGATTTGCATTATAATATTAAGAATGTTGTCACTTTGACTTTCGGTGTTTTGAAAAAGGATCAAAGAGAAATGTGACTAAATAGAAATACACAAAAATATTTATATTTACCACACATGATAGGTTATGGTAGGGGATGGTCGAGCTAACCTTGGAAGACCCCATGTCTCCTAAGTGCTGCCTACATAGCCCATTGCACAAAGCAAGGAAGGGCCTCAGACCGATGTAGTTCTCCCTTAGGATCAGGGAGAGGCGAATTTAGGTAATTTGGTATGGTTTAGGCAATTGGTCGCTTGGTAAAAATTTGATGTTGGTAGGGTAATGTTATTGGTGTAGGTATAGGTAAAGCAAAAGGTTAGCATACCCAAGTAGTGGGGAATAGTGTCCTGATTAAGATCAACACACAATCCTAGATGCGAGGCAAAGCGGAAAGAATGCTCCGTAGGTGAAAAGAGCTAAACAAACCACACAACGTAGAACGAGCCTGAAGCCCTAAGTTCCGTGCATAGACGAGAAGTCCATAGTTGAAAAGAGTTGTATGATCACAATATATCAGGTGTACGTTACGTCCCTTGAGTTGAAACAAATGGTGCGGTGATGTGGATGATATAGCGGAGGTACAAAGAACTTGTTACAACGAAAGAGAACCTATCCTAAATAGAAAAGTCCATGACCCAAAAAATTCTTTTGAATGAGGCTTTTATTTTATTGAATGTAGACTGATCGATGCGGGAAGTCTACAAGGGATATTGATTATTTTATTCTTGAGGTCTTCACGAAGCTGATCAATGCGAGAAGCTTCTGACAAAGGCTGACTGTGTATAGCTGTCCTTCAGGGGAGCAGTCTATTTATAGTAGCAGAGATGATTTTAGTGCATAGCTGTCCTTCAGGGGAGCAGTCTATTTGTATTAGCAACAATAGTTTGGCATATAGCTGTCCTTCGAGGGAGCAGTCTATAATTTTATAGGACTAGATGTTCTTTTGGCGTGAATCATCTAGTTTAGTAGGAAGTTTGACTCAAGAAAATTCCATAAGAATACGGCTTATTTTTAATACTTTGAAGTCATGGACTAGACTAAAAAGGGGAAGGCATCGCCAAGAGGAGGTGCAAAGTGATTTTGACTGTATTCGGAGATATAGAAAACAAAGTGTATGTAGCGGTAAATGAGCTCAAGGGACGAGCAGTAGGTAGATAAGGAGTGATATAACACTAGATTCAACAGTAGAATGGTCGAAGATGCAAGGCATTAAGGGGTTCAGGCTCAGGTTTACCATTAAGCGAAGCTAGACGATAAGTGCCTGATCCATAGGTGTGAGTGATTATATAAGGCCCGATCCAATTGGGAGCAAATTTTCCACGTTTTCTCTTTTCTAGTTTGGTGACATGTTGATTCTCTTTGAGGACAAGATCACCAACCTTAAAGGTACGCTCATGAAGTCGCTTATCATAAGCACGCTTGATGCGTTTTGATAGATTTGAAGGTGATCGAGAGCTGTAAGACGTCGTTCGTCAAGAAGCTCCAATTGGGCTAACCGCTCTTGGCGGAAATCATCGTTGGTGAGAATATCCTGAAGGGATATTCTAAGGGAGGGTATTTGTATTTCGAGAGGTAAAACAACCTCGGTACCGTATACCAAAGAAAAAGGTGTGGCATTAGTGGAGGTACGAATGCTAGTACGATAAGCCCAAAGGGCAAAGGGAATGTGATCGTGCCAATTTCTTCCAGATTCATTGACGACTTTCATGAGGATTTTGGTTAGAGTTTTATTAGAAGATTCAGCCTGACCATTGGCCTGTGGATAGTAAGGCGATGAGAAGCTAAGTTTGATACCAAAGTTGTCACAAAGGTCTTGTAACAACTTATTTTTGAAAGATTTACCATTATCTGTTATTAGGCGATAAGGAATACCAAAACGACAGATAATGTGGTGGTTAATGAATTCGACAATTTTTTCTTTTTTGATTGAAATGAGTGGAATGGCCTCCACCCATTTTGTGTAATATTCGGTCGCTGTGATTATCCAATGGTGACGTTGTGAAGAGGTCGGGTGAATCTCACCAATAAGGTCTAAACCCCATTGTGAGAAAGGCCAAAGATCTCGTGCGACCTGTAGTGGGTGGCTAGGAGTATGTTGAAGATTGGCATGTTGTTGACACATGACACAGCGCTTAACATATTCGTAGCAGTCGTTATTGAGAGTAGGCCAATAATAACCTAGGCGAAGGATTCGTTTAGCCACGGCAAGGCCACTAAAATGTCCACCACAAATCCCATCGTGTACTTGTTGGATGGTATAGGTGACCTCTGCGCCGGTTAGACAACGAAGGAGGATGCCATCAAAGCCACGTTTATAAAGGAGTCCTCCCATGACAACATAACGCGAAACACTTTTAAGAAAAGCATGTTTTCCGTTACTAGTAAGGTCAGGTGGGAGAACCGAGATTGTAAGGTAGTCGTGAAATTGGGAGTACCAGGTATCCTGCGAATTAGTAGACAGTATTTATCATGCAAACTACCGGGTTTGAATAGGATGGTGCAAAAAGTTGCTGGACCACAACGAATAATTCAGAGTCAGTTGGTGCGGCGGGAATCTGCGAGGCTAAGCAAGCCATAGTATCCGCAAATTTTTTAGTGGAGCGGGGAATGGTTTGGATAGAATAGTGAGTAAATAAGGCTAGAAGTGACTCCACGTGGTGTTTGTACTTCTGAAGTTCCTCGTTTTTACATTGGTAGATGCCCATAACTTGATTGACTACCAATTGAGAGTCACCAAAGATATTGATAGATTTGATGCCTAAGTGTATCGCAACTTGGAGACCTAGAACCAGGGCCTCGTATTCCGCTGTATTATTAGTGCAGGGGAAATCAAGCCGGAATGACAGAGGCATAGGTTCAGCGTCAAGGGGGATGAGAACAACGCCGGCTCCTCCGCCGCGCTGGCACTTAGATCCATCGGAGAAGAGGGTCATTTGATACGACACTTCTCCGAGTGAAAGAGTGGCGATGAGTTCGTCGGGGAAGGTAAAATTGGTAAATTGTTCCCCCGGTAGAGGGGCCTCCGCAAGTTGATCTGCAAGAGTTTGTCCTTTGATTGATTTCTGTTGTATAAACTCAAGGTCGAGGTCAGCGAGGAGCATGAGCCATCGAGCGATGCGTTGGTTTAGGTGTGGTTTGGCGTACATATAATGAATGGGGTCTGTGTTGGTGATGACGAAAGTTTTGTGATTCAGGAGGTAATGTCGGAGTTTGGTGGTGACGAATGATAGGGCCAGGCACAATTTTTCTACATGTGTATACCTAGTCTCGTAATACACGAGGGTACGACTTATATAGTAAACGGCCTGCTCTCGGCGAGCCGAGTCTCGATGTGCGAGCATAGCTCCTATAGCATGGTCAGTGGCGGAAAGATAAAGGTAGAAAGGACGGTCGTCCTGGGGTGGGATAAGCACAGGTGGCTGCAAGAGATATGTTTTGAGAGCTTCGAAGGCTTGGTGACACTCCTCACTCCATTGAAAGGCAACGTCCTTTTTTAGAAGGTGATGAAAAGGGTGACATCGATCCGAGAGTTGGGAGATGAAACGCTGGATGGATTGAAGTTTACCCTGTAAACTACGCAATTGTTTAAGGTTTTTAGGTGGGGGCATTTCTAGGATAGCTTTTACTTTAGATGGATCGACCTCAATGCCACGCAAAGAGACAATAAAGCCAAGAAGTTTCCCCGAAAGGACACCAAAGACACATTTCGTTGGTTGAAGACGGATAGAATATTGTAACAGGCGATCAAAAATAATGGTTAAAACATCGAGATGTTCACTGCGATGTTTAGACTTGCCAAGAAGATCGTCGACGTAATCTTCAAGGATAGTGTGCATAATGTCATGGAAAATGTAGGTCATAGCCCGCTGATAGGTCGCACCAGCATTCTTAAGGCCAAACGGCATTACACGGTAACAGAAAGTTCCCCAAGGAGTTATGAAGGCGGTTTTGTGTTGATCGGCAGGGGCAACCAAAATTTGGTTGTAACCTGAAAAGCCATCCATGAGAGAAAGCATTTCATGACCCGCAGTGAGATCAACAAGTTGATCAATACTTGGGAGGGGGAAGTCATCCTTAGGGCAAGCGAGGTTAAGATCCCGGAAATCTGTGCATATCCGAAGTCCCCCCGTCGCTTTCGTGACAGGAACGATGTTAGAAATCCATTGAGGATAGTCAATAAGCAGAATGAAGGAAACAGAAAGGAGTCGTTGGAGCTCCTCTTTGACCAAGAGAGCAATGCGTGGATGCATTTTTCTCAATTTCTGCTTGACTGGTTTGGAATCGGGGTTTAGAGTGATGTTATGGACGGAAATGGTAGGATCAATTCCTGGCATGTCAGCGTAAGACCATGCGAAAGCTTGGTTGCGAGCACGGAGAAAGGTGGTAAAGGCGGCTTGTTCTGATGTGTTAAGTGATTGTCCGATCTTCACTATGTGAGGATCTTCCTCCGTGTGGATGTTGATTTCTATAGTAGATTCGTTCAGCATGGTTTGAGTTTCAGATGGTAAGGCGTGTTGAAGATAGGAGTCATCTGCCCCAAGGTAAGTGAGGATGGAGTCGTCATCCTGGCACTCAACAACATTAATCAAAGGCGAATCCTCTTCGATCATGTCTGGATACAGAAGGGGAAGAAAAGATGGGTCCTCATTATCGCGTTGATAAGTGAGAGGACCTATGAAGATGGCATTTATGAAAAAAAAAGTTAGGAGGGATAGATTCAGGGTCCATCGATTCTGTGGGTGATGATGGCAAAGTGGGTGATGATGGTTCAGTAGGGGCAACGTCTTCTTCTTCCAGGATACAGCTGATAGGAGGTGTTTCTTGTGTAGGTGCTTCAGAAAAACCGAGACCACTGCGATCATTATGTTTGCATGTGGTGATGGGGATGAGCGTATGCCGGCCTTGTTCGTAAAGGCCGAAACCAAAGCCTTTCCACGCACAGCGAGTCAAGAAGGTGAGGGCGAAGCGACGATTTGTTAGGTATTGAAAATCGGATTGGAAGGGAACCACACCAAGAGGAGGTTCAGGGGTAATGGAGGATGCGTCAATACCCCCATATGTTAGGTTAGTGCGACAATGGGGTGGTCCGTAAGAGATTACCTCCCCCACGCGACGGTCGTAGGTGGGATGTGCATGTAATTGTCCGTACTCCTGTGGGGTAGGGAAAGAACTAACGTTATATAGGCGATACTCCCCCAGCATAAGGCGATGAAAAAAATCTACTAAGGGGTCGGAGGTTGGGATGTTAGCTGCGGGAAGAGAAGTGGTTTGTGCGACGGTGGTTTCATCAGTTGAAGGCGTAAGTGCAGTTGAGGTGGATGGTTGAGGTACATTTGAAGAGGATGGTTGGGTTGAATGTATGGGTGTCTTAATTGGTATAAGCACATCGTTTGGGCGGTATAACATATTGCAAGTTTTGAAGGGGGGAGGATCAGCTTTTACAGTGTAGGACTTCCCCTCGTACTCAAATTTTATGCATCGATGTAATGTTGAGGGAACGCATCCCATGGCTCGGATCCAAGGACAACCTAGCAATATATTATATTGGAACTCTCCTTCAAGGACATAGAAGAGTTCGGGTAAAGTACGTGGTCCTACACGAATGTTGAGGATCACGGTGCCTAAGGTAGAAGTAATAGCGTCATTGAATGACCGCAACATGATGGGATTGGCACACATGCAACTAGAAGGGATGTTCATTTGTTGGAAGGCTTTTGAAGAGATGATGTTTAGGCTAGCGCCCCCGTCAATCATAACCCGACGTACTCGAATGTCTCGGACGTAAGCGGAAATGAAAAGGGCAGGGTCAGGGTCTTCTGCACCAAAGTCGATAATTTCATCTTCTGAGAAACTAACTGCAGCGGCTTGTTGTTTTGAGACAGAAGTGGTGGGGGAGATGGATTGTTTGGTGAGAGAAGAAACATGATTGGGTGTTAGAATGGAGGCCACGGGCAGGGTTTCATTGGGTAAAACCTCTATCCCTTGAAGGATCTCAACGAGAGCTTGTCGATGAGATTCAGAAGTCTGAATGAGATCATATAGTGTCATTTTTACGGGCGATTGATGAAGCTGCTTGATCATGGTTCGGTGGGCAACTCCATTAGAGACGGGATAGGCGGGTCCGCGAATAACAACTTTAGGTGGTGGTGTAATCGGGATTGTTGAAGGGGAAAGAGATGCAGCAGGTGTGTTTTCTTTCGCTTTTCCAGTGTTTTTCTGTCCTCGAGTAGCGACACTAATCATATTAATCTCGTAGACCTGAGATGAAGAAGATGGTTGGGATAATTTATGGTCTTCAAGAGGCGGGGTTGTAATAATGATAGATCTTGGTGAGGCGGGGACAGATGGTATAGGAGAGGGAATGGAAACTAAAGGTCTCTCCTTTCGTAAGTTGTCTTTCTTAATCTTTCTATCCGGGAGAGGTGACTGACGAAGGATGGTTTTTAGAGCTTTGCATCCCTCCACATCATGTCCTGGTGTGCGGTGATAGGCGCAGATTTTAGACTCATCATAATCCATAGGTCGGGGCTTAGACGGGTCATAAGGTCTAAGTGGAGGTAGGGAGATGGTCGCATTCTCCACCAACATAGCAAGGATTTTGGCGTAAGATCCTTTGAGTGGGTCAAAATCAGAAGAAGATGAGGGTATTGATTGTGTGGGTTGTGGTAATGTTTGGGCGTGTTTAGTTCGTATGGGTGGTGGTTTAGCCGAGGGGTGCTGACACATGTTTTTCACTAAACGTGGTTTCTTGGACACAGAAGTTACGTTCAGCTGGTTAGATGATGAGGCTACAGACGGCGTGGTAACGGGAAACAACCACGGAGAAAGGGGAGTGACAGAAAATAAATCTTTTGATGATGGGATTGGTTTAGGGTTGATAGGTGGACCGGATACGTGGGGTAACGATGTTGTTATTCCCTTTGATCGTTGTATAGGTGTAGAAGGCGTAGGTCGTTTTGAAGAAAACGAAGGAGGTATGACATATTGATGTAAGGTGGAGGGATGAGGTCCCAATATGGAAGGTGGGTGTGATGATGAGGGTTTTGATTGTGATAGAGTCACGGATTGCGTTCGTCTCCTAGGTGGCGGGGCGGGTTTATTTTTGGATAACTCGAGTCGCTTAGGCGGGTGTGTTAGACTGGGCATTGGCGAGGTCCCAAGCGTAGGGTAAGATTTGGCTAAGTTAATAGAAGTGGAAGGGGCATTTGGTAGAGGTGAGGGGGGTGAAGGTGAGAACATGGGCATTTTAAGCTTTTGTAGGCACTTCGGGTATATGGTGGAGGCATCAGGATTGGTTGTTTGCATTTGAGTAGAATACGGCGTACTCAAACGTTCCCATAGGGCTCGTCTATCGTCTGGAGACTGACAGTCCTCTCGTGTGAATAGGAACTTTGGTATGGAAGAAAGGTGGGTTGTGATTCCAGTCCACTGTGGGAGTGATACAGGGGATAGATGAGGCACTGTATCAATAGATGTTAAGAGGTCGGCGGGTCGCTGAAAAGATTTAGGTGATGAGGGACTAATAGGCAGAAGGGCATGTTGGAGAGGGTCTGTCATGGCTAAAAGATTTAATGATGTCGGTGCGAGAGATTTCTCGTCTAAGGATGTCAAAAGGAGTGGCGTACCTTCCTCCTGTGTGGCAAGAGTGGTAGAAGGAGACGTCTGGGAAATGGATAGATTAGACAACATCCGCTCGCAATCTTGTAGGGATGTGGTGTAAGAAGATTCATTGATGGGAAGGGAAGCCTGGGCAGTTAACTCTTCTATGGGTAAAGGAATGATGTCGCTTTGGCTTGATGATGGTAAAGGAGGTTCGGGCTCATTTGTTAGTGAAGAATCTTGATTCAAAATTTTCTCAATAGAGGTTTTTGGCTGGGTATCGAATACTGCATGGATCTCATGAACACTCTCCTCGGCTAAGATATCCTGGTTGACGTTACTGCTGGACGAGTGATTCAGGAATGGCTTGTTGAAAATTTTCAAATTTCGATTAGCAGGTGCATTAGGATTATCAAGGGCTATATCCCCCGCATCAACCATTTCCTGCACTATGTTTTTCAACATCTTGCAGTTTTCATGACTGTGTCCCTTCACGCGGTGGAAGTTACAAAAGTCATTTTCTTTGTACCAGGAGGGTATGGCGCGAGTGGAATCAAACCCAGAATGAGGTTTAACAGGAGGTAAGGTAATGGCTCCTGCTTTGAGTAATTTCTCCAATATCACACCATATGTTTCTCCCAAGGGAGTGTAGTTGACGGGCTCGGCTTTGTATTTATAGGTGGTTTTTGGTGGGGTATTGGACAGTGGTTGGGATTTGACCATCACCGCGTGGACAGCTCCTTTTGATTTAGAAGAGGTGGATGCGTGAGGAGTGGTGGTATTTGGTTTATTGGTAGAATCAGGATTTCGGAAAGTGGAGTTCTTGTTGCGCAACCGCAATTTCTCTTCCTCTAAGGCTCGAATTTCTAATTTTCGAGCCATAGTAAAGGCCTCATCGAATGTACGGAAAGTTTGAATTTGGAGGGTAGGGGAGATGTGCTTAGCGCAGGCCCGCGTAAAGAGTTCGATGAGTTCGGTTTGAGGCAAGGCATACGTAAGTTGGTTGATAAGGCCCCGCCATCGTCCAACAAAATCTGCGATAGATTCGTCTTCAAATTGTCGGATGGCATAAAGGTCGGTGATAGATACTTTCTTAGCAATGTTAATGGAGAAATGATCTAAGAAAGATTGGGCTAGTTTGTTGAAAGAGAAGATCGAGTGCTGGGTTAAAGCACTGTACCACTCCAAGGCGGGTCCTGATAAGGACATAGGGAAGGTGCGGAGTAACAAGGCGTCATTATGGGCAATCAAATAACAAGCATGTCTAAATGATCGCAAATGTTGTTGAGGATCCTCTTTACTATTAAAACGAGTAAATTTCGGCAACTCCCATTGAGGAGGATATGAATGAAGGGGGACAGAAGGGTGAATGGGCTCCCGACAAACTTGTTCGTATGTCAAGGTGCTACGACTTCCCGAAACCGAAGCCTCCAAATTTTGCATTTTGTCCATCATTTGTTTGATGAAATCAGTGGTTGGATGAGATGATGGTGCACCAGAATAGGGATGTCCCATATAAGGTGTTGAGGTTACTGGATACGTGTATGGGAATGAAAAGGTAGGCGGAGCTTGAGAAGGAAAGCTCGTGTGGATAGGTGGCAGAGAGCAAGTCATGAATGGAGCAGTTTGCAAAAGAGATGAGGTAGGGGCAGTTGGTGGTAACGAAACGTGGGGTCCAAGATTAACAAAAGGAAAGCTAATCGGGGTCGTATGAACCTCTGCCGCTGTCGGATTGGGAGACGGGGCTAGAGATGCAGGAAGCAAGGCGGTATTATCAGGAGGAGTGGGAGCTAAATGAGCAGCTATACTGATAGGCATACCTACAAGGAGCTGACCATCAGGTGTACGGTCAGGGGTATGAGACAAATAGTATTGTACAGCGCTGGAATTAGCATCCAGAAACTTGGCAAAGTCCTTATCTCCCACAGGGATTTTAGGAACTTCACTGGTATCAGTAGGATTCCCCATAGAAGGTGAAGGGGGTGATTCAGGCAAAGAAACAGAGCAAGCGTGTGAAACCATGGCGGCGGCTTGTTTTCGAGTGATAACAACCATGGACAAGAACACACAGGAAAGTTTCAATCTATGAAGAACAAAAACAAACCCAGAATGATGAATTTGGCAAGTTGCTGGTTTGTCAGGGGCTGAGAGTGATAGTAACCGATATCGGTTTACTAACCGGTGTCGGTCACAGGGGAAACGACGTCGGTCCCGTAACCGATGCCGGTGTAAAAATTAGGATAAGAAGATACAAAGGGGCTGCTAATTTGATTTTTAGCAACGTTGAGTATTTTTATCAACTTATTGATCACAGAAGACAGAGTATGACAGAGAAAACAGAACAGCAAACAAGCAAGATGCATACGCAAATCCAGAGATCAATCCTAGGGTTAATTTTAATTATTGTGGGCTTATGCCTTTAGACGTAGAATGATGTCAGAATCCTAAACAAGAGACTTAGAGGAAATGTCAAGTTGTTTTGGCTTATAAGGTTACCTCAATCGGGCGGAGGAATACCGCGGAAAAGGGGGGATGTTTGAGCTGTTGTGTTAATTGTGAAGTGATTCGGTATGTGTTGTGCAGTGAAACTAGGGTTAATTTCCTGTCAATACCGTGGATATCACCCCCACGTGTACGACCTGTTACTTAATCTATGTTCACTAGAATTGAAAAACAACAAGCAGGAATGCAATGCATGTGTTTTAAACCTAAATCGAAAGTGATATTCGATGAAGCAAAAGAGATGACTTTCACTAATGCAAGATGCAAAAACACATCAAGTTCTTTTACCAGAATAACAAAATACCTTGTGAATATCTGTAGAAGAAGAAAACAGCAAGTATGCTCCCTATATGAAAGCAAGCGAGAAATAAAGAAAAACCCAAAATGGGTCCCACCGGGCGTGCCAAAATGTTTCACTCGGAAATGCTTCGTTCCTTTTAGAAACAGATAAGGTTAGGGTTAGGAGGAATACCTGTAGAATGTCGAGATGGTGTGCACGTACCGTAGAGAAAGATCAGGTTGACTGCGGAGAACTCCTTTTTGTCTGGGAAGGACTACCTGCAAATAAGAACACAAGACCACAAGATTTGATCAAACAATAAATGAGGAAACTTCCTTGGGCCCAGGAAATGTAAAACTTCCTTTCGAAGGTGGTCAGTTTCCCTGCTAATATGAATTAACACAAAATACTGGTAAAGTATCAATTAAATTACTTTGTTGAACTGGGTAGGGGAAATGCTGTTTTTCCTGGTTTTGATCAAAGGAACCGATGCCGGTTACCTATAACCGATGGCGGTCACTGATAACCGATACCGGTTGGTTATAGGATCTTCTGGGCTGGTTGTGGTGTTTGTAATGGCTGGTTTTTGGATAGTATTGAGAAATGGGATGGTTAGAAGCTAAGGAATGATAGTTAGAGGCAATGGTACGTTAGATAATGGGTTCAGGAACGGATTTGGGAAGATTGCAATTCCGAAAGCACAAGAAATGTTATAATGGAGGACATGCAAGATATAACTTACTGGTTTTGATGGAGGTGCAAGTTGATCTCCTTTGCTGTAAGCACGTCTAGTATTTTCACTCGTCTCTGCTTGGTCAAGTGAAGATCTGGAATCCATTCCTCGCTCGCAATGCTCTCTGTTGATCCAGAAATCCTTCCACTGATCTCCCGAAATGAAATTCCGATCCGTTGTTTTGGTTTGGGGAGCCCATTTACAGGAAACCGATGGCGGTTGAGTAACCGACGGCGGTCGAGTAGGAACCGGCATCGGTTAGGAAAAAGTAGGCTATTTTTAGTAAAATAGCCCACCTTCCCTGCTTTTCTCCCGAGAGATCAGTTGCGGGCTTGGTCAAGTGGCTAGAAGGTCGGCTTTGGGTGCGAGTAAGGAGGCATTAGTTATGGATGTGAGTCTAGACCAAGTCATGGGTCCTAATTAGGTTAGTTTTAGGGTTAGGGCTAGGTCATGGTGAGGTGGGCAAGTGAGGTGGCGGGTAAGGCGATGTGGATTTATCAATTATGAGGTAATTAATAAATAATTGTGTAAGGTTTAGGTGATGAGTTTAGGTTGCGAGATGAGATGTGGGTCACAAGGGATCGTAAGACACGAATTTGGTGTCTACACCTATAGGGTTTGTGAAATGTTTCTAGCACAAGCCTGAGTAAATAGCTCTATAAGCTCAATTTGAGGTACTTGGAATGTGAGTTGATTAATTAGATTGTGCTAACAAGTGAAAAAGTCAGTGATAGACTCATCGTCGTACTGTTGAGTTGAATAAAGGTAAGTCATGGTAACCTTCTTGACAATATTAATCGAGAATTTGTCTAAGAAGGCTTGGGATAGTTGATTGAATGAGTAGATGGAATGTCTGGGTAGTGCACTATAATAGTCTAGTGCAGGTCATGTCAAAGACATGGGAAATTTCCTCAGCAGTAAGGTGTCATTGTGGGAAATCAGATAACACCCATGTTTGAAAGACCGTAAATGTTGTTGCATTGTAGTTTTTCTTTTCTATTGAAATTGTTGAATTTTGGCATTTCCCAATGTACGAGGTATGGGATAATAGGAATGGATGGGTGAATGGGCTCATTACAGATTTCATCATAGGTGAGGGAATTGCATGAGCTAAAAATTGATGAATCTAGCATGTACATCTTTTCTATCATTAGCTGTATGAGTTCATTGGTAGTTTGTGATGGAAGGGGGACTCCTATAATGTAAGAGGGTTGGTATTGAACATATTATGTGGATGACATTCTAGTGTATAGTGATGTCGAATAGGAAGGTTGAGAATGAGGGACTGACATAGGGGGTACATACTTGGGATGAATGACAGATGAAATGGAAGGTTGTTAATAGTATATATATGTAGGTGGGATGGTCAACATGAATCTAGTAGTGATAGGGGGAAAAGTATGTGAAATAGAAAGGAAAATGTTCTGTAATGGGGTAGGGGTCACCACCATCATGGTTGGTTGTGTTGTAATTGGAATATGTGATATAATGGGTGTGGATGGGGTTATGCTCTGGGTGGTCAATGAAGGAATAGTTGACACTGCAAGTGCGGGGCCTAGCTGTGAAACCACTGGGGAAAAAGTGGACGAGGGAAATTTTGAGCTAGTAGGGGCTTATGTAGAAGCAAGGACAAGGGCGGGAGAGATACATATGGGTGTGTCATATATTAATTATCTTGATGAATCTTGAATGGATGAATGGGAAAGGTAGAATTGTAGGGCTACAGGATTCTGATCGAGGAGTTGTGTGAACTCCTCGTCACCTGTAGTGATGGTTATAGGATAAGTTAGATCCATGGGTGACAAGATTGAAGGTGGTGAGGGACTAGGTGGGAGTGGTTGACGGTTAGCATAGAATATGAGAGCATTAGTTTGGCTACGAGTTAGCACCATGTGAACAAGTGCTGACCTGGTAAGGCTATATTCTATAAATGACACAGAAAATAGTAGGAAAAAAAATAATGAGGCTGGGTGGGTGAATTTGGTCAATATTTGGATCTGGAGAATCAAACATAGACACCAACGATGGCCGGGTTGACCAATGATGGTTACTAGAGAACCGATGTCAGTCACAAAAATAGATGTTGGTTACTGTGGAAAAAACCAAGTTTATGAAAATGAAACAGGGTTGATGAATAGTACAAGGAAGTGGTTTTTGTATGATAATAATACCAGAGAAAAATAGAATGTCAAGAAAAATATGTTGATGCTTAGAGGCCCAAAGTCAGAATAGAATGATGAATGGAGGTTGTCCCAGGAAAAATACCCAAAAAGCCAGAATCTGACAATGGTTAGGTTTAACCGATGACAGTCAAATGAAAACCAATGACGATCTATGGATTGATGCCGGTTACTGTGAAATTGAGAAAGAAATGAAGAAAACTGGGTTGTGATTTAAATCAAGTGAAGGATTGAACTTAGGAATTAGAGAATGAGAAGATGGGGCCCAGGCACACTCAAATAAAGTGAGAATGCTCCAAATATGATGGTAGAGTGTGCAAGGAAAAATAAAAATTGGGAATCGTGTGCTCACACCTGAAAATGCAAACCAAGAAGAAAGATAAGAAAAATATGATCCTAAGAGTGATTTTTCTTTATGTTTGTTCAGCTTACGCTATTTAGAAATGACTGTGTGTATTTAGAACATAATTTTTTGGTTAGGAAGGCATCCTAAGAATAAGGAAATATAAAAGGTGAGGTTTCAGGTTATGTTATGGTGGAGATGGGCCGTCCTCTAAGATAATGACTTGAAAGAAGTAACAAGCTAGGGAATACCTGCCAATCCTCTGATCCATGTGATCGTTGATAGGCATTCCCAGGAAAGATGTTGTTTGAGAAAGATGTGTATATTTTAATTTTTGTAGTTTGGTAAGATAGAGAGAGAGAAGGTGCTTTTTATGATTATTTGTGTCAACCATCAGCTGGGCATGACTTCCAGCATATAGGTTGCCCTCATTTTAATGTGAGCTAAATCCAGGAAATCATAATGTAATGTAATTGATTTTAATCCCAAATCGAAAGATTACATTTGATGATGAAAATGATGAATAGGAGAGGGTATGCTCTTTCACTAAATAGAGAAATGAAGAAAGAAAAATTATTCTTTTTAAATGCACCAAGAGAAATGTTTCCTTTAGAGAAAATAGAAAGAAGAAGAGGATTACCAAGGAAGAAGATTAATGTGTAAGCCTTGTGAAGAGAAACAAACACACAAATTTCACCTAGAAATGAAGAAAATGTAAAATAACCCCTGATGGGTCCCATCGGTTGTTCAAAAAGGTTTCACCGTTTTCTTTACATTTTTGATGAAACAAATAGGGTAAATGGGCTGAGGAGGAATACCTGTTATTTGGTCAATTGAAGGTTGTTGCATGTTATGACTTCTAGATCCAATGTTGACCATGAGAGATTCCTTTTAGATAGGAGGAACTACCTGAAATAGAAAACAAGACCACAAGAGAAGAGTTAAATGATATATTATAGTGGACTGCCTAGCGAGTGCTGGATCCAGGAAGTGTGATACTTCCTAGATGGCTGTCAATCCACTATTTAAAACAATTTAATGCGAGAAATAAAGAAATTCCTACTCTAGTTTATATGATTTAGGTATCTCATTCAAGTACAATAATAAAATCTAACATAATGGGCTAGGCTATGGTCATATCTGAGGGGTAGGTAGTTATTAGGGTATTGGAACTGGTCTGGGTCAGGTTATGGGTTGTTTAGGTCACTTGGAAAAAGGTAGGTTGGCTCTGTTATTGGTAAAGGTGGAAAACATAGAGAACAATGTTAGTCAATTATAACCAATGAAAATTTATCAGGAACTGACGACGGTCGTGAGTAATCGACATCGGTACAGTCAAGCTGATAGAAACTTAACGGGATCTATTTGGAAAGGTTGATCTGAGGCTAGACATGAATGGAGAAGGCAATGAAGAGGTATGTGAAGGTCTTAGGTATACTCAGGGATATTTAATAGTAGGGTATGGGCGGTTTAATGATGTGGGTGAAGGAATGATTAAGTTTGTAGGAAGATAAATGGAGGGAGATGAGAGTATAAGTAGAAACTGATAACATAGGTAATAGAACCTACTAAGATCATAATAGATGAATGTTGGTTAAGAAAATACTTACTGTGATGCAGGTTCAATAGCTAGATGAAGGTGATAGTTGATCAAAGGAATGGTGATTGATGTCGTGACAGTGCTTCCAAAAATGCTACCAAGAGTGCAATGCTTCTAGATTTGTTTGGATGATGGTTGTGGATGCCTCGATGCACAAAAAGACTCTGGTTCTTCTTGCATGTAGCTCCTCTTTCTCTTTCGTGATCTAAGAATGTGTTAACCTTTGAAACATAGTTACCAAAGGGAATAAATGGTAATTGACGATGGTTCCAGGTTGACCAGTGTCAGTTTTGGAGTGACCGACGTCAGTTAAGGAAATATTCCCTAGGTTGACTAAGAATAATAAATCATCAGAATCATTTCCGCTAGATCTGTCTATTCTCATGGATCAAAGGAGTTTTCCTTTTTCTATGTAGGAATATTGTTAAGGAGATAATAGGCATGTGATTTTTAGGGTTTGAACTAAGTCTTAGTTAGGTAAGGAAACATGCTAAGAATAG
This sequence comes from Taxus chinensis, assembly GCA_019776745.2. Classification (NCBI taxonomy): domain Eukaryota; kingdom Viridiplantae; phylum Streptophyta; class Pinopsida; order Cupressales; family Taxaceae; genus Taxus; species Taxus chinensis. The sequence goes on along the minus strand of CM034149.1, from coordinate 908,882,573 downwards.
ATTTTGGGTGAGGTATCTAGGTGAGGTGGTGGGGTAGAAATTAAAGATAATTAGATGATAAATATTGTTAGGATATGTATTAATTTAATTTAATTAATTAAATTAATATTGATGTGGGGTGGAAGGGGCCATCGCTAGGTAAGTATGTCTGATTTGGTTATTCGGCGAGGGACCCAGGGGAGTGTGACTCAATTTTGGTGTCTACAATGCCATTCAGGACCCAGAAGTACTCAAGTCATCTAAGGAAGGAATTCTCCACTAGGAAGAAACACAATCAGTTAGTGATAGTACAAGTGTTGCTCTTGATAATTGGGCACATGGTAATTATGAGATGATTGGGCGCGAGGTAAGCATCACACTTACATGGAAGAGCACTACTCGCTGTGTTAGGAGCATAGGTAATAATTCGGTACGTCGGTACACTAGAGAAGGGGATCCTATAGTATTCCTATATGCCATGGAGGATTAGTGGAAAATTCAGGATGAAAGAAGAAATATGGTAGTGTATACATTGTGTGGGACAACAACATGCTAGTGGGTGGTTCATAGTGAAAATATTATAGAATGGAAATAAATTTGGATTGCTTTGACAACTCAGTTCTTCAGAAGCAACACACCTACTAAAATCAGCACATATCATGGTAACCAACCTATTCAACAATGTGAAAGACTCTAGAGAGAAGGGCAGGAAGCTTTACCACCTTCACTATGGGTGCATAATTTCTATTACACATTGCACGATTGTGCACGTGTTTGGTACATTTATGCAAAACTGCAAAGGGAGACTGGAATTGGAAGGATTTGATTGCAAGAATAACCCAGACATTTGATTACTTTTCTACTAAACCTCTAGTGGAAGAATCATTAAGGATTATAAAGAACGTAACTATGGGAGATGGTGCAAAGATAGAAGAAATCATTCACGAGTTATTCAGTGAGATAGAATTAGAAACGTTTTGATGAAATAGAAGAGGTTGATACGGTATTACTTCAACATATTTTCCTTGAAGAAGAAAAGGTAAAGCTTGTTTATCTAGTGGGCGATGAGGAAGTAGAATATATGGTTATAGATCATTCAGTAAAGACACACAAGGTTTTCAATAGTGCAGATATGAACATGCGTGTGTACTAGGAACCTATGAAGATGAAGAAAGTAAATATTGGCATGGATGCTGAACCTAAAGAGGTAATAATTGGGGATTATTGGTCTGACTATGAAGTGGAAAAAATCATTGAGTTACTACAAGATTTTCAGCACTTATTCCCAAGGGGATACCACGAGCTACAAGGTGTGCATGAGTCATTAAGAGAGATTAGAATTAATCTAAAGGAATGTGCACACCCAGTCAGGAAGATACCCTACAGAATGAATTCTAACTTAGGCATAAAGGTTTAAGGAAGAGATTGACAAGATGTTGAAGTCTGGTATCATTAAGCCCCTAGAAGATTCGGAATGGGTTAGTCCAATGGTAATTAGTATAAAGAAGGACAGATGTATTATAATATGTGTGGATCATAGAGAGATGAATTTTTCATGTGTAATTGATCCTTTTATTACACCTTTCAAAGAAGAGATATTATAAGGTGTTGCATGGCGCAAAATATATTCTTTTACAGATGGGTTCTTTGGGTATCACCAGGTTCAAATTTCACAGGAGGATCAAGAGAAAACCACTTTCACCATTGAATGGGGAATTTTTCCATATACTATGATGCCTTTTGGTATGAAAAATGTGCCTTATGTATTTTTGTGCATAGTTATTCAAGAATTCTAGGATTTTATTCACATTTTCTTGCAGGTTTACTTGGATGACTTGATGGTTTATGGACTTGTTAAGGATCATTGTGACAATTTGTGCTTAATTTTTGAACAATGTCAACATCTACGCATATCCTTGAACATCGAAAATTATGTTTTTTCTACACACTTTGGAACTTTGTTAGGGCATATCATCTGTAAGGAGATTTTGTTAGTGGATCCAACTAAGAGTGCAGTTATTGTGGGCCTAAAGGATCCTATAATTCAGAGTGAGGTGCATGGATTTTGGGGTCACACAGGGTATTACAGGAAGTTTATTAAAGGATATATTAAGATTTATGAACCTTTGGAAGAGTTACTCAAAGGAAAAGGAATGTTTTATTGGGGAGAACCACAACAACGCACATTTGAAGCACTAAAGGAGAGGATTACTGCAGCGTTTATTTTGTGATTTCCCTCATGGAACAAACCATTTCATGTACATGTGGACACCTTTGGCATGACTATTTCCGTAGTATTAGCTCATCCTAGAGAAGGTATTTTAGATCATCCTATCTTTTTTACTAGTAGAAAGTTGACTCCTACAGAACATGTCTATACAACAACAGAGCGTGAAGCCTTGTTGATGATCTACGCATTGCATAAATTCAAACAATATTTTTTAGCAGCACCCTTTGTGTTTTATACTGATCACATGACATTTAAATACTTGGTAAACAAGGCTGTTTTACAGGGGTGCATATGTCGATAGGTGCTTTTATTCCAAGATTTTGACTTCACAGTAGTAGTGAAACCAGGTAGAAGTAATTTTGGCCTAGATCAATTATCTAGAATTCAGTTAGGGGAGGATTCACAAAACATTGAACATACAATTCTAGATGCATAGTTATACAAGTTGCAGTGTGCACCTTCAAAATTAGAGGATATTGTTGTCTTTTTACATACAGGTATGGTTCCAGAAGGTATGAAATCCTTGGAAAAGAAACAACTTACAATTCTCATGGCCCCCTTTATGTTAATCAGTGGTGATTTATACAAGTTGGGTAGAGATGAATTACTAGGCAGGTATGTACTGGATCATGAGCACAAAGATATTATGGAAGAGGCTCATGGTGGTATTGCAGGTGGGAAATATGCAAGTGACACCACCATGCACAAGATTCTACTCATAGGATTGTGGTGGGAGACCGTATATAAAGATTGTAAGGCGTATTTCAAGGCATGTGATCGTTTTCAGCACCTTGGAAAACAAAGGAAAAGAGATGTAATGCCCTTACAACCTATCGCTAGTACAAAGCCATTTGAGAAATGGGTTATAGAATCTATGGGCCCTATTTCGCCATCCACATGAAGAACTGGATCACACTACATAATTACTTGCACATATTATCTTACAAGGTGGGTAGAAGCAACATGTACAAAGGACTATACAATGGTTATAATAGCTAGGTTTCTATGGAAAAATGTTCTCACTCGTTATGGATTCCAGTTAATTTTAACAATTGATAGGGGTACACACTTCTTGAATGAGATGATCAAGATACTAATGGATGAATTTATGATTGTACACCAAAATACTACACCCTACCATCCTCAGGAAAATGGGATTGGTGAGGATTTCAACAAGATTTTAAGCCAGACATTGACAAAAATATGTGATGTTGGAAGAGAAGATTGGGATGATAAAATTTCTACCATACTATGGGCGTATAGAAAAACATACAAGTGGTTGAATAAGGCCACACCCTTTCATTTGGTGTTTGGCATAGAAGCAGTTATTCTTATGACATTCATGTTACCTTCTCGTTGGAGGTCTAGCTAATGAGAAAGAATTGAAATAAAGAATTGATAGATTGATACAATTTGATGAGAGGTGAGCCATAGCATGCTAGATTCAGAAGTAGGAAAAATCTAGGTAGAAGGCATGACATGACAAGAACATCAAGGATAAGAAGCTTGAGGTTGGATAGATGGTACTCCTTTACGATTCAAAGTGTTTGCACCCTCCAGGAAATCTTAAAGTGCATTGGTTAGGACTTTATGTTATCACTCACATTCTTGAATCAGGTGCATGTTAGTTAGCAACGCTTGATGCAATACGATTACCTAGATAATTCAATGGAAGTAGGATGGAGCCCTACTATAAATAAGCCTTCTTGGTGTTTGCAATAAGGTAGTATTTCCATTTAGAATAGGTTCCCCTTTATGCATTTCCTTTAATGTATTTCCTTCTTCTTCGCTATGCTTTGTCAATTAAGTTTGGTGTTTTGTCTAATAAGTACATTTGTGTGTTGGAAGCTAATTACAATTTGAAGTAATTTTTATACACAGAGGACTGCACATACCATTTGTGTGGGGTGGTTATTACTTTTCATTCACAACTGAGTACATTTGAGAGCAAGTTGTTACAGGTGCTATATAAGAAAGGAGATTACTTCTAAAAGATGACCATAGATGGAGATAAATGAAAGAATAATATAACATGAGGTAGCAGAGGCCATGGAGACTACCAAGGGAGGCATAGTGGTGATGTACTGAGGCACATGGAAGCACACTAAAGAGAATTCCATAGCAAGAAGGTAGGAAGGTGCATTGGAAGGTTATAGATGGGGCACAAAGATGTACAACATGGAAAGTGTGAAAATGATCAATTAATGAGAGGATTATTGGTAGGTGAAGGAGAAATAAATGCACTAACTTTTTTAATATCCTTATACGGATGGGATGTGAGTTCATTTTTTCCATTATAATCACAATAAATTGAATGAACTAAGTTGAAATGAGCTGAGATAATTGTGTTAAGGTACAAAGAGGGAGAAACTAGATGTGGAGAGCATATTTGTGCGTAGAAGAAGCTTACATCCCCATTGGTGAATGGTTTGAGTGAGGAAGACACGTTGAGAAAGAGATAGGGCATGTGGTTTCAAACTAGGGAACACATATTCAAGCTAGGGTTTTGAATTTCTCGCTACAAAGAACAGAAAGGTGAGATCTTCAAATGGCACCAAAGAAAGCACCTGCCATAGAAGCCAAAGGGAAGAAGAAGGTATAAATAGAAGTTGAAATTACTCCCGAGATTAATTTCTCAAAGATGTAGTATCCAGAAGGTGTGATAGTTAGACAAGAATGGGATTCCCACATTCATAGCTACAAGATAAGTGATTACAACCACCAAAATTCTGATAACAAGAAAGAACTAGACACATTGTTAAGTACGAAGACCAATAAGTGCATGACGGAGGACATGCCTATGTATGATGATGCTAGGGAGAAATTATTAAAGCAGGTAGAAGTCTAGTAATTGTATGAGGTCCCATATTTCGGCAAGTATGGTTACATGAAGACTTTTTCTATTTTGTCGGATGATGAGTAAGGATTATAATAGCCTTGATTTCAACACTGATAGGATTAAAGGGTACAGGGGTAGATCTAGATAGTGACTTGACAGATAAGTAAACAATCTTGGAGACACAGAAAGAGTTAGGGTATATAAAGGGTCTGCACAAAATGGATATCAATAAATTAAAGAAGTACCTAGTGGTACAGGAAGCTACACATCTGGTGACTAAGTTGAATGATCAAGAGAGATGGTCACAAGTGAATACCATGTGATTACATATCGCGAGGACAATGTCTTAGGGATTAATCTACAACATAGTATGCTACATTGTAAAAATGATTATCGAGGAAACGTGAACAGGTGAAATGATCATTTTTGGCATCATCTTACTTTCTCTAGTATTTATGGTAATTGGAGTGCCCGATGGGCCAAAGAAAAAAATATGGGAGTATCTCATGGAAAAAAAGTCCCTTGTGGAAAGATTTGACAAGTAATTATGTGAAGGTTCAATGAGTGGGTCATTCAAATAAAGGGCTGAGATGTGGTATGATCAGATTTTCATGGCATTTTAAGAAGAGTGACACATCCCTAAGGAGCTACCTTCAGTGGTGGGAAAGGTAGTGTAGTTCATAGTGAACCAACACTCTACATCGCATGATTTGTAATGAGGGATAGGACTTGGAGCCCATGGTGAAAACTATTATATTCCTTCATAGCACGCTACTTCTAGGCATCAATCCACCATTTTACTGATGTGTGCCACCTGAACTTTATTGTAGACAAGGTACACTATCACTACCACACTCTAAGGAATACTTATGTATATCTAGGTTGGAATGCCTATATTGAGATGCTAATTTAAGACATGATAAGTATGAATCCTGTAAGCTTGGCAATTGGGGACATTAGAGCCACGCTCATATACCTTCAACTGAAGACTAAATTGGAGAATAACAAGTATGTAGAGGATGATTTTGCATTTCCAGGGCCTCATAAAGGTAAGCATATAGTAGAGAACGTGCCATTCCCTAAAGCCATAGAAAATATAGTAGTGGATGAGGAGGAAGAATAATGGGAAGATAGTGGTGGCTTAGAACATGGAGACCAAATGTAACCCATAGATAAAGTGTAGACTAAGCATGTGCATACACCACCTCAAGCAAAAGAATAATAAGAAGAATTGGATGCAGTCCATGGAGAGAAACATTTTAGAAGGGTGTTCAGAAGAATAAGGACACAAGGCATGGAAAATCCACAGTCTGTTAGGAGATCACCATGAATCTCTCCTCAGAAGGAGACAAATGAAAGAAAAAGGAGGAAGCTAAAGATAAATTAGGAGATGGAGGATTCTACAGAGAGCACACTTGACACCCCAGTACTTATATAATAAGTGGAAGATCCAAAGGATGAGGGTATGAAGGATGGAGAAGAGGAAGTAAAGGAGGTAGAAGGAAAAGAACATTATGTTACTCAGAACATTGAAGATCTGACTCCAAATCTTGGCGCTCAAATTACTAAGGGGAAAAGAACAAAGAGAACAAGTAGAGAGTAAAATTTTCCATCTTTGCATTATGTTGAGGACATAAGTAAAATTGTCCGCACCCATTTCCAAAGAATGGTGAGCCCTAAGGAATTATATGGATGGGAGATGATGGATGAAGACAAGGCCACCACATGCACAAGGAAACAATTACCCTAGTCTATGCACATACATATGGATGAACCAGGATTTAAATTATGTGAAGAATCTTATGTTTTAAGAAGATTAAAGAAGGCATGCTAGACCAGACACATAACTGTAAAGCCCACTGTTATGTCTGATGAACAGGTGAGTAATGCCTTGGTAAAGGTATCTCCAGACGTCACGCAGAGGAACATAGACAAATATTTCATTATTAGAGTGATGTGAGAGGATAATAAGGCCAATGCTATAGATATAGAGTGTCTAAAGGGAGAGAAAGACTTAGGACAAAATAATAATGAAGTGTTCATCAGTATGACAGAGGATATCGGTAATCACATCCTGAAAGTAAGACCGCATTTAGAAGCCAAGGTACTTGAAAAGTTCCCTTCAGCTATGCATTATGTACGCACCTTAGTGGATTTGGTGCTTGAGGATGGACTAATTCAAATGCATGCACCAAAGGATCCTGAATAGGAAGAAGAGAGGCAAAGGGCCTTAGTAGTTCAAAAGATTTCATCTTACGAGGCATTGCTCTAGACTTTGCAAGTAGAGCTGAATAAAGCAGACCAAATATTGAATATTTGTGCAGCTCCAGAGGTGATAATAAGAGTCAGGACCATGGTAGAATACAATGAATTCCTAAAGGTGATGAAATATGAAACATTGGGGTGCATAAAGAGATTAGTGCTAGTAAAGAAAAAGCGTGAGGCCCTTACAGCAACCCAAGAACCCCATAAGAATAAGTTGGATGAAATTGGAAAAGTTATAGTGCAGAAGATGGATCTTCTGGAAGGAAGAATGTATGTTATGTCCAACATTGTTCTGGTAGTGTAGAATGAAAAGGAAGAGATTGCTCTTAATGAGTTACATTCAATTGCAGCAGATATTCTGGAAAAGACAAAAGCCACACTCAATAATTGGCAAACTTTAGAGGTTGTAATCAAAGAAGAGTATCCAAAGCTAATTATTTCAATTGAAATAGAGGATATTGTAAAGTAAAAGTTCATTCTTTAGACAAGAAATTATTTCCATTTCTATTCTTTATTATTTAAAGGAAACCATTTTTGGGGTAGAAATATAGATTAGCGTGGGGTAATGTTTAGTAGACAGAGTATGACATTAAGAGAAAGGAACATAAAAGATTCACATGCAGGAATAAGCCACGTTTGAAGGCACAAAAGGTTAGGTAAGGAAAAACGTGCGAAGGACAAGGACTAATCCAGGAGTTAGCCATTTTGACATTTATGGTCTATTTTTAGAGGTAGCGTGTGGGGCACACAACTAGATGAATACTTGTGTGGCACATAACATGTTATTTTTGGAGTGTCTACTAAGTGCTTTGCATGAGTTGGATTTAATAATAGAATTACCATTTCCCATCAACTGTAAGAGATCTATTATTAGTGCACTTGCATGTGTGCATGTTATTGTAAAGGTGCATGGCTATTTTCAACATGTGACCTGTTTTTGGAATAATGTAAGTGGTGAAGGGAAAGTCCCCACCCTTATAAATATTGATTGTACTATGTAGTTATATATAGATACCCATAGATATATATGCAGAGAGAAAGATAGATCTAATATAGGGTTATGTCGTTGGATCTGCTACGCACTTAAAATTATGATATTGTTTATTGTAAGAAGCTTTTGTGTATTTATTGTGTTTAATATAATGGAGTGTATTGGATGAATATTGGTGTCAAATGTAATTGTAACTAGTCATTGCATTTATAATTTCATTATGTTTATCATTTTATTTATGGTTCTTTAAGATCTAAATCTAGAATATGCTCTGTGGAACGTTTTTATTATTTATGAATCTGCATGCCTTATATCTTTATCACATTAACATCCTATACAAGTTACCCTAAAGAGGTTCCTAGTACCTTTGAGAACTTTAGGTGAGTGCTCGGTCTAGGATGATTGATGTGCCAGTGTGCTTGGGTTATTCAAGGTAGATTTTAGGTTGCATCAACAAATAAGAACTTGATAAGGATCATTAGGAGGAATATGAATGGAAACCAAAGAATGTGGCATACCAAGGTAAAATCATCCTTGTGGGATGATGAGTCACACCTAAGTGGTCAACAAGAATCTCTCCTTACAAATTGGTATAGGGGAAAGAAGCAGTGCTACCCATATTACTGGAGTTGCCGACATTGGAGTTCATGAAGCAACTAGAGTTGTCATAGTTTTAACCTATGGAAGCTACATATGCGGGGTTGATGAAATTGTAATAAATAAGAGAATAATCAATCCAAACCATGGAAAAAGATCAGGCCTTAATCAAGAAGTGATTTTAAAAGAAAACTAAATAAAAAAGCTATTAGGAAGGAGACTTAGTTTTGAAATGGGATGTAGATCAGGAAAAACCAAAAAATTATTCTAAGTTTGATGCCATTTTGAGTGGCCCATACATGGTCACATAATGCAAGAGTAGTAATACATTTCAACTGTCTAATTTGGATGGAGAGTAACTTTTGATTCCGGTAAACAGAATATATCTCAAACATTGCTACTAATAGGAAAATTCTCACCCTTGTACATATTATCTTAGGAATTTTAATTCCTCCAAGTTCTTCTACACATTGTTCTTTTTGTAGGTTAGGTTTCAGCTTCCCTAAGTGCATTCAATACAATTTTTATTGATCCTAGTTATATCATTGTTAATTTAGTATACCTCCCAAAGGAATGTTGTAACAGGAAAGAAGTTCATACTTGTAGGGAAAAGTTGCAATTTTCAAGATAAAACAATTGCAGAGAAACTAAAATCAAGAATAAGGACATGTTTTACTAATTTCCATTCTTTAAGTCCCTTAAGATCAATCACATGTGAACTTGTAGTGTCCCCACAAGGCCAGAAATTGAACAGGAAGAACAATCTATCCAATTTTTATGTAGTGGTTCCCCATGGTTGAAAGAAAAAGATCAACATCAAATTTATGTTTCTCGCTTTTAAAGTTTGTTTCAGTTGAAAATCTAGTGAGAAGAAATTATAGTCTTTGGCGATGTTCCAAGATGTCGTTCAGAAGAAAGAGAAAATTTAGATTTAGTAGGGTTTCATGATGTCTGAACTTAGTTAATGTTTTGCAAAACTCTGCAGTATGCCATGCATACTAAGCAATCAAAATATTCAGTGTGCTTCATACTTAACGGGGTCAGGTTCAAGACATGTTTCAAATGGTCATCTTCCATCATGTGGATCAACATTGTAGGAAGAGGAAGGTTTTTGGTTCAAAAGAATTTTCTACTCTCATAAAACATTCTCTTGAATATTTTCTTACAAAAATGTAAAAAGGAAAGCGGTGGGTAGATGTAGGTCAACATAGGTTCAACAGTGTGAAAGTAGTTTTTGGGGAAAATTCAAAAGATTTATTAATTACATGATATAATTTGTGATTTCGTGTCCAATGGATATATCAGGACTACTAATCCAAACCCCAAAGCATGGAAATCCCAAAATGCAGGGGTGTTATCACCAAGTCAACTCGAGGAGGTTGTTTCTGGAGGCTGGAGTGCCCAATGTTTGTAGTGGGGTGGCTATAAACTCTAAAACTGAGAAAAATAAAATCTACAAAATCCATTACAACCCCACTGAGCTACATTAAGAACCGAACCATTTCGGAGGTTGTGGGTGGATATAATTTTGAATGCTGAACTCCGTAATGGGAAGGTAAATGTTTTGTGTGCCAAACCAAGCCAACTCAATGGCGTTTAATGTGAGCAAGTTGTATTCAATGCAGATCTCCGTAGTTGGGAGGGAAGATAAAATGGTACCCAAATTAAAAAAAAACTTAATGAAGTTTTACTTTTTGGAAAGGATTTTCATAGGGGATTTCAATAGAGAGGCCAAATTTTAGAGATCATGGGAGTAGGTGAAGGATAAACCTAAACAAGCAACCTATACAAAAATGATGATAAATTCCTTTACAATCCACCCTTTTTGGCAATTTTATTGTCAATGGAAAGGTATTTTTTGGATCTACAACATGAGATGATCAGAGTGGAATAATTAATGAGTTTAGTGGGCTATAAACCATGATGAAGTTTTAAGACTAGAGGCCATACCCAAGTATATAATGAATCCAGTTCTTCAAACACAAGGCAGGGTACAAGGAGTATGATATTTGTAGGTTTTCTACATATTACAGGAGGATAATGATTATTTTTTATGGGTTATGGAGAATTTTGAAACTGTGTTTCTCTCTCTCATGCTAGGATCTTCTATAAGTTTTAAAAAGGGGCTTAGTAAGAAAGGTTTGATACATTGTAATTTCCCCTCCCTCTTTTCTTGTTATAAGAAATCTATGGAGATCAATCCTCCTATTTTACTATTGTAATACAAGTTTCATTCCTTTGGCCCCTATGTAAATGGATCGTATCAATTTAATGAGAAATAAAACCAGAAATGTGGATGTTTTCAACCTTCCTTTGTGTTTTATCACATCTTTTGTTCTTTTAATTATATACAAGTTTATTCTACATTATAATATTTATACAAGGTTTAAAATGGGTTGTGCTTATTGGTAACTGGGTTTGCAATAGGTTTTTGATCTGTGGTATGGGAAAACCCTCCTCAAATTTTCTTGTTTAATTCCTATGTAGTGCAAGTTATTCAACACTACTTGGTGCATCACCTTCCCTTAGAGTTTAATTTTCATCTAATCCTTCTATACTTATCCCCCTTGTAAAATAATTAGAGTTGTGTTGGGGTTAAAACCATATAATAGTGTTGCACAGATCTATAATCAAATAAAGCATACCAACAATGAATGTGGAAATAACCATAAGATGAAATGAAAAAGAGAAATATTACACCATATTTAACGTGGTTCACCCAGTGTGGGCTACATCCACCAAGAAATGGCTAATATAATTATTCAATGCTTTACAGAGGAAATACAATTAAGATCTATTGTCTTCCAACACCTCTCCGGATGTTCAATGTTCTTCCCTCACTCAGCTACAAAATCTTACTCACCAAGAAAGAACTTACATGCAACTTAATTGCAATATCTTCTTCTCTACAATTTACTTTACTTTCCTTACACTCTAACTATGCATACATGCACGTGTGTCTATTTTAGGAAACTTAACTTTTCTTTTACAAATAATAAATCAGCTTTAAAACAATTGATTTATTCTAATTTTTGTCCAAAAATAAAAGTGTCATTGCACAGGTAACCGTCGTTAGTTACCTCTTGACCATTGGCAGTTATTTCCACCTGACCAACACTGGGTACACCTTAACCAATGTCGGTTACTGTCAAAACAATAACATTGTAAAAACAAGTTCTTAGCAAAGTAATTTAGCTCCATACTCAACAACATCACACTTGGAGATCAATTATGGCACTCTACTATGCATCACCATCATTGGTTCCTTTTCCTTGGCCCGTTTCTTACTCTTCAAGTTTTTAAACTCGAAGACCAATAGAAGTGGAGTGAAGGTCTAACTTCTCCCTTACCAATGGCTTCGTTAGCATGTCTGCAGGGTTATCATCCATATGGATTATCTCTAACTTTAGTTTTCCATCCTCCAACACTTACTATATGAAATGATACCTCAAATAAATGTGTTTTGTTCTTGAAAGAAATGATGAGTTCTTATCTAGATGGATCATGCTCTGAATATCACTGTATAATCTACAATCCTCTTCCTCCTTACCAAAATCTTCCATGAACCTGCTCATCCATATCATCTCCTTGCTATATTTTGTAGCTACAACATATTCTTCTTCTATAGTAGATAAATCCACAACCTTCTACAATCTCGAAATCTAACTAACTGTCATACCACCTACTGTGAAAACATATCCAATAGTGCTCCTCCTTCCATCCAAATCTCTAGCCATATATGAATAAACATAGCCACGTAAAGAATTATCTAAACCTCCATAGCATAAATCCATGTTGGATGTCCCTCTCAAATACTTGAGAATCCATTAGACCGCTTTCCAATGTTCTTTACCTGGATTAGCCATAAACCTACTCACAACTCCCATTGCCTATGTAATGTCTGGTCTAGTAAAAATCATGGCACACATAAGACTTCCTACTGCTAAAGCATAGGGAACATGTGCCATGTACTCAACCACCTCATGTGATGAAGGACAATGATCTTTTCTAAATTTGAAGTTTCCATCCATAGGTGTACCAACAGGTTTTTATTTTTGCATGTTAAACCTTTCCAACACCTTATTGATATAAGCCTCTTGAGACAAATACAACTTCTTATTTTTCCCGTCTCTGTGAATTTTCATGCCAAGGATTTTCTTTGCAGCTCCCAAATCCTTCATTGCAAATGTGTGAGCTAACATTTCTTTAAGCTTACCAATGTCCTACATACTAGATCCTGAAATCAACATATCATCCACATGCAGTGACAAAATAACATAGCTCCCATTTTCAAACCTTTTAAAATAAACACAATGGTCAGATTCACATCTCATAAAACCATTCTTATGCATAAAACTGTCAAATCTCAAATACCATTGCCTTGGGGCTTGCTTGAGCCCATATAGGCTCTTTTTCAATCTACACACAAGTTTATCCTTACCCTTGACTTCATAACCAAGCAGTTGCTGCATATAAATTTCTTCCTCTAAGTCACCATGAAGAAAAGTTGTCTTAACATCAAGTTGTTCTAAATGCAAATCTTCTATTGCAACAAAACTTAGAATAATATGAATATAATTCATCTTAACTATAGGAGAAAAAAAATCATCAAAGTAAATACATGATTTTTATGTAAATCCCTTTACCACAAGCCTTTCCTTGTACCTCTTCAGTCCACCCTCTTCTTCCTTGATTCTATAAACCCATTTGTTTTGCAGTGTTTTCTTACCTGCTGGCAACTTGACCAAATCCCATGTCTGATTTTGTTCCTAGGAGTCCATCTCCTCATCCATGCCAAGATCCCACTACTTGTGGGTATCTACCTACATTGCTTCTTCAAAGATTTCTAGTTCACCACTATGAGTCAGTAATAAATAAGAAAGGGAAGGTGAAAATATCTCTAGAGGTATGCTTACCCTTTGTGAACTTATCACTAAGATTTGGGGTTTCTAAGGTTCATTTTGTGCATGTTGCACATTCATGTCTATTTCTATCAGTGACTGATGTCGTTCACATATAACCGACCGTGGTTCCTTTGGACCGACATCTGTTCTGGGAGTACTAACACCAATTTCTATAGTTGTCTTATTAGATCCTGGTCCTGTCAACTGATCCCTGTTGTCCTGACCGATATAGGTCTTTGTAGAACACACATCGGTGTCTGTGTAAGTATGCTTTACATCCAAAAGTTTATTTTCCTTAAAAATATCCTCAACCTCTCATGTTTAGGTACCAAAACCTGATCCCTGTACATTCTCTTTTCATTATAATTAATGTCATGACTCTTAACAATCTTAGAATCTTCTAAATCCCAAAATCGATATCCAAATTCACTAGAGCCATAACCAATGAAAGTACATCTCTTAGACTTACCATCCAACTTCCTTCTATTTTCTCTATCAACATGCACAAAAGCTTCTGAGCTAAAAACTATAAGAAAAGAAAATTTAACCTCTTTTCCAAACTAATCTTCTTTTCGTATTCCACGATCCAGTGTTGTTCAAGTCCCACAGTTTATCAAGTACACCACTGTATCCATTGATTCTACCCAAAACTTCAAAGGAAAACAACATGTATCCTCATGCTTCTAGCACATTAACATGATTATTTTGTTCATTCTTTCTGTAACTCCATTCTCCTATGGAGTTCTAGGAACTGTTCTTTCTCTTTGTATTCCATTCTCTGAAAAATAATCATTAAAATCCTTGCTGTAATACTCACCACCATTGTCAAATCTAAGGCACTTCAATTTTAAGTTTGTTTCATTTTCTATAAGGGCTTTCCATCTTTTAATTTTTTTAAAAACATCAGATTTACGCTTAATACAATAGATCCATACCTTCCTTGTGGCATCATCAATGAAAGTAACATAATATTGGTATCCTCCAATAAAATCTACCTGAGCTGGTCCTCACACATCTGAGTGTACAAGCTCCAATTTTTGTTCCTTCTTTGTTGACCCAACTTTGAGAAATCTCACTCTCTTCTTCTTTCCAAATATGTAGTGCTCACATAATTCAAGATCTAATTGTTTCAAATCTAATAACTTACCCTTTTCCTTTAAGATCTACATTCCATTTTCACTCATATGGCCTATCCGATTATGCCACATGTTTGCATCTGAATCTGTAGTAGATAGCACATAAAAGGAATCAGTAATACAGGTAGACAAATATAAAGTTCCTAACTTCTTTCCTCTTACCACAACAATATATCTCTTGGTAACCTTCCAAGAATCGGCTATGAATGTAACCACGCATATAGATTCACTAATTTTCCCTGCAGATATTAGATTTATTTTGAGGTTTGGTACATGCCTCACATCTTTCAATACCCATGGGTTTCCATTTTGTAACTTTATATAGACATAACCTTTACCAATAATATTGCATGGCTCATCATCACCTAAGTAAATTTGTCCAAAATCATCCTGAACATAATTTCTAAAATAACCCTTATTAGGGGAAGCATGGAAAGAAGCTATAGAATCTAACACCCAGGATTCTAATCTATTATCCAAAGAGAGAATAAGGGCATATTGCTTTACCTCACTTGTAACATTTTCCTCTTTACCTTTTTCTGATGCATTCTCTTTGTTTTCCTTCGACCAACACTCCATCTTTACGTGTCCTCTCTTTCCACAGTTCCAATAAAGTAAATCTATGAACTTGGATCTAGATCTTCCATGTTTGGACTTTGATCTCCAATTCTTCTTTCTCTTGGATGATCTCTCCTTAGATCTTCCCCTGATTTATATGGTTAAAGTGTTTCCAAATGATGATTCTCCTAATATTTTCCTACGTATTTCCTCATTAAGGATTACACTAATGACATCATCAAATTTCAAACCTTTAGAAGTAGTTATTGTATTAGTAACATCCATTACCAAGCTATCCCAACTATCTGGCAAAGAGCATAAGAATAAAAGTGTTTTCACTTTATCATCAAATGAAATGTATACCATTTTTAATTGATTAAGAATAGACTGGAAATCATTCAAATGATTAGATATAGATCCACCTTCTTGCATCTTATAATTAAACAATGTTTTCATAAAATATACCTTATTCGAAGCACTATGAGTTTCATACAAATTTGCTAAAGATTTCATCAACTTTACTGTGGTGTTAGCATTTGTAAAATTTGAAGCCACTAATGTTGCCAGGATCAATCTTATAGATCCTAGAGCCTTTCTTTCAAGAACCTTCCATTGTTCATCTATCATCATGCTCAACTTTCCTTGCTCATCCAATGATATAAATAATCCTCCACCTTCATCCTCCATAGTTGATAATTATGACCATCAAATTTCTCTACTCATTATTTACTATCTTCTGCCATTTCTCTACTCCCACTCAATCAGAAAATGCTCTATGAGTAAATCCTTTCAACACACAAAACCTCCAAACAATGCTCTGATACCAGTTGTTGGGGTTAAAACCATATAACGTTGTTGTACAGATCTATAATCAGATAAATCATACAAATAATGAATGTATAAATAACTAGAAGATGAAATAAACAAGAGAAAATTACACCAGATTTAATGTGGTTCACCCAGTGTGGGCTACTTCCACCAAGAAACAGCTAATGTAATTATTGATTTCTTTACAGAGGAAATACAATGAATATCTACTATCTTCCAATACCTCTCAGGATGTTCAATGTTCTTCCCTCACTCAGCTACACAATCTTACTCACTAAGAAAAAACTTACATGCAACCGAATTATAATATCTTCTTCTCTACAACTTACTTTACTTGCCTTACACTCCAACTATGCATACATGCACGTGTGTCTATTTTAGGAAACTTAACTTTGCTTTTACAAACAATAAAACAACTTTAAAACAATTGATTTATTATAATTTTTGGCTAAAAATAAAAGTGTCATCACACAGGTAACCGTTGTTGGTTACCTCTTAACCGTCAGTGGTTATGTGCCCCTGACTGATGTCGGTTACACCTTAACCAACCCTAGTTATTGTCAAAATAAAAAAATTGTAAAAAAAAAATTCTTAGCAAAGCAATTTAGCTCCATACTCAACAAGTAGGGTCATATTTTCAACTCACTACACTTTAGAGTAGTTGGCACTCGGTTAGGATAGGAGGCTAGTCTTCTCTAGAGAACTATCCCATTTCACAAGGTCCCACACTTTGGGATAGTTCCATGTTTGACAAATCACATTAATTGTCCAATCAATTAACTTATCCATTAAGGGGTGCTTTGATTTCACTTCAATAGTAGTGTAGAGAGGCACACCCAATGTAACCCCCAATCTTGTAAATGCTTCCCATAAATTCTAAGGACAGCATGTCTTGTAAAATTCATTGTTTATGGAGTTTGTAGACCGATATGAATGTACTCGTTGTATGTAAACTCTCAATTCCAAGGGTAGAAAGTGCACAATACTAAAACATTGTGAATGTGTTGTGTAGAATCTAACTCCAAACAATGCCCCCCTCTTTGGGGGTGCATGCAATGTCACTGATAGGAGAATGCAGCCCCAAAAGAGGACCAACCACATGTACGTTGTAATTGTTGAAAGTACTTGGTAGAGACCAAGGAAAATAAAAATAAGAATTGATATCCAAAACAAGTGTTAGTACAAAAACACATGCATGCAATAATACAAGTGTAAAATACACAGACAATATAAGTACAATAGTGTAAACACGTAAAAAGACAAGTAGGCCACACAAAATGGGTAGAAAATATGGGACATCACTCATGATATCACAAGACACGTAAGGCCATGATGGCTTCAAACAATAAGCAAGTGTGTACACAAAGCATAGGGAAAATCCCGCGAACAAGAGGAAAAAAGAGCACACACATACAGGAAAACAAACAAGTAGTCATGGAAACATGTAATCCTATTAAAAAAGTGTTGCAAATTGAACACTAGTTAGCATGTTAGAGAAATAACCTAAAAGATATTAAATAACCTGAAAGAGATGAAATAACCTGAAAGAAATAACCAAGTAATGGAAAGTGCTAAGTACAAAATGAAAAAAAAGTACCTAAAAGAAATGAATATGGATGCCCCCAGTGACCAATATAGGAAGGGTAGAAGACAAGCATTAGTGCCATGTGTAATATTTCTATATAAACAATCACACTAAAAAAAGGTGTGAATGCACATGTGTATGATATAGATAATGACATATAAGCAATTAATCTAACATGTGTAGTAAAGTGATTATGTAAAAAACTAGTGAACAAGAGTAAATGCTCCAAGAAAATGCAATATGTTTTTGGATGGATGGAATGGAATGCAAGATGACTTGATTGGATCCACATTCCCCCCAAGTGGATGGAAGTGTACGCAATGACGTTCATCTTTTCCCCTATCAGCAGTCAAGAATGAACCGTAAATGACATTGTATCATCAGGAAATGGTCATAGTATGTGTCGTGTCTAATGCGTTGTGATGATTGTGTATGAAGTGGTGATGAAATGCAACATTTGAAATAGATGTGCATGAAAATTATATCTGAATCATTTATCATGACTTGATGGATGTATAAGTGATGATTTATCCTGAGTGTATATCACTATAAGATGAAAGGATGAGTGATGATTTAGCCCTAAGTGTATATCACTATAATATAAAAGTATGAGTGATAATTTATCCCTAAGCGTATATCACTATATCATGAAAAAGGGAGTGATGATTTATCCCTAAGCGTATATCACTATATAATGAATAGGGGTGAGTGAAAATTTAGCCTAAAGTTTATGTCACTATAAGATGAAATAATGGAGGTGGTGATCTATCCTAAAGAGCATACCACTATTAAATAAAAAGATGTTTCCAACCACTTTATTTTCATGTTCCTTGGTTTATACCATGCATATTCCCTCCCCCTTGTAGGGTATTGTTTCAACTCAAAGTAATGTGATAAAATAGATAAGGGTAATGGGCGTAGGAGTGTTGGTTCGAAAATCTGTCGCTTGGGCAGATTTATGGATAGACGAGCCAACAGTGTGCAGGGCATAGCCCCTCTTTGAGTCAGCAAAGCGAAACTGGTTTATTGCTATTCTACCAGCAGGAATCTGTGCAAATCTCACAATATTCTGCCTTCGGGGGTTTGGGATCTCATCCCAGTAGGGTTATTTCCGACTGCGGAAAGAAAGGAATGGAAGAGAGGATGAAGAAAGATCAGATCCAAAGAAAGAAAAGAAATGAATTCCAAAGCAGAAAGGTCAGAGGGTTTATGTTTTGGGATTGGTAGTAAACAGAGCCAAACCTACTTACATAAACGAACAAAGCAATACTGATGAATAAATGACAATAAAACAAAAGTAGATCCAACAGAATAAACACATAGATCTGACGTAAGAAAGATCTAATGCAAATAACATAAGTATTCAGCACAAAGTCTAAATATTGTATTAATATTTCCTTCTGTTACAAAAAGTTCAAATTCTTTTCTTCTCACTTCTATTTTTCATCTGAAAAGTATCCACCCCTTAATACCACAAGTATTTGAGTATTTATAGAAGGAGAAGAAGGAAGGCAACAAGGAACCAACCACCTATTTACAAAATATCTACAAAATATCTCAAAGTCATGTTGACTTTTAACAACTTGATGGATGACATCATCCCATGGTGCAACATGGATGATGTCATCATTTGTGCCAACATACTTTAGACATTTACAAAAAGAAAGTCGAGAGAAGAGAGAGAAATTATTCATCATCGTCGTCCCACAGCTGAAAGGGGATATCTTGCTGCTGTTGCTGCTCGGGTGATGAGATGTGGAATTGGGCACGGTATTCCATGAACTTGCTGATCATAGGCTCTAATTGATCTTGGGAAGGATCCTTGTGTCGCTCACTGATCGCCTCGCAAGTCTCCCGCTCGTCTATGAGCTTCTCTGGGAGTTTGGAATATTCTTTCTCTGCTTCTATTAGGAATCTGATGAAGTCCCGATAGGCCAGCAGGTTATTGATGGACTCTGCGTCAAAAGTGACCTCTGGCCCCAGCCCTTGCGAAACGATCTCCTTGAAAATCTGAATGGTTTCATCAACCTTCCTTAAGGCGAAAGAAGGAGTAAGCAACCCTGGGGACATGTTGAGAACGATCTGTTCCATCTGATGCATTGCGTCCAGGGCTTCTTCTTTTACCTTATCGATCTTTTCAAGGACGAATTCTAGTTGATCCATCTGGTAATCTAGAGTGGAAAGGACTTTATTGAGGGCCCTGGGGTGACCGAAAACGCCGAACTTGACTAGAACTTCGACTGAACAGTCGAACATTCGTTGAAAGGTCTCATGCTGCAGCCTAGCATGGTCCAGCTCTTCTAATATGGGTCCCGCTAACGCCTGGAGCTCTTTATTCGCCTTGTTGATGTTCAGATACAAATCGGTGAACTTGGCGATCACTCGTTCACTGTCCTTGAGGATTTGGCTCCTCCAAGCGGAAACTGCCATGCCCTGCTCGCCGATCTTTGCATATTCATTAATTTTATCCTGACTCAGAGGCTCAGGAGTTTCGGCGGCAGTTGTGGGAGGTGCACTGCCCATCTTCTGTAAGGCGTGGAGCAGATGTTTATTTTGATCTTTCAGTAGCCTTTTCTCTTCTTTTGCTTCTTGAAGCTTCTTGCAGAGGGCGTCAACTGTAGATAGGGCCTCTCCCTAAGGCTTTCAGAAGACGTCCCCATTGTGACTTGAGTCACTGTGTAATCTGTCGAGGACAGATCCTTTTTATCCTTCAGAGGATTGGGGTATGCGATCTCCATTACCCTCTCTCTCGAAGCACTCTGAGAGAAGCGTGTGATGGGCTTCTGCTTCTTTGCCCCTTTTGATGGGATTACGAAGAAGTCCATCGGAGCGATGGGAACTTTCCTCTTCTGCTGACTCAGGTGCTGGGAGATCCAAGATGGACTTATGGGAGAAGGGCCAGAAACAGAGGAGGGGGCAGCTGCAGTAGTAGAAGGGAAAAAGGTGGAGACACGTGGAGGCGGCATCGAGAGGGAGGCCGAGGAAGCGCTCACGGGAGGAAGAGATACTGCAGGAGAGGAAGACATAGGAAGAGAGGGGAACTCAGAGATGAGGGAAGAAATGGAGGGGGACAAGTCCGCAAGAGAAGAGAAGATGGACGAAGAAGCAGGAGGAACAGTAGAAGAAGGGGGAGAGGACACGACCAAAGGAATGGTCACTTGAGTCACTCGAGGAGGGGAAGGAGGAGAAGGAGAAGGAACAGAAGGGACCTTAGTTGTTGCAGCAGTGGCGACATCTTGAGTGGATGGGCCTATTGGAACATCTTCCGCCACTTCTTCCTCTGTGCTTTTCGGGATTTCAACCCGTTCTTGTGAAGCGGAAGGAGGGATTTCTGGAGCTTCTTCTTAGGTGGAACTGGATTCACCCTCTTTACCTTTACCCCTGCCTTTTGGCTGTTGTTTTGATCGAGGAGGTGCGTTACCCAACGGAGAGGTTGTGAAATCGACTCCGAGGTAGATGAGCCCGTTCATTTGGCACCAATGTTCTGTTCTACGTAGAGTTTCCTTGACCCTTTCCTCAATTGTCTGAGGCGCTTTAGTTCTATCAATTACCGCAAAAGGCCAATCGTCCCCACCTGTGTCAAGATACACTTGATCCACTTCCTCCTCAGTAGTTTGGTAGCCTTTGGGGACGATGGCCATCCCGTACTGGATGATTTCTGCTAAGGCCAAACGAGAATGGTCCTTCCTCCTAAGCTCCACCTCATGATATATATCGATGTAGATATCTTCGATCTGAGGGATATGGATCGGATTGAGCTTGGCCCTAGGCAGACAATTTCTCGGGTCGAAGGTGGGCCTTGCTGGGAAATTATGTTTCAGATTCAGTAGCTCCAGCTCTGCAAACATGTCTTTCGCCTTGTGGTAAGTAAGACATGTATACCTACCCACTGTGAGGGGGAAAGGAGTTCCATCCTTCTTTCTCTTGAGGCATTTCTCATGGTAGGTGATTAACTGTCTTGACAGCTCTAGCAGAATCAATTTGGGACCGGCGTACCTTGGTAGTTTAGTTGGCTCCCCCAAGAAGTTAGCCACCCTTAGATAAGTGAATGTGGGGAATTGAGTGAATAGGGCCCCCCATTTCTCTGTGGCTGCCACGATGCTCTTGATCGTGCAACCATGAGTCATATTCGGCCTCAAGAGGCAGATGATGCCGTAGAAGAAGGCATCGTTGATCTTTGTAAATTAGGGGATACTATTTTCCAGCTTCAGTTTTGGATAATATTCATAGATTTTAACCTGGGGCCAAACCCCGCATCGCATCAGAGCTGGGTAGTCCCTTTCTGAAGCTGCAGCGTAAACAACATAGGAATTCATGTAGAACTTCCTTGTTGTGGCAAGTTGTTGTAGCTACTCTGATATTGTGCTGCTTATGATTTCCGCCCACTCAAAGCGTTGATCGGGCACATTTTTGTTCATTGTTTCCAAATACCGCAGCATCCATTTGTGAAAATAATGGGTGTCAGGAAGCCCAAAGACTCTGCTCAGGAACGTGATTGTGTCACTGAGCTCCTCTGAAAAATCACTGCGGTGAATGACCTGTGGCCACCGAGTCACCACCTTTTTATTTTTCAGATACACCTCGTTCATCAACTGCATGCACTGATCTTCATTGTCGTCCCAGGCTTTGATGCAGTCTTCCCGGCTTACGGCCACAAAGTGTCGATGGTGAGGGATGCCGAGCATTAATTCAAAGTGGCGGGCAGTGAGGTTGATTATGACCTCGCCCTTCTCATTTACGACACATCTTGTGTCTTTGTTGTAGCATCGAGCTACCACCATCATAAATTCATTATTAACTGCATTGACTGGGATTCCCCCAGCAAAATGTAGCGCACTGCCTATCAATTTGTCCATCCATGGACTTCTTGTGACCTTCTGAGTTCTGACCCAGAACTCCTCCATATCAATATGACCCAGCTCTGAGTCTCTGATGTCCAGGTCACACTCGGCCTGGGATTCGGGCATTCTGACCCTCTGATACTTATACTTCATTTCTTCTTCTGTGAGCTTGACCTTGCCTTTGGATTTGGTAGGTCTCTTGTTTGATGTTGACATATGTTCTTCTGAACTTAGCTGCTGATCTGCAACAATAAGAAGTGAAACCCAATTGAAGAAAGCCGTGTCAGCTGTTTGATTTTCCATTGAAATGTTGACAGAAGAAAGAGTTAGCAATTTAAAGGACTCAGGGTGTAGGGCGCATGAATACTGCAGATTGCAGGGTTAAATAGTAAGGTGCACAGGAAAGGGATGCTGCAGGGGAGAAATCAGCGCCAAAGGGCGCATGGCGCATGGATACTACAGATTACATTCTTTGTTGTTGTAAGCACAAGTGCACTTGCGCCATATGTATGCGTTTTATAAAGGGCACATGGATTCTTTATGTTACACGGGAACAGGATGTGCCCGTGGCGCATATAAGGTTTGTGTAACATATGCTTTTAGTGCGCTAAAGAGAACTTGGCGCGGCGCATGGAAGTTATGCATAACATGATGTTGTTGCAATGAGGGATGCGCCTGCGCCGTTTAAAGCTTTGCACTTGGCGCAGGTTTGACTGGTGTTGCACAGACGCATGGTGCGCCAAAGGGCGCAGGTTTTAACGATGCAACAAATGAGTTTGGCGCGCCATGAGGGGGCGCGAGGAAAACATTTTCAACAAACTAAAGAAGTGCGCCTTGAGGGCGCAACTTTTCATGATGTAGCAGGCAGGGAATGTGCGCCATTGGCGTGGCTGCTCTTTGTGTAACAGGGGTGACAGATGCGCCAAAGGAGAAGAAAAATACAGTTTCTTTTTAAGCTTTGATTCTTCTCAGAGGGGTTTTACATATGGTTTAGCTCCTTCTGCAAGGTACCTTGGGGTGATGGAGGGGCTTAAACAAAGGGTTTCAAACCATCATTTCAGGATAGAGTTTCCTCTACCAGCAGATCTGGAAAGAGGAGGAAGAATAGGTGGAAGAATGGGAAAGACAACAAGGGGGGGGGAGTTCACGATTTCAGTCTTTCCAATCCAGATCCAGACCAACAAGCAAACAAAGAACCAAAGCGCAAAACATACAAAAGAAATGAGGACCTCTTACCCGGATATAACGAAGAAATGTGCAAACGGGTCCACAAAGCAATTGAAAATGACAGGGCAGGCGCGCTGGCAGGTACAAAGAAAATCACGTGATTGTGTCGGATGATAATGACAGCGCAGACGCGCCTATTTATAGGCGAGGTAGCAATAAATGCGCCACCAACTTTTCAAGTGGCGCACCAAAAGAGCCGTCGACACAAGAAAACATGCGCCCTTTGGCGCACCAAAACGTTTGCCAACACAAAAAATATGCGCGCCTTTGGCGCACTAAAAGTGGTGTTGATAGAGGAATATGTGCGCCCTTGGCGCACCAAAAAGTGGCACAACAAATGTTCTGTTGACAGGAAGGCGCATGCGCCTTGGCGCATGCAAGGAAGACTCAACATAGTGAGGCGCACCAAAACGTCTGTTGACATGAGAAAGCATGCACCAAAGGATTTAAAGGGGGCGCATCAAAAGTTTATGTTGCATAGTCATTATGTGCGCCCGACCAGTAAAGACCAAAAATGGCTAAGTTCGGAAAACTAGATTTCCCGAGAAGGGATTTTGCAACGTTCTGGACGCAAGGGATCCCTGACGAGGGACCGGAACAAAATTTTGGTAAGGTTATCAGTAAAATTGCCCTTGCCAATTTTACAGGATAACAGCTGGCTCTTTCTGGGGACTGTCTCTGAGCGAACCTCAGGGGTAGAGAATCCCAGATCTCATGTGCCTATCCATTGGGTAAAAAATTCAAAAACAAGGGCGACCGGAGGGCGAAAAAAAGGGAACACACAACAAACAAAAAGCAAACACACAACTAAAGCAAACTGTACAAAGGAGAGAGCAAGCTCTACTTCCTAAAGATATTTAGATGCTACCCGCTATAGGGAAGCGGGAGTTCGGTTCCATGTAGATATGAGAGATAGAAACTATTCTCTCCATTGATCTGCTTGATCTTGAAGGGCCCTCTCCACAGGGAATCAAACTTTCTGTGCATGCCTTTTGGCTCTCTTCGCTTGTCCCATAGAAGGACGAGGTCTCCCACCTAAAAATTTCTTTGCTTATCTTTCTTATCGAACTGTCTCTTGACTTTATTCTAATGCTCGGTGATCTTGTCGACCACTCTTACTCTCTTCTCTTCGAGTTCTGCTAGATACATGATCCTATTTTCAAGGGAACTTTGAAAAGTTTCATCTTCGATTGCCCATGCCAAACGCAAAGCAGGGATTTCAGCAGAAATGGGCAGCTCGACATTAGTGCCATATAACACTTGAAAAGGTGACATACCGAGAGACCTCTTAGGAGTAATGCGATCTGCCCACAAAGCGTCGTATAAGGACTTGTGCCACATTCGTTGATTCTCATCCACCAGCTTTCGTATGATGGTCACCAAGTTTTTGTTACTGGATTCTGCTTGACCATTTCCCTGAGGATAATAATCTGAAGCATGAGCCAAAGTTATTCCGTATTCGTAGCAAAAACTAATAACTTCCCGTGAAGAGAAGTTAGAAGCATTATCAACAACAATCTTGTTTGGAACGCCAAACCTGAAAATGATGTTTTCTTTGATAAAAATGCAAACAACCTCGGAAGTGGCATGTTTGACAGGTATGTCTTCCAACCACTTGGTGAAGTAATCTGTTGCTATTAGTACATAACTATGTTTGGCGCTCGATTGGGGATTGAGCGCACCAATAAAATCAATTCCCCACTACTTTAATGGTTTGTCGACAACAACCGGCCTGAGGGGAGAAGCAGCCAACTTGGGCTTGCCGACAAACTGCTGGCAAGGTTCACACTTTGCTACCCAGGTGGCTACATCTTGGAAGAGCATCGGCTAATAGTACCTGGCCCGAATGATCTTATGTGCTGTCATGGAAGAGGAGAAATGGCCTCCACAGGCTGAATTATGAAAACTTTCAAGTAAATTCACCTGCTGTGGCTTGTTGACACATCGCAAGAAGACACCATCTATCCCGCGTTTGTATAAACTATCATCCCAGATGACATATTTGGCTGCTCTGAGATTTATAGTGCGCTTCTCCTTCGTAGTTAGGTGAGCTGGGCATTCACCGTAGGAGAGGAAGAAAGTAATATCAGAATACCACTCATTGCTGGTTGCGATAAATAGTACCAGAGGCAGAGAATCAAGTTTCTCTAACCGGCTTTGTGCTTCATTGGTACAATCATCCTTTTCTCCGGAAACTTCCGACCCTTGGTTTTCAGCCATAAGTTGACACAAGCCTTTGCCTCTTACTAACTTGGTTAGTTTTATATCTAAATCGTACTCCTGGACCTTTGCAATCTAATTTCTGCGCAAGCTTCCTAACTCCTATTGAGTTAATATTGACTTGACCGCCGTGTCAGGGACCAGCACCACTGTATGAGAATTTAAAATGTAATACCTGAAGTTTTTGACTGGTTTGACAATGACGAAGGCATGTTTTTCTAACTGAGACATTTTTAATTCATGAGGCTTGAGGGGAGAGCTCATGAACGCAATCGGAGATTCAACATCCTCAGAATTATTTTGCATCAAGATGGCAGATATAGTATGCTTAGATGCATAGCTATACATGATAAAATCCTTAGAGAAATCGGGGCATACTAGGACTGGTGCGTGAGCGACGGAAGCTTTTATCTCTTCGAACGACCTTTTTCCTTCCTCGCTCCATCGAAAAGTTGGTGACCCTTTCATCATGTCCAATATGTGACGAGTCTTTTCAGCAAAGTCGGGAACAAAGCACCTAAGAAAATTCACCTTTCCAAAGAAAGAGTGAACGTCGGTCTTACTTGTAGGTAGAGTAAGGCTCTAAATAGCCTTAAATCTTTCGGTATCTATTTTTGTTCCTTCTTTGCTAACAACATGCCCTAGCAACTTTCCTTCTGTGACTCCAAAAATAGACTTTTTCAGGTTTAGGGAAATTCCATGCTCTCGGCATCTGGCCAATACTTTCTCCAGATGATCACAATGATCACTTCGTTGTTTAAAGAACACAGTTAAGTCATCTAGATAAACCACAATGACCTTCCCCATCATACCTTTGAACACAAGGTCCATAGCCTGCTGAAAAGTGGCGCCAACATTAGTCAGGCCAAATGGCATTCTGCTATAGGCGAACGTGCCCCAGGGAGTAGTGAATGCTATTTTAAATTGGTCTTTAGGTGAAACTTCAATCTGATTGTAGCCCAAAAAACCATCAAGAATGGACATCATTTCTGATCCAGTTACTGCTTATAGAACTTGATCCATTATAGGAAGTGGGTAGTTTTCTTTTAAGGAAGCCTGGTTCAAGTTTCGAAAATCTACGCATATGCGTATTTCACCATTTTTCTTGCGCACTGGCACAATGTTTGCTACCCAAGTACTGTGATGGATAGGAAAAATGATTCTCGCATCCAGCATTTTCTGAATTTTGGCTTGGATAGTACCTGAGATCTTAGGGTTATAATGCCTCTGCTTTTGGCGAAAGGCTTTGACGTCTTCTTTCAATGGGATGTCATGCTGGACGTCCTTTGGCCTAAAAGACTTTAGATCAGCATAGGACCATGCCAATACATCCATGTATTTCTTTAGCAGTTTGACAAACTTCCGCTTCTCTTCAGGCATGCAGCATTTTCCAATGTTCACAAATTGCGATGCTCTACTGAACCTAAATTAACCGGCTCAGTTTCTAGGGATGTGCCAGCATCATCTCACCTTTTCTTTTTTACAAAACGGTCATGCCTGTCAAACAACCATTCCAAAGAAACCAGGCCCTTCGGAATCTTATTTCCTTTGAGCTGACATATGTCATCGTTCCCTTCAGATTCATTGTCTTGATTGGTGACTGATTCGCAACACATAGAAGTGGATCCTTCAAAATGCAATTCTTTGAAATTTTCCACCTTTTCTAGAAAGGCAATGATTTGATTGTCATCATTGAATACTTGCCAATGCTGAGAATTGTCTGGCACGCTTGGGTGGAAAACCATCTCAATGGTGTATTTGTCTATTTTCAAACCTGGGTGCGGGAGCATGAGGGATGCTGAAATGGCCAATGAATCGGCCATGTCATTCTGAGCTCTTGGAATGGATTCTATTGAAAAAGTGTCAAATTCGTCAATGCTGTCCCACACCGCATTACGGTAGTGCCTGAGCCTCTCATTCTTCACTAGATATATCCTTTTAACTTGATTCACGACTAGCTCTGCATCACCTTGTGCTTTCAGATTTTTGATCCCTCTCTCTCTTGCAGCCTACATGCCGAGTAATAGAGATTCATAATCAGCAGTGTTGTTCGTGTTGAAAAACTGCAACTTAAAAGAGAGAGGAATAATTTCTTCCTTGGGAGATATTAGCACGGCTCCGGCACCACATCCACTGGTTGCGCAGCTGCCATCAAACTGCAAGGTCCAGACCTTGTTAAGATCTTCTTCTTAGACGAGAACAACCATTTTTTCAGACTCGGTAGACAATAAATAGTTCCCCATCCCTGATGATTCGAAAAGAATTTGAGCTTTGGGGTCCTCAGAGTTAGTAACCAAGTACTTCTTTTGTGATTTTGGCTCCAAAGTCTGCATCACACCTTTGACGGGGATTCTAGCCTTGGACCAGTCCATATAATTTCTCCTCCAACCTCACTACAGAAACTCCTTCCAAGCAGTATTCCATAGGCTGCGGGAATGTCGGCAACGAGGACGGTCATCTTTACTCTTTTCTCTGGGAACGCCGCAAATGCAAACTGCGCATCTTTGATTTGACCAATCAACGGGACCTGCTTGGTTTCCAAGGAATAACATCTGCCAAAAGTCTTGGTAAGGGTGAGGCCCAGAGCATGAGCAACTTTTGCCGGCATGACGTTGTCAGAATCCCCAGAATCAATTATGCAGTTACTTAACTTGTGACCTTTGATTAGGAGGGAGAGATAGAAGGGCTCTATCTTGCCTGATGCAGATGTTGAGGCAACATTTATGCGGGATGCAGGACGAGTGGAAAGGATTCCTTTCGGGGGAACCTGGGGAGATATGACAGCTTGACTTTGAATATATTCAGTTAACCTTATCAAATGTTCGGGGTTTGACTGAAGATACTCGGCTTCAGACATTTGGATTTTAGTCTTTTTATCATGATCTATGATATTAAATGCAGCCAAAGGTTGCGCTGGTGAAGGAATGAGTCCCTCACTTTGTGATGGTAGGGTAGGATTATTGGTCTTGATAGGAATATGAGAGGAAGGCTGATTTGGAGGAGAGATCGGGGGAAAAGCTTTCTTTGCAAAAGAATTACCAGGGTGTTGAATAGAAAGAGGATTACCTCTTTTAGCGATGGTTGGAGGCACGTTTGACACGGCCTTTTCCTTCTACACATGGGCAGCGACCTCTGCTTCTTTTCCTTACGAGCGGGTAAAAACAGCATATGATTACTTGCTAGCATATCCTTGTGTACCCTCTTCCTCGTCAGACTCCTCCTCGTCAAATTCCATATACCCGATAGTAGAGTCGCTAGTCGGCTCACCGACATCTTGATCATCTTCACCTTGGGACGAAGGTTCTTCGTAATTTTGTTCCTCTTCTTCTTCAATTTCAGCTAGAGCATTGACCGGAGGAGCCTCAAGTGCCAACCGCGGAGCGGTTGCGGGCAATCGCGGCCTATGTGGGACGCTGTTGGGAGTGAAGCTTCTTCATGGAATGTCCCGGTACAAGGAACTAGGGGAAGCTTGGGCCAACTGCTTTTTTAATGCGATCAAGTCATTCGCCATCTTTTGAAACGCCGGATCAGACGAAGTGGCGGGAGAAGGGCTCAAAGCTTTGGGCTTGGATAATTCCCTTTTTAATTCACTGGATATGAGCAAGTTATCTTCAATCCGTATTGCAGCAGCCTGGGCAAGAGGCAAGGTAGTTATTTGTTCATGTAGAAGCCAAAAACTTATTTTTGAGCTCATTGCATTCACAAAGAAACACTTTTGATTTTCTAGTGTTGGCAACATGGCAACAGGCACACGGTTGATTAATGCATTGAACCTGGCAATAAAATCATGCATGGTCTCATTGGCCTCCTTCTTCAGGTGAGTGATCTGTGATAATAATGAAAATACATCTTCTGAAGGCTTGTACCTATCTTCAAAAGCATCCCGCAAGGTGGCCCAACTAGTAATAGACCCGGCTGGCAAATGCTGAAACCATTCTGCCGCGGGCCCTTGGAGGGTCTCTAAAAAGAGGCAAACTGACACATCTTCGTGGGTCACATCGAGGATATTGCATGACATGATGAATGTAGATATGTGTGAATCCGTGCTTTTGTTTCCGCTCCCGTCGAATTTGGGAAAATTCTTTCGGTTTTCGTGAGGGAGCACATGAACTGGATGTGGTAATGCGAGAGGGCCCATAGCATTTCCCCATGGCACTGCCATTTGAAAGGCTGGAAAAATAACATGGGATGGAAGTGCGGTTCTGCTGAGCAATAAAGCATTGCAAAGGGATGTGGATGTTCCTTGTGAAAACTGGTTCTTTCGTGGAGGTGAAGTACTTCTGGCTGACCGATCAGCTGAACTTAGTGATGAAAAGCGCGCCAGTGTTATACTGAAGTTGTGCCTTTGAAGCAGATCAAAAGTAGGATTGAATTCTCCATGAGATCTCCTACCATGAGTAAATGGTTCACCTACCAGCGTAATCTTCTAGATCTGCGATGTTGTGGAGTAGATTTAAAATTTCTTTTTGGTTGTACTTGCTGATTTCCTGGTTTTTTTGACAAAAACCAGCAGCATGTACTTTTCTGAATATTTAAATTTTATCCCTCTTTTGAAAACTGATTGTGGTTTAAATGTAAAAGAACAACGAGGATAAAACGATAGTGAAGATTAGTAAGCTGATTTTCAGATCTAAAGTTAACTTTTTCGAAGAGTTTGAAAATTTCGGTAAACAGTCAAAAACTCAGATCTACGAAAAAATACATATTTGTATAAAAACTCAGTGAACTAAAGATCTCCAACTAGGTCCGATCTACGGATCACAGAAGAAATTTTTTCAATTTGGATCACTTTTGCAAAATTTTGGATTTTTAACAAAAAGTTAAAGTTTGCAAATAGGTAGTGATTTTTCATATTTTTACTGATTTTCTATCATATCACCATCATAGATCAGATAGATCTGTTCGTTCCCCAGCGGAGTCACCAAAAACTGTTGGTTCAAAAATCTGTCGCTTGGGTAGATTTATGGATAGACGATCCAATAGTGTGCAGGGCATAGCCCCTCTTTGAGTCAGCAAAATGAAACTGGTTTATTGCTATTCTACCAGTAGGAATATGTGTAAGTCTCACAATATTCTGCCTTCGGGGGTTTGGGATCTCATCCCAGTAGGGTTATTTTTGACTGCGGAAAGAAAGGAATGGAAGAGAGGATGAAGAAAGATCAGATCCGAAGAAAGAAAAGAAACCAATCCCAAAACATAAACCCTCTGACCTTTCTGCTTTGGAATTCATTTATTTTCTTTCTTCATCCTCTCTTCCATTCCTTTCTTTCCGCAGTCATAAATAACCCTACTGGGATGAGATCCCAAACCCCTGAAGGTAGAATATTGTGAGACTTGCACAGATTCCTACTGGTAGAATAGCAATAAACTAGTTTCACTTTGCTGACTCAAAGAGGGGCTATGCCCTGCACACTGTTGGCTTGTCTATCCATAAATCTACCCAAGCGACAGATTTTTGAACAAACAGTATGTCACTAGCCTATGAATGTCGCATGATGAAATGTCACATGATGAGTTCAAGGTCGATTTGATTTGTAAACCCTTGGTATTCGAGCATGGACCGAGGAACTAAAGTGCATCATAGGGTGGTAAATGCATCATGTAGAACAATGTAGCATATGTAGTAATGGTAAAAGGACTATAGGACTAGTAAAATGTGTAAATGTGTGGTGTGTATAATTCAATGTTCGAGGTGTAATATGTGATGTGTAAAATACTATTCGAAATGGTGAATAAAATTTATAATGCATGATGTAACATGTGTAATAATGTAGAACGTGGGAATGAAATGTAAATATAGATTCATATACAATGTAAAATATCACAGTATGTAGAATATATATGATGTAGAAATGCGTAGTGTATGATGTGAAGATGTACATAGATATCCAAATAATTTATGTAATGTGTAAGATGAATAACATGTAATCCTAAATGTGTAGATGATAGAAATATTTAAAAAATAGTAGAAATGTGTAATGCATGAATTTCTAAATGTCAAAGGGTTGTAGAAAAAATGTAAGAATGTATGGTATATGATGTGTGATGTGTGATGAAATGTAAATATGTAATTCCTATAGTGAAGTGTGTGGGGTTTAGTGTAATATTAAGACCTCAATATTCAAGTGTGAACCGAATCACAACAGTGCACTATCGAGTAATGATGGTGCTAGAATGCAAAAGAGAATGAATATGCTAGGAGATTGATGAATGAGAATACTGAAATGATGAATTGATCTATGCAATGATGAGAAATGTCTCTATGATGATTTGATGGAGGGTATATGCTATGCCCCCCAAGTGTATGAATGATGGAATTCAAAAGACACTAAGTGGATCAATGTAGGGAGTAGTTACCTTAACAAAAGTGATGGGACACTAAGGTGGTAATTTCATAGAAAACTTGAGAGGAGAGGTATGTGATTTAAAAAAAATTATTAGGAAACAGACGTGGAGAAGGATGACGAGAAATCTTGAATGGAAGCTTAGGCAGTTCTTTATGTTGGTACCCAAAGTTAACCTTCCTTAAAGCTTAAGCTACATTATGGGTTCAACAAGATGCTCAGAGGTAGATAGATGATGTTGTGTGTCATTTGCAGCCAGGGAAAGCAATCTATCTGACCTTTAGCACTTAAATTCTAGGGGAGTGGCTAGCACCCTTGAAGGATGTGATCTTATCCTAACTACTTTAGGTTGTGCCTCTCAACTAAGGTAAGAGAACCTATAATGTAACCTCTGTTTGATGAAGGAGATGGAGATATCCCTCAATTTGTGCAAATGGTATGAAAAGGCCTTGGGAAAATATGATCAACACTCTAAATATGTCTTTCACAAATTGTCACTTCCAGATTATGGATATATTTTCAATGCAAGGCAAGATTACTAAAGACATTCGAGATCCTGATTTGCTTCTACATATTTTGATAGTGGGGTATGCATTTGTTTGATACATAGGAAACAACAGGGGTAGTATGGGTAGGATTAGTTTTTTTTGAATGATTTTTTGGGTGGGAGATTAGAAAAGACAAACCAAGGTCTGCTAGACTCTTTGAGGACTTCAACAAAATTTGGAAAGAACTTAATAATAGAAAGCATCAAAATGGTTAATCACTCCTTCAACTAGGATATGTGCATTAAATGGAAACCTAGATCTACACTCTTCCACACAATCTTTGATTTTCTATCACAAAATCTTGAGTTAGAAGGAATCAATAAATCATTTAGTAATCACTACTTTATCATGCCTAAGGTGCACCTAAAGGCTTACAAATAATCTCTGAAATCAAAGGAAGGTGAAGTGGTTTTAAATTTGTTTAACTATTCATTAGATGAAAGATCTTCTGAATGCGAGATTGCAAATGCCACTAAACTATCACAATAATGAGATCATGTATGATCAAGAGAGATTTTAAACACAAGACTGCAACAGAAAACAAGAAACACAAATTGAAAAGAATTCTGAAATGTAAGAATTCACAAATATTTCCCAAAGACAACACACAATAACTCAAAAATGATCAGATTTATCAACAGGGGAAATGTTTTGAAAACAATCTCAGAGCTTGTTAATGGCTATACATGTGCAACCAACTTAACATGATTTGAAATCCGATACAGATGGAATTATATGGACTTATTAGGTGGTCACTCAGAGTATGGGCATCTTCCCATATTTTCCCGTGAAATTTTGAAGTTTCTCAGGATTTTCCAAACTCTTCCAACCCTTTCATGACAAATTCATGTAATATATAGAATTCAATTACATCTTATCCTTATTTTCCAAGGAAAGAATATGCCAAGGCATCAAGTTTGTTACAAAAATCCTCATGATTCACAGAAAATGACATTTAACAGATTTGCAGCCGAAATTGCCAGGTGTTTAAAAAATTTGAATCATTGAAAATATCTGGATCATTGTTCTTTGTGGAGGAATGTTTTTCATCTTTCATGCTTGCAGACCCTCTTTCTTTCATCATTTCACCTTTATACCTTCCAAAATTACCTCTACAACTTTCTAGATCTGGTATTTTACATTTTACAAGCCCAAACCAAATTTCCTTTCAAAAATACCTTAGATCTACAAATTGATCATCAAAATTGATTCCATTGATCCTTGAAGGCAATAACGACGTGAATTTTCCAAAAAATGGTGAATATTGATGCAAAATTTACATCTCCAAGCTTCCTGGAGCTCAAATGGTGGTCAAAATGGTGCAACACATAAGAACCGTTGATCTTCCTTTATCCTTTAATATGAGCCCTCCACGTGTCACAATGTGATTGGAAATGGGCTTGGGGTTACTTTTGCACATTTTAACACTTTTGGAAAAATGTAAAAATTTGAATTTTTTCTTCGCCCCTCCACCCTTTGAAAATGACCTTGACACGTGTCCCAATGTGGGTTCCAGTGGAATTACGACTCGATTTTGCATCCTTACCTCTTTTTTGGAAAAAATAAAAATTTCCAAAATATCCCCACATCTCCTCCCTTCCACCCTTTGCATCTAATATGGTTCCTAGTAGGTCAGCACTCCAAAATTTTACTTTATACCTATTTTGCCGAAAAGGAAAAATTTCCATCTTTACTCCGCGGGCCCGTAGTCACACCTCTGACTTTGCCACGTGTCAATCACTGATTGGTTGTGGGCTCATGACCTTGTTTCAAATTTAACTCCAACTCCCAAAACTGTAAAGTTTTCAAACTCACCAGCGGCCCGCACTCCCCTTCTACATTTTACCAAGGTGATGTGTCCTTCTCTGATTGGCCATGGGGCCGTGCTTCAAATTATCACCTTAACTCATTTTTCCAAAAAGGGAAAAATATTAATTTTCCCCTGACGACCTACCAATCCATGTAAGATTCTCAAATTTCCTCCTTGTCGGGGCCACACTTACCTTTATCACTTTAACTCTTTTTTCCAAAAAAGGCAAAATCTTCCTTTTTCCTCTGGTGGCTCGATGATCTGCGCAAGTTTCAAATTTTCTCTTTATCGGGGCCACGCTTCCTTTTAGAATTTTAGTTCATTTTGTCAAAAAGGAAAAATTTCCAAATTGCCCCAAAAATCCTAAACCTCCACTTTTCCATTATAAGCAAAAATGCGAACAAGGAATTAATTCAACTTAGCGAGCTTGCAGCCTTTTTCATCACTTTAACATTTTTACCCCCAAAGGAAAAAAACTTCAAATACCTTCAAATCTCTGTTTCTCCACTTTGACCATAAAATTTCTTCCCTGGTGGAAACGCAGGTCCTTTTACAACTTTTCTCCTTTTCCCCCAAAAGGAAAAATTTCTCTAAGTCCTCCACCAGCCTTCCATCCTACTTTTGATGAAAACATGACACGTGTCCAACTTTAATTAATTGCGGGCCTTAGGCATTCTCTTTTCATTTTAACTCTTTTTTCCAAAATACCTTAAGGAACTAAAAGACTCGCCCATCTGTAACCAATAGGAGGTGAACACGTATATACTCTGGGGAAAAAGGTAAGAATTTTCTCCGCCCTTTCTTAACTTTGACTATTTCAACATGCCACATGGGCCAATGAGAATGCAATGGGGCCGCGGTACCAAATGACTCCTTTTTCCAAAGTAGCAAAAAAGAATAAGTTCATACACAAACCCACCACCCCTTTTCCAATCAAAACTTTCCATGTTGCCGATGAATGCAAAGGAAGAATTTGATGGGCAAACGACACCCGCCAAACTATCAAAAACATAGAAAATGGCAGTGATGCCCAGAAATCAATTTTTTTACTAAGGATGGAAAAAAATCAAAACAAAGCTAGATACAACATGATTTTAAAGCATTTTTTGATCATGGGGATGGATTTTCAATGGCATACAAGTACAAATCAAGAAATTTCAAACTTCCATGATTGGGCAAAGTGGAAAAAATAGCAGAGCCTACAGATTTGGAAAAACTTAGGGCACAAACAGGCTATACATGGATATTTCTTTAAATTAGGGAAAAAGAACAAGTTTTTGAACACTTCAAATATTTCAAATGAAGGGGAAAATATTTCAGACCATTAATTCAAGTGATAAAACATTTGGGTAAAACACTGCGAGCTCAAAAATCGCACCAACATCAGCTCTATCTCGGGGATGGGCACTCCTTGTGAGTGCCACAAGAACAAAAGGTGGACCAAGTGCCAAAAATACCATTGGGAAATCGATTCATGAGTAGGAACAACAAAGAACCACCTGAGAAACTGACAAAATGGTTGTTACAAACCAGGGCAAACCACAAACTGACAAAACACCAAAAACATAAGCAACAAATACTATACACTATACAAGTGGTGCATACCTAAAATTTGGGGATTAATCCAAGAAATTCTTTAGATGTCTATCATTAACAATAAATTCAAGCAATTCCCCATCTAGGTCCTTGAGAAAGAAGGTATTCTCACCAATTCTGATATCAATGGAGTAAGGGTCCATCCATAATGCATCAAACTTACCATTCTTGTTGTTATCTTCATGTCGAATATCCCATAATAGATCAAGATCTCCAATACTGAAAGCTCTTCATGCTACTTTCTTGTCAAATACTTTCTTCATCCTTTCTCTGAACTTGACATGCCTTTGGTGAGATGCTCTTCTCTCTGCATCAAGCTCAACAATCTGATTAATCCTTGCTTCATATGGATTGAGCTCTTGATCTTCAAGATTTTGAACAAACTAAAATGAAGATAATTATAGATGTAAGGGTAGAAAAGATTGATTTCCATACACCAACTCAAATCGGCTCATACCAGTAGATCTTTTGGTAGTTATCCTATCATCCCAAACTACAAATTTCAGTTGTTCACCCCATTTCTTCTTGTTTTGTTCCAAGGTTATTCTAATAATCTTCAATAAGTTATTATTGATATACTAGGCTTGTCCATTCCCTTGGGGATTATAGTTTGAAGAATAAGTCAGATTGATTCCAAACTCTATGCACATTTCCATCAAAGTTTTACCTATGAAACACATGGCATTATTAGCTACAATCTTGACTTGCACACCAAATATGCATATAATGTGGTTCATAAGAAGTCCATAACAACTTGGTGTGTTGCTTTCTTGGTGGGGATTTCCTCCACCCACTTGGTGAAGTAATCTGTGGCTACTAGAATCCACTTAAGTCCAACACTAGAAGGGTCTGAAATCTCACCAATGAAGTCCATTCCCCATTTTCTGAAAGGACCTTTAATTGATACAGGTTGCAAAGGAAGGGAGCCTAAAGCTTTCATTATTAAAAAGAAACAGTGGTAACTCTCATATTTTCTAACTAGCAGGGTTGCATCTTTGAAGAGAGTAGGCCACCAATAACCAGCTCTCAAGATTTTATGTGTTGTAACCCTTCCAGCAAAGTGTCCTCAACAAAATCCCCCATGGAAATCAACAACTATTTTGGGAGCTTCATCTTCAGTTATACATTTTAAGAGGACACCTTCAGGGTTCTTCCAAGCCAGCCCAAAGTCATTGATAATGTACTTTTGAGAAGCCAAATTGAGGGCTCTTTTCTAATTTTTATTTAAATGATTAGGGCAGCATAGGTGTTTGAGGTAAAAGATTACATCCTTGTACCACTCAGAACTTACCAAATTCTTAATAACATCTTCCCTTTCTTCCTCTACTTCATTAACTTCTACATTCTATAAGTTTCTCTCAACAATAAGCTTAGCAAGACCTAAACCTCATACTAACTTTGTGGTTTGGATTTCCATGTTGTACTCTTACAATTTTTTCAACCATCTACATATTTTTCTTGATATCTCCATATTTGATAAGATGTCCTTTACCATGCTGTGGGGAACATAAGCAACAAATTTTGAACTTAAAATATAAGGCCTTTAAACCTTTGTTTCTTTCACCAAGGAAAATGCTTGTTTTTACATGATTGTGTACTTTAACTCAACTACTTGTAAAGCCTTACTAAATAAGGAAATAGGCCTCTCAGCCCCTTCCTCATCCTTATGTAGAAAAACTAATGCAATGGTATTTTCAGAAGCAAATGAGAAGATTTGGAAAGTCTTCTTGTAATTTGGAGCTACCAAAATAGGTGCATGCTTCAATGCTTCTTTAATTCCTTCAAAATCCTGAATAAAAACCTCATCCCATTTGATATCCTGGTCTTTCTTTAACATGCATGTAATGGGGAGAGTTAACTCAGCAAATTTGGATATAAACCTTTTGATAAAATTAATTTTCCCAAAGAAAGATTAGATTCCCTTCTTGCTTCTAGGAATAGGGACTTTGTTGATGGCTTTCACCCTCTCAGTGTCAATCATGACACCATCCTTTGATACAATATGACCAAGAAGCTTGGCCTTTTGCACCCCAAAGTGACACTTCTTTGGATTGAGAGAAATGCCATATTCCCTGCATCTAATCAACATCTTTTCCAAGTGTTGTAGGTGATCAATTCTGTCCCTAGAAAACACAGTCACATCATCTTGGTAAAAAACAATAAAATCATTGATGTAACCAATAAAAGCAACATCCATTGCTCTTTGAAAGGTGTTACCAACATTCATCAAACCAAAGGGCATCCTGAAAAAAACATATGTCCCCCAAGGACTGGTAAATGTTGTCTTAAGTCTTTCTGATTCTTTTATAACCACTTCATTGTATCCAGAGAAGCCATCCAATGTAGAAATAAACTCAGAAAATGTCACTAACTACAACATATTTTCCATATTTTGTAAGGGATAGTTGTCCTTCATTGATGCTTTGTTTAAATTTCTAAAATCTACAAAAAGTCTAATATCTCCATTCTTCTTTCAGATATGTACTAGGTTTACAACCCAAGAAGAATACCTTGTGGGTTGAATGATCCTTCCATCTCTCAATTTATTTAATTACTCTTGCATTTTCATGGAGAGGAGTGGATTAATTGGTCTCTGCCTCTGTTTCAATGGTTTTTCCTTAGGCTCAAGAAGGATCTCATGCTGAAAAAAATATTATCTAGATGCCTTTAACTCAGAATAAGACCAAGCTAGGTAGTCTTGATATTTTTTCAACAGTTGAGCATAGGACTGCTTTCCTTCTTTGCTTAGGTTGCTACTCAACCAGATCTTCCTTGGTTTATCCTTTGTTCCCAAATCATATTCTTCAACATCCCTAGATACAAACATGTTTCTATTGACTACACAATCAACATTGTTAAAATTTGACTCTAAGGCAACCAATCCTGTAGGGATGGTGTTAGTTTTTAATTGGATGATATCCTTACCAAAAAAATGTTTCTTTTCCATCAACTGTACATACTAATGGTTCAAAATCAACAAGCTAATCAACAAACTCACCTTGATTCTGCAAGAATCTCTGAACTTGATCATCATCATTAAACACTTATCATTGCTTCACATTATTAGGGACTGATGGCCTAGTGAGTATCTCAATATCATACTTACAAAAAGAAGAAATGGTAAAATTACCAAATCTTAACCCCAACACTACTAACATGTCTGTAGCTATGTTGAGACTTCTGTCAGGATGCATAATGTTGAAGGAATTAAACATCTCAATCAGATCCTAAACTGCATGTTTGTACTATTACATCCACGTATTTATTTGTAGCATACAATTTTCTTATTTTCTTGACAACTAATTCTGAATCTCCTTTTGCAATAATGTCTTTCACTCCATACTTCCAAGTAATCATTAAACCTAAAAACAATGCTTCATACTCAGCAATGTTATTAGTACACTCAAAATTAAGTTTGAAAGAGAAGAAAAACTCTTCCATGCTTGGAGAAATGAGGACTATTCCAGCACCATTCCCAAACTTGGAGAAAGATCCATAAAAAAACAAGGTCCATGGAGAATTTACTACCTCAAGGAACTTTGATTGATCCATCTTGTTTTCTTTTCCATTAGCAAATCCAATTAAATTGTCAACATCAACATCAACAAAAAACACTTCATAGGAAGCATTGTTGGCATCCTCAATTAGATGCAATGTCTTCTTCTCCCCATACAACTTAACAAGGTTGCCCTCAATTGGGATAATAGCATAGGACATATCCATCTGAATGCTGCCACCAACACTTGCAGCCTAGTTTCTTGACAGCAACATGCCCCACTTGGCTGGGTAATCAACAATGACTACATCAAGTTTCAAATTCTTTCCTAGATAGGCTGCAAGCTGCACTACCAAGCCCTTTACACACTAAACAATAGGGACTTCTCTGGAATCCATGGTAGTACATCTTCCATACGTTGTTTTCACTTTGATATCCAACTCATTCATAACCTCAAAAGGCATGACATTACATGATGCACCCGAGTCAAACATAGAATTATGAAGCAATCTATCCTTAATGATCAAAGTGCTAAAGAATGGATCAATGTTTAATTGGTACTCAACAAGGGATGTTCCCAAGTATACCTCAGGTGCTTCTCCAAGATACTCTAATGTTTGTGGTGTTCCTGAGTCTAATATGATTGGAGCAGTCTCCACAATATTTACATTTTTTTCTAGGGTGCTTTTCTCTTCCTTCAACTCCAAGTATTCAAATGCTCTCTTCTTGTGCTCGGGAATCCTAAGAAGCTCAATTATTGGCACACTAACCTTGATTTGACTCATAACTTGGGCTATATCATATGGAGCACTCTTTTGCAAGGTAACATTGGGATGAAGAGGGAAAAAATCATCAGATGGGACTGTATTTTTTCTAGCTTTGGAATCAAGAGATGTATCTTTCCTAGGAGCCATCTTGGGAATGATTGTAAGCAAGGGAGTTTTAAGTTTGGCTTGAGTCCTAGCTCCTTTAACAAATTTTTTGCTAGTGTTATACTCCTTTTCTTGGCCAACAACAACATTCATTAATAGTTGTCTATCCTCTTCAAAAGGTATACCCCCATCATACTTTTTTTATCATCAAAGCTCTCAAATACTCAAATTCATTATTAGGTATCTCAAAAGCTTGCACTACATGTGCTTCATAAGTATGAGAAGGAGAAATAAGTGGTACCCAGTTGATGTAATCCCAAAATGTTGTAGTAGTCCTTACACTTATTACCTTAGTTGATGTTGCTCCTTGTTTTGAACTTGAAGAATAACCCACCATGTAGATATCATCATCACTACCATCTTCATTATCAGCTTCATCAACTTTCTAGTCCACTTCACATGGAGGATGGGGCAGAAAACACTTATCACACCAATCAATCTAACTTGCCTCCTCAACAGCAGAAAACTTGGCATTCAGAGGGTCAGGCACCAATCTGTTTTCATGTGCTTGGAGTTGTCTATTTACCCCTCCCATAGGTCCTTTACCTATGTCATATAACCTTTGATCACCCCTAGGATGATTGCAAAATCTGTCATGATTTTGTGCTCTTTTCTGACCTTGTGAACCTTGGCTAATCCCCTTTTCTTCCCGGGATAGCTTGTATGAAATTTCTTTGACAACACCTACCAAAGTTTTGACAACCTCCTCCAAATCAGCACCCTTTCTAACTTGAGGTTTCTTTGGATTTATCAACTTTACACTCTCTCTCTCTTGGGAGGTTTCCAAAATTCCTTGATATTGTTCTCAATTTGCAATTCCATGGTGAAGGATTGCCTTAAATTAGCAAGGTTCTTATCTCTTAGATAGTATGCATCCTTCTTGTCAAATTCATTTGAATATTTGATTAAGCATGACTCATCACATGGCCTTAGATTGACAGGAAATATCCTCAACATTTTGTTAAACCTTGTGTTAAAGTCATGAACTGATTCATTTGGGTTATTTTCAATGTTTTCAAACTCAGACAATAGAAATCTAGGATCAGTCTTGTCACCATATTGCAACCTAAATGCATTATTCATTTCATCCCATGAGTCAATAGAGTTGTCCAAAATAGACTTGTACCAATCTCTAACATCTTCTTCTAATGTGTGGATGAAAAATTTAATGTATACATCCTCGAACTCTATTTTAAAATCTTCCATCATATTAATGAAGAATTTTAGGTGCTGATCACCTGTTATAGCATTATTTCCTTGAAAATTTGGCAATCTATTCCTCACATCTTGTGCAACAACATTTTGATAACCATCCATCCCTCCACAGTTTATAGGACCAAAGGTGTTAACCACAAATGGAGGTTTGGGTGGGTGCTGAGCCATGTTGTTTTGTAGAGGTGTGTTTGTAGGAGATGTAAGGGGATGAGGAATGAGGGGTCTGATTGGAATAGGTATATGATTATTAAAATGGATATCCCCTAAAGGCTATCCTTCTTGATAAACTCTAGCAGATTTGGAAAATATAGGGCCAAATTTAGGAGCAATCCTTTTAAAAACAAATGAAGGTCCCTCTCCAGATGGAGAATACAAATCTACAAGAGGACTTTCTGATTTAGATTTACTTGAAGACGAACTACAGTCCTCAAAAAATGGCTGATAAATTTCAAGTGCAACAATGGGGACCTCTTTCCTTGAACTCAGATCTCCAACAACCTTCCAAACTCTTCTTCCTTTTAACTCTACGTTGCTTGAATAAAAAAAAAACTTCCTAACAGAGTCTCTAATGAAGAGAGATCTTCTTCCTTCTAGTTTTGTAGAGGTTAGCACCAAATTTTCAAATAACGTAAAGCTAAGACACTAGTATTTATCAAAATCAAATCAGAGTGGAGTTGCCACCAAGGACTTTCACCTTAGTTGTGCAAGAATGCACTAAAGTAATCTATCAAATGTCATT
This sequence comes from Taxus chinensis, assembly GCA_019776745.2. Lineage (NCBI taxonomy): Eukaryota > Viridiplantae > Streptophyta > Pinopsida > Cupressales > Taxaceae > Taxus > Taxus chinensis. The sequence goes on along the minus strand of CM034149.1, from coordinate 908,839,693 downwards.
CAATACTGGAAACTTGCAAAACTTTGTAAATCAGATCTTCCTTTGCTTGAATCTATCAATCACAATGCAACTAAATTGCAACAATTGCTGGAAACTAGGAAACTAGAAGACAAAGCTTGAAACCTTTTCTTAAAACTTGCAAATTTGAATATAAAATGATACTTCAACAATGTACTAACATGCAACATTTACAAGAAACATTACCAGGGTTTCACATGTATCAAAATATCTCAAATATTTTCAACAAGTCCCCAGCAATGGCACCATTAAAGGTATTGGTACCCAAAGTTAACCTTCATGAAAGATTAAGCTGCATCATGGGTTCAACAAGATGCTCAGAGGTAGATAAATGATGTTATGTGTCATTTGCAGCCAGGGAAAGAAATCTATCTGACCTTTAGCACTTAAATTATAGGGGAGTGGGTAGCACCCTTGAAGGATGTGATCTTATCCTAACTACTTTAGGTTATGCCTCTCAAACAAGTTAAGAGAACCTATAATGTAACCTCTATTTGATGAAGGAGATGGAGATATCCCTCAATTTTTGTAAATGGTATGAAAATGCCTTGGGAAAATATGATCAACACTCCAAATATATCTTTCACAAGTTGTCACTTCTATATTATGGAGATATTTTCAATGCAAGGCAAGCTTACTAAAGAAATTCGAGATCCTGATTTTCTTCTGTATATTTTGAATGTGGGGTTTGCATTTTTTTGATACATAGGAAAAAACAAGGGTAGTATGGGTAGGATTATTTGTTTTTGAATGATTTTTTGGGTGGGAGATTAGGCAAGACAAACCAAGGTCTGCCATAATCTTTGAGGACTTCAACAAAATTTGAAAAGAACTTAACAACAGAAAGCATGAAAATGGTTAATCACTCCTTCAAATAGGATATGTGCATCAAATGGAAACCCATATCTACACTCTTCCACACAATCTTTGATTTTATATCACAAAAGCTTGAGTTAGAAGGAATCAATGAAGCATTTAGTAATCACTACTTGATCATACCTAAGGTGCACCCAAAGGCTTACAAATAATATCTAAAATCAAAAGGAGGTGAAGTGGTTTAAAATTTGTTTAACTCTTCATCAGATGAAAGATATTCTGAATGTGAGATTGAAAATGCCACTAAACTATCATAATAATGAGATCATGTATGATCAAGAGAGATTTTAAACACAAGACTGCAATAGGAAATAAGAAACATAAATTGAAAAGAATTCTGAAATGTAAGCATTCACAAATATTTCCCAGAGACAACACAGAATAAATCAAAAATGATCAGATTTATCAACAGGGGAAATGTTTTAAAAACAATCTCAGAGCTTGTTAATGGCTATACATGTGCAACCAACTTAGCATGATTTGAAATCTGATACAGATGGAATTATATGAACTTATCAGGTGGTCACTCAGTGTATGGACTTCTTCCCAGATTTTCCCGTGAAATTTTGAAGTTTCTCAGGATTTTCCAAACTCTTCCAACCCTTTGCGTGACAAATTCATGCAATATATAGCATTCAATTACATCCTAGCCTTCTTTTAAAAGGAAAGAATATGCCAAGGCATCAAGTTTGTCACAAAAATTCTCATGATTCAAAGAATATGACATTTAATAGATTCACAACCAAAATTGGCAAGTGTTTCAAAAGGTTGAATCATTGTAAATATCTGGATCACTATTCTTTGTGGAGGCACGTTTTTCATCCTTCATGCATGCAGACCCTTTTTCTTTAATCATTTCACCTTTATACCTTCTAAAATTACCTCTGAAACTTTTTGGATTTGGTATTTTACATTTTACACAAGCCCAAACCAAATTTCATTTCAAAAATACCTTAGATCTACAAATTGATCCTCAAAATTGATTCCATTGATCCTTGAAGGCAACAACAACATGAATTTTCCAAAAATTTGGTGAAGATTGATGCAAAAACTACATCTTCAAGATTCTTGGAGCTTGAATGGTGGTCAAAATGGTGCAATGCACACGAACCATTGATCTTCCTTTATCCTTTAATCTTATCCCTACACATGTCACAATGTGATTGGAAATGGGCTTGGGGTTAATTTTGCACATTTTAACACTTTTGGAAAAATGTAAAAATTTGACATTTTTCTCCACCCCTCCGCCCTTTGAAAATGAGCTTGACACGTGTCCCAATGTGGGTCCCAATGGAATCGCTGCTCGATTTTGCATCCTTACCTCTTTTTTGGAAAAAAGAAAATTTTCCAAAATATCCCCGCATCTCCTCCCTTCTGCCCTTTGCATCTGATATGGGTCTTAGCGGGCTGGCGCTCCAAAATTTTACTTTATACCTATTTTGCCAAAAAGGCAAAATTTCCATGTTTTCTCTACAGGCTCGTAGTTACGCCTCTGACCTTGCCACATGTCAATCACTGATTGGCTGTGGGCTCATGAACTTGTTTCAAATTTTACTCCAACTCCCAAAAATTTAAAGTTTTCAAACTCACCGGCGGCCTGCACTCCCCTTCTACATTTTACTAAGGTCACGTGTCCTTCTTTGATTGGCCATGGGGGCACACTTCAAATTATCACCTTAATTCATTTTGCCAAAAAAGGTAAAATCTTCATTTTCCCCTGATGACCCACCAATCCGAACAATCTTTTCAAATTTCCTCCTTGTCAGGGTCGCGCTTACTTTTATGACTTTAACTCTTTTTGCCAAAAAGGCCAAAATCTTCCTTTTTCCTCAAGCGGCCCGCTGATCTGTGCAAGTTTCAAATTTTCTCTTTTTCGGGGCCACACTTCCTTTTAGAATTTTAGTCCATTTTGCCAAAAAGGCAAAATTTCCAAATTGCCCCCGAAATCCTGAACCTCCGCTTTTCCACTATAAGCAAAAATGCGAATAAGGCATTAATTCAACTTAGCAGGCTTGCGGCCTTTTTCATCACTTTAACATTTTTACCCCCAAAGGAAAAAAACTTCAAATACCTCCGAAGCTTCGTTTCTCCACTTTGACCATAAAATTTCTTCCCTGGCAAAAATGCGGGCCCTTTTACAACTTTTCTCCCAAAAGGAAAAACTTCTCTAAGTCCTCCACCAACCTTCCATCCAGCTTTTGATGAAAACATGACACATGTCCACCTTTGATTTGTTTTGGCCTTAGGCATTTTCTTTTCATTTTAACTCTCTTTTGCAAAATGCCTTAAGGAAGAAAAAGACCCACCCATCTATGACCAATAGGAGGTGAACATGTATACACTCTCGGGAAAAAAGTAAGAATTTGCTCCACCCTTTCTTAACTTTGACTATTTCAACATGCCACATGGGCCAATGAGAATGCAATGGGACCACAAGACCAAATGAGTCATTTTCCAAAGTAGCAAAAAAGAATAAGTTCATACAAAAACCCGCCACCCCTTATCCAATCAAAACTTTCCACATTGCCAATGAACACCGAGGAAGAATTTGATGGGAAAATGACACCCATCAAACCGTCAAAAACACAAAAAATGCCAGTGATGCCCAGAAATCAATTTTTTCACTAAGGATGGAAAAAAATTGAAACAAAGCTAGATACAACATGATTTCAAAGGATTTTTCGATCATGGGGATGGATTTTCAAAGGCATACAAGTACAAATCGATCGATTTCAAACTTCCACAATCTGGTAAAGTGGAAAAAATGGCAGATCCCGTAGATTTGGAAAAAAATAGGGCACAAACAGGGCATACATGGAGATTTATTTAAATTAGTTAAAAACAACAAGTTTTTGAACATTTCAAATCTTTCAAACAAAGGGGAAAATCTTTTAGACCATTAATTCGAGAGATAAAACGTTTCTCAACAAGCAAAACAAAGGGAAAAAATTGGGTAAAACATTGTAAGCTCAAAAATGGCACCAACACTTTCCTTTTAAAATAAGGCATATGCAAAACGGTGACATGATGCTCATCAATAGAGATAGAATAATCATGGAATAGAGCTATAGTATTTTTTATACTAGGATAAGAAGTGTTATGCACATGTGAGTGATTGTCAATATCAAACATGTAATGAATAATATAATCATCTAAAACTTCATTAGAAAGAGTAGAAGGAGGATCACTAGTAACCGCATAAAATGGTATAGTATTTGTAGATGGCTGAGTAGGGGATGAACTATGTTAGTGTGTGTTATTTTTCACATCATTAGGTGAGTCATATCACTTAGGTGAGATTATAGGTCCACATGTAATTTAGGGTTCATTATGATATTCTCTTACGAGTCAGTGCATTATATGCCTCATAGGGAGTAACACTTCTATTATGGTAATGTAACTCCCCCTCTCCACTCAATTTCTGATGATTACAACACTCGATGTTACTCAACACCTCCTATATATACACCCCTTTGGATTTATGAGAGAGAGAGAGAGAGAGTTCATGGATTGTAATGAGGTTCTTCCCATGTTTCGAATCTTTGCATGCACATTTGATTGGGGCTCTCTCCTCCCTAGATATTTTCACGCTGCCATTTGCACATCCATTGATGTGCATGTCATTCCTCATGATACTCACTTTTGGGTTTAAAACCCTATTTCATGGTATCAAAGTGGATCTTGTGGATTCAAGCACTTTTTGGTGTTTTCCATGTGTTTTTTGGCCTTCCAGTGTGTGTCCTAATGGCGATTCTGTTAGTTCACTTCTTACATTGATTCGAGCATTTATACCTCTGTTCGGGTTGTTCGTGGTTTGTTTTTGTGTGTTCATGGATTTTTATTCCTTATATGTGGTTTTGAGGTGCTTCAAAGTCTCTGGTTATAGTTTCAGATATGAGTTTTTCACATGTTAGTTTAACTTTGTCTCAGTGGTGGGAAGTCATCCTCTTACCCAACTCAGCCCCAGCTCACTGAGCTGGGAACCAAGCTAGTTCTTGCTAGCTCACTGCTCACTCTACTTCCTGGATCAATTTTTGGCTCACTTGGCCTACATTTCTAGTGACTTGACATGTTTTCCATTCACTACCTTGGTCTCTGTAACCTTTTTTCACTTTTCTTCGGCCTTCACTAATCTAGTTTTGAGTTGTTTGCATTAGGGGTTATTATATTGGTCTTTGACTCTACTCAACATCCTTATACCTATGTTTCGCACTTCACTTCTGTCGTGAATTGTTCCATTGCATCTGCGTTTGAATTTGATTAGGAATTAAACTCATTACTCAAGATTGCTTCTGCATTGATGTCCATTATATTGGTTTCTTGGGTCTTTTCTTTGGCATGCTTTATAATCATGCATTGGTTTTTTAGTCATGTTCATTTACGACTCATTTTATGTTTGGGAGGTCATTCTTCCACTATTTAGTTTCTCCATCTACAAAGTTATTTTGTACTATAAGCTCGACCTATGTTCTACTTTGTTCATCCATGAATCGTGTGTGCCTTGCCTCCCATTCGAATCGTGCCACGGTTCCAACCGATTATGCATTTCTTAATGGCTGATTTTCTTGAACCACTTGCCTTCTCGTGTGTTGGTCTCCACATTTGTTTAGGCTCTCATGATACTTCCAATCTTGACCTCCTATTCACTGCATCACCATTTGTATTGGGTTTCTCTCCGTGATTCTTCTGTGTTGGATTCTTTGAATTATTTCCCTAGTTATCATCCTCTACAAATATCTCACTGCCACCTTTGGAACTTGATCTCCTTGCCATTTCTACATTTCTGTTGGGTTACATCAGAGGTCATTGTGTTCATTCCATGTTCATAGGTTTCTTCTTGGGTTCCTTGTTCTTGCTTCCTAGTTCTTTGGCTCCACGTCCCATGCCGCTATATGTCTAGCCTTGTGTCATGATTTGGCTTTGAGGTTCTCATTGTCCCGTGCATGCCTGCATAATGTCCCATGGCTTGACATTTTATCTCCATTCAATGGCCAACTCATGCTTCTCACTATTCACACGATCCGACTCATGCACGTGGCACCTGATCCACATAACTTGATGACTTCTTTGCTTATTTTCCAGCAACATGGGATCCGCACTCAAGCTTTCTCCAACGACTATTTTGGCATTTTCAAATAGTACTCCAACTCAGCATTCATGTTTGAGTGTTGACTTGTCGAATATGACTCAGTGAACCCACCTACCTTGGGAGTTATCTTCAACATGTTGACACCTATCCATCTTGGCGTGGAATTATCCCATATGATCTGAATTGGCACCAAGATGGCCACTCAATAAAGACTCCCCCACCACTGATTCCATCTAAGTTACATCTCCTGTATCATCTCAGCTAGACCAAAAACAACTTGGAAGTTAACTTAGTGCATCAAGCCACCTGAGCCCATCCCTTTAAAAAAATTTAAGGTGAGAAACATTCCTTTATTGGCATTGTATTATTATTTGGGTGTTGTTTTCTTGTTAATATATGTCCTTCTTACACATGTCGAAGACGAAGGGAGATGTCTGGGGTTGGTAGGAGGCTAATGTCCCCTCGTAAGAAAAAAAAAGCCCATCAAAATTTTTATGTCATTTCCAATGATTACAAACATGACACCTTTTACACACGTTACGGGAATTTTTTTAATCAATTTGTAGAGTTTATTGCCTTTTTCCATCAATTGCGGGAATCATTTTTTTTCTGTAAGTTTTGACTCGTTTCTCGGTTTTGAGCACTTATTTAGTAAACATTTCATGAATTTTCACACACTACGTGATGGGATTTTCAATTTTCTAAAAATGGTACTTTATAAATTGTTGCATCCTGGGGGGTCATTATTACTCTTGGGTATTGTATTACACGTACACGCATTATCGGCTGAGTTTGATGTCTTGACTTCATGCACCTTGCACTTATTGCTTCCACATCATGGAGGATGCTCTTTCTAGACTTGAGCATTATAGGATCACTTTACAACCTCCGTTACTTCTCCTTGGGAGAGAGAACTATTCATCTTGGCATGCTTTCATGGAACACTACTTTTCCCACAAGGGTATTTCACACTTCTTACTTGGGCCAGTTCCTGCACCCACTAGTCATCGTCATCTTGAGGACTTTCTCGACACTTGTGACCATGTTTTTGGTCACTTGATGATATATGTCTCTAGACCTCTCCACTTTCACGTGGCAGACTTAGATTCTCCCAACCGCATCTGGAGCATCTTTTAGTCCCTCTATGGATATTCTTCACATACTAACACCATTGTTGCTATTGATCCAGTTGTCTCATCTTGTTCTTCATGTGATGGTAGTTCCACTGACACAAAATCACTTGGTTCTTCTTCTGATGAAAAATATTTTTCTCCCAATTTTGATGCTGAGAGTACTACAGAGGACTTCTCTCCTCTTTCTCTCACTATTCCAGAGAGCTTTGTCATCCCTTCCATCTCATCAAGCATTGAGTAGTCTCCTATTTAGCCTCATACCATCATTACACTATCCTCCTTTCCACTTCCAATGTGCAATGCCCCTTTCACTCCTCTATCTTCATTATATGACTTATACTTATCTGACATCGTTCTACTCTTTTTTGAGCCCTCTCATTAGGATGAGTATCTACCTGACCTTGGCATTCTCTCCGCAGAGCCCACTTGTGATGCACTACACGTTTCTCATCCATGTACAAGTTCCTTAGAGGATTTCATCATCTCCACTATTGGGAGTGCACCTTTTGGTATAATTATCACTTCCACTTTTCTGGAGACCTTCATTGATCCATCCTCTCTTGTGGATCCCTTTTTTATTGTAGGGGTTGTTTTGTTTCCTCCACATCACTTGGAAATCCTTAATATGGGTGTTCATCTTCTTCACTCTGACTATTATACGCACATGGCATTACCTTTGTTTCCTTGGTGCTCACTTGTTAGACCTATGTCACACTTCTATGGATCAGACTCATATTTCTTCATGTTGCTACCTTCATTTTCCCTCGCGGTGTGGGCAGACTTCCAACATTCAATTTTTGTCCTTCCTAAGGGCATGAACATAGATCAGTGTCGATGGTTCTTCTTCAATATAGAGGTAAAGTATCTCATCATCAAATTTCTTCTGGGAGACTTCCTAGAGTTACAAAGTTCATATCCGTCCATAGAATCTTCTGCATGCCTCTCATTTACTTCTTCTTCTCTCTTCTTCATTTTTTCGAGAGATTTCCCTTTTGTACATGGGTACCTTTCTAGGATTTGTCTATGGCTAGGACCCATCTTTGGAATATTTCTTATATTAGAGAGTGTTTTGTTCTCTTTTGGTGGATGTTTTTCCCACTGGGTTGTTCTTCACTGCTTGGGATCTCTTTCTTGTGCATGGGTACCTCATTGGACTTTGTGCTGGGACCCATTTCTTATTTCTAACTTGCTACCTCATCCTAAGTTACAATGAAGGGGGTGTTGGTGTGTGTTATTTTCCACATAATTAGGTGATTCATCTCACTTAGGTGAGATCGTATGTTTACATGTCATTTAGGGGTCATTATGAGATTATCTTACATGTCATTTCTTCATATGTGTCATTGGGAGTTACACTTCTATTATTGGAATGTAACTCCCCCTCTCTGCTCATGTTATCATGATTACAACACTAGGGGTTACTCAGCACCTCCTATATGTACACCCCTCTGGATTTATGAGAGAGAGAGTTTGTGGATTGTAACGAGGTTCTACCCATGTTTCAAATCTTTGCATGCACATTCGGTTGATGCTCATTCCTCCCAAGATATCTTCGTGTTTCCATACACACGTCCGTTTATGTGCAGATCATCCCTCATGATCCTCTCTTTTGGGTTTCAAACCCTCTTTCAAAATACTTGTGAGAAGTTGTGGATTTTTTTGATTTGGGGGATACCATATGTGATTTCTTTGATATATTGTGACTAACAAAAGAAGGAGTAAACTTAGGATCCTATTGACGATGATATTTATAGATAAACCTATAGAGTCATAGGAAACCTTGGGTTGGTGAGACATATACCCTATCGTGACATCCAGTCTTTAAAGAAGCTGGATCTTCTCTGTGCTTTAGGAATGGGTTAGAGAAAAGCATGTAAATAACTGAAATAAAAAGGTGATGTGCTAAATTTAAAAGAGAGGAAAAACTATAGAATATTTAGGATCTGTATCAAAAATAGTTGAAGGGCTACAGAGGATGATCCACTACTTCAATAAAGCAAACATCCTAGTAGTTGAAAGATAGAGCATTAGATAATAAATGAAGAAAAGAAATTCTAAGGGAATTAGGCACGATAAATTTCATTGATTTATTTATAACTACTCATAAAAGAAATCAAGCTCTAACATAGACATAAAATCTTATTACACAGAATAAGAACTCTTTATTCATATAAATAATGGGTACGCAAGGATTTAAAAAGCATATATTACACTTCTCTTCTATGACAGAGGATTACTAAGGCCAAACTTTTCGAAAATATGTAGAACTCTTTCTCTTTTCCCTTCTTCTACTCTCTAAAAATCCATCTCCTTGGGTACTTGCAAATTGCACCTTTTATAGAAAACTTTTACCCTTTGTCACTTTCAGCTACCACTACTTTGCTTTCAATTGTGATAAGTCCTTGCCCTTATCTATTTGACTCTTTCTTCTAGTATTTTAAATGCAACACTGCCACTATCAACCCTTTAATCCAGAGGTTTTAACTTTCAAGTTCTCTGGAATAAATATTTCATCCCTTTATAGAAATCCATGCATCTACTCCCTTCTTGGTATTACCACTGAGTCCCTAATTGATTATAATCCTCATTTGGGCCATGTGGAGGGCTTGCACTTACTTATGTTCTTCCTTTCTTTTGGACTATATCGAACATGCGCTAGATAGACATGTGGAGTGATTTAGTGACTTTGAGAATCCGCTTGGATGTTTGAAATTAGGGATGCACCTTTGAGACACGTGGAGACCACCATGAGCATTTCATACTTAGTCATTGTTAGCTTTGAGAAACTGAGAGCATCTAGAGTCAGGGGATAAAATATTTAACAAAAGAGTCATAATAGAATAACATAATTAGTTTGGAAACTCACCAAGGGATTCTATGCCTACCATGGAAGAATCCAAAATCTCATTCCTTCCCAAAATTTCAAAAATTACGGCTAACCGCAGGCTACTTAGAGCATTCGCAAAGAGGCCTGATACCCAAGCCATTCTTCTTCTGTTGGGTAGGTTCTTCATGGAAAGGCTTGGAAAGCTCGGTCTAACTCAATTATCTCCCTATGGGAGAAACCTTGAAGGCTCTACATGACCACATATAGGTGGAACTCCAGTTGTATGATAGGATTGATAATGGATTCGACCTCAGTGACACTAGAGTCTTCATTTAAAGACTAGAAAATTATTTTGTCTTTGCACTTAGCGATCGAAAGCTACTAGATTTGGACTTTAGATAAGACCATAGACTTGTTTGGAAAGGAAGAGGGGAAACCCAATTGTACTAATTCATTGATATTATGTTTCCTTTCCCTCATACTCTAGCGGAGCTGTACCAAGAGGTTTTGACATTTGATAGAGGCTTTGTCACAACTCAGAAGCTCATTGATTTTCACCACCGTCAACCACATGTCAGTGATTCCTCCATTTGGGACAGCAACATCTGAGGCATCATAGAGCTTCTGAATCAAGAGATTTGACTCTTGAACCTTGGTAGATAAGGTGGTATTGATGGTACATAATGCGTTTTCTACTTTGGAGCACACCTTCTACACATCTGATATAAATTTGAGTGTCGGGGCTAGATTTTCGGTAGTGGTGGAAATCCTGTCATAATAGGAGGTGTATAAATCTTATACTAATGATACAATTCCAGCCTTCTAAGACTTTTGACCCAATTGGTCAGTCAAGTCCTTGACCATTTTATCAGAAGATTGTAACCTGGCCTGAAGGCCATCCTTTTCTTGTCAAAGGGAACTAACCAGGGCCTCGGCGGTGGTGAGCTTAGTTGCCAGATATTTTTCTTCTACTTGAGAAGTCATAAGGGCTTGCTTCATCAATTTTTCCCTAAAATCCCTCTTGAGCTATTCCACCTCTATGTCTTTGGCCTTAAGCTTAGCCATGCGGCCTACTACTGTAGCTTCTAATTTTTAGAGGTGGGTTTACACCTTTTTCAGCTGATTGCTGAGCTTTAAGTAGTTGTAGTGACCACTTCTGTCATTTCATTCATTAGCTCAACTTTGTCCTGAGGACGGAATTCGGTGAGGTCCACTGTGATGGCACTAATGGAATAATCATCATGGTGCATTTTTTCCATAGGCTTAGATACCTGAGGGATGAGTTGAGAAATGGTTAAGAAGCCTTGTGTATGATCATATAGGTATTGAACCTGTTTAGTTGATAGAGCTTCCATCTCCTTCCTTTTATGCTTTGATATCATTTGATCTCAGGCTACCTTAGCAGCCTCTGCTTGACTTAAAAATTCAGAAGGAGAAGAGACCATTCCTCCCACAAATGGGAAACAAGGTGGTAGGCCATATGGGACAATTACATGTGATTGAGATACTGCAGATACCAGGCCCGAAGAAATGAGCATGATAATGTGGGGCAAGAAACTTGGGATGGTAGAAGGAAAACATGGAATTAGAGGGGTGTCAGGTAGAGGAAGGGGCTGAGATGGGGTGATTGACTGAAAGGTTCCTTTTACATGGGATGGTGGAGGTAGAAGCAATACAAAGAGAGGGGCCATTGGTGGTCAGCCCTTGGGAATTGTAAATGACTTTAGCTTTTTGTGGGATAGGCTTGAAAGAGACTCTTCCTCTGCTATAGCTTTTGAGAGCTGGGGGTTTAAGAAACTTGCGGAGGATTCTGTAAAGGGTTGGTCGATGAAGGTACCTCAAGTATTCATTTTTGTGGAAGCTCGGAAGATTCCATGGTTGGCCTAAGATTTTTCTCAAAAGTGACAATAAGTACATCCTCGCTGTCTCTATCTGAGTTGTGCTCCACATCCTAATTTTCCTCCCATGGTTTTTCAGTGATAACCTCCTCGAAATTTTGTGTGGTTTGGCCGATTTCCTACCTATATTTCCAAAAGGACCCGATCTTCCTGGAATCCCAGTCCTTTCTTTTTAAGGCCACTTTCAGTCCTTTCCCGACCATTAGAGTAGGGTCGAATGTATTTTTCATTGGATGAAATGACTCCCAATTCAGAGTGGGAATATCCTGGAGTTAAATGAAAACCTCAGATGCTTTATCCTTGGGGATTCTCTGTGAATCAAAAAATGGCCTCGATTCATGCTTCTAGGGGACTTTGATTTTATTTTTAGACAAGGTTTCAGCCATTTTCTGATCCAGATCATACCTATATGTATCTTGGATCAAGGTGAAACCATAAGAGGCCAATTTCTGAAATAGACAAATGTCCTCCTACCTCCTGACCACCGTAATTCCTCACTTACTAAAAGGGAGGTCATAGACTCCTTTTTTCTTCTTCACCGAACCGACCTCCAGTTCTAGCATGACGAGCTACCGGGTGACTTCGAGGCCTATTATCTGAGACATGAGGATCCTCGGGAGTATGAAGGATTCACCTTTGAATCTATGGACTCTTTAGACATCAAAATTAGGTCACGCTCCCCTTATCCCCTTGTTAATTAATCGATTCAACTAATTCACCTAACCATGGCCCTCTTTCACCCCACCCTATATTAATTTAATTACTTTAATTAAATTAATCATTTACCCTCATTATAACTATTATTTAAATGTCCTAATTAACTAAATACCTACCCCTCCACCTCACCAAGCCACCTCACCTAGACACCTCACCATAATCCTATTATAGCAAGTTTCCTTAAACAACTAAAACCTAACTAACAACCTAAAATTAAAGACCTAAACCTCATTCTCACAGACACAACGGTCACTCCCGCTCCTATCTGGATGAATAGTGAGATTTGGTAGCCGTTAGAGCCATGATCTCCTATTTTTAGCATGCCTTGGGAATCCTTCCTTAACTGACGCTAGTCACCCCTGAACCAATGCTAGTCAGCCCGTAATTGCCGTCAGTTACCATTAATTCCTATTTCTTACCTCATTCTCGAGGTTGGCACATTCAGAATGAATTCTCTCACATGAAAGCAAGAAAGGATGATTTTCTCTCACACACAAATGACCAACATCCATCCATAGGCCATCCAACACACATCCCAATGGTGATTTGAGTAGAACTAAGCAAGAAGGAGCCTAAACAGTCCATGCAAGAGCCCTACAACACTTGGTGACTCCTCCACACCACTTAGCTTCATACCAGCACCTCCAATCCTCTTACACCTCCACATGCACCAGTTTCAAGGTAAGTATAAAGTATTTACTCTTATATTTCCTTTCCTTTTTCATTGTATCTCCTTATTGTTACATTTAGATTCATTTCTCTATACATGTATTTGGTTATATAAACCTCCAATAGACCACCCTTCATATTTACACCCCCACATCCATACAAATCCTACAAAAGCCCATAAAAAATCTCTCAGAAACTCACCCCAACCAACCCTATCCTTTGTGCAATCACAAAGGATACCCAAAACCATCTCTATGGGATTTCTAGTATTCCAGAGTGATCAACATCAGTTTACTCATAACCGATGTCGGTTACCCTACAGTGCCCTGACCTCATACCATCCATTCTAAACTCACCTGTAATCTACCCTATCTCCATCAGAACCTTCTAAAACCCATCCTATGACATGATAGCCCTCCTAGGCAACACCAACACCTCATTCATTCCCTTGAAAACCTAAGAAACTCTCCCTTAGACCCCTGTTTTGACCCTCTTCAAACTACCAGTGACCGGCGTTGGTCACCCCTAACTAGCACTAGTTACCCTCATACCAACATCGGTCTCTGTGTTCCCCACCTTAACCCAGAATAGAAATATCAAACACCTTGCATATTGACCCAAATTACCCATAATCATACCTACACCTGTGACAAATACCTTGCTTCTCTAAATCTAGTTATAACTTAGCTTTTTATTATTAGATCTACTTGTTGTATTTGAGTGAGATACCTAAATCATTTAATTAGAATAGGATTTTATTTACCATTTTACATTAACTTATTTTAAATAGTGGATTGACAGCCATCTAGGAAGTATCGTACTTCCCGGAACTAGCACATGCTTGGTAGTCCACTGCCATATATCATTTAACTTCCATTTTGTGCTCTTGTTTTGTCTCTCAGGTAGTTCCTCCCAGCCAAAAGGAAGCTCTCATGGTCAGCTCTGGATCTAGGAGTTAGTACATGCACAACAACCTCCAACTATCTATAATAGGTATTCCTCCTACGCCCATCACCTTATTTGTTTCGTCATTACTTATAAGGAAAACTAAGAAATCAGGTGAAACAGAATCAAACCATAGAATGACCTCTGGAAAAAAAGTAGTCAATGGGGTGAAATGAGTCTGAGAAGATAGACCGTCTAGAGTCATTCATTTGGTTTTTTATCCCTTCAGGACTGACCTCTAGCAAAAGAGGCTCCACAAAAGAATTAAAAAATTTGTAAACATTTGAGGAACGAGACAACACATGGGTCCACGCAGATACCGGGATAACATCTTGGGGGCTCACTTATGCATCCCACAGGGTCAGATCCATAAAATATCCAAAATATTGAGCATTTTGGTACAAGATGAGGTGGAAAAGAAAAGAGGAATACCTGAAAGTGGATGCCATGGAGAGATGTTCCAGCTACTCACAAATCAACCCTCTTATGACTTCTATGAAGTCAAATTTATTTCTTTCCTTGGTGTTGATGGTCCTTATCTAGAAAATCACCGCCATCTACCAGACCTCAATGTTCCTGTTAAATTCCTTCCTAAAAATAATATCCAACATAGAGCAAATATCCTGAGCGTCGGACATGGGGGACTCTAAGGGGATGGGGAAACTGGGAACCCCCGATGCATTAGAGTCTAACATTTTTAGTTCTTTGGTAATGGTCGCGGCCTTAATTTGACACTCGACCCATACGTGCCAAATTTTAGCCATGTTATAGTAATTGGCCATTGAATCATAGGTTAGGGTTATCATGTCCCTGATAGCCAGTGGTGTGATTATCACTGCCAAATTTTGGCCCTTGATAGTATGACTCTATGGGTTGAAGCAGGCTGCACATATTTGTATGAGTTATGGGAATGGGTGTATGAGAGGAACCATATATTAGGCAAGATTGGTACTCTAGGTCCTAGAACCATATGACTCAAAGTCTCCCAGAAGGTTGAATCTGGAACATGTCACTTCTCTTAAAGATTTAGGCATTTTGTGGAGACTGGGGTCAAATATGTGATCGACGGGGTAAATGAATAGCGAAGGATTACTGTATCAAGATAATGGGTCTAGATATTTCAACTTCGGATGGTGCTGCTGAGGAGGAATAAGTCTCCCTGCATAGTATTTTTTTGCCAGAGTAGAGCTAGAGGTGGCCATGACAATCTGATTCTTGGAATGGCTCTAGAGTTTCTTAGATACTTTGATATTCTCTGATTACCACATGAAAATATAAATGCTTCAGAATGATTCTTTCGATTAGCTTAAGGAACCTTTAAATATTTGTTACTATCCAAAGAGTAAAATATCATACATATCTGGGGTCACTTCTTATAATTATCCCTTTAAGTGAGAGACCCGAGGTGCCAAACTTGGTGTCATTGATGGATCTTGCATTGATTGTAAATATTTTCATTTAGAAAAGAGGCCTTTTTATTTGATGATGAATTTAATGTAGAAAATGGCATGTGAACTTCCTTCCATATATTAAAAGAGACATGCACAAGGGCGGTGGAGAACGTGAAAAAATACTCCATGAAAAAGGGTCTTAAAACAAACTAAAACTAAAAAGACAAGCAACAATATATACATATGATACAATTATAGAAGATACCTAGACGTAGGGCTTTATATGAATCCTGTTTACTGGGATTACCAAAGGATCTCCTGCCATGGTTTCGAGCTCAAATGAGTTATATTGCTTGCATGCACTGATTTTGAATGGTCCAATCCATAAAGGGTCAAAATTTCCATGGTTTCCCATTTTATCTGTTCGAGCATCCCACTTTAAAATGATGGTCCTGTTATCCAAAATTCACCCCTAGGATAAATTTGATAACATGCATTAGAATACTCAAGTCCCAGGAAAATAGATTGATTTAGGGCAAAAAATCATGTTTCTAGGGTCCCCTCAGATTTTTTCTAACTCCCCTGTCCAAGAGGAAAAGAGCAAGTTCTAAAAAGGGGTGAAAAAGTTGCAAAAAACAAGCTTGGGCCAGGAAAAATCATGAAAAATGGCTAAGTCCTAGTCCAGGTGGTCCTTGGGACAGTTGGGACATCGGGGCGTGAATTGGCCTAAAGGCCGTCAGGCGGTCTGTAGAGCAAAGGGACATCCGGGCCGTGGGGACGCGCAGGACGTGAAAGGGCGAACCGGCTGAAGGTAAAAGCAAAATCGACTAACTGTTGTGTAGAAAGGCTGGGAAATTTGGGCCATGAGGACACGAAGGACGTGAACCACATGGATCGGCTGGCGTAGGGAACTTTCGTCCGTGATAGTCGGGACATAAGTACGCGGCGGACGTAGGGAGCCGAAAGAGCTGAGAGCCAATGAAAGCGTGCCACGTGGCATCAGCCGAAAGAGGGACAGGGAAGCCTAAATCAGGTGGATCAGAAGAATTTTTCCCAGAAAACACTGGGACAACTGGGCCAAGGGGATGCGAGGGACGCGAAAAGCCGGTAGGCCCACGGACGAATCAAGAAACGCCACGTGTCACAAGGGAAAACGTCTGAAATTTCAAAGGACAAGGTTTGAAGCGCTGGCCTGAGGCAATAAAAAGAGGACACGTGTCCAATGGAGCAGGGAAGTGTGGAGCTCGGGGAGGAGTTAGAGAATTTGGCAAAAGTTTTTGCCAAAAACTAAAAAGCAAAGGTCTTCCCCATGCCCCTGTCGACCAATCAATGCATGCCACGTGTCCCAAGTGGCGGGGACGCGCTGGAAAAGTGGAAAATTTTCCAAAAAATTAAAAAGGGTCAAATTTCAAGGGAAAACCCATGGGGAAGGGAAGGAGAGAGAATTTCTCATCCAATCAGCGCCTGACACGTGTCATCCAGGTGGAGGAGCGCGGGAAAAATTTTCAAAACCCATTTTACCTGTTTTGTGCCCTAAATCTTCAGATCGCCATATCTTTCGATCCAGAGCTCGGATTTTCATGTTCTTTATATCATTGGAAATCTTATGAAATTCTCTACATGAATCTGGGGTCAATCTTTAATTTTGGTGTAGTCTAGAGAGAGAAAGTTAAGAAATGGCTCTGACGCATGTTCATAGTCAGAAGTGACATTTCAGCGACCAAAGTTAATGCAGAATGGGTCGTATTCTCCTCCAATTCGGTCAAAAATGGCAGGGTATGGGTTTGTAAGGTTCCCCATTCCATTTTAATGCATTTACAGTTAAGGAGGAATGGGCTCCCATGTTTTTGTACATTTTCTCTCTCCTGGGCTCGACCCATGCAAGGTAAAAGCCAGATTTGGCTCATTTCTTAAAGTGTGGAACATTTTTTGGCATAGCAATCTTCTTCTTTCACCTCCAGTAAGTGATTGTTGCAAGAATCAGACCTCTTCAAATATTGTAACAGTTTTTACCTCTCTGAGGTTGTAATGCAGTGGTTTTGACATTGGAAATGATAATGTAAGCTTTGTGAATGGTTTCAGTCCTTTGTTTGTATTATTTGCTTCATTTCAGATCCTAAATTATATCTTATCAGTCTGTGTATGTTTTATGTTGCAATCCTTGGTTTGTGTCTATTTTCATGACAAAAATATCCACCACTCCTTTTGGTGCATCACCATCCTTAGTTAGTTTCAATTTTTTGCATTTCTATCCTTGTCTCCTTGCAATTTAGAGTAGGATTAGGATCTGAACCTCTGTAGTTGTGCAAATATTGATCTAAATCAGTGGAGTTTGAGGAACCAGCCTCTAATCTAGAGATTCCTCTCTCAGTTTCACAAGTCCCACACTTAGAGAGAGGTTTCCATGTTGTGCAATCACACTGGATGCCTGAAACATCAACCTAGAACCCTGATTAGCGTCCAGGGGTGCTGTGATCCTGCAACAACAGGTCCTAACTTGGAAGTTCAGCTCCAACATCTTTTGATCAAACCATGTCTTAACTATTTGCTGGTGATTGATCATGGCCTTGTGGGTGAGTTCACACTTTTCCTTGAGATTTCCCAGCTTGGTGAGCCTCACTGACATTGCTCCATTCTCCTCTACCTCTAATCCTTTCAATAGTTGTAATGTGGGGATCTCTAGAGAAATTGACATCACAACACTTTTCCCATAGACCATTTCATATGGTGAAACTTTTAGGATCTATTTTGAAGTGATCCGATTGGCCCATAAGGATGTTTTAACATACTCATGCAATAATATTTTATGCTCATGTACCATTTTTTAATGAGCCTTATCAGGTTCTTATTAGTGGACTCTGCTAGGTCATTCCCCTATGGGTAATAGTTAGAGGACATTTTAAAATATATCCCATGTTTGATTGTAAAATATGACACATTAGCTCCAAAGAAATCTTTAACGTTTTCAGATATAACGGTGTGGGGGGAGTTCAAAACGAGTAGTGATATCCTACAAGATTCCAAGAATCACATATTTGGTAGACTCCTACAGTGAAATGCCTCTGTCAACTGGGTGAAATAATCAGTTTTTGTGAGAATCCATCGGTGTACAACACTCGAAGTCGAAATAGTCAGTTTTTGTGAGATATTGTTGCCTATAATATCTCCTATGTTTCAAGGGGAGATAGCCTGGATATTCTCCTATTTTTATAAAATGAATCCTATCGGAGACCCATCCCTCGGGCCTAGCTTCTTGTAGGTACATTACCTTTTCTGACTCATTTATTGCTTTGGGGACTAGTTCTTGTGTTAGATATTGAAATAGGCCCCCCTACCTCTTACGAGCTTTGTGGGTTTTAAATCTATGTCATATTCTAGGATCTTGGTTATTCAATTTTCCCTTTTTCAGTTATCTCACCCTCCATTATGTGCTCTTTGACACTGGGGTGAGCCACCATGACCATAATGTTTTTGTGTGTGACCAAGTGTTTGAATTTTTTCAATCCTTTGACTATGGCATAGGCCTACATTTTCACAAAATTATACCTTGTTCCATAGTCGTGAATCATTTTTGAAAATAAAGTGATGGGGTGGTCCTCCCCTATTTCTCTCCCTTTTGAGTTAGCACAGATGTTATGTTATTTTCCCCCCCGTATACATACATGATGACACCCTTTGAGAAGTTGGTGCTATGGAGTACGAGGGATGATGTAATAGCCTATTTGATCAATTCAAAATACTTATGACCTTCCTCCTTCCATTTGAAAACTAGATCTTTCTTTAGCATGAGAGTAATTGGGCGTGTTGGTACCCAAAATTGTTCTCCTTTTCAGTCTGAGCAGCACTAGAGAAATGGAATGGAGCTTAAAGATAGATTAGACCATGTTTATATGTCATTGGTAGCTGGGGATATTGTCTAGATGGCACTTAGATTTGTGGAGAGATGGATAACAATCCAATAGGACTTGATCTTGTCCTAGCTATTTTTGGTTGTGCCTTGCAACCAAGGTAAGAGGACCTATTTGTAACCTTGTGATGGCGAAGGAGATGAAGATATCCTTCCTTTTTCTCGAATTCTATGATGAAGACCTTGATGAAAACATGATCATGACCCCAGATCTGAACTCTCATGAGTTGTCACTTCTCAAAACATGGGTATGTTCTCAAAACAAGGCAAAGGTTACTAGAGACATTGAAATCCTGATCTATGCATGCATACTTTTGTAAATGGATTTTGATCTTCTGTGGGTACACAAATGCAAATCAGGGGTAGTATAGGGTAGGATCTATTTTTTGGATGATTTTTATGGTGGGATATTGACAAGACAAACCTGAATATGTCAGATCTTTGATAACCTCTGCAATACTTGAGCAATTATCAGATAAAATGCTTCAAACAATCAAGATGTTCTTTCAACCAGAAGAAGCACATATGGAAGCCCAGGTTTCACTCTTCACACAATCTTTGAGACCTCACCAAAAAATTTTGAAGTAAAGAACTCAATTAAACACAAAAATCCTTGATCTAACCATGCCTAAGGTACCCCAAAAGGCTTACAAACAATCTCAATTCAAAAATGAAGGATGAAGTGATTTTAAACTGCTTGTTTCAGTGCCAGATGAAAGCTTTTCTGACAAACAAAAATTCAAGTGCCACTAAACTATCAATAAGAATGAGATCTGTGTGATTTAGTAAAGACTTTCAATGCAAGATTGCAACAAGAACAATGAAACTATTTGCAGGTATTTACAAATGATAACATACATCATATTGCCCAGAACAACACAGAATTAATTAAAAATCTTGTTAGATTCATCAGTATGGGAGAGTTTCATCAACAATCTCAGAGTTGTGTGATGGCTATACACTTGTAACCAACTCACATTCATGAAGAACTAACATAGAAGACATTAACCAGGTTCTTTGGAGGGTTTCTCAGAAAATGGACTTCTCTCAAAAAAATTCTCATGAATTTCAATCTCCAACCATTTACAATTTTCCAAAATGCATTATATACTTCATTCCAAATTAGAGCCTTCTTTCCCAAGAAAATAATATGCCATGGGATCAAGTTTTTTACAAATAAGCTTAATGATTTGTAGAAAGAGACATGAAAAAGAAAAATGTTCACAGGATACCAAGTGTGCAAAAAAGATTAAATTATTACAAAAATTCGAATCATTATCCTTCCTGGAGTCATGTTTTTCATCATTGATGGCATGCAGACACATTTTCACTCATCATTTTACCTTTTACCTTTCCAAATTCACTCATATAATTTCTAGATCTGAATTTTATGTTTTTTCTTGGGCTTGAGAAAAAATTATATCAAAAACACCATATATCAAGGAATCAAGCCATGAAAATGATTCCATTGTTCCTGGAAGGCCAATATGACCCAAAATTACCTAAAATTTGATGAAATTTGATGCAAAAAATGTGATTCCAAGCTTCCTGGAGCTCCCATGACGGCTAAAACAAAGAATGAACAGCAACCGTTGATCTCACCCACCTTTCAATCCTAGCCCTCCACGTGGAAGATGAGATTCAAAAATAAGCTTAAGTTACCTTTTTTAATTTTCAGATAAGGCCAGACATGTGCCAAAATATGATTGGATTGGGCCCAGGGTTCAAAATATGCACTTCATAACCTTTTCAAAATTTGGAATATTTAACCACTTTTCCCCGCCCACTTCCTGGGTCTACCACGTGTCCACAAGGTGGGTCCCAATGAGACCATGAAATAATTCTTCTCACTTTACCTCTTTTTTGGAAAAAGACATTTTTCCCAAAATTCCCCGCACTTCTGTCCTCCCGATGCCACGTGGCACTCGCTGATTCATTGTGGGGCCATCTCTCTCATTCTTCCTTCATACTTTCCTTTGCAAATTTTGAAAAATTTCAAAATTCACCGTTGACCCACACTCACCTTTGACCTTCAAAAATGGCCATGTGTCTCACTCAGATTGGCTATGGAGGCATGCTTCCCTTTTAGAACTTTAACCAATTTTGCCAAAAAGGCAAAAGTTCCCTTTTACCTCTAAAGGCCCACACTCCCATTTTTGCCTTCCTAGACACATGTCCCCATATGATTGGAGCGGAGCCACATTCCACCTTTCAACTTTAGAAATCAAAGCCAAAAAACATTAAGTTTTTCCTTCGGCCCCTTCCTCCATTTTGCAAATTTTTGACACGTGTCCTCTTCTGATTCATCATGGAACTTCGGCCCATTTTTTGACTTTTACCATTTGAAGTTAAAAATTCAAAATCACCAAAATATCTACCCCCATATTCTGAATTTTCCTAGACACGTGTCCACCTATGATTGGTCGTGGGGCTTTGCCACAAAAATTTACCTTAGCCATTTGACCCCAAAAACATAAAAATTATAAAATTTCTCCGCCATCTGCATCCCCTCATTTCAAGTATCTGCCACATGGCCTCTCCTGATTGGAGTAGGTCTAACAAATGATTTTGCAACTTTAGAAAAATAGAGTTAAAAACTCTAATTCACCAATCCAGCCCGCTCCTCCATTTTGTTCTTTCTTGGACACGTGTCCACTTATGATTGGTCATGGGTCCTCGCTCCAAAAATTCAATTTAATCTTTTGAGCCAAAAAACATAAAATTTCATAACGTTTTTCCTCCATCCACATCCCCTTTGACCAAAATACTGCCACGTGTCCTCCTCTGATTGGAGCGGGCCTGAAACTAATTTTTCAACTTTATAAAAATAGAGCTAAAAAACTCTAATTCCTCCATCAGCCCACTCCACCTTCTTGATTTTTTAGGACACGTGTCCTCTTCCCATTGGCTGCGAGATTTTGGGCCACATTTTGATTTTGAAAATTTTACAAAATGAAACAAAAAAATTCTAAGGATATCCAGCCATCTACAAATCCTTGACCAATGAAAACATGCCACGTAGGAAATTTTGCAAAAGGCGGAGCCGTGGAGTCAAATTCGTCGTTTCACCAAAAAATCAAAAAATGAAAAGTTAGAACATTTTTTCTTCACTCCTTGGCCAAAAATAACCCGCCACATTGCAAATACATGCAAAGGAAGAATTTTACGAGAAAATGATGCTTTTCTGACCGTCAAAATGCAAAAAATTCAAGGGATGCCCTAGAATTTTAATTTTTTCACCAAGGATGGTAGATTTATCGATTTTGAATCAACTGAAGCATGTTTTTACAACATTCCCGATCTATGATTTGGATTTTCAAATACAAACAAGTATGATTTGATCAATTTCAATTTTTCATGATCGGGAAAAGGGAAAAATGAAAGAGCCCCCAAATTTGGAAAAATTAGGGCACAAACAAGGCACACTTGGATTTTTGTTTCAAACAAGGGAAAAATAACAAGTTTATGAGTATTTTTATAGCATTCAACTAGAGGGGAAGAACTGCAGACCACCAATTCGAAGGAAAAAACATTTTTGAGCATGCACAGATTTTAAAAATTAGGGAAACACAGTGTAAGCTTAGAAATGGCATCAAAATGGCAGACAGTCCCCACAAAAATTGATATAAACCTGCCAATGAAGTTAATCTTTCCTAAGTTAGATTGAACAACCTTCTTGTTGATTGGAAGGGGAAGCTCCAGATTGGCCCTGAATCTTTCAAGATCAATGAAAAATCCTTCGTTTGACACAACATGTCCCAAGAGATTTCCTTGGGGAATCCCGAAGATACATTTCTTAGGATTCAGAGAGATCCCAAATTCTTGACATTTTTTAAACATGGATTCTAAAGCATCAAAATGCTCCTGCACCATTTTGGTAAACATAGTAATATCATCAAGGTATATTAGGATTACCTTGTTTATCAAATCCCCAAATGCAGTATCAATGGCTCTTTGAAAAGTATCCCTTGCATTGATGAGCCCAAAATGCATATTTGCATAGGAAAAGGTTCCCCATTTAGTCATAAAAGTAGTATTATGTTGATCTCCTTCTGCGACCCATATTTGGTTATAACCCAAGAATCCATCCAATAGGGAAAACATCTCGGATCTCGCAACCATCTGAAAAATCTATTCGATAGAGGCTAGGGGGTAATGGTCCTTTAGGGAGGCCCTATTTAGATCTCAAAAGTCTACACAGAGTCGTATTTCACCATTTTTCTTTCTCACTGGAACTAGGTTGGAGACCCACGTCATGTGCTTGATTGGAAAAATGATGAGAGATTCTAACAGTTTTCTCAACTCTTCGGCCATGAGGGCCACCACGTTAGGATTCACAGGTCTTTTTTCTATCACACATGCTTAGCCCCTTCCTCTAGATCAATGGTGTGTTGGATAATATACTTATCGTATCCATGAAGATCATCTTATGTTAAAGATATCTCCTTTTCATACTTGTGACACAAATCCACCAGAAAATCTTTATCCTTTTTGGTTACTGCCTTGCCAAATTTCAGTCGTTTGTCTCTGGCTATTTCCAAGTCAGTATAATCCTCTTTTACTGCTTCAAACCTCCTTCGACCTCAGCTAGCATCGTCTGAGTCAAAAAAAATTTCAATCATAATTATTCCTCTTGGGAGCTTGTTCATATTTAATTGTATTACTTGATCACCATACGCTTCTCCAACCTTGGAATATAATTGATTTGTGAATTGATCAGACTACTAGAGGAAATGTATGACCTGTTGGTCATTATCAACCACCTTCCAATGATGGAGGTTATTAGGGATAGAGGGGTGAATGATTACCTTTATAGTGTATTTATTTTCTAGAATCTCTTTGGTGGGGTCGAACTGAGACCCGATGGTAGCCATTTTGTCCACTTTTGCATTTTTTTCATGGGGAACTACCATAATTTTGAAAGATTCAAACTCATCTATTAGATCCAAGACCCGGTGCTAGTAGGATCTCATTCTTGGGTTCTTGGTGGTGACCTTATTCCTCACTTGTGTGACCACTAATTCTGAGTCACCAAACACCCTTATCTATCTTATACCTTCCTTCTAGGTGGTACACAGACCATGTACCAAGGCCTCCTATTCCACTTCGTTACTAGTACAAGTGAACTAGAAATGTACTAATTGGAGGATCTTCTTACCAAATAGAGAGGTGAGGAAAACTTCATCTCCTGAGCCTTTTTTACTTCTAAACCCATCAAAGTATAAGCTCCATATTGGAGGGTCACTGGGGGAGCTTATCTTCTGTGCATCACTTTCTCCTTTCACCTTTGAGATCATGGGGTTTTCATCAAAAATGAATTAATTGCCTAGGCTGGTTAAATCAAAGTGTCTAAATGGGTCTCCAGGGAGAAGATTAGATCAGTGGTCACCCTCCTAAGGCTCTTTGTCCTCTACATACAATTCTTCTTCTCTTGTGATCATAGTATGGGAGGGCTCGAAACTAGAAAGTACTAGGTCCATTATGTGTTCCTTTGAGAGTGGCTCTGATAAGACCTTCATCTTGGAGCCATAATTTGTGAATAGGATTAAGTGGGACCAATCCAAAGACATGTACCTGTTGATCTTAGCTATGAAGTTTTGAGAGAGGTAGATCCCAAATGTTGATGGGACATTAATCAACATGATATCTTGGTGAACAGTTATATTGGGATAGAAATAGAGTTGTAATGGGAGTCCCTTGATAATTCCTATGGTTGGCATAGAATTCCCATTCAATTGCATATCTACCTTTTTCAAGGGCTCAAATTGGACTCTTAAAGCATCTGCTATTACTTGAGGCATGACAGTAGTGCTCACACCAGAATCTATCATGGAATTATGTAGTAGCTTCTTTCCTATAATAAGAGTAAAAAAGAATGGGCTAGGCCTTTGTTTACTCACCTCTTCCTTTTGATTTAGCAACACGACTTCTAAAGGAACCCGTGCATCTTTGACTCATCCTTTCGTGGGATCTGCCACAGTTGCATCCTCCTCCAATCTTAATGCCTTTTTGAGCAGCTCCTTCTTCTCGGGAATGCTTAAGAGATCCCATAAGAATGTGTTGGATGGTACTTTTTTCAGTTGTTAGACTACATTGATGGGTCAAGTCAGCGATGGTTTGAGAGGTGGCTGATTTTTCATCCTTTCCTTCTCAAGGTGATGGACCTCTTTCTCCTGTATATTTGGTTGAGGAACTTATTTAGTCTTTGGCAATGACACGTTTACAATAATTGGAGCCTCTTTATACATATTTTCGACTGAACTGGAAACTGGTGTATCTACTTCAATGATCCTTTTCCTAAAATGAGTATTGTAGTTAAATGAAACATGTTTTGGAACATATACCTCATTTATAATGATAGACTCCTCCCCCTCTACACTGGACAAAAGGGAATGCTCTAGTGAGTGCTACAAGGATAAAATGTAGACCAAGTGCCAAAATATCCATTGGGAAAAGGATTCATGAGCCAAAATAGCAGAAAAACACCTGAGAAAACTTACAAAAAATTGTTGCCAAGAACCAGGGAAAACCACAAACCAACACAATAGCAAAAAATAGAGCAAAAACAAAGACTATACAACTATACAATTGGTGCATACCTCAATTTGAGGATTAATCTAAGAAATGCTTCAAATGTCTGCCATTAATAGGTAGTTCCAACAATTCCCCATCTAATTCTTCGAGAAAAATATATGTTCACCAATTATGATATCAATGGCATAAGGGCCCATCCATAATACATGAAACTTTCCATGTTTGCCCTTGTCTTCATGCCTACTATCCCATAACAAAACTAGATCTCCAACATTGAAGGCTCTAGGAGTGACCTTCTTGTCAAACAATCTCTTCAATTTCTCTCTAAATCTGATATGCCTTTGATGGGATGCTCTTCTCTCCTCATCAAGCTCAACAATCTGATTCATCCTTTATTCAAATGGGTTGAGCTCTTGATCTTCCAACTACTGGAAAAACTGAAATGAAGATAATTGTAGATGTAAGGGCAGTAAAGCATGAGTTCCATACACCAATTCAAATTAGATTTTACCAGTAGCTCTTTTAGGAGTAATCTTATCAGCCCAAACTGTAAACTTCAGTTGTTCTCCCCACTTCTTCTTGTTTTGTTCCATGGTTCTTCTGATGATCTTTAGCAAGTTCTTATTACTGGACTCATCTGGTCCATTCCCTTGGGGGTTATAGTTTGAAGAATAAGTCAGATTGATTCCATATTCCTTGCACATTTCCATTAAAGGTTTGGCTCTAAAGAACATGGCATTATCAGCTACAATCTTGACTGGAACTCCAAACCTACATATGATGTGATTTAACAAGAATTCCATAACTATTTAGTGTGTTACCTTCTTAGATGGGATTGCTTCAACCCACTTTGTGAAATAATCAGTGGCTACAAGAATCCCTTATGGCCAGCACTAGAAGGATATTAAATCTCACCAATGAAGTCCATTCCCCATTGTTTGAAAGAGGCTTCAATTGATACAGGCTATAAAGGAAGGGAGCCTGAAGCTTTCAATCTTCCACAGAAACACTAGCAACTATCACACTTTATAACTAGCAGGGTTGCATCCTTAAAGAGAGTAGGCCACCAATAACCAGTTCTCAATATCGTATGTGCTATTGCCCTCCCAGCAAAGTGTCCTCTAAAAACTCCCCCATGGAAATCAATAACTATTTTTGGGAGCTTCATCTTCAATTATGCATTTCAAAAGGACACCTTCAAGGTTCTTCCAAGCCAGCCCAAGGTCTGTGATGATATACTTTGGAGAAGCCAGTAGAGAGCTCTTTTCTAATTTTTGTTCAAGTGATCAAGGCAACATAGGTGTCTGAGGTAGAAAATCACATCTTTGTAGAACTCAAAACTTATCAACTTCTCAAGAACATCTACCCTTTCTTCTTCTAGCTGATTCACTTCTACATTCTACAAGTTACTCTCAGCCATGAGCTTAGCAAGACCCAACCCTCATACCAACATTGTGGTTTAGATGTATATAACATATTCTTGCAATTTTTTCATCCATCTGAATCTTTTGCTTGAGATCTCCATCTTTGATAAGATTACTTTCGCCATGGTGTGGGGAACATAAGAAACAACTTTTGAACTCAATATACAAGGTCTGAAAACCTTTGTTTCTTTCACCAAGGCAAACACTTATTTCTCCATGATTGTATACTTCAGCTCAACTGCTTGTAAATCCTTACTAAAGAAGGAAATAGGCTTCTCAACCCCAACCTCATCCGTTTACATCAAAATAGAAGAAATGGTATACTCAAAGGAAAAGCAAAAGATTTGGAAAGGCCTTTTGTAGTTTGGAGCTGCCAAAACAGGTGCATACTTAAGTGCATCCTTAATTCCTTCAAACACTTGAATGGCAACCTCTTCCCATTTGATAACTTGGTCCTTATTCAGCATGCTTGTGATTCGAGGAGTCAGCTCAGCAAATTTGGAAACAAACCTTCTAATAAAATTAATTTGACCAAAGAAAGATTGGATGCCTTTCTTGGTTCTTGGGATAGGTACTTTGTTGAATGCTTCTACTCTCTCAGGGTCAATCATAACTCCATCTTTTGACACAATATGCCCTAGCAGCTTAGCCTTTTGTATGCCAAAATGACACTTTATTGGGTTAAGATAAATTCCATACTCCATACATCTGATCAACATCTTTTCCAAATGTTGCAAGTGATCACCTCTTTGCCTTGAAAACACCGTCACATCATCTTGGTAAACTGCAATGAAGTCATTGATGTAACTAGGAAAAGCAACATTCATTTCTCTTTGAAAATTGGCACTAGCATTCATCAAACCAAAGGGCATCCTCACAAAAACATATGTTCCCCAAGGAGTAGTGAATGTTGTCTTAAGTCTTTCAGATTCCTTGTCTACCACTTGATTGTAACCGGAGAATCCAACCAATGTGGAAAGCAACTCAGACCCTTCTACTAGCAACAAAATATTCTCCATATTTGGCAAGGGGTAGTTGTCCTTCATGGATTCTTTGTTTAGATTTCTAAAATCTACACAAAGCATGATGTCTCCATTCTTCTTTCTAACTGGCACAAGGTTTGCAACCTAAGATGAATACCTAGTGGGCTGAATAATACCTCCATCTCTCAACTTCTTCAACTCTTCTTGCATTTTCATAGAGATAAGTGGATTAATAGGCCTTTTCCTCTTTCTGAATGGCTTAGTCTTGGCCTCAAGAGGGATCTTGTGTTGGAACAAGTCTTCTCTATATGCCTTTAGCAGGGATTAGGACCAAGCAAGGCAGTCTTGATACTTTTTCAAGAGTTGGGCATAGGATTGTTTTTTCTCTTTACTTAGATTGCTGCCCAACCAAATCTTCCTTGGTTTATTATTAGTGCCTAAGTTATGCTCTTCCACATCCCTTGAGGTAGACATGTTCCTATTGATGATGCAATCAGCATTGCTAAAATTTGATTCAAGTGCAACAAGACCTCTAGGAATAGTGTTTGTTTTCAATTATATAATATCCTTTTCAAACAAAGTTTCTCTCCCTTCATTCATGCATACCATTTACTCCCAATCAATATTTTGATCTACAAACTCACCTTGGTTCTGTAGGAACCTTTTCACTTGAGCATCATCATTAAAAACTTGCCAATGCTTTACATTATCTAGGATAGTAGGCCTAGTTAGCACTTCAATATTGTATTCACAATAGGGAGAAACGTTGCAATTTCCAAACCTAGAACCCAGAACTTCCAAATCATCAGCAATAAAATTAATACCTCTTTCATGGTAAACAATGTTAAAGGAATCAAACATTTCAATTAGATCCCAAACCGCATGCTTATACTACTTCATTCGCTGATTTTTTGTGGCATACAGTTTCCTTACTTGTTTGACAACCAGGTATAAATCTCCCTTGATAATGATTTCCTTGACACCATACTTCCATACACCTCTCAGACCCAACAACAAGGCCTCATACTCAGCAATGTTGTTGGTACATTCAAAATTAAGCTTGAAGGAAAGAGAAAACTCTTCCAAGCTAGGAGAAAGCAGAACTATATCAACACCATTTCCAAAATTGGAGCAAGCTCCATCAAATAGCAAGGTCCATGGAGAACCTAAAGCTTCAAGGAACTTTTATTTTTCCATCTTATTCTCTTTTCCATCAGCAAAACCAATGAAATTTTTAGCATCTACATCAGCAAACAACACTTCATAAGAAGCATTGTTGGGATCCTCAATTAAGTGCAACATCTTCTTTTCACCATAAAGTTTGACAAGGTTGCCTTCAATGGGAATAGTGGAAAAAGACATGTCCATTTCAACACTACCACCAACACTTGAAACCCATTTTCTTGACAAAAGCATACCCCATTTGGCAGGGCAGTCAACTATTACAACATCATGTTTCAAATTCTTACCTGGATAGGCTGCAAGTTACACCACCAAACCCTTCACACAACCAACTACTGGAACCTCTCTTGAATCCATGGTAGTACACTTCCCATAGGCTACAGTCACTTTGATATCCAACTCAATCATGACTTCTAGAGGTATGACATTACATGATGCACCGAAATCAAACATACAATTGTGAAGCAACCTATCCTTTATGACCAAAGTTGTAAAGAATGGATACACATTCAATTGGGAATCAACCAATGATGTTCCCAAATACACCTCAAGAGCTTCCCTAAGATCCTCTAATGTTGGTGGTGTTCCAAGGTCTGCAATGATTTGAGGACGAGTTTCAAAAATGTTCACATTTCTACTTGGGGTACTCTTTTCCTCCTTCAATCCCAAGTATTCAAATGCCCTCTTTTTATGCCCAGGTATTCTGAGCAACTCAATGATTGGAACACTCACTGTGATTTGGCTCAATACTTGGGCTATATCATAGGGAACATTCTTTGGAAATGATCCGAAAATAATCAGATTATTACTACCTGATCTCGGACCCTTGTAGGATTTAATAATTTTCTGATAATTTATTCCTTTTAAGTAATCAATTTAAAATAATGCAAGACAATAAGAAAATTACACAAAGATTGATTACGGAGTTCAGAAATTTCCTACGTCTCTGGGTTCGTGGTCGAACCGTTCCACTAGTCAAAACTTGTAAGTTACAATAGTACTTTCACAAGAAAACCTAATGGAATTTTACTTGCCTATCAGTACACCAGTTCTTCAAAAA
Source organism: Taxus chinensis (assembly GCA_019776745.2). Taxonomy (NCBI): domain Eukaryota; kingdom Viridiplantae; phylum Streptophyta; class Pinopsida; order Cupressales; family Taxaceae; genus Taxus; species Taxus chinensis. The sequence continues at coordinate 908,809,040 of CM034149.1, read as the reverse complement.
ACTTTCGATGATCAGTCGAATCGTTCTTCACCTTCCTGATGCATAATCTCCTTCGGCTTCGATTGGCCTTCCCAACGCTATCAATGCGAAGCTAGCACTCCGGTCGACAATCCAAGATTTGCAAGTAATTGGTGTGGCTCAATGGGCCTATTGGGTAGTTTATAATTTACTTCCAATCACAAATATTTCATCTACTATTGCCTAAAATAATAGGCCAATAGACAATATCTGTTGACACACCTCACAAAAAAAGCTTAACAAATAATAAGCTTGAAATCTATGTGTCCTTTACAAAGAACGGGTTCCCTATTTATACAAAAAATAGGGCCCAAAAAATATGCAATTACAAATCATCCTTATGCTATTTTTAACCTAACCCGTAGCAAGATACATGGGATTAAATCTTAGCATAACAATTGGGATAATATTCGGGTTGCATTTTTAATGGGATTAAAACCCAAATTTGGCGTGGCATTGGTTAAGTGGGTATAAAGTCCCACATATGGTGGAAGGAGATAAATTCTTAGGCTTATTAAGCCTTTCTCCGCATAAGGCTAGTGGTCAATGGACCACGTGGGCTTAACCGCCCTCCCTTTCAACGCTTCACCTCCTTCTCCATGTGGAAGCTTCCACGTATGGCATTTTCCTCCCACAACACCGCTTCACCACCTCCTCCATGTGCGTGGAAGTTTGGAAATAGCATGTGGCGTTTTATATTAATGTATAAACATTAATATATATATATATATATATATAGTGGTTTGGCATATATGCGTGCCATTTGGAAAGTGGACTTACCAAGATAATATAATTTCGACCCATATAATGTGGTATAGAAATAATTAACTCAGTAAATAGCATATAGCCCACTTGTTGTCTCTCGATAGGAAAATTGAGCGAATTCGACTAGTGTTGGCAAGCCACGTGTCATAGTGCAATTGGTCCAATATTGACCAGTTGACCAGAGTTGACTTTCCCGTTGTCTGAACTTTGACCGAACATATCTAGAGCTCCCGATGTCCGTTTGTCGCGTTCTCACAGTTTTTGGAAAGCTCTCGAGATGGTCTTCTACATTGACACATTTAGGGATGTTTAGGGAACTTTTGAAAATGATCCCCTGATCACACCTCCCCACTGAGAAAAGCTTTTTGTCCCAAAAAGCTTCCATACTGTCCTGAATCTAGAAAAACTCTACTCCGATCCTGGGACTTGTGGGTTATGGACCCATGATGCTTCCGCTACGCCACTTTGATAACTAAAGAAGACCTCCACACCTCCACTTTATGGTGCTAAGTTTCTGAATGAAACCTCAATGCTCCTGTGTGGTGCTAAGCTTCTTGATATCTGACAACAAGGATCTTCTTTGACTCTATAACACAACTCCTGGCTCCAAGTTGATTCCATAGAATCCAAACTGATTTGAAGGAACTCCATGGTACGTAGAGATTTGATTGATCTGATGTCAATTATGGATAATGCCTTATCCCTTTACAGACCTCAATGCCTCCGATGCATGATGCTAAGCCTCTTTCAAGACCTCGAGCCTCTGATGCACGATGCTAAGTCTGTTATAGACCTCAATGCCTCTGATGCATGATGCTAAGCCTCTTTCAAGACCTCGAGCCTCCAATGCATGATGCTAAGTCTATTACAGACCTCAACGCCTCCGATACATGATGCTAAGCCTCTTTCAAGACCTCGAGCCTCCAACGCATGATGGTAAGTCTATTACAGACCTCAACACCTCCGATGCATGATGCTAAGCCTCTTTCAAGACCTCAAGCCTCTAATGCATGATGTTAAGTCTGTTGATCAGCTACCATTCGTATGTGTGGTCACAATTCCTTGACACCGAATGACGTTTCAAGCTAATCCTTTGAGAGCTCCTCGTGTTGACATACTAATATCAGGTACCATGCTGCTGCACGGTCGCAATGCCTCTACACAGAATGAAGTTCTGACCTGACGTCAATGCCAACGGTGATTCAACTACCATTTTGCTACATGATCACAATGCCTCTACACAGAACGAAGTTCTGAGCTGATCTTTTGAGAACTCTATTGTCTGCACAAATGGCAGATCAATCTCCAAGCTTTCTATGAGTCAAATCCTGTATCCAAGCTGTAACAGGTACTCACAAGCTGATTAGGAGATAGGTGCCCCTAATAGGGTCTCTTTTTTACAACTTTTAAATACAAGTGTAAATAAATTATATCCTAATACATCATGTAGAACTAGTTGTAAAAATGATCCATTTTTGGAGTCTTGTACAATAAGCTTAAAATACCAATTCTATAGGAAAATAATTTTGCATGGTAAACCTGTAGCAAAATTTCTCTTACTTGGTGGCTTATGTACTTGGTCTTCTCCACTGCATCACAATGTGGATTGACTTCATTTGTCTCCTCCCTGCCAGAACAATGACTAAACAAGGAAAATATACTGCATTTTATGGTTTTAGCAAAATCACCAAAATAATTGCCCTCCGGGGGTCTTACTAATGCAAGTATAACAGAGTACAAACATTGCCCAGAATTGGGTCTTTAACTCATGTGCCATGTCTGGTTAGATGTACACAAATGTTTCCCTCAAAGGGGTCAATACATTCTACCTTACACATTAGTTTTCTAGTTTTATAAGAGCATTAAATAATGATCGATAGCCTAAAACAATAGTTGAGCAATATATCAACATATTATTACACCTTAGATTTCTTACTAGATGTAGAATCCTCAGTGTCAGCTTATCTCAATTTATGCCTTATGGATCGTCGAATGATCTTTTATCTGTATATGAGATATAATGGATTCATCCAAATAGAAATGTGAGAAAATTACTGAGTATGGTAAACCTGTCTCTTAGTCTATCTCACCAATCTGAAAATCCAGAAGTACAAGCCAATGCATCCCTATCAAAGCAACCTGTACTGATTAACCTACTCGATACCAACTTACTTCAAAGATTAGCAAGTTTGCAGGTGTCGATTACCAGCTCTGATACCAAACTTGATCCGAAAATTATCAGATTATAACTACCTGATCTTGGACCCTTGTAGGATTTAATAATTTACCGATAATTTACTCCTTTTAAGTAATTAATTTAAAATAATGCAAGACAATAAGACAATCTGTCAAAATTTTCTCTTAGGAATTAACTCCTGACCTCTAACAATCCAACCCCTTGCATGAAAAATTCATGTAATTTATGACATTTAATCTACAATAGAGTTTCCCCCCCAAAACAAAAAACATTCAAAGCACCATTGCTTTTTACAATTTTGATTGTGATTCCCAGAATCAAATTTCCAAAAAGGTTGGCAGGTTCTCAAAGGGAAATGTAGACACCAAATTTGTGTCTTATGTCCCCTTGTGACCCGCATCTCATTTTGTAACCTAACCTCATCACCTAAACCTTACACAATTATTTATTAATTACCTTATAATCAATAAATCCACATCGCCATACCTGCCACCTCATTTTGCCACCTCATCATGACCTAGTCCTAACCCTAAACTAACCTAATTAAGACCTATAACTTAGTCTACATCCACACCCATGACTAATGACTCCTTACTCGCACCCAAAACCGACCTTGTAGTTACTTGACCAAGCCCGCAACAAATCCCTCGGGAGAAAAGGAGGGAAAGTTGGCTATTTTACTAAAAATAGCCCACTTTGACCTGACCGATACCGGTTCCTACTCGACCGCCGTCGGTTACGTAACCGCCATCGGTTCCCTGTAAATGGGCTCCCCTAACCAGAAACAAAGGTCGAAGGATTTTTGATCAATCGGGATCATCAGAAGCGATCGGGAGAATCTGGATTTTACTTGGCCGAGCAGAGACAAGTGAAGAAACAAGAAGAGTTTGCAGAGAAGGAGATCAAGCCCAAGACTGCAACTGAATAACCAGAGCCCTGTGATACTCAGCTGATCATCGGGAGGGAAGATATCTCATCTTCTGATTGTCAGGCCATCCTACCTGAGTTCTGCCTTTGTCATCACAGTTCTTGGACCTGCATCCTCGTCAATAACCAGTAAGTTGTATCTTGTATGTCCTCTTTAATAACATTTCTTAGGCTTTTGAATCACAGCCGTCATAAATCTATTCCTAGATCTACTACCCAGCAGCACATTACATCTAACTATCATTCCTCTACCCTCTCATCACCCCGTTACCTAATCCCACTCATTTACTAGCCTTACAAACAACACAACCACCCTACAACCGACCCTCACCAAAAGTCCCTAAAACATAGCCCCTACCGATATCGGTTAGCAGAAACCGGTATCGGTTATCGTGACTCAAAACCAAAAACCAGCCTTTCCCCCTACTTGTTTCAACGAGGCAATTAAATTGTTATTTTACAATCTTTTGTGTTAATTCATATTAGCAGGGGAACTGACCACCTTCGAAAGGAAGTTTTATATTTCCTGGGCCCAAGGCAGTTCCCTCATTTATTGTCTAATCAAAATCTTGTGGTCTTGTATTCTTATTTGCAGGTAGTCCTTCCAAGACAAAAAGGAGTTCTTCGCAATCAACCTGATCTCTCTCTACGGTACGCGCACACCATCTCGACATTCAACAGGTATTCCTCCTAGCCCTAACCCTTATCTGTTTCTAAAAGGAATGAAAGGATAGAAGCAACTCTATTCCCAAAAGTTGAAACATTCCGCGCGAAACATTTTGGCACGCCCGGTGGGACCCATTTCGGGTTTCTTTCTTTCTTGCTTGCTTTCATATAGGGAGCATACTTGCTGTTTTCTTCTTCTAAAGATATTCACAAGGTATTTTGTTATTTTGGTAAAAGAACTTGCTTTGCTTTTACATCTTTGCATTAGTGAAAGTCATCTCTTTTGCTTCATCGAATATCATTTTCGATTTGGGTTTAAAACACGTGCATCACATTCTTGCTTGCTGTTTTCAATTCTAGTGAACATAGATTAAGTAACAGGTCGTACACGTGGGGGTGATATCCATGGTATTGACAAGAAATTAATCTTACTTTCACTGCACAACACATACCGAATCACTTCACAATTAACACAACAGCTCAAACATCCCCCCTTTTTTCCGCGGTATTCCTCCGCCCGATTGAGGTAACCTTATAAGCCAAAACAAACTTGACATTTCCCCTAAGTCTTTTGTTTAGGATTCTGACATCATTCTACGTCTAAAGGCATAAGCCCATGATAATTAAAATTAACCCTAGGGTTAGTCTCTGGATTTGCGTGTGCATCTTGCTTGTTTTCAGTTCTGTTTTCTCTGTTATACACTGTCTCCTGTCATCACCTTAGAACAAATTGATAAATGTACTAAGCATTGTTAAAGATCAAATCAGCAGCTTCTTATATTTTCTTATACCAGTCTTATTACACCGACATCGGTTAACTGACCGACGTCGGCTATAGTCTGACCGACATCGGTTATTAGACCGATATCGGTTACTGTCTTTTACAGTTCCTGACAAACCAGCAACCTACCAATTTCACCATTCTGAGGCTGTTTCTGTTCCTGATAGATTGAAGCCCTACTGTGTACTCTTGTCCATGGTTGTTATCACTCGAAAGCAAGCCGCCGCCATGGTTTCACATGCCTGCTCTGTGCCTTTGCCTGAATCACCCCCTTCACATTCTATAGGGAACCCTACGGACACCAGTGAAATCCCCAAAATTCCTGTAGGAGATAAGGAATTTGCCAAATTTCTGGATGCTAATCCTAGCGCCGTACAATACTATTTGTCTCATGCCCCTGACCGTACGCCCGATGGTCAACTCCTTGTTGGCATGCCTATTAGTATAGCTGCTCATTTAGCTCCCACTCCGCCTGATAACACCGCCTTGCTTTCTGCATCTTTAGCCCCGTCTCCCAATCCGACGGCTTCAGAGGTTCATACGACACAGATTGGCTTTCCTTTGGTTAATCTTGGACCCCACATATCATTACCACCGACTGCTCCTACCTCATCTCTCTTGCAGACTGCTCCGTTCATGACTTGCTCTCTGCCACCTATCCACACGAGCTTTCCTTCTCAAGCTCCGCCTACCTTTTCATTCCCATACACGTATCCAGTGACCTCAACATCTTATATAGGACATCCCTATTCGGTCGCCTCAACATATTCGTCCTCCATACCTTATCAACACTTAACCCCACCATTGTCTAGCGGAGGCCCTTGGCCCAATTTGCCTCCGTTTACCACAACCGCACCATCATCTCATCCAACCACGGATTTCATCAAACAAATGATGGACAAAATGCAAAATCTGGAGGCTTCTGTTTCGGGAAGTCGTAGCGCCTTGACATACGAGCAAGTTTGTCGGGAGCCTATTCACCCTTCTGTCCCCCTTCATTCATATCCTCCTCAATGGGAATTGCCGAAATTTACTCGTTTTAATAGTAAAGAGGATCCTCAACAACACTTGCGATCATTTAGACATGCTTGTTATTTGATTGCTCATGATGATGCCTTGCTACTCCGCACCTTTCCCATGTCCTTATCAGGACCCCGCCTTGGAGTGGTACAGTGCTTTAACCCAGCACTCAATCTTCTCTTTTAACCAACTAGCCCAATCTTTCTTGGATCATTTCTCCATTAACATTGCCAAGAAAGTATCTATCACCGACCTCTATGCCATCCGACAATTTGAAGACGAATCTATCGCAGATTTCGTTGGACGATGGCGGGGCCTTATCAACCAACTTACATATGCCTTGCCTCAGGCTGAACTTATCGAACTTTTTACGCGGGCATGCGCTAAGCACATCTCTCCTACCCTTCAAATTCAAACTTTCCGCACATTTGACGAGGCCTTTACCATGGCTCGGAAACTAGAAATTCGAGCCTTAGAAGAAGAGAAATTGCGGTTGCGCAACAAAAACCCCAATTTCCGAACTCCAGATTCCACCAATAAACCAAACACCACCACTCCTCACACATCCACTTCTTCGAAATCAAAAGGAGCTGTCCACGCGGTGATGGTCAAATCTCAAGCACCGTCTAATACCCCACCAAAAACCACCTATAAATATAAAGCCGAGCCCATCAATTACACTCCCTTGGGAGAAACTTATGGTGTCATCTTGGAAAAATTGCTCAAAGCCGGAGCTATCACCTTGCCTCCTGTTAAACCTCACTCCGGGTTTGACTCCACCCGCGCTATACCTTCCTGGTACAAAGAAAATGACTTCTGTAACTTTCACCGCGTAAAAGGACATAGTCATGAAAACTGCAAGATGTTGAAAAACATAGTGCAGGAAATGGTTGATGCAGGGGATATAACCCTCGATAATCCTAATGCCCCTGCTAACCAAAATTTGAAAATCTTCAACAAACCATTCCCGAATCACTCTTCTAACAGTAACATAAACCAAGATATCTTAGCCGAGGAGAGTGTTCATGAGATCCATGCAGTCTTCGACTCCCAGCCAAAAGCCTCTATCGAGAAAATTTTGAATCAAGCCTCTTCACTGACACAGGGGCCCGAACCTCCTTCACCACCATCAAGACAAGGCGAAATCATTCCTTTACCCATACAGGAGTTAACCGCCCAGAGTTCTCTTCTCATAGATGAGTCTTCTTACACCACATCCCTACAAGACTGCGAACGGATGTTATCTAACTTATCTATTTCCCAAACGTCTCCTTCTACCACTCTTGCTGCACAAGAGGAGGGCTCGCCACTCCTTTTGTCATCCTTAGACGAGAAACCTCTTGCACCGACATCACCAAATTCTTTAACCATGACGGATCCTCTCAAACATGCCCTCCTACCTATTAGTTCTTCATCGCCTAAATCTTTTCAGCGACCGGTTGACCTCTTAACACCTATTGATACAGTGCCTCATCTACCCCCTGTATCACACCCACAGTGGACCGGAATCACAACCCACCTTTCTTCCATACAAAAGTTCCAATTCACACCTGAAGACTGTCATTCTCCAGAAGATAGACGAGTCCTATGGGAACGTTTGAGTACCCCCTATTCTACTCAAATGCAGATGACCGATCCAGACACCTCTACCATATACCCGAAGTGTTTACAGAAACTCAAAATGCCTATGTCCTCATCTCCACCCCCCGCATCTCTACCAAGTATCTCATCCACCTCTATTAGCCTAACCAAATCTTCCCCTACACTTGGGACCTCACCAATACCCAGTCTAACACACCCACCTAAGCGACTAGATTTATCCAAAAATAAAGCCGCCCCTCCACTTAGGAGACAAACTCAATCTGTGCCTCTATCACAATTAAAACCATCATCGTCACACCTACCTTCCATATTGGGACCTCATCCCTCCACCTTGCATCAATATATCATACCTCCTGCGTTTTCTTTAAAACGACCTACGCCTTCTGCACACATACAGAGATCTAAGGGTATATCAACACTGTCACCCCACGTATCCTGTCCACCCATCAACCCTAAACAAATTTCATCATCAAAGGACTTGTTTTCCGTCACTCCTCTTTTGCCGCCATTGTTTCCGGATACCACGTTATCTGGAGCCTCATCATCTAACCAGCTAAACGTAGCTCCTGCACCAAAGAAACCACGTTTAGTTAAAACCACGTATCAATACCCCTTGGCTAAACCACCACCCGTACAAACCAACCATACCCAAACATTACCAAAACCCACCCAATCAATACCTTCATCTTCCTCTGATTTTGACCCACTCAAAGGATCTTACGCCAAAATCCTTGCTATGTTGGTGGAGAATGCGACCATTTCTCTACCCCCACTTAGACCTTATGACCCGTCTAAACCTCGACCTATAGGTTATGATGAGTCTAAAATCTGCGCTTACCACCGCACACCAGGACATGATGTAGAGGGATGCAAAGCTTTAAAAGCCATCCTTCGTCAGACACCTCTCTCAGATAGAAGGGTTAAGAAAGACAACTTACGAAGGGAGAGACCTTTAGCTTCAATCTCCTCTCCTATACCACCTGTCCCCGCCTCACCAATATCTATCATTATTACAACCCCACCTCTCGAAGACCATGATTTATCCCGACCATCTTCCTCCTCTCATGTTCACGAGATCAATATGATTAGTGTTGCTACTCGAGCGCAGAAAAACAATGAGAAAGCGAAAGAAAGCATACCTGCGTCCTCTCTTTCTCCGTCCACCATCCCGATCGCACCACCACCTAAAGTGGTTATTCGTGGACCTGCCTACCCCGTCTCTAATGGAGTTGCCCACCGAGCCATGATCAAACAGCTTCACCAATCACCTGTAAAAATGACACTATATGATCTCATTCAGACTTCTGAATCTCATCGACAAGCTCTCGTTGAAATCCTTCAAGGGATCGAGGTCTTACCTAATGAAACCCTGCCTGTTACCTCCATTCTAACACCCAATCACGTTGCTTCCCTCACCAAACAACCTACCGCCCCAACCACTTCTGTCTCTGTACAACAAGCTGCTGCTGTCAGTTTCTCCGAAGACGAAATTGTTGACTTTGGTACAGAAGATCCTGACCCGGCTCTTTTCATCTCAGCTTACGTCTGGGACATTCGGGTACGTCGTGTTATGATCGATGGGGGCGCTAGCCTAAACATCATCTCTTCAAAATCCTTCCAACAAATGAATATCCCTTCTAGCTACATGTGTGCCAACCCCATCATGTTGCGGTCATTCAATGATGCTATTACCTCTACCTTAGGCACCGTGATCCTTAACATTCGTGTAGGACCACGTACTTTACCCGAACTCTTCTATGTCCTTGAGGGAGAGTTCCAATACAATATGTTGTTAGGCCGCCCTTGGATCCGGGCTATGGGATGCGTTCCCTCAACCTTACATAGATGCATAAAATTTGAGTACGAGGGGAAGTCCTACACCGTAAAAGCTGATCCTCCCCCCTTCAAAACCTGCAATATGTTATATCGCCCTAATGATGTGCTTGTACCAATCAAGACACCCATTCATCCAACCCAACCATCCACTTCAACCACACCTCTACCATTCACTTCAACAGCACCTACACCTTCAACCCATGAAACCACCGTCGCAAAAACCACTTCCCTTCCCGCAGCTAACATCCCAACCGCAGACCCCTTAGTAGATGTTTTTCAACGCCTTACGCTGGGGGAGTATCGCCTATATAACGTTAGCTCTTTCCATACCCCACAGGAGTACGGACAGGTACATGCACATCCTACCTATGACCGTCGTGTGGGGGAAGTAATCCCCTACGGACCACCTCATTGCCGCACCAACCTAACATATGGGGGTGTCGACGCATCTTCCGTTACCCCTGAACCTCCTCTTGGTGTGGTTCCTTTCCAATCCAATTTTCAATACCTGACAAATCGTCGTTTCGCCCTCACCTTCTTGACTCGCTGTGCTTGGAAAGGCTTTGGTTTTGGTCTTTATGAACAAGGCCGACATACAATCATTCCCGTAACTACACGCAAGCACAATGATCGTAGTGGTCTCGGATTTCCAGGAACACTTACACCAAAGGAACCTCGTGTCAGTTGTCTCCTGGAAGATGACGACGTCACCCCTACCGAACCATCATCACCCATTTTGCCATCATCACCCACAGAGTCGATAGATCCTGAATCTATCCCTCCTAACTTTTTTTTTTCATAAATGCTATCTTCCTAGGTCCTCTCACTTATCAACGCGATAATGAGGACCCCTCTTCTATCCCCCTTCTGTATCCAGACATGATTGAAGAGGACTCGCCTTCAATTAATGTCGTTGAGTGCCAGGATGATGACTCCATCCTCACTTATCTTGGCGCGGATGACTCTTATATTCAACGCGCCTTACCATCTGAAACTCAAACCATGTTGAACGAGTCTACTATAGAAATCAACATCCACACAGAGGAGGATCCTCACATTGTGAAGATCGGACAATCCCTTAACGCATCAGAACAAGTCACCTTTACTACCTTTCTCCGTGCTCGCAACCAAGCTTTCGCTTGGTCCTACGCTGACATGCCAGGAATTGATCCTGACATTGCTGTCCATAACATTACCCTGAAACCCGATTCCAAGCCAATTAAACAGAAACTGAGAAAAATGCATCCACGCATTGCCCTCTTGGTCAAAGAAGAGCTTCAACGACTCCTTTCTGTTTCCTTCATCCTGCCTATTGACTATCCTCAATGGATTTCTAACATCGTACCTGTCACTAAAGCGACGGGGGGACTTCGGATATGCACGGATTTCTGAGATCTTAACCTCGCTTGCCCTAAGGATGACTTCCCCCTACCTAGTATTGACCAACTTGTTGATCTCACTGCAGGCCATGAGATGCTCTCTCTCATGGATGGCTTTTCAGGATACAACCAAATTTTGGTTGCCCCTGCCGATCAACATAAAACTGCCTTCATAACTCCTTGGGGAACCTTCTGTTATCGTGTAATGCCATTTGGCCTTAAGAATGCTGGTGCAACCTATCAGCGGGCTATGACCTACATTTTTCATGACATTATGCACACTATCCTTGAGGATTACGTCGATGATCTTCTTGGCAAATCTAAACATCGCAGTGAACATCTCGATGTTTTAACCATTATTTTTGATCACCTGTTACAATATTCTGTCCGTCTTCAACCAAAGAAATGTGTCTTTGGTGTCCTTTCGGGAAAACTTCTTGGTTTTATCATCTCTTTGCGTGGCATTGAGGTCGACCCATCTAAAGTCAAAGCTATCCTAGAAATGCCCCCACCTACTAACCTCAAACAATTGCGTAGTTTACAAGGTAAGCTCCAATCTATCCGGCGTTTCATCTCCCAACTCTCGGATCGATGTCAACCTTTCCATCACCTCCTTAAAAAGGATGTTGCCTTTCAATGGAGCGAAGAGTGCCACCAAGCCTTTGAAACTCTCAAAGCTTATCTCTTGCAGCCACCCGTGCTTATCCCACCTCAGGACGATCGCCCCTTCTACCTTTACCTTTCCGCCACCGACCACGCTGTAGGGGCCATGCTTGCACATCGTGACTCCGAGAATCGAGAACAAGCCGTTTATTATATAAGTCATACTTTGGTGGACTATGAGACTAGGTATACACATGTAGAAAAGTTGTGCCTAGCCCTATCATTCGTGGCCACCAAACTCCGACACTACCTCCTGAATCACAAAACTTTCGTCATCACCAACACGGACCCCATCCATTATATGTATGCCAAACCTCATCTAAACCAACGCATCGCCCGATGGCTTATGCTCCTTGCTGACCTCGACCTTGAATTTATACACCAGAAGTCAATCAAAGGACAAACCATTGCCGATCAACTCGCGGAAGCCCCTGTACCTGGGGCACAATTTACTAATTTTAATTTCCCTGACGAACTCATCGCTACTCTTTCCCTCAGGGAGGAGTCGTATCCAATGACCCTCTTCTTCGATGGATCCAAATGCCAGCGCGGCGGAGGAGCCGGCGTTGTTCTCATTCCTCTCGACGCTGAGCCTATGCCTCTTTCATTCCGACTCGATTTCCCCTGCACTAATAATATAGCGGAATACGAGGCCCTTGTTTTGGGTCTCCAGGTTGCGTTACACTTAGGTGTCAAATCTATCAATATTTTCGGTGACTCTCAATTGGTAGTCAATCAAGTTATGGGCATCTACCAATGCAAAAATGAGGAACTTCAAAAGTACAAACATTACGTGGATTCACTTCTAACCTTATTTACTCATTATTCTATCCAAACCATTCCCCGCTCCACTAACAAATTTGCGGATACTATGGCTTGCTTAGCCTCGCAAATTCCAGCTTCATCAACTGACTCTGACATTTTCGTCTTGGTCCAACAACTCTTTGCCCCATCTTACTCAGCCCCGGTTGTTTGTATGATAAATAATGTGTCTGCTAATTCGCAGGATACCTGGTATCACCAATTTCACGACTACCTTACAACCTCCGTTCTCCCATCTGACCTTACTAGTACCGGCAAACGCACTTTTCTTAAACGTGTTTCTCGTTATGTCGTTATGGGGGGACTCCTTTATAAACGTGGCTTTGATGGCATCCTCCTTCGATGTCTAACCGGCCCGGAGGTCACCTATACCATCCAACAGGTTCATGACGGTATTTGTGGTGGACATTTTAGCGGCCTTGCCGTGGCCAAACGAATCCTTCGCCTAGGTTATTATTGGCCTACTCTCAATAACGACTGCTACGAATATGTTAAGCGTTGTGTTATGTGTCAACAACATGCCAACCTTCAACATACTCCTAGCCATCCGCTACAGGTCGCACGAGATCTTTGGCCTTTCTCACAATGGGGTTTAGACCTTATTGGTGAGATTCATCCGCCCTCTTCACAACGTCACCGATGGATAATCACAGCAACCGAATATTACACAAAATGGGTGGAGGCTATTCCACTCATTTCAACTAAAAAAGAAAAAATTGTAGAGTTCATTAATCATCACATTATCTGTCGTTTTGGTGTTCCTCATCGCCTGATAACAGATAATGGAAAATCTTTCAAAAATAAGTTGTTGCAAGACCTTTGTGACAACTTTGGTATCAAACTTAGTTTCTCATCACCCTATTATCCACAAGCGAATGGACAAGCCGAAGCTTCTAATAAAACCCTAACCAAAATCCTTATGAAAGTTGTCAATGAGTCCGGAAGAAATTGGCATGATCACATCCCCTTTGCCCTTTGGGCTTATCGTACTAGCATTCGTACCTCCACTAATGCCACACCTTTTTCTTTGGTATATGGTACCGAGGCTGTCTTGCCTCTCGAAATACAAATACCCTCCCTCAGAATATCTCTTCAGGATATTCTCACCAACGATGATTTCCGCCAAGAGCGGTTAGCCCAATTGGAGCTTCTTGACGAGCGTCGTCTTACAGCTCTTGATCACCTTCAAATCTATCAAAAACGCATCAAGCGTGCTTATGATAAGCGACTTCATGAGCGTACCTTTAAGGTTGGTGATCTTGTCCTCAAAGAGAATCAACATGTAACCAAACTAGAAAAGAGCAAACGTGGAAAATTTGCTCCCAATTGGATTGGGCCTTACATAATCACTCATACTTATGGATCAGGCACTTATCGTTTAGCTTCGCTTAATGGTAAACCTGAGCCTGAACCCCTTAATGCCTTGCATCTTCGACCATTCTACTGTTGAATTTAGTGTTATATCACTTCTTATCTACCTACCGCTCGTCCCTTGAGCTCATTTACCGCTACATACACTTTGTTTCCTACATCTCAAAATAAAATCAAGCTCACATAGTTTGATTCTCACCTCCCCTTAAAGATGCCTTCCCTTTTTAGTCTAAGTCCATGACTTCAAAGTATTAAAATGACACATTCTTAATTATATGCTTATGGGATTTTCTTGAGTCAAACTTCCTACCAAACTAGATGCTTTACGCCAAACGGACATCTGGCTCTCTAAATTATATATAGACTGCTCCCTCGAAGGACAGCTATATGCCAAACTATTGCTGCTATTATATATAGACTGCTCCCCCGAAGGACAGCTATGCACTAAAACCGCATCTGCTACTATAAATAGACTGCTCCCTTGAAGGACAGCTATACACAGTCAGCCTTTATCAGAAGCTTCTCGCATTGATCAGCTTCGTGAAGACCTCAAGAATAATACAATCAATATCCCTTGTAGACTTCCCGCGTCGATCAGTCTATATTCAGTAAAATAAAAGCCGCATTCAAAAGAACTTTGAAGTCATGGACTTGTCTATTTAGGTTAGGTTCTCTTTCGTCAGAACACTCACTTTATAACAAGTTCTCCGTGCCTCAGCTATACCATCCACCTCACCTCACCATTTGTTAAAACAACACAACTCAAGGGACGTGACGTACACCCGATATATTGTGATCATACAACTCTTTTCACCTATTGACTTCTCGTCTATGCACGGTACCTAGGAGTTCAAGCTCATTCTACATTAATATGTGGTTTGTTTAGCTCTTCTCAACCACGGGACAGCTTTTTCCTCTTTGACTCACATCTAGGATTATGTGTTGATCTTAATCAGGACATGGTTCCCTACCACTTGGGTAGGCTAACTTTTGCTTCACTTATACCTATTCCAACACCAACAACATTACCCTACCAATATTACTATCAATATTTTTACCAACCAACAAATTGCCTAACCATACCTAAATTGCCTGAATTCATCTCTCCCTGGTCCTAAGGGAGAACTACATCGGTCTGAGGCCCCTCCTTGCTTTGTGCAATGGGCTATGTAGGCAGCACTTCGGAGACATGGGGTCTCCCAAGGTTAGCTCGACCATCCCCTACCATAACCTATCATGTGTGGTAAATATAAATATTTTTGTGTATTTCTATTTAATCACATTCCTCTTTATCCTTTTTCAAAAAAAAAAAAAAAAAAAAAGAAGTCAAAACACAAACATTCTTATTATTATCATAACTCAAATCAACATACATATTCCGTTTTATTTAGATGTTAAACAAATACATCTTCTCTATCATCGACACGCAGGTCGGCATCCTTATTTATTCTTATACCTCGATAACATTTACTTAGACCCTCACACCTCATCCCGAACCAGGTGATGATCGTGATCATCGACGCCTCTCGCCGGGCCTCTCCATCCTCAAAGGTACCACGGCTATTGGTACCACCCACTGATCTGCCAATCTCTCCTGTAACATCTGAATACGCTCCCTCGCATGGAGATATCTCGCCTCTAGTCCCTCCGCTCGTGACTCCGCAACCACTAACAATCCTCTTGTCTCATTCACCCGCGTTTGGAGCTGATGAACTAAACTCTGCAGACGATCTCTCTCCGCTGTAATCACAGTTATGTCAGGACGATCACGTACACCTCGCAGCTCTGCTACCCACCATAATCTATAGGCCTCTGTCGTTCCTGCATCCATTACCCTGCGATCGGCTGCTACCTCCTCTGGCCCTTCTGGAGGTGTTGGCCGGGGAGGTGAGAATGCTGCCTCGGCGTCGATCCTCATATATGGTCTATAAGCCAGGGGTATATCCTGCACAAATCCAAATTGTCGCCGCACACGATCTAGAGGAATCCTCTCATACTCACCTGGCCTGTGCCCCGCGATCCACCTCAATCACTCTACACCCCTCAACTCCTCAGCTATATTCTCTGTTACCATATAGTTCCCGTAAGGCCTCCAACAGATATCCGCAATCGTCACCATCTCCCATACCTGCCTATAATACTCAGGGTCACCCGTCACAGCCTGGGATCTTGCCTCTTGTTCTGTCTGGACCCATCGTCTGAATCCCAACCTCTGCACTCCGGTCTCTCCTGACTGGATGGGTCGGCCTATTGGTCGCACACAAACAATGTGCTCATAGGCCCAACAATGTAATAAAAATGAACAATCCAGTGTCGTCCTGTGATTTCGTCTACAAGCCCATAAACCCCTGTATAGCTCCGCCAAATATGCAGGTGCCCATGCAAAAGTCACGTTCCTTTCTATCATTTCCCAAATAACACACATCAATGCTTTTGGAAATCTTCCCCCATCCGCCCTCGGTAACGCATAATATCCTACCGCTATCATTAATACCACTGCCAACCTTGTTGCCTCAGGGTGTGCTGCATACATTATACCATACGTGAATGTCAAACCTCGCTGTGTCAAATCTCGTGCGTATGGACCAAATACTGCTGTTATCACTCCCCGCGCCGCTAGGCAATGCCTGATATACTGGGCTTCCTGTAATTGGGAGTCTCAAAATACGGAACACATCTTCCAATGTCACTGTCATCTCCCCTGTTGGCAGATAGAAGGTATTCCTTTCTGGATTCCATCTCTCAATCAACGCCTGTAACATAGCATGGTTACGTGCGATTCATGAATAATAGCGGATTCCACTTAACCCCAAACGATTTATCAATGCCCATTCAGCTGGTGTTACATCCGCTCGGATTCGTGACAACAACGCTGGCACAGTATCGTTCATCCTGAACCCTGCCTCCGCCTGCACACATCAAAACAACACACAGCCATTCAATAAATCAAATCCCCAAAGGTTTTTTTTCTCACATTCTGGAAATTCCTACAGTAGCCGGCATCGGTTTTAGATAACCGGTAACGGTTCCTTAACTGATACCGGTTATCTTAAGCCGATATCGGTCGATATCAACTTTACACACCCTGCCTAAAAACACCACCTATGACAATAATTTGATCGTTTATCCCTCTCTGTACATACAAACATACCCAAAACCCCTGACTACCTACCCCATTACATTCACCCTATCCCGATTCATTGCCTATCACCTTTTCTTTCTCATCTTTATCTACTTAATCTCCCTCATCCTATTCACAAAACATGCAAGAATCAAATTACAACCAAAACGTTTACCTCTTGGGCTGCACCAGCTTGAGGTGGAACTTGTCTTCCCTCTCGTCCCTGCCTGCTGGATGCTTCTCCTTGTTCAGCCATGTTCACCACCCTCTTCAACTCTAACTTGCCGTTTTGCCTTCTGAATCTCAGCCCACATTCACTTTCCCTGTCTCTTTCCTCCTTATCACTCAATTCTCTCATGCAATTACCTGTCTCAGTCGTCAAACAGCGTCGCATTCGCGTATTTAACTTCTTGCATGGCTCTCAAAATAAGAACTTAAGTTGCCACCAAAGCTTTTCTATTTTTAGAAAAGCTCATATTCGAATAACCGGTATCGGTTACCTAACCGATATCGGTCTATTGTCTACCGACATCGGTTATCTAACCGATATCGGTCATATACCTACCTTTTTTTAACCATAGTTCTTTTCTTTATTTTCTACCTAATTTTTGTGGCGCCCGTCCTCTTTTTCCTGCATAACAACACCATTATCCATATTTTTCATCAAATCTATCTCTCATCACAATTTCATCAACATCATTTCTCTATATTACAAAAACAAACAAGCCATCAATAAACGATATCAAAAACCATCAATCTATACACCATTTGGATCCAACTCAACAGCTACATACATTCAATTTCACAAACCAGCGACAAAACATACAACATTTCATAACACAACATGTCAATTAAACTCATCATCTATATATACATACATCCCATCAACGAAAGACATCAATCATCATAAACCATGTGAATCAAACTCATCATACATTAAATATCACAAACCATCGACAAAACACTTAAAACATTTTAAACACAGCATGTGGGTCAAAATCATCATATATATATATCAACAGTTTCAAATATACAATTTGCCCTGCATAGGGGCCTCTGTGATCTCATAATACTACAAAGCCGGCACGCAGGCCGCAATAACTGTCATAATCTCGACTCGGCTCGCAGGCCGGTCTCTCATATCAAAAACATACTCGGCTCGCAGGCCGGTATCAACTGTACAACCTGTACTCGGCTCGCAGGCCGGTATATACAATAAATGAATCAATAAATGAATGAATAAATCATATGTGGGCACGCAGGCCTCTATAAACATAACCGGTTCGCAGACCGGTGCCTATATCCAATGTACAAATAAAAAATCTCTGACCCAGGGATGTCTCAACTCTCCCCACCGCCCTCAGCACCTCTCCCTGCCGGTCCCTGTGCTGCCTCTCGCCTCCTCCCTGTCACTGATCCCCCGGCTGTGGCTGCACCTCCCTGGGATCTCTGACTCCGCGAGGTCTCTGCTCTATGCGCCGCATATGGCTGATAGTCAGCCCCGGTACCATCAAGAACATCCTGATAGTACCGGGCCTCCGCTCTCGCCTCCATATAACGGTCCCGTGCCACCATAGCTGCTGGGGCTGGTCCCCTGACTCCTAATACCAGTGCCCCCTGTGCCTGTGCTGGTGCCGCTGGTGGTGCCTGTGGCTGTGGCGGTACCTGTACCTGTGGCTGTGCCGGTGCCGCTGGTGGTGCCTGAGCCTGTGCCTGTACCTGAGCCTGGGCTAGCTGCCCCTGTAAGACACCTATCTGTGCCTGTGCAGCAGCAAGCTGCCCCTGTAATAACTGTACCTGGCCCCTGAGCTGGTCCCTCTCTGCTCTAACAGCCGCCAAGTCTGGCTGTGCGGGCTGTGCTCTCCTCGCGGCTCTCTCTCCTGCCCACCATACTAAAAATGATCCCGTGCAGCCGGCGTCGTCCACTGTATCATCTGCCTGCCTCTCTGCTACCCAATCTGGGTCCACGGGCTGTGGTACAGGCAGTGGAGCCTCTACATCATCCCTCCGGTACTGAGGGAAGGGAGGTGGCTCATCCTGTCGTAGCCCCATCTGCCGGCGTACCCTCTCCAGGGGAATCCGCTCATGCTCCCCTGGCCTCCGTCCCGCTATCCAGAATGTATACTGGATCCACTGCAACTGTGATCGGGCTCCTCCGCGGGGGTGATGACCTCTATAAGGTCTCCATACAATATCTAACGCTGTCAAGCCCTCTAATACATGCCGGTAA
Source organism: Taxus chinensis (assembly GCA_019776745.2). NCBI lineage: Eukaryota > Viridiplantae > Streptophyta > Pinopsida > Cupressales > Taxaceae > Taxus > Taxus chinensis. The sequence goes on along the minus strand of CM034149.1, from coordinate 908,789,642 downwards.
TATGCCACATCTCGTCCGGCGAGAACTGGCTCGTGGCTGGCCCACGACCCCCAACCACCTCTGAAAGCCATATCTGTAGATCACCTGTGGCCCTGGCTGCTGGGGCAGCCCTACTGGTCTAATGCATATGATATGCTCATATGCCCAACAGTGTAACAAAAACATAGAGCAAATCCCGAATCGCCTCATCCGGCGATAGCCCCACAGCTCTCGGTATAACTGCACCAGGTATACTGGTGCCCAAGCATAACATGTATGCTCCTCGACCATCTCGTGTAACACCCCCATCAACGCCCGTGGAAAGCGGCCTCCCTCTGAGTCCGGGAGGGCGAAGCATGTAATCCCGATCATCATCAACACGGCAAGCCGTGTCTCATGTCGGTGGGCACGGTACATATCCCCATACGCGATGCTCGCGCTGTGATACGTCAATAGCGCGGCTGCATCCCCGAATACATGTAAGATGTTGTCCATGGCTGTCTCTGCGTCCACCTGGAAGACTGCCTCTCCATCAATCGGTAATCTAAGGATGCGATACACATCCTCCAATGTAATGGTCATCTCTCCAGTCGGGAGATGGAACACATTGGTCGCCGGATCCCATCTCTCGATGAGGGCGACCATCAAACTGTGATCCCTATCGATCGCCCTGTACCGCTGGACTCCGCCGAGTCCCACCTCGCGCATAATGCCCCACTGCGCTGCCGACACGTGTGGCCACATCCGTCTCAACAGCGGGGGCATCCTGTCCCGCATCGTCAGCTGCTGACGTGCCTGCAAAACCAACTCACTACATTAGCCCTACTCTTTATCACAACATCTACTTATACCCTCTATACCCCCTTTTTACCCCCCCCCGACCACACCCCGACTCTCTAACACACACCTCTACCCACCTATCTTCTCCAATATCCCCCTCCATCTTCACACCCAAAACACAAAACCCAATCATAAACAACAACAAACAACCCAACACGCCAACCCCAACAAGAACTTAACACCCAAAACCACCACAAAACCACGCAACAAAATAGCAAATCCTGCCTAGGGACCGGTACCGGTCACCCATAACCGATCCCGGTCCCCTTTCCACCGACGCCGGTCAACGTTAGACCGACACCGGTCACCCACAAACCCGACCTACCCCAGAACTTCGTGACCGATGCCGGTCGCTTAGTGACCGGCATCGGTCACTGGAAAATACCCGAGCCGAACCCGACGCGGCTACCCCATTCAATTTTTTTCCTATTTCTCCCTATATACCCACCCAAACACCCTAAAAACCTACCCACCCTGCCGCCTTGGCCTATTTCACCTATCTACCCTCTCCTTTTTTCAAATAATTTCCATTTATTAATTATTTTCTAAAAACCTTACATTCCTACCCAAAACCCAAATACAGCATAATACAATCAAATTCACACAATGAAGGGTTTCGAACCTACCGGTACGACGACACGTCGTCGTGGTGGGATGGGTGGTGGTGGTCCAGCTGGTCCAGCACCTCCTGCTCCTCCTGGCTGTGCCATGGCTCTAACTCTCCTCTGCTGGGTCCTCCACCAATCAACTGCTGCCTCCTCCTCACTCGGGCCCACTAACCACTCACTCCTCCACTCAAATAGTGCCACCTCAACCGACAAATGCTCCAATCTCAACACTCCACCTCAGACAACTCAAATTGGTTTTCAAATTGACAATGTGACAATGACAGGCCGTATTTTTCTTTTTATAGGTTTTTGACCTATAACCGATATCGGTTTTATTGTGCCCTAAGGAACCGGTATCGGTCACCTAACCGATATCGGTCATAGACAATCGACACCGGTTTTATCCCAACTCTTCCCCAATTTCTGCCCTTATTTACTAATCGCCCTTTCTCACAACATCGCCTATATCAACCTTTGCTGAAAACCCTTTGTTAACTTCATTTGGCCCGACCCAAGGCCGCACCCAACCACTTGGCCCGACCCAAGGCCGCACCCAACCCATTTGGCCCGACCCAAGGCCGCACCCAACCATTTGGCCCAACCCAAGGCCACAACCAACCCATTTGGCCCGACCCAAGGCCGCACCCAACCCATTTGGCCCGACCCAAGGCCGCAACCAACCTATAATTGGCCTGACCCAAGGCCTTTTGGCCCGACCCAAGGCCGCCCCAACCATTTGGCCCGACCCAAGGCCGCAACCCAACCACTTGGCCCAAACCAAGGCCGCACTCAACCCATCAGGCCCGACCCACGGCCCTCACTAATCAATCAGCCCGACCCAAGGCCGTACCACTTAAATACCTCACCCCAAACCAACAAATTACAATTTTATCCACTCATCCTGTCGCTTTTTGTTCAATCGAGCTCACCTGTTCATGTTTTAGCATGATTAGAGTACTTGACTTGATCAGTCGACCAACTTTGCCTAGACCTAGACCGTGACATTTATCTCAACCAAACCAACCATTTGGTACTGCCGAACATGCCTAAACGTTCCTGTACCTTACCCGTTATATCCCCTGGAGCTACTTCCTATGCCTTGGATACCAGGATTATATCACCCTTGTTTGGATAAACTATCGACCTTTGCCTATGAATTGCTGGTTTGCTCGTCAAATCATGTACCCTGGTCGCACTACTGCATTTCAACGTGCGTCTGCTTCCTTGGACCTACCCCACCATCTCACCATCATCTCCACACCATTTACCCTTTATCAACTCTATCCCTGATTTCACGCTATCTCAATCTGTGATAGATTTGAGGGGGATTACCTATACCCTTAACAGGGGAAACCACTTCATATTATTGTCCGTGCAGCTTTACAAAACAAACTACACGACAATAAGGGGCTAATGTAGACACCAAATTTGTGTCTTACGACCCCTTGTGACCCGCATCTCATTTCGCAACCTAACCTCATCACCTAAACCTTACACAATTATTTATTAATTACCTTATAATTAATAAATCCACATCGCCATACCTGCCACCTCATTTTGCCACCTCATCATGACCTAGTCCTAACCCTAAACTAACCTAATTAAGACCTATAACTTAGTCTACATCCACACCCATGACTAATGACTCCTTACTCGCACCCAAAACCGACCTTGTAGTTACTTGACCAAGCCCGCAACAAATCCCTCGGGAGAAAAGGAGGGAAAGTTGGCTATTTTACTAAAAATAGCCCACTTTGACCTGACCGATACCGGTTCCTACTCGACCGCCGTCGGTTACGTAACCGCCATCGGTTCCCTGTAAATGGGCTCCCCTAACCAGAAACAAAGGTCGAAGGATTTTTGATCAATCGGGATCATCAGAAGCGATCGGGAGAATCTGGATTTTACTTGGCCGAGCAGAGACAAGTGAAGAAACAAGAAGAGTTTGCAGAGAAGGAGATCAAGCCCAAGACTGCAACTGAATAACCAGAGCCCTGTGATACTCAGCTGATCATCGGGAGGGAAGATATCTCATTTTCTGATTGTCAGGCCATCCTACCTGAGTTCTGCCTTTGTCATCACAGTTCTTGGACCTGCATCCTCGTCAATAACCAGTAAGTTGTACCTTGTATGTCCTCTTTAATAACATTTCTTAGGCTTTTGAATCACAGCCGTCATAAATCTATTCCTAGATCTACTACCCAGCAGCACATTACATCTAACTATCATTCCTCTACCCTCTCATCACCCCGTTACCTAATCCCACTCATTTATTAGCCTTACAAACAACACAACCACCCTACAACCGACCCTCACCAAAAGTCCCTAAAACATAGCCCCTACCGATATCGGTTAGCAGAAACCGGTATCGGTTATCGTGACTCAAAACCAAAAACCAGCCTTTCCCCCTACTTGTTTCAACGAGGCAATTAAATTGTTATTTTACAATCTTTTGTGTTAGTTCATAATTAGCAGGGGAACTGACCACCTTCGAAAGGAAGTTTTATATTTCCTGGGCCCAAGGCAGTTCCCTCATTTATTGTCTAATCAAAATCTTGTGGTCTTGTATTCTTATTTGCAGGTAGTCCTTCCAAGACAAAAAGGAGTTCTTCGCAATCAACCTGATCTCTCTCTACGGTACGCGCACACCATCTCGACATTCAACAGGTATTCCTCCTAGCCCTAACCCTTATCTGTTTCTAAAAGGAATGAAAGGATAGAAGCAACTCTATTCCCAAAAGTTGAACCTGACGCTATCAATGCAAAGCTAGCACTCCGGTCGACAATCCAAGATTTGCAAGTAATTGGTGTGGCTCAATGGGCCTATTGGGTAGTTTATAATTTACTCCCAATCACAAATATTTCATCTACTATTGCCTAAAATAATAGGCCAATAGACAATATCTTTTGACACACCTCACAAAAAAAGCTTAACAAATAATAAGCTTGAAATCTGTGTGTCCTTTACAAAGAACGGGTTCCGTATTTATACAAAAAATAGGGCCCAAAAAATATGCAATTACAAATCATCCTTATGCTATTTTTAACCTAACCCGTAGCAAGATACATGGGATTAAATCTTAGCATAACAATTGGGATAATATTCGGGTTACATTTTTAATGGGATTAAAACCCAAATTTGGTGCGGCATTGATTAAGTGGGTATAAAGTCCCACATATGGTGGAAGGAGATAAAGTCTTAGGCTTATTAATCCTTTCTCCGTGCAAGGATAGTGTTCAATGGACCATGTGGGCTTAACCGCCCTCCCTTTCAACGCTTCACCTCCTTCTCCACGTGGAAACTTTTATGTATGGCATTTGCCTCCCACAACACCGCTTCACCACCTCCTCCATGTGCGTGGAAGTTTGGAAATAGCATGTGGCGGTTTATATTAATGTATAAACATTAATATATATATATAGTGGTTTGGCATATATGCGTGCCATTTGGAAAGTAGACTTACCAAGATAATATAATTTCGACCCATATAATGTGGTATAGAAATAATTAACTCGGTAAATAGCATATAGCCCACTTGTTTTCTCTCGATAGGAAAATCGAGTGAATTTGACCAGTGTTGGCAAGCCACGTGTCACAGTGCAATTGGTCCAATATTGACCAGTTGACCATAGTTGACTTTCCCGTTGTCTGAACTTTGACCAAACATATCTAGAGCTCCCGATGTCCGTTTGTCACGTTCTCATAGTCATTGGAAAGATCTCAAGATGGTATTCTACACTGACACCATTTAGGGATGTTTAGGGAACTTTTGAAAATGATCCCTTTATCAGGCAAGATAGCATTGGAAGGGAGACAAGTAGATTCATTAGATGGCATAGGATTCTTGGCATCTTGGGCATGAGGAGGACTGAAATTTTTCATGGGACAACATCATTCTTCACAGGTGTTTCCCTTCTAGGAGATTATTTGGGAATACTTGTGAGCAGGGGTGTCTTAGGTTTGGCCTGAGGACTAGCTTCTTTGACAAATTTGCTTCTAGTATTATACTCTTTGTCTTGACCAACAACAACATTCATTAATAGTTGTCTATTATCCTCTGAAGGGATACCACCATCATACTTTTTAATCATCAAATATCTTAGATATTCAAATTCATTATTAGGAATTTCAAAGGATTGAACTACATCTGCCTCATAAGAAAGAAAAGGAGAAAGAACTGGTACCCATTCTATGCAATCTCAAGAGGTTGCAGCAGTCCTTGTACTTATTACCTCTGTTGAAGTTTCTACTTGTTGTGAACTTGAGGAGTAGCCCACCATGAAAATGTCATCATCAGTTCTATCCTCATTATCATCTTCATCAACTTGTTGATCCACTTCACATGGAGGATGGGGAAGAAAACATCTATCACACCAGTCCATATCAGTAACTTCATCAACAGCAGCAACCCTAACAGTTAGAGGGTCAGGAACCAATCTACTTTCACGTGCTTGGGGTTTTCTATTTCCCCCTCCCATAGGTCCTTTACCTATATCCTATTATCTCTGATAACCCCTAGGATGATTTCCAAATCTATCATGGTTTTGTGATCTTTGTTGTCCTTGTGAAATTTGGCCAATTCCTTTCTCAGCTCAGGCTAATTTGTAAGAAATTCCTTTGACAGCCCCTAGCAATGTTTTGACAACATCCTCCAAATCAGCAGCCTTGCTGACTTGAGGTTTTTTAGGGTTTACTAACTTCACACCATCCCTCTTGAGAGGCTTACCAATGGCTTTAATATTGCTTTCAACCTGCAGTGCCATGGTAAAGGCCTGCCTTAAATTAGTTGGGTTTTTGTCTCTCAAGTAATAGGATACTTTCTTATCAAATGCATCAGCATACTTGATCAAACAAGACTCATCACAAGGCCTCAGATTAATAGGAAATCTTTTCCAAAGTCTTATTGAACCTAGTATTAAAATCATGCACCATTTCATTTGGGTTCTTCTTGCTATTCTTAAATTCTGACAAGAGGAACCTAGGGTCGGTCTTGTCTCCATATTGTAATCTAATGGCATTATTCATCTCTTCCCATAAGTTAATAGAATTATCAGGCAAAGCCTTATACCAATCCCTTGCATCCTCTTCCAAGGTGTGGATGAACAAATTTACATACACATCCTCAAACTCAATCTCAAAATATTCCATCATGTTAATAAAAATTTTGAGATGCTGATCTCCAGTCATAGCATTGTTACCTTGAAACTTTGGTAACCTATTTCTCACATCTTGTGGGACTGCATTAGGATACCCAGCCATCCCTCTAAAATTGATAGGACCAAATGTGTTAACAACAAATGGAGGTCTAGGTGGAGGCTAAGCCATGTTATTTTGAGGTGGTGATCTTGGAGGAGAAACAGAAAGAGGAGGAGTGAGAGGTCTTTTGGGAATGGGAATGAAATGTTCAAAATGGATCTCTCTTAAAGGATCCTCTCCTTGATAAACCCTAGCAACTTTAGAAAATATAGGAGCAGATTTAGGAGAAAACCTATCAAATACACAAGAATGTCCCTCACCTGATGGGGAATGCAAATTAGCAATAGGATTGTCTAAATAAGATTCACTTGAGGAATAATTGCAGTCCTCAATAACAGGATGCTCACATTCAATTTCAACAATGGGGACCTCTTTTCTTGTATTCAAGTCTCCAACAACCTTCTATACTTTTCTTCGCTCTAGCTTTGAGTTTCTTGAATCAGTAAAGAACTTCTTAGCAGAATATCTACTGAAGAGAGATCTTCTTCCTTCCAGTTTTGAAGATTTGAGCAAAAAATTATAAATGACAGAGAGGTAAGACAGCTGGTATTTTCAAGATCAAATCAGCATGGAGTCGCCACTAAGGACTTTCACCCTAGTTGTAAAAATGCACTAAAATATTATCTCAAATGTTTTTTAGCACTGAAAACTTTGTAGAGCCTTATAAGTTAGACCTTCTTAAATCAATCAATCACAATGCAACTAAAGTGTATGAACTCCTGGGAGATGAAAAAGGGCAGGAAGAGCTGGAATTATTTTTTTAAAACTTGCAGATCTGAAGTATAGAATGATATTTCAACAATGTAGCTCCTCAAATAATTAAATGCACAAATTCTCAAACCCCTTAAACACTTTAAAAACCCCAAGAAACCTCAAGAAGACCCCAGAAATGGCGCCACTCGTGTTGGTACCCAAATTTGTTCTTCTTTTTAGTCTAAGCAGCACTAGAGAAATGGCATGGAGGTTAAAGACATATTAGACCATTTTTGTATGTCATTAGTAGCCAGGGATATGGTCTAGCTGGCACTCAGATTTGTGGAGAGATGGATAGCACTGTAATAGGACTTGATCTTGTCCTAGTTGTTTTAGGTTGTGCCTTGCAACCAAGGTAAGAGGACCTATTTGTAACCTTGTGATGGTGAAGGAGATGAAGATATCCTTCCTTTTGCTCGAATTTTATGATGAAGACCTTGATGAAAACATGATCAACACCCCAGATCTAAACTCTCATGAGTTGTCACTTCTCAAAACATGGGTATGTTCTTAAAACAAGGTAAAGGTTACTAGAGACATTGAAATCCTTATCTGTGCATGCATAATTTTGCAAAAGGATTTTGATCTTCTATGGGTACACAAGTGCAAATCAGGGGTAGTACAGGGTAGGATCTATTTTTTGGATGATTTTTATGGTGGGATATTGATAAGATAAACCTGAATATGTCAGATCTTTGACAACCTCTACAATACTTGAGTAATTATCAGATAAAATGCTTCAAACAATCAATATGTTCTTTCAACTAGAAGAGGCACATATGGAGCCCAGGTTGCACTCTTCACACAATCTTTGAGACCTCACCACAAAATCTTGAAGTAAAGAACTCAATTAAACACAAAAATCCTTGATCTAACCAAACCTAAGGTACCCCCAAAGGCTTACAAACAATCTCAATTGACAAATGAGTGATGAAGTGAATTTAAACTAATTGTTTCAGTGTCAAATGAAAGCTCTTCTGACAAACAAAACTACAAGTTCCACTAAACTATCAAAGACTTTTAATGCAAGATTGGAACAAGAACAATGAAACTATTTACAGGTTTATAGAAATGATAACAGACATCATATTTCCCAAAAAAACACAAAATTAATTCAAAATTTTGTTAGATTAATCATCAGGGGAGAGTTTCATCACCAATCTTAGAGCTGTGTGATGTCTATACAATTGTAACCAACTCACATTCATGAAGAACTAACACAGAAGAAATTAACCAGGTTCTTTGGAGGGTTTCTTAGAAAATGGACTTCTCTCAAAAAAATTCTCGTGAATTTCAATCTCCGACCATTTACAATTTTCCAAAATGCGTTATATACTTCATGCCACATTGGAGCCTTCTTTCCCAAGAAAAGAATATGCCATGGGATCAAGTTTGTTACAAACAAGCTTAATGATTTGCAAAAAGGGACATGAAACAAAAAAACATTTGCAGGATGCCAGGTGTGTAAAAAAGATTAAATCATTACAAAAATTTGAATCATTATCCTTTCTAGAGTCACGTTTTTCATCATTGATGGCATGCAAACACATTTTCACTCATTATTTTACCTTTTACCTTTCCAAATTTGCTTCTGTAATTTCCATATCTAAATTTTACATTTTTTCTCGGGCCTGAGAAAAAATTATATCAAAAACACCATAGATCAAGGAATCAAGCGATGAAAATGATGCCAATGCTCCTAGGAGGCCAAAACGACCCAAAATCACCTAAAATTTGATGCAAAAAATGTGATTCCAAGCTTCCTGGAGCTCCCATGGCGGCCAAAACAAAGAATGCATAGCAACCGTTGATCTCATCCACCTTTCAATCTTGGCCCTCCACGTGGAAGATGGGAGTCAAAAATAAGATTTAGTTACCTTTTTTTAATTTTTGGATAAGGCCGAATACGTGTCGAAATATGATTGGATTGGGCCTAGGGTTCAAAATATGCACTGCATAACCTTTTCAAAATTTGGAAAATTTTGCCATTTTTTCCTGCCCACTTCCTAGGCCTACCACATGTCCACAAGGTGGGTCCCAATGAGACCGTGGGACAATTCTACTCACTTTACCTCTTTTTCAGAAAATGGCATTTTTCCCAAACTTCCCCGCACTTCCGTCCTCTTGGTACCATTTGGAGCTCACTGATTCGTTGTGGGGCCATCTCTCTCATTCTTCCTTCATACTTTCCTTTACAAATTTTGAAAAAATTCACAATTCACCGTTGACCCACACTCACCTTTGACCTTCAAAAATGGCCACGTGTCTCACTCGGATTGGATACGGAGGCATGCTTCCCTTTTACAACTTTAACCAATTTTTCCAAAAAGGCAAAATTTCCCTTTTAACTCCAAAGGCCCACACTCCCATTTTTGCCTTCTTGGACACGTGTCCCCATATGATTTGATCGGAGCCGTGTTCCACCTTTCAACTTTAGAAAACAAAGCCTAAAAACATTAAGTTTTTCCTTCGGCCCCTTCCTCCATTTTACAAATTTTTGACACATTTCCTCTTTTGATTGGCCATGGAACTTCAACCCATTTTTTGACTTTTACCATTTGAAGTTAAAACTTCAAAATCACCAAAACATTCACACTCATATTATGACTTTTCCTAGACACGTGGCTACGTGTGATTGGCCGCGGGGCTTCGCCACAAAAATTTACCTTAGCCATTTGACCCCAAAAACATAAAAATTATAAAATTTCTCTGCCATCCGTATCCCCTCATTCCAAGAATCTTCCACATGGCCTCTCCTGATTGGAGTGGGGCTAACAAATGATTTTACAACTTTAGAAAAATAGAGTTAAAAACTCTAAGTCCCCAATCTGGCCCGCTCCTCCATTTTGATCTTTCCTAGACACGTGTCCACTTATGATTGGTTACGGGTCCTCTCTCCAAAAATTCCCTTTAACCTTTTGAGCCAAAACACACAAAATTTCACAAGGTTTTTCCTCCATCTACATCCCCTTTGACCAAAATACTGCCACGTGTCCTCCTCTTATTAGAGTGGGGCTGAAACTGATTTTTCAACTTTAGAAAAATAGAGCTAAAAAAATTTAAGTCCTCCATTGGCCCACTCCTCCTTGAATTTTTAGGACACGTGTCCTCTCTCCATTGGCTGCGAGGTTTCAGGCCACATTTTGATTTTGAAAATTTTGCAAAATGAAACAAAAAATTTCTAAGGATAGCTTGTTGTTCGCAAATCCCTGACCAATGAAAACATGCCACGTATGCAATTTTACAAAAAGCATAGCCGTGGAGTCAAATTCACCGTTTCACCAAAAAAATAAAAAAATCAAATTAGAACATTTTTTCCACCACTCCTTGGCCAATAAGAACCTGCCACATTGCCAATACATGCAAAGGAAGAATTTGATGGGAAAATGACACCCGTTTGACCGTCAAAACGCTAAAAATTCAAGGGATTCGCTACAATTTTAATTTTTTCATCAAGGATGGAAGATTTCTTGATTTTAAATCAACTGAAGCATGTTTTTACAACATGCCCAATCTAGGATTTAGATTTTCAAATACAAAAAAGTATGATTTGATCAATTTCAATTTTTCATGATCGGGCAAAGGGAAAAATGACAGAGCCCCCAAATTTGGAAAAAATAGGGCACAAACAGGGCACACATGGATTTTTCTTTCAAACAAGGGAAAAAAAACAAGTTTATGAGCATTTTTATAGCATTCAACTGGAGGGGAAGAACTAAAAATGACCAATTCAAAGGAAAAAATGTATTTGAGCACGCACAAATTTTAAAAATTAGGGCAACATGGTGCAAGCTCAGAAATGGCACCAACAGAGCGGATAATCCCCGCAAAATTTGATATAAACTTGCCAATGAAGTTGATATTTCCTAAGACGGATTGAACAACCTTCTTGTTAACCGGAAGGGGCAGCTCCAAGATGGCTCTGACTCTTTCAGGATCAATGGAAACTCCTTCGTTTGACACCACATGTCCTACGAGCTTTCCTTGGGGAAACCCGAAGATAGATTTCTTAGGATTCGGAGAGATCCCAAATTCTTGACATTTTTTAAACATGGATTCTAAAGCATAAAAATTATCCTTCACCATTTTGGTAAACACAATAATATCATCAAGGTATATTAGGATTACCATGTTTATCAAATCCCCAAATGTGCTATTCATGGCTCTTTGAAAAGTAGCCCCTGCATTGATGAGCCCAAAAGGCATATTTATGTAGGTAAAGGTTCTGTCATCACCAATCCGGCACTATGATAATTATTCAGCGGGAACTCCTCGTGCTATGATTATTTACTAATGCACAACCTTTAGTTTGGTGGATGTAATCTGGAAACAAAACAACAAACATAACACAAGAATACCATCGACTATGATAAGACGGAATGATGAAAAATCTGAAATATCAAAGTAAATTATAATATTAACATGAAATTGTTACAATCTCACCCATGAGGTACTTCAAGTGTTATTGACTTCACTTGCCTTCCACCAATACTATGGAGAGAAACTTTACAATTACACCTCTTAATGGCTTCTTCAACACACCTTTAAACTGATGGCTTCCTTTACACACTTCATACAATATTTCTCACTACTTCCTTCTATGCTAAATGAGGGGGGTGGCCTCTTTATTTATAGAACTTCCAGGCTTATCCATCTTATCTCTAAGATAGGATAAGAAATCCACTCTGACGAATCATATTCCATACCTTAACTCTTATCTGTACATGTAAGCTTATCTTTTAAGATAAGATAAACCTTATCATTTCACATGGGTTCCACATTTTTAGACTTTTTACAAATAAAATACACAAAATATTTATGACCTCACTCCTTGTCCTTATTACCAATATAATATTTCTAATTCCTAATCATGTAGACCCTACTTCTCTACTTATCCCAACTTTGACATTTTAACATTACCGGACCACTTACGACAAATATTTACTTTTTACAACATTCCTATTGTACTTTGACTGTTACCGTACTCTACATTATTGGCGGCACCGTACTGACGGCGCCATTATCTTCTATCAGACGCTACTACTAATTACACTTAACAACATCCTATTCCTAATACATACATTAATGAAATAGAAATTACGGAGGAAAATTTTAGTGTCGACATCTTCCCCCTTCCTAGTTTCTACTCCGTCCTCGGAGTAGACTATTCTGGTGCTTGGAAAATCTTCAACTTGTCGTGGTTGACCCATTTCGTAATGGGAGTGCCATCCAATTCCTCCAGTCGGTACGTACCATTTTCATGCACAACTGCTATTTTGTAGGGCCCCATCCATTTTGGAAGAAATTTTCTCTGTCTTCTTTTTTTGTATCTGGAATCATATACTAGAACCAAGTCATTCACATGAAATGGAGACCAACGGATCTTTTGATCAAAGTATTCCTTCTGCTTCATTTTCTTCTTATGGCTTGTATCCTTTGCTATTTCCCTCATTTCCTCTAGCAAATGAAGATGTACCAACCTTTCTTTTACTGAATCACTTTCATCCATCCTTTCATTTTTCATAACTCTCACAGTGGGAATATCAAACTCAATAGGAAGAACTGGATCAATGCCATAGGCCAATTGAAATGGGGAGTATCCTGTTGCTGACTTTGATGTTGCCCTATATGCCCACAATGCTGCATGAATCCTTTTATCCCACTTATGTACCTGCAAGGCTACATCTTTTGCTAGAATTTGACACAACACAAAATTTGTTCATTCCACCTGTCCATTTGTGCTTGGCTTGTATGTTGTTGTCTTCCTGTGCTTAATAGAAAATTTATTGACTAGGGCTTCTACTACCTCATTAATGAAGTGACTTCCTTGATCTGTTACAATTTCTAATGGACAACCAAATCTGGTGACAATGCGTTCATATATGAACCTTGCCACCTCATCCATGGAAGTTGTTTTCAATGGCCTAGCTTCAACCCACTTGGTTAAATAATCTGTGGCAACTACAATATACTTATTTTGGCGTGAGGTAGTTGGAAGTGGACCTACAATGTCTATTCCCCACTTTTCAAAGGGACCAAGTGGAAGAATAGGACATAATGGAGCTGATGAAGTCTTACGGTTACCATGTGTTTGAAAAATATCACATGTCTTACAATAATTATAACAATCTTTAAAAAGAGTGGGCCAGTGATAACCTGCATCCAAGATCCTTCTTGCTGTAAGTTGTCCAGAGAAGTGCCCTCCACATGTACCATTGTGGAATTCTTCTAGCAGTTCCTTCCCTTGATCACGTCCAACTGCCCTCTTGTACTGTCCATCAGGTCCTATTCGAAATAATACTCCATACAGAATAGAATATGGACGACTGGCTTGAGTAATCTTTCTCTTAGTCTTTGCATTGGCACCATCAGGAAACTTGAATTCATTCAGATAATTCCAAATATCTATGTATTCACTAGGGATTGTGTCAAGGGATAACAATGCTGCATCGGGGAAATCATCATCATCACAAGATGATCCTAAACCATCATAGGCTCGAGAGAGTGCATCTGCATTGACATGCTTCTTTCCTGGCCTATCTATAATATCAAATTCAAATTCTTGTAGCAAAATTATCCATCTTGCTATCCTCCCTGATGGGTTAGGCTTATTGACAATATATTTTAGAGCCTGATGATCTGTTACAACTATAAATTTCTACCCTAGCAAGTAATTTCTAAACTTCTTTACAACAAAAATGATAGTTAGAGCCTCTTTTTCAGTTACAGTATAATTTACCTCAGCACTGCTCATTTGTCTGCTCCCAAAGTAAATTAGATGTTCATTCCCATTTTCATCCTTTTGGCTCAAAGTACTTCCTAGTGCTGCATCTGAGGCATCAGTGTACACAATGAATGGCTTGCTCCAATCTGGATTCTTTAAAATAGGTGAAGACACCAGGGCTTCCTTCAGTTGTCCAAAAGCTTCATGTGCCTTATTTCCTGGTTCATAAGTAACATCCTTCTTCAAGAACTGGGTTAGTGGCTGTGCAATCTTTGAGAAATTCTTGATGAACCTTCTATAGTAACCCACATGGCCTAAAAATGATCTCAACTTACTTCTATTCATAGGAAATGGTAAATCTTTGATTTTTGAAACTTTATCAGGATCAGTACCAATACCATCTCTGGATACAACATGCCCTAACAAAACACCTTTAGAACATCCAAAGACACACTTTGTAGGGTTTAGTGAGGCTTGTGCTTCATCTAACCTTTGAAATACTGTCTCCATCTGGTGCAGGTGGTCCAACTTGCTCCCATAGATGTAAAAATCATCCAGAAATACTCTGATGAAGGTCCCAATGTAGGGTTCGAACACCCTATTCATCAAACGCTGGAATGTTGCTGGAGCATTACACAACCCAAAAGGCATAACTCTATAAGCAAACGTTCCCCAAGGAGTGGTGAACGTGGTCTTCAGCTGATCTTTCTCTGCTATACGGACTTGGTTGTATCCGCTATATCCATCAGCAAAACTATAACACTCCTGGCCAGCTACTTCGTCCAAGATCTGATCTGAAAATGGAAGAGGGTAATGATCCTTCTTTGTTGCCTTATTGAGCTTCCTGTAATCAACACAAATGCATAGCTTCCCATTCTTTTTTATTGAGATCACAATGGGAGAAACCCATTCTGAATTCTCCACAGCAAATATGAATCCTACATCAAGCAACTTATCTATTTCTTCTTTTACAGTCTTGGAAAAATTAGGATTCATTCTATATGGCATTTGCTTTATAGGCTTAGCACCATCTACCAGCTCAATAGAATGTTCTACCCAACTTACTTGACGGAGTTCCTTGTAATCAAAAGTGAATATGTGTATGTACCTTCGAAAGAGCTGGAGGTAGGATTCCTTCTCACTCTCCATCACAGCATCACCAATCTTTATTTGTTGGAGATGATCATCAACTTCTTCTTCAGATAATTTTATGGGGTCATGAGTCGGTGTGACTGGAAGGATATCCATGACTGAAACATCAACCTCACTTTCTTCATCTTCAGTGTCCACTTCACTGGTACTAGAGTAATCAGAGGATGTCCAATCATCAGTTTCATCACTTGAATCCACAGGTTCTGCCTTATGATGTCGAGGGATCACGTTTATCTTCACCCTCTCTCTACCACATCCAAGTGTCATGAATCCTTCATTCCAGTAGTTTCTTGCATGAACTCTCCTTAGCCATGGTCTTCCCAGCAACATTGGGTACGCAACAGTACCATTTTTCATCACCTGAAAGTCTACCACACATACAACACCCATAACAGATATTGCCACATTTGAAACTACACCTTCTGGTTTAGTTTTTCCCTTATTTAATGACCTTAACATAAGTGTTGAAGGGCGATCAATTTTTAAACCCAACATATTCATTACAGACTCGGTCATTACATTAACTGCAGCACCTCCATCAACTAAGACATCATGAATTGAAATACCATTACATAATACCTCAGCTTGTGGAGCATAGGGATCCGCCTCTGCCTCCAAAATAGGGACCTCAACCTCCTTCCTTCGTCGAGCATTGAGTCCACTTCGCAGCTCCCGCCTCTTCTCAGAAGACATAGCCAAGAGTTGACCATATGTAATATTTGCAGGCCTTTTGGATAGATCTTCCAAGATGGAGTATGGTCCTTGCCCCTGTGAAATCAGAAAATCCTGCACACCCAACTTTCTTCTCCTATGTTTCTTACTAGTTTCTCCTTTCATCTTCTTAGGATCATTTCCATCTTGATTATCTTTTTCTTTCTTTCTTTTTGTTACAAACACATCTACTTCATTATTTCTGCTCTTATCTACTACATCAAAAGAATTCACAGGTGCTTTTCCTTTATCATTATCTCCTTTACCAGATGTAGAAGCTCTATCTGGACAATTATACTTATAATGACCCTTTTTATAACAACCATAACATACAACTTCAGAAATATTTCTTTTTGGATCTCTATCTCCTCCCTGAGAACTAAATTCTTTTCCTTGAAGAAGATTAATAGTTAACTGACCCATCTTTTTGAGCAGATCTTCATACTCAGTAGATGTACTAGGAGAAAGATTTGTGCTCACCGAGAGTGGTTGTGGATTCTGGAGCAAAGGTGCTGGTGTAGGTTCTACTTTAGCAACAATTTCTTTGGGCTCCTCTTCCATGCTTTCTTCTTGCCTTCTTGCAATCTCCTTTGCTTGTTCAATGGTAGTTGGGTGGTCATACTTCACTCGTTGTCTGATCTCTGGCTTCATCCCAAGAATGAAGTGCTTACATAGGAGATTATCCACGCCATTCATCAACCCATCCGCTAATCCTTCCTTCCGGATCTGGGTGTCGAGCTTTCTCCTTAGCTCTAGAACACGAGCATGATAATCCCTTATCTTCTCCTTCTCTCCTTGGGTTAGCTTTGTGATATCGATCATGAGATCTGCATATCTCTGTTGTTCACCAAATTCTTCAAGAAAACTTTCAGTTAATAAATCCCATGAGTTTTTCACATTATCACCTAGTGTTTCAAACCACCTAAGGGCTGAACCATCCAAAAAGGTAGGAAAAAATTCAGTCCATTGTTCCCTTCTTATAAGGCCATTACAAATACAAGATCATTTAAACTCTTGAATGAAAGAGGAAGCATCTTCATTAGATTGGGCTGAAAAAATAGGAATCTTCCCCATTTTCAAAAGTAACCACAGTGAAATACCAACCCAAAAGTACAATCAACAAGACTTATGTGCACCAATAATTAAAATCACTATAATAGAAAATAGAAATGACCACGGTAAACTATGGTAAAACTTGACTTACTGCTGGTAAAAACTGACTTTATTGTGGTAAACACTATTCACAGTAAAAAGTGAAGTTACTGCGGTAAATACTATTCATGGTAAAAAGTGACTTTACTGTGGTAAATACTATTCACAGCAAAAATGAATTTACCATGGTAACTACTATTCACGGCAAAAATGACTTTACCATGGTAACTACTATGCACAGTAAAAACAAGGTTACCCTCCAATTGATTTTTGACTAAGTGGGAATATCTCTCCAGACAATCCACCAACGAGGAATGGTCCCGGCAACGGAACCAAAATGTCATCACCAATCTGGCACTATGATAATTCTTCACCGGGAACTCCTCGTGCTATGATTATTTACTAATGCACAACCTTTAGTTTGGTGGATGTAATCTGGAAACAAAATAACAAACATAACACAAGAATACCATCGACTATGATAAGACGGAATGATGACAAATCTGAAATATCAAAGTAAATTATAATATTAACATGAAATTGTTACAATCTCACCCATGAGGTACTTCAAGTGTTATTGACTTCACTTGCCTTCCACCAATACTATGGGAGAAACTTTACAATTACACCTCTTAATGGCTTCTTCAACACACCTTTAAACTGATGGCTTCCTTTACACACTTCATACAATATTTCTCACTACTTCCTTCTATGCTAAATGAGGGGGGTGGCCTCTTTATTTATAGAACTTACAGGCTTATCCATCTTATCTCTAAGATAGGATAAGAAATCCACTCTGACGAATCATATTCCATACCTTAACTCTTATCTGTACATGTAAGCTTATCTTTTAAGATAAGATAAACCTTATCATTTCACATGGGTTCCACATTTTTAGACTTTTTACAAATAAAATACACAAAATATTTATGACCTCACTCCTTGTCCTTATTACCAATATAATATTTCTAATTCCTAATCATGTAGACCCTACTTCTCTACTTATCCCAACTTTGACATTTTAACATTACCGGACCACTTACGACAAATATTTACTTTTTACAACATTCCTATTGTACTTTGACTGTTACCGTACTCTACATTATTGGCGGCACCGTACTGACGACACCATTATCTTCTATCAGACGCTACTACTAATTACACTTAACAACATCCTATTCCTAATACATACATTAATGAAATAGAAATTACGGAGGAAAATTTTAGTGTCGACAGTTCCCCATTTAGTAATAAAAGTAGTTTTATGTTGATCTCCTTCTGTGAGCCATATTTGGTTATAAACTGAGAATCCATCCAATAGGTAAAACATCTCGGATCCTGCAATCATCTAAAAAATCTGTTCCATAGAGGGTAGGGGGTAATGGTCCTTTAGAGAGGCTACATAGAGTCGTATTTCACCATTTTTATTTATCACTGAAACCAAGATGGAGACTCACATCGTATGCTTGATTGGAAAAATGATGAGAGATTCTAACAATTTTCTCAACTCTTTAGTGATGAGGGCCTCCACGTTAGGATTCACAGGTCTTTGTTTCTGTCGCACACGCTGAGCCCCTTCCTCCAGATCAATAGTTTTTTGGATAATATACTTATCGTAGCCATGAACATCATCTTATGTTTAGGCCATCTCCTTTTCATACTTGTGACACAAATCCACCAGAAAATATCTATCCTTTTGGGTTACTACCTTTCCGAATTTAAGTCATTTGTCTCTAGTTATTTCCATCTCAGTATAATCCTCTTTTACTACTTCTAACCTCTTTCAACCTCATCTAGCATCATCTGAGTCAAAAAGGTTTTCAAGCGTAATTAGTCCTCTTGGGAGCTTTTTCATATTTAATTATATTACTTTATCACCATACGCTTCTTCAACCTTGGAATAGAGTTGATTTGTGAATTCATCAGACTATTGGAGGAAATGTATGACCTGTTAGTCATTATCAACCACCTGTCAATGATGGAGGTTATCAAGGATAGAGGGTAAATTATTACCTTTATAGCATATTTATTTTATTGAAGTCCTTGGCGGTGTTGAACTAAGACCCGATGATAGCCATTCTATCTACCTTTGCATTTTGTTCATGGGGAACTACCTTAATGTTGAAAGCTTCAAACTCATCTATTAAATCTCAGACCCGGTGCCAGTAGGATCTCATTCTTGGGTTCTTGGTGGCAACGCTATTCCTCACTTGTGTGACCACTAATTCTGAGTCACCGAACACCCTTAGTTATCTTATACCTTCCTTCTGGGTGGTACACAAACCATGCACCAAGGACTTGTATTCCGCTTCATTACTAGTACAAGAAAACTTGAAATGTACTTACTAGAGGATCTTCTTACTAGTTAGAGAGGTGAGGAAAACTTCATCTCCTAAGCCTTTTTTACTTATAACCCCATCAAAGTATAAGTTCCATATTGGAGGGTCATTTGGGGAGCTTATCTCTTGTGCATCACTTTCTCTTTTCACCTTTGAGATCATGGGGTTTTCATCAAAAATGACTTAAGTTCCCAGGCCGGTTGAATCAAAGTTTTCGAACGGGTCTTCAGGGGGAAGATTAGATCGGTGGTCACCCTCCTAAGGATCTTCATCCTCTACGTACAATTATTTTTCTCTTGTGATCATAGCATGGGAGACCTCAAAACTAGAAAGTACTTGGTCCATTACGTATTCCTTTGAGAGTGGCTCTGATAAGACCTTCATCTTGGAACCATAATTTGTGCATAGGATTAAGTGGGACCAATCCAAAGAAATGTACCTTCCAATATTAGCTGTGAAGTCTCGAGAGAGGAAGAGCCCAAATACCAGTGGGAAATTAATCACCATGATATCTTGGTGAACAGTTATATTGAGATAGGAATAGAGCTGTAATGAGAGTCGCTTAATAATTCCTATGGTTGGCACAGACTTCCTATTTAATTGCATATCTACCTTTTTCAAGGGCTCATATTGGACTCTTAAAGCATATTCTATTACTTGAGGCATGATAGTAGTGCTCATGCCAGAATATATCATGGAATTATGTAGTAACTTATTTCCTATAATAAGAGTGAAAAAGAATGGGTTAGGCCTTTGTTTACTCATCTCTTCCTTTTGAATTAGAAACAAAACTTCTGGATGCACACGTGCATCTTTGACTTGTCCTTTCATGGGACCTGCCATGGTTGCATCCTCCTCTAATCTTAATGCCCCTTGGAGTATCTCCTTCTACTCAGGAATGCTTAAGAGATCCCATAAGAATAAGTTGGATGGTGCTTTTTTTAGTTGTTGGACTACGTTGATGGGTCAAGTCAACAATGGTTTGAGAGGTGGCTGATTTTCCGTCCTTTCCTTCTCAAGGTGATGGACCTCTTTCTCCTGTATATTTGGTTAAGGAACTTATTTATTCTTTGGTAATGACACGTTTACAATAATCGGAGCCTATTTATACATCTTGTTGATCGAACTAGAAGCTGGTGTATCTGCTTCAATGATCCTTTTCTTGAAATTAGTATTGTAGTTAAATGGCATAGGTTTTGGAACAGATACCTCATTTATAAAGACAGACTCCTCCCCCTCTACCCAGGAGAAAAGGGAATGCTCTAGTATGATCTCGGCCTCTTGTTCTTAATACATTCCTTACATTTGGGTGGTGAAAGTAGTGCTTTTGGCTCCCTCATATTGATGAGGTCCAACTGTGCACGATTCATAACCATATTTTACTCGTTGTTCGGCTATCCTTAGCTGCAAGTTCCCTTGGGGGAAGTCTCTTGGCATATGAGAATTATTTTAGGGGAAGCACTAGGCATTAGGCTCCTCGAATAGATGGTTTTGACCGAGAATGATCTCTCTACTTCTATTCACGGGAATGGTTCAAAGCAGTGTTGGTACAAGGACTATTTGATTTGATGGCTGAGTGGTTGGTGATCTCTAAGCATTCTGGTATGTAGAAGGGTAAGCAGATTGGCTACCTTGTAAATTTTTGTAGTTTTATCTTAGATAAACGACCTGATTTCTTGTAAGGTTTACTACTTCATTTAAGAAACTTCTCAGGATATTTCTCATCTCGTACATATCAGGGGATGAAGATGAGGATGTAGCAATAGGATCAGGAGCCATAACTACTGGGGGTAATTATATAGAGAAGTATGGCTTGAGGCTGAGATATATGATTTTAGTTACAAAAGGGGATCTATCTCAGTATTTATGGGCAAAAGGGTTCTGGGAGGAAGCTTCCCGACATCTGTCAGATTGTTCTCATCTTGGACCATGAGGTTATAGGCTTGTGAAAAATAATCCCCTCCTAATGATTGAATCATCACTGAGATACCTGAATTTAAAGCTTTCAAGTAGAAAATAATATCCATACTTGCAGGTGGTCTAGCCGAGACCAGAATCCTTTGCCAAGTTTTATGGAACCGGGTGTTGAAATCGGTCATCAACTCTTGCACACTCTTTTTGATGTCAATTAATTACTATAGGAGTGATAATCGGTCCCCTTTATTATTGAACCTTTCTAAAAATGGTGTTCCCAACTGGTCCAAAGCACTGATAGTGTTCGGGGTCAAGGATCGGTACCATTCCAGAGCCCTCCCCTTGAAAGAGGCAGCCAACAATATTAAGGCATCATATTTCTCCCTTATATAGTGTACTGTGCATACTTCCACTACGTCTGAGAGATGTTCCTCAAGGGTTCTGAAATATTCATAGTTGAATTTGGGAAATGCTTTTAATTCATTGGCCGGAATAGGATTTCATAACGTTAGGGGCGTGGGAAAAATGAGCAGGCTTCCCTGATCCCATGAAACAAAATGTATTAGCTGTGGAGGCTAAAGGTACATCATAGTGATAGGTTTGAGGGTCCTTATTGACTAAGTAAAGGTCCTACCTAGTGGAGGGGTTGAGAGAGTCCGGTCCGGGAGGGATGGAGACCTCTAAACGTACCTTCCTCTTTTGTGTCGCAGAGGGGATAACTGCAAATAGTCAATGAGACCTTCTTCCCTCGATTTCAAATTTATTTGCATTCATTTATATTTTCAAATGGGTAAGGTAGAGAACTTCAGTTGATAGATATTTGGTGCAGCTCTATCTAGAGATTAATGTCCCACCAGGCATGCCAAGAAAACTGTTGACGATGATATTTGTAGATGAACTACCAGAGTCGTAGGAAACCTTAGGTTGGTGAGACATGAACCCTAAGGTGACCTCCAGTTTTTAAAGAATTTGGCTCTTCTCTATGCTTTAGGAATGGGTTAGAGAAAAGCATGTAAATAACTGAAATAAAAAGGCAATGTGCCAAATTTAAAAGAGAGGAAAAACTATAGAATATTTAGGATCTATATCAAAAATAGTTGAAGGGCTACACATCATGATCCACTATTTCAATAAAGCAAATATCCCATCAGTTGAAAGATATATAATTAGATAATAAACAAAGAAAATAAATTCTAAGGGTGCTAGGCATGATAAATTTCGTTGATTTATTTAGAACTACTCATAAAATAAATCAAGCTCTAACATAGACATAAAATATGATTGCACAGAATAAGAAATATTTATTCATATAGAGAATGGGTATATAAGGCTTTCAAAATCACAAATTACACTTCTCTTCTACGATAGAGACTTACTAAGGCCATACTTTTATAAAATATGTAGAACTCTTTCTCTTTTCCCTTCTTCTACTCTCTAAAAATCCCTCTCCTTGGGTACTTGCAAACTGCCCCTTTTATAGAAAAGTTTTACCCTCTGTCACTTTCAGCTACCACTACTTTGCTTTCAATTTTGATAAGACCTTGCCCTTATCTATATGGCTCTTGATTCTAGTATTTTAAATGCAATGCCACCACTTTCAACCCTTTAATTTAGAGGTTTTAACTTTCAAGGTCTTTGGAATAAATATTTCATCCCTTTATAGAAATCCACGCATCTACTCCCTTCTTGGTATTTCCACCAAGTCCCTGTCTGATTAGACTTCTCATTCAGGCCACGTGGAGGGATTGCACTTACTTAGGGTCTTCCTTCCTTTTGGGCTATATCGAACATGCACTGGATAGACACGTGGAGTGCTTTAGTGAGTTTGAGAATCCGCTTAGACATTTGAAATTGGGGATGTTCCTGTGAGACATGTGGAGACCGCCACTAGCATTTCATACTTAGTCATTCTTAGCTTTGAGCAACTGAGAGCATCTAGAGTCGGGGGACAAAAATATTTAACAAAAGAGTCATAATAAAATAACATAATTAGATCCCATGTGGATTTAAAATTTATAATCGGATGTTGTGCATTAAATGAAATAATACCTTGATGCTTAAGACTTTTAATTATTCGATGAAAATCATTGTCATTATGTCCATTGATTTGATGATAATTGTAATATGGATGACCTAAATATTTCACTAACCAATAAGGAAAATAATGTTGCATATGTGGTAGGGTGATTAACTGGTGATTAAGGATGTGAGGAAAAATGTCATGTGGAGTAGTATTGTGCTTGAATAGTAGAAGCTCTAGAAATGGCATATCTGTAAGTTTAGCTAGATGAAATGTAGTGGACATAGATTGCACATATGATATAGAAGGAACAAAAACATGTGATTGAGAAATATCCTTAAGTTGTTGAATTTCATATCTGAGAGATGTAATGGTTGATTCCATAACATTAAATTTGTCCTAAAATAATGTATGTAAGGCTTGAATTAAGTCTAATAGCGGTTAATGATGTGGAGAATAATTAATACCAGGGTTTCCAAATCTACAATAAAGCATAGAACTTAAATCTCGTGGTGGCGTATTGTCATCATAATATTTTGTGTTTAGGGATTTTTGCAAAATAACCTAGAAATTGGGATATCTCTTAAGTAACTCAAATAAAGATGCTTGAGGAATCATGATAAAAGAAATAGGAGTATCCTACACATGTAAGACTTGGGGTCACCAAAATTATTAACTAAAAATGGACTAACTAATGTAGTTCTAAGATAGTTAATCTAATCTATGAGGACATAAAACACAATAATTAAATGCACTAAACAATATGTACATTAACTAAGTAATTAAGCTAATATAGATGAAACCCTAAATGTGCAAGAAGGAAGTAAGGAAAGAAATCAACTGATAATTGGTGAGTGTTGTAGAGTGTCACAGAGGTGACTGGAGAAAAAAGGAGATGGAATAACTATATAAAAGTCCCAAAAAGGGTGGATTTGGAGGATCTGAGTGGATTACAGCACCTAGAGAGGGACTAGGGAACCCACAGGAACTATGATTTGTAATCTGGGTGCCTTAGTCTATGAAAAATGTCTTAAACTAGATTACATAGGGTCAGAAGATGATTTGAAACCTTTTCTATGTGTCACATCAGATTCAATATACTGTGTCAAATTTCGCCAATATTCCAAGATGAAGGAAATGCCAGCAAAATACCAAAAGAAGTATAAAAAACCTAAAAAGAGAAGAATGCAAATGAATGGGCTGGACTAACCTTAGCTTCCAAAAAAGTGAGCTTACTACTTTGAGAATTTCACTACATTTCATACCCAAATGTAGTTCTGGTGTGTGTTTGCCTAGTGCTCCCTAGGTGCTCTTGATCCACTCATACATTGTGAAGTAGAGAGAAATAACTAAATGTATAAAATGTAATAGCATTTGTGGATGGAATAGAATATAATTCCCCCTGTGAAGTGTTTGATGCAGATGTTATAGCCTTGATGATGGAACTATGTGGATGGAGGTGATCTCCAATGTAATGGATGCAAATCTAGATGGAGTGATTGTAGTAAGTGATGATAGGTCCCTCATTATGGTCTCATAACTTTATATTTATAGGGTTATCTTGATCTAATTTTTTAATTAACCTTGAAAAGGCTGACCACGAGAAAAATAAAGATGTAAAATGGCTAGAAAGATCCCAAAAAGTGGTGAGAAGATTTGAAAAGGATCTGTGCACCCCAGGTAGGACCAAGGAACCCATGGGTGCCCCAGTACTAGTGTAGGCACCCTAGTCAAGAATAAAATGATGGGAAATGACAAAAACAAACTGGGCATGTGGATGAAAAATGATGGTAATGATGAAGTAAAATAAAATAAGATGGCCAAAAGATGAGGGTTAATTAGTACTTTCTTCACTGAAGAACCTTATAAATAGTAAAATGAGACCGGGATAAATGATGTCTAAAGTGTGTGATTTTGTGACTACAACTATCCAATATAAATCATCCATCTTATCACATTTTTCAGTCTTTGTCAGACTTGTGAAGGGTAAGCCATTTAAAAGGATCCACATATCTTCATTTTTGGCTTAGTCTTTGTGGTTTCACTGTGAAGTGCGAACTAATTGTTTTTCAACACGTATATTAATTCTCTGTTGTGTCAATCTTTGCAAGTGTAAAACTTCTTGTTTTGGGGTGTCAGTATTTTCTTTGACTTAGCCACTAATATTGTGACACATGTCCTTTATTTTTTTTTCTAGACCCAAACTTTATTTTTGATTTTAGCCTTTTACAGGGAATTTAAATCTTCCCAAGGAAATGTATTAAAATTTTGGTGGAAAGATGCCAAGTGTTTAGTATTTGGTAATTAGATCTATGACAAGTCACACTATTTAAATAAGACTTTTTTAGTATCTGTCAGTTTTGAACTAGTTGAACATGTACACATTCCTTCGAATATTGTTTTTTTGTCATAACCATGTCAGAGTGTGAAATAGTGAACTAGTTAATTAAAGACACGTGTATACGGTTTTGTTGTATATTTTTTAATTAATTGTCTTTTAACTTATTAGCTACACTGTGAAGTGTGACTTAATTGTAAAATGACATGTGTATTATGATTTTCACAGTTTTCAAAATTGTTATAGTTTTTGGATGTGTATTTATCTTTTTTTGTCACAGACCCGATAAGTTATCTATTTTAATTAAATTCCGAGGACTTCACGTCAACTAGGGGGTCTATATTAGAATTTTCTTGGAAGCTGACACGTGCCCTATAGTTGTGGTTAAATATTTTCCACGTGTCCCATCTAAATTTATTTTGTTGTGCATTATTTATAAAGTTTACCTGTACCATGGGTTTAATATTTTCTTTATACCACAACTTTCTAAACTTTCCTTTTTCCACGTATTCTTCAAAGTACCTTTATTCCATTGATTTATTAATTCTTCTTTGGATTGTAGATTTTGAATTTTCCTTGGGCCGTGGGTGTTTATTTCCTTTGTATCATGGGTTTTCTAATTTTCTTCATTCCGTGGGATTTCAAAGTATGTGTTATGCAGATTTTCTAAAGTTATTTTTCTTGTGGATTCCAAAATTTTAATAGCTTATATATTTTTTTCTTCATCCTTTTTTTCTATTATTTGATAATCTATTTACAAGCATATAACTAAATAGAATATTTGTAGCTAGTTTTTTCATAACCGTCTGAGAATTAAAATGGCTAGTTCTACCATTTTTTTGATGGATAAGTCTCAACTTTTGAATGGAACTAATTATAATATTTGGAGAGTTCATTTAAAATATTGTTTTATGGCTAGGAAGCTATGGGATCTTGTGATTGGTGTAGAAAAAATTCCCTCAAGTAGACAAGCTACCCCTAGAAATTTTAGCTTCTTCTCTCATAGATCTC
This sequence comes from Taxus chinensis, assembly GCA_019776745.2. NCBI lineage: Eukaryota > Viridiplantae > Streptophyta > Pinopsida > Cupressales > Taxaceae > Taxus > Taxus chinensis. The sequence continues at coordinate 908,762,844 of CM034149.1, read as the reverse complement.
AGGAGGCTCTATCCATCCTTTTGAAAATCATAAAAGATGAATTTCTAATGCATATAGGTCATATGGACTCTCTTTTTGATGCCTAGAAGCAATTATAAACTATGCATGAAGGTAGTAGGTTTTCTAAGATAATTAAGGTAGTTTTAGATTTCTTTACAACTCTCATGAAAGGGGATGATAAAATAGTCAGTTATTTAGCTAAAATTAAGAAAATTAAAGCTCAATTTGATGCTTGTAACTTTTAATTGTTTCAAAATAAACTTATTTATTTCATTATTAAGATAAATATTAATGAGAAATTCAGAAATTACATCTCAATTCTTAGTTTTAAGTCTTAGAATGAGAATGATCTCCCTGATTTAGACACATTATCTTATTTGTTGATTCAAGAAGAGAGAGTCAGGGACAATTTTGATTCAAAACATATTTATTCTCAAGCCTTGTTCTCTTAGAATCATAAGGTAGCTAAAAAAAAGTTTAATAAGAATCTATATCAGAAGTCTAATATCAGATCAAGATTCAAAGAAAATCCCAAGTGTAATTCTACTAAGAAAAATTAGAACTTTAAAGTCAAATGTAATGGAACATGTAATAAGTGTGGAAAAATTGGGCATAATGAGTCTTATTGTAGAGTAAAAAATAACAAATTATTTAATAATTCTAAGAACAAAAATTTTAACAATAATAAGAAAGGTCAAAATCAAAATCAAAATAAAGAAAATGTAGTTAAGTAGTCTATTTCCATGTATACTTTCCTTTCATATTCAAACAAAAATGAGTGGATTCTTGATTGTTATTCCTCTATACAAATGACTTGCACTCCTAATATCCTCTCAGACATAGTTAAATGTGATGAAAATATATATCTAAGAGACAATTCCATCATTAGATCTTAAGGTTGTGGTAATGTTAAGCTATCAAATGGAGTAATTAGGAATGTATTATATGTTCTTCAACTCAAAAAGAATATTTTTTCTTGCTCTCGGCTAACTAAGGAAAATTACAAAGTTGTTTTATCGTATGATAAGTGGTATGTGAAAGATAAGTTCAATAATATAATTTATTTTCGTATTAAAAAAAATGGCTTGTATATCTTTGATGGTTTTGTGTCTAAGTCTTATTTTTCTTCTGATTATAGAAATGATATTCAGATCTAGTATGAAATATTACGTCATGTAAATATAAAAATCTTGTATGAAATGTCTAGACCGAATCTTGTTATTTATATTCCAAATATAAAATAAGATCATGAAACATATGAAAGTTTCCTACATGGTAAGAAACATGTTGAAACACTTCACAAACATCATGATCCCAATTCTTCTTATTTATTAGAACTGATTCATAGTGATGTAAGAGGTCTAATTGAGGTTCCTATACTCAGTGATGCTTTGTATGTTGTTTTATTTATTGATGACTTCTTTAGAATGACTTGGTATTATTTTATCAAGAAGAAGTATGATGTCTTGTCTAAGTTTCAGGAATTTAAAGCTCTAATTGAGAATGCTTCTAATATGAAAATTAAGAGAATTAGGACTGATAATGAAGGTGAATATGTTGGAAAAAAAAATTATTAGTTTTTTGTATCATTTTGGATTCAAAGAGAGTTGACTACTCCTTATTCCCCTCAACAAAATGGCGTTATAGAAAGAAAAAATAGGGATGTCTTAGAAATGGATAGGACCATGATTCATGCTTCTAATGTGCCTAAGTTTCTATGGGTTGAATCCATGAATACTTCCATCTATATTGTTAATAGAGTGCCTATTAAATCTCTTCATCAATATATTCCTTAGGAAGTATGGACAAAGAAAAAACCAAATATTTCTCACTTAAAGATATTTTATAGTCTTGCATCTATATTTATTCCAAAGATCATAGGAAGAATCTGGATCCAACCTCCTTTTCTTTTATTTTTGTTGGTTATGGTTGTAGCGCTAAAGGTTGGAGAGTCTATGATCATTTCAAGAATGATATAATAGAAAATAGGAATGTTATTGTCTTATAAAAGACATTTTTTTATGCTTCTCATCAACCCTACTCTACCTATCTTGAGATGGTCCAAAGCCTAATAATATTCCTCACAATGTTATGGAAATAGAAGTTTAGGGGGATAATTATCCTGATATAGACATGATGGAGATTGAGGGGGAGGCATCTCAATATATCTTGCATCACACAGTTCCTAAATGGACTCAAAGTATTGCTCAAAACTCTTAACCTAGTACTAACAGAAAGCTAACTTGAAGTCAACATACTTATCATGCCTTGATTACCCTCAATGAGGTTGAACCACAATATTTTTAAGAAGCATGTCATGATGATAGATGGATTTAGGCTATAAAAGATGAATACAATACTTTAATCAACAATAACACTTGGGAGCTAGTCCTTCCTCCTTCTAGGATAAGAATTGTAGGATCTAGGTGGTTGTACAAGATCAAATATAGCTCTGTAGGAGAAATTTAAAATTTCAAGGAAAGGCTAGTATCTCAAGGTTTCACTCGGAAACCCATTCTTGACTATATTCATACTTTTACTCCTATTGTTAAGAGGGACACAATTAGAGTTCTTATTGCATTAGCTGTCAAATATGGTTGGGAGATTCACCAAATGGATGTTAAAAATGCATTTTTAAATGGGGACTTAAAAGAACAAATATATATGAGTCAGCCTAATTTTTTTGAAGAACCTACTAAATAACTATATGTCTGTAACCTGAAAAGTCTTTTTATGGCCTCAAGAAAGCTCTTAGAGCTTGGTATGCTAAAATTAACAGTTTCTTTTAAGATCTTGGTTTCACTAACCGATGTTCTGATAATGATTTATTTGTCTATTTTTAAAATAACTATATTATCATTATTGTCATGTATGTTAATGGTCTTTTGACTACTAGAAGTGATAGAAAAATTAATTGATGAGATCAAAGAAATATTAAAACAATGGTTTGAAATAACTGATTTAGGTTTGTTAAACCATTTTCTCGGCAATGTTATATTTCAAGATCATAAATCTATTGTTGCATCTCAATATCAATATCCTATGAATTTTCTTATAATATTTAACTTGATTGACTATAAGTATGTTTCCATTCCTATTTAAGTTGGTGTCAAGTTATATCCTAAACCATCTTGTGCTAAATTTTACCATACACTGTATAGATAGCTAGATGGTAGTATAATTTATTTTTCTAATACCAGACCTGGTGTTTCACTCGGAAATGCTTCGTTCCTTTTAGAAACAGATAAGGTTAGGGTTAGGAGGAATACCTGTAGAATGTCGAAATGGTGTGCGCGTACCGTAGAGAAAGATCAGGCTGACTGCGGAGAACTCCTTTTTGTCTTAGAAGGACTACCTGCAAATAAGAACACAAGACCACAAGATTTGATCAAACAATAAATGAGGAAACTGCCTTGGGCCCAGGAAATATAAAACTTCCTTTCGAAGGTGGTCAGTTCCCCTGCTAATATGAATTAACACAAAATACTGTAAAGTACCAATTAAATTGTTTCGTGGAACTGGGTAGGGGAAAGGCTGTTTTTCTTGGTTTTGATCAAAGGAACCGATGCCGGTTAGGTATAACCGATGGCGGTCACTGATAACCGATACCGGTTGGTTCTAGGATCTTCTGGGCTGGTTGTGGTGTTTGTAATGGCTGGTTTTTGGATAGTATTAGGAAATGGGATGGTTAGAAGCTAAGGAATGATAGTTACAGGCAATGGTACGTTGGATAATGGATTCAGAAATGGATTTAGGAGCACTGAGATCCGAGAAGCATAAGAAATGTTATGACGAAGGACAGGCAGGATGTAACTTACTGGTTTTGATGAAGGTGCAAGTTGATCTCCTTTGCTGTAAGCACGTCTAGTATTTTCACTCGTCTCTGCTTGGTCAAGTGAAGATCTGGAATCCGTTCCTCGCTCGCAACGCCCTCTGTTGATCCAGAAATCCTTCGACTGATCTCTGAAAATGAAATTCCGATCCGTTGTTTTGGTTTGGGGAGCCCATTTACAGGGAACCGGTGGCGGTTGCGTAAACGACGGCGGTCGAGTAGGAACCGGCATCGGTTAGGGAAAAGTAGGCTATTTTTAGTAAAATAGCCCACCTTCCCTGCTTTTCTCCCCAGGGATCAGTTGCGGGCTTGGTCAAGCGGCTAGAAGGTCGGCTTTGGGTGCGAGTAAGGAGGCATTAGTTATGGATGTGAGTCTAGACCAAGTCATGGGTCCTAATTAGGTTAGTTTAGGGTTAGGGCTAGGTCATGGTGAGGTGGCCAAGTGAGGTGGCGGATAAGGCGATGTGGATTTATCAATTATGAGGTAATTAATAAATAATTGTGTAAGGTTTAGGTAATGAGGTTAGGTTGCGAAATGGGATGCGGGTCATGAGGGGTCGTAAGACACGAATTTGGTGTCTACATTAGCCCTTTATTGTCGTGTAGCTTGTTTTGTAAAGCTGCGCGGACAATAATATGAAGTGGTTTCTCCTGTTAAGGATATAGGTAATCCCCCTCAAATCTATCACTGATGGAGTGAGCGGGAAATCAGGGATAGGGTTGATAAAGGGTACATGTTATAGAGAGGATGGTAAGTAGGTCCAAGGAAGCAGACGCATGTTGAAATGTAATAGTACGACTAAGGTACATGATTTGACGAGAAAACCAGCAATGTATAGGCAAAGGTCGATAGTTTATCCAAACAAGGGTGATATAATCCTGGTATCCAAGGCATAGGAAGTAGCTCCAGGGTATATAACAGGTAAGGTACAGGAACGTTTAGGCATGTTCGGCGAGTACCAAATGGTTAGTTTGGTTGAGATAAACGTCACGGTCTAGGTCTAGGCAAAGTTGGTCGACAGATCAAGTCAAGGACCCTAATCGTGCTAAAACACGAACAGGTGAGCTCGATTGAACCAAAAACTACCGGATGGGCGGATAAAGTGTATGGTGTTGATTTTGGGTAAGGTATGGGAGTGGTATGGTCGTGGGTTGGGCCAAGGTGTTGGGTGGCGGCCTTGGGTCGGGCCAAATAGCGAGGGCGAGGCCTTGGGTCGAGCCAAATGGGTAGGTGGAGGCCTTAGGTCGGGCCAATTGGTAGGTTGGGGCCTTGGGTCGGGCCGAATAGGTAGGGCGAGGCCTGAGGTCGGGCCAATTGGTAGGTTGGGGCCTTGGGTCGGGCCGAATAGGTAGGGCGAGGCCTTGGGTCGGGCCAATTGGTAGGTTGAGGCCTTGGGTCGGGCCAAATGGGTAGGTGGAGGCCTTAGGTCGGGCCAATTGGTAGGTTGGGGCCTTGGGTCGGGCCGAATAGGTAGGGCGAGGCCTGAGGTCGGGCCAATTGGTAGGTTGGGGCCTTGGGTCGGGCAAAAAAGAAACCGAATAGGTAGGGCGAGGCCTTGGGTCGGGTCAATTGGTAGGTTGAGGCCTTGGGTCGGGCCAAATGGGTAGGTGGAGGCCTTAGGTCGAGCCAATTGGTAGGTTGGGGCCAGCAGATCAGGATTGGAGCCATGGCACAGGCAGGAGGAGCTGGAGGGGCTGGACCAGCTGGACCGCCACCACCCATCCCACCACGACGACGTGTCGTCGTACCGGTAGGTTCTAAACTCTTTATTTTGGTGATTTGGTTGAGTTATGTTGTTTTTGGGATTTGGGTAGGAATTGGTATTTTGTAGGAAATAATGGGTAAATGGAGGTAATTCGAGAAAGGGAGAGGGTAGATAGGTTAGATAGGCTAAGTCGGCTAGGTGTGTAAAATTTGGGGGTGTTTGGGTGGGTAGATGGGTAAAAATAGGTGAAAAATGGTTTTTGGGGGCCGCGCGGGGGTTCGGCTTGGGCAGGAGACAGTGACCGATGTCGGTCAATAGGCGACCGGCATCGGTCGCAAAAGCATAGGGTGAGGTTGAATTGGGGGCTACCGGCATCGGTCGCGTATCGGCCGGTATCGGTGGGGAAGGTTGAGGGTGGAGTTGGGATGGGATTGGGTGTTTGGGTTTAGGATGGGGTTTAGGGTTTTTTGGGTTGGGTTTCGGGTGGTTTAGGTAGCGTGTTGGGGTGGGGTTTAGAGTTTAGGGTTTAGGTTTGAAGGTGGGTTGGGTGGCGTGTTGGGGTGTTGGGTTGAGTGGGGTTGGGTGATTGGGTTTGGGATGGGGTTTAGGGTTTAGGGTTTAGGGTTTGAAGGTGGGTTGGGGGGGCTTGGTGGGGTGGGTTGTGTTGGGTTGGGTTGAGTTGGGTTGGGTAGGTTTGAAGAGTCGGGGTATGGGTGGGGTTTAGGGTTTAGGGTTTAAGTTTGAAGGTGGGTTGGGTAGCGTGTTGGGGTGGGGTTTAGCGTTTAGGGTTTAGGTTTGAAGGTGGGTTGGGTGGCGTGGTGGGGTGTGGGGTTCGGGTTGAGTGGGGTTGGGTGATTGGGTTTAGGGTTTAGGGTTGATAGGTTTGAAGGTGGGTAGGGTGGCTTGGTGGGGTGGGTTGTGTTGGGTTGGGTTGAGTTGGGTTGGGTAGGTAGAGAGTCGGGGTATGGGTGGGGTTTAGGGTTTAGGGTTGTAAGTTTGAAGGTGGGTTGGGTAGCGTGTTGGGGTGGGGTTTAGAGTTTAGGGTTTTAGGTTTGAAGGTGGGTTGGGTAGCGTGTTGGGGTGTGGGTGGAGTGGGGTTGGAGAAGGGTGAGGTGTGGGGTTAGATTTTGGGTGTTACAAAAGGGGGTTTAGATGGTAAAGTAGATGTTATAATAAAGAGTGGGTCTAAGAATGTGGGTTGGTTTTGCAGGCATGTCAGCAGTTGACGATGCGTGATAGGATGCCTCCACTATTGAGTCGGATGAGGCCACACATATCTGCGGTGCATTGGGCCATCATGCGCGAGGTGGGGCTCGGCGGGGTCCAGAGGTACAGAGCGATAGACAGAGATCACAACCTGATGGTCGCCCTCATCGAGAGATGGGATCCGGCGGCCAATGTGTTCCATCTGCCGACCGGGGAGATGACCGTCACAGTAGAGGATGTGTATCGCATCCTGCGGCTACCGATCGAGGGAGAGGCCGTTTTCCAGGTAGATTCAGAGACTGCCATGGATAGCATACTGCAGGTTTTTGGGGATGCAGCCGCACTTCTTACATATCATAGCGCGAGCATTGGATATGGTGACATGTACCACGCACACAGACATGAGACACGGCTGGCCGTGTTGATGATGATAGGGGTCACCTGCTTCGCCCTCCCGGATTCAGAGGGAGGCCGCTTCCCACGGGCTTTGATGGGGGTGCTACTGGAGATGGTGGAGGAGCACACCTGTTTTGCATGGGCACCAGTGTATCTGGTGCAATTATACAGGGAGTTATGGGGCTATCGCCGGAGGAGGCGATTTGGTATTTGTTCTACCTTTTTGTTGCACTGTTGGGCATACGAGCACATCGTATGCATCAGGCCGGTAGGGCTACCCCAGCAGCCAGGGCCACAGGTCGTATACCGATATGGATTTCAGAGGTGGTTGGGGGTCGTGGGCCAGCCATGAGCAGTTGTTGCAGGTCGGGATGTGGCCTACTATAGACATATGCTAGAGGGCCTTACCGCATTAGACATTATATGGAGACCCTACAGAGGTCACCAGCCTGGCAGAGGAGCCCGCGTACAGCTGCGCCTGATCCAGTATACATTCTGGATAGCAGGACGGAGGCCGGGAGAGTATGAGCGGATACCCCTAGAGAGGGTACGCAGGTAGATGGGGCTGCGACAGGACGAGCCACCTCCCTTCCCTCAGTACAGGAGGGATGATGTAGAGGCCCCACTGCCAGCGCCGCAGCCTTGGGATCCAGACTGGGTAGCGGAGAGACCAGCAGGTGATGGTGTGGATGATGCCGGGTGCACGGGAGCATACAGGGTATGGTGGGCTGGGCAGAGAGCAACGAGGATAGTACCGCCTGCGCAGCCAGACTTGGCTGCAGTTACGGCAGAGAGAGATCAGCTCCGGGGGCAGGTGCAGCTATTACAGGGACAGTTGGCTGCTGCACAGGCACAGATAGGGGTCTTACAGGGGCAGCTAGCCCAGGCTCAGGTACAGGCACAGGCAGGACCACCACCAGCAGCACAGCCACAGGTGCAGGTACAGGTACAGGCAGCCGTACCAGCAGCAGCACAGCCACAGCCCCAGATACCACCACGGCCACAGGTGCAGGTACAGGCACAGGCAGCACCTCCACCAACACCACAGCCACAGGTGCAGGTACAGGCTCAGGGGATATTGGTGTTAGGTGCCAGGGGACCAGCCCCAGTTCCTTCAGTGGCGCGAGATCGCTATATGGAGGTTAGAGCAGAGGCCCGTTATTATCAGGATATTCTTGATAGTACCGGAGTCGAGTATCAGGCATATACAGCTCATAGAGCAGAGACCTTGCACAGCCAGAGATCTCAGGGAGGAGCAGCCACAGCTGGCGTGTCCGTGACAGGCAGGAGGCGAGAGGCACCACAGGGACTAGCGGGGAGAGGTGCCGAGGGCGGTGGGGAGAGCTGATAGATCCCCGACATGGTTTTGTATAGGGACATGGGCACCGGTCTGCGAACCGGTTGTATTGATAGAGTCCTGCGTGCCTACATTTATTCATTGATTTGATTCATTTATTTATTATATACCGGCCTGCGAGCCGAGTACGGGTTGTATATTTGATACCCCGGCCTGCGAGCCGAGTATATTTTTGATATGAGAGACCGGCCTGCGAGCCGCGTCGAGATTTTTTGACAGTTATTGCGGCCTGCGTGCCGGCTTTGTTGTATGATGAGATCACAGGGGCCCTGATGTAGGGAACATTGTATTTTTGAAAATTTGTATATATATAGAGACGATGTTTTGATTCACATGCAGTGTTCAAAATGTGTTGAAATATGTGGTTAATGGCTGGTAATATATAGAATGTGTGATGAGTTTAATTGACATGTTGATAGATGGATGATGCTAATGTTTTTGTTTTTTGTTTTTGCACGTTATATATGAATGTCAGGTTATGTGATGAATTGGTGGTTTTGCGACATTGTGATATATGTAACTGATGAGTTGGATCCAAATGATGTATAGATTGATAGTATTTTGGTATCTGTAGTTGATGGTTTGTGTATTTGTTATAAAATAAATGATGTTTAATGAAAATGTAATGTTATATGTGGTGGATGAACAAAATGTGGTAAAGTGTGTTTTTTATGCAGGTAAAGAGGCGGGCGCGACAAAAATTTAGGTGAGAAATGAAGAAAAGAACGCTGTTTCAGAAAAGGATAGGTGTGTAACCGATATCGGTTAGGTAACCGATATCGGTAGCTGACAGACCGACATCGGTTAAGCAACCGATACCGGTTATTTAGGTATGAGCTTTTCTAAAAATAAAAAAGCTAGGGTGGCAACTTAAGTTTTAATTTTAGAGCCATGCAAGAGGTTAAAAGCGCGAACGCGACGCGTTTTGACGACTGAGATAGGTTTTTGTATGAGAGATCTGAGTGATAAGGAGAGAAGAGACAAGAAAAGTGAATTGTGATCTGAGATTCAGAAGACAGCAAGGCAGCTTTGAAAAAGGTGGTGATAATGGCAGGACGAGGAGAAACATCCAGCAGGCAAGGACATGAGGGAAGACAAGGGCCACCTCAAGCTACTGCAACCCAAGAGGTAAGTGTTTTGTTTGTGATTTGACTACTGCATGTGTTATGAATAAGATGGGGGAGATTAAGTGGGTAAATATGAAAAAAAAGCAAACATGATAGCAAGAATTGCAGGTGAGGTGAGTGTTACAGGGTAGGAAATCAGGGGTTTCAGGTAGGTTTGTATGTATAAAAAACGAATAAACGAGCAAATTTATTGTCGTAGGTGGTTGTTTTTAGGGAAGGTGTATAAAATTGACAGTGACCGGTAGCGGTTAGGGAGAACCGGTATCGGTTACTGAACTGATACCGGTTATGTATAACCGATACCGGTTACTGGAGGAATTTCTAGAATGTTTGAAAAAACCCTGATGGATTGAATGGTTGTTTGTTGTTTTGGTGTATGCAGGCAGAGGCAGGGTTGAGGATGAATGATAGTGTGCCAGCGCTGTTGTCACGAATCCGAGCGGATGTAACACCAGCGGAATGGACATTGATAAATCGTTTGGGGTTAAGTGGAATCCGTTATTATTCACGAATCGCACGTAACCATGGTATGTTACAGGCGCTGATTGAGAGATGGAATCCTGAGACAAATACCTTCTATCTACCAACAGGTGAAATGACAGTAACTTTGGAAGATGTGTTTCGTATTTTGAGACTCCCTATTACAGGAGAGCCAGTATATCAGGCACTACCTGGCGCAGGGCGGGCAGCGATAACAGAAGTGTTTGGTCCATATGCACGAGACTTAACACAGCGAGGTTTGTCATTCACATATGGGGTAATGTATGCAGCACACCCTGAGGAGACAAGGTTAGCAGTGATTTTATTGATAGCGGTAGGGTATTATGCGTTACCGAGGGCAGAAGGGGGAAGATTTCCAAAGGCATTGATGGGTGTTATTTGGGAGATGATAGAAAGGAACGTGACTTTTGCATGGGCACCTGCATATTTGGCGGAGCTATACAGGGGTTTATGGGCTTGTAGGCGAAATCACAGAACAACGTTGGATTGCTCGTACTTATTACACTGTTGGGCCTATGAGCACATTGTTTGTATGCGACCAATAGGCCGATCCATCCAGGTAGGAGAGACCGGAGTACAGAGGCTGGGATTCCGACGATGGGTCCAGACAGAACAAGAGGCAAGATCTCAGGCCGTGCCGGGTGACATTGAGTATTACAGGCAGGTATGGGAGAGGGTGACGGTTGCGGATATCTGTTGGAGGCCCTACGGGAACTATATGGTAACCGAGAACATAGCTGAGGAGTTGAGAGGTGTAGAGCGATTGAGGTGGATCGCGGGGCACAGGCCAGGTGAATATGAGAGGATTCCGATAGATCGCGTGCGGCGACAATTTGGATTTGTGCAGGACATACCACAGGCTTATAGACCATATATGAGGATCGATGCCGAGGCAGCATTCTCACCTCCCCGGCCAACACCTCCAGAAGGGCCCGAGGAGATAGCAGCCGATCGCAGTGTAATGGATGCAGGAATGACAGAGGCCTATAGGTTATGGTGGGTAGCAGAGTTGCGAGGTGTACGCGATCGCCCTGACATAGCTATGATTACAGCAGAGAGGAATCGGCTGCAGCGTTTGGTTAGGCAGCTCCAAACGCAGGTGAATGAGACAAGAAGATTGTTAGCGGTTGCGGAGTCACGAGCAGCGAGACTAGAGACTGGAGTCCTCCATGCGAGAGGGCATATTCATATGTTACAGGAGAGATTGGCAGATCAGTGGGCGGTACCAATGGCCGCGGTACCTTTGAGGACAGAGAGGCCTGGCGAGAGGGGTCGACGATCACGATCATCACCTAGGTCGGGATGAGGCGCGAGGGTCTAAATAAATGTTAGCAAGGTATAAGGATAAATAAGAGTACCGACCTGCGTGTCGATGATATAGAAGATGTATTTGTTTAACATCTAAATAAAACGAGATATGTATGTTGATTTGCGTTATAATAATAAGAATGTTGTCATTTTGACGTTTTGGTGTTTTGAAAAAGGATCAAAGAGGAATGTGATTAAATAGAAATACACAAAAATATTTATATTTACCACACATGATAGGTTATGGTAGGGGATGGTCGAGCTAACCTTGGGAGACCCCATGTCTCCTAAGTGCTGCCTACATAGCCCATTGCACAAAGCAAGGAAGGGCCTCAGACCGATGTAGTTCTCCCTTAGGATCAGGGAGGGGTGAATTTAGGCAATTTGGTATGGTTTAGGAAATTAGTCGTTTGGTAAAAATTTGATGTTGGTAGGGGTAATGTTGTTGGTGCTGGTAGGATAATGTTGTGATGGTGTAGGTATAGGTAAAGCAAAGGTTAGCATACCCAAGTAGTAGGGAATAGTGTCCTGATTAAGATCAACACACAATCCTAGATGCGAGGCAAAGCGGAAAGAGTGCTCCGTAGGTGAAAAGAGCTAAACAAACCACACAACGTAGAACGAGCCTGAAGCCCTAAGTACCGTGCATAGACGAGAAGTCCATAGTTGAAAAGAGTTGTATGATCACAATATATCAGGTGTACGTCACGTCCCTTGAGTTGAAACAAATGGTGAGGTGAGGTGGATGGTATAGTTGAGGTACGGAGAACTTGTTACAAAGTGAGTGTTCTGACGAAGAGAACCTACCCTAAATAGACAAGTCCATGACTCAAAAAGTTCTTTTGAATGAGGCTTTTATTTTACTGAATATAGACTGATCGATGCGGGAAGTCTACAAGGGATATTGATTGTTTTATTCTTGAGGTCTTCACAAAGCTGATCAATGCGAGAAGCTTCTGATAAAGGCTGACTGTGTATAGCTGTCCTTCGAGGGAGCAGTCTATTTATAGTAGCAGATATGATTTTAGTGCATAGCTGTCCTTCGGGGGAGCAGTCTATATATATTAGCAGCAATAGTTTGGCATATAGCTGTCCTTCGAGGGAGCAGTCTATATTTTTAGATAGGACTAGATGTTCTTTTGGCGTGAAGCATCTAGTTTGGTAGGAAGTTTGACTCAAGAAAATCCCATAAGAATGTGGCTTATTTTAATACTTTGAAGTCATGGACTAGACTAAAGAGGGGAAGGCATCATCAAGGAGAGGTGAGAAGTGAGCTTGATTTTATTTTGGAGATGTAGAAAACAAAGTGTATGTAGCGGTAAATGAGCTCAAGGGACGAGCAGTAGGTAGATAAGAAGTGATATAACACTAGTTTCAACAGTAGAATGGTCGAAGATGCAAGGCATTAAGGGGTTCAGGCTCAGGTTTACCATTAAGCGAAGCTAAACGATAAGTGCCTGATCCATAGGTGTGAGTGATTATATAAGGCCCAATCCAATTGGGAGCAAATTTTCCACGTTTGCTCTTTTCTAGTTTGGTGACATGTTGATTCTCTTTGAGGACAAGATCACCAACCTTAAAGGTACGCTCATGAAGTCGCTTATCATAAGCACGCTTGATGCGTTTTTGATAGATTTGAAGGTGATCGAGAGCTGTAAGACGTCGTTCATCAAGAAGCTCCAATTGGGCTAACCGCTCTTGGCGGAAATCATCGTTGGTGAGAATATCCTGAAGAGATATTCTAAGGGAGGGTATTTGTATTTCGAGAGGCAAAACAGCCTCGGTACCATATACCAAAGAAAAAGGTGTGGCATTAGTAGAGGTACGAATGCTAGTACGATAAGCCCAAAGGGCAAAGGGAATGTGATCGTGCCAATTTCTTCCAGATTCATTGACAACTTTCATGAGGATTTTGGTTAGAGTTTTATTAGAAGATTCAGCCTGACCATTGGCTTGCGGATAGTAAGGTGATGAGAAGCTAAGTTTGATACCAAAGTTGTCACAAAGGTCTTGTAACAACTTGTTTTTGAAAGATTTACCATTATCTGTTATTAGGCGATGAGGAATACCAAAACGACAGATAATGTGATGGTTAATGAATTCGACAATTTTTTCTTTTTTGATTGAAATGAGTGGAATGGCCTCCACCCATTTTGTGTAATATTCGGTCGCTGTGATTATCCAACGGTGACGTTGTGAAGAGGTCGGGTGAATCTCACCAATAAGGTCTAAACCCCATTGTGAGAAAGGCCAAAGATCTCGGGCGACCTGTAGCGGGTGGCTAGGAGTATGTTGAAGGTTGGCATGTTGTTGACACATGACACAACGCTTAACATATTCGTAGCAGTCGTTATTGAGAGTAGGCCAATAATAACCTAGGCGAAGGATTCGTTTAGCCACGGCAAGGCCACTAAAATGTCCACCACAAATCCCATCGTGTACTTGTTGGATGGTATAGGTGACCTCGGCGCCGGTTAGACAGCGAAGGAGGATGCCATCAAAGCCACGTTTATAGAGGATTCCTCCCATGACAACATAACGCGAAACACTTTTAAGAAAAGCACGTTTTCCGTTACTAGTAAGGTCAGGTGGGAGAACCGAGATTGTAAGGTAGTCGTGAAATTGGTGGTACCAGGTATCCTGCGAATTAGTAGACACAGTATTTATCATGCAAACTACCGGGGTTGAATAGGATGGTGCAAAAAGTTGCTGGACCACAACGAATAATTCAGAGTCAGTTGGTGCGGCGGGAATCTGCGAGGCTAAGCAAGCCATAGTATCCGCAAATTTGTTAGTGGAGCGGGGAATGGTTTGGATAGAATAGTGAGTAAATAAGGCTAGAAGTGACTCCACGTGGTGTTTGTACTTCTGAAGTTCCTCGTTTTTACATTGGTAGATGCCCATAACTTGATTGACTACCAATTGAGAGTCACCAAAGATATTGATAGATTTGATGCCTAAGTGTATCGCAACTTGGAGACCCAGAACAAGGGCCTCGTATTCCGCTGTATTATTAGTGCAGGGGAAATCAAGCCGGAATGAAAGAGGCATAGGTTCAGCATCAAGAGGGATGAGAACAACGCCGGCTCCTCCGCCGCGCTGGCACTTAGATCCATCGAAGAAGAGGGTCATTTGATACGACACTTCTCCGAGCGAAAGAGTGGCGATGAGTTCGTCGGGGAAGGTAAAATTGGTAAATTGTTCCCCAGGTAGAGGGGCCTCCGCAAGTTGGTCTGCAAGAGTTTGTCCTTTGATTGATTTCTGTTGTATAAACTCAAGGTCAAGGTCGGCGAGGAGCATGAGCCATCGAGCGATGCGTTGGTTTAGGTGTGGTTTGGCGTACATATAATGAATGGGGTCTGTGTTGGTGATGACGAAAGTTTTGTGATTCAGGAGGTAATGTCGGAGTTTGGTGGCGACGAATGATAGGGCCAGGCACAATTTTTCTACATGTGTATACCTAGTCTCGTAATCCACGAGGGTACGACTTATATAATAAACGGCCTGCTCTCGGCGTGCCGAGTCTCGATGTGCGAGCATAGCTCCTATAGCATGGTCAGTGGCGGAAAGATAAAGGTAGAAAGGGCGGTCGTCCTGGGGTGGGATAAGCACGGGTGGCTGCAAGAGATACGTTTTGAGAGCTTCGAAGGCTTGGTGACACTCCTCACTCCATTGAAAGGCAACGTCCTTTTTTAGAAGGTGATGAAAAGGGTGACATCGATCCGAGAGTTGGGAGATGAAACGCCGGATGGATTGAAGTTTACCCTGCAAACTACGCAATTGTTTGAGGTTTTTGGGTGGGGGCATTTCTAGGATAGCTTTTACTTTAGATGGATCAACCTCAATGCCACGCAAAGAGACGATAAAGCCAAGAAGTTTTCCCCGAAAGAACACCAAAGACACATTTCTTCGGTTGAAGGCGGACAGAATATTGTAACAGGCGATCAAAAATAATGGTTAAAACATCGAGATGTTCACTACGATGTTTAGACTTGCCGAGAAGATCGTCGACATAGTCTTCAAGGATAGTGTGCATAATGTCATGAAAAATGTAGGTCATAGCCCGCTGATAGGTAGCACCAGCATTCTTAAGGCCAAATGGCATGACACGATAACAGAAGGTTCCCCAAGGAGTTATGAAGGCAGTTTTGTGTTGATCGGCAGGGGCAACCAAAATTTGGTTGTATCCTGAAAAGCCATCCATGAGAGAAAGCATTTCATGGCCCGCAGTGAGATCAACAAGTTGATCAATACTTGGGAGGGGGAAGTCATCCTTGGGGCAAGCAAGGTTAAGATCCCGGAAATCTGTGCATATCCGAAGTCCCCCTGTCGCTTTAGTGACAGGTACGATGTTAGAAATCCATTGAGGATAGTCAATAGGCAGAATGAAGGAAACAGAAAGGAGTCGTTGGAGCTCCTCTTTGACCAAGAGAGCAATGCGTGGATGCATTTTTCTCAATTTCTGTTTGACTGGTTTGGAATCGGGGTTTAGGGTGATGTTATGGACGGCAATGGTAGGATCAATTCCTGGCATGTCAGCGTAAGACCATGCGAATGCTTGGTTGCGAGCACAGAGAAAGGTAGTAAAAGCGGCTTGTTCTGATGTGTTAAGTGATTGTCCGATCTTCACTATGTGAGGATCTTCCTCCGTGTGGATGTTGATTTCTATAGTAGATTCGTTCAGCATAGTTTGGGTTTCAGATGGTAAGGCGCGTTGAATATAAGAATCATCCGCGCCCAAGGTAAGTGAGGATGGAGTCGTCATCCTGGCATTCAACGACATTAATCAAAGGCGAATCCTCTTCGATCATGTCTGGATACAGAAGGGGAATGAGAGGATGGGTCCTCATTATCGCGTTGATAAGTGAGAGGACCTATGAAGATGGCATTTATGAAAAAAAAAAGTTAGGAGGGATAGATTCAGGGTCCATCGATTCTGTGGGTGATGATGGCAAAGTGGGTGATGATGGTTCGGTAGGGGCAACGTCTTCTTCTTCCAGGATACAGCTGACAGGAGGTGTCTCCTGTGTAGGTGTTTCAGAAAAACCGAGACCACTGCGATCATTATGTTTGCGTGTGGTGATGGGGATGAGAGTATGTCGGCCTTGTTCGTAAAGGCCAAAACCAAAACCTTTCCACGCACAGCGAGTCAAGAAGGTGAGGGCGAAACGACGATTTGTCAGGTATTGAAAATCGGATTGGAAGGGAACCACACCAAGATGAGGTTCAGGGGTAATGGAGGATGCGTCAACACCCCCATATGTTAAGTTAGTGCGACAATGGGGTGGTCCGTAAGAGATTACCTCCCCCACGCGACGGTCGTAGGTGGGATGTGCATGTAATTGTCCGTACTCCTGCGGGGTAGGGAAAGAACTAACATTATATAGGCGGTACTCCCCCAGCGTGAGGCGATGAAAAACATCTACTAAGGGGTCGGAGGTTGGGATGTTAGCTGCGGGAAGAGAAGTGGTTTGTGCGACGGTGGTTTCATCAGTTGAAGGCGTAGGTGCAGTTGAGGTGGATGGTTGAGGTACATTTGAAGAGGATGGTTGGGTTGAATGTATGGGTGTCTTAATTGGTATAAGCACATCATTTGGGCGATATAACATATTGCAAGTTTTGAAGGGGGGAGGATCAGCTTTTACAGTGTAGGACTTCCCCTCGTACTCAAATTTTATGCATCGATGTAATGTTGAGGGAACGCATCCCATGGCTCGGATCCAAGGATGACCCAGCAATATATTATATTGGAACTCTCCTTCAAGGACATAGAAGAGTTCGGGTAAAGTACGTGGTCCTACGCGAATGTTGAGGATCACGGTGCCTAAGGTAGAAGTAATAGCGTCATTGAATGACCGCAACATGATGGGGTTGGCACACATGCAACTAGAAGGGATGTTCATTTGTTGGAAGGCCTTTGAAGAGATGATGTTTAGGCTAGCGCCCCCGTCAATCATAACCCGACGTACTCGAATGTCTCGGACGTAAGCGGAAATGAAAAGGGCAGGGTCAGGGTCTTCTGTACCAAAGTCGATAATTTCATCTTCCGAGAAACTAACTGTAGCGGCTTGTTGTTTTGAGACAGAAGTGGTGGGGGAGATGGATTGTTTGGTGAGAGAGGAAACGTGATTGGGTGTTAGAATGGAGGTCAATGGGCAGGGTTTCGTTGGGTAAAACCTCTATCCCTTGAAGGATCTCAATGAGAGCTTGTCGATGAGATTCAGAAGTCTGAATGAGATCATATAGTGTCATTTTTACGGGTGATTGATGAAGCTGTTTGATC
Source organism: Taxus chinensis (assembly GCA_019776745.2). Taxonomy (NCBI): domain Eukaryota; kingdom Viridiplantae; phylum Streptophyta; class Pinopsida; order Cupressales; family Taxaceae; genus Taxus; species Taxus chinensis. The sequence goes on along the minus strand of CM034149.1, from coordinate 908,745,128 downwards.
ATGGTTCGGTGGGCAACTCCATTAGAGACGGGATAGGTGGGTCCGCGAATAACCACTTTAGGTGGTGGTGTAATCGGGATGGTTGAAGGAGAAAGAGACGCCGCAGGTGTGTTTTCTTTCGCTTTTCCATTGTTTTTCTGTCCTCGAGTAGCGACACTAATCATATTAATCTCGTAGACCTGAGATGAAGAAGATGGTTGGGATAATTCATGGTCTTCAAGAGGTGGGGTTGTAATAATGATAGATCTTGGTGAGGCGGGGACAGATGGTATAGTAGAGGGAATTGACGCTAGAGGTCTCTCCCTTCGTAAGTTGTCTTTCTTAATCTTTCTATCCGGGAGAGGTGACTGACGAAGGATGGTTTTTAGAGCTTTGCACCCCTCCACATCATGTCCTGGTGTGCGGTGATAAGCGCAGATTTTAGACTCATCATAATCCGTAGGTCGGGGCTTAGACGGGTCATAAGGTCTAAGTGGAGGTAGGGAGATGGTCGCATTCTCCACCAACATAGCAAGGATTTTGGCGTAAGATCCTTTGAGTGGGTCAAAATCGGAAGAGGATGAGGGTATTGATTGTGTGGGTTGTGGTAATGTTTGGGCGTGTTTAGTTCGTATGGGTGGTGGTTTAGCCGAGGGGTGCTGACACATGTTTTTCACTAAACGTGGTTTCTTGGACACAGAAGTTACGTTCAGCTGGTTAGATGATGAGGCTACAGATGGCGTGGTAGCGGGAAACAACCACGGAGAAAGGGGAGTGACAGAAAATAAATCCTTTGATGATGGGATTGGTTTAGGGTTGATAGGTGGACCGGATACGCGGGGGTAACGATGTTGTGATACCCTTTGATCTCTGTATAGGTGTAGAAGGCGTAGGTCGTTTTGCAGAAAACAAAGGAGGTATGATATATTGGTGTAATGTGGAGGGATGAGGTCCCAATATGGAAGGTGGGTGTGACGATGAGGGTTTTGATTGTGATAGAGGCCCGGATTGCGTTCGTCTCCTAGGTGGCGGAACGGATTTATTTTTGGATAAATCGAGTCGCTTAGGCGGGTGTGTTAGACTGGGCATTGGTGAGGTCCCAAGCGTAGGGGAAGATTTGGCTAAGTTAATAGAAGTGGAAGGGGCATTTGGTAGAGGTGAGGGGGGTGAAGGTGAGAACATGGGCATTTTAAGCTTTTGTAGGCACTTCGGGTATATGGTGGAGGCATCAGGATTGGTCATTTGCATTTGAGTAGAATATGGCGTACTCAAACGTTCCCATAGGGCTCGTCTATCGTCTGGAGACTGACAGTCCTCACGTGTGAATAGGAACTTTGGTATGGAAGAAAGGTGGGTTGTGATTCCAGTCCACTGTGGGAGTGATACAGGGGGTAGATGAGGCACTGTATCAATAGATGTTAAGAGGTCGACTGGTTGTTGAAAAGATTTAGGTGATGAGGGACTAATAGGTAGAAGGGCATGTTGGAGAGGGGTCTGTCATGGCTAAAGAATTTAGTGATGTCGGTGCAAGAGATTTCTCGTCTAAGGATGTCAAAAGGAGTGGCGTACCTTCCTCTTGTGCGGCAAGAGCGGTAGAAGGAGACGTCTGGGAAATGGATAGATTAGACAACATCCGCTCGCAATCTTGTAGGGATGTGGTGTAAGAAGACTCATTGATGGGAAGGGAAGTCCTGGGCAGTTAACTCTTCTATGGGTAAAGGAACGATTTCGCTTTGGCTTGATGGTGGTAAAGGAGGTTCGGGCTCCTGTGTTAGTGAAGAGGCTTGATTTAAAATTTTCTCGATAGAGGCTTTTGGCTGGGTATCGAATACTGCATGGATCTCATGAACACTCTCCTCGGCTAAGATATCCTGGTTGACGTTACTGTTGGACGAGTGATTCGGGAATGGCTTGTTGAAAATTTTCAAATTTCGGTTAGCAGGGGCGTTAGGATTATCGAGGGCTATATCCCCCGCATCAACCATTTCCTGCACTATGTTTTTCAACATCTTGCAGTTTTCATGACTGTGTCCCTTCACGCGGTGGAAGTTACAAAAGTCATTTTCTTTGTACCAGGAAGGTATGGCGCGAGTGGAATCAAACCCAGAATGAGGTTTAACAGGAGGTAAGGTAATGGCTCCTGCTTTGAGCAATTTCTCCAATATCACACCATATGTTTCTCCCAAGGGAGTGTAGTTGACTGGGCTCGGCTTTGTATTTATAGGTGGTTTTTGGTGGAGTATTGGACGGTGGTTGGGATTTGACCATCACCGCGTGGACAGCTCCTTTTGATTTAGAAGAAGTGGACGCATGAGGAGTGGTGGTGTTTGGTTTATTGGTAGAATCAGGAGTTCGGAAAGTGGAGTTCTTGTTGCGCAACCGCAATTTCTCTTCCTCTAAGGCTCGAATTTCTAATTTTCGAGCCATAGTAAAGGCCTCGTCGAATGTACGGAAAGTTTGAATTTGGAGGGTAGGGGAGATGTGCTTAGCGCAGGCCCGCGTAAACAGTTCGATAAGTTCGGTTTGAGGCAAGGCATACGTAAGTTGGTTGATAAGGCCCCGCCATCGTCCAACGAAATCTGCGATAGATTCGTCCTCAAATTGTCGGATGGCATAAAGGTCGGTGATAGATACTTTCTTAGCAATGTTAATGGAGAAATGATCCAAGAAAGATTGGGCTAGTTGGTTAAAAGAGAAGATCGAGTGCTGGGTTAAAGCACTGTACCACTCCAGGGCGGGTCCTGATAAGGACATAGGGAAGGTGCGGAGTAACAAGGCGTCATTATGGGCAATCAAATAACAAGCATGTCTAAATGATCGCAAGTGTTGTTGAGGATCCTCTTTACTGTTAAAACGAGTAAATTTTGGCAACTCCCATTGAGGAGGATATGAATGAAGGGGGACAGAAGGGTGAATGGGCTCCCGAAAAACTTGCTCGTATGTCAAGGCGCTACGACTTCCCGAAACCGAAGCCTCCAGGTTTTGCATTTTGTCCATCATTTGTTTGATGAAATCTGTGGTTGGATGAGATGATGGTGCACCAGAATAGGGATGTCCCATATAAGGTGTTGAGGTTACTGGATACGTGTATGGGAATGAAAAGGTAGGCGGAGCTTGAGAAGGAAAGCTCGTGTGGATAGGTGGTAGAGAGCAAGTCATGAATGGGGCAGTCTGCAAAAGAGATGAGGTAGGGGCAGTTGGTGGTAACGATACGTGGGGTCCAAGATTAACAAAAGGAAAGCTAATCGGGGTCGTATGAACCTCTGCAGCTGTCGGATTGGGAGACGGGGCTAGAGATGCAGGAAGCAAGGCAGTATTATCAGGCGGAGTGGGAGCTAAATGAGCAGCTATACTGATAGGCATACCTACAAGGAGCTGACCATCAGGTGTACGGTCAGGGGTATGAGACAAATAGTATTGTACAGCGCTGGAATTAGCATCCAGAAACTTGGCAAAGTCCTTATCTCCCACAGGAATTTGGGGGATCTCACTGGTGTCCGTAGGGTTCCCTATAGAATGTGAAGGGGGTGATTCAGGCAAAGACACAGAGCAGGCATGTGAAACCATGGCGGCGGCTTGCTTCCGAGTGATGACAACCATAGACAAGAACACACAGGAAAGTTTCAATCTATCAAGAACAAAAACAACCCAGAATGATGAATTTGGCAAGTTGCTGGTTTGTCAGGGGCTGATGAAGACAGTAACCGATATCGGTTTACTAACCGGTGTCGGTCACAGGAGAAACGACGTCGGTCCCTTAACCGATGCCGGTGTCAAAAGTCTAGGATAAGAAGATACAAAGGGCTGCTAATTTGATTTTTAGCAACGTTGAGTATATTTATCAACTTATTGATCACAGAAAGACAGAGTATGACAGAGAAAACAGAACAGCAAACAAGCAAGATGCACACGCAAATCCAGAGATTAACCCTAGGGTTAATTTTAATTATTGTGGGCTTATGCCTTTAGACGTAGAATGATGTCAGAATCCTAAACAAGAGACTTAGGGGAAATGTCAAGTTGTTTTGGCTTATAAGGTTACCTCAATCGGGCGGAGGAATACCGCGGAAAAGGGGGGATGTTTGAGCTGTTGTGTTAATTGTGAAGTGATTCGGTATGTGTTGTGCAGTGAAACTAGGGTTAATTTCCTGTCAATACCGTGGATATCACCCCCACGTGTACGACCTGTTACTTAATCTATGTTCACTAGAATTGAAAAACAACAAGCAGGAATGCAATGCATGTGTTTTAAACCCAAATCGAAAGTGATATTCGATGAAGCAAAAGAGATGACTTTCACTAATGCAAGATGCAAAAACAAAGCAAGTTCTTTTACCAGAATAATAAAATACCTTGTGAATATCTTTAGAAGAAGAAAACAGCAAGTATGCTCCCTATAATGAAAGCAAGCGAGAAATAAAGAAAAACCCAAAATGGGTCCCACCGGGCGTGCCAAAATGTTTCACTACTGGAAATTGCTTCTATTCCCTTTTAGAAACAGATAAGGTTAGGGTTAGGAGGAATACCTGTAGAATGTCGAGATGGTGTGCGCGTACCGTAGAGAAAGATCAGGTTGACTGCGGAGAACTCCTTTTTGTCTTGGAAGGACTACCTGCAAATAAGAACACAAGACCACAAGATTTGATTAAACAATAAATGAGGAAACTGCCTTGGGCCCAGGAAATATAAAACTTCCTTTCGAAGGTGGTCAGTTCCCCTGCTAATATGAATTAACACAAAATACTGTAAAATATCAATTAAATTGTTTCGTGAACTGGGTAGGGGAAAGGCTGTTTTTCTTGGTTTTGATCAAAGGAACCGATGCCGGTTACCTGATAACCGATGGCGGTTACTGATAACCGATACCGGTGGGTTCTAGGATCTTCTGGGCTGGTTATGGTGTTTGTAAGGCTGGTTTTTGGATAGTATTAGGAAATGGGATGGTTAGAAGCAAAGGAATGATCAGTTAGAGGCAATGGTACGTTGGATAATGGATTCAGAAATGGATTTAGGAGGACTGAGATCCACAGAAGCATAAGAAATGTTATATGAAGGACATGCAAGATGTAACTTACTGGTTTTGATGAAGGTGCAAGTTGATCTCCTTTACTGTAAGCACTTCTAGTATTTTCACTCGTCTCTGCTTGGTCAAGTGAAGATCTGGACTCTGTTCCTCGCTCGCAATGCTCTCTATTGATCCAGAAATCCTTCGACTGATCTCCAAAATGAAATTCCGATCCGTTGTTTTGGTTTGGGGAGCCCATTTACAGGGAACCGATGGCGGTTGCGTAACCGACGGCGGTCGAGTAGGAACCGGCATCGGTTAGGAAAAAGTAGGCTATTTTTAGTAAAATAGCCCACCTTCCCTACTTTTCTCCCGAGGGATCAGTTGCGGGCTTGGTCAAGTGGCTAGAAGGTCGGCTTTGGGTGCGAGTAAGGAGGCATTAGTTATGGATGTGAGTCTAGACCAAGTCATGGGTCCTAATTAGGTTAGTTTAGGGTTAGGGCTAGGTCATGGTGAGGTGGCCAAGTGAGGTGGCGGGTAAGGCGATGTGGATTTATCAATTATGAGGTAATTAATAAATAATTGTGTAAGGTTTAGGTAATGAGGTTAGGTTGCGAAATGAGATGTGGGTCACAAGGGGTCGTAAGACACGAATTTGGTGTCTACATCCTTATCCATTTTCCCCTGCAGTTCAGTATCATAACTTAGATTAATAGTACTCTTAACATTAGTAAGATAGGTAGAGGAAGTCATCCTTCTTCAGAGGTTAATCTCATACAATCAATTTCTGCATTGAGAGATCATCCCATGTTTCACAAAGTTATTGAATCTGGTAGATTCAACAAGGGTGTAAATTTAGGTGACAAAAATTTTAGCATGCCTGGTGGGACATCTTAAGTTGATTATAACTCATTTCACTAAGATTGGTGTGTTTATTATTGACCTTTGTCCTTTTTAGGAATTATCCCAACACATCTAGAAACTCCACTGATCCAACAACCCATTTCTTTCATTTGCAGACCATTTCAATTCATCCTCTTCCTTACTTTCATGAAGTTGTGAAATCATGACTTCATTTCCTCATTGGAATCCTCATTTTCAAGAGCAGTATAATCCTCCTCCATTTATCCAAAACATCCCTCAAAATCATACACATGAGCCTTGTTATGGTAATTTACATGTTCCATGTTAGATTGATCCACATGTATACCCTATTGATCATAGTCATAGTTTTTTTTGCAGGAACAAGGATATGCTTATAATGATGGGGATAGCTTCATCTTTAATGATGATTTTTAGTTGTGAGTTCAAAACATAGAGAAGAGCATGTAAATATCCAAATATTTGTGTGAGAGTAAGGTAGCTAAGCTCCCTAGAATAAGAAAATCCTGTCAATGGGGGTGGTCCTCTACTAAGTTGGTTTAGTCCTAAAAAAACTAGAGGTAATGACTGAGACCTTAAATAAAATGCTAATATTGACTAATGAAATGTAAGATAATGAACTTAGTTTTAGGGAACCTTGTCAATGGATAAATTCTTTACTACCATCATACAAATATCTCATTCCTCTATGTCAATCCACACCATTTCAACCTATGTTTGAAGTTCCTATATTTCTCAAATATCCTAAGAAGATTTATCCTCCTCGTGAAGAATATCATGTGTATTCTCCACCTTTGAAACTTATACAAGATAATTTGAAAGCTAAATCCTTTCCTCAATTCACAAATCTAAAAACATGTATGTATGAGCCTCAATCTTAAGATCCTTGTAGAAGATGATAAATCATATTTTGAAGCTTTGGATGTATATGAGATCATAGAGAGATTCTTACTCTCTTTTAAAGGTGAATGTACTAATCAATCCTTACCCTTTCTTATGGAATTAGACTTGGAAGAAAACTTGGATTTGATAACCTTGTTTAAGGAAGAAATGATCGAGGTAAATAATTTAGAGGAGGAAATCAAATTTGAATATCAAGTGGGGGTAAAGGAGGATGATTTCAATCTCATTCATTTTATGTTTCAGGCTTAGGAAGAGGAGGATGAGGATCCAAATGTGGAGTAAAAGTTGTTTGTGTAGGAATAAGAAGAAGAGAAGTTAAATCATCTTGCAAAACATTCTCCATCATAAGGAAAATGTGTTTAGTGGTTCCATTCATGGGGCTGAATTAGGAAAAGATGGGAAAATCATAGGGAAGTCAGTGCATTATTTATTGAAGATGGGTGTCTAATTTGATAACTAGCTAGATCAGATCTTCAAACACAATTTCCAATAGTCATGTTCTCTTTAGAGTATGATGAAGAGATTCAAAGTTCCAAGTATCAACTCTAATACTTCCCAACCCCCAATGAAGATTAGACAGAGGTATTTTTACTCTTTTTATTTGTTAATCAAAAGGGAAATCAATTTCAAGACAATTTAACACTCTCATTAAAGACCATGTTTTCTACAAAACTAATCTCATGGCCACATTTTATTAGGAAAGGGAGTTATTTCTCCCAACCAGTTAGTGGTTTTGTCTGAACTGGTTTTATATTGGTTAGGGTAGGAGTAGTTTAGTTTTTTTTTAGAAAAACAAGTGCTTTTGCACACTCTACATGTCTCTATTTGGATCATGTATGATTTATTTATTTTACATAGGTTTTTTGAGCCTCTTTGCATTTGTGCACATTCCAAATCCTAAATTCACTTCTATTGACAGCAAATCATATTATTTTTGGGTAGTTTCTAACATAGTAAGTATTAATTCAAAGCTCTAAAGATTAGTTTCAAACTAGTGTTGGGTTCAGTGCTTCATGCGGATTTAGGGCAAGTTTTAAAATTTGGGATCAATTTTTAAGGTATATGTTTGACCCCATTCCCAATGGATATATCAAGCTACTGGTATTTACATCTAAAAGGTAGATGTCCCCTGAAAGTTACCAAAATGTTGTCCAAAATAGTACTCATGTTATTTGGACAACTTCAATCGAGTCATAGACTCACACAGATTCAAGAAAGACATCCATGGAAGGAGGGAACTTAGTGTTTCGTGGAAATTAAAAATGTAGAGTTTCGTAGAGTTGCAAAACCCACACAACAAAGAACATTCAGTTCAAGGAAATATGCCACATAACAAAGGCTACGTAACATACGATACTGTGAAGGAATATGAAAATTATGCGGGAGACAAGTCACGTAAGGTATGAAAGACCACAAAGAAAAGTGACAATGAAAGTCTACCCAAAAAAGGAAATCCACATAACATAGAAAATATGTGGAATGAAGAAATTATGTGCAATAAAGAAAAGCCATGGAACAAGAGAGAGGTTGTCTATGGAACAAGCAAAGTTAAATGTTGCATAACAAAAAAATTTATTCAAAGGATTCAGATGCCTCAAAAAGGTGGTGGAAGGTAAAATAAAGCAGAGTCTTTGAGTAAGAAGATTCATGGTATAAGAAGAGGCTACAAAAATTAAAGTATGGTCACATATCACGATAAGAAAGGAAGCAAGTCTGCGGATTACATGAAAATTGCTAAAAAATTTAAAAGACCATGGAATTCAAAATAAGGCTACGGATCACAGCAAAAACATCAGATGATGCGGAAGATAGAAGGAAGATAACGAATCATATAAAACCCATGGATTGTAACAAATTCATCCCTAACTTAGTTAAAAAGTGCAAATCAATCCCTACCACCAGCAGGTTAAATCTTGCACATCAAATTCCACATTTTTTAGATGATCTGGGAAAGTACCTTTTAAGTAACCTTTGTCAGCCATACCTATCTGTAAGCATTGAATCAATGAATTGTGGTACTTAGTGGGTGGAGGGTGGTTGGATCTCTGCATTTCTAGTGTGATATGATTTTCTCCCTCTCTCTTCTCTTATTTTTCTATAAAAGGAAACTCGATATCATTTGTAAAGAATCCTCTTTCTATTTGCTAAAGTTCCCATGTAAAAATGTTAACTGAAATTTAAAAACACCGAATAATAAAATATGGAAATTAAATTCATTCAGGATATCTTTACATAGATGGAGCATACAATTTATAGTGTTTGATCTCCTACAAAGGTAGTCAACACTCATCTTCAAACCCTCATATATCTCTCCATGAATCTCTTAGTCGTATCTACTACTCTCTCTCAAACATCCCTAGGATCACTCACACTACAAAATAGCTATGTGATATTGTTCTCACAACTCACTCAAATAATTAAACTATTACAACTATATTATTAATATGAGTTCTATAAACTCATTATTAATAATATTAAAATTTATTAATAATGTCACAATATATTTGTAACAGTATTCATATGAAAAAGACATGTCTTAAGAATTTATGTATTGGAAAATTAGTTGATTTTCCTTGTTTGCATGCTATCATGAATCACTGATTCAAGGATCTGTAAATGCTTTTGTAGAGAAAGGTAAATTTGACATGTCTAAATTTGTTTTCCTCACTTAACATTAAGGAGGAGTGTTAGGGTGTTAATTTCAAGTGGGGATACAATTTAGTGGAACACAATTTAAATATACCCTTTTCTTAAATATTATTTTTTAATAATCTTATTCGGTCTTCACATCTAAAAATTGGAATGGTACAATCAACCATCAATCCTATATATTAGGACAATCCCTCATGAAATTGTTTACTAGGCTAATGATATAATAGACCAATTAATCTAATATTAAGATACTTATGTGATCTATTATATTGTGAGATAGAAGTATTTTGTTATTTATATGAGATTGAGGAGCGAAGTGGAAGTGTTAGGTCAAAGCTATTGAATTCTTAATAAAAAGACAATGCTTTATCAGTGGAGTTTTTTTCCTTTTGGTTTCTCCACTTAAATATAGTGTTATTTGTCTCTCGTTATTATATATTATGTACTTTCATCTCTTTCTTATTAATATCTATAATTCATTTCTTATTATAAGCTAATTTTGTGTCTATAATTGCACATCATAATCTATCGTCTTTGAATTTATAAATGGTGGAACTGTAATTTTTCAATTATATTTCCCCTAACAAATCTAACATGCATTATGTCACGACTATTTAAGGTCTTTCACCATGTTTTCAAGGTATGTTAGTATATCATTTTTATTGCTTAAGTCATAAAATGTGTGGTTATAGTTAAAGTATATGTGTTTGTCATCTCATGAGATGTTGGTGATTAAATTTGTTATGAAGTCTTGTCCTGATCTTTCAAGGTATTTTTGTGTTCTACATCCGTGTTTCCATTATATGCCAAATAATATAGGTTTGAGTATGATGATTCTATTATGAGTCATCAATATGTCAAGCAATATGGTTAAGTTCAAAGGTTGTTCATGTTATAATGAGTACTTGTCAAATCTATGTGTCAATCTAGAGGACCTTAACACATGTGTTGATATTTGCCCAAACATGTATAGTGTGTGAACCTCAAGAATATGGTGTAAGGATTGTCTAGGTATTTATAAGACTCATGAAGAGCTGTGTCAAATTTCTAAATTTTTATCTAATTACTGTATTTTATATTCTAGGAAACCCTATCTAGGGTTCAACGAGTGTTTGTGAAATCAAGGTCTTAGAGGTTGATTTAAGTTTTGAAACTATGAACATATAAAATTGACATCTTCCTCCAAATTATTTTGATGGTTTTATTACTCAAGAAATAATTGATTCCCTATATTTCACGAGAGGTTCAGTTCACCATAATGACATGGTTTAAGAAGGGATAATTGGATGCATACAACATTGTAGTTGATAGGGCTAGTAGCCTGTGAAGACATAGTGGAGAAGAGAAAGAGGTTTAAAATCTCTTAACTTTTAATTTGGTCATCATATGAGTCTGAGATATGATGTCAAGAAAGTATAGAGGATTATAGAATGGTTTGAAAGGTATCCTTGGCTCATAATGAATAATTAAGGTCTGTTGAAACTCTATAAGTGCATCATGAGTAAAGAGAAACTATAAGTTACTTAAAGTGTTTTCAATAAGTAAATATGGTATCTTGAGTTGAAAGAGTTGTTTTATTTGATGTTACATAACAAGGTTTGAGGTTTGATAATTTCTGAGTTAGTGAATGAATATGCAAGATGGTGTAGAATATTTGTTATGGCTTGTGGATACTTATGAGATGAAGAATGAATCTAAATTTGTATGTTCATGAAGTGTCGAATCCGTCAAAGTAATATTTTGTTCTTTGTACAAGGTTGAAATGTTTTAGGAGTGTTCTTAAATCATATAACTTGTATGAAGAAAAGTGAAGCTGGACTAGAATTTGAAAGTGGTCTCTGATGATGTAGACACAAACAAATTATCAACCATATAGGTGATTAGACACAACTTCTTCATTCATTCTCTACATTGTAGGATCATTCTTCAAGATAAAATGGTATATTTTGTAATATTTGAAACAAATGTACTATGAAAAATCCTTCAATAAACTTAACCACTTCCTTAAATAATAATTCCAATGTAAACTCAGTCACTAATTAATCCAAAATCCAAATAAGGTCTTTCTGTACCAAACTTTCCCTCAATTTGCTTTAATCTCCCTTCAAAATTCTTGACCTTTGTAAGAAACCTAGATAATTCTTCCTAACCTATAACTTTCCTTGTCCCTACTCTTAAAGACATTGTTATAACCACTAATAAAATGAGTTCAAATCAGTCCAAGACTCCACTCTTCCTTGGCCTTGCTAACTAGAAATTTCTAGCTCTTTCCACCTCTAAGCATAATTTATCACTTCAATGCCTCTTAGATTTCTCCAAGGATATTTATCTCCTTGATCCTATCATACACTTAATAAACTATTAGAATCATAAAGTGAATGCATTAAAATCATTAAGATACAAGATTTTATATTCTTGAGAAAAAATGTCCTTTAAAGGATCTTAAAAAAGGTTACTTTCTTCATTTAGGAAAACTAATTTCTAGGACTGTCTGCTAGGGTTTATCCCCTTCACTAGTTTTCTTTTAACCCATTTATTATGATTTAAAATATTTAAGGCTTGATTATTTTTGTAACCATATGTGGTTCTCTTTTTCCATTTGAGCTCTTAACCCTTAACTAGGTTTACCAAAACACATTGTCATGCATATATCTGTCATGTGGGGGTTTCAATGCATAAGAATGGGATTTTTGAGAACTCACTAAAGTTCTTGAACTCCATATAAAATATTAGTCTTGAACTCAAAGTCTAAGGCATACTTCCTTTGTTAAGCTTCCCTCAAGATAAGCCTTCCTTAAACTATGCACATCAGCTTAGCAAGACTGGTAAGGTTATCTATTTCTTACACCATTGAAATTCAAAATTTCTTCTTCTAATACTTCAAGAATTTGGTCAAGATTATTTCTACCAATTTTATGGCTAGAATATTCATTTGAATATTTTTAAGAACTCTTCCTCTTAGAAACCCTAACTTTGCAATAGACGGACATGAGGATTTTCCTCTTGTTATATCTTTTACTGCCACTCGATTAAAATATTTAAAATTTATATGGAGGTCTATTACAATATTTAGAATAATAATAACTTACCAATCGAGGTGGATAAGTTCCAAAAATTGAGGCTTTGCTAGTTTCCCTTCATGGTACCTGTAAATGACTGTCATAATTAAAAGAAGGGTATAATATTTGGCTTAATGATGTCTACTTTTGAATAGTTGGCATGCGTGACTTAATAAAAAATCCTTAGGGACTCTACCCTCTATCAAAAAACCAAATACATCAAGATTTAAATTGACACACCTCATTGTTTTAGTCAAAACCAAATAAAGAAGGCTTGAAGTTAAACTATTATAACATACATGTAAATGTTAATGGATCCCTCTCAAAAATACATTTGATATTCCCCACCCTTGGAGATATAACATATCCATATGTACCATTCAAGTAACTTCCTCTCTCTCATAATCTCAGTCATACTCTATTCCACTCAAATTTTATCTTTTCAATTGTTGTGATCAAGTTGAAACACATTCTATAGTATACCCTATTCAAGCTAGTGTTTAAACAAAGTTGGAAACCTATTCAAAAGGTAAGAATATCATCAAATCAACATATTTACCCTTATAATAGGCTTGGAATGCTACCAACATAGATGGATTAAACTAATCGAGCTTCACAATTTCATTCTAACATAATGAAATTTCACACTAGTTTGGAAAAAATGCTCTTCACAGGATAACTATAAGCTTCTAACAAACATGCATTATTTCTCCATGATAATTTAACAACTACCATGGTATTCACATAGTTACAAGTTAGAATTCATACACAAAAACAAAATATTTTTCTTCCTTAAAGCTCTTTCTTGATTTCCATTCAAATGGGAATGATAACAAATAGTTACAATTAGGATTTTATACCCTCTCCTTTAAGTTTTCCACCAAATTTCCACCTTTTACAAGGTCTACAAAATACAAATTACATTTATTTCATTACCTAATATTTCCTATTAAGCCAAGCACTTAAATGAATAGATTATTATTCCATGTCCAAGGTTTCGAGTTCTTAATAGGCTTTTCCACATCCTTAATTCATGTAGGAATTCTCCGAGAACCCTTACTCACTCAAAACAAACAAAAAATGCCTTGTATAAATTTGAATTATATTTAGAGGGAAAATTCATATTCAAAATTTGTAGAGGCTTAACCCAAAATAAACCCACTAGATGACTACATATGACTCCTACAACATACAATGACACCTTTGAAGATAAAAAATGATGACTCAATACATATTTACATAGTGGAGTGATTTTCCTTAATCATACTCCAGGGCTAAGAAAATTTAAGCCCCATTATTTTATTTTCTTCTTCTTTTTACAATTTCTTTGTGTCTTCATCCTTAATCAGATCTGATCTTTACCTTCCATCTGCTCACTCTTCATTTCTTCAATTCTATTCTGTGTCTGGTTCCTATACTACTCTTTGTCTTCATGAATTAAGTATGCTTAAAATATAACTTGTTTGTGATCTCTTTATTTTTCATTTTCATCTTCAATCAACATATATTCCTCTAGGACTTGTTGTTACTGATCGTTTTTGACTTGATTGGCTTCTTAAAAACTTTTGTCTTCTTCTTCATCTTTTAGTATCTTCATAATTTCTCCCTTTTCTTTTTTGTAGTCTTCTTCATCTTCAAATAACTCTAAAATCTCAAATTACTTCATGATTTTCTTCCACAAAAACTATTCCTCAACTATCAATCCTTCTTCATCATCATTTATTTCTTCATTTTAAGTTTCTTCAACAATTTCATTATCAATTTTCTTCATTTCTAGACTTTCATATCTATCACCTGCATGCACACACTTGAAATAAAACTTAGAATAAAAACAAGGGGGGATTTTAGGATTCATCCATGAGTTCTTTCTCATATTAACTCTGATTTTCTACTTTACCACTCTCTTTTTTCTCCTCTTCAATGAAAGCTAAAAATATTACAATCACCTCTTCCTCATCCAATATTTTAATTTATTCATATACTATCTATTTTTTAACTTCTCTCTCTTTCCTTATCATCCTATTTTATTCTTATCTCAACATCCTCTCTTCCTTTCTTATATCTTATCTCAACTGATCTCTCTTTCTCTTCCTCAAAAGAATCTCTAATGGCCAATTAGATTTCTTCTTAATCCTTGTGTCTTTTCCATGTTCTTCTTTATGAGAACCATTAGTTGTGCTACCTCTTGATTCAACTTTGTGATATCCTTCTAAAACCATAGCTCTATTTTCTTCCTTCTTTCTTAGTTCATTTTTATCTCTCTCTTTTCTTGTTCTCTCTTCTTGTGCATCATTAATCACTAATTAATCCATAACTCAAACAAGGTCTTTCTGTATAAACCTTCCCTCAGTTTACTTTAACCTCCCTTGAAACTTCTTAACCTTTTTAAGAAACCTAGAAATTATTCCTCACCTATCACTATCCCCTATCCATGCTCTTTAAGACACTATTACAACCACTCATCAAATGAGTTCAAATCATTCCAAGACTTCCCTCTTCATTTACCTTGCTAACTAGACATTTTTAGCTCCTTCCACCTCTATGCATACTTAAGCACTTTCATGCCTCTTAGCTTCCTCCAAGGATCTCTAGCTCTTTGATCCTATCATAAACTTAATACACTATTATAAGAAAAAATTGAATGCATTCAAATCATTAAGATACAATCTCTTATCTTTTTGGGTCAAACTATCCCTTAAAGGCTCTGAGAACAAGGTTATTTATTTCATTCATGCCAACCAACTTCTAGGACTACCTACTATGGTTTATCCCCTTAACTAGTGTTATCTCAAACCCTTTATTATACTTGAAAATATTCAAGACTTGATTCTTTGTGTAACCCTCTATGGTCCTCTTTTTGCATTTGAGCTCTTAACCCTCAACTAGGTTTACCTAGACACACTGTTATGCATATATATATATATATATATATATATATATATCATGTGGAGGTTTCAATGTAGAAGAATGTGATTTTTGAGCACCCATTAAGGCCATTGAACTCCCTCTAAAATTTTAGTCTTGAACTCAAAGTCCAAGACATACTTCCTTTGCTAAGCTCCTCTCACAATAAGCCTTCCTTAAACTATGCACATAGGCTGAACAAGACTGGTAAGGTTATCTTTTGGTTACACAATTGAAATTCAAAATTTATTCTTCTAAAACTTCAATAATTTGGTGAACATTTTTTCTACCAATTTTTAGGGCTAGAATCTTTGTTTAAACATTTTTAAGCACTCTCCCTCTTAGAATCCCTAATAGTGCAATGAAGGGACCCAAAGAGTTTCCTCATGTTATATCTTTTACTGCAGCTCGATTCAATAATTTAAAATTTCTATGGAGGTATATTACAATGCTCAGAATAATAATTCCTTACCAGTGGAGGTGGAGAAGTCCCAAAACTTGAGGCTTCGCTAGTTTCCCTTCGTGGTGCCTATAAATGACTATCATAATTGAAATAAGGGTATAATATTTGCCTTAGTGATATATACATTTGAAATTTTGGCATACATGAATTTATCTAACCTCCATAGGTACTTAACCCTCTATCAAAAACCGAAATACATCAAGCTTTAAATTGACATAACGCATCATTTTAGTCACGTTCAGATGAAAAAAGCTTGCAATCAAACTATTATAGTAATTATTTAAAGGTCATGGATCCCTCTCAATAATAAATTTGAGATTCAAAACCCCTAGATATATATCATACACATATGCACCATTCGAGAAAATTCATCTCTTATAATCTTAGGCCTACTCTTTTCCACTCACAGTTTGTCTTTTCAAGTGCAATGATAAAGTTGAAACACATTTTATAATATACCTTGTTCAAGATTTTTTTTTTTAAAGTTTGAAACCTCTTTAAAAGGTACTAATATATTCAAATTGACATATTTATCCTTCTACCAGGCTTGGGCTACTACCAACACAGATGGATTATACTAATCAAGCTTCAAAATTTCATTCTAACACAATGAAATTTCACACAAGCTTGGAAAAATTGATCTTCGCAAGAGAGCATTAACCTTCTAATAGACATGCATAATTTCTATTAGGGTTAGCACACCGGTTGTATAGATAATATATCATATCTAAGCATACATGAAAATAAAAGTGGATATTATACCAGAAGAAATATACAAATCAAGAGACATAAATCAACACCAGATTTAACGTGGTTCACCCAATGTGTGCTACGTCCACCAAGAAACAAGCCAATCTATTATCCAAAGCTTTGACAAGATATACAATGAAGATTTACAATCTTACACACCTCTCAGATGTTCAGTACTTTCTTCCTTCAACCTTTTGCCTTCTTCACCAAGAATTCTCTCTCACACAATTATCTTGTAATTATGATCCATCATCATCTTCTAAACCCTAAATTTATGCTTATATATTTGTTTTATACTTTAGGGCACTTAGCCATGTAATTACATTAAATAAATATATTTTAATGATAAAAATCGATATAAAACCTGAGAGTTAATTAAAAACTTGTCACACAGGTAATTGATGTTGGTTATGCCCAAGCATCATCGGTTATAACTTGCCTTGATCATTTCCGATCTGACCTTAACCAATGTCGATTACTGTCTTTTCCAGCAAGTTCCAATTGCATGCTAAATAGAAGTAATTTAGCTCCATATCTTAACAATCTCCCACTTGGAGATTAATTACTACACCATACCTATACAGGGAAATTCTTGGATCCTCATTAGCTTTGTTTCTTCCTCCTCAAGTCTCAAACTTAAAGACCAATAAAAGTAAAGTGTATCTCTAACTTCTTCTTTGATAACAGATTTATTAGCATATCTGCAGGGTTCTCACTCATATGAATCTTTTCCAGATTCAACTGCCCATCCTCTAATACCTACCGTATGAAGTGATACCTCAACTGAATGTGTTTTGTTCTGGAATGAAACACTGAGTTCTTTGCCAAATAAATTACACTCTGACTATCACTGAATAAATTGCAATCATCGTGATCCTTTCCCAACTCTTCCATGAACCTACTCATCCATATCATCTCCTTGCTAGCCTCTATAGCTGCAACATACTTTTCCTCTATAGTAGACAAAGCTAGAACCTTCCGCAATCTTGAAATCCAACTAACTACCATTCCACCTACTATGAAAATATATCTAGTAGTGCTCCTCCTACCATCTAGATCTCCAGCCATATCCAAATCAACATAGCCACATAATGAAATATCTAAACTTCCATAGCATAACTGCATGCTAGATGTCCCTTTGAAATACCTGAGTATCCATTGGACTACTTTCTAATGCTCTTTCCTTGGATTAGACATATATCTACTCACAACTCCCACTACTTGTGCAATGTATGGTCTAGTATAAACCATGACATACATAAGACTTCCTACTGTTGAAGTATAGGGAACATGTGCCATGTACTCAACCGCCTCGTGTGATGAAGAAAACTAATCTTTTCTCAATTTGAAATGTCCAGCCATAGGTGTACCAATAGGTGTTGATTTCTGCATGTTGAACCTTTTCAACACCTTATTGATATAAGCTTCTTGAGACAAATATAATTTCTTATTTTTCCTATCTCTGTGTATTCACATGCCAAGGATTCTCTTTACGGATCCCAAATCACTCATTGCAAATGTGTGAGATATATTTCCCTTAAGCTCACCAATGTCCTATATACTATATCTTTCAATAAGTATATCATCCACATACAGTAAAAAAATAATATAGCTCCCATTTCCAAGATTCTTGAAATAAACACAATGGTCATATTCACATCTTAAGTAACCATGTTCATGCATAAAACTATCAAACTACATATACCATTGCCTTGGATCTTTCTTGAGTCCATATAGGATCTTTTTTAACCTACACACCAATTTCTCCCTACCCTTGACTTCATAACCAAGCAAATGTTGCATATAAATCTCTTCATCCAAATCACCATGAAGGAAATACGTCTTCACATCTAGTTTCTCTAAATGCAAATCCTCTACTACAACTAAACTCAATACAATACAAATATAAGTCATCTTAACAACAGGAGAAAATATTTCACCAAAATCAATACCTTCTTTCTGTGTAAATCCCTTTACTACAAGTCTTTCCTTGTACCTTTTCTGTAAACCCTCTTCTTCCTTGATCCTGTAAACTAGCTTGTTTTACAATTTCCTCTTACCTACTTGCAATTTAACCAAATCCCAAGTCTATTTATGTTCCAAGGAGTCCATCTCCTCATCCATGCCATGCTCCCACTACACGTGGATTTTATCCTACATTGCTTCTTCAAAACTTTCTGGTTCACCACTATCATTCAATAACAAGTAAAATAGAGGTGTATATATTTCTAGAGGTTTACTTACCCTTTATTACCTTCTCAAAGAAGTTTGGGGTACCGGAGGATCAATCTGGGCCTCTTGGACATTTGTGTCCAAATCTAACAGTGACCAATGCCGGTCACCTCTAACCATCACCAGTTCAACTATAATCGACACCGGTTCACATGACTGATGTCGTTTCGAATCCCCAATAACCTATTCTAGTCCATCTACCTGATGAAGGTTAGGGCCTAATCGACCATGGTTACTGTGTATTATTTTAGGTGTTCTTTTCAAACTCGAGATTTCATTTTCACCAATAAACTTCTCAATTTTCTCATCCTTGGGTACCAAAATTTTATCCCTGTACATTATCTTTTCATTACATTCAACATCACAACTCCTAAAAATGTTGTAATTTTCTAAATCCCAAAAATGGAATCCGAAATCACTAGATCCATAACCAATAAATGTGCATCTCTTGGATTTTACATCCAACTTTTTTCTATTTTCTTTATCAACATCCAAAAAATATTCTAAACCAAAAAATTTAAGAAAATAAAGATCTACCTCTTTTCCAGTCCAATCTTCCTCTGGTTTTCCTCCATCTAGTGAACTTGAAGGACCACTGTTAATTAAATAAACTACTGTATCAACTGCTTCTTCCCAAAACTATAAGGGCACTCTAGAATGTATCCTCATACTTCTAGCATGTTCCATGATTTTCCTTTTCATTCTTTCTGTAACACCATTCTCGTGTGGTGTTCTTAGAACCATTATTTCTCTACGTATCCCATTCACTGAACAATAATCATTGAAATCCTTACTATGATATTAACCACCATTATCAGATCTAAGGCACTTTAACTTTTAATTTGATTCATTCTCAACAAGGGATTTCCATCTTTTAAAAGTTTCAAAAACATCATATTTATGTTTAATACAATAAACCCATACCTTTCTTGTAGCATCATCAATGAAAGTAACATAATACTGGGATCCTCCAAGAGAAGCTACCTGAGCTAGTCCCCATACATCTGAGTGAACAATCTCTGATTTCTACTCCTTCTTTGTTTCCCCAACTTTGAGAAATCTCACTCTCCTTTTCTTTCCAAAAATACAATTCTCACAGAAATCAAGATCTAAATATTTCAAATCTGACAACTTACCCTTACCCTTTAAAATCTACATTCCTTTTTGACTCATATGGCCCAACCGATTATACCACATACCTGCATCTGAATCTGAAGTAGATAATGCAAAAAAAGGAATCAGTAACACAAGTAGATAAATACAACATTCCTACCCTCTTACCTCTTGCAACAATGAAAGCACCCTTGGTGACTTTCAAAGATTCTCCTATAAAAGTAACCATAAAACTAGATTCACCTAGTTTCCCTGTA
Source organism: Taxus chinensis (assembly GCA_019776745.2). NCBI lineage: Eukaryota > Viridiplantae > Streptophyta > Pinopsida > Cupressales > Taxaceae > Taxus > Taxus chinensis. Next base: position 908,724,929 of record CM034149.1, on the reverse strand, counting down.
GAAATAAGATTCCTCCTGAGGTTTGGCACATGCCTCACATCTTTCAATACCCACGTATTTCCATTCTGTAATTTTAGATGAACTTCCCCTTTACCAATAATACTACAAGGTTCATCATAACCCAAATAAACACGCCCAAAATTTCCCTAGACATAATTTATGAAATAACCCTTATTAGGGGTTACATGGAAAGAAACTCTTGAATCTAAAACCCATGATTCACTTTTGTTATATAGAGAAATAATAAGAGCATATTACATTACCTCTGATGTAACAAGATTCACCCCTTTACCTTTATCTGGTTGTTGATTCTCTTTATCTTTTGACCACCAATTTTTCTTTGCATGTCCTTTCTTTCCACATTTCCAATAGGTAATTCTCTTACCTTTGGACTTAGATCTGTTATCCCTTGATTTTGATTTCCCATTACTCTTACTCTTGGATCTCTCCTTCTTCTTGCACCTACTTTCTACATTCAAAGCATTTCCAGATGTTTTTTCCTCTGTAATCTTCCTTCGAATTTCTTCATTCAAGATTATACTAACCACATCATCAAACTTCAAAACATTATTCGCAGATGATGTATTACTAACAGCCATTACCAAGTTATCCCAACTATCATGCAAAGAACATAAGAATAAAAGTGCTTTCACTTCATCATCAAATGGTATTGCAACCAATTTTAACTGATTTACTATAGATCTAAAATAATTCAAATGACTGGATGTAGATTCACCTTCATGTATCTTAGAAATAAATAGTTTCTTCATCAAATAAACTTTATTTGAAGCACTAGGTTTTTCATATAAATTAGCAAGAGATTTCATTAACTCTACCGTAGAAGTCACTTCTATTATATTGGAAGCCACAAATGATGCCAGACTCAGTCTTATAGATCCCAGAGCCTTTCTGTCAAGAATCTTCCATTCTTCATCAGTCATATTCATAGGTATAGACTTCTCATCCAATAGTAAGTAAAAATCTCTTTGATACAAATAATCCTCAATCTACGTCTTCGATAACTGATAATTTCGGCTGTCAAATTTCTCTACCTTGTATTTGTTTTCTTATTCCATTGTTGTAGCTCCCACTCAATTAGAAAACCCTCTGTGAGTAAATAATTCAACACAAAAAACCCTCAAATAAAGCTTTGATACCAATTTTTTGGGTTATCACACCGGTTGTACAGATAATATATCAGATCTAAGCATACATGCAAATAAAAGTGGATATTCTACCAGAAGAAATATACAAATAAAAATACATAAATAAACACCAGATTTAATGTAGTTCACCCAATGTGGGTTGTATCCACTAAGAAACAAGCCAATCTATTATCCAACGCTTTGACAATATATATAATGAAGATTTACAATCTTCCACACCTCTCAGATGTTCAGTACTTCCTTCCTTCAACCTTTTTCCTTCTTCACCAAGAATTTTCTCTCACACAATTATCTTGTAATTATGATCCATTATCATCTTCTAAACCCTAAATTTATGCTTATATAGTTGTTTTAGACTTTAGGTAACTTAGCCATGCAGTTACATTCAATACATATATTTTAATGCTAAAAATAGATATAAAACCTGTGAGTTAATTAAAAACTCATCACACAGGTAATTGACGTCGTTTCTACCCAACCATCATTGGTTCTAACTTTCCCTGACTGATGCCGGTCTACCCTAACCGATATCATTCTATCCTTAACTGATGTCGGTTACTATCTTTTCCAGAAATTTCTAATTACATACTAAATAGAAGTAATTTAGCTTGATAGCTCAACAATTTCTCCATGATCATTTAACAACTACCATGGTATTCACACACTTACAAGTTATAATGCATAGACAAAAACACTATATTTTCCTTCCTTTAATATTTTTCTTGATTTCCATTTGAATGGGAATGTAAAAAATAGTTACGATTGGGATTTTATACCCTCTCCTTTCATTTTTCCATCGAATTTCCACCTTTTATAAGGTATTCAAAATATAAATTGCCTTTATTTCATCATGTAATAGTTCCTAATAATCCTATGAATTAAAGGACTAGGTTATTATTCCATTCCCAAGGTTTCTAATTCTTAATAGGATTTTCCACATTCCTAATTCTTGTATGAATGATCCAAGATCCCTTACACACTCAAAATAAACCAAATATGCCTTGTACAAATTTGAATTATTTTTGGAGGGAAAATTCATATTCAAAATTTGGAGAGGCTTAAATCAACCCTCTAAATGACCTACACATGACTCCTAGAATATACAATGACACCTTTCAAGAAAAAATATGATGAATCAAGACATATTTACATAGTGGAGAGATGATCCTACATCATATGAGACAATAACTCATGAAGAAAAAACTAATAATTCAACATGATGACTTATGTAATTATGCTTTCTAGGTCAGAAAGAGTGTCACTAGCAGGTAAATGAGAGGAGTATATGGTTTATAATGTTTCTTGTCTTAGAGTGAAGTGTTAAGATATGATTTAGGTATGATGATCTTATTCGAGATCAAAAATGAACCAAGGTAATTATTTTAGGTTCATTCATGGAGTTATAACCATGTTTCAAGGGAATGAATGAAGTTACAATTAGAGGGCTTGTAGGCTTACTTCCCTTCAAATGAAAAGATACTTTTTGCAAGACTTGTGATATTTATTTCTGACACTTTGAATGAATGAATTTTTTATGTTAATAGTATGATGCCATATGATAACATGCTACAGGCCTTTAGGATGTTATTGAGATAAGGGGAGCCATTAAAGGTATTTATACAAGATCCTTAGGTAATAAAGAGGATTAAATTCCATGAGCTTATACTTACAAAATTAGTGAAGGGAATTTAAAACCATGTATGTGAGTGAATTTCATCATTTGAAGTAGGTATAGTATTGTAGAGTTCCAATAGTAGTTGCATACGCTGAGAATGAAAGGTCCTTGAGGTTTTCTTCATAGAATATGATGAAGGGAAACCTAATTGTCCTCTATCTCGTGGATTTTAAGCTATATTAACAATGTTGTTTAGTTAATACATTATGATTGGGTATAAGTAATGTGACATAACTATAACAAGTTTTTGATTGAGAAATTATGGTGCTACACATCTGAAAAGGATGTATGAGGTAGGGGGAGTCATTAACAACTTTGACTCAGGATTTTCAAGTGTCAAGGTGTCCTAGTAAGACAAGGAAAGATATGTAACATGAGATAATGTAATTTAAGAGAAAAGGTGTTTTTGGGGTCATATTCTCTTGAACTTTAATAGTGTTGCAGGGTTAAGAAAAGAAAGCTACAGGCCTATAAAGGTTTTATATGGAAAAGATAATTATGCTTGATATAATACAATTGAACTAGATGTCAAGGAAGTTAGTAAGGAAAAGTGAAATTATTTACAATCAAATTGTGTTGATCATGTCAATTTTATGATTACAAAAGAAATAAATAGGGGTATAAGAATAATTTATAGGTCTGTGAAAAACCATCAAGGTAGTCGAATCTTGGTTGAGCTCTAAAATCAAGTATACCAGGTGGTTAGAGAATTTATATGGTATAATAGAATGTGTTTTCAGGATCATTGGCTTGTGGAGTAGGTTAGTTGTCAAATAATAGTAAGATAACATGTTTTTGAGGTTAAAAAGACTTAGAAAGATTTTTTAGGGTAGAGGAAGTATGGATGATGAATCTAGGTCTTATTAAATCAAGGTAAGGTGCTCAATTTTTGTTTTTTTAATTATAAAAGGGTGTCATCAGTCCAGGGGGATTCATAGTGAATGAATTCATAATGTGATTGATATCTTAGGGCTTGTAAAAAATGGTCTAAAGCACACCAAAAAAGTTGATTAGGGATTTCATTCGTTGAAGGAGATGTGTGAACAAGTGTGCAAGAAACAAGAAAGTTTGAAGAAAAATAAAGATGAGATAATAAATAATTAAGGTAAGAATGATATGTTTTTCTCTCATTCATCATTGTTGGCATGTGTGTGAGATATTATGCATCTAATCAAGGTCTGTTAAAGTAGCTTTAAGCTATGAAAGAGGTAAAAATATATTTTAGTAAGAAATGACATATTTGTGAGAAAATTTTATGTTTTTGGTTAATGTTTCTAACCAGGAGGTGATTTTATGAAGTTGATAAAGATGAATAACATGTAGGTATAGGTAATATTTTTCATTAATTTAAGAAGAGGGAAAACATTAGGTAGTTTTCTATCAATGAAAAAAGGGGATATTGTTGGCATGTTATCTTCTAGGTGTTTTCATTGATGTAAAATCTCATTAATGAAAAAGAGTATGATGGAGTAGAGTTAGAGGATGCTTAATAGGATGATGATATGGATTTTTAGGTGTTTTCATGATGGCATGAGTTGATTTAGTGAGATTGGTCTTGTATTGTAAGCCTAGTCACGTGACCTAGCTAGTCTAGGTGATGGTACATGATGGCTTGAGTTGTGTGATGGCTTGAGAATCATAATAGAAGTATGGAGATCATGTTTAGGTTTTAAGGTGTAGGTGCATGTTGAAGTCCAAGATTTAAGTGTTTATCTAGAATAGGTCTAGATGCTTGGAGGCATGAGGATGAGTTATAGATCCATGTGAGATCATAAATACATGTAGGTGATTGATTCATGATGTATTAAAGTTTTTAGGACATTTTGGATAGGTTTCATGATGAGTTATAGTGTTGGTTCAATTGAACCTAGCCTAAACCATACAAAACCCAAAGGGATAGTCATGAAAATGAGATGGGATGAGAAGATGGAAACCTATTTAAGATATTATAATGATTGGAAATGGTGTAGAAAGGTGTCTTAGAGGTGTGATAAAAATATTTAGTCATTCTAAACAATATTTTTCAAGATATGTTATTTTTAGTGAAATAGGGTCAAGAAGAAGGTGTTTTCCAACTCGAATTACACCTTCTGATATTCACCACGAATTGTATTGTTTCCATTGGAAATTTTGGATTTCACGTATGATTTTTCATTGGGTTAAAAAGGTTTTTAAAAAAATAATGAGGTAATTTCATCATCATTTTTTTATGAACAAATATTAAGAAGGTGAACAAGTTTTTGTGTGTTTGAATCCCTAGCTCAAAAGTGGTAGGGGAGATATTGATCATAAGTACCCAAAATTTATTTCTTGTGATATTTTTATGATTGGATGTTGTATACTACTTGTTAGTGTAGAATCACATCACCCCCAAATTGACCTCTCAGATATGCACTTTAGAAATGGGTCATTTGGTGTGACTGCACAACATGGAATCTTCCCCAAAGTGTGGGACTTTGCAATTGGAAAGACCCTCCAGATTGTGGCTGGTTCCTATCCCTTTGTTTAGGTGCAAGTATGTAATTGCAGAGGTTCTATTCTAAATCCTATTCTAGTTTGCCAAGGAGACAGAGTTACAGGATGCAAAAAAGAAACAAAACTAAGCTAACAAGGTGATTAACCAAAGGAATGATGGACAATTACTTTGTTGATAGACACAAACCAAAAGAATGCAACACAATAACATGCAAAAATAACCAGAGTTGTAATGAAGGATCAAAAGACAACAATCAACATAGAAAGTGATGAAAATCATCCATAAAACATTTATTATTTCTCTCACGGCTTGATACGATGCATTACAATAGTGATAAGGAAAATTTGCATTTTACAGTCTATATGGGAGGTCTAAAAAATCCATGAATTCACGTGCTAAGGGGAAGAGTGGAGCATACAACTCAAAAAATTATCCAATTGTTTACAATGAGCCCAAAATGGCATATATCGATGAAGCAGAAAGTAGAGGAGAGAGAAATGCAGGAAAATTGATTAGGAGGTCCAATCACCTGACAAGATCCATTAAAATGTCAAGGGCACCTTCAAAAATCCATTTTCTAATGTATTCGACTATGCTGGAGAAAAATGGGTGCCATACCGCATTAAATTTCAGTGTTTTGATGTTTGTTCTATGTTTTTTCCTATGCCCAGGACTTTTCTTCATTTTTATTCAACTAGACCTCACAAAAATTCAAAAATGAAGCTTCTATTGGATAAAGGGTGTTAATAGCTTTCCCTTGGTACCAAATTTGTCAAATTTTGACTGCTAAATCGAGATATATGCCCATTTGAAGCTCTGCAACCAAATTAAGGTAGAAATGGTGAAAATTGGGTTCGTGGGCCCAAAATTTCCTTTTCTCCCTTTGTTCACAAATTTGAAAAAAAAAAATAGAAACCTCCATGGGCCAGCAGCTCCGTTGTGACACGTGGCTCCTTCTCTTTGGTCAGTGGGTTGAAAAATAACATTTTACCCTTTCGAAACAAAATTCCAAAGTTTCCCAAAGTCTCCCAATGGCCCGTCTTTACGCTGATGACATGTCTTAGAAATGACACATGGCATCTTTTCATTGGTGAAGGAGATGTAGTTCAATTTTTACTTTTGCACCCCTTCACAGATTTGGAAAAAATCAAAATTCTTCTTGTTGGTGCCATTTTTGAGCTTGCATCATGTTGCCCTAATTGTTCAAATCTATACTTTCTCAGAAACATTTTATCTTTCAGATTATTGGTCTACAATTCTTCCCCTCTAGTCAAATGCTTTAAAAATTCTCACAAACTTTTTGTTTTACCCTAAGTTGAGAGAAAAATCCATGTGTGCCTTATTTGAGCCCTAATTTTTCCAAATCTATTGGCTCTATAATTTTTTCCCTTTTTCTCGATCGTGAAAAATAAAAATTGATCGATTCATAATGTATGTCTTTGAAAATCCAATCCCAAGATCGGGAATTCTTTAAAAACATGTTTCAGTTGCTTCAAAATCAAAAAATTTGCGATCCTTTGTGAAAAAAATGAATTCTAGGGAATCCCTTGAATTTTCTACATTTTGACGGTTAGATGGGTGTCATTTTCCCGTCAAATTCTTCCTCAGCATGCATTGGCAACGTGGTGGGTTCTAAATGGCTAAGGAGTGGCGGAAAATAGTTCTAACTTGTCATTTTTTGATTTTTTGGCAAAATGGTGAATTTGGTTCCATGGCTCCACCTTTGGCAAAAAAAATTAGCTACATGGCATGTTCTCATTGGTCAGGGATTGGCGGGTGGTTGGATCTCCTTAGAAATTTTTTGTTTTATTTTGCAAAATTTTCAAAATAAAAAATTGTCCTAAAACATCATAGCCAATCAGGGGAGGACACGTGGAAAAATTTTGAGAAGAGGGGATGTGGGTGGTGGAAAGAACCTTGTGAATTTTTGTGTTTTTTGGCTCAAAAATTTAAAGTAAAATTTGGAAGCACTTCCCCATGGCCAATCACATTTAGGCACATGTCCAGGAAAGGTCAGAGTGGGGTGTTGGATGTTTTGGTGACTTTGAAGTTTTAACTCTAAATGGATAAAAGACAAAATTTGGGCCGAATTTCTGCAACCAACCAAGAAGGGACAGGTGTCTTAGAAATGCAAAAATGGAGAAGGGAGCCGAGGGATAACTTAATGATTTTTTGGCTTTGTTTTCTATAGGTGAAAAATGGAATGCAGCTCTGCTCCAATCAGATGGGGACACATGTCAATTTTTTTAAAAAATTCAAAAAGGACAGTGGGTCCGCTAGGGAAGGTTTTTGTGCTAAGTGGAGAATCGGAGTTTTAGAGGTTTTTGCCTTTGGTGGCAAAAAAATTCAAAGTGGTGAAAAAGTCCGCAGGGTCGCTAAAGCTAAAAGTTATATGCTTTGTGAAAATGTTTGATAAAAGTGAAAAATCGGAGGTTTAGACCTCAAGTGACACTTTGTAAATGTTTCCTTTTTGGAAAAATGTTTTAAGGTTAAATTTATATGCACGGCCCCGATAAGGAGGATGTTTTTAGGCTTGTGCGGGAATGCGGGCCTTCGGAGGTAAAAGAGAAATTTTGTGTTTTTGGCAAAATTGATTAAAATTGTAAAAAGGAAGAATGCCTCTGCAGCCAAACCAAGTGAGACACATGGCCAATTTTGAAGGTCAAAAGGGAGCGTGGGCCACTGGTGAGTTTTGAAATTTTCAAAATTTGTGAGGGAGGTATGAAGGAAAAAAGGGAGACATGTCCCCACAGTGAATTAGCGAGTGCCATGTGGCATCAAGAAGGTGGAAGTGCGGGGAATTTTGGGAATATTTTCTTTTTCCAAAAAAGAGTTAAAAATTATGGAATTGATTGGCAATGCCACTGGGGCCCACATTTGGACACATGACAGGCTCAGGGAAGGGCAGGAGAAAAATGACAAAAATTTCTAAAATTTTCAAAAGGTTATTGTTGTCGCCAAATCACTGCACCCCCCGAATGGCCAGGATGTGAATAGGAAGTTCGGTGTGATTGGCACACATGGGATCACCTCTCAAGCTGTGGGACTTGGGCTCGAGGTGAACCTCCGGAGAATGCCGGCTTCCTCTTCCTAAACTAAGTGTTGTACTGCTCCTAGTGTAACAAAAATGATTATCTAGTCCTACGCTGACATTTTCATGGGGTTTTAGGGAAAAAGATTTACAGAAATGAAACTATACTAGGGATGGTGATGCACCGAATAAAGGGTGTCTTTAGATTCAGGAAGGGTTAATTTGAAGAGGGTGTGTGCACCACAGGTCAACTTCACCTACTGCAACTTAGAGAGGGTAAAGAATACCACAGACTAAGAAACACGCGTTCCCTTTGTTAAACTTTATCAGACCGAGAAATATACCAGTTTCCCAGTGAAGAAGGATGAACTCAAGAAGGGTGAACAGACACCACAACTCAACTGCATGCAATACTCCACCACTCGATAAGCACAGAACTCCAAGAACCTGCAATAGAAACTTAAACTTGCACAGTGTACCTGCAAGTACGAGAAAGGCACAAAGAAGCACAGAAGGATGAAAGGACCGAGATTAGTCACAAAACACACACTTTTATTGCTTCAATAACATGCACAATGCATCATACATTTAGAAGAGGCAATAGTTCCCATTACAGTCTTGAAGAGGAGGCTTGAAAGTTCTCTCAACACACAAGAACAACTTGCAGAAGAGAGAGGACCCTTGAAAAGTATACACTCGCCTGACATATCTAACTGTCCAACTTGTCTGAACTGTTGGAACCCTTTGAAATGAGCTTCCAACTTACATTTATAGAAGAATATGTGAGAAAGAAGAGGAAATGGTCATAATTGCATTCCTAAAATGAAGGCCCATGATGTATTTATTGTAGTTAGTTTAACTACCTGAGAAGGTTCCATCATGGGTCATTAATTTCCTGATGACCTAGTCTTCTCAATTAATTAAAATAATATTTAAATAATAATAATAAATATTATTATTAAAATATTTAAATAAAAATATTAATTTAATTAACATAATGTTGGGACCCCCCCGTTGACCCATTTGACTTGAAGAGGAGGGGGGTCCATGTGGAAATAGTCTGCACAAATCTCAACTCGGTGAGCTTCGAATCCTCTAACTCGGTGTTGCAATCGATTTTGAACCCCACACTAACTCTTTCCTCGTCTTGGCAATCGAGCTCTTTTGCGTTGAGTCCTTCAAATGGTGAGCTATCAAACTCGATTCTTATCATTTTCCTCTGTTAACTCGAAGCCATTTATGCATTCCACATTCAAACTTCATGAAACATCACCACGAGCTCCCTGCGAAGTCACCGAGCTCTTCATCCAGCAAACGATCTTACCTTTCCTGGGCTCAAACTCACTTGAATGTCGAGCTTAACCCAACATTTCTGAAAAGAATGTTTTTACCACAATGCTCACGGTTCTTCCTTATCATATAACACTTGCAGTAAGAATGTCTTAGCTTGGCCATAATAAGCACAATTATACCTTCCAAACGATGAGAAAATGCCATTATCAATAAAGACCTAATGCTGCCATGATGATGACCTAGGCTCATGCCCATAACATGTCGATAGACACCCTTGAGACTGAATTTTGGCCAAAGAAACCTTTGGTATTTTGGCAGTACACTTGGCAATCTCAGCTCCAATCAACAATTATGCCACTATTGGGATCTTAGTATGGCATAGGTAGCTCTGAGCTACACAATATACCCATTTTTCAGAAACTAAAAAGATCCTTTATGTTACAATCTGCAACACATAAAATAATCCCTTCAAGAATTACATTGAACAACTGGGGAAGCCAAGAGGACTTTGAAAAAATGTACAGGTAACAACCATATGAATTCTCCCTTAGTCGTGGATCAAAGCTAATAGAAATAAAGCTCGATAAGATTAGCTTGAAATTGTAGTATAATCGTCCATTGATTAAAACACAGTTTCTCTGAACCTGGTAAAGGTATACTTTTATTATTTGATTGGATGCACACAATGGAAGGGTATAAATATTACGTACTGCCGTCAGAGTTTCTCAAAGAGACCATTTACGAGTAATAAGGATGTAGCATGCAAAACGGCCGACTAGGTATTTCAGAGTTGACCTTCACATTCAATTCGCTTATAGGAAAAACATGTTGAGAAATATGAATCATTTCATTCTGCACCGTTTCAAACCTTCAATCTCCTGGTTCAGGAAATTTTTATGAAGCCTTGAATGGACGTGACTCCAATCCATCGTATACAGTAGTGAATATTTTTTTCCTGCAGCTGTGCGTGGGAGCTTGTCTCGCGACCACCAAATGCTCAGAGCCCGAACGGGAGTTGGGAGAAGTATGTTGGTAAAGGCGAACTGATCAGGTCGGACATCCATTTGTTGCATTCGGTGAAATAGTATGAACACCGTTGGACAACCTGATTGTTGGAAGCGTTCAAAAGGCTTCTACTGTGCTACACAGATGCTTGCTACCTGTGCGTGGGAGTTTGTCTCACGACCACCGAGAATGTTACGTGTTTTCAGAATTGCTTTCCTGTCAAAGCCTCCTTCACACATGAGCTCATGACTGATCCATTAATGCATCGCCTTGGTTGGGTCAGCCTGTAACCTCCGCTGAAATTGGCATTACGTCACATTTTTTAACCCATGATCCACTCCAATTCACAACGTTCTCCTACTCAATCCTCCCGTGTGGCTCGCACGAAGACTCAGACTACTCCAAGCTGTGCGGGGTTTCTGTTGACACGGCCTGTGCGGAAATCTCATCACAGATTGCCATCTTAATATTTCCACACTTGGCAGTTCTGATCTAATTTCTCCCATTCACGCGGAGTTTGGTCAACATGGTTTGCCAAACCAATATCTCCACTTGGCGGTGCTAGCCTTATTTTCCACGTTCATGACCTCAGCGCGGGATTGACAACTTGGCCTGCCATCGTAATAGTTCCACGCTTGGCATACTAGCTCCTACACCTGAGTTGGCCTAATGGTGAAGAACATGTGCTCTTGAAATAGAGGTCACAAGTTCAAATCCTGCAGGGGGTAGGGTATGTACGCCTTGTTTGTAGCAAAGTTAGTTGCCTCCCGCATGTGAGTACAAGGTAGTCCCATATGCTATCAGCCGCTTGTAGACCCAAAAACAGGCCGCCCGGCATCGTGGACTGTAAAAACCATTTGCTATTATTATTATTATTATTATACCGTCGCGTAACGGCTTGGCCAAATTAATTCCATGGGCCCCGGCCTCAACTTCACCGCGCAAACTTGCAAAGATAGTGAAATGTTTCCCAAGTATGTTTACATGACCCATTCGAGCTTCAAGCTTCTGCAAACATGGATATTGTAGGATAGCGTCCATCTAAGTGATCCCTTGAACTCATGGCTATAAAAATCTTCATTTAATCTGTCGGGCTGAGTTCAGCCATATCCTATTTTTACAACATGTCTCTAAGAACCACTATGCCGTAAGTGATTTCACTCAAGATATCAGTAAAATCGACCATCAATTCCTTTGGGTCTAACTGAGGATGCAATTGATTTTGAACTGATAAACACTTCAGTCTGAGCTACCTAAGCTTGATCTCTCAGTGAGCTCAAAAAGGCTTCTGCTACGCTGAGCTATTTCAACTTTCTGTGCAAGAAACATGCTCGACTTTCTGAGTGACTCGTCTGAAGAACGCCAGCGAAAATATATATACTGCAAAGCACTAATACCCTAGCCTCGTAAATATTGCTGTTTATGCGGGCTTACCATTGATCCACTATCTATGAGTATTCGCTTCTATGAGTTACACCGTAATCAACAAGCCCTGGAATTGTCTCGATAGAGACCATTTTTGTAATAAATCCACATCGAAACGAGTCTCCCTGGTAATTATCTCATCATTGTCACTCAATCGATTCCAATTGATAGGGCTCCATCACGTATCTCTGATTTATGAAACGATCTCCATTCATTTGAGGATGCACTCTTGATGCCTTGGCTTGCAGATTGAATCACCCTAGCTCTGGAAAACCTACTTGTCCTGGAAGAAGCTCAAAACAGGATCTCTATTATGAACGAGTCATGAACATGAGCTGAACTGCCTGTGCATCTCAAATGCCTTCGCTTCCGCCTGAAGGCTCTGAACCTTTCACCAGTGAAAATATATATACTGTATTCACTAATACCCTGGCTCGGCATTCTTGCTACCACCTGCATCGATCTCTACCAAGATCCTTATAGAATTCCCTTCATTCGTCAATTTTCAACGAGCTATATTTTGCATTAACAAGACCTCGTCGAGCTCTTACAAATGAGAGTATCTACTGAAATGATTTCCGAGATGATTATCAATTTGACACCGGGTTCTTTATCAACTCGACCCCGAACTCTTCATTGAGTTGAGATAAAATGGGTGCCTTTCGATGCTAGGTGATCTCTCATATGAAATTTAAGAATTATTTTTAATTTTTGTATCTTGATAATAACCGGAGATGGGTTCCTGGGACTACTATTTCATTTTGAACGTGATAGGACCCCCTTGTCCAATCTTGCCAGGTGTGTAAAATTGGATAGTATTTCTTGGCGACCTCTCGGGGATGATTGCCTGCTAAGCATGATTCCAGTAGCCTTAAGTCATCCATTGGGCATGGAGTCTATGTTGGAATCCTGAAAGTATTATGATTTTCTTTGACACATCCTGGAATCTCCTTGAACATTGCCAATATCTTAGACCTCCCTGGAATGCTAAGCATGAAGTATATTGAATCTGCTGAATGCTTGACATCCATGGAACACTGCAAAAAATTTGAATGAAGCAGATTTTGAACTGTTATGGAAACCTTGAACCTTTCTTCTCCTTGACACCTTCCAATGATGAATTAATGTGCATAACAACACAAAAACACAACAACAAGGAAAGCAAAAACAACAACACGCAACAATGTGCATAAGCACTTGGAGGAAAACACCTAATTTAACTGTACAGGGGGTGGAACGCTTCTCAAAAACAAGCTTTGAGATGTATCCCATTCACGTGAATGGGTAGTTCTTCTCCATTAAGCCTAGATAGACAAAATGAATTTGCCTCTTTGCAACTTGTGATGATGTATGGCCCACTCCAGAGAGTGTCAAACTTGGCATGCTTTCCTGGTTTGGCCCTGTCTTCATCCCATTTGAGAACTAAATCTCCCTCTTGAAAATGCCTGTCGGAAGCCTTCTTGTCAAAAGATTTCTTAACTTGAGCCTGATGCTGCTCCAAATTTTTCATAGCCTTGTCTTGTACTTCCTCTAACTCCATGAGTTCAGCAAACCTTAATGTCAGAGGATCACTCTCTATAACTTCAATTTGATGAGCTAACTCCAAAGAAGGTAACTCTAATGAGAGTGGGAGTTTTTCCTCTCTTCCATATACAAGAACGAAAGAAGAATTTCCGATGGCCCTTTTAGGTGTGATCCGATCTGTCCATAAGGCAGTCTTAAGCTGTGTATGCCAAGTCCTCTTGTTAGTCTCCATTGTGCACTTAATAATCCTTATGAGGTTTTTGTTGCTAGACTCAGCCAATCCATTTCCTTGAGGATAGTAATTGGATGAAGTTTTGAGTTATACCCCATTTTTAATAGCCCATTCACTCAATTTCATACCAAGAAAAGCCAGCGCATTGTCTGAAATGACTATAAACGGAACACTGAATCTCGTCATTATACCCTCTAAAAAATCTAGAACTACCTTTTCATTTCTCTCTTTTAATTCTACTGCTTCTATCCATCGAGTAAAATAGTCTGTTACAGTAAGGACCCATTTATGTCTGTCACTGGATGGAGGATTAATCATTTCGATGAAGTCCAACCCCCATTGAACAAAGGGTTGATCCACTTGAATTGGATGCAATGGAAGAGCTTCCAGCTTTTTCTTACTTGTGAAAAAGGCACATTCTTTGCATTTACTTACCCAAAGATGGGCATCCTTGAATAAATCTGACCAATAGTAGCCAGACTCGCATGATCTTGGTCGTTGTCGTTCATGCGGAATAATTTCCTCCAGATAGGCCATTATGAAATTCTTCTAGTATCTTACTTACCTATTCTGGTCCTACGCGCCGAAGGAGAACGTCGTTCAAATATTTTCGAAAGAGAATGCTATCTACTAAAACATATGTGATAGATTGAAGACGGAAAGTTCGCCTTTGGTTTTTATCCATGTTTTTCAGGTATGCTCCTGAGAAGATGAAATTCTTCATTTCAGATAACCAGTCAGCTTGATCAACATCCTCATCAGTATTTAGGAGTGTCACGTCCTCATTACTTTTTGATTCCATGTCTGTTGCAAGTTGCTGACATAAACCCTTACCTATGACAAGTTTAGTGACTTTGATGTGCACGTCATACTCCATTACCTTTGTGATCCATCCAGCATGCTTTTCGTTCATTTCTTTGTTGAGCAAAAACTCCTTGACACCTGGATGAGACACCATCAGATGAATCTTGTTGTTGGACAACATGTGCCTGAATTTCTTCAAAGCTCGAATAACCACAAAGACTTGCTTTTCAATGAATGAGTATTTGAGCTCGTAGTCTTTGAGGGATTGACTGAAGAAAGCGATTGGTTGCTCCATCAGGTTGTTGTTTTGTTGGGTGAGGATCCCTGAAATGCTCTCTTGACCTGCAAAAGCATAAAGGATAAAATCTTTGTCAAACCTGGGGTTCACAAGGGTGGGAGCCTGAGAAATGGCTGTTTTGATAGCTTCAAAGCTTTCTCGTCCTTCCTTTATCCATGAGAATGGCATGTTTTTCTTTAGCATGGCTGTCAGTGGTTTAGCCAATGTCACGAATTGAGGGATGAATCTCCGCATGAAATTTATGGTTCCTAGAAAACTATGGAGGCTCTTCTTGTGACTTGGGAGAGATAAGGACATAATTGAATGAATCCTGGCTGGATCGATTGATAATCCTTCTGCTGAAACAACATGCCCCAAAAACTTTTCCCTCGTGCACTGCAAAAATACATTTCTTGCCCGGGTTAAGTGAAACCCCAAATTCCCTACACCTTTGGAAAAATTTCCTTAGATGCATGATGTGATCTTCTGCATGCTTAGAGTATACAGTTATATCATCAAGGTAAACCAAAATAATATCGTTAATTAGTCCCTTAAATGCCATGTTCCATGGCTCTTTGGAAAGTAGCCCTGGCGTTGGACAATCCGAATGGAATTTTATTGTAGGCATACGTGCCCCACTTGGTAGTGAAATCCGTTTTGAATTGGTCGGATTCTTGGACTAGGATTTGATTGTAACCTGAATATCCATCGAGCAAATAAAATCTTTGAGCTCCTGCCACTGTTTGAAGGATCTACTCCATCGAGGGAAGAGGATAATGGTCTTTTAATGACACACGATTCAAATCTCTGAAATCTACACATAACCGGATCTCTCCGTTCTTCTTCCTCATGGGAACCAAATTGGCTACCCATGAGGAATGCTTGATGGGAAAAATTATACATGCCTCGATGAGCTTGGTTAGCTCCTTTCTCATTAGTAGCTCGATTTTGGGATTAATTGGTCTCTGTTTGTAATGAACTGGCTTAGCATTAGGATCCAGTTCGATGGTATGTTGAGCTAGACCTAGATCAAAACCATGCAGATCTTTATAGCTCCATGCAAATATGTCATGATACTCTTGACAAAGTTTCGATGAAATTTTCTTTCTCCTCAGAAGTACACACTTTTCCAATCTTGAGAAATTTTTCATTTGATACTTCGACTTCCTCAAAATATTCTTCTTTGACCACCATGTTAAGGCTTTGTCTTTTGGTTTGGTCATCTAAATTGAAAATGGATTCCAAAGTGACAAAAAATTTTGGTAACTTGTTGCTTTTCAATTGGATAATTTTCTCACCATATGACTCTTGCAACTTATCTTGATTTTTTGCAGCAAACTCTGCCTCTTCTTGTAGGAAGAGGACAATTTGGTTGTCACTATCAAACACTTGCCAACTACTCACATTATCAGGGACTGCTGGTCGAACCACCATTTTAACAAATTGCTGCCCTTCTTTCATGATATCAACTGGTATGTTGTATTTTGAACCAATTGTAGCAAGCCTATCTGCATCTTGATTTTGATTTCTAGGGATTGCATGGATTCCAAAAGCTTCAAAATTCTTCAATCAGGTCCCAGACTCGGTTCTTGTATGATCTTAAAAGATCCTTTTTGGATGCACTATGTGCCAAAACTTGATGAAAAACTAACTCACTATCTCCAAAAACAGTCAGGGCCTTGATTCCCTTCCTTTGGGCTAGCTGAATTCCTTGCACAAGAGCCTTGTATTTAGCAACATTGTTAGTGCAACTGAACTGCAACCAGAAAGATGAGAAGTACTTATCTCCCTCTGGAGAAATTAACATAACACCAGCACCAAATCCATTCTTACTTCTTGAGCCATCGAAGAACAATTGCCACAATCCTTTAGAATCACTTGGTGTTTTGACAAGTTGTGGTATGTTTGTATCTTCTTCATGGATACAGTAAGTACCTAATCCTGTTTCTTCCAAGACCAGCAAACCAACTTCTTCTTCTACCAATACATCAGCGTAGGGATCGTATTGATGATCTCTACTTACTTCATCTAGCAAATTATCAGGGACTTCCTCAACAAGGGTGGTTGGTTCATGATCAGCATCTTCCTCTTCTGGATCACCGATGGTGTAATTTCCATTTATGGGACTAGCAGTGTAGGGTTCTACATGATTATGGCAGATTGGTTCTACCCTTATAGTTACTTTGGTTCCTGTATCGAGTCCTTGAGAATCATATGCGACCAATCGGCTGATAGGTAACCGCCCATCTTGGCAGTGAAATCCCGTGATAGGCAGATGGCAAAGAGAGTAGGAGATCGATGACCGATATGTCTTGGGTGAATGACAAACTTGGGCATGCATGAATGGTAAGTTGAAGTCCTTTGATAACCCCAATAGTCTTAATAGTTGTGCCATCCAGTTGAACAACCCCTCTTGCAACTGGCGCATATTGTATGCCTAGTACATCTGTAATTTGTTTCGGCATGACAGAGCTACTGGCACCAGAATCGATCATGTAATTATGTACCAGGTGGTCGCCAATGATCAGGGAAATGTAGAATGGCGGTGGTTTGTTTTCCGTAGGAATGATTTTCCCTTCCGGTTGACACAAATTTGTAGCATTTGTCACTCCATGGCTTGGTGATCCATTGGTTGTACTAAAACTGTTCAGAGCTTCTCGCAACAGGTTTCTTTGGGAAGGGATCGAGAGTGCGTCCCACATGGTAACGCTCAGATTGGTTTTCTTCATTTGGTCTACTATGCTGAAGGGAATTGCTCCAACTTTGATGATGCTTTTTTGGGCATTGGGGTCCTCCTTTGGAAAATGTTTGTTGGGCACCGTGATGCATGGAGAACCATCTTTCCCTGCGGTGTGGCTAGCCGGTGTTTCTGGTGATTTCTTTCCCACATTTTTGTCAACTGCCATTTGAAACCCAGGTTGAGAAGTGGACGTTAGATCAGCTTCGAGAGGTTGAGGCTCCATTGCTCTTTTCTTGGAATGAGTGTTTGCTGCCACTGATGAAGAATCTATATTCAATTCGCAAAAATCTTCTTCTTGCCAGTTTAGCAAAGTGGATTCTTTAGGTGCCTGCGGTTGATCTGCTGCTTCTTGCGTAGATGAATTGTTTGTTAACTCTGAAGGGGCAGATACACTTTGAACCATAAGGGTCTGGCTAAGAAATCCATTGGGACAAAGATTTTGATTTTGAGGTTGAGAGAAAGGATAACACCATTCGTAGTCTTGAACTAGATTATTTTGAATAGGTACTATACTTCTAGATGAGCTAGCTGCAAGAGGGTTCTGAAAGTTCAAGGACCTGACATTTGCAACTTGACTTGTAGTTTGATTTCGAGGCTGATTGTTTCCTTGAAAAGGAGGACGGTTAGCCTGATACTGCTGATTTTGTGGCTGATACGGACGATTGTATTGAAATTGTTGCCTTTTGAGTGCAACGAGCTCATTTCCAAAAATTTTCAGTAGTGACTTGACTTCAAATAGGTCATTTGAAGAGGCAGAGGAAGATTGAGATGGGTTCTTGGAGTCTACTGGAATAGGAGCAATGATAGGCTGATGATTCGTAAGATCTGGAGAAAAGGGCATTGGTGGTCGTGGAGCTATTTTTCCAGCCTGAATCAAAGAATTCTCTGCACTTATGGCAACTTCGTAAGCATCAGGCAGTGTAGTCCCTCCCATGGACTGGATCATAACTGCTACATCGCTATTCAAGGCTCACAAATAGTACAAGAATGCATTATGCGCAGAAGGCTTTAAGAGCACCGGAATCCTATTCCAAGTTCTATGGAATCGGAAGTTGAAATCACTCATGTATTCTTGGGAAGCTCTCTTTATGGTAGTAAGTTGTTCCAAAAGTGATAGGTGATCACTTTTGTCTTCAAATTGTTTACATAGCTTTTCTCCCAACTCATCCCAAGTGGTTATAGTGCCAACACCTAACCCGCGAAACCATTGAAGTGCTTTTCCCTTGAAAGAGGTAGAAAGAAGTCTAACTGCAACGTTGTCTTCGGTGATATTATGTACTGCACAGATGCTGGCTACATCAAAGATATGCTCCACTGGAGTAATGTGAGTTTCCCCTGTGTAGAAGGGTAAACTTTTGAGTGCCGCAACAGGTATCGGGTCACGTTGAGCCAACATGAGAGGACTGCTTGCATTGAAAGGGGGAAAAACTTGGTTCCTCGCCATAGCAATGAAAGGTTGATTGTTCCTGGGTGGAGGAAATCTTCCATAAGGAGGAGTTGAATGACCCCTACTAGGTAAATCTGCAACTGGGGATGTGGAAATGCCTCTTCTTCTTCTCTTTGGAGGAGACAAGGAAAGTTCGATATGCTGATACTTTCCTTTCTTTGAAGAAGCTCTTGTCTAAATTCTTCGCATAAGTTACTGCACTGAGATTTGGAATTCAGAGATATAGAGTCGCCAGGTACTTTGACTTGTGTAAGTGAGAAGAGAAGTACCAACTCTGTCCCACCGGGCGTGCCAAAAACTATTATGTGTGGTCGCACGGTGGCTTAAGATTTCTTGTTTGGTAATGAGACACCTCTGAAAGATGGAACTCTAACTTTTGTGATGTCCCACCGGGCGTGCCAAAAACTGTTTTCGCCAAATCACTGCACCCCCCGAATGGCCAGGATGTGAATAGGACGTTTGGTGTGATTGGGCCACATGGGATCACCTCTCAAGCTGTGGGACTTGGGCTCGAGGTGAACCTCTGGAGAAGGCCGGCTTCCTCTTCCTAAACTAAGTGTTGTACTACTCCTAGTGTAACAAAAATGATTATCTAGTCCTACGCTAACATTTTCATGGAGTTTTAGGGAAAGAGATTTACAGAAATGAAACTATACTAGGGATGGTGATGCACCGAATAAAGGGTGTCTTCAGATTCAGGAAGGGTTAATTTGAAGAGGGTGTGTGCACCACAGGTCAACTTCACCTACTGCAACTTAGAGAGGGTACAGGATACCACAGACTAAGAAACACGCGTTCCCTTTGTTAAAATTTATCAGACCGAGAAATATACCAGTTTCCCAGTGAAGAAGGATGAACTCAAGAAGGGTGAACAGACACCACAACTCAACTGCATGCAATACTCCACCACTCGATAAGCACAGAACTCCAAGAACCTGCAATAGAAACTTAAACTTGCACAGTGTACCTGCAAGTACGAGAAAGGCACAAAGAAGCACAGAAGGATGAAAGGACCGAGATTAGTCACAAAACACACACTTTTATTGCTTCAATAACATGCACAATGCATCATACATTCAGAAGAGGCAATAGTTCCCATTACAGTCTTGAAGAGGAGGCTTGAAAGTTCTCTCAACACACAAGAACAACTTGCAGAAGAGAGAGGACCCTTGAAAAGTATACACTTGCTTGACATATCTAACTGTCCAACTTGTCTGAACTGTTGGAACCCTTTGAAATGAGCTTCCAACTTACATTTATAGAAGAATATGTGAGAAAGAAGAGGAAATGGTCATAATTGCATTCCTAAAATGAAGGCCCATGATGTATTTATTGCAGTTAGTTGAACTACCTGAGAAGGTTCCATCATGGGTCATTAATTTCCTGATGACCTAGTCTTCACAATTAATTAAAAGAATATTTAAATAAAATATTTAAATAATAATAATAAATATTATTATTAAAATATTTAAATAAAAATATTAATTTAATTAACATAATGTTGGGACCCCCCCGTTGACCCGTTTGACTTGAAGAGGAGGGGGGTATATGTGGAAATAGTCTGCACAAATCTCAACTTGGTGAGCTTCGAATCCTCTAACTCGGTGTTGCAATCGATTTTGAACCCCACACTAACTCTTTCCTCGTCTTGGCAATCAAGCTCTTTTGCATTGAGTCCTTCAAATGGTGAGCTATCAAACTCAATTCTTATCATTTTCCTCTGTTAACTTGAAGCCATTTATGCATTCCACATTCAAACTTCATGAAACATCACCACGAGATCCCCGCGAAGTCACTGAGCTCTTCATCCAGAAAACGATCTTACCTTTCCTGGGCTCAAACTCACTTGAATGTCGAGCTTAACCCAACATTTCTGAAAAGAATGGTTTTACCACAATGCTCAGGATTCTTCCTCATCGTATAACACTTGTAGTAAGAATGTTTTGGCTTTTCCATAATAAGCACAATTTGTACATTCCAAACGATGAGAAAATGCCATTATCAACAAAGACCTAATGCTGCCATGATGATGACCCAGGATTATGCCCGTAACATGTCGATAGACACCCTTGAGACTGATTTTTTGCCAAAGAGCCCTTCGGTATTTTGGTAGTGCACTCGGGAATCTAGGCTCCAACCAACAATTATGCCACTATTGGGGTCTTAGTATGGAATGGGTAGCTGTGAGCTACACAATATACTCATTTTTCCAGAAACTAAAAAGATCCTTTATGTTATAATCTGCAACACATAAAATGAAACCCTTCAAAAAATACATTGAACAACTGGGGTAACCAAGAGGACCTTGGAAAAACTGTACAGGTAACAACCATATGAATTCTTCCTTAGTTGTGGATAAAAGCTAATATAAATAAAGCTAGATAAAATTAGCTTGAAACTGCAGTATAATCGTCCATTGTATTAAAAACAAGTTTCTCTGAACTTGGTAAAGGAATACTTTTTATTGTCTTGATTAGACATACGTAATGGAAGGGTATAGATATTTCCTATTTCCCTCATATTTTCTCAAAGAGACCATTTACAAATAACAAGGATGTAGTATGACAAAACGGCCAACTAGGTATTTTCAGAGTTGACCTTCACATTCGATTCGTTT
The DNA here is from genome assembly GCA_019776745.2 of Taxus chinensis. NCBI lineage: Eukaryota > Viridiplantae > Streptophyta > Pinopsida > Cupressales > Taxaceae > Taxus > Taxus chinensis. The sequence goes on along the minus strand of CM034149.1, from coordinate 908,703,217 downwards.
CTAGGAGAAAAACATGTTGAGCAATATGAATCGTTTCATTCTGCACCATTTTAAACCTCCAATCTCCTGATTCAGGGAAATTTTATGAAGCCTTGAATTATGTGACTCCAATCCATCGTATACGGTAGTGAATATTTTTTTCCTGTAGCTGTGCATGGGATCTGAGTCTCGCGAATAAGGATAAGCCTACAGCTGCCCGAACGGGATTTGGGAGAAGTATGTTAGAGCATTAAGGTGAATCCCGATCAGGTTGGAGGATGCATTTGATGCATTTGGTGAAATAGTATGAACAACATAGTTGGACAACCTGCTTGCTGGAAGTGTTCAAAAAGGCTTCTACTATGCTGCAACATGATGCTTGTTACCTGGTGCGTGGTAACTTGTCTCACGACCACCGATCTGGACAAGTTCTTCAGCATTGCTTTCCTGTCAAACAATGCTCACACATGAGCCACGACTGAGCCATTGATGCATCGCCTTGGTTGGGTATTACTGTAACCTCCGCTGAAATTGGCATCACGTCGCGTCTTTTTAACCCATGACCCGCTCCACTTCACAACTGTCTTATTAATCCTCCCGGTGACTCGCACAAAGAACTCAAACCACTCCAAGCTGCACGGATTTCTATTTACATGGCCCATGCGGAAATCTCATGATGGATTGCCATCGTGAATGATTTCTGCGCTTGGCAATTTGATCTGATTTCTCCCATTCATGGAAGTCTGGTCATGGTTTACCAACCCAATATTTCCACTTGGCAGTGCTTGCCTTATTTTCCACGTTCATACCTCAGCGCGGGAGTGACAGCTTGGCCTGCCATCATAATACCTCCACGCGCGGGCATTACTAGCTCCAAACCCCCGCGTAACGGCTTGGACATTCATAAATTCACGGGCCCCGGCCTCAACTTCGCCACACAAACTTGGCAAGATAGTGAAATGTTTTCCATGCGCGGAATTTTACCTGACTCGGTTCAACCATCATCGTGCTTCTGTAAACATGGATATTGGCAGGATAGAGTCCATCTGAGCTTCTCCCACGAAATCATGGCTATAAAAATATCATTTAATATGATCGGGCTTGACATCAGCCATATCCTATTTTCCCTTGGCAATGCTTGCCTTATTTTCAACATGTCTCTAAGAAACTCTGGAGTGCGGTAAGTGATTTCACTCAAGATATCATTAAACTGGACCATCATTTTTTTTTGGACTAGACTAGGATCACTGATTTCCACTTTTCCACTTCGGTCGTGAGATAGAAGCATCATCTCTCAGTGAGCTGCAAACATTTCAACGCTGTAGCTTGTAAGGTGTGATAATCTCCGACAGAAAATTTTATGCATCGACTTTCTTAGTGACTTGTTTAATATGCTCATATAATTGCAAAGAAAATTGTACCTCGTAAATATTCTGATATGAAACAGATTCAACTTCTATGATATTCACTTCCATGAGTTACACCGTAAAACAAGTAAGGTCTCGATAGAGAATCTTTGTAATAAATTTCATCAGGTCTCCTGGTAACACTCTCACTGTCACTTAGATCGATTTTTTGTAATAATATCTTCAATGAAAATCCTGAATTTGAGGATGCATTCGATACTGAACAGATAACAACATAGTTGGAGGACCTGCTTGTTGGAGGCACTCAAAAATAAATTCTACTATATTGCAACATGCTTGCTGCCTATGCCTGCCTTATATCTTGTTGAGTCTAGAAAAAGTTTTGTCGCCTGTGCACCGAATTCTCGGCTAAGGAAGGTCTGAACAATGCCAGTGAAAATATATATACTGTATTCACTAATACCCTGGCCTGACATTCTTGCTACCTCTACGACCTTACCATTGTAAAATTATTTCGAGCAGGCCTCCCAGTTTTGCATTAATCAATGAGCCCTGGAATTGTATCCTAGAAACCGTGTTTAATGCATCCACACAAAATGAGTTTCTTTGAATTATCCATCATGCTCGATGAGTCCCATCAATAGGGATCCATCACATATCTCTTTTTATGCAACAATCTCCATTCACTTTATGGCACTCTTGATGCCTTGGCTTGTTTTTGAATCACCCTAGCTCTGCAAAACGTGTCCTAAAAGAAGCTCACCACATGATCTCCAAAATGAACGAGTCGCTAAGATGAGTTGAACTCCTTATCTCTACCTTCACTTCCGCTTGTGGCTTGAACCTTTCCAATTCATTGAGATTTTATTGATGCCATAGCTCAAACTTTGACTCTCCTTGACTTGGCCTTCAAATATTTTTGCATCGATCTCTACCAAGATCCTTATAGAGTTCCCTTCATTTGTCAATTTTCAACGAGCTATATTTTGCATTAACAAAATCATCGTCGAGCTCTTACAACTGAGAGTATCTATCGAGATGATCTCCAAAATGACTATCAATTTGACACGTGGTTCTCTATCAACTCGACCCCAAACTCTTTACTAAGATGAGATCAACTGGGTGCTTTTTGATGCTAGGTGATCTCTTCATATGCAATTTACGAATTATTTTTAATTATTGTATCTCGGTAATAACCGAAGATGGGTTCCTGAGACTATTTTTTCATTTAGAATGTGATAGGACCCCATTCTCCAATCTTGCCACGTGTGCAAAATTGGATAACACTAATTTGGAGGAGTTTCATAGTGTGTAAGAGGCTCGAAGATTCAAAGTTTCACTACATTTGGAGCTTTCCATCAACGAGGATCAATGGACTTCATCGCGCAACATCTCCTCCTCTTCTTCTCTCTCTCTTTCTCTCTCCTCTTCCCCCAACTTTCTCTCACTTTAAAATGTTCTAATTCTTTGTTGGGGTTTTCACTTTTTGATATTCCTTTAAGTCACTTAAAAGTTACTTTAGAAACAATGTAAATTAAGTCGCCTTGCTATTATAAAAGGGACTTAAATATTTAAAGTGGAATATGAATCAGTCTTAAGTCATATTAAGGCATATGGAGGGTCATGAGGAAGATGATAAGTCACCTCTCATTCTATAAATTGTAACGTCATTCCCTTTGCAAAGGGTTGGTGATTGATCTTGTCAACTCAAGAGTATATTGCACCTTGAGAGACCAAAGGAGATAGCCATTTTCTTCTATTCTCCCCCTTCTCAATTTCTTCCATTTCTCCACTATGTACAACTTTTGTCTAAGCAATCAATACAAGAAGAAGGAGTTTCTAACTTTCTTTGACTAAGGGGTTTCATGATACTTTGTGTTCATCAAATTCTATTTGGTCTTGTTATTTGTAGGGTTGTTTCTTCTCATGAATGCATGTGCTGAAGTTTCTAACTAGTGCGTGAAGGTATATGATTTTATACATGCAACATTAGTTCTCTTACCTCTTTTCTCACTCCCATTTCCCGCTCTACAGACGAAGACTTCCCTAGCAAGATATTACTAGCTTTGCCACAGGGTCAGTGGAGTGCCCCTGTTGGATCCCCTGTCAAAAGGCCACCATAGAAATCCACCTTTCATGTGCATGCACACACGAAAATTGCACCAGTTAAGTAGAGGGACTTAGATTCCCAGAGTGTTGGCAATAAATCCACAAGTTTTTCCACCCAAAAAATTTTCTTGCCAACAATACCTTAAACTCTACTCATGAAAATGGGTCATGAAGAATGTCACAGTTCTAAAACATCATTTCATTGATCTCTTCTTAATTTCACATGTTCTCATCTTATAACTAATCAACAACTCTACCACTAGATATATTGGGACCTAATTTTCACCTTTTCATACAAATGTAACTTCTTATCACCTAACACACATGCTTCAAGATCATTGACAACTCCCCTGCCTAAAGAAATCTTCTTAGAGTTGTAGCTTACTATTACAGTTTAAAACATCCTATTGTATTATGTCAAAATGTATTTGATCCTCCTATACCTCTCTTGTAATTATATCTTAACAACCTTTTCTAGACACCTATCATAATGTGTTTAGCATTCAACACTCCTAACTTCACCTTCTTTAAAATTCTAAGGACTTAATATCTCCATAAAGTATATAGAACATCTCATCATCTATAGGCCTTCCTGATTATTGTACTTTTTGACTTGACAACATAGACATTGTACTAACCTTTTAGCTTCATCTCTTAGGGATAAAGAGCATTCAAGACCCCCTTAAACCCATGCATTCACACTAAAACACCTTGAATTTTTACACAAAGTTAATGGCATAAAATGATTTACATTCCTACTATACAACCTCTTCAAGGAATGAACTCAGAAAGCATGCCTCATTTTGATGCACTTGCATAGTTTTCCTTCATCAAGAATTCACATCTTGCTTTGCACTTCTTCACACTACCCTTTTGGTGTATGGAAATACTTGATACCTCATACCCATGGAAAAAAGTTTGGATCTCTTCCTAGCAAGCACTATCACTTCTATCTTAGAATTAAAATTATTGTCGCATCCTTCAATTTTGTGTTGAATTTTTTGGTTTACAGTATAAATACTGAGCAATATACCTAGATGTCATCCTTTGAATCCGACAAGTCCTTAATACTAATTTTTCATAAAATTTGAATCTCATTAGGATCAATAATTCTTTCATACTTCATGGAATGCCATATCACTTTACAAAGCATAGAAAGGTTATTACACACCTAATCTTTGATGCATCACATGCCTTTGTAAACTTCAATTTTGTCACCTAAAGCTGATAAACACTGCAGATATTTTAGAAGTAGTTTCAAACCTTCTCAGCAGCCCATTTCCATATTTAAAACTCTCATGGATGATGTCATGCATGAACTTCTATTATTCATCATGCTCTTAATAGAATCTCCCTTGATGCCTAAGCATCTCAACACTGTTTTCAAACCTTGATAGTCCTTATGAATGATATGAAGCAAGACACAAACTATACAATGAAGAACAAAAATATTCATACATATAGGATACACAAAGTACATGTAACACTTTATTCATAGACTTTGAAACCCTTAATGCTCCCCCTAGAGCTATGCATCATCATCAATGATGATACCTTCATCCTTAACAAAGCTAGATAATAATAACAATCTTTAGATCTTCTTCTTGATCACCAACTTGGTTGTGCCACCTTATGACCCGAAGACTTCTTAAAGCATGATATAAATAAACTATACATTTTCCTTCTTAGAGAAATATTAGACCAACTCAAAAATAAGTATCAACCTTAATCTCCACTATCACCAATCAAATTATACTACCAAATTTTTTCAACCACACATAGAGATGACAATATTTTGAATTTCTTCATACAAACTCCAACTTATAGGAACTTCAAGGTATTATTCAAACATTATGGATTAAAATGAAATCATGGAGACACAAGAGGATCACTTACACACATTGAGTGATATCATTCAAAACATAACTTGTCAAGACATGACCAACAAAGCTTAAGGAAGATATTGTATTTCCAACATCACACTCGTGTTTCCTTCACTAGATGAATTTATTATAGAGGCCCATAGAAGACACTCCAAGATACTTAGGACACTAAAACAATATGTAGTAATCAAATGAGTCCAAATAATTCATCTCTTTCTTCCTTCTTGTCATTTTTGATGGCTTTTAAAACATAATAACATACTCATTCTCTTTTAAACACTCATGAAATTCCTCATTTACTGACATCTTATCAACTAAAGCCAATAATCCTCCTTTTTTATCTCATAATTAGGCTTGATAATCTTGATTTCATCCTTTTTACCTTGATCTTTATGATCAGATTCTTTGGATGTCTTGACTTTGTTAAGCTCTTGTTTTGCATGGTATCTATTGTTGAGTACTTTGACTATTTCTATATAATCAAACTTTTTTATTTCATTGGTTGAGCTCAGTTCCTCTTTGGAAAAATTCATGATAAACATCCTTTTGTCTTAAACATTATTACCTTTTTCATATGCATTGTACTTATTTCTTTGACAAAATATTTCTATATGACTTGAATTATGGAAGTTATAGCATACAATATTATTCTTTCTCCTTGACTGAAATGGGCTTAGATTCCAACTGCAATCCAAAGCCTTATGCCCAAAATAGTAGCATGAATTATAGTATCCATTGAAGGATATTTCATAATTCCATGAATGTTCATTCCTTGAGAGTATTTTTCACAATCCTTTTCCCTGTGACCAAATTCATTACAAGCATAACAATAACCATTGAAAAAATTCTCATACCTTGATGCATTAGGTTGTTTGATGGAAATTTATTTCATATTGTTCTTAATATGATGTTCTTTATTCCTTGGACCAACAACCTCATTGGTAGAAACAACATCTTCATGCTTTTTATATGCCTGATCTAAATCTAACTTTAAGGATCTCAACACATCTTCATACCTGCTACAATCTTCTTATTTAGCCCTTATGGTTTCAAACACACACCTAAATTGAGTTTCCAATTCTTTGATGGCTTGACCATGCTCAACATTTATACACCTGAATCTACTCTTTTAATCCATAAATCAAGAAATATGATGGTGGAATCCTTTCAGAGGAAGATAGACAACTATTAATGAATGATGTCATTGGTAAAGAGAAAGAGCATAACACTAGAAGCAAAGTTGTTAAGGGAGATGGTCCTCAAGAAAAACCTAAGACACCCTTTCTCACAAGAATTCCCAAAGAATCTCTTAGAAGGGAAACACGTGTCAAGAACTATGCTGTCCCATGCAAAAATTTTAGTCCTCCTTATGCCCAAGCTGCCAAGAATCCCATGACATCTAGTGAATCTACTTGTCTCCCTTCCAATGTTGTCTTGCCAAATAATGTTCAATATTATATAGCCCAAGTATTGAGCCAAATCAAAGTGAGTGTTCCAATCATTGAGTTTCTTAGAATACCTAAGCACAAGAAGAGAGTATTTGAATATTTGGGATTGAAGGAGGAAAAAAGTACCCTAAGCAAAAATGTGAACATTGTTGAAACTCCTCCTCAAATCATTGCAGACCTTGGAACACCACCAGCATTGGAAGATCTTGGGGAAGCTCCTGAGGTATATTTGGGAACATCCTTGGTTGATTCCCAATTAAATGTTGATCCATTATTTACAACTTTAGTCATAAATGATAGGCTACTTCACAATTATATGTTTGATTCCGGTGCATCATGTAATGTCATACCTCTAGAAGTCATGAATGAGTTGGATATCAAAGTGACAATAGCCTGTGGGAAGTGTAGTACCATGGATTCAAGGGAAGTGTTGGTATTTGGTTGTGTGAAGGGTTTGGTAGCACAACTTGCAGCCTATCCAGGTAAGAATTTGAAACTTGATGTTGTAATTGTTGACTGCCCTACTAAATGGGGCATGCTTTTTTCAATAAAATGGGTTGCAAGTGTTGGTGGCAGCATTCAGATGGACATGTCTTTTACCACTATTCCCATTGAAGGTATCCTTGTCAAGATTTATGGTGAGAAGAAAATGTTGCACCTAATTGAAGATCCCAACAATGCTTCTTATGAAGTGTTATTTGCTAATGTAGATGTTGAGTATTTCGTTGGCTTTGCTGATGGAAAAGAAAATAATATGGAAAAATCAAAGTGCCTTGAGATTGTGGGTTCTCCATGGACCTTGCTATTTGATGGAGCTTGCTCCAAATTTTGAAATGGTGTTGGTATAGTTTTGCTTTATCCTAGTTTGGAAGAGTTTTCTTTCTCCTTCAAACTTAAATTTGAATGTACCAACAACATTGCTGAGTATGAAGCCTTGTTGTTGGGTCTAACAGTTGCATGGAAGTATGGTGTCAAGGAAATCATTGTTAAAGGGGATTTAGAGCTGGTTGTCAAACAAATAAGGAAACTGTATGCTACAAAAAATCAGCAAATGAAACAGTATAAGCATGTAATTTGGGATCTAATTGAAATGTTTGAATCCTTTAACATTATGTATCATGACAGAGGTCTCAATGTTGCTGCTGACAAGTTAGTAGTACTGGGTTCTAGATTTGGAAATTGCAGCGTTTCCCCTTATTGTGAGTACAATATTGAAGTGCTAACCAATCCTGTTGTCCTTGATAATGTGAAACATTAGAAAGTTTTTAATGATGATCCTCAAGTGATAAGGTTCTTATGGAACAAAGGTGAGTTTACAGATCAGAATATTGATTAGGATCCAATGGTATGTATGACTGAAGGAAGAGAGACTTTGTTTGAGAAGGATATTATCCAATTGAAAACAAACACCATTCCTAGAGGTCCTGTTGCACTTGAGTCAAATTTTAATAATGTTGATTGCATCATCAATAGAATCATGTCTACCTCAAGGGATGTGGAAGAGCATAACTTAGGCACTAATGATAAACTAAGGAAGATTTGGTTGGGAAACAATCTAAGCAAAGAGGGAAAACAGTCATATGCCCAACTCTTGAAAAAATATCAAGAATGTCTTGCTTGGTCCTATTCCGAGCTAAAGGCATATAGAGAAGAATTTTTTCAACATGAGATCCCTCTTGAGGCTAATAATAAACCATTTAGACAAAGTAAAAGGCCTATTAATCCACTTCTCTCTATGAAAATGCAAGAGGAGATGAATAAGTTGAGAGATGGAGGTATTATTCAGCCCACTAGATATTCATCTTGGGCTGCAAACCTTGTGCTAGTCAAAAAGAAGAACAGAGACATCAGACTTTGTGTAGATTTTAGAAATCTAAACAAAGCATCCATGAAGGACAACTACCCCTTGCCAAATATGGAAAATATGTTGCAACTAGTGACAAGGTCTGAGTTGCTTTCCACTTTGGATGGTTTCTCCAGATACAATCAAGTGGTTGTCAAGGAATAAAAAATAATTAAGATAGCATTCACTACTCCTTGAGGGACAAATGTTTTTGTTAGTATGCCCTTTTGTTTGATGGATGTTGGTCCCACTTTTCAAAGAGCAATGGATGTTTCTTTTTATAGTTACATCAATTAATTCATTATAGTTTACCAAGATGATGTGACTATGTTTTCAAGGCAGAGAGGTGATCACTTGTAGCATTTGGAGAAGATGTTGATTAGATGTAGGGAGTATGGCATTTGTCTTAATCCAAAGAAGTGTCATTTTGGCATGAAAAAGGCCAAGCTGCTGGGTCATATTGTTTCAAATGATGGGGTCATGATTGACCCTGAGAGGGTGGAAGCAATCAACAAAGTACCTATCCCAAGAACCAAGAAAGGCATCCAATATTTCTTTGGTCAAATTAATTTTATCAAAAGTTTTGTTTCCAACTTTGTTGAGTTGAATCTTCCAATTACATGCATGCTAAATAAGGACCAAGTTATCAAATGGGAGGAGGCTACCTTTCAATATTTTTAAGTAATTAAGGAAGCACTTAAACATGCACCTATTTTAGCAGCTCCAAATTACAAGAGGCCTTTCCAAATCTTCTCCTTTTCTTCTAAGAATACCATTGCCTTTGTTTTGTTGTAGAAGGATGAGAATGAGGCTGAGAGACCTATTACCTTCTTTAGTAAGGCTTTACAAGTAGTTGAGTGGAAATATACAATCATGGAAAAAGAAGTATTTGCCTTGGTGAAAGAAACAAAGATTTTCAAACCTTATATCTTAATTTCAAAAGTTGTTGCTTATGTTCCCCACACCATGGTGAAAGATATCTTATTAGAGATGGAGATCTCAAGAAAAATATGTAGATGGGTGAACAAACTGCAAGAGTATGATATGGACATCCAAACCACAAAATTAGTACGAGGTTTGGGTCTTGCTAAGCTCATGGCTGAGAGCAACTTTCAGAATGTAGAAGTGGATCAAGTAGAGGAAGAAAGGGTAGACATTCTTGAGAAATTGATGAGTTCTGAGTGGTACAAACATGTGATCTTATACCTCAAACACCTATGCTGACCTGATCACTTAAATAAAAATAAAAAAAGAGCCCTTAAGATGGCTTCTCAAAAATACATCATTACAGACCTTGGGGTGGCTTAGAAGAACCCTGAATGTGTCCTCTTGAAATGCATAACTGAAGATGAAGCTCCCAAAATAGTTGTTGATTTCCATGGGGTAGTTTGTGGAGGACACTTTGCTGGAAGGGTAACAACACATAAGATCTTGAAAGTTGGTTATTGGTGGCTTACTCTCTTCAAGGATACAACCTTGCTGGTTAGAAAATGTGATAGTTGCTAGCATTTCTCTGGAAGAATGAAAGCTTTAGGCTCCCCTCATTTGTATCTTGTATCAATTGAATCCCATTTCAAACAATGGGGAATGGAATTCATTGGTGAGATTTTAGATCCTTATAGTGTTAGACATAAGTGGATTCTTGCAGCCACTGATTATTTTACAAAGTGGGTTGAAGCAATCCCATATAAGAAGGAAACACACCAAATAGTTATGGACTTCTTGTTGAATCACATCATATGTAGATTTGGAGTCCCAATCAAGATTGTAGTTGATAATGCCATGTTCTTTAGATCCAAACCTCTACTGGAAATGTGCAAAGAATATGGAATCAATCTGACTTATTCTTCAAACTATAATCCCCAAGGGAATGGACAAGCTGAGTCCAGTAATAAAAACCTGCTGAAGATTATCAAAAGAAACTTGGAACAAAACAAGAAGAAGTCGGGAGAACAACTAAAATTTTTAGTTTGGGCTGATAGGATAAATCCTAAAAGAGCTACTGGTAAAAGCCCTTTTGAGTAGATATATGGAATTTTCGACACTAAAATTTTCCTCCGTAATTTTTGTTTCATTAATGTATGTATTAGGAATAGGATGTTGTTAAGTGTAATTAGTAGTAGCGTCCGATAGAAGATAACGGCACTACCAGTACGACGCCACCAATAATTTATAGTACGGTAATAGTCAAAATTACAATAGGAATGTTGTGGTAAAAAGTAAATATTTGTCGTAAGTAGTCTTGTAATGTTAAAATGTCAAAGTTGGGGTAAGTAGACAAGTAGGGTCTACATGATTAGGAATTATAAATATTATATTGGTAATAAGGACAAGGAGTGAGGTCATAAATATTTTGTGTATTTTATTTGTAAAAAGTCTAAAAATATGGAACCCATGTGAAATGATAAGTTTTATTTTGTCTTAAAAGATAAGCTTACATGTACAGATAAGAGTTAAGGTATGGAATATGATTTGTCAGAGTGGATTTCTTATCCTATCTTAGAGATAAGATGGATAAGCTTGGAATTTCTATAAATAAATAGGTCACCCACCTCATTTAGCATAGAAAGAAGTAGTGAGAAATATTGTGTGAGTAAGTGTGTAAAGTAATCCATCAGTTTGAAGGTGTGTTAAAGAAGCCATTGAGATGTGTAATTGTGAAGTTTCTCCCATAGTATTGGTGGAAGGCAAGTGAAGTCAGTAACACTTGAAGTACCTCATGGGTGAGATTGTAACAATTTCATGTTAATATTATAATTTACTCTGATATTTCATATTTATCATCATTCCTTCTTATCATAGTCTATGGTATTCTTGTGTTATGTTTGTTGTTGTGTTTCTAGATTACATCCACCAAACTAAAAGTTGTGCATTAGTAAATAATCATAGCACGAGGAGTTCCCGGTGAAGAATTATCATAGTGCCAGATTGGTGATGACATTTTGGTTCCGTTGCTGGGACCATTCCTCGTTGGTGGATTTTCTAGAGAGATATTCCCACTTAGTCAGAAAACATTTGGAGGGGTAACCTTGTTTTTACTATGCATAGTAGTTACCATGGTAAAGTCACTTTTTGCCGTGAATAGTATTTACCACAGTAAAGTCACTTTTTACCATGAATAGTATTTACCACAGTAACTTCACTTTTTACTATGAATAGTGTTTACCACAGTAAAGTCAATTTTTACCGCAGTAAGTCAAGTTTTACCATAGTTTACCGTGGTCATTTCTATTTTCTATTATAGTGATTCCAATTATTTGTGCACATAAGTCTTGTTGATTGTACTTGTGGGTTGGTATTTCACTGTGGTTACTTTTGAAAATGGGGAAGATTCCTATTTTTTCAGCCCAATCTAATGAAGATGCTTCCTCTTTCATTCAAGAGTTTAAACGATCTTGTATTTGTAATGGCCTTATAAGAAGGGAACAATGGACTGAATTTTTTTCCTACCTTTTTAGATGGTTCAGCCCTTAGGTGGTTTGAAACACTAGGTGATAATGTGAAAAACTCATGGGATTTATTAACTGAAAGTTTTCTTGAAGAATTTGGTGAACAACAGAAATATGCAGATCTCATGATCAATATCACAAAGCTATCCCAAGGAGAGAAGGAGAAGATAAGGGATTATCATGCTTGTGTTCTAGAGCTAAGGAGGAAGCTCGATGCCCAGATCCGGAAGGAAGGATTAGCAGATGGGTTGATAAATGGCATGGATAATCTCCTCTGTAAGCACTTCATTCTTGGGATGAAGCCAGAGATCAGACAATGAGTGAAGTATGACTTCCTAGCTACCATTGAACAAGCAAAGGAGATTGCAAGAAGGAAAGAAGAAAACATGGAAGAGAAGCCCAAAGAAATTGTTGCTAAAGTAGAGCCTACACCAGCACCTTTGGTCCAGAATCCACAACCACTCTCGGTGAGCACAAATCTTTCTCCTAGTACATCTACTGAGTATGAAGATCTACTCAAGAAGATGGGTCAGTTAACTATTAATCTTCTTCAAAGAAAAGAATTTAGTTCTTAGGGAGGAGATAGAGGTCCAAAAAGAAATATTTCTGAAGTTGTATGTTATGGTTGTTATAAAAAGGGTCATTATAAGTATAATTGTCCAGATAGAGCTTCTACATCTGGTATAAGAGATAATGATAAAGGAAAAGAACCTGTGAATTATTTTGATGTAGTAGATAAGAGCATAAATAATGAAGTAGATGTGTTTGTAACAAAAAGAAAGAAAGAAAAAGATAATCAAGATGGAAATGATCCTAAGAAGATGAAAGGAGAAAATAGTAAGAAACATAGGAGAAGAAAGTTGGGTGTGCAGGATTTTCTGATTTCACAGGGGACAAGGACCATACTCCATCTTAGAAGATCTATCCAAAAGGCCTGCAAATATTACATATGGTCAACTCTTGGCTATGTCTTCTGAGAAGAGGCAGGAACTGCGAAGTGGATTCAATGCTCGATGAAGGAAGGAGGTTGAGGTCCATGTTTTGGAGGTAGAGGCCGATCCCTATGCTCCACAAGTTGAGGTATTATGTAATGGTATTTCAATTCATGATGTCTTAGTTGATGGAGGTGCTGCAGTTAATGTAATGACCGAAGTCTGTAATGAATATGTTGGGTTTAAAAATTGATCACCCCTCAACACTTATGTTAAGGTCATTAAATAAGAGAAAAACTAAACCAAAAGGTGTAGTTTCAAATGTGGCAATATCTGTTATGGGTGTTGTATGTGTGGTAGACTTTCAGGTGATGAAAAATGGTACTGTTGTGTACCCAATGTTGTTGGGAAGGCCATGGCTAAGGAGAGTTCATGCAAGAAACTACTGGAATGAAGGCTTCATGACACTTGGACGTGGTAGAGAGAGGGTGAAGATAAATGTGATCCCTCGGCATCATAAGGCAGAACCTGTGGATTCAAGTGATGAAACTGATGATTGGACATCCTCTGATTACTCGAGTACCAGTGAAGTGGACACTGAAGATGAAGAAAGTGAGGTTGATGTTTCAGTCATGGATATCCTTCTAGTCACACCGACTCATGACCCCATAAAATTATCTGAAGAAGAAATTGATGATCATCTCCAACAAATAAAGATTGGTGATGTTGTGATGGAGAGTGAGAAGGAATCCTAGCTCCAGCTCTTTCGAAGGTATATACACATATTCACTTTTGATTACAAGGAACTCCGTCAAGTAAGTTGGGTAGAACATTCTATTGAGCTGGTAGATGGTGCTAAGCCCATAAAGTAAATGCCATATAGAATAAATCCTAATTTTTCCAAGACTGTAAAAGAAGAAATAGATAAGTTGCTTGATGCAGGATTCATATTTGTTGTGGAGAATTCAGAATGGGTTTCTCCCATTGTGATCTCAATAAAAAAGAATGGGAAGCTACGCATTTGTGTTGATTACAGGAAGCTCAATAAGGCAACAAAGAAGGATCATTACCCTCTTCCATTCTCAGATCAGATCTTGGACGAAGTAGCTGGCCAGGAGTGTTATAGTTTTGCTGATGGATATAGCGGATACAACCAAGTCCGTATAGAAGAGAAAGATCAGCTGAAGACCACATTCACCACTCCTTGGGGAACATTTTCTTATAGAGTTATGCCTTTTGGGTTGTGTAATGCTCCAGCAACATTCCAGCATTTGATGAATAGGGTGTTCGAAACCCTACATTGGGAACTTCATCAGAGTATTTCTGGATGATTTTTGCATCTATGGGAGCAAGATGGACCACCTGCACCAGATGGAGACAACATTTCAAAGGTTAGATGAAGCACAAGCCTCACTAAACCCTACAAAGTGTGTCTTTGGATGTTCTAAAGGCATTTTGTTAGGGCATGTTGTATCTAGAGATGGTATTGGTACTGATCCTGATAAAGTTTCAAAAATCAAAGAGTTACCATTTCCTATGAATAGAAGTAAGTTGAGATCATTTTTAGGCCATGTGGGTTACTATAGAAGGTTCATCAAGAATTTCTCAAAGATTGCACAGCCACTAACCCAGTTCTTGAAGAAGGATGTTACTTATGAACCAGGAAATAAGGCACATGAAGCTTTTGAACAACTGAAGGAAGCCCTGGTGTCTTCACCTATTCTAAAGAATCCAGATTAGAGCAAGCCATTCATTATGTACCACTGATGCCTCAGATGCAGCACTAGGAAGTACTCTAAGCCAAAAGGATGAAAATGGGAATGAAACATCCAGTTTACTTTGGGAGCAGACAAATGAGTAGTGCTGAGGTAAATTATACTATAATTGAAAAAGAGGCTCTAGCTATCATTTTTACTGTAAAGAAGTTTAGAAATTACTTGCTAGGGCAGGAAATTTATAGTATATAACAGATCATCAGGCTCTAAAATATATTGTAAATAAGCCTAACCCATCAGGGAGGATAACAAGATGGATAATTTTGCTACAAGAATTTGAATTTGATATTATAGATAGGCTAGGAAAGAAGCATGTCAATGCAGATGCACTCTCTCGAGCCTATGATGGTTTAGGTTCATCTTGTGATGATGATGATTTCCGAGATGCAGCATTGTTATCCCTTGACACAATCCCTAGTGAATACATAGATATTTGGAATTATCTGAATGAATTCAAGTTTCCTGATGGTGCCAATGAAAAGACTAAGAGGAAGATTACTCAAGCCAGTCGTCCATATTCTATTCTGCATGGAGTATTATTTCGAATAGGACCTGATGGACAGTACAAGAGGGCAGTTAGACGTGATCAAGGGAAGGAGCTGATAGAAGAATTCCACAATGGTACATGTGGAGGGAACTTCTCTAGACAACTTACAGCAAGAAGGATCTTGGATGCAGGTTATCACTGGCCCACTCTTTTTAAAGATTGTTATAATTATTGTAAGACATGTGATATTTGTCAAACACATGGTAACCGTAAGACTTCATCAGCTCCATTATGCCCTATTCTTCCACTTGGTCCCTTTGAAAAGTGGGGAATAGACATTGTAGGTCCACTTCCAACTACCCCATGCCAAAATAAGTATATTGTAGTTGCCACAGATTATTTAACCAAGTGGGTTGAAGCTAGGCCATTGAAAATAACTTCCATGGATGAAGTGGCAAGGTTCATATATGAACGCATTGTCACCAGATTTGGTTGTCCATTAGAAATTGTAACAGATCAAGGAAGCCACTTCATTAATGAGGTGGTAGAAGCCCTAGTCAATAAATTTTCTATTAAGCACAGGAAGGAAACAACATACAAGCCAAGCACAAATGGACAAGTGGAACAAACAAATTTTGTGTTGTGTCAAATTCTAGCAAAAGATGCAGCCTTGCAGGTACATAAGTGGGATAAAAGGATTCATGCAGCATTGTGGGCATATAGGGCAACATCAAAGTCAGCAACATGATACTCCCCATTTCAGTTGGCTTATGGCATTGATCCAGTTCTTCCTATTGAGTTTGATATTCCCACTGTCAGAGTTATGAAAAATGAAAGGATGGATGAAAGTGATTCAGTAAAAGAAAGGTTGGTACATCTTCATTTGCTAGAGGAAATGAGGGAAATAGCGAAGGATACAAGCTATAAGAAGAAAATGAAGCAGAAGGAATACTTTGATCAAAAGATCCGTTGGTCTCCATTTCATGTGAATGACTTGGTTCTAGTATATGATTCCAGATACAAAAAAAGAAGACAGAGAAAATTTCTTCCAAAATGGATGGGGCCCTACAAAATAGCAGTTGTGCATGAAAATGGTACGTACCGACTGGAGGAATTTGATGGCACTCCCATTATGAAATGGGTCAACCACGACAAGTTGAAGATTTTCCAAGCACCAGAATAGTCTACTCCGAGGACGGAGTAGAAGCTAGGAAGGGGGAAGATGTCGACACTAAAATTTTCCTCTGTAATTTCTATTTCATTAATGTATGTATTAGGAATAGGATGTTGTTAAGTATAATTAATAGTAGCATCCGATAGAAGATAACGGTGTTACCAGTACGACGCTGCCAATAATGTATAGTATGGTAATAGTCAAAAGTACAATAGGAATGTTGTGGTAAAAAGTAAATATTTGTCGTAAGTGGTCCGGTAATGTTAAAATGTCAAAGTTGGGGTAAGTAGAGAAGTAGGGTCTACATGATTAGGAATTAGAAATATTATATTGGTAATAAGGACAAGGAGTGAGGTCATAAATATTTTGTGTATTTTATTTGTAAAAAGTCTAAAAATGTGGAACCCATGTGAAATGATAAGGTTTATCTTTATCTTAAAAGATAAGCTTACATGTATAGATAAGAGTTAAGGTATGGAATATGATTCGTCAGAGTGGATTTCTTATCCTATCTTAGAGATAAGATGGATAAGCCTGGAAGTTCTATAAATAAAGAGGCCACCCCCCTCATTTAGCATAGAAGGAAGTAGTGAGAAATATTGTATGAGTAAGTGTGTAAAGGAATCCATCAGTTTGAAGGTGTGTTAAAGAAGCCATTAAGAGGTGTAATTGTGAAGTTTCTCCCATAGTATTGGTGGAAGGCAAGTGAAGTCAGTAACACTTGAAGTACCTCATGGGTGAGATTGTAACAATTTCATGTTAATATTATAATTTACTCTGATATTTCAGATTTATCATCATTCCTTCTTATCATAGTCTATGGTATTCTTGTGTTATGTTTGTTGTTATGTTTCTATATTACATCCACCAAACTAAAGGCTGTGCATTAGTAAATAATCATAGCACGAGGAGTTCCCGGTGAAGAATTATCATAGTGCCAGATTGGTGATGATAGAACTTAGGATTTTCTGCCCTTACATCTGTAATTTTCTTCATTTCATTTTTTTCACTAGTTGGAAGATCAAGAGCTCAACCCATATGAATCAAGAATCAATCAGATTGTTGAGCTTGATGAGGAGAGAAGAGCATCCCATCAAAGGCATGTCAAATTTAGAGAAAATTTGAAGAGATTGTTTGACAAGAAGGTCACTCCTAGAGCCTTCAATGTTGGAGATCTAGTTTTGTTATGGGATAGCGGGCATGAAGACAAGGGCAAGCATGGAAAATTTGATGCATTGTGGATGGGCCCTTATGTCATTGATATTACAATTGGTGAACATACCTTATTTCTCAAATAATTAGATGGGGAATTGCTAGAACTGCCTATTAATGGCAAACATCTAAAACATTTCTTGGATTAATCCCCAAATTTAAGGTATGCACCAATTGTACAGTGTATAGTCTTTGTTTTTTTCTTTGTTTTTGATGTTTTGTTGGTTTGTGGTTTTTCTTGGTTCTTGACAGCCATTTTTGTTGGTTTCTCAGTTCGTTTTTGAGGGATGGTTCTAGTTTTTTGCTACCCTACATGTTGATTCCTTTTCCCAATAGATATTTTGGCACTTGGTCTACATTTTGTTCTTATGGAACTCACTGGGAGTGCCCATCCCCGATCAAGAGCCGATGTTGGTGCCATTTTTGAGCTTGCATTGTGTTGCCTTAATTTTTCAAATCTATACTTGCTCAGAAATGTTTTATCTTTCAAATTGGTGGTCTGAAATTCTTCCCCTCTAGTCAAATGCTTTAAAAATGCTCACAAACTTGTTATTTTACCCTAAGTTGAGAGAAAAATTCATGTGTGCCTTGTTTTTTCCCTAATTTTTCCAAATTTGTGGGCTCTGCCATTTTTGCCCTTTTTCCCGATCGTGAAAAATCAAAATTGATTGATTCATAATTGTATGTAGTTGAAAATCTAATTCCAAGATCGAAAAATGCTTTAAAAACATATTTCAGTTGCTTCAAAATTAAAAAAAATCCATCCTTTGTGAAAAAATTGAATTCTAGGGAATCCCTTGAATTTTCTACATTTTGACAGTTAGACGGGTGTCATTTTCCCATCAGATTCTTCCTCAGCATGCATTGGCAATGTGGTGGGTTCCAAATGGCTGAGGAGTGGCGAAAAATAGTTCTAACTTGTTGTTTTTTGATTTTTTTGGCAAAATGGTGAATTTGGTTCCATGGCTCCACCTTTTGCAAAATAAATTGGCTACGTGGCATGTTCTCATTGGTCAGGGATTAGCGGGTGGTTGGATCTCCTTAGAAATTTTTGGTTTTATTTTTCAAAATTTTCAAAATAAAAAATTGTCCTGAAACCTCGTAGCCAATCAGGGGAGGACACGTGCAAAAATTTTGAGCAGAGGGCATGTGGGTGGCGGAAATAACCTTGTGAATTTTTGTTTTTTTTGGCTCAAAAAGTTAAAGTAAAATTTGGAAGCACTTCCCCATGGCCAATCACATTTAGACACATGTCTAGGAAAGGTCAGAGTGGGGGGGTGGATGTTTTGGTGACAATGAAGTTTTAACTTTAAATGGATAAAAGACAAAATTTGGGCCGAGTTTCCGCAACCAACCAAGAAGGGACACGTGTCTTAGAAATGCAAAAATGGAGAAGGGAGCCGAGGGAGAACTTAATGATTTTTTGGCTTTGCTTTCTATAGGTGAAAAATGGAATGCAGCTCTGTTCCAATCAGATGGGGACACGTGTCAATTTTTTTGAAAAAGTCAAAAAAGACAGCGGGTCCGCTAGGGAAGGTTTATTGTGCTAAGTGGATAATAGGTGTTTTGGAGGTTTTTGCCTTTGGAGGCAAAAATTTTCAAAGTGGTGAAAAAGTCTGAAGGGCTGCTAAAGCTAAAATTTAAATGCTCTATACAAATGTTTGATCTAAGTGAAAAGACAGAGGTTCGGACCTCGAGTGAAACTTTGGAAATGTTTCCTTTTAGGTAAAATGTATTAAGGTTAAATTTTTATGTGCGGCCCTAACAAGGAGGATGTTTTTAGGCTTGTTCGGGAATGAAGGCCTTCAGAGGTAAAAGAATTTTTTTTCCTTTTTGGAAAAATTGGTTAAAATTGGAAAAAGGAAGCATGCCTCCAAAACCAATCCAAGTGAGACACATGGCCAATTTCAAAGGTCAAAAGGGAGCGCGGGACATCAGTGAGTTTTGAAATTTTCAAAAATTGCGAGGGAGGTATGAAGGAAAAAAGGGAGACATGGCCCTGTAGCAAATCAACGAGTGCCACATGGCATCAGGAAGGCGGAAGTGCGGGGAATTTTGGGAAAATTTTATTTTTCCAAAATAGAGTTAAAAATGATGGAATTGATCTGCAATTCCACTGGGGCCCACATTTGGACACGTGGTAGGCTCAGGGAAGGGTGGGAAAAAAATGACAAAATTTGCCAAAATTTTCAAAAGGTTATAAGGTGATGTTTTTTACCCTTGGGCCCATGCCAATCATATTACGCCACATGTCTAGCCTTATCCAAAAATTAAAAAGGAAACTCAAGCTTATTCTAAGTC
The DNA here is from genome assembly GCA_019776745.2 of Taxus chinensis. Taxonomy (NCBI): domain Eukaryota; kingdom Viridiplantae; phylum Streptophyta; class Pinopsida; order Cupressales; family Taxaceae; genus Taxus; species Taxus chinensis. The sequence continues at coordinate 908,683,258 of CM034149.1, read as the reverse complement.
CACATCTTCCGCGTGGAGGACCAGGATTACAAGTTGAGTTTGATAAATGGTTGTTGTGCATTCATTTGTTTTGGCCACCATGGGAGCTCCAGGAAGCTTGGAATCATAATTTTTACATCAAATTTCATCAAATTTTAGGTGATTTTGTGTCATCTTGGCCTTTTAGGATCATTGGGATCACTTTCATGGCTTAATTCTTTGATCTAAGGTGTTTTTGAAGTAATTTTTTGCCCAGGCCCGTAAAAAATGAAAAAGTTAGATCTTGAAGTTGTAGGAGTGAATTTGGAAAGGTAAAATGATGAGTGAAAAGGTGTTTACATGCCTAAATGATGAAAAAAGTGCCTTTAGGAAGGATAAGGATTCAAAAATTTGTAATGATTGAACCTTTTTGACACACTTGGCATCCTTCGAACATTTTTCTATTTGATGTCCCTTTCTGCAAATCATGAGGATTGTTTGTAACAAACTTGATCCCTTGGCATATTATTTACTTGGGAAAGAAGGCTCCAATGTGGCAAGAAGTATATAATACATTTTTGAGAAATGCAAAATGTCAAAGATTGAAATTCATGAGTAAATTTTTTTAGGGAAGTCCATCTTCTGAGAAACCCTCCAAGAAACCAACTTAATGTCTTATGTGTTAGTTTTTTCATTATTGTGAGTTGGTTACAAGTTTATAACCATCACACAGCTATGAGATTGTTCATGAAACTCTCCCCTGCTGATGAATCTAACAAGATTTTTAGTTAATATGTGTTTTTCTAGGAAAAATGATGTCTTTTATCATTTTTAAATACCTACAAATAGTTTTTATTGTTCTTGTTGCAATCTTGCATTGAAATTCTTTACTAAACCACACAGATCTCATTCTTATTGATAGTTTAGTGGCACTTGTTTTTTTTGTCAGAAGAGCTTTCATCTGGCATTGAAAATAAGCAGTTTAAAATCACTTCACCCTCATTTGTTAATTGAGATTTCTTATAAGACTTTGGGGGTACCATAGGCATGGTTTGATCAAATATTTTTGTGTTCAATTGAGTTCCTTAATTCAAGATTTTGTGGTGAGCTCTCAAATATTGTGTGAAGAGTGTAATCTGGGCTTCCATTTGTGCATCTTTTGGTTGAAAGAACATCCTGATTGTTTGAACAATTTTATCTGATAGTTGTTCAAGTATTGTAGAGGTTATCAAAGATCTGACATAGTCAAGTTTTTCTTGTCAATATCCCACCAAAAAATCACCCAAACAAAAAATTCTACCCTATACTACCCCTAATTTGCATTTTTTTACCCACAAAAGATCAAAATCCATTTGCAAAGGTATGCAGAACAGATCAGGATTTTAATGTCTCTAATAACCTTTGCCTTGTTTTGAGAACATACCCATATTTTGGAAGTGACAACTTGTGAGATTTAGATCTGGGATGTTGATCATGTTTTCATCAAGGTCTTCCTCATAGAATTCGAGCAAATGGAAGGATATCTTTATCTCCTTCACCATTACAAGGTTAAAAATAGGTTCTCTTACCTTGGTTGTAAGGAACAACCTAAAACAACTAGGACAAGATCAAGTCCTATTGGAGTGCTCTCCATCTCTCCACAAATCTGAGTGCCAGTTAGATCATACCCCCGGCTACAAACAACATACAACATAGTCTATCTATCTTTAAGCTCCATGTCATTCCTTTGGTGTTGCTCAGCTTGAAAAGGAGAATAAATTTGGGTACCAACACTTCTAATGGCCCGCCTCCCGTTGCTACTCTCAACACGTGGCCTTCTCTCACTTGTCGCAGGATTGTGGCTTCATTTCATGCTTTGAATCTTTTTCAACAAAAATCCCAAAAAATTAAATTTCCTCTGAAGCCCACCTTCCGTCGTTGACAAGGGCCGGACATGTGGCACCTTTTGATTGGTTATGGAGGTGCGGTTCAATTTTTATTCCTTTAGATTTTTAAAAAAAGAGCCAAAATTTCCTTTATACCTTTGATAGCCTGCCCTTGTGCCGATGGCCACATGTCATTTTCTGATTGGTGATGGATGTGTGGCTCAATTCATCGCCTTAAACTTTTTGGACAAAAAGGGCACAATTTCTTAAGTTTCTTTGCATCCTCACCTTCTCGTTGATGATGTGTCCCTTTTTGATTGGCTGCGAGGCCTTAAGAATTTTTCTTTCATCATCCTTCGTGGGTCCATGGGTTCAAAACTCACTTTAATTTTTCATCCTGAAAAAGGCTAAGTGCCAAAATTTTCCCCTTGGCTCCACAAGTACGTTTCTTCCCTTCACCGGGCCCGTGGGCTGACATTTGAATTTGTGACTTTTAGCCAAAAGGGATAAGTGAAAAAAATTTCTTCACAGGCCTGCCTATGCATTTAGAACCTTTTCAGGCACGTGGGATCAAATTTTGATTTTCACGCATTTTAAAAAAAATTCTAACTGCCCGAAAGTCTTCCACCTCTTTGCCTTTTCCTCCTTGTGCACGTGTCACCTTCGAATTGGCTGGGTCTAATTCCTTTTCCTTCTCCGCGGGCTTGCGAGCCGGAAATTCATTTTACATTTTAGCCAAAAGAGGCTAGGTGCTGAATTTCTCTCTACATCCCTGCCAATCTACCAATTCTCTTGAAAAAAAATTCTTCCCTGAGCCCATCAACCCGCCTTGGGCAAAAAAATTCCTAAGGCCCACCGGCCCATAACTTGAAAAATACAAGGAGTTAGGAGGACTTTTTTACCTTTTTGGAAAGGGGAAGAAATTTCCCATCTTATGAAGCTACTTCTAGAAAACTTTAAGTGCCTTAAATGTGTAAAATTTGAGATTAAAACACAAGGATGGAGAAAATGGAGGTAAGCTAACCAAAATAAGTATGGGCTTATTTTGGATAACAATTTTGGTGACTCACAAGGGTCATCTGCCTTCTATATAAAGTGATTAGCTACCTTGAAGCATCCATTAGGCATGGAGTCATTATTGATAGCCTTCTACTGATATGATCTTTGAAAACTGACCCCTGGGCCACTTGGAAACTCATTAGAACTGAAACTGATCTTGACCAAATGCCAAGTCCAAACATTGCATAAGAGCAACAAAACTCCACAACAACCCTATGTACAAAAATGGAAATCATACATGTTCCAAGTAGATCATGCAGAGTTTGTAAAGCACTTAGGAAAAAAAAAAACTAGACTATAACTAGATAGTTTGCACAAGAACTTAGGGGAATTGAAAATATAATCTAATATGTACAAGGGTGAAACCTTTCCTTTTAGTAGCAATGTTTGAGGTAGATCCCATTGACTGAAATATGAAATTATTCACCATCTAATGTAGACAATTGGAAGGCATTGCTACTTTTTCATCCTGTAACCATGTAGGGGCCACTCTAAATGGCATCAAACTTGGAATTCCTTCCTAGATTTTCCCGGTCTGCATCCCACTTTAACATTAGATCCCCTTCTTGAAAGGTCCTTGCTCTTTTTTTCTTTTCAAAGCATCTTTTGAATAAATCCTTCTCATTTTCTATTACTTGGAATGCATGCTCTCTTATATCTTCCAACTCCATCAACTCTACATATCTTGCTTCCATTGGTTCCAACTCAGACAACTCCAGCTGCTTCATGAGCTCCAATGTTGGTAGCTCAAGTTATATAGGCAGCACTACCTCTTTCCCATAGAAAAGTTTGAATGGAGAGTTGTCTGTAGATCTCTTGGGTGTTATTCTATCAGCCCATAGAGCTGATTTTGGCCACTACCCTAAGGGTAATATTTTTATGAAGTGCTCAAATAGATTCCATTCTTAACATCCCATTCAGTGATCTTAGAACCTATGAATGCCAAGGAATTGTTTGATATGATGGTGGATGGTATACCAAACCTGGTTATTATCCCTTCATAGAAATCTAGTATGTTAGATTCATTGGCCTCTTTGAGTGCCACTGCCTCAGTCCACTTAGTGAAGTAATCAGTTTTAGTGAGGATCCATTTGTGGCCTTGGCTTGAGTTTGGATTGATGAATCCAATAAATTCCAATCCCCATTGCATTAATGGCTGGTAAACTAAAATTGGATGCAATGGAAGTGCTGCTAGCCTCTTTTTACCTGTTAAGAATGCACACTTTTTACACTTCTTGATCCATGAATAAAAGTCACTAAATACGTTGGGCCAATAATAACCCACCCTCATGATCTTGAGAGATTTCACCCATGGAGAAAAATTACATCCAGCTGCTTCATCATGAAATTCTTGTAATAATTTATCAATTTGATATGTCCCAATACACCTCAGAAGAACACCATTGATATATTTTCTGAACATAATGCCATCAACAAGCACATATGGAATGGCCTGCAATCTAAAATACCTCCTCTTTACTTTGCTCATTTCTGGAGAGAAAATTCCTATTTTTAGGAAATGTATTATACTGTGAGTCCCACTGAGTGTGCCAAAACTGTTAGTGTAGAATCACAACACCCCTAAATTGACCTCTCAAATCTACACTTTAGAAATGGGTCATTTGGTGTGATTTCACAACATGGAGTCTTCCCCAAAGTGTGGGAATTTGTAATTGGAAATACCCTCCATATTGAGGTTGGTTCCTATCCCTCTGTTTAGGTGCAAAGATGAAATTGTAGAGGTTCTATTCTAAATCCTATTCTAATTTTCCAAGGAGACAGAGTTAAAGGATGCAAAAAAGAAACAAAACTAAGATAACAAGGTGATGCACCAAAGGAATGATGGAAAATTTATTTAATGATAGACACAAACTAGAAGAATGCAACACAATAACATGCACAAATAACCAAAGTTGTAATGAAGGATCAGAAGACAACAATCAACACAGAAAGGGATGAAAATCATCCACATAACATGTATTATTGCTCTCAGGGCTTGATACGATGCATTACAATAGTGACAAGGAAAATTTTCATTTTAGAGTCTATATGGGAGGTCTGAAACTCCATGAATTCATGTGCCAAGGGGAAGAGGGGAGCCTGCAAAACAAAAAATTGTCCAACCATTTACAATGAGCCAAAAATGGCATATATCGATGAAGCAGAAAGTAGAGGAGAGAGAAACATAGGAAAATTGATTTAAAGGTCCAACCACCTGACAAGATCCATTAAAATGGCAAGGGAACCTTCAAAAATCCATTTTCTAATGTATTCAACCATTCTGGAGAAAAATGGGTGCCAAACTGCATTAAATTTTGGTGGTTGGATGTCTGTTCTAAATTTTTTCCCATATGGGACTTTTCGTAATTTTCTTTCCACCATACCTCACAAAAAATTCAAAATTGAATCTTCCATTGGGATAGGGGTGTTAATATATTCCATGGTACCAAATTTGTCAAATTTTGACTAATTAACATCGAGAGATATTCCCCATTTGAAGCTTGCAACCAAATTAGGCAGACGAAATTGGTGAGTGAAATCAGTTCAAGGCCCAACAATTTCCTTTAGTCTTTGCTGTGTCACAAAATTTTCAATACAAAAAATAGGAAACCTCCATGGGCCCTACAGCTCGATTGTGACAGTGCTCCTAGCTCGATCGAGTCGGGTGGTGGGTTGAAAAATATAGATTTTACCCTTTCAGGAAACAAACGTGCAAAGTTTTCCAAAAATCTGCGCCAACGGCCCCCGCGCCTTTGCACTGATGACGTGTCTCAGAAATGAAACATGGATTCTATTGATTGAGCAGTGACGGAGACACTGCAGGTAATTTTTACTTTTGTGCCCTTCACAATTTGGAAAAAAAATCAACTTCTTCAGGATGGCCCATCTCCCGTATTGCCTCTTGATACGTGGCCTTCTCTCATTGTTCGGACGACGAGATACGGCTTCATTTAATGGCTTTGAACCTTGTCGACAACAAGCCACAAAAACATAAATTCCGTTGATGCCGTCAACTCCGCCACTGATGAGGTGCCCCAAAAATGTGACACCTTCTGATTGGTTGCGGAGGCGCAGGTTTTACTTTTTTCCTTAAGCTTTTTGACAAACGAGCCAAAATTTCATTTAATCCTCTGACGCCCGCCCTGTTTGCGCCGATGGCCACATTGTCTCTTCTATTGTGACATATGGTGTGCCAATTAATCCCCCTTAAACTTTAATGGATAAAAGTGACATTTCTTAGTTTTTTACAATCCTCCCCTTGCCAGTTGATGATGTGCCCTTTTTGATAAGGTCGGGCGGGGCCTTAGCATGTTTTAATTTCCTCCTCCTTCTTGGGCCCCGCGGGTTCACAAAAACTCGCCTTTAAATTGGTTTAGCCTAAAAATGCTAAGTGGCCAAAATTTTCCCCTTTGTCCTCGGCACGTCTGTTTCCTTCCCTTCACCAGCCCGTAAGGCTGGCAATTTAATTGTGCCGTTTAAGAGCCAAGGGCTAGTGACAATGTACTTTGTGGGCCTGCCTATAGCGGTAGAAGCCTTATACCGTGCCCGTGGGCTCAAAGTTGATTTTCATGCATTTTTGGAAAAATTCGCTAAGTTCCCAAAAGGTTTCCACCCACTCCACATTTCCCCTCCTTGTGCATGTAGCAATCAATCAGACCCTTTGAATTTGGGTTGGGTGTCCAAGTCCTTTTCCTTCTCCATGGGGCTTAACGGGCCGGTAATTCATCTTACATGTTTAGCTAAAAGAGGCTAGTGCCGAAGTTCTCCTCCACACCCCCATCAATCACAATTCTCTTAGCAAAAATTATTCCCTGAGCCCATCCAACCCTCCTTGGAAAAAAACTTCCTAAGGCCCTCCGGCCCATACTTGAAAAATACGAGTTAGGAGGACCTTCTTTACCTTTCTGAAAAGGGAAAAATTTCCCATCTTATGAAGCTACTTCCATAAACTTTGAGTGCCTGAAATGTGTAAATTTGATAAATTGAAGGACAAGGAATAGAAAATGGAGGTAATTTAACCAAATAAGCAGAGCTTATTTGGATAACACTACTCATCCATATTTTATATTAATTTAATGATAGAGCATATGGATGAGGTGGACCCATACTTGAAATGCAAGGTGTGAAGAGTCTAAATTGAGCCAAGGTTCCAAGAATTGTAAATTAAATTGAAATTATTTTTCGTATGGGTTGAGTTTAATTTATTCCATGATTTTTTCAGATTATGGTGGTTCTTCTACATGTAAAAGTGTTCCCCTATTTATGAAGATTTGTCATAAGGCAATTTTGGGGTAGTAGGGGGGTTAGTTTGAAGCAGTTTTCATATACGACTTATTGGAGGCGTTTTCCACTTGGATTGGAAGGAAATGTGAGATGTCATTTTATACAAATGAGTATTATGGTATATTTCAAATGGTATATTATTTGTCTATGATGGTGATATTTTATGGTTCATACAACTTTATTTGTATAGAATAATGTTTGTTGTTTCTAAGGATAGAATTGTTATTGCTAGAAGATGAAGTTATAAGATGCATGAGATTAAATGCATTTATGATTTAGATCAGTTGGAGAGTGAAGATGAATTATATTTTTTTCTATGACGGATTTGGAGGTATTGGATAAGGGCGGTTAAGGGTTGTAACACCAGTTGACCGTTGTAAAAAATACTTTCTGGGAAGCTTGATTTGATGAAGAGGAAAGTGAGTGGATGCAAATAGATATGTTTCAATATCTCGAACATTCATGTATGTTGAAATAAATATCTAGGGTACTTACAATGAGAGGTATAAAGATTTGAGGTGTTTGGGTTTGTCTGAGGCCCACATGTGAAGATAGGGTCTTGGAAAGAACTATTTTGAGAAGATATGGAGCTCTTGAGTTGTTATGATAAATTTGATTGGTGTTTTTTAAAGCTAAATGTATGAACATTTGGGGTGTCTAATATGTATATTTGGACATGTTTGGTGAATTTGGGAGATTAATTAATCATGGTTTTGTGTTTTTGGTTTTATTCATCCAGATGATGGGGGTTTTGACCTATGTTTGTTGCTTTTTTGGTTATTTGGGTATGGTGAACCTGCATGGGCCATATGAATTTTTATAATTTTTTGGGATTTGATTTAAGTTATATGGTATAAAAAAAAATGAATGAAACAATTTTTTCGTTTTTGCGAGTTCTGAAGGGTATAAAGTGCTTGTTTAAATTCAAATGGTAGCCCTAGTTGAGAGAGAGAGATAAAGTTAGACCCATGTATGTGTTTGAGATAGGTATTAAGGGAATTTTTAATATCTAAGGAGAGTGTGTACGAGGACAAGGAATGTGTTTAGATTGTGTGGGAAAAGGGTTTGATGCAAATAAGTCCCAAAAACTAGTGAGAATAGAGTGTAGCTAGGTGAATAAGGGTTTGAAGGAGTTTGGGATCCGAATCCGTGTGATCATAATCATCTAAGTTTTTGGAGTATATATCATACATGATATTATTTTTCAAAATCATTATGCAATTATTCATATTCATTGTGATTCTCTGTGTTGTGTGTAATATCACCAAGGGTTTAGGTGTTGGGCCTCACTCAGAATAAATCTCTTGTGATTTGTACGGATTTAACTGGAGGCTTTGTTTGTGAGTAATATCAGCAAAGTGTTTAGAGTGGGTTTTTCCTTCCCCGTTGAGGGTCCTCCCACTTACATATTGTGTGTTCTTATGTACTATTTTATGTTTATGTTCTGTGGATGATTATTATTGATTGTTGAGATCTTCATTACTGCATGATTAAAATGTTAATGGTTTGGATAATTTAATTCTATTTGAAATTGGTTAAGGGTTTTAAAAGACATATTAAAACCCCTCCAAGTTCCATTTTGATTCCCAAAAATAAATTTTCATATGAGTAGAAAATTTGAGGCGATTACATTCGCAAATGTGATCTATTTGTCTTTTAGAAAAGGATCAAGGTCAACTTATTATTACACAAGAAAAAGTTTGTAAGATTTTTGTCCTTTATAGTATCTCATCCTAGCTTACTCTGTATTTTTAAAGTAAGAATGGAGGCAGATTAGATAATCTTTAAGTCGCTTTTCATCTCCTTCTTACATAGCTATGTTGAGTTTCTATATATGCATAATATCTGGGGTTATCTCTGTCCGGATGTCATGTTGCATTTGAAACTTATTTTAATTGATATATTCCCCCCCCTTAGATGGTAACTTGAACACTATCCTTCAAATATTTATTTTTTGTTTCTTGAAAATAAAATGAGTTTTTGGTTTTTTAAACCCTAAATTAAAATTGTAGGTCAATGTTAATTAGGTTCTTACTAATAGGAATATAACAGATATTACAAGTACTGAAAATAACTCACATTTATACATTGATATCATTAAAAATAAATCATTACAACCAATAATATCGCAATTTGAAACATAAAAAATGATATTATAATAGGGCACTTAATTGATTTACAAATGAAATTCCTAAGAGAATGTTGAGGACCGTGAAAATAGAGAAATCAGGAAATGTGAACTTTAGTGACCCTATGAAAACTTAGTTTAGAATGTATAATTACATACGACCAAGGTCGGAGGACCATAAAACTTTAGTGAGGACTGTATGGTAAGCCCATATGTATAGTATGGGACCTTCTTTATAAGTCATCATATATAAACATTTTTTGGTGCCTCACCTTCCTTGATTTTTTCAATGTGAAAACCCTAGTTTGCACCACATGCAGCAAAGGCTCTTTAAAAAAGTGAACTGTCATCATGTCAAACCCTAACCATGGATTGAAATTCCCCTTAGAAAAAAAATTCGATGGTTTTTTTTGTCACCCTCTGTTCAAACACTGACGTTGGCCACTACTCTGAAGAGGCATCCAAACGCGCACACCCTTATGACACATAGAATGTGATATTTAGACTAGATCAATCAGATTTGAAATTTTCTTTGACCCATATCTTTCTTTGTAATTAAATATTTCTCAAAAAACTTAAGAGAAAGGATCCTTTAATTCGGTTAATGAGAAAGATATGGCTTTCCTTTACCTAGTTTATAAGCTTGTTGGTGCATGAATGTGGTATATCCTAATGAATATAGAGGTGTAGAGAAGACATTTAGGGAAATTTACCTTCCTTTTTGCAAAGTGAATTAAAGTTATTAACTTCAATGTATTACCTTAGGGAGGAGTCCTAAGTCAGGCAAAATGAGTGGTTTTGGTAGTTTTAATTTGGTTATACATTATTATGTAGAAGATTTATCTAAGAAATGGTTTGAACGCAGATGAAGTAATAAGCCCGAAATGAAAGATTAAATTTCCAAAGTGTATTTTGATTACATGGGTCGGTCCAAATTCTTACAAGAGGGTCGGGTTGTATGGTATGGGGTGAGAAGTTCATCAGGAACATGTGCCCAAATGAGGATGGAGCTTATAAAATAAATGTATCTCTATTGGTTTTGTGAATTTTATTATCGAAATGTTTCAACAATGTCAATGTGTAAGGATAGAAAATATATGAAAGATGAACCTCATGAATGATAAGATGAATGGATACTTAAACATTTATCATGGAATATGTATCATGAAGTTTAAGGTTTTCCATAGTGCAAATTCCAAATTTAAGTGTCTACATTTTTCCCCTCTTTAAGTAATGTAAATTAAAAAGTTAATGCATAAGGGAAACTGTAACCTAAGTATGTCAGCAAACTTTTCCTTTGCTTGAATTTTGTTTATAGTTACATTTTTTGCGTTAGTGTTGGCAGGTGCTCCATGATGAAAGATGAAACCTAAAGTGTAGTCAACATTTATAATAGATAATTAACAATATCCAAATCAAATAAAATTGTAATAGACCAATGGTCTCTTTTTTGCATATACGTAAAGGGAAATAATGTAAACAAAAATAATACACTTATTTGGTGTTATTATATTTCTCTTGGATTTTTTTATTTTCTAAACTTCTTTAAAGAATGGGGGTGATCACTTCCCAATCGCGTCATGGATTAATCTAGAGTGTTAGGTGTATTCAAACCCAACACAAATATGTGCAAGAAAGAGAGAAGAAGAAAATAGACAAAAATGCACCCTGTAAAAGGAATAAGACCATGTATCAAATTTATTCAACTTTTATATTCTCGTGCCATTAAAGTGTAAAAGAGATAAATCCTTCCCAAAAGAGATATGTTTTCTTTTACTACCTTCAATAACCCCATGGATCACACCATTGCAAATAGATCTAGATCCGAATTTAAAAATAAATACATACCGTACAACAGAGAATATGGTCCCCTAAAATCTCACCATAATTCTGAAATAATGGGAAAAGTATAAAATGAAAACGAACACTAAAATATGCTAAAAATGGGGCAAACATGTTTGAACTACAGGAAATAAACACCTACCCCAAGCTGTCCAAAACTAAAAAAGGTGAATGAAGAAGGTGTGAAATATTTCATGCCTCACGTACTGATCTAAACTAAGTAATATTGATGTGAAAACTCTATGGAAAACCCATGTATATAAGTGAAAATATGGAAATGGTTGAAAGTTTATGCTAAAATTGTCCTCGGTCAAAAACATATAGCATTTCCAGACCATGACCTACCATATAGCTTTTGGCTTAATTTTATGGTATGGACCTAGTCTGTTTGTTATCATGCCAATGGTGCAACAAGGAAATTGATAATTTCCAAAGCATGACAACGATACCCATGTGCCCAATTTTTTTTTCAAGTTTTAATTCGCTTCCAAGGCACCACAGGGCTACCCAGTTTAGTCCAATGACCTCCTAGTTGATGTTAAATCATTCCTGATAGGTGATATATTAAATTCAATTCAAAACCCTAGGTGATTTAGGATTTCATTGAGAAATGCAACTTTGGGCTCAATTATGGGAAGGGCTATCACTGGCATTCCTAGAATTGGAGCAACCCATGGAGAAGAATAAAGAATCCAAAACAAGACACGAAAAATGAATAAAAGTACTTAGAAATTTTTGGAAGTGAGATTTAGGATATTTAGGATATATTCAAAAGAAGGTTGGGGGAGTTTTACAAAAATTAGAGGGTTCACAAAACAGGCCTAGGCATGTGCACAGGCCAAAACAATGTGTTGAGCTTCGGAAGATGATTCTAGGAGCTACAGATGGAATTAGGAGAAAAAATAGACATCATCAGAAATGTAATTGCAAGAGACCTATAAGATGGGGAAATTATTTTTTTCAAACACTTTTGGCCCAATGGGTATACAATCAAATTTATCTCATGCAACACGGTGGAGTGCTAGATCACAATCCAGTTTTTTTTTAGGAATCAATGGAGGAATAAAGATTGGTGACCCATACTATTGTCTAAAAGGAAATTTTCAGTCAAGATAATATAAAATTCAATCAAAATATTCCATCGTGAGCTTAATATATCATCATTTCAAGTTGCCATCTAGGAGTGAGTTCGGGAGTTAGCCAATTTTTTAACAGGACACATGTCATCTCCAAGATCCTAGCGCAATTTCATGTATCTTACGTCCCTCAAGAAAAGTTACATAAGGGACATAAAAATGTGCCCAGCCCATAAAATCCCCCTGGATCCTCATACTACCTCTTGGATAACCAATTTCATCTCCTAGGTGCTTCCCAGACTCATTTCCACACTCACTTAGATCGTGACAAGTGGTGGGTTCTGGTGTATCATGAAATTTTATTTCCCTCACGTTCTTTTTTGTTGGGGGAAACCAGGGTATTGAAAATTATCCCAACCCCAAAGGAGACTCCTGGTCACCCATATGACCCCTTCAAGAGCATTGTTTCAGCCCCTAGGTATTTGCCAAGCCTTTACTCTCAACTGTCAGATCAAGTGCCACATGTCATCTTATGGCATGCCATGCAATTTTATTTCCCTAATGTACCTTTGTCTTGGGGGACATAAAGGTTAGTAAAATGTTCCTAGCCCCTCTAAGAAGCCTCATGGTTCCTCATGTGACCAACTTCTATCCCCTTAGTCCTTTAAAGTTGCATTTTGCTCAAATCTCATGTCATTGGATCTATGCCATGTGTCGTAATAAGGAGCCACATGAAAATTAATGTCCCTCTCATACCTTAATGTTTAAGGGACATTAGGGACATGAAATTGTGTCTCACTCCTTTCTTTGAATTTTTTTAAATTTTTAAATAACCTTCCTGCTTCCCACTTCTAACATCTAACTCTCCTGTGCACAACTTCATTCCACCATAGCTCTTCAAATTTCTCACACAAAGTCACACCTTTGATGAACCTCAAACAAGAATTGATATAAAAATAAACTCCTCTACACCAAGATAATATGCAAGTCTTAGAAGAAAGATTGATCAAATAAGGGGGAAAAACAAAGAACGAAGAAGAAGAAATAGAGAAATCCTTCATAGTCATGAAATATAAATTTGAAGAGATCTTTCAAACCAGTGTAAAGATTGACAAACCATTTTTTATTTTTTCTTCACTCATAGAGGCCATAAAAACCTAACCTTAAAAACCTCCTTTTGCACACAGAACACTCACAATGAAGAAATCCTGCTTCCGGCCCAATGAAAAACAAATCTTAATTTCATGTTAAACCGGAATTCAAATTAGGGAATAATTTCACCAGTGGAATAAGATGAAAAAACCCACAGCAAAAATTTAATTTCTTTTGCAAACAGAAAATAAAACCAAAAATGCAATTTTGAGGTCCATTAATGGTTGTCATGTTTAGAAGCACTGCTAGGTCAAAATTTTGAAACTTTAAAATCTCACAAATTGATGATCAGGTAGCTCCAAGATTTTAGAGGGGCGGTATTGGGAAAAAACCCATATAAAAAAAAATTCCATGGAATTTTGATCACCAAAATCTCACTTTCTAAAAATAGTAGCTCTTATACATAGAGGACTGATATTTTGGGAAAGTCACCAATTGAAGCAGCTGCGAAGGAGGAAGTGAGCACCAGAGTTGTATTGTAGGGAGAAACCATCATGATCATCTCATTCCAAATTTGACACTTACTAAAAATAATAAGTGGTCCCAAGAGCACAATCGAATTATAGAAAATTGGTCGAGAAAGTAAGAGGAGCATATAAAGAAGGAATATTTTTAGTAATCACATCCAGTCAAGGACCAAAGGGGCCAATTTTCCACATGCTAAAAATAGCAAGTTGTTTTTTATTACTTACAAAAAATAGTAGGTTATTCCAAAGTACGGATGTCACAAAAGAAGTATACCAGTGGTTGATCATCCAAGGGCATCACCATTTTGGGGACCAAAGAGGAAAAATCTCAACACTCACCAAAAATAGTTTCCCTTTCCAAATATACTAAGTGTCGAGGAATAATGAAGTTCAGGTATACAAGGGCGGAACTAATGAAGTCTCTATCTTCATGGATCTCAACATAATCTTTCAACACTCATTTCATGCTTCAATTAATATCTATCTATGAGGTTGAATTCACACTCAATAGCGTCATACTATTCATAGTATGTCCCATCAGGATCATGTCCAAATCAAATAAGTAGTGTGATAATGTTGTAGGGAATAAGGACCATGTTTGTTCCAAAGCTTTCGTCTTTCCTGAAGGGATCTCCATGAGTAATACTCATTGTCACCAATGGAGTCATTCGACAATTTTTTTAAACACTTATCTCATGGTGTTTATGTGTTGTTCAAAGGAAGTATCTCGTGGTATAAGACATTCAAGGATATAGGTTTCACTACATCCGGGCATTGCATGGTTCATGACATAGGTATATCATACGAAGGGTGGAAGTTATGGTCATCAACGAAACATGTTCATTCAACCTGACATGATTAGTTTTGAGTTCCTATTTATTCAAATTCAGCATTCATGGTCATCAGTGAAGTCATTTGAAAAGTTTTTTAAACACTCATTCCAAAGCATTTGTGATCCAATGTGAAGGATTTTCTCAAGAGGCAACAAATTTAGAGATTTAGAGTCTCACTGCTTTGTAACTTTCCATCAACAAAGATCATCAGGAGTGAAATCTCTTCTTCTCTCTCTCTTCAAATGTTCTAATTTTTCTTTGGGGTTTGCAATTTTTGATATTCCTTTAAGTTATCTAAAAGTGACTTTAGAAACATTATGTAAATTAATTCACCTAGATTTTATAAAAGGGACTTAAAATTTGGAAGGAATATGAATAGTCTAAAGTTAGAAATAAGGCATATGGAGGGTCACTGAGAAGATGGAGAGTTTCTCCTCTTCTATAAATTGTAATGAGCTCCTCATTCCAAGGGGTTCTAATTCTAAAATTCTTCTAGCTGGTTATATTCTTGTAAGTTTGTGAGAGAGATTTTTCTCAATTGTGAGTGAAAAGAGTTAGCCACTTTTCCCCTATTCTCTATGTCTTCCATTCTCATACTATGTACAATTTATTCTTGAGCATCAATACATGAAGAAATAATTTTGAGCCTTTTTTGACTAAGGGGTTTACTAATACTTTGTATTCATTAAATTCTAATTGGTCTTGTTACCATTTGAATTATTTTTTCTACCTAATTTTAGTGCATGTGATGAATTTTATAACAATTGTGTGCATGAATATGATTTTATACCTATAACATTAGTTCCCCTACCTCATATTCTCACTCCCTTTCTCGGTCTCCTATAAATTCTTCCCTTACAGATAGTTGTAAGATTTTTCCACACAGTCAGTGGAGTGCCCCTGTTGGATCCCTAACCGAAATTCCACTAGGATAAAAATCACTTTTTACTCATGCATACATATATGACAGTTGCACCAGTTAAGTAGAGGGACCTAGGCTCCCAGAGCATTAGCAAGAAACCTACCAATTTTTCCCCCAAAATTTTTTCTCTCCAATAGTTTTTGGCACCCATTATGGGGCAGATTTAGCAGCATATGTACCCAAAATATGACTGCAAGGTCCAAAAATTCAAAAAAATCAAATATTGAAAAAAAAAGAGTTTATGAAAATCCATTGCTGAAAGACACACTGTTAATTCCTGTATATGACCTTTCATATTCCATAGTTTCCTTTTGTATTCCCACAACAAGAATTTCCAAAATATGGCTGAAAGGAGATACACCAGGTTGAATAGATTGAGAGGAATTGTTGACCCCACTTTCAATTATTTGTAAAATCATGAAGAACGAGTTAGAGATAATCCCTACTAATTTTCTCAAGCCTCATCCCCATCCAGGTCATCAAGTAGTTCACTTGGAAATCCCATCCAAAATCCTGTTGATACTCCCCCTTCAAACTCTCCCTTTTTTCGACCACTATTGAGCATTGAGTTCCCAAAGGAAGAATACTTTTAAGAAGAATTTCTAGAAGCAAGAGCATAAATAAAAACAATGATGATAGATGAAGCAAAAAGACCTCAACCTATTGTTCCATGGGGAATAAATACAGATACCTAAAGAACACATCACCACTTTCACCACATCATGTGGCATTCATTGAGTTGAACATGAAGATGTTTCCATAATATTATTTGTGGAATGTCTCCAAAAAAAATAAGCAAAATGGTTCTACCTCATACCTGCTCAATCTATCACTAGTTAGAATGACATCAATAATTCCTTCGAGGAAATATTTAAATCAACCGAAGACTATTAGGCCCTCTTGGTGCAATTGAATCAAATAAAAAAAGGATAAAATGAAACTATGAGATACTTCGTGGCTCGTTTTAAATGGTTTCTTCGTAGGATACCGAAAGAATTTTTGCCATCTAAAAACAATATCAAGAGATTTTTCATCAATACTCAATCACCAGAGGTAGGATTTTTCCTACAAAGAGTTCAACTAAGGAACATTGCAGAAGCACAAAGGATGGCCATTAAACTTGATGACGATCTCATAATATCTAGAAATATCAATAATCCTTCAAATGGAAAGGCCCAATGTCCTAGGGACGAGAGAAACAATCCATCGATGCAAAAATTGGAAAATGAGATGGGATATTTGAAGAGGGAATTCTTTCAACGAGTATCTTTCTCAAAGAAACAACACAAATAAAATTGTAGGAACACCTTAAAGGCTTGCCTTGGAGGCCCCACTCTTGAAATAAAATTGCAGGATTCAGGAAAGTGAAGTATAGCTTGAACAAGAAAGTGAAGGTGATGATATCCTAGAAGTTTATGAGATTGAGAAAAATACACAAATCATATTCTACGAGTATTATGGAGGTGATGAAGATGAAAAAGAAGATGCACCTAGCTTCTCATGTGCGGTATTCACTCATTCTTAGTCTGAGAAAGGAGCCTCTTCCTCCACTATTGTTAAAAAAAAGAAGAGTAATGATCCTCCTATGGTGACTCTACAAAACAAAATAATCAATTGAGGATCTCTACTCCCACCCTCCATGGAGTCCACATTGTTGAATTCTGATCTTGTAGCAAGTAAAAATGATCCTACAATTCTAAGTAAGTATTTTAATGCCTCTTCCAATTCTAAATCTAAATATGCTCCTGTAAAATATAGTACTTTCAAATCTCCTAATGTACCATTAAAAATTCCCTCCATTCCCCAAACATCAAACCCTACTTCCAAACCTTCCCCAAGTTCAAAATAAGTACATTCATTCCCCTTGTCCACATCTTCTCCCTTTGACTTCATAGAATATGGGAATGGAGCCAAGGTGTAGATTACTGAAACTAAATATCTGTGAACTCACCCTAAACAATTCAAGAGTTTTTTTCAATACATCAGGAGTGGTATTTTAACACCCCATGTTGTAATTCCTAGTTCTAAAGGAATATTACCAAACCCACCTATACCTCCCTCATAAAACATGCTTTCTTTGAGTGCATCCAAAACTGATAAGGTTAAACCTTTATATGTCTCCCTTCTCATTGGAGAATATGTATTTAACAACTGCATAATAAATTACAGTGCCTCCAACAATGTAATGCCTATAAATTTTTCCAAGGATTTCAAAATCACCATGACTCCATGTGGTGGCTCTTGTTACTCCCTAGAGTCAAAATAGGTCCCACTTGTAGGGAATATCAAAGATGCACAAGAGGCTCTTGCCAAATTTCCAGACAAGAATGTTTTAGTGATGATTTTGGTAGCAGCCATCCCAGCTTAATTTTGAATGTTCCTAAGTAGGAGTTTCTATCAGCATTCGGGGGGAAAGATCTAGATGAATTTCTCTTCTAAAACCATTCCATTTAAGGGAGGTAATGAAAAATTGCTTCCTGAGAAGAAGTTTAGGTATACGGTGTAAAAATCAGGAAATCTGAAAGCCAACATTTTGTACCAAAATAGTAGGAGGATGAATATTTTCGTAAAAATTGAATAAGAAGAAGAGATTCCTATATTGATAGGACTAGGTATATCTTCCCAAACAAGTATGGATCATGAATAACCATTGAGAAATTTTGAGTTCGAAGAGGATATACCTGATTTTTTGAATGATGCAAGCCAAAAAGAAGAGGAAATGGCTCTTGGTGAATCTCAAATGGAAAAATCAGATTATGTGCTTATCCGTGATGAGGATATATTCTCATTCCAATTTGAAGATGAAGAATCCCTTGATCATGTCACCCAAGAAGAGACCAATCTAGCCTAATATGAGCCCTCGAAAGGTTTAAAGGAACTATCCATACAAGAAATTCTTAAATCCACTGAAGAGAAAGAGGATGTTGAGCTTATTCTTGAACTCCTGATGAAATCCAAGTATCTACAAGACAAATATGAATATGATTTGGAAGCCTCAACCAATGTAAATATCAGCCATACCAAAATAAAAAAAAGAGGATAAATATGATGCCCCTCATGATCCAATGGTTGATAGATACAACGATGAAATGGAGGTATTTTCTTTCCTATTTGAAGAAGAAGACTCTTTCCATGATGAAGAAATCAAAGCATGGATTTTTGAGGCCTTTGAATATAAAGCTCCTCTTGATGGAGTGATAGAATGCAGTGACTCCCAAGATGATGAAATAATCCCTACGAATAGTTTCCTTGAGCTAAAAAATAAATATTATTTGAAGGCATACAAAGATGAGCTGTAGGAAATAACTAATTATAACTCTATGTAAGAAATATTGGATGTGGTAGAAAGTACGGAAGACCCTGAGCTAATTATTGATCTCTTAGCTCATGTCATGGCTATACAGGAAAAGTATGAGGTTACTTCCAATCCTCCATTCAATCTTCAAGCACCTAATAATGGAGTAGAGATAAAGGATGAATATAAGATTTCTCATGGAAAAGATGTCAATGAGTATAGACCAAGAAAAGAAAGTAACTCAGAATATTCAATAAAATTGAGCAAAAATTGGGGCAGCGGTTATATGCTCAATGAAGAATAATATATTTGAATAAAAATGGAATGTAACTAGCATTATGAAACCAATTTCAAATAGCGTGAAGGGAAAGGAATTTATAAGTGAAGGCTTAAGCATCAAGAAGCCAATGTAGAATCAATCCTACATAGTACAAAGACAATCATGAAATCACTTGGATTTCATAAACAGTTAAGGAAAGGATGCTAATTTTTGGAACAATTCAATGGCTTCACAAATCAACATCACTCATGTTTCCCACTCAGGGGTAACTTTTGAGGAATGAAAAGTGCTTCAGTGAAATTGGGTTTTCCCCTACCTTGTACCATAGGTGATTGCTAGGAGTTTTTCCCTTTCTATTGTGTGTTTCGTTTCATTTCCATGTGTGTTGTGTGTTTCCTTCCGTCATTTTTGGTGTGTGTGTGTGTGTTTTCTTCTTCTATATTTCTCTCTCTCTTGTTATAAGTTGTACATGAATCCACAGGGCCCAATGGATAAAGCACTGGTATTTATGGTCTAAATTTGAGATTCTAGATTTTCCATGGCATGTCATCATTATGATCAGTCTATGTCATGTCCCCAAGCTAGAGCCAATTGTTTTCATGCAAATGTGCAACAAGGAAATTGACAATTTCCAAGCCTAACAACGATACCCCTATGCCCAAAATTTTCATGTTTTATCCTTCCAAAGCACCCCAAGTCTACCCAATTAATCCAGTGACCTTCCATTTGAAATTTAATCATTCCCCTAGGTGATTTAGAAAAGTCAATTCAAAACCCCCAGGAAATTTTAGGAGTTCATTGAGAAATGCAAATTTTAGGTAGTTGTGGGAAGGGCTCTCACTGGCCTTCCTAAGACTAGAGCAACCCCATGGAGTGGAAAAGTGAATCCAAACAAGACACATAAATGAATAAAAGGCCTCAAAACATATTAGAAGTGATTTAGGAATATTCATGAAGGATTTAGAGAAGTTGGGGTAGTTTTACCAAAATTAGGGTTCACAATCCTAGGTAGTGCATAGGTCAAAAACATTGCTGAGCTTCAGAAGATGATTCCAGGAGCTCCGGATGGATTTATGAGAAAAAAAATACATCGTTTGAAATGGAATTCCAATCCCTACAAGATGGTGAAATTATTTTTTTCATAACACTTTAGTGCAATGGGTCTGCAAGCAATTTTTCTCAAGCACATGCGGAGTACCATATCATAAATCCTATTTTTCAAGGATCAAATGGAGGAATCTAGAACTAAGACCCCATTATTGGATTCATAAGGCCATTTTAAGACAATATAACATAAAATTTCATCAAAACAATTCCATCTAGAGATCATGATATTGTCATTTCAAGTTGCCCTCTAGGAGCGAGTTCAGGAGTTAGCCAATATTTAAATAGGACATGTGTCAACTCCAAGAGCATGGCACAATTTCATGTCCCTTAAATCCATAAATAAAAGGGACATGAGGGACTTAAAAATTTTCCCAGCCCCAAAAATCCCTCTGGAACCTCATACAACCTCTTGGACAGCCATTTTCATCTCTCAGGTGCTTCCCAGGCTTATTCCCTCGCTCTCTCAGATCGTGACAAGTGGCGACTTCTTATGCACCATGAAATTCGATTTCCCTCACGTCCATTTTTTTTAGGGGACATCAAGGTTAAGAAAATTTTACAAGTCCCCAAGGAGAATCCTGGTCATCCATGTTACCCCTTCAAGAGTAGTTTTCCATCCCCTACGTTTTTGTCAGGCCTTCACTCTCAACCGTCGGATCAAGCGCCACATGTCATATTTTGGAACACCATGGAATTTTATGTCCCTAAATTCCCTTTTTGTTATGGGATATTAGGGTCAATAAAATGTGCCAAGCCCCTCCATAAATCTTCTTGGTTCCTCATGTGACCAGATTTCAGCCCCTTAGTGCTTTAAAGTTATTTTTTGTTCAAATCCCCTGCCATTGGATCTCTTCCACGTGTCACAACTAGGAACTACGTGTAAATTGATGTCCATCTTATTCCTTAATGTTTAAGGGACATCAATAACATGAAATTTCAATTCACTCTCTTCTTTGATTTTTTCTGAATTTTTAAAAAACCTTCATGCTTGCTACTTCTAACATCTAATTCTCCTATGAACAACTTCATTCCACCATAGCTCTACAACTTTATCACACCAGGTCACACCATTAATGAACCTCAAACCAGCTCCACCACAGAAATAAAATCTTCTTCTCCATGATAATATATAGGTCTTAGAATAAATATTGACCAAACAAAGAGGAAAAATGAAGAACGAAGAAGAAGAAACAGATAAATCCTTCATGGCCGTGAAATAGAAATCCGAACAGATCTTCCAAACCGGTGTATAGATTGAAAAACCATTTCTTGTTGTGTTCTTCACTCATAGAGGTCATAAAAACCTCACCTTCAAAACCTCCTTTTGTGGCACAGATTACTCACAATGAAGAAATCTTCTTTCCAACCCAACGAAGAAAAAAGATTGATTTCCCGTTAAATTGACAGTCAAATCTAGAAGAAATTTCACTGGTGGAATCAAAAAAAAAAACCAAAAAAAAAAGTAATTTTTGTTCCAAACAAAAAATAAAACCAGACCTATAATTTCCAGGTCCATTAATGGCGGCCATGTTCAGAAGCACTGCCAGGTCAAAATTTTGAAACTTTAAAATCTCATAAACCACTTATCGGGTAGGTCCAAGATTTTAGAGGGGCTATATCTAGAAAAAAAATCATATCAAAAAAATTTGTTCCACGAAATTCCAATCTCTGGAAGCTAAATTTTAAAAAAATAGTAGTTCTTCTCTATAGAGGATTTTTATTTTGGGAAAGTCACCAATTGAAGCAGCTAGGAAGGAGGAAGTGAGAAATGGAGTTGTATTGCAAGGAGAAACCATCAAAATTATCATCCTGGTACAAATTTGACACTTACTAAACATGGTAAGTGGTCCCATGAGAACATGCAAAAAATAGAAAATTAGTTTAGAAAGTAAGGGGAGAATAGAAGGAAGGAATATTTTTAGTAATCATACTCAGTCAAGGACCGAAGGGGCCAATTTTTCACACTTCCTAAAAATAGCAAGTTGCTTTTCTAGTACTTAAAAAAAATCAGGTTATTCTAAAGTGTAGATTTCATAGGAGTGTACCAGTGGTTGATCATCACCAATTTAGGGACCAAAGAGAAAAAATATTGAAACTAGCAAAAAATAGTTTCCCTTTCTAAAATATAGTAAGTGTCGATAAACAATGAAGTTCAGGTCCACAAGGGAGGGACCAATAAAGTATCTATCTTCAAGGATATCAACAGTGTCTTTTGACACTCATTTCATGCTTCAATGAGTATGTATGAGGTGGAATTCACACTCAACACCATCAGACTATTCATAGTATGTCCCATTAGGATCATGTCCAAATAAACTAAGCAGTGTTACAATGTTGCAGGGAATTAGGATAATGTTTGTTCTAAAGCTTCAGTCTTTTTTGTAGGGATCTCCATGAGTAATACTCACAATCACCAATGGACTCATTCAATAGTTTTTTTAAACACTTAGCTCATGGTGTTTGTGTGTTATTCAAAGGAAGTCTCTCATGGTATAATACATTCAAGAATATAGGTTTCACTACATCAGGGAATTGCATTGTTTAGGACACAGGTATATCATACGAAGGGTGGATGTTAGGAACTCGTGTTCCTGCCCTTCTATTTTGTTTATAATTTATTAGTTACTTTGGATGTATATGCTTTGTAAGTCATCCCTTCAACATATTTTAATAATCCCACATGTGTGGGAAGTATTATTTTCTTCAATAGGAATTAGTATTTAACAAGATGTTGAGGCTCGACAAAGCATCCATGAATATGTTGTACTTAGTTTTATCAAAATAGGTTTCCCTCTCGAAGAGGCCTGTGGTTTAATATCATTTCGAGTTATTTTACTTTAACTATCTATTGCAAGTTGTTTCCATTTCTAGTTACATTATTATGATTGGTAAAATAGTGTTGCAAGGTCCTTCACATCTAGTACCAGAGCCCTTTACATGGCCTATTTTTTATTTTTTTCTTCTATATGTAGTAACTCATGGACATCTAATTATTCCCACCATATGCTCTCACTTCATCTAACTAGGATCTTTGTGATCAGAACGTGGTCCAAATCTTGTTGCATTTTATTCTGCAGATCTAGGTAGAAGCTATAAGTTATACCATTTCAAGTAAATTTTCATTCCTATTATAAAAATATCTCTCCTAGCCATTCAGGTAACTTGTATACATATTTTTTCTTTGAGCTTATTCACTACCAGGTTATACATGCTCAAAGCTCAATTAGCATATTCTCTTGGTCACAGTTTCCTCGCATGTCCCTTTCTTCCCTACATGCCCTCATTACATGCTTTCCTTTCTCCCTTTACACTTTTCTTCTCCTCTTTGTTCCACTCCTCCCTTGTTCCTACCCTATGTATATTCACCTTATTCCTAAGCAATTTCTTCCCTGCGCGCGTACCTCACACTTTCTTCAATCAGCTAATTCCTTGGCCCTCTTGCACATTGTGCCCATTACTTTTTAACAGTTTTCCATTGACCATGGGTTCTCCACTCACAATTTTACCTCATTTCTCTCCATGTGCATACCTTTGTGCCCTTCTGTGTCGGGTAATCTTCTAACATGCTTGAGTGTTCCACATGAAACTATTGTCAATTTTTCCCCCAAGAAAACATGGACAATAGGATAATCCCCAGAGACCAAAAAATTTTCTATAAAAGATTCTGGGGTTATCCTGATGATTCCAAGCTTTAATAAGAGTAATGATCATCTTGGATTGTCCTTATCTTCCCTTTGTTCTAGAAGATCAAGTTTTGGTTAGAAGAAGGGAATTGCATATGGAGGATCCATGATCATTTGATTCGAAGTCAGACAGTTAAAAGTGACATATAAATGTTCAGGTACCTTATCACACTTCCATGATCCACTATTTCATAGAAGGGTTCAAAATTTTAATAAGGGTCAATGCAAAACTTAAAAATTTGTCAACACAAGCCACATATGTGCTTGAGCTAAAAGTATCTCGCTAGCTTCTCGATGAGCCAATCGACATGTGAGTTGCATGGAGTGATATCTACACCGAGTTCATTTCGGTTGTTGATATTACATTCGGGAATCATATCAATAATGGTGGTCGTCATATTGTTGAAATCTACTTGGAGGATCAAAGGATATAACCCGATCAGAGAGTATATGATAACTTGGTTATGACTGAGCCATTTAATAGTGCATCGAGTTGTGTCACAAAGCTAGAAGCTTTGGTGGTCAAATGAACAATGGAGATGAAAGTTGAACATCTTCATTGATTTGAAGGTGGTTCTAATAAAAAAATATGAATGTCTCGATATGATCTCAAGCTCGATGAATGAGGCAGAAGGGCCGAGTTAGTGGATTGGGAGCCCAATGAAGGTAATCATCCATGGATTGGTAAGGTTCTCAAAATGAGATCATCAAGAAATGAATGGAGAAGCCGATAAGTGGAGATGACAAATAACTAGGTGGAGGGAGCATTTAATAAGGTTGACTTATACCAATATCTCGCTTGAAGGATCTAAGTCATTATTAGCAAAACATGGATCGATATAGCAAGCTCGCAGGCCGAGTTGTTGTGGCTTGGGGAATGTGGTAACATAACATGAAATAGCGAATGATTTGGTAGACAAGATGAATCGAGAGGAGGCCGAATGGAGGATAATTTATTCTGATATCCTCAGATGATATTGTGATGATTCGGTGCTCTAAAGAGGAGTCAAGATCAACTCACTAGCCCTACTCAACTCACAGTTAGATGAGGGATTGAGCCTACAAATCCACCAAGCTTATACGATGCATGGATGGGGTGGTCCTCCACCATAACTTAGTCAAGCTTAAGTGGGTCGGGGTGATGGATCCGACATGAATTTTCTTGCAAAGATTAATTCTTAAAGGCCTGGGATAGATGTTTAAGGCACTTGGCCAGAGGATACTGCCACCTGATGAATGAGCTCATGGTGATTCTCATTGGTTTGGAGCTTAGTGGAGAGCTCATAGTGGAGTCATCATGGGACCAGGAGATCAGAGTAGGAAGCAGCATGAGTTGAGCTTGGGAACGAGGTAGGCTAAGATGTCATGTTTTCGTAGTTTTGTTTTGGACCATTCCGTTTTAGAATTTCATATTTTTTTGGGTTAGAAATGTTGGGAGAGCTAAATATCTCTGAAGCCCAAAAATTTGAAACTCTAAAATTTAGAGTTTTGGGTTTTCGGGATTTGGATATTATGTCTTTTGGGGTTCAGAGAAATTAAAGTTTAGACTTTGGGGATAGTTGTTTTTTATATCTAAGTTAGATGGCGAGTCATGGGAACCGGTTCACCTGCTAACGACTATCGTTGGTTACCCCGAGTTACTCAGCCATCAATAACCCAGAGCTCAAAGAAGAGTGGGAGCATGGTCGCAGAAAAAAATAATTTTGGTACCTCATCAAGGCAAGGAAATCATCACTAAGGTGGAACATTGTGGATTATCGACATTGGAAAATCTAAGCAGAGCATACGGGATCTGGAAAGGTCAATACTAGCTCACACCGAACACAGGAGATGAGTGATAAACCAAGCCACAAGGCCTCGATGTGGAAATTTTTTGGATGTGGAACGAGCCAACCCTATACATAAGGATTCATGGCTTGATCAAGTTCTGAGCTGCTCAAGTAAAAGAAGATCAATCACATCTATTTTATATGGTGAAAACCATTCGTAGGGGTCCTTCATTGCAGTTATCAAGTTTTGTCTACCACAGAGTTCTGTGAATCACCTACACTAAGAGCCACAAGTTTTCCCACAATTATAACTCAAGATGGAAAGCATTGTATCAAACTCATCACGGTGCATAAATTCATTCGATTCGAGATGAGAGCTTGGAGATTGGTTGAAGTGAGCTAGTGGTGAATAACTATTGCCATGGAAACTTGGTTTTGGAATGCGATGGGAAAAGCAATCAACATATATATATATATAGTAACACAACCCAGTTGGGAGGTGTTTAAGTTCAATTAAATGTTAAGATCGGCGTACATGTGGGCACGAGTCGAGGCTAAGTTATATGAGTTCAGAGGAACTCGATATTGGTTGACAAGATTGATGTGATGGTAACGTCAGGTGAGTAAGATCTTGGTCACTTCGGAAAGGTTCTCAGAACTCAGGGTGGTCATGGAAGTTTATAGCTCAACGGTAGGATTCGGTAGAAACCAAGTCACGTAAGAGAGAGGTCTCTAGTGTCAACGAGCCAGGAGTGGAGATGAGATACACTACAAAAAAGAGTTGTAGAGGAAAGGTCAAGTTGAAGAAGAGAAAAATGGTGTAAGCATGGGAGCTTGACTTTATGGAGAAGCTTGATTCTACATGGAGCTCAGTTACAAATTGGATGGGAAATAATTTTAGGTTTAACATGGAAATTACTAAGAGGCTCGTGATGGGAGAATATTAAGCCCAAGTAAGAAGGTCACAGAGATCCTTTCGAGTTTTGGAACACCAAGCTCTAAGCTATATAATTATCTGGTGTGTATGATAGTGGCTCGGTTGATGCGATGAGGAATGGATCCCAGTTGTATGAAAGGATGAAGGAGCTCAATTCTTGCAAAATAGCTGGTTTCAGTTAGTTTTGAGTAGGTCGGTCATCAAGAAATTGATACAGAATAATTCTCGTTAGTTTAGAGCTTAGAGGATAGGTTGTTGAGATGGGCATAGCATGGTAGGTGATTCCATGGTGTTTAAAGAAGAGATCGGCCTAGCATCGTGGTGGATCTCGGTCATTTTGGTTCAGGCTCACCAATTCAGAGGCGATTGAGCTCGATAGATAGGGAACATGGCGTGGAGCTCGATATTCATGGTGAAGAGAGTCGATACAAGAAGAGCTCAATAGGATTTGTTTGGAGGTGAGAGCTCATTAATGGATGTGATGAATAAGGGATCTCAGTTGCATCAAAAGTGATGGAGGAGGTCACTTCTACATAGATCTCAGTTTGAAGATCAGGAGGTGCTCACCAAGTTTATAATTCTGTGTGAAGGGAGAGCTTAGTACATAGATATGTGAGAGGCTGCATCAACGAAAAAGAGTCAATGACTTTGGCATAGAGCTTGGTGACTTCATGAAAGAGCTCTACGTGGAACATAAGTAGCTCGACTAGGAATTTATGGTGGATGAAGGATTGAATGAAAGCTCAGTGTCAAGTCATTTTTAATTCGACATGGACTCACAAAGGATGTCGGTGTTGATCTATTAATGATAAAATAGAGAACTCTAATCTCATTGAGCTCACTGAGTTTACATGATTCTATGATGTCGGAGTGAAAGAATAGAAGAATTTTCATTCCAGTCAGGGATCTTGGCGAGTTGAGCATGTAGGCAGGCCAAGGAATGATGTTGGGCTCACCATGAATAAGTAAACTCAGTCAATGAACACGTGATGGAGCTCGTGGAAAAAAGCATGCATATGGTCTCAACACTCATATGACATACTAAGAGGATCTCGATTCTAAGTAGCTCAGTTATGGTAGAGAGCTCATTTGAGGAACTTAGCGTTAGGAGCTCAACTCAGAATTTTTGATGATAGAAGAGCTCAGACCCAACTCAACGAGTTGGCTCGGCGAGCCAACCACTGATTTGGGCCATATTTTGGTTTTTTCCCATCATCAAAAACCAGTCAACATGGGGCCCACCAATTATTTTATTAATTTAATATTTTTATTTAAATATATTAAATAATAATATTTATTATTATTATTTAAATATTATATTAATTTATTAAGAAGACTATGTCAATAAGCAATCAAGGATACATGATGGAACCTACTCAGTGGTTTAACCAAATGTAATAAATGATACATCATGTGCCTTCCATTTAGGAATGCAATTATGACTCTTTTTCCTCTTATCTCTCAAATTATTCTATAAATGATAAATGTGAGTTCATTCCAAGTAGGTTCCAACAAGTGGATTCCAGTACGTCACACAAGTTGGAGGACTAAGACACTTTCCAAGCTTCCCCTTCTTTTCACAATCTGTGAATTTGTAGGCTCTCAAGCCTTTCTCCTCAAATTGTAATGGCATCTTATTTCCTTTTCCCTTGATGTAATGATGCACTGTGCAAGTGATTGAAGTAATGAGAATTATGTTTTGTGATTAGATATATGTCCTTTTATAATTTTGTTGCTTCTATTTTCCTCTCTCATGTTTTAAGGTGCATAGTGCAAGTTATGGTTTCCATTGCAGGTTCGTGGAGTTTTGTGCTTATCAAGTGGTGAAATATGGCATTCAATTGAGTTGTGGTGCTTGTTCACCCTTCTCAAGTTCATCATTTTTCAATGGAAGATTGATAACTTATTGTATGATTGAGTTTAACAAAAGGAACACATGCTTTCAGTCTATGGTGTTGGTGTTCATTTTGATCTTGCACTGTTTACCCTAAATTTTCCTTCGATCTATGTGCTCTATCATATTCCTTCTATCTCCTAGTCATGGAGGCTCAAAAATGTTCGATTTACATTTGTATGCCTTTGAAAATCCATCGCCATGGTCATAAATCTTCTTAAAGCCTGGTTTTATTTGCAAATTTTTCCATCCTTAGTGAAAAAAATTTAATTCTGGGCATGACTGGTAAAGTTCTATGTTTTTTACGGTTTGACGGGCGTCTTTTACCCATCAAATTCTATCTCAGAATCATAAAAAATATGGTCACTTTTGATTGGTCAAGGCATGACGGGTTTATTTGGTGAACTTATCACTTTTGGCTATTTTGGCAAAAGGGTTAATTTGGTCCCGTGGCTCCGCTAGGTTCTGATTGGTTTTGTTGGTGAATACGTGGCCTCTTTTTATTGGATGAGGCACGTCGGGTCAATGTTATAAACCTGTCATTTTTGTCACTTTTGGAAAAAGGATTGATTTGACCCCATGGCCCCATCGAGCTATGATTGGTTAAGTAAAATTTTAGTGGTGGAGAAAATTTCTCATTTTTTCCCCGAAGGTGTACATGTGTCAATCAATTAAGTAGTTGTGAGAAAGCGGACCTTTTTTTGCTTTAAAGCATTATGGAAAAAGTGAAAAGTGAAAAAATGAAAATAAATTCCTAAGGCCCGTGGGAGGACACATGGCAACTTATGAGTCAAAGATGGGATTTTGGATTGTTGGGTTCCTTTGAAAGTTTTTTGACTTTATTTTGTAAAAATATTAAAATCACAAAGTGAAATGCAACTCCGCTAAGAACCAGAAGAGGACACATGGTAGGTTAAAAAGGTCAAAGGCAGAGGAGATTGAGATCAGTGGAGGAATTAGAATATTTTTTTCCTTTTGGAAAAAGGGAATAAAGTTGTGGAAAAGACCACATTTCCGCTAAGGAACAAGTGATGTCATGCTTAAATCAGCTTTGAAAAGTCAAGATGGAAAAGTGGAGAGTTGGAGCAATTTGAAGTTTTTGCATTTTTTGGGAAAAAGGGTTAAAGTTTTGAAATAGGCCGTAACCCTGCTAAGGATCAATTAATGCCTTATTTGAATTTTGTTAAAAAGGTCAAATGTGGGTTGGAGGGTCGCCGGAGGTTTTTGAAACTTTTTGCTTTATTATGAAAAAGGGATAATGTATACAAGTTAAGCATGGCCTTGACAGTGAATAGTTGAAGTTTTATTTTGAAAAATCAAAAGCAGAGGTGCGGGCCGTCGGAGGAAATTTGGAAATTTTGCCTTTTTGGAAAAATGGAATAAGGTTCTAAAAAGAAGCGCGTCCCCCGCCAAAGTAGTTTAGGCCTGTATTGAAAAAAAAAACCGGATTGGCGAGTCGCCAAAAGGTTTTGAAATTTTTGACTTTTTGTAAAAAAGGGAAAAAGATATAAAATTGAGTGCGGCCCCAACAGAAAGCATTTGAAACTTACGTTGAAAAGTCAGCGAGGGAAGGCGGATCTCTGGAGAAACTTTGGAAATTTTTCCTATTTCTAAAAAAGAGGTAAAATTGTAGAATTGAGCCACGATTCCATTGGGTACCACTTTGAGCTAGGTGTCAAGCCTATTTTCCAAGGGCGGAGGGGTGGAGAAAAATGTCAAAATTTTCCATTTTTCCCAAAGGTTATAAAATGCTAAAAGGTGTTCCTAGGCATGTTTCCAATCAAATTTTTCCACATGGATGGGTCTGATTAAAAGTTGTAAAAAGTGGCCCAAGCTAGTTTTGAATCAATTTTCTCCACATGGATGGGTCAAATTGAAATTTGAAAGGCATGATCAATGATAGCTGTACATTTCATCTATTTCACCACCATGGACGCTCTAAGAAGTTTGAAGATGCAATTTTTGCATCGTTCTTCATCAATTTTTGATGATTTCTTGTTGTTTTGATCTTCAAGATGCAATTAAATGGATTTAGAGCCTAATTTATGAATCTGGGGTGTAATTTTTGAGCATTTGAAGTGATATTTCTCGGGCTCCTACCAAAAATGTGAAATGCCAAATTGAGAAGTTACAGGGAAATTTTTCAAAAGGGAAAAAGATGAAATAATGAAGGAAAAGGGATCTGAATGTGTAGAGGATGAAAAGTGTGCCCCCAATTAGAGTAATGATGCAAATATTTGCAATGATTCACCTTTTTGAAACACCTGTCAACTTTTTGGGTGTTTTTCTATTAGACGTCCATTTCTACAAATCATGATTGAAATTTGTAACAAGATAGATGCTGAGGATATTATTTTCTTTGGGGAGAAGAATTGGATGGAATAGAATGATATATAATGTATGTTTTGGATATGCAAATGGTCAGGGTTTTAATTTCATGAGAAAATTTGAGAAAATCCCATCTTCTGAGAAACCATACGAGAACCTATTAATGTCTTATTTTTCTTAGATCTCCATCATGTCAAGCTAGTTACAGGTGTACAACCATTGACAAGCTCTGAGATTGTTCAAAGAAACTTTCCCCTGATGATGAATCTAATCAAATTTGGAATTAATTTGTGTTAATCTGAGGACAAATTTGTGTCTCTTTCATTTCAGAATGTCTGCAAATAGTTTTTCTTGTTCCTATTGCAATCTTACATTAAAATATTTGTGAATCACACAGGGATCATCCCTTTGATAGTTTAGTGGCATCTGTAATTTTATTATCAGAAGAGCTTTCATCTCGTAACGAAATAAACAATTTAAAATCACTTTACTTTCATTTGTTGATAGCGATTGTTTGTAAGTATTTTGGTGTACCTTAGACGTGCTAAACTAGAGATTATTGATGTTTCATTGAGTCTTTTATCTCGAGACTTCATGTTAAATTATTGTATATTGTGTGAAAACGTGCAAATCTAGGCCTCCATTGATGCACACCTTCTAGCTGAAAGGATATTTTAACTATTATAAAGCTTTATGTTGTTGAGTTTTCCATTTCTTGTGTAGGTTATCAAAGATCTAGCATAGTCAAGTTTGTCATACTTAATCTCCCAACAAA
The DNA here is from genome assembly GCA_019776745.2 of Taxus chinensis. Lineage (NCBI taxonomy): Eukaryota > Viridiplantae > Streptophyta > Pinopsida > Cupressales > Taxaceae > Taxus > Taxus chinensis. Next base: position 908,651,604 of record CM034149.1, on the reverse strand, counting down.
ATTTATTTCAAAAACAATGAATCCTACCTAAACTACCACTATTTATTCTGTGTATCAACAAATGCAAAATTCGTACTGTCAAATATATGCAGAAACAAATTAGGCTTCAATGTCTTTAGTAACCTTAGCCTTGTGTTGAAAATATCTCCATCTTCTGGAAGTGACTACTCGTGAGAGTCAGATTTGGTGGATTGATCATATTTTCACAAGGTTTCCTTTAAAAGTCTGTGCAAGAGAAGGATATCTTCATCTCGTTCAATAACAGAGGTTACAAAATAGGTTCTCTTACCTTGGTTGAAAGGCACAACCTAAAATATTTAGGATAAGATCAAATCATTTTAAGGTGTTACCCACTTCTCTAAGGCTTGAGTGCTAAAAATTTAGATAAATTGCTTCCCCGGCTACAAAATGACATACATAATCATTTATCCTCATTTGAGTGTCTTGTGAAATCTTTGATGCTTCTCGGTTCTTGAAGAAGGATAAATCTAGGTACCAACATGTTTCTGGCGCCATTGCCAGGGAATCTTTGAAGGTTTTTTTTTACAAATGCAATACATACAGACCTTGGTAAATGCTTCTTACATGTTTTTTGTACAAATACGTTGTTGAAAACATCATTATACATTTGGATTTGTAATATTTGTGCAAAGTAATAATATTTGTCTGCAATATTTCTAGTTTCCAGTAGTAATTACACTAAGCTTGTGTTGTGAATGTTAAATTCGGGTAAAGGAAGGTCTAATTTATAAAGTTTTGCAATATTTCAGTGGTGACAAAAATTTGACAGATTATTTTAGTGTGTTTGCACAGCTAGAGTGAAAATCGTTAGTGGCGACTCCATGTTGATTTATTTTTGATAAATGCCAGTGTCTTAACCTCTATCATTTGGAATTTGTTACTAATCTCTACAAAATTATAAGGAAGAATATTTTAATTCGTTAAACACCCTTCTTGAAGGTTGTTTCCAGATTTGGGGAAAACAAATTCTGAAGGGAGAAGAATCTGGAAGGTTGTGGGAGATTAGAGCTCAAGAAAAGAGATCTCCATTGTTAAAAGTGATCAGTTTGTCATGGAAGATTGAAATTCATCCTCAAGCAGCTCTGAATCAGGTAGTCCTCTTGTAGATCTAAATTCTCCATGTGGTGAGGGGCCTTCATTTGTATTTTAAAAATTTTCTTCTCATTATGCCCCTGTATTTTCCAAATCTGGTAGGGTCTTCCAAGAAATAGAGCCATTAGGAGATATTCAATTTTAAAATTACATTCCTAATAGACCACTCAGTCCTCATCCTCTTGCATCTCCTACAAACTCACCTCCACAAAACAATATGGCTTAGATCCCACCCAGACCTCTATTTGTTGTTAATACCTTTGGTCCTATAAACTTTAGAGGAATGGATGGTTATCCAAATGTTGTTCCAAAAGATGTAAGAAATATATTACCTAAGTTTCAAGGAAACAATGTTATCACTGGTGATTAGCAACTAAAACTTTTAATTAACATGATGGAGGAATTTGAGATTAAATATGAAGATGTGTATATCAAGTTGTTTATTCATACTTTAGAAGAAGATGCACATGAATGGTATAAATATTTGTCAGATAACTCTATAGATTCTTGGACAGAAATGAAGAATGCTTTTAGATTACAGTATGGAGATAAAACAGACCCTAGGTTTATTTTATTAGAATTTGAAAATATAAAGAAGAAACCTAATGAATCATTCCATGAATTCAATACAAGATTCAACAAGACTTTGAGAATATTTCCTATCATCTTAATGCCTAGTGATGAATCATGTCTGATAAAGTATTCTGATGCATTTGAAAAGAAAGTTGCATACTATTTGAGGGATAAAAACCTGGTACTTTGAGGCAGGCCTTCACCATGGCGTTACAAATTGAGAACAATATCAAAGCTATTAGAAAACCTCGTAAGATGGAAGATGTTAAATTGATAAACCCAAAAAATCCTCAAACAAGTAAGGTTGTTGATTTGGAGGAATTTGTAAAAACTTTGGTAGGGGCTCTCAAAGAAATATCTTATAAATTAGCCCAGGCAGAGAAAGGAATTGGGATAGGTTCCCGAGGTCAGAAAAAGGCTCAAAATCATGATAGATTTTGAAATCATCCTAGGGGTGATCCAAGTTCAGATGAGAGAGGTAAAGGACCCATGGTAGGAGGAAATAAACAACCCAAAGAACGTGAAAATAGAATTGTGCTCGATCCTGTTGCTGCCATAGTTGTTGTTGTGCAAGAAGATAATGAGATTGATTGGTGTGATCGATTATTTTTGTCCCATCGTCCATGTGAATTAGATCAGAAAGTTGAAGAAGCTATATATAGTGATGATACTGATGATGATGTTTGCATGTTGGGTTACTCTACAAGCTCACAACAAGGAACAACTTCAACCGAATTGATAAGTGCTCAAACTGCTATAGATTTTTGAGATAGATATGGTACAAGCTTTTGAATTACCTTACAATGACTTTGAGTACTTAAGATCTTTAATGATAAAAAATTATGATGGAGGGATACCTTCATGAGAGGATAGGTAGTTGTTGATGAATGTTTTTTTTGCCCAAGAAAAAGAGTATATATAACACAAGAAGCAAAGTTGTCAAAGGGGCAGGGCCTCAAGCCAAACCTAAAACTCCATTGCTTACTAGTATCCCTAAAGAATCTCCTAAGAAAGATACATATGCCAAATGCCTTGTCCCAAATAAAAATTATACTCCTCCTCATGCCCAAACTGTCAAAAATCCCATTTCATTTGGTGCGTTTTTCAATCTCCCTTATAATGTTGCCTTGCCCAAGTATTTTCCATATGACATTGCCCAATTTTTGAGTGAAATCAAAGTTAGTGTTCCAATTATTGATCTGCTTAGGATTCCTAAGCATAAGAAGAGGGCTTTAGAATATTTCGGGTTCAAAAAAGAAAAGAGTACCCAAGGCAGAAATGTAAACATCATAGAAACTCCTACAACCATTGCAGACCTAGAAAATCCACCAGCATTGGAAGAGCTTGGAGAACCACCTGAAGTTTATTTTGGAAAATCTTTAGTAGAGTCTCAGCTGAGTGTAGATCAATTTTTTACAACTCTGATCATTAAGGACATGCTGTTGTATAATTGTATGTTTGATTATGGAGCATCTTGCAATTTCATGCCTCTTGAATTCATGAATGAATTAGATATCAAAGTGACAACAACTTATGGGAGATGTACTACCATGGAATCTAGAGAGGTGTTATTTTTTGGATGTGTTAAGGGATTGGTAGTGCAACTTGCAACTTACCCAGGAAAGAACTTAAAACTTGATGTTTTTACTATTGATTTCCATTCCAAATGGGGCATGTTGTTATCAAGAAAATGGGCTGCAAGTTTTGGTGGAAGTGTTTAAATGGATATGTCTTATGCTATCATTCCAATTGAGGGCATCCTTGTAAATTTATATGATGAGAAGAAGATGGTACACCTCATTGAAGACCCCAATAATGCTTCTTATGAAGTGTTATATATAGATTTTTATGTTGATAATTTTGTTGGATTGGCTAATAGTAAAGAGCACAAAATGGATCAATGAAAGTGTCTTGAAAAAGTAGGCTCTCCTTGGACTTTGTTGTGTTTTGGAGCTTGCTCTAAATTTGGAAACGGTGTTGGTATTGTTATGATTTCTTGAATCCATGAAGATTTTTTTTTTCTTTAAAACTTAACTTTGAGTGCACTAACAACATTGCTGAATATGAAGCACTATTATTAGGCTTGAGAATTACTTGGAAATATGGTGTTAAAGACATCATTGTCAAAGGAGATTCAGAACTGATTTTCAAGAAAATTAGAAAATTGTATGCTACTAAAAATCAGAGAATGAAACAATACAAGCATGTAGTCTTGGATTTGATTGAGATGTTTGACTCATTTAATATTGTGCATCATGATAGGAAGTTTAATGTTATGGAAAAAATGCTTACAGTATTGGGATCTCGGTTTGATAATTGTGCAATGTCCCCATATTGTGAGTATGATGTTGAAGTATTAACTAGGCCATATGTCCCTAACAATGTCAGAAATTGGAAAGTGTTTTATGATGATGCTCAAGCGAAATGATTTTTGTAGAACCAAGGAGAGTTTCATGATCAACATATATATTGGGAGCCAATGGTGTGTGTAGCAGAAGGAAAAGAAACTTTTTTTGGCAAAGATATCATTTAGTTGAAAACTAATACCATTCCTAGAGGGCTGGTTGATCTTGAATCAAACTTTGATAATGATGATTGCATTATTAACAAACATATATCAGCCTCAAGGGATGTTGAATAGAATGACCTGGGTATGAATGAAAAACTAAAAAAATTCTAGTTAAGGAGCAATCTGAGCAAGGAAGAGAAGCAATCCTATGTCCAATTGTTGAAGAAATATTAGGATTACTTAGCTTGGTCATATCAAGAGCTAAAGGCATACAAATAAGATCTTTTTCAACAATAAATTTCATTAGAAACAAATTCCAGGTCATTTAGGAAAAAACAGAGGCTGATTAATCCACTCCTCTCCATGAAGATGCAAGAAGAATTGAAGAATCTAAGGGATGGAGGGATCATTCAGCCAACAAGGTAATCCTATTGGTTTGCAAACTTGGTACTTGTTAGAAAAAATAATGGTGATATAATCCTGTGCGTGGATTTTAGAAATCTGAATAGGGCATCAATAAAAGATAAATACCCTCTGTAAAACATGGAGAACAAGCTATAATTGGTGACTGGATCTGAGCTTCTTTCTATCTTGGATGATTTCTTTGGATACAACCAGGTGGTTGTGAAGGAATCAGAACAAATTAAGACCACCTTTACCACTCCTTGGGGCACATATGTTTATGTCATAATGCCTTTCAGTCTAATGAATGCTAGAGCTAAATTTCAAAGAGCAATGGATGTTGCTTTTTCTGGTTATATTAATGATTTCATTGTTGTTTATCAAGATGATGTGACTATCTTCTCCAGGAAGAGAAATGATCATTTGCAACATTTGGAAAAAATGTTGTTAAGGTGTAGAGAGTATGGTATTTCACTTAATCCAAGAATTTCCATTTTGGAGTGCAAAAAGCAAAGCTACTTGGTCACATTATGTCAAAGGATGGAGTTATGATTGATCCCGAGACTGTAGAAGCCATCATTAAGGTCCCAGTTCCAAGAACCAAGAAGGGAATTCAATCCTTCTTTGGGAAAATCAATTTTATTAGAAGATTTATATCTAACTTTATTGGGCTAAGTATCCCCATTACAAGCATGCTGAAGAAGAACCAAGTTATCAAATGGGAAGATGATGCTATTCAAGATTTTGTTGGGATCAAAGAGGAACTAAAAATGCACATGTTTTGGAAGCTCCAGACTATAAGAAGGCCTTTCAAATGTTCTCCTTTGCTTCAGAAAACACTATTGCATCTGTCTTATTGCAGAAGGATGAGGAAGGAGCTGAAAGACCAATTTCCTTTTTCAATAAGGCATTGCAAGGAGCTGAGTTGAAGTACACCATCATGGAGAAGAAATAATTTTCCTTGGTAAAAGCAACAAAGGTTTTCAGGCCATAAATTCTAAGTTATAAATTTTTTGCTTATGTTCCCCACACCATGGTGAAAGATATCTTATCAGAGATGGAAGTCTCAAGCAAAAGATGCAGATGGATAAAAACGTTGCAGGAATATGAAATGGATATCCAAACCACAAAATTGGTAAGAGGTTTGGGCTTAGCTAAGCTTATGGCTAAGATAAACTTGCAATCTATTGAGGTGAATGAAGTAGAAGAAGAAAGGGTGAGTATACTTGATAAATTGATGAGTTTTGATTTGTACAAAGATATAATTTTTTTTATCTTAAACATCTATGCTTCCCTGAGCATTTGAGTAAAAATCAGAAAAGAGATCTTAGGTTATCTTCCCAAAAATATGTCATTACATATTTTGGGTTAGCTTAGAAGAACCCTGAGGGAGTTCTCTTAAAATGCATTACTAAAGATGAAGCCACCAAATTAATTGTTGAATTCTATGGAGGACTTTGTGGGGGGAATTTTGCTGGAAGGGTCACACCTCATAAAATTTTGAGAGCTAGTTATTGGTGGCCCACTCTTTTCAAGGAAATAACTCTGCTAGTTAGAAAATGTGAAAGGTGCCAGCATTTTTATGGAAGAATGAAAGCTTCAGGCTCCCTTCCTTTACATCTTGTATCAATTTCTGGCCACAAGTGGATTCTAGTAGCCACCGATTACTTCACCAAGTGGGTGGAGACAATCCCCACTAAGAAATCAACTAACCAAGTTGTCATGGACTTCATTTTGAATCATATAATCTATAGATATGGAGTGCCAGCTAAAATTTTTGCTTATAAAGCTATGATCTTTCGAGCCAAACCTTTGTTGGGAATGTGTAAAGAGTATGGGATCAATTTGACATATGCGTCTAACTACAATCCCTAAGGAAATGGACAAGCTAAGTCAAATAATTAAAAATTGTTGAAAATCATTAGAAGAACCCTGGAGCTGAATAAAAGGATGTGGGGTGAGCAATTGAAATTTGTTGTTTGGGCTGATAGGATCACTATTAAACGAGCTACTGATAAAATCCCATTTGAGTTGGTGTATGGAACTCAATATTTACTACCCCTTCATATGCCATTGTCTTCATTTCAATTTCTTCAACAACTGGAGGATCGAGAGGTTAGTCCATATGAACCTTGAATCAATAAGATTGTTGAATTGGATGAAGAGAGAAGGGCATACCATCAAAGGCATGTAAAGTTCCAAGAAAATTTGAAGAAATTGTTTGATAAGAAGGTGACTCCAAGAGATTTAATTTTTGGAGATCTTGTGCTATTGTGGGATAGAATACATGAGGATAAGGGCAAGTATGGTAAATTTAATGCATTTTGGATGGGACCTTATTCAATTGACATTCGAATTGGTGAACATACCTTCTTCCTAAAAGAATTAGATGGGTAATTGCTCGAACTGCCTCTTAAAGGTACGTATTTGAAACAATTACTTGATTGATTTCTCAGAATCAAGGTATGCATACCATTTGTATAGTGTACAGCTTTTGCTTTTTTTTTCTTTTGCATTTTTTGTGTTCCCTGGCCCTTGGCAGCCATTTTTGTTAGTATCCCAGGTTACTCAAAGGAGTTGGTTATGGTTTTCTATTATGCAAGTTGACTCTATTTCCAAATGGATGTTTTTAGAACTTTTTCTAATCTATTTGTTCTTGTGGAACTTGCTGGGACTGCCCATCCCCAAGTCAGAGCCTATTTTGGTGCTCATTTTGATCTCGATCCATTTTCCCTAAATTTTCCTTTGATCTGCATGCTCTTTCATATTTCTTCTATCTCCCAGTCATGGAGGATAAAAAATGATTTATTTTAATTTGTATGCCTTTTAAAATCCATCCCCATGGTCGTAAATCTACTTGAAGCCTTGTTTTATTTGTAAATTTTTTGTCCTTGGTGAAAAATTTGAATTCTGGGCATGGTTTGTAAAGTTATGTGTTTTTTATGGTTTGACAGGCATCTTTTACACATCAAATTCTATCTCAGAATTGTAAAAAACATGGTCACTTTTGATTGGTCAAGGAATGGAGGGTTTATTTGGTGAAATTATCCCTTTTGGCTATTTTGGCAAAAGGGTTCATTTGGTCCCGTGGCTCCACTCAGTTCTGATTGGTTCTGTTGGTGATTACGTGGCCTCTTTTAATTGGATGAGGCATGATAGGCCAATGTTACAAACTTATCATTTTTTTCACTTTTGACAAAAGGATTGATTTGGCCCCGCGACCCCGCCAAGCTCTGATTAGCTAAGAATTTTTTTTTGTGGCGGAGCAATTTTTCTATTTTTTCCACAAGGATGTACGTGCTTCATCAAGTTAAGTAGTTATGGAATGGCATACCTTTTTTGTGCTTAAGTAATTTTGGAAAAAGAATAAAATGAAAATAAATTCCTAAGGCCCATGGGAGGACATGTGGCATCTTGTAAATCAAAAATGGAATTGCGGGTTGTCGGGTTCCTTTGAGGTTTTTAACTTTATTTTGTAAAAGGATTAAAGTCACAAAATGGACCGTAGCTCTGTGGGGGATCAGAGAAGGACATGTGGTAGTTTGAAAATTCAAAGGAAAAGGAGATGTGGATTGGTGGACTTAGAAAATTTTTGGCCATTTGGTAAAATGGAATAAAGTTATGGAAAATACTGCATTTCCACCAGGGAACAAATGATGTCATGCTTAAATCAACTTTGAAAAGTCAAAATGGAAAATCATAGAATTGGAGCAGTTTGAAGTTTTTTCCTTTTTGGGAAAAAGGGTTAAAATTTTGAAATAGGCTGCAACCCCACTAAGGATCAATTAATTCCTTGTTTGAATTTTATTGAAAAGATCAAAGGCAGGTCAACGGGTCACCGGAGAAAATTGAAACTTTTTGCTTTATTATGAAAATTAAATAAAGTATTAAAGTTAAGCATGGCCCTGACAGTGAATAGTTGAAGTTTTCTTTTGAAAAATCAAAGGCAGAGGTGTGGGCCATCGAAGGAAAGTTAGAAATTTTCCCTTTTTGGTAAAATGGAATAAGGTCCTAAAAGGAAGCGCGCCCCTGCCAAAGTAGTTAAGACTTGTATTGAAAAATCAAATTCGGATCGGCGGGTCTCCGGAAGGTTTTGAAATTTTGAACTTTTTAAAAAAAGGGAAAAAGCTATAAAAGCGAGCACGGCCCCAACATAAAGCATTTGAAAATTGCGTTGAAAATTCAGCGCGGGAAGGCGGGTCTCTGGATAATTTTGAAGAAATTTGCCTTTTTGCAAAAATGAATTAAAATCATGAAATGGAGCATGACCCACTAGAGTTAGTTTGAATATGCATTGAAAATTAAAAGGCAGAGGTGTGGGCCATCAGGGTAAATTTGGAAAAATTTCCCTTTTGCAAAATTGAAGTATAAGGTATAAATATGTAGCGCAGTCCCACTAAGACCCACATCAAAAGGTAAAGGTGAGAATGCGGAGCGTCGGTGAAAATTTGGAAAATTTTCCTTTGTGCAAAAAAGAGGTAGAGTTGCATAATCGAGTTGTGATTCCATTGGGACCCACATTGAGCCATGTGTCAAGCCCGTTTTTCAAGGGCGGAGGGGCAGAGAAAAATGTCAAAATTTTCCATTTTCCCTATAAGTTATAAATGTTAAAAGGTGCTCGTAGGCCCATTTCCAATCAAATTTTTCCACGTGGCCAGTTCTAATTAAAATTTGAAAGGTAGGACTGATGGTAGTAGTACATTTCATCCATTTTGCTGCCATGGATGCTCCAAGAAGTATGGAGGTGTGATTTTTGCATCGTTCTTCATCAATTTTTGATGATTTCTTGTCGTTTTGGCCTGCAAAATGTAATTGAATGAATTTAGAGACTAGTTTGTGAATCTGGGGTGTGAATTTTGATCATTTGAAATGAAATTTCTCACGCTCCTGCCAAAATCATGAAATGCCAGATCTAGAAGTTACAGAGAAAATTTTCAAAGGGGAAAAGGTGAAATGATGAAGGAAAATGTGCCTGCATGCTCCAAGGATGAAAAACGTGCCCCTAATTAGAGTAATGACGTAAATATTTGCAATAATTTGCCTTTTCCAAACACCTATTAATTTTTGGGCATTTTTCTGTTGGACGTCCCTTTCTGAAAATTCATGAGGAAATTTTTAACAAACTAAGATGCTTAGGATATTATTTTATTGGGGGAGAAGGCTTGGATGTAAATGAGTGATATATAATGCATGTTTTAGATGTGCAAAAGGAAAGGGGGGTTAAAATTCATGAGAAATTTTGAAAAAATCCCATCTTCTGAGAAACCATATGAGAAATCTAGTTAATTTCCTCTATGTTATATTTCCATTCATGTTAAGTTAGTTACAAGTGTATATCCATCAACAAGCTTTGAGATTATTCCAGAAACTTTCCCATGTTGATGAATCTAATCACTTTTGAGTTAAGATGTGTTATTTTTGGGCAATATTGTGTCTGCTATTATTTCTAAATGTCGGTAAATAGTTTTTCTTGTTCCTCTTGCAATCTTACATTAAAATCTTTGTGAATCACATATATTTCATCCTTTTGATAGTTTAGTGGCATTTGCAATTTCATTTATCAGAAGAGCCTTCATTTTCCAATGAAATAATCAATTTAAAATAACTTCACCTTCATTCGTTGACAAATATTGCTTGTAAGTCTTTGGGTGTACCTTAGGCATGATTGATCAAAGATTTTTATGTTTAATTGAGTCTTTTAACTCGATCCTTCATGTTAAATCCCCAAATATTGTGTGAAAACGTGCAAATCTAGACCTCCATTGATGCACACCCTCTGGTTGAGGGAACATTCTAGTTATTTAGAGCATTTTGTCTGTTATTTTTCCAAATTTTGTGAAGGCTCTCAAGGATCTGGTAGAGTCAAGTTTATCTTTCTTAATCTCCCATCAAAAATCGTTCAAAAATAATGAATCCTACCTAAAATACCCTTGTTTATCATGTATATCAACCAATACAAAATCCCACTATCAAAATATGTAGAAAAAAATCATGTCTCCAATGTCTTTAGTAACCTTAGCCTTGTGTTGAAAATATCTCCATCTTCTAGAAGTGACAACTCGTGAGAGTCAGATTTGGTGTGTTGATCATATTTTCTGAAGGTTTTTCTCTACAAAATTTGTGCAAAATAAGGATCTCTTCATGACCTTCACTGACAGAGGTTACAAAATAGGTTCTCTTACCTTGGTTGAAAGTCACAACCTAAAATAGTTAGGATAAGATCAAATAATTCTAAGGTGCTACCCACTTCTCCAAATCTTGAGTGCTAAAAGGTTAGATAAATTGTTCCCTCGGCTACAAAATGACATACATAATCATTTATCTTCCTCTGAGTGTTTTGTGAAATCTTTGATGTTGCTTGGTTCTTGAAGAAGGATCAATCTGGGTACCAACACGCTTATAGCACCATTGCTGGGGAGTCTTTGAAATTATTTGAAGTATTTGAATACAAATCAGACCCTGGAAATGTTTCTTACAAATGATGTGTTCAAATACGTTGTTGAAAACATCATTCTACGTTCGTATTTGTAATATTTTTTCAAAGTAATAAGCTTTATCTACAATATTTCAAGTTTCTAGCAGTAATTTCACTAAGCTTGTGTTGTGAATGATAAATTCGGGTAAAGGAAGGTCTGAGTTATAAATTTTTGCAAGATTTTAGTGCTGATAGACATTTGACAGATTATTTTAGTGCGTTTGCACAGCTAGGGTGAAAATCCTTAGTGACGACTCCATGTTAATTTATTTTTCATAAATGCCAGTGTCTTAACCTCTGTCATTTGGAATTTTTTACTAATATCTACAAAACTGGAAGGAAGAATATCTTTATTGTTAAAGACCCTGCTAGAAGGTTGTGTCAAGATTTGGGGAAAATAAATTCTAAAGGGATAATAATCTGAAAGGTTATGGGAGATTAGAGCTCAAGAAAAGAGATCTCCATTGTTGAATGTGATCATCTTGTCATTGAAGATTGAAATTCGTCCTCAAGAAGCTCTGAATTAGGTAGTCCTCTTATAGAACTACATTCTCCATGTGGTGAGGGGCCTTCATTTGTATTTTAAAATTTTACTTCTCATTCTGCCCCTATGTTTTTCAAATATTGTAGGGTCTACTAAGAAACAAAGCCATTAAGAGATATTCATTTTTAAAATTACATTCCTAATAGACCCCTCAGTCCTCATCATCTTGCATCTCCTACAAACTCACCTCCACAAAACAATATGACTTAGCCCTCACCCAGACCTCCATTTTTTGTTAATACCTTTGGTCCTATAAAATTTAGAATAATGGATGGTAATCCAAATGCTGTTCCACAAGATGCAAGAAATATATTACCTAAGTTTTAAGGAAACAATGCTATCACTAGTGATCAGTAACTAAAATTTTTCTTACCATGATGGAGGACTTTGAGATTGAATATGAAGATGTGTATATCAAGTTGTTTATTCATACTTTAGAAGAAGATGCATGGGATTGGTATAAATATTTTTCAAATAACTCTATAGATTCTTGGATAGAAATGAATAATGCTTTTAGATTGTAGTATGGAGATAAAATAGACCCTAGGTTTCTTTTATCAGAATTTGAAAATATAAAGAAGAACTCTAATGAATCAATTGATGACTTCAATACAAGATTCAACAAGACTTTGAGAAGATTACCTATCATATTAAGGCTTAGTGATGAATCATGTCTGATAAAGTATTCTGATGTATTTGACAAGAAAGTTGCATACTATTTGAGGGATAAAAACCCTGGCACTTTAAGGTAGGCCCTCACCATGGCATTGCAAATTGATAACAATATCAAAGATATTGGAAAGCCTCCTAAGAGGGAAGGTGTTAAATTGATAAACCTAGAAAAGCCTTAAACAAGTAAGGTTGTTTATTTGGAGGAAGTTGTAAAACATTTGGCAGGGTCTGTCAAAGAAATATCTTATAAATTAGCCTAGGAAGAGAAAGGAATTACGAAAAGTTCCCAAGGTCAGCAAAAGACACAAAATCATGACATATTTGGCAATCATCCTAGGGGTGATCAGAGGTCAGATGACAGAGGTAAAGGACCCATGGCAGGAGGAAATAGACAACCCTAAGCATGTGAAAATATAATGGTGCTCGATCCTCTAACTTCTAGAGTTGTTGTTATAGAAGATAATGAGATTCATTGGTGTGATAGATTCTTTCTGCCCCATCGTCCATGTGAATTAGATCAACAAGTTGAAGAAGTTTTTGATGGTGATGATACTGATGATGATTTTTGCATGATGGGTTTCTCTACAAGCTCACAACAAGGAGCAACTTCAACCAAATTGATAAGTGCTCGCACTGCTGCAAGTTTTTTGGATTGCATCCATTAGGTACTACCTCTTCCTTCCTCTCATACTTTAGAAATAGATATGGTACAATCTTTTTAATTACCTAACAATGAATTTGAGTACTTAAGAGCTTTAATGATAAAAAAATATGATGGAGGGATACCTTCAGAAGAGGATAGGTAGTTGATGAACGTTGTTCTTGCCCAAGAAAAAGAGTATAAACCCAAGAAGTAAAGTTATCAAAAGGGCAAGGCCTCAAGACAAACCTAAAATTCCATTTCTTACTAGTATCCCTAATGAATATCCTAAGAAAGATACATTTGCTAAAGGCCTTGCTTTCCCAAAAAAAATTATACTCCTCCTCATGCCCAAACTGTCAAAAATCTCGTGCCATCTAATGAGTTTGTCAATATCCCTTCTAATGCCACCTTGCCCAAGTATGTTCCATATGACATTGCTGAATTTTTGAGTCAAACCAAAGTTAGTGTTCTAATTTTTGATCTGCTTAGGATTCTTGTACATAAGAAGAGGGCTTCTGAATATTTGGGTTTCAAATAAGAAAAGAGCACCCAAGGAAAAAATGTAAACATCATAGATACTCCTCTAGCCATTGCAGACCTAGAAAAGCCACCAACATTGGAAGATCTTTGAGAACCACCTGAACTCTATTTGGGAACATATTTAGTAGAGTCTCACCTGAGTGTAGATCCATTTTTTACAACTCTGATCATTAAGGATAGGCTATTACATAATTGTATGTTTGATTCTGGAGCATCTTGAAATGTCACGCCTCTTGAAGTTGTGAATGAATTACATATCAAAGTGATAGAAGATTATGGGAGATGTACTGTCATGGAATCTAGATAGGTTCCAGTAGTTGGATGTGTTAAGGGATTGGTAGTGCAACTTGCAGCTTACCCAGGAAATAAATTAAAACTTGATGTTGTTATTATTGATTACCCTGCCAAATGGGGCATGCTGTTATCAAGAAAATGGGCTGAAAGTTTTGGTGTAATTGGTTAAATAGATATGTCTTATGATACCATTCCAATTGAGGGTAGCCTTGTAAAGTTGTATGGTGAGAAGAAGATGCTACACCTCATTGAAGACCCCAATAATGCTTCTTATGAAGTTTTATATATAGATGTTGATGCTGATAATTTTGTTGGATTTTCTAATGGTAAAGAGAACAAAATGGATCAATTCAAGTGTCATGAACAAGTAGGATCTCCTTGGACTTTTTTCTTTTATGGAGCTTGCTCTAAATTTTGAAATGGTGTTGGTATTGTTCTGATTTATCCAAGCCAAGAAGAGTTTTTTCTTTCTTTCAAAATTAACTTTGAGTGAACTAAAAACATTGCTGAATATGAAGCACTATTAATAGGTTTGACAATTACTTGTAAATATGGTGTTAAAGACATCATTTTCAAAGGAGATTCAGAACTAGTTGTCAAGCAAATTAGAAAGTTGTATGCTACTAAAAATCAGAGAATGAAACAATACAAACATGTATTCTTAGGATTTGATTGAGATGTTTTACTCATTTAATATTGTGAATCATGATAGGAAGTTCAATTTTATGGAAGACAGGATTGCAATATTGGGATCTTAGTTTGATAATTGTGTAATGTACCCATATTGTGAGTATGATGTTGAAGTATTAACTAGGCCACCTGTCCCTGAAAATTTCAGAAATTGGCAAGTGTTTGATGATGATGCTCAGGTGAAACAATTTTTATAGAACCAAGGAGAGTTTGTTGATCAATGTATATATTGGGAGCCAATGGTGTGTGTGGCAGAAGGAAAAGAAACTTTGTTTGGCAAAGATATCATTCAGTTGAAAACAAATATCATTCCTAGAGGGTTGGTTGCTCTTGAATCAAACTTTGATAATTTTTATTACTTTATTAACAGACATATAGCAGCCTCAAGGGATGTTGAAGAGAATGACCTTGACACAAAGGAAAAACCATGAAAAGTATTGTTAGGGAGAAATATGAGCAAGGAAGAGAAGAAATCCTATGTCCAATTGTTGAAGAAATATCAGGATTTCTTAGCTTGGTAATATTATGAGCTAAAGGCATACAGAGAAGATCTTTTTCAACACAAAATTCTATTGGAAACAAATTTCAGGTTGTTTAGGCAAAAATAGAGGCCGATTAATCCACTCCTCTCCATGAAGATGCAAGAATAATTGAAGAAGATAAGGGATGGAGGGATCATTTAACCAACAAGGTATTCCTCTTGGGTTAAAAACTTGGTACCTATTAGAAAAAATAATGATGTTATCAGGTTGTGCGTGATTTTAGAAATCTGAACAGGGCATCAATGAAAGATAACTACCCTCTACCAAACATGGAGAACATGTTGTAATTTGTGACTGGATCTGAGTTGCTTTCTACCTTGGATGGTTTCTCTGGATATAACTAGGTGGTTGTGAAGGAGTAAGAATGAATTAAGACCACCTTTACCACTCCTTAGGGCACATATGTTTATGCCATAATGCCTTTCAGTCTAAATAATGTTGGAGCTACATTTCAAATAGCAATGAATGTTGTTTTTTCTTTGTTATATTAATGATTTCATTGTTGTTTATCAATATGATGTGACTGTCTTCTCTTGTAAGAGAAATGATCATTTGCAACATTTGGAAAAAAAAATGTTAATGTGTAGAGAGTATGGTATTTACTTAATTCCAAGAAGTTTTGTTTAAGAGTGCAAAAATAAAAGCTACTTGGTCACACTGTGTCAAAGGATGGAGTTATGATTGATCCCATGAGGTTAGAAGCCATCAGCAAGGTCCCAATTCTAAGAACCGATAAGGGAATTCAATCCTTCTTTGGTTAAATCAATTTTATTAGAAGATTTATATCTAACTTTATTGAACTAACTATCCCCATTACTAGCTTGCTGAAGAAGGACCAAGTTATCAAATGGGAAGAGGATGTTATTCAAGATTTTGCTGGGATCAAAGAGGCACTAAAAAATTCACCTTTTTTGGTAGCTCTAAACTATAAGAAGGCCTTTCAAATGTTCTCCTTTACTTCAGAAAACACTATTTCATCTGTCTTATTGCATAAGGATGAGGAAGGAGCTGAAAGACCAATTGCCTTTTTCAGTAAGGAATTGCAAGGATTTGAGGTTAAGTACACCATCATGGATAAGCAAGCATTTTTCTTTGTAAAATAAACAAAGGTTTCCAGACCATACATTCTAAGTTCCAAAGTTATTGCTTATGTTACCCACACCATGGTGAAAGATATCTTATCAGAGATGGAGGTCTCAAACAAAAGATGTAGATGGGTAAATAAGTTGTAGGAATATGACATGGATATCCAAACCAAGAAATTAGTAAGATTTTTGGGCTTAGCTAAGCTTATGGTTGAGAGAAACTTGCAAACTATTGAGGTGAATGAAGTATAAGAAGAAAGGGTGAGTATCCTTGACAAATTGATGAGTTCTGAATGGTAAAAAGATGTAATTTTTATCTTAGACATCTATGCTGCCTTGAGCGTTTGAGTAAAAATTAGAAAAGAGATCTAAAGTTAGCTTCCCAAAAATATGTCACTACTGATTCTGGGTTAGCTTTGAAGAACCCTTAGGGAGTTCTCTTAAGATACATTGCTAAAGATGAAGCCCCCAAAGTAATTTATGAATTCCATGGAAGATTTTGTGGGGATCATTTTGCTAGAAGGGTCACAACTCATTAAATTTTTAGAGCTAGTTATTGGTGGCCCACTCTTTTCAAGGATACAACTCTACTGGTTAGAAAATGTGAAAGCTGCCAGTGTTTTTCTAGAAGAATGAAAGCTTCAGGCTCCCTTCCTTTACAGTCTGTATCAATTGAAGCTCCATTCAAGAAATGGGGAATGGACTTCATTGGTGAGATTTCTTATTCCTCAAGTGTTGGCCACAAGAAGATTCTAGTAGCCACCGATTACTTCACCAAGTGGGTGGAGACAATCCCCACCAATAAAGTAACTAACCAAGTTTTCATGGACTTTATTTTGAATCATATAATCTACATATTTAGAGTTCTAACTAAATTTTTTGCTTATAATGCTATGAGCTTTCGAGCTAAACCTTTGGTGGCAATGTGTGAAGAGTATGGGATCAATTTGACATATGCGTCTAACTATAATCCCCAAGGAAATGGACAAGCTGAGTCCAGCAATAAAAAATTATTTAAAATCATTAGAATAACCTTGGAGCTGAATAAAATGAAGTGGGGTGTGTAATTGGAGTTTTTTGTTTGGAATGATAGGATCACTATTAAACAAGCTACTAGTAAAATACCATTTGAGTTAGTGTATGGAACTCAATATTTTCTAGCCCTTCATATGCAGTTGTATTCATTTCAATTTCTTCAACAACTGGAGGATCAATAGGTTAGTGCATATGAATCTCAAATCAATTATATTGTTTAATTGGATGAAGAGAGAAGGGCATCCCACCAAAGGCATGTAAAGTTTTGAGAAAAGTTTAAGAAATTGTTTGACAAGAAGGTGACTCCAAGAGATTTCAGTGTTGGAGATCTTGTGCTATTTTTGGATAACAGACATGAGGATAAGGGCAAGCATGGTAAATTTGATGCATTGTGGATGGGCCCTTATTCAATTGACATTCGAATTGATGAACATACCTTCTTCCTAAAAGTCTTAGATGGGAAATTTCTTGAATTACCTGTTAATGTTAGGAATTTGAAACCCTTCCTTGATTGATTTATCAGAATCAAGGTATGCATAACATTTGTATGGTGTACATCTTTTGCTTTCATTCTGCTTTTGCACTTTTTGTGTGCCCTAGCCCTTGGCAGCCATTTTTGTTAGTATCCCAGGTTGCTCGAAGGAGTTAGTTATGGTTTTCTACTTGCAAGTTGACTCTATTTCCCAATGGATGTTTTTGGCACTTGGTATACTCTATTTATTTGTGTGGCACTCATTGGGAGTGCCCATCCCTGAGTTAGAGCCAATGTTGGTGCTCGTTTTTATCTCGCATCGTTTTCCCAATATTTTTCTTCAATCTGTGTGCTCTATTGGTTCTTACCTATCATGGAGGCTTAAAAATGTTTGATTTGAATTTGTATTCCTTCAAAAATCCATCCCCATGGTTGTAAATTTGCTTGAAGACTAGTTTTACTTGTAAATTTTTCATCCTTAGTGAAAAATTTGAATTTTGGGCATGACTAGTAAAGTTCTGTGTTTTTTACAGTTTTAAGGGC
Organism: Taxus chinensis; assembly: GCA_019776745.2. Classification (NCBI taxonomy): domain Eukaryota; kingdom Viridiplantae; phylum Streptophyta; class Pinopsida; order Cupressales; family Taxaceae; genus Taxus; species Taxus chinensis. Next base: position 908,633,472 of record CM034149.1, on the reverse strand, counting down.
ATCTTTTACCCGTCGAATTCTATCTAAGAATCATAAAAAATGTGTTAGATTTTGATTGGTCAAGGAAGGGCACGTTTATTTAGTGAAATTATCACTTTTGGCTATTTTGGCAAAAGGGTTAATTTGGTCCAATGGCTCCGCTTAGTTTTGATTGGTTCTGTTTGTGATTGCGTGGCCTCTTTTAATTGGATGAGGCACGATGGGCCAATGTTACAAACTTATAATTTTTGTCACTTTTTACAAAAGGATTGATTTGGCCCCATGGCCCCACCAAGCTCTGATTGGCTAATAAAATTTAGGAATGCAATTATGACACCTTTTTCCTCTTCTCTCTCAAATTCTTCTATAAATGATAAATGTGATTTCATTCCAAGTAGGTCCGAATAGAAAAATTAGGTTCCAACAAGTGCATTCCAACAGGTCACACAAGTTGGAGGATTAAGACACTTTCCAAGCTTCCCCTTCTTTTCACAATCTATTAATTTGTAGGATCTCAAGCCTTTGTCCTCGAATTTTAATGGCATCTTATGCCCTTTTCCCCTAATGTAATGATGCACTGTGAAAGTGCTTGAAGTAATGAGAATTATGTTTTGTGATCAGATATATTTCCTTTCATGATTATGTTGCTTCTATTTTCCTCTCTCATATTTTTAGGTGCATAGTGTAAGTTCTAGTTTCCATTACAGGTTCATGGAGTTCTGTGCTTATCAGGTGGTGAAATATGGCATGCGGTTGAGTTGTGGTGCTTGTTCACCCTTCTCAAGTTCATCCTTTTTCACTGGGATATTGATAGCTTACTGTCTAACTGATTTTATCAAAAGGAACACATGCTTCAAATCTGTGGTATTTTGTACCCTTTCCAAGTTGTAATAGTTGAAGGTGGCCAATGATGCAAGCATCCTGCCCACATTAACCCTTCTGGAAGTTAAACATCTCTTTTCTTAGTGCATCACCACTTCTAGAATAGGTTTTATTTCCTTTCAATCTCTCTCCCTAATCCCATGAAATGTTAGCATAGGACTAGTTAGCCATTTTTCCTGCATTAGAGGTAGTGTTGTGTTTAGTTTAGGAAGAGGAAGCTAACCTTCTTCATAGGTTCACCTCGAGTGTAAGTCCCACAACTTGAGAGGTGATCCCATGTGTCCCAATCACACTCACTGTCATGGTTCACTTTCAGGCCATTCGAGGGGTGTAGTGATTTGGTGACAACAACAACCAATAAAAATATGTCAACAGGGCCATGATTCCTTGCAACAAATCAATGAGTGACATGTGGTAGAAACAAAAAAAAATATACACAGTTGGCCATCATTTATTCCAAGTCTATGCGTGCCACATGTCTTACATGAGCCGATGGCTCTGTAAAACTTCTTACAAATGTATCTTCCACTACAGAGCTATGATCGATGTGTGCCTAGACTTGTCAGAGAGCTGCTGACATTAGCTATAGTGGTAGATATTCAAATTCAAATTCTTGGTGGATCTGGTAGGAGAGAAATGGGAAAACATCTCTCTGAGAATTGATGAACAAATTTGATTTCTCTAGCCACCTAATTTAATTTGATTTTCCCTCCTTCCTTCCCAACAAAGTTTGGGGAAGCACATCTGATAGATTAGTAGATGGATTTTTAGGTATTTAATTCCTCTTATTGGTGGTTGTATTTCAAAAATCAGATTTTCCCTCATTCTTCTCTTCTTCCATGGATTCATCTATAAATGTAAGATCTTTGCTCATTTGTTATGTTGGGCCCTCAAGATCCTTATGCATTTTTCTAAGGAATTCATACTTTTTTAGACACAAAAATTGGGTCACACTCCCCTTAGTCCCCTTTCGAATAACTAACTTAAACATATTCACCTAACAATGGTCCTCTTTCACCCCATATTAATATTAATACCCATCCTCACCCCATTTATTAATTTAATTACTTTAATTAAATTACACCTCATCATAGACCTATTCATTGCATGTTTCCATAACTAACTAAGACTTAGTCCTACCCACCTTAATTAACTAAGACTTGGTGTAACCCTAAAATTACATGCATGTTCTTTCTCTAACCATATTCCCACTTATCTAAGCGCCAAAAACCATCTTAGACCCGACACCAACGAGAAAAGCTGGAAAATGATAGCCAAGATTTACTATTTTGGTCAACCTAGGATATCCCTCCTTAACCGATGTCGATCAACCCAAAACTGACGCCGGTCATCCTAAACCTTCGTTGGTTACCATATAACCATTTTGGTAACCTTTTTTGGGAGGTTTTCCACATTCTTGAGTTTTGGAGCAAAGGAGATCTGCATGCAAACAATAATAAGATCCCTTTCACACATCCAAACATCCATATCCAACACAACAACTGATCAGAAGGTATTTGTGTTCATGGTAGCATTTCGGGAGGCATTTCCGTGGCACTAACCACAATTTCATATATCAACCTTCATTATATTCTAGTCATCGATCCTGGAACACTAGTAAGTGTGTTTATCACTTGTGTCATTTCATATTTATTCATTTTAAAAGGTTTCTCCACCTCTATTATCAGTCTCTACCTACATTTTCATTCCAACACTATTTATCTTCCTATGAACCCAACCATTCCACCACCCACAATCATTTAATTACCTATACCCAAGTCCTGAATATCTCTGAGTACTCCCAACACCTCTACAGACTTAACCATTCCCCATACCATCTCTGTGTAACCTTAGACAAACCTCCAAAACCACATTTTATTGAGTTTCTATCATCCCGCCCATACCAACGCCAGTTACCTATGACCATTGTCGGTTCCCTCTAAACCATCATCGGTCATACCTGACCAACTTTAGTCTCTATATTTGGCAATCCTGCTAATAACAAAACTTAAGAATATTCACCCAAGTGACCTAGAACCTAACCCTGACCTATTCTAGCACCTTAACCACTTACCCTACTCCCATATCTGATTATAAACTAGCCTGTTATGTTATATTTTCTTATTGTATTTGGATGAGATACCTAAATCATATCAACTACAGTAGGACATTATTTATTTATGATATTTCTTACATTAAGTTGTATTAAATAGTGGGTTTACTTCCACCAAGGAAGTATCACACTTCCTAGATCTAGCACACGCTAGGCAGCCCACTGGCATATATTGTTTAACTCTTTCTTGTGGTCTTATTTTGTATTTCAGGTAATTCCTCCTAACCAAAAGGAAACTCTCACACTTGGCATTGGATCGAGAAGTCAAAATGTGCACAACAACCTCAAACTGACCATCTCAACAGGTATTCCTCCTTGGCCCATAACCTTATCTGTTTCATCAAAAACATAAATAAAATGGTGAAACATTTTGGCACGCCTGGTGGGGCCCTCTCTTGGTTTCATTGCATCTTCTTCATATAGGGAAAAACTTTTTTTGTGTGTTTATTTCTTTTCGAAAAATACAAATTTAATCTTCTCCCTTGTAATATTCCTTTCTTCTAATTGTTTAAACGACATTTTTCATTTGGTTCTTAAAACAAAATACTCCTCCCTTCTTACATTGCATTAGTGAAAGAGAACATTATTAACCTATTCACCACTTACTACATTGAATATCACATTTTGATTTGGGTATAAAACAATTGAATTTCATTCTAATTTGTTGTATTATAGCTCACATTAAAAATGAGGGCAACCTATACATTGGATTTCATGCCTAGCTAATGGTTGAAACAATTGAACCATAGAAATCACTTGCTTCTCTCTCTCTCTCTTTTCCAAACTGTAAAAATTTAAAATTTACACATATTTTTAAACAACATCCCACCTAGAAGATATTGTTAATGATCACACAATCTTGGGGATTGATAGTGAGCACCCAACTGGTTATCTCTATCTAGTCACCCATTAGAGGAAGGACCAGCCTTCACCATAACATAACCTGAAACCTCACCTTTTATAGTTCCTTCTTCATAGGATGCCTTCCCAACCAAAAAATCTATTCTAAATTCACATGTAAGTCTTAAATAGCATAAGCTAAAAAAAACATAAAATTCACTTTTAGGACTGTGTTTTTTCTTAGCTTTGTTCTTGATTTGTGTTTTGAGGTGTGAGGATACGATTCTTCATTTTTCTTTTTTATTTCACACTCTATCATCATAGTTGGAGTATTATTACTTTCTATGAGTGTTTCAGGGCCTCATCTTATCATCCACAGACTTATGGGTTGATTCTTCATTCAATTTAAATTCAAAAAGATTCATTTTTCTTCATTTTTCATTTTTCTTCATATTCGTCAGTTTACATCTGACCATCATCGGTTTACCGAACTGGTGTTGGTTCCTTGTTATTTTGGTCAGTTTATCCAAAGAACATTCATCTCACCTTCTATTTTTTTAGAGTCTCTATGTATCATTTTATTCTTTGTACTCTGATAAAAGTCATCACATACAAATTTCTTGTCTGACAGTCATCATTTTCTATCTCATTTCTTGAAACTGTTATTTTTCCTACAATAACCAGTATTGGTTACTTTAACCTTCAACGGTCACACCTTAACCATCATTGGTTATCCCTTAACCATCATTAGTTAGTCCAACCAGCATCGATCACTCTATTTTGATTTTCATCCCAGCACTTACCAATTTTCCCTCTCGGAACCTGTTTTGCCCCATCTCTGTTGTTCCCTGTGTCATTTACAGAGTACAATTCACCTGATATACACTGATTCACATGGTGTTGACTCACATCCAAGCTAACGCTCTTGTTTTCCATGCTAGTATTCAGCCACTTAACACCTAGTCCATCACCCCCTTCTATCCTGACACCCATGGATCCAATTCAGCCTATCACCATTGTGACCGACAATGAGGAGTTCACAAGACTCCTTGATTAGAATCTTGTTTCCCTTCAGTATTACCTTTCCCTCTCATCTACCTAGGATTCCTCAAGATATTTAATGTATAACATTCCCATATCTATTCCTCCTACTCTCGCCCCCACCTCTGAGTCACTTAACACCAGCTTAGCATTACCATCATCCACTTTACCACATGTAGTGTCTCAGCTTGGCCCCACACCTGCTATGACTGTTGCTTCTACATCATCTATTACACCCACGACATAAATTTTCCCACCGACCGTTTCCTTAAGTATAACCATTCTACACCTGTTACCTACAACATACTTGTTACATCACAACTACCCTCTATGTTGGAAACCTAGACCCCATTTTAAAACCTTGTCCTTTCCATCCCGAAATCCTAGCCCCCAATTACTATCATAGTCGTTACGACTACCCCTCCTTCTTATACATATTAACAACAAACTCTAATCTCTTATATCACTTATTATGTACATGTACCACTCATGTCTATACGCCCTTCATAGTTCTCATACTCGGAACCACCATATACTGGGATGCCACCCACCTCATACCTTCATCCTCCACCTCCTTATACTGCGGGAGGTGTCAATTCATAACAACCCACTAATGATCTCATTAACATGATGATGGACAAGATTCAAACACTAAAAGCATTTGTTTCTTGCACTCGTAACTCCTTAACCTATGATGAAATCTATAATAAGCCAATCCACCCATCCATTCCCATATGCTCATACCCTGCGCATTAGGAAATGCCTAAATTCAATTGTTTCAATAGTAAATAAGACCCGCAACAGCACTTGCGGTTGTTCAAACATGGGTGATACCTCATCGCCCACGACAATGCTTTACTCCTACATAACTTCCCAATGTCTTTAGTAGGACCCACACTAAATTGGTACAGTGGGTTACCCAGACATTCGATCTATTAATTTTACCAGGTGGCCCAAGCCTTTCTTGATCATTTCTCAATCAACATTGTAAAGAAATTTACCATGATTGATTTTTACTCCACATGTCAGTATGACGATGAGTCTATCATAGATTTTGTCACCCGTTGGTGCAACCTAATCAACTAGCTTACATTCTGGTTGCCACAGAATGAACTTATAGATTTATTCACTAGAGCTTGTGCCAGAAAAATATCTCCATCTCTGTAAGTGCAAACATTCCACACCTTTGACGAAGCCTTTACCATGGCGTGAAAACTTGAGATTCATGTCATCGAAGAAAAGAAAATATAGCTACATAATAAAAAATCAGAATTCAAATCCAATGATGCTTCTTCATCTTCCAAACCCCAAAACACATATTCAAAAGCCAAGGAATCTACCAACGCATTGGTTCCCAAGCCTGGCCCATCTCATCCATCGAACCAAACCAAACCTTCTTCTAATCTCTCTCCCATCTAAATGTTTCAGTTTAGATGAGATCAATGAAAATACACCCCAATAGGGTAACCTTATTCTTTTGTCTTGGAAAATCTTCTTAAAGATTGTGCCATTACCCTTCCACCCATAAAACCACACACTAGTTTTGATCTGGGTTGCCCCATGCCCACATGGTATAAAGAACATCACTTTTGTAACTATCATCGTGTCAAAGGTCGTAGCGACGGTAATTTCATCACTTTCAAAAATATCATCCAAGAAATGTTAGACAATGGAGACCTAGTCTTGGATAACCCAAATGCACCATCCAGCCAAAACCTACATATCTTCAAAAATCCATTCCCTAATCATGCTCCATATTCTAATCATGCTGGTGAATCTTCAACCAACAATGGAAATGTCTGTGAGGTCCATGCTATTTTTGATGAAATACCATTCATTTCCCAATTGACTCATGTTCCTTCCATCGAGAAAATCCTAGCACAAGATCCCCTACCTATAGATGAACTTGCTTCATCTACTCATCCACCCACAGAGGAACCCCCTATATCTTCATCTTCACTTGTGAAGGAACCCATGATTGATACTGAACCTACTTCCCCACTCTCCTCCAAAACTAATGAATAGTTACCGGTCATAACTCTCCTACCCATGGGAGATGCATGTCCATCTCCTACACCATTATAAGTAGAGCCTACCCTACCTACCACATCTCACCTGTCATCTCCCTTACCCATAGGGAACCCTTTAGCAGCACCATTTCTTGTTGGTGAGCATTCTCCCTCAGCTTTTTAGAAACCTGTTGACCTTCAATTAGACCTCTTACCTATAGAATCTGAGGCCAAAAAATTCCAAGTTTCTCAAACATATTTTACAGGGATTACTACTAGATCAAGATTGGCCCCACCTATAGCAATACCATTTTCATGCCTGGCCGATCATTTAGATTACGTTAATAGATCCCTGCATTGGGGAAATTTGTTACTCCATGTTTTAACCCAAATACAGATGTCACTCACTGATACCTCCATAATTTATCCGAAAGTGTTTCAAACAACCAATCCAAATATAACTATGCCCATTAGAAAACCTTTTACATTGTCATCTGTGCTTACGTCTGAACCTTCACCTATGACCCAACACATACCTATACCTAAACACCTACCCACACCTATATCATCTCCTTTACCTAAACCTATCATCATCTTAGGGGTCATGCCGACATTGAGCCTTGCTCATCTACCTGTCAAATTAAATTTATTCATATCTTCCAAAAACCACACCAAACTCATCCCTCCACCTAAAAGCATGACCCAACCTTCTCACCCACGTACACCAGTCTCATTGGTCATGCCATTTTCATCTTTTCCTATTTTTTCCATCTTAGGACCTCACCCGACAACTCTGCCCAAGCAACCCCCTACCCCAGTCAAATCAAAAACTAAGTAACCTGCTACTTCATCAAAATCTCCCACTATACCCAATTTACCTGCACAACAAGCAACCTTGGTGTTACCTATATCTTCTTTATAACATATACCCCCACTGTCTACCATAACCCCATCACTACCTATGAAAATTTCTTCTCTGTAGCCTATACCTCTCACTTGGCCTTCACCAACCACTCCCACCATACCTTTACTATCCCTATGGGTAACCCTTCCTCTTCCATCATCTACTTTCCCTTTTACATCACACACTTCTTATGTACCTTCACCCAAGAAGGTATAACCCAAATCAAAAAATCCACTACCCTCCCAAAGAGTGGTAAATCCTATAACACCTCCCACTACTAGTACATCCACCATGCCTTCTCCTAGGAATGCACAACCTGATGGGTCGTTGTGTTTTCCAATCATTTAACTAACTAGATATTTTGTTAGTGTCATTTATAAACAAGGGTTGTGTCCTAGGTTGTATGTAATGGAGATTTATGTAAACAGTTTTCCTGTTGGGATTTCTGTTTGGGGTTTGTTGCAAGATCTTTCAAGTGGGTTACTAATATATAGAAACCTAATGTAAATCTACTAAATTCATATACTGTAATGAAAGGAATTCTAAAAGCTACACTTCTAATTAAAATTGAAATGCACACACAGTACTTGAACGAATTTAATTTCAATTTCACAATTGAAGCCAGAACTTAGTAAAAGTGATATCATATGTTAATTAGAATTTACATAAAAGGAAACACATATTCCAGATAAAAGTGATGATAAGGAAAAAAAATACATTCAACCAAAGATTACATGGGATATACTGAAATAAATATTACAACAAGACTTATCAGAAAAATGTATGCAGATTTGAACATAAAACAACCTCTTGTCTCCTTGGTTGAGTGGGCCCTTGCTCTCCTTTGGGATAGAGGAATTATCAGCAGCTTTAGATCTTCAAAATAATGCTTACTTATATTAATTTAAATAAGTTCCATGTCGTATAGAGCATATGAAGATGAAAGTTATGAATACCACTAGTAATATACTGTAGAGTATCTTCAAAAATAATAGTTACTCATGTTCTTAAGAAAGTGTCTTCATATATACACAAACAGTTACAGAATTCACCATAATAGTCAGCACTAACATCTCCCACTAATCAATATTAACCAAAACTCATAAATTCCTATGGGACAGTTAGAAACAAATCCCATACTTATAGGTGGACTGGTCAAAAAAATCTTCCGCTCCCGCATTCTAGCTCCAAACTCAGACTTTGTAATTACATCAACAATAAACGTTCATCATTTCACTACACACATCATCACATTTTCCTTAAAAACATAGCTAGTAGGAATTTTATATGGTAATCAGTTTACATAAACAAAAGAAAGGAAAATTCATTAAACTCACTATGATATAACTATACAAAGCATCCCCATGTATTAGTAAGTCATATCTAAGTGGAAATTTACTGATCGTAGGAATGATATAAATGAGTGAAATAATGCACTCATCATTTCCCCCTTACTTTACCTATTGCATTTCCCAATGCAACCTATCTATGCCCTTCTCTGCAACCAAGATGCTAAGCCATGTCATACTCTTCGAATTGATTAGCATATTGCTTACTCATACCTTTACATCCCTGAATATTTGAAGTAACTTCGACCCAAGCTATAAAAATCTCATTTAATTGTACAACATTATTTTTCTAGGTGGTATTCAGACTCAAGAGGAGGGGTGGACACACCTGAAGTCTTGCCCATTCATCATTGTATTTCTTGTTGGTTTTTTCTAATGAATTTCTTATAATTGTAATGAGGGCATCACCCGGACGCATAATCCAACTCAAGTTCTAAGGGGAAATAACCTCCCTGCATTTCAATGGTAAGCTCAAAGTGTCCCATCTCCTATCATATTCCTTCCTGGCTACCCCAAAGTGTTGCTGACTGTAGGTTTCAAAATCCTCTACACATTTCAGTAAGATTTTTGAAGTATTCTCTCCAATACCTTCTTGGTAGTAGAGATATCTGAAATTTTTTCATGAAGCCACATCAATATGATGTGTAGGACAGATATAGAAACCTATTGTTTGAGTCATGTGATTGAAGATATCAATTTGTTCACCCCATATGATCTAATTTTGCAGTAAGGACTGAAAGGATTTTAATTGAAAATCCCCTATGAATAAGTTAATTAAAAAAGTCAGGGACATTGGTAACTAACATATTATTGAGGTAAAACTCACAGAGCAAGTTTTGAATTTCAGGTGTACTGGACTTGTAAACAGATAAGAAAATATTACCATTAGGAGCTTCGTAAGGTGCCTGACAACACAATTGAAATAACTACCAAGAATAAAATTGCTCCTAAATAAGCATGTTATAAACCAAGGAGGTTTTCCTATAGGATAAGAGATTAAAAGCTAGAGGACACACAAAGTCCAAAAGAGAGAGAAATTTTTGTTTTTCATCTTAGATAATTTCCATCTACCCTTTTAATTTCTTATTTTCCTTATTTAATTTTTCATTCTTAAGAGGTAATTGTTGGAAATCATTCAAAATGCTAAGACCTTTATCTTTCTGTCACTTCAAGATACTAACTTCAATTTGTAAAGGAGTTATTTCTCTAACTTTTTCCACTGTGCATTGGGTAAATTTAGTTTATAAAGACAAGTTTTTTTCCTCCATACCTTTCAATTGGGCCTTAAGGAGTGTAATTTCTTCCAAATAATTGTGAGGATTGATAGATTGACATGACTCGAGGTGATAAATGTCCATTGCAACAGGTGTTGGAGTGGGATTCTAGGCTTTAGGTACTGAAGTAGTTTCTGGAGATGCAGAATGAACTTCTGAAGATGTAGGCATAGCTGAATACTGGGGAGAAGGATGAGTTACATTGAAGATGGTTTCTGGTGATTTTTTAGTGGGAACAACCTAGTTTTCTCCCTCATTCCCCACTTCCCACATGGGGGTAGAAACATCAACGAACCCCTCCGATCGGGAACTTCTAGTTTTATGTAATGTATAAGACCATCGTGGTCTATGGCACATAGAATAATATGGAGTAAAGGTATCCCTACCTTTAGAACTGGACGTGGTCAAAGATGGACTTACTTGATTACCTAATTTTTCCACGTGCTCTGGAGTGCCAAGTTCCCCCTTTTCCTTGTGTTTAGGGCAAGATGTTGGTGCGAGAGTGGACCAAGGTGTGGAAGATGGACCTGATTTTAAATTCTTTGGTTTGGAATCCTCTCCTACAGTAATCCTTTCGAGCCTTCACTTTTGCTTAAAAAATATTTGATGCAAGCATAATAAGTTAATTAGCCTTGGGTGCTTTAACACCACTTTTCCTCCTCCATTCTTATATTTTTGGCCGACTTTGATAACTGTGTCCGCCAAGTATTTAGGTAAATTTACCCAGAGAGCTGGGTTGATGCATATTTTCTTCAAATGAATAATAATATTGAGTGAATCACCACCTAGTATAGAGGGATGACCATCACTTATAAAATACTTATTAACCCATTTGGCCATCTCTCTTCAAATGTTGGGCAAAATATCCTGCTTAATGCCTTTCTAAACACCCTGTGGGGTAATGATAACCTCTAGGAATGCCTCACCCTACTCATGAAATAAAGTAAGAAAATATTTGAGGGGATCATTCGTCATTACTTTTAGACCAAAATATGACAAGCCAGATAATTCAGAAATTACCTGGCTGGTAATCTCAACTCGCTTCCCTCTAACATGTGAATAGGTAACTGCAAAATTTTCCAGGAATTCATCCATGACACCCTCATCAAAACCTTTGAATTTCTAGATTAATTGAAGCTACCCTAAATCATAAAACACCTATGAAAGAACAACGTTCCTGAGTAATGGGTCCGAAGAATCGGGCTCAGATTTCTTGTTTTTTCCCATGCTAAAGGTGAATGAATCCAAATAGTAGAGAAACAAGAACAAGGGTATTTCTCAAATTCACTGGGTGATAGTAGGTATAATGGTGTGCTGAATATTCATGAACCAATGGCAGGAAGTAGCTTAGGAACTATTAATTTGAAATGCATCTGAATCCTTGAATCACGTAAAATCAGAGAAAATTTGGTGGCGTAAAAAGGTGGACAAGACTAGCTATCTGTGATATTTTATGATATGCGAGATGGTGCACATACCATCACTTGAAACCAAATTGACACATGTACTTCTTATAGAATGTGACACATAGGGTGTGTGTGGAAATCATGACTCATTACACCCTTATGCATTCATACCATAGCATCATATTTGGAATGATATCCATAATAAATATTTTAAACCTTGCATTATGGATACAATTATGACAAGTGCACACATGGGGGATTACTTTATAAGGAAACATCTGTAGTGAGTTAGGATGCACTTACCCATGCCAAGTTTAGAGTCTGATATCCATAGATTCCCACATCCTATAGACTGATATTAATTGTGATTAGTGGCTTCTAAATAATGAATATTTCTACATTTATTGAAAAAAATAGCTAAGGGAAGAAGATAGAAGTCATGAACATCCTCCTTTATTGAAATTAAAAGGAAACAATTACTCTAGGCTTGAGGGGTGAAGAGCTGCCTCAGCATACATGTCCTCACTCAACATGATGTCACTTGTGAAAGTTTTTTTGTCAAAAGGTCATTGGTAAATTTTGAGTCTGTGTCCATTCATAAGAAGAGTCCTTTTATCACCATCGATTGGTTATAGATCCATTATCAAACATTCTATTGATTTGATAGAGGCCCAACCAACGTGTCCGTAACTTAACTTTAAACTGTTGATATCTAGAATCAAAGAGTAAGACCCATTCTCCCTCGTGAAATGTCCTGGATTTGATATGAGCATTGTGTCAGGTATTCCTATGATGTTGAAGAATTTCCATCTGTTGTTGTGCCTCCATCCACATTGCATCTAATTCATTCAGCTACATCACCCATTTACATTGTACTTGATCCAAATCTATTTTGACTTCTAGTGTTGTTCTCTAGGTGTGCAATTCAAACCCAAGAGGTAATAGTGGCTTCTTCCCAAATACCAACTCATAGGGATAAAAAATAGTAGTGGTTTTCCAGGTCGTGTTATAGGCCCAAAATGCCTCGGGAAGTTTTGGTAACCAATTTGTTCTGTCAGCGCTGACCACTTTAGTCAGAATATTCTCAAGTTCTTTATTAGTTCCTTCCACCTGTCCATTATATTGGGGGTGATAGGGTGACAATTTATGGTGCTTGATTCGGTAGATTTATAAAAACACCCCAATCATGTTTGAAAAAAATTGAGGACCTTGATCAGATATAATGGCCCTAGGTGCCCGAAATCGTAGAAATTTCTGATTGTATAGAAAATCAGCAACAACATCCTCATTGGCAGAATCCAATGCTTAAATTTCAGTCCATTTAGTGACATAGTGCGTGCATACCAAGAGGTATTCCTTCCTGAAAGATGGGGGATAAAAATGTCCAACGAAATCAATTCCCCATTTCTCAAATGGTCCTAATACCAAATGAGGATTAAGAGACATTTCCATTGCAAGTGTGGGCTTCCCCATTTGTTGGCATGGATCACACTGCCATACATACTTTTTGACAATCTTGTGGAGGGAAGGCCAATACTACCCTGCTCCAAGGATTTTATGAATTGTCCATTTTACTGAATAATGTCTCCCTCCTAGCTCATCATAATAACCTCGCAATATGTCATGTACTTCATCTTCTCGAATGCACCTACGAAGAACCATATCAAGAAAACATTTGAATAAAATTCCATTACACCATTTATACGTTGCACTATTTTTAACTAGTCTCTGTTTCTCCTTATGGGTAAAATAGGTAGGAAACTTCCATGTTGTTAAATAATTCACAAGATCCACGAACCACAGAGTATTAGTTGATATAGAAAACAAATGTTAGTCATGAAATTGATCCTGGACTACTTCATCATTACCTGAAACATTCAATCTTGAAAGGAAATCAGCAACAACATTATATTTCCCTGGCTTATCAATAATGGTAAGATTGAATTCCTGTAACAAGAGTAACCATTGAATAATCCCACCTCCAACCACTGGTTTATTCATCAAATATCGAATGGCAGAGTGGTCATTATAAACAAATATTTTATACCCAGTGATGTAATGGAAAAATTTATTCAAGGATTATACAACAACAAATAATTTCTTTTTCCGTAGTAGTGTAATATATTTCTATAGGAGTCAAGTTCTTGCTGATAAAGTAAATGGCATACATTTGATCTTCTTCATATTTTTTCCTGAGGACACTACCGATGGCTGTATTAGAGGCATCAATGTAGATATGGAAAGGTTTCCCCCAATCAGGGCCACTTAAGATTGGGGCAGTGGTCAACTTCTCTTTGATAATATCAAATGTCTTCTGACACTGAGGGGACCATTCAAAAACATAATATTTTGTTAGAAATGAGAACATAGGTGGAGAAATTTTACTAAAATCTTTTATGAATCTCTAATAATACCCTACATGACTAAGGAAACTTTTGATGTTAGTCTAATTAGTTAGTGTAGGTAATTGAGTGATGACTGATATATTTTTGGTGTCAACCTGCATCCCTTGGCAGAAACATGGTGACCTAAGACAATTCCCTGATCGACCATCATCACACATTTTTCATGACTCAGAGATAGTTTGTGTTGCTCACATCTACTCAATACTTTCTCAAGGTTATTCAGATATTCATCAAAATTGGATCTGCAGACACTGAAATTGTCCATGTAGACTTCAACACAGTCGTTAGTAAGATCTAAAAAAATGGCCAAGACTGCTCTCTGACACATAGCGGGTGCATTAAAAATTCCAAAAGGTAAGACTCGATAAGTAAATTTACCCTAAGGGAAAGTAAAGATATTTTTATCCTGATCAACGGGGGAAATACTAATTTGGTTATACCCACTAAACCCATCCAAGAAAGAAAAATATTTCTTAACAACAAGATTTTCCAGAACCTGGTCAATAAAAGGCAAGGGAAAATAATCTTTCTTGGTGGATTTGTTAAGTTTCTTGTAGTCAACACATATTCTAGATTTACCATTTTTCTTGGGAACTATAACTAATGGGGAGACCCACTGACTATCAAATATAGGGTAGATGAATCCTACCTTTAGTAAATTTTCTATCTCACCTTTGAAAATGTCTCCGAGTGTTGGGTTAATTCTTGGTTGTGGCTGCCTTATAGGTTTGACATCCTTAGTGTAGATATGGTGAGTACAGATGTTAGGATGAATTCCCTTCATATCAGTGTAATCCCAGGAAAAATCATTGGAATTTTTCTTCAAAACTTCGATAACCCTAGCTTCTTGGTCGACCTCTAAATCATTACCAATGGTCAGTTCTTTTCTTATGCCATCACGCACTTACTTGGTATCATTCAAAAGATCACGCTCTACATTGGTGATTAAATAATTAAATGGGAAAATATGGGATTGAAGCATGTGTAGAATGGATATATTATCAAGAGACAAAATCTTGGTCAAAGGATAATAGAAATCAGGGACTGAATATTTTGCATGATAAGCATATATTTCTTTACAAGACTCATCAGAAGTATTACTTAGCAAGGAAACAACATCGGATGTGTCTAGATAAAATGGGTCTACAGTCATAGTTTTGATTTCCGTAGTCACATAACCCTCTACATCAGCTAGGGTGTATGACTCAACAACTTCTGCCATATGGTTTTGTACTACAATAGTGGCCATAAGAAGAAATTGGAGAGTTAGTATCCAAAGAATCTACCCATACATGGTCATAAGCATTCACATAAGGCTTAGAAGGAGGGTATAATGAAATACGTTTGGATTTATTCCCATTTAGAATGGTCATTTTGCCTAACCTAGAGTCACTATATGCAGCAACATTGGCCAAATAGGGTCTTCCCAAGATCACTATATATCCCAATTTCTCAGCTTTAGGCTGTAAGACCATAAAATCTATAGGATACTCCTAGGATTAAATGGTGACCAATATATCCTCGACCACACCATCTGGTACAACAATGGATTGATCTGCTAGTTGAAGAATAATATTGGTAGGTTATATTCCTGTTAAGGACAATAGATTAAACATTTATGTTGTGATGACATTAATGGCAGCACCAAGATCCACCAAAACATTAGATATTTCCCGATTGTTTATACATATAGTAATGACTAGACTCCCGGGATCCCCATATTTTGGTGAAATAAGGTTTCCATCTACTAAATCATCCAAATTCCCTTCTACCTTGATAGTATTTGGGTATTTATTTTTTCTCCCTAGTGTCTTTATACACTCATTTCTAATGGTTTGGTTTAATTCAGGAATGTCCCTTATTACTCACAGAAGTGGGACCTAAATGTGCACTTTTTTCAACTCTTATACTAGCATTATTTAATCTACAGTTTGAGTGTCCTATAACCACTCAGGGAAAGGAGCTTTATGGGTATTTTGGTTAAGTTCTTGACCATTCTAAGTGTTTTGTGTATGTGGAGAAGGTGCAGGCCCTATGTTGTCCTTAAGTGTCTCTTCTTTATCAGTGTTTATATGAATTTCTGTGATAACAATAGGAGGATTTAGTTTTTTCCCAGAACTTTGTCACAAATACCAATAGTATTAACCTACATTGTATTACTTGGTCTTGCTTCATGAATTGAAGTTGTCTGCTGATTTTTAGGATTTTCTATTGGCTGAACTAGAAGTTGGGTTTATGTTTCTTGTCTGTGTTGTTGGAAGTATTTTGGTGGGGCCATTAAAGCTTGTTGTGGTTACTGGAATCTTCATTGTTGATTAATGTTTTGTGGAGGTGTCCATGGCTGGTTTTGGTTAGGATTCTATTGAGGCCCCCATTGTTGGTTATGCCATGGAATTGCTAGGGTTAGTGGAGTCAAACTTGGCTAAGTGTAGGGATTCTTCCAAGGTGGTGGATGTGGATAAGTCATCCAATTTGATGTTTTCTACTCAAGTTATCCCCAAGTAGGGTGAGGAACCTGATTAGGCCATTACATCCTCCAGGGGTTTTAAGCAGGTTGAGGTGGAAATACAGCCTGATTATTTAGCCTTTGAACAAAGTTTAACTCTGCATCATCTTGAGAGACATCATTCAAGCATCCTTTCAACTATGGTAAGAAGGTGCAATGCTTATTGTCGTGGTTAGCAACTTCACAGATTAAACAAATGTCTGTGACATCCAAAGGAAATTCTCTCAGGGGGTGTGTCTTCCTACACTTAGGGCAATATATGTCCAGAGATTCTTTGGTAGGACTAGTTTTTGCCTTGATTCCATCTATGGTTTATGTTAATTACAACAAAATGTTTGTTTTCATGCTATCCCATTTCCTCCAGAAGTTAAGAGGTACCTATACGTACCCAAAATTGTAGGGTACTGTACCACCGAAATGATGTTACACATGCCTCGATGATGATACAGGTCACCTTGTAAGGTGTTCAGAATCCAGGAAAGCTTGCCAATTGTATGTTAGCATCCCAGGAACCTTGTCTAAGCTTTTTGTGTTTCGCTTTATACTCTACCTCTCTTTTTTTTAAGTTTTTTGACCTTTAGTGACGAAACCACCACCCTGCCAAGGTGGTGGTCCTATAACCAGTGCCCTGCTCAGGGCAGCGGTCCTTTACGCATTCTCTAGCATGTTCTTTTGATCACAAATTGCATGAATTTTTAACTTTTACCTATTTTTCTCCACCGCCTTGGCTTGTATTAATGTTTTATGTTCCCTGGAATAGTGTTTCTTCATTGTTTAATGGTAAAAGAGTTTTGATAGGAATTACCTTTGGGTGAATGTGAAATTTATAAATAGCCTACTTGTTTTCAAGCAAAAGGCCCCTCAACTTCTCATTTCCATTGTTTAGTCTTTCAATTTCTTGCTCAAAATTCACTTTGTTTTCATGTTTTGCATCCATGCTAGTTTTTCCTTTGCTGTTAAAATACATTCGATCTTCTTGCTTCGGTCTTGTTCTTTGCTATTAATACAAGTTAGTTTAGAACAAAGTAGTGTCATTTGTAGATTAAATCCACTAGAGTTACAGGTTGTGTTCTTCACATAAGGTAGATTCTAGAATCTCTCGGTACACTTGTGTTATATTCCCGTAATAAATCTCGCTAGGAATTGCATATGCCAAGCTTTGTCACTTGCGTTGTCCCTATCCTACTCACATTATATTCGGTCTATTTCCAAAGTTTCCATTGTTCAAATACCTTCTTTTGTTAATGCTAACATATACACGCTCTTCTAGATTCACATGAACATGAAGGAATAAGGAGATCATTCTAAGGGGAAAAGGTCATACACTACTGGATTCTCCACTATTCTACAAGTTCCAGGTTTTATCTATCAAAGTTCTAGTTAAAACATATCAAATAGAGTAGTGAATTATTTCATTTCAGTTAATTTCACTTTTGATATTATCAGGGAAGCTATGGGGATTGATAGTTTCTAAGAAACTATGATTCATTCCTCACTTCTAAGGTAGGATCAAGAGTCTTGCAATTTAAGTTAATCAGCTATTTATTTATTTACGATAAATTCACAACTGCATAGGCAAGTAGCTACACTAGGCTACCTTGCTTGTTTTAATTTTGTTATTGGATTAGTTGTCATTTTCTGAATATATTTGAATAGTTATTCTCTTAAATTCTGTCAAAAATTCTATCAAAAATACAAAAAATAGAGGAATATATATATATGTTGTAGATATATATTACATAAATAGTTTATTTTGTTTCAGTTAGGTTTATATTGATCTTGTATGACAATCACGGGACCCAGGGAGCCCAGGGAATATGTTTTTGAGCCAATCATGCCTCAACCAAATCTTCTCGTAGCATTAGCTGACATAGACCAAAATCTTAGAATTCAGGTGTTCTGAACAACATCAGACCTATAAGAAATTAGCACACAGCTAAGAGGATTAAACGTAGAAGATGACAAAGCAAATATGTTCTGGTCAAACCAGCCAAATTATAGACTACCTTAATAGATATTCGTATGACTGTAGAAGGACCTAAAAGAGAGAAAACATTTAGTTGCGACCCACTAGTCCCATAGCCTGATGCGGGAGACATTCTCCTTGACATAGACACTAACTTATGAATTCAAGTTGGTAGAACACCTATAAGGTATTATGATAAAATTGCGCAACTCCTAGTTCTAAACGTAGAGGCCGAAATGGCATACGATTACTGGATACTCAAAATTAGGGATTGATTCTCCATATGACCATAGGAGGTCCATAGCAACCATGAACTTACGGTTGTGATCCATAGGTCCCATAACCCAACGGGCCTACAAATCAATCAGATATTAACACTGGCTTGTGAACACTTGTGTTTAGGTCCTCTCCACTTCCACTAGACATTATCACACAACTATCATTATTAAACATAACAGCTAATCAAGATAAAGATTTCTGGACTAGACCAGAGAATCATCCATAAAACACAAAAATATCCACTACAAGATTAGCCATTCTATTTTCATGACCTTGTTAGGAGATATATATGAAGCACCCACAAGTCATCTTCCATGTATCCCATAACCCATAGATCGGATTACGGCAGAGCTCGATATTGATTGGAGCCTTCAAGCATATATCCTCACCAAACGATCTATCACATTGGTTTAGGTTAGGAGGGCCTTCTTTTCCTTAGATTGGCATATCCCATTATTACGTGTTGAAGACATAAGATTACCCAACTAGTCTGTCTGTAGCCCATATATTCCATCCCCACCAGCTGTCTTGGCATGACCTCGGGAGGTCGGGTGCGAGGAAGAGTTACTTGTAGATTCTCATGCTTGCATGTCACTTTTCCATCGTACAAAATTGGTGAACCTGACATGAAATAAATAATTGTTTCATCTTCTCTACCTCACTAGCCTTCACATCAGCTTCACCAACAAAATTGGTGAAACTGATGTGAATGGAACAACTGCTTCACTTTCACATTTTCATTTTTATTCAAGTGTTCCACTTTCTTTCTTCCACCTTCGCTTCTTCCCATTATTCTATGGGTATTTATATACCACACAAATATGTTAGGATATGACGCATATGGCAAACCTCTCCTAGGTCTCGAAGCATACTACAATCAATTAAATAGACAACTATCACCCTCACTTTCAGCATGGGGTGACAATTATTCAACTAACCAATTATCAACACAAAATCCACCTCAAAGGACTAGATTTAGTTCTTCCTTCCAAATAGAGGAGTTGGATCAACTCACTCAAATGCAACAACCAGAGCCTTCAGGTTCAAACAACATGACACTCACTGGAGAATCTAGGTCATCTCCTCAAATGTTACTCAGACCACAAATCAGTAAACAATCAGACCCACTACCCTTTTTGGATGAGGTGTACTTGGCACACTTCACTAAAAGTGAGCAGCGCTTCCCAAATATGTATCCACCTATAGGGAGTTTACAAATACAGTCTGATACCCCATTCTAGGAGAACATCCCCATTCCTCCACCTATGAGAAATACCCTTGGTGAAGCTTGGCAAGGTAATGACCAATTCATAGTAGGGTATCATACTCCTTTACAACCTCAAGCCATACAACAAACACCCTTAAGGCAGAGCATTGTGTCTTCGTCAATGGAGCTCATTTCAGCCTTAGCTGAAAAGGTTAGAGGGCTGGAACTTGCTCAAGAAAACCAAAATTCATATTTTGGGCAAGTAGGAATCCCCAACCCTCCACATCAGCCTAGTCAAGTTGATCTCCTTATGGGAACATGAATGTTAGGCATGCCTCCTCAAAACCCTTACAGTTACCCATAGCAAACACCAACTAGGACTGTATTTTCAAACATCGCTCCAGTTGAAAACATGACACCTCCCAGCTTGGCATCAAACAACCTATACCAGACCAATGTTCCTCCATACTTAAACATGTATTCAAAATCACCACAGGGAGACATGTTCTCTACTCCTAGCATGTTCGCTCAACCACAGGGATTTCCTTATGTTCCTGCAAGTGCATATCCTATGCTGTATCAACAAACCATTCCACCTCCACCCCCTCAATACACTCCATCAATGGTCGAGGCCTATGCAGTAGGGACCTGTTCAGAATACTTAAAAGAAACCCTAGACTTCACCATATGAAGTGTTATACTTCCAAGACCTCTACCTGATTTGCCCAAATACAAGGGGGAGAGTGATCCTAATGCACACATTAAAGCCTATGCCATGACCATATGGGAATTACTCCCTTGGGATAGAGTTGTCACTAAAATATTCCCCAAAACCCTAGAAGGTATTGCCCTCTATTGGTATTACAAAATACCTAAAGCTTTGATACACTCATTTGAACAACTCGTGTCAGAATTCATCAAGTATTTTGACATGAACAAGTTGTTGAGAACAAGGATCAGGGAATTCTTACATATTAAGCAAGAACACAATGAATCTATTGCTCATTTCATCCAAAGATGGTGTGAAATTCTCTATTCTTCAGTGAATGCTCCAAACATGGATCAGATGGAACTATGTGATTTATTCCTTCATTCTCTTAGCAAAGAGATAAAGGAAGAAGTCCATAAATTCCCATTAAGAACTTATGATGAAGCACTTGAGAGCACTCTCGGAATAGATCAAGATGCAATAGATAGCAGTCGCAAGACATATAGAACAAATGGGAGATTAATCATCCCCAATCAAAACACTACGACCTATCCTACTACCAAAAATGTCAATCAAGGACCCAAAATCCTTAACGAAAATTGTGGAGTAACAATAGATGGAGTTACTGACCAAGCTAAAAGAGAAAATGTTATAAACACTCCACCACTAGTTAACAATCAATGAAATAACAACTTTACTCCAACAATCAACGTGGTGGATTTTAATCGTCCATAATAACAACAACGGTAGATCCAAACACAGGGTCCAAGTCAAAACTCATCTGGATATCAAAACCAAAACCAAAGGCAATAAACGTGAAACTTTAGTCCTGATAGTCAACAGTTTAATCAAAGTTTTAGACCACAACACGTGTTAAACCAACAACTTAGGAGTTATAATCCCAACTCATATTATGGTTTCCACAAAATTCAAGGCCATGACACTAGGACTTGCTGCGATTACAATAAGTTCATGCAACATTTGCTAGAAGAACAAGGATAGCTCTTTATAGATATGTTCTTAACAGATCCCGTGACACCTATGCCAAATAATTTCAGAGGGGTAGTTTCCCCTCAAAACACACCTCTTAAGATCTTCAATGATCAACTTCCAAATCACAATAACAATAATAAATTAAATCTAAATGGGATGAACAAAGGTGTAATGACAGGAAATAATGATCATGAAGCCTCAACTTCACTAAATCCACCTGTTGCACCATAATTAGGAAATCAGCCACGAACCAAGATAGTTGGTCTAGTCGAGTTAGATACTAAGTTACACGTAGAAGCCATAACAAGAAAACAAGAATATTCTTCTTAACCAAATCCAATCTATCCACTAGAACCAGATAACATTCAACAAATGTTGGTAAAACCCGCGGGTGCTTATGATTTAACTAATGACTTAACAAAGACCTTCTCTCACATCTTCTTTTTGGATTTGTTGAAAAACTCTCCTTCCCATAGGGCTGCTCTTTTAGAAGCACTAGGTCTAGGTCATTTAATTAACATCACTCCACCTCCCGAAACACCATTAAAACATATAGACTTCGATATCCACCCTCCAGGGCAGCCAGATAGGGATACCGAGTTTATATTCGACATAAACAAAATGCCAACAGATGCTAAAATTACATGTAGAGGTGATCCGTCCTTACATTTACAAGTGTGGGTTTACAATAATTACGTTAAATTTGCAATAGTTGATGATGGGGCAGTAGTTAACATTGTCCCCTTCTCTTTCCTTCAAAAGCTAGGATATGGAGAAATAAATTGTTCTACGACATGAAATACGCTAAGAGGTTATGATAGCCTCAAGGCTACTTCAATTGGGACTAAAATACTACCAGTCAACTTAGGACCCAAGACAATCCTCACCGAGTTTTATATCATAGATTGGGAAACCAACTACAATATGATCCTCGGGCAACCATGGATACATCGCATGAAGGTAATCCCTTCTATGTTATTCCAGGAAATAAGATTCTTACACCTAGGAAAGATATTCGTAGCAAAAGGTGACCCAAAACCATTCGACATATGCCTAGCAGATCTAAAGAAAAGGCTAGGAATTCACTTTGAGTTTAAACTCCCAACAAACCAACTTAACAAACCAATCCACTAAAAACCGGAAGAAAAATTAATACCTACAACAGAACTAGAAATTACAAACCAAGTTAAGGGCATCCCAGCCCTCAAGGATGAAGCTAACATTATAGAAACAGTGTCATTAGGAACTACTGCAAAAATTGTCAAATTACTCGAACAAGATCTACCAATATTCCTACCATTTGATTCCATAGGTATGGGATGTACCCTAGGAGTTGGTTCTCTACCAGCAGAGGAAATTTGCATGGTAGAAGTAACTGAAGCAGAATAAACAGATGCAAAGAATGTCCCAACATCTATTTTTCCTAGTAAAAATTGAACTCTCCACTTCGATGGAGCTAGATGTCATTATGGAGCTGGGGTAGGTGTGATCTTTAATTCTCTTGAGGGAAATATCCTACCTTTTTCTTTTAAGTTAAACTTTGAATGTACAAACAATGGTGTTGAGTATGAAGCCCTCCTCCTTGGCCTCATCATAGCCAAAAGGATCGGTGTTAATGACATCAGAGTGTTATGAGACTCGCAATTAGTTGCAAACCAAGTCTCTGAAGTATATGAGACTAGAGCTAAGCACTTTTAACTCTATAAAATAGTGGTATTAGATCTAAGCAAAGGATTTGACTTCATATCCATTGAGGAAATCCCACAAGAATAGAACCTTCTTGCAGATTCAATAGCAACCTCAGCTTCACGATTCACTCCAAGCAGTGAATTGGAAGATACACGTTTCATGGTATCACTTCGTACTAAACCATTGGTGAAGAAAATATCAACAAACCTTCCTCCAACACATATAGCTGAGAAATAATATTCTATCTTAGATCATATTGACAGTGATAGAGTCGCTCTTGATTACCTAAATGCCTATGTAGAGCTACACCTCACACATCACGTAGTAGATTTTTCCTTAATCCCACACTCATCTTTCTACTTTGGAAGTCCCATGGCGGAGCTCCCCCCACAAAATAATCTTGATATTTACGAGATAGAGAATGGAGAAAACTTGGAAATACCTCCAGCCCCACCTAAATTTGAAGAAGGTAACTCTTCTGTAATTGAAGGAATGATTGATATAAACATCAGAACGGAGGAAGAACCAAGGATATTGAAACTAGGATCTTCACTAACTCCAGAAGAAATAGAAATACACACTCAAATTCTCAAAGAACATCAAAAGTTTTTCACATTTAATTATAAATAAATGACAGGAGTTGCACTACACATCGTAGTACACAATCTTGTCACTAAACCAGATGTGAATCCAATTAACTAGAAGTCAAGACAATGAAACCAAAAGTATCTCTCATGGTAAAATAAGAGGTGATGAAGCTTGTCCAAGTAGGATTCATCAAACAGTCGATTATTCACAATGGGTATCTAATATCATCCCCGTTCTAAAAAAGAATGGGAAAATATGCATTTGCATGGACTTCCAAGACATTAATAAAGCTTACCAGAAGGATGATTTCCCATTACCATCCATTAACATCATCGTTGACACAACAACCAGATTTGAGCTTTTGTCTCTCATGGATGGGTTCTCGGGATATAATCAAATCAAAATATTTGAACAAGACCAGGGAAAAACAACATTTATAACTCCTTGGGGAACTTATTACTACGTTGTTATGCCATTTGGTCTCAAAAATGTCGGGGCTACATACCAACATGCAATGACATACATATTTCATGATCTTATTCATAAGATTGTGGAGTCCTACATGGATGACTTATTGGCCAAGGCCAAGAAGCATTATGATCACTCAAAGGTGCTCCACATCATTCTCTCACGATTTATTAAATATAGAGTCACACTAAACCCAGAGAAATGTGTATTTTGCGTGACAGGAGGAAAAATCCTGGGTTACATCATATCATCACGAGGTATTGGTGTTGACCTAGCCAAAATCTGGGCTGTTCTTGAAATGATTCCATCATTAGAAGACTCTAGTATTAGATCATTTTTTGGAAAACTCGATGCAATCTGAAGATTCATTCTGGACTTAAGTTGTTCTAATCATTCGATCAATAATTTGTTGAAAAAATATTGCTCCATTATTTGGCCAAAATAATGCCATGAGGCCTTCAAAGCAATTAAACGCTTCTTACTATCACCTCCCACGCTAATGCCTCCTAGACCAGATCACCCTCTAATCTTGTATTCACGAGCTATGAATGTCTCGTTAGCTTACATGTTGGCTCAAGAAGATGATGATAGACGAGAACGTGTTATCTACTTTATTAGCTGAACATTGCTCGATTATACAATGTGTTATACACAAGAAGAAAGATAATGCCTTTCCATAGTCTTCACCATAAAAAGCTTAAGACATTACATGTTAAATCAAGAAACAAGGGTCATTGTAAGAACGGACCATTTACGGACATTCCTCACACAAGGGTCCTTTTCTAAAAAGGTTGTACATTTCATAACCTTAATGGGTGAATTTGAATTAACATTTATAAACCAAAAATCCATTAAGGGACAAATCATTGTAGATTGTATAGCCAACAACCCGTTAGACAGAGGTGATCTAGTAGACCTCGATTTTCCTGATGAATGCATATGTTACATCAAAACTAGACCTCCCATCTCTGTATGTCCTTGGTATACTGATATTATCAATTTTATCATGGACCATATGTATCCAGAAGGTGGTTACGCATTATCATAGCTAAATATGTTGTTTTAGACCAAGTACTCTATCGTAGAGCCTTTGACGGCGTGCTTCTAAGATGTGTCGACATAGAAGAATCCAAGAAGATTCTTCATGAATCCCAGAGTGGGATATGTGGGGGCCACTTCAATGGTCATGCCACCACTCATAAAATACATCGGATGGGCTATTTTTGGCCCACTCTCGAGCATGACGTAGTGGAATTTGTACGTAAGTGCCACAAATGCAAAGAATTATCTCACGAGATTCACATGCCAACACAATCCCTACAACCAATAGCGACTCCATGGCCCTTTTCTACGTGGGGCCTATATTTGATAGGGAAATTATCTCCCTCATCAATAGATGGCCATAACTTTATAATCACGACCATAGAATATTTTACGAAATGGGTAGAGGCCATGCCTCTTCCACTCTACCAGGTGTTGTGATTGCCAAGTTCATCTTGAACCAGATCATTTGTAGGTACAGTGTCCCACAAATCATTATCTCAGATAATGGCACATCCTTTAAGAACGATGAGGTCTGTGAGTTATGTAGTAAATTTAAAATAAACCATCATACGACCTCTTTTTATTACCAACAAGCCAATGGGTAGGCCAAAGTGACAAACAAAATGTTGAAAGCTATTCTCCTCAAAACAGTCAAGGAGAATAAATGAGATTGTCATTTAAAACTATATCTGGCCTTGTGGGCCCATCGAACCTCAATAAGAACACCAACATGAGCAACTCCCTTCTCACTGGTGTTCGGAGCAGAATTAATTCTCCCACTTGAGGTTGAAATACCCAGTCTCTGCATCTCATTAAAAGGGATTCTGGACAAAGAAGCTTACATGGAGGCATGCCTCTCTCAACTAGAAATCCTTGATTAGGCCAGGCTAAATGCCGAATAACGGCATAGAGCCTATGCTAACCGGATGTGTCAGCAGTATAATAAAAAGGTCTACAAGCGAGAAATATATGAAGGAAATCTAGTTCTAAAACTAGACAGCCAGATTGATAAGAAAACTAGCGAAGGAAGAAAGTTCCAGCCCAAATGGCTGGGCCCATATCAAGTCATGAAAGACTATGGTAACAGTGCATATCTCTTATGCACATGGTAGGGTGAGGAATTCAATGAATCAGTCAATTCCTTGCATCTTAAATAGTTCCACACATGAAGCATCAGCACTATTTATATAATTATATCTACATTACATGTTCATTTAGTTAGGTTCATTTTGTTCACTTGTTTTGTAAAATTTGGTGATCAAGGGACTTATTCTTAAGCAATTCATTACAAACTTATGATAGTATTGGTAGGAGCATTCAAATCATACTTCTTCATTTTCATAACATCATCAACAGTTTCAGAATCATTTCATCAATTAAAGAAAGATATGACAAAGTCTTAACGGTAGCCATACTAAGGCCTGCATGCTTGTTCTCACTTTTGGTTTCTTCCTGGGATAGGTGTCTTTCTTGTGGTATGTTCTATAAGCTTCATGGTGTCACATCTATCCTGTATATATATATTTCTTTGGAAATGAGAACATTCTGACATTTTTCTCAAGTAAGTAATTCAAATACAAATCAAACAAAAAAATTTACTTTTACACATTTCCTTGCCGTACCAACCTTCAGTGTTGAGCTTGCATCTCTTACTAGTGACGTAGGGTTGAGAAAGGATGGAAATGTCCTTACTTGCCTATGCCTTATCCATGGTGATAGGCCCATGCTTCCTACTAGTAGCATGGGGCAAGGTGTAGGGGGTCCTCTTAATAGTGAACATTGAAGGTCATAAGCAAATAGTTCAAAAAAACTTTGAAATATTGAGTCAAAAACAAATGAATCAGATGTCCAAAATTCCAAGAGAGTTCAAAACCCTAAAAATAATATTTTTTCAACCAAGTGGCCATCTACGGATCTAAGTCTAGATAAACTACAAAGCAAGTCGCATTCTAAACTATGGAGTCACTTGAGTAGGATAAATTTGTAGTATCCTAATTTAGTTCCACCAAATCTTTGTCTATCTCTCATTATTACCATTTCAACACACCTCATAGCTTGTGCCCTTTGTATCTCTCAATGGTGATCTCTCGCATCTTACTAGTTGCGTGGAGTTAGGAGTGGGACAAGTTCATCTGCTCATCATACCAGCTCATCATCACATTTTGTCAAAATAATATGAAGTACCAGAAAATTGCTTATAGAAACTAAATTTTAAGATCACATGGTGTCTACATCAGCATCATGAAATACAAAAAGAAAACATTTGAGACATTTGTTCTCCATTGCATACATTCTGGAAAGCACCATAAAAACAAAAATTCTAATAAACATCTAGTATACATGTGGAAATGAATAAAAAAACTCTAGGTATAAGGAGATCTAGATCCAGAAAAGAGGTATATATATATAATCAGGTTTCATGTACAATTCCATCATGCACTTGGCATGGTCAAAATGCTCAATTGAGCTCAGAAAATACAAAATGGTTGTATAAAATATCTAGCAAGAGTCACTACAAAAGGAACCAAGTGGCATCTCAATCCCTATGAGATCCCTCAGAAGGCACACGATCACGTCTAGGACTCCAGCTATGCCGGCGCTCTGAATGCACTAAGGGTTCGCGATCCTGAACAGTAGCTATAGTCACGCTATGAGAATGGCTCATCCTCATCAGACACTCTGCAGCCCTATACCTAGCTACCTCGGCACGAAGGGAAGTCACCATCTTCGCCACATGCCAGATAGGGGGAAAAATGTCAGTATGCCTACAAGCTACTGAAGGCTCCCCTGCATCCACGGATAGCTCAGCATGAGTCTTCTCCATGGGGAGAAACAGTGTGTTAGTACATACCTGGTGAATCAAGTCTCACCACTCATCAACAGTTTCTAAAAGAAAAGGAGAAAACAAATTAGAAAATAATCAAAAGGCGAAACCAAGGATGAACAAAAAGAGAGATAGCAACTAAGGCAATTCTAGCTAAAACAAATATCAAAAGAAGAGTGATAACTTACTCAAATCTCTGGGCCTCCAAGAAGGATCTCTGGGATCTGCACCTGCCATAGACACCACTGCTGACTGGTGTCCCCCTGCTACGTCTGGGGAAACATGGCATCCTACCATGGACTCATCCTCTCCACCTAGATCCTAAGAAAGTAACTCCTTTGAGACTAGAGTCACCCTCTCCGCGCTCTGCTCTGCTCCCTTAGCCTGTAGGATCTCTTAAGTGTCATGTCACTCAGGATCGCTATCCTATTCCCTACTTAACTCACTAATCTCCATGTCCTCAGTCTCCTCCTCCATCTCTCCCCCTATGAACTCCTTAGACTTAGAGTCTATATCAATGGGATCATCACTGCTATGGGCAGGATCGGTGGAAATCTGAAGTAAAGGTGCCTAAGGAGCACCGGCTCTTTCTCGAGTGCGTACCACCCTCCTGGCTATAATAGGGATGCCAAGACTAACAATAGTCCAACCCCGGCCGAGCTAGGACCTCCCCTAGCCTCCCAAACTGATATGAACACTGTCACCACTAGGGGAAGCATGTCAATGTAAGCAAGGCCAAACTGCTGAGGAACTCAATCAAAGGGGTGTGTCTCTACCTTCCCCGTCCTGTCCACAAGCTGCCCTGTAGTAGAGAAGGAAATCAAAGTAATCTCCTCACCCCACAACCCCGCCATGGCCTGGTAAGGTGTGGCCTCCATATCCTCAATAGTCAGGGAAGAAACTGACTGGTGGGGTGCTCTAAGCAACATCATCTCTGTCCATCTAGCTCCCCTCACGGCCCCAGGATCCTCTGCCTCTACGCCTCTCCCATAAGGGATAATGCGCTCATAGACCCAACTCATAACTAAGGTCAGATGGCTCAGTGATTGTCCTTGTAATCGAACCACCCTGTATAAGTTATGATAGGTGGTCCCAAGTATATCGACTCCCCAAGCATAAATCTGACCGTGTGCCTCAATCTGTGTGATGATGGGGGCCCAGCAGAGAAAAGTGTCCCCTCCCTTGTTCCTGATCAATATTGAAGCAAGGATGCCCATAATGGCCTGGCGGATTAGAGGGATGGGCAAGCCAGGAATAGAATGGACCTTCACCCCCTTCTTCGAACTAGTGGATATAACTATGTCTCCCATATAGGTGGCCCACTGAGTCACCTAAGCTCTGGATACTGCTGTATCAAATGAAAGCCTCCTCTAAATAATCGGGACTCCCAAAATGTGGTAGACATCCTCTAGGGTGATAGTCCACTCACCGCTAACACCTGTAAATTGGAAGGTATTCCGATATGCATCCTAGTAAGAAAATAAGTCACATAGTATGTGACTGGCAGGTGCAACGTGGGGGACCCGTGCGATCCTCAATATACCTGCCCTCTGGAGAGTATCCTGCTTAGCCTAAGAGAGAACATCTAACACTACTAGAATCCAATCACACTCCCTCTCTCAGCTCCATCTAATGTACTCTTCCTTCTTCTACAAAACACCCAAAAACATGCAAAAAGAAGCAAGTTAGTGTCAAGATTGCATTGGAAAAATCATTAAAGCAAGTAGGAACACTAAAAATGCAAAAATAAGTTCAAATTAGTGTTGTTTTAGCACTTTGTAGAGGACCTCTTCCCTAAGCAGGGTGGCGGTTCCGTAACCACCTCCTTGAAAGGTGGTGGTCCTATAACCGCCACCCTGCTCAGGGCGGCGGTCCTGTCTCATGACTACAAATGGGTCATGTGCCCTAAAAATGCTTGAAAATGCAAAAAATTGACCATTTTAGCTAAAACGAAAGCCTACCCATTAGGCGTCCCCCCTAAGAGACACATTTAAAACTGACATTTATAAAAATAACCCCCCCATAATAAATATTTCATCATTTTAACATTTTGGGTGCAAAAACGTTAAAATAGAGAAGAAATAACCTGGGATCTCGTGGGTCGAGGTTCTGCTCATGGAGGCATGATCGCTATCTCGATACAAATGTTTCGACTATACTCTCAACGAAAACCGTCACCGTGGGTCCCAGAGCTCAAAAATTATCAAATCAACACACGTAAATGAATAAGAAAATGAGCCCATTTTATATATATATAGTTTTTTCACTCATTTTGAATGCCCTTTCACAGTTTTGGAGTGCAGATAGTGGGAACTCGAATGGCGAAATTTCAACACACAGGCGTGTCAAGTATAATTTTTAGCTTCCCATTTTGGGACCACCATACTCGGACCCACCGTTTTAAGCTTCTTCATGGTTAAAATGCTTCTCCGAGGGGGCAATATGTACATACCCAAAATTGTAGGGTACTGTACCACCAGAACGATGTTACACATGCCCCAATGATGATACAGGTCACCTAGCAAGGTATTTGGAATCCAGGAAATCTTGCCAAGTGTATGTTAGCATCCCAAGCACCTTGTCTAAGCTTTGCATGCTTCACTTTATCCTCTGTCTTTCTTTTTTTAAAGTTTTTTGACCTTTAGTGACAAAACCACCGCCCTTCTCAGGGTGGCAGTCCTTTACGCGTTTTCCAACACATTCTTTTGATCACGACTTGCATGAATTTTCAACTTTTATCTAATTTTCTCCACCACCTTAGCTTGTATTAATGTTATATGTTCCCTGGAATAGTGTTTCTTCATTGTTTAATGGTAAAAGAGTTCTGATAGGAATTACCTTTAGGTGAATGTGAAATCTATAAATAGCCAGCTTGTTTTCAAGCAAAAGGCCCTTCAACTTCTCATTTGCATTGTTTAGTCTTTCAATTTCTTGCTCAAAATTCACTTTGTTTTCATGTTTTTCATCCATGCTAGTTTTTCCTTTGCTATTAGAAGCCATTTGATCTTCTTGCTTCAGTCTTGTTCATTGTTGTTCATACAAGTTAGTTTAGAATAGAGTAGTGTCATTTGTAGATTGAATCCATTAGAGTTACAAGTTGTGTTCTTCACAGAAGGTAGATTCTAGAATCTCTCATTACACTTGTGTTGTATTCCCGCAATGAATCCTGCTAGGAATTATATATGCCAACCTCTGTCACTTGTGTTGTCCCTCTCCTACTCACATTATATTCAGTCTATTTCCAAAGCTTCCATTATTCAAATACCTTCTTTTGTTGATGCTATCATATACACACTCTTCTAGATTCATGTGAACACGAAGGAACGAGGAGATCATTCTGAGGGGACAAGGTCATACACTACCGGATTCTCCCCTATTCTGCAAGTTCCAGGTTTTATCTGTCAAAGTTATAGTTAAAACATATCAAATAGAGTAGTGAATTATTTCATTTCAGTTAATTTCACTTTCGATATTGCTGGGGAAGTTGTGGGGATTGATAGTTTCTAAGAAACTATGATTCATTCCTCAAATCTGAGGTAGGATAAAGAGTCTTTCAATTTAAGTTAATCAGCTATTTAGTTATTTAGGATAAACTCACAACTGCACAAGCAAGTAGCTACACCGGGCTACCTTGCTTGTTTTAATTTTGTTATTAGATTAGTTGTCATTTTTTGAATATATTAGAATAGTTATTCTCTTAAATTCTGTCAAAAATTCTATCAAAAATACAAAAAATAGAGGAATATATATATGTTGTAGATATATATTACATAAATAGTTTATTTTGTTTTAGTTAGGTTTATATTGATCTTTTATGACAATCACGAGACCCAAGGAGCCTAGGGAATACGTTTTTGAGCCAATAGTGCCTCAACCAAATCTTTCCATAGCATTAGCCGACATAGACCAAAATCTCAGAATTCAGTTCTTCCGAACAACATCAAACCTACAATATACGTTCTAGTCAAACTAGCCAAATTATAGACTACCTTGATAGATATCCGTATGACTGTAGAAGGACCTGAAAGAGAGAAAACATTCGATTGTGACCCACTAGTCCCACAGCTTGATGCGGGAGACATTCTCATTGACATAGACACTAGCTTATGAATTCAAGTTGTCAGAACACCTATAAGGTATTATGAGAAAATTGCGCAACTCCTAGTTCTGAACGTAGAGGCCAAACAGGCATATGATTACTGGATACTCAAAATTAGGGATTGATTCTCCATATGACCATAGGAGTTCCATAACAACCACGAACTTACAGTTGTGATCCACAAGTCCCATAACCCAACGGGCCTACAAATCAATCAGATATTGACACTGGATTACGAACACTTGTGTTTAGGTCCTCTCCACTTCCACCAGACATTATCACACAACTATCATTATTAAATGTAGCAGCTAATCAAGCTAAATATTTCTAGACTAGACTAGAGAATCATCCATAAAACACCAAAAGATCCACTACATGATTAGCCATTCCATTTTCATGACCTGGTCAGGAGATATATACGAAGCACCCACAAGTCATCTTCCACATATCCCACAACCCATAGATCAGATCATGGCAGTGCTCAATATTGATTGGAGCCTTTGAGCATCTATCCTTGATGAATGATCTATCACACTGGTTCATGTTAGGAGGGCCTTCTTTGCATTAGATTCGTAGATCCCATTATTGCGTGTTGAAGACATAAGATTACCCAACTAGTATGTATGTAGCCCATATATTCCATCCCCACCGGCTATCTCAGCATAACCTCAAGAGGTCGGGTGCAAGGAAGAGTTACTTGTAGATTCTCATGCTCGCATGTCACTTTTCCATCTTACAGTACCCATAGTAAGCTTGGATGTATTTTTTTTCCTTATACCCCCTCATGTTCTGGAGTAACTTTTGCATTGGTTAGTGATTTGTTCCATGGTAAGTTTATACACATATCCTCCTCCCATGAGATGGAGGGAATCCTTGGTTTCCTTGTCAAGTCCTTTAAGAAAAAATTTCTTAGTAATGTCTGTATGTAACTCATAACCACTTCGTCAGTGGAGAAATATAAATCTAACTAGATAATCCTTTGGATTTTCATCTTTTTTTTTCCTTATCTGGAAGAAATATTCTTTGTTATCCCTTCCCCTACAGTAGTCTTGGTATTTATCCAAAAAGGTTGTCTCCATGGCTTCCCAATAATTAATGGAGTTAGAGGGAAAACCCATGAACCATCTCGTAGTAGATTCTTTGAGAGTGGAAGGAAAAAGTTTGAGTTTTTGATTTTCCATTTTTTAGTCATATATCTGGCACAGAACTTTGTATTCAAATAAGAACTGATCGGGTTCTTCCATAGATATGACTTGAAAGATAGGGAGGATGGATGGTGAGATATTTTTCATGGGTGCATTCTCATCCTCATCCAAGACAATGGGATAAGTAAAGGTCCGACCCAAGGGTCTGTCTCCATCATTCACATGGTCCCCCATTTTTGAGTGTTGGCTAGAGGATAAAGAATGCTCAGAAATTATTATATGCATTGTATTGGAGGCAATGTCACTCACATTGTTTTCTACATGAAAACTATCTAGAGATATTTCTTGAATTTTGCATGTTGTAAATCTCCCTTGATCATCCCATGGCCTATGCATCAAATTTGGTTATTGAAACAAGGCCCAAGATGTTTACTGGTTGCATATATGAACTCCATTAAAAATCATAGCATGTGAAGGGAAATAAATGGCATAGTGTTCTTATGGTTTCCCTAGAAATGGTGCCAAAAATTATGGGTCATTGTGTTTTCCAATCATTTAACTAACATGATCTTCTGTTAGTGTCATTTATAAACTAGGGTTGTGTCCTAGGCTGTATGCAATGGAGCTTTATGTAACCACTTTTCCTGTTGGGATTTTTGTTGGGGGTTTGTTGCGATATCTTTCAAGTGGGTTTCTAATCTATGGAAACCTAATGTAAATATACTGAATTCATATAGTACAATGAAAGCAATTCTAAAATCTACACTTCTAATTAAAATTGAAATGCACACATAGTACTTGAATGAATGTAATTGTAATTACACAATTGAAGCTAGAACTTAATAAAAGTGAGATCACATGTTAATTATACTTTGCATAAAAGGAAACACATATTCCAGATAAAATTGATGATAAGGAAAACAAATACATTCAACCAAATATTACATGAGATATACAGAAATAAATATTACAAAAATACTTATCAGAAAATTATATGAATATGTGAACATAAAAAAACCTCTTGTCTCCTTGGTTGAGTGGGCCGTTGCTCTCCCTTAAGATAGAGGAATTATCAGAAGATTTAGATATTCAAAATGACACTTACTTCTATTAATTTAAATAAGTTCCTTATAATATACAACATAAGAAGATAAAATATATGAATACCACCGACAATATATTACAGATTATCTCCAAAAATAATAGTTACTCATATTCTTAAGAAGGTTTCTTCATAGAGACACAAATAGTTACAGAATTCACCATATTAGGCAGCACTAACATATCCCACTAATCAATATTAACCAAAAATCATAAATTATTATGGGACAGTTAGAAACAATTCCCATACTTATAGGTTGACTAGTGGAAAAAGTCTTCTACTCCCGCATTCCATCTCCAAACTCGGACTTCGTAATTACATCAGCAGTAAAACGTTCATCATTTCCCTACACACATCATCACATTTTCCTCATAAAGATAGTTAATAGGAATTTTAGATGGTAATTATTTTACATGAACAAAAGCAAGGAAAATGCATTAAAATCACTATGATATAACAATATAAAGCATCCCCATGTATTAGCAAGTCATATCTAAGTGGTAATTTACTGATCATATGAATGATATAAATGAGCCAAATAATGCACTCATCACAACCCAAACCCAAAAATGTACCACCTACCAAAACTATGGTTCACCTTACCTCTCCTTCGATTCCACCTCTTGTTACATCTCTACCATCACCTCCACCCACCATTCAATCCAACCCTACACTCGCCTCACATTGTGACCTATTAGCAGGGTCATACGCCATCATCTTAGCCAACCTCTTAGAGATCTCTATCATCACATTACCACCACTTCGACCATATGATCAACTTAGACCCAAACCAAAAGGGTTCCATAATAGAAATATTTATGCTTACCATCATGTGCCAGGGCATGATGTAGAGAATTATAACGCCCTAAAAATAGTTCTTGTTCAATTGTGTCCTGAATTTTTTTTTGATAATGATGACCTTCTTGTTGAAGACACAACTCCACCTTCACCAAAAACCCAACATGATTTTTTGGTATCTATTCAATGACCCATATCTCCACCCCCACAACATTTTTATCCACCTCCAAAATTTTTAGATCAACATGGTCCGAATCAGAGAGTTAGCAAAAAACCCACCAAAATTCCAGTGCACTTTTCTCATTTCACAAGGTTCATATCCCCCACTAGGATTTTTTCCGTCATGTCATTATACCTTTCATGAAACACCTTCCCCATCTAGCTTTCTCCCTTAAATCAACATGATTCACATTTCCACTTGTGCCAATAAAGAAAAAGGAAAGGAGAAAACAACAACCCCATCAACCCTGTACCCAATATACAATCCACACCCGCACCCAAATTCACCATTCATGGTCCCACATATCCTATCTCTGACGAGGTTTCCCATCACACCATGCTGAGATAGTTACACCAATCCTCTTTAAAAATGTCTCTGTATGATCTCGTTCAAACTTCTGAATCTCACTGACAAGCGCTCATGGAGGTCCTCCAATCCATCGAGGTTTTACCTAACAACCCCACACCAATATCCTTTATCATCACCCCTCACCACATATCCTCCCTTACTAAGTCACCTCCTTCTACCCATGCTTCAACTCCTAATGTGGTTGTCCTTACCTTATCATACGAAGAAATTACATCCGTCCAAGTGGATGACTCTGATCTTTCCCTTTTTATCTCCATCCATATCGATAATATACGTGTAAGACGTGTTATGATCAATGGGGGAACCAACATTAATATTATTTTTTCCCATGTGTGAAACCAAATGTGCATACCTGATAATTACATGCATAAACACCTGGTCATGTTACGCTCATTCAATGATGCTATCACTTCTACACTTGGCACCATCATCCTCCACATTCATGTGCCCCCCCGTACTGTTCCATAGTTATTCTATGTCTTAGAGGGGGAGTTTTAGTATAACCTTTTGATTTCTAGAACTTAGATCCATGTCATGGGATTCATTCCTTAAAATTTGTATCAATGTGTCAAATTTGAACATGAAGGACATACCTATACCATACATGCTGACCCTTCTCCATTTAAAAATTGTAACATATTATATTGACCAAATGATGTCCTTATACCAATTAGGGAACTTACAGTAGCCACTTCTTCTTCTTCACCCACGACCCCATCTACTAACATTACCGCCACCTCTCCTCCACCTAACTCCTCTATTCCTACTGTTGTCATAACCTCTATAACGGACCCATCCCCTAGTATATCCACCTATCAACCCACCAAAACTTCTTCCTCGTCCCAATTACCCGGTGATTCATCTATTCCTACCACCCACATACCTACTACTGATCCCTTAGAAAGCATATTTCAACACCTCACTCTAGGGGAGTACCACTTATATAGTGTCAACACATTCCTTACTCCACAAGAGTATGGTAACCTACACCAACACCCTTGTTATAACCGTCAGATAGGTGAGATCATCCCTTATAGACCTCCTCACCTTCGCACAAACTTCATGTATGGGGGACTGGATACCTCCACCTATTTTCCTGAACCACCATCCCAAACATTCCCCTTTTCCTCTGACCTCCAATATCTCACCAACTGCCTCTTCACTCACAATTTCCTACATCATTATGCTTGGAAAGGATTTGGATTTGGTCTCATGAAAAAGGTCATCATACCATCATCTTTTGCACCACACATAAACACAATGACTACAGTGGTATTGGATATGCCATGGTATCCTCCAAAAAGGCCCATGTTGAACTTATTCAAGATGACAAACCTTCTTCAACCTATCCCTCCACCTCACCACCTTCACCTACGGAGTCCATAGATCCTAAATCTATTCCTCCTAACTTTTATTTTCTATGAATACCATTTCCTTGGGACCTCTAACTTATCAACGCAATGGCGAGGCTCCCTCCTCTCTTCCCTTCATGTATTATGACATGATCAATGATGATACACCTTCTATTAACGTCATTCAATGTCAGGATGATGAATCTATACTCACCTACCTTGGTGCATAAGATTCTTATATTCACTAGTTGTTTCCTTATGAGATGCAAACCATGTTGAACAAATCGACTATCAAATTAAACATTAACACTTAGGATGACCTGCACATTCTAAAGATAGGCCAATCTTTAGATACAGCTGAACAAGAATCCATTACTTCTTTCCTTTGGGATCATAGCAATCCTTTTGCTTGGTCCTACACTGATATGCCCGGTATTGACCCAAATATTTTGGTCCACAACATTTTCACCATTCTTGAAGCCAAACTTGTAAAGAAAAAGCTCCGTAAAATACATCCTTGTATTTCTCTTCTTATCAAATAAGAACTTCAACGTCTTCTCTCGGTTTCCTTCATCTTACCCATTGATTACCCCCAATGGATTTCTAATATTGTCCCTATCACAAAGGTGATAGGGGGACTTCACATTTACACATATTTCCATGACCTTAATCTATATTTCCCAAAATATGACTTCTCTCTACCAGGTATTGACCATCTAGTTAATCCTTACTGCCAGCCATGAGATGCTATCACTCATGGATGGTTTTTTGAGTTATAATAAAATATTCCTCACTCCAGAATATCAACAAAAAACTACCTTCATCATGCCTTGGGGAACCTTCTGCTATCGAGTCATGCTTTTTGGCCTTAAAAATGCTAGTGCTACATATCAATGGGATATGACCTATATCTTCCATGACATCATGCATCATATATTGGAAGACTACGTAGATGAACTTCTCACCAAATCCAAACATTGAGCTAGCACCTTACCATTCTCAAGGTCATATTTGACCATCTCATCAAGTATTTGGTTCACCTTCAACCTAAGAAGTGTTTCTTCATTGTTCTCTCATGAAAGCTCCTTGGATTTATCATTTCTTTGCATGGCATAGAAATCAACCCTACAAAAATAAATGCTATTCTCAAAATTCCTCCACCTACGAACCTTTTCCAACTGCGTAGCTTGTAAGGAAAATTGCAATCTATTCATTGTTTTCTCTCACAACTTTCTGACCGATGTCAACCATTTCATCATTTTCTCAAAAATGATGTCTCCTTCGAATGGGATACTGAATGCCACAAATCCTTTTACACCTTAAAAAAATACCTTCTCCAACTGCCAGTACTCACTCCTAAGGACAACCAACCCTTTTACCTATACATTTCCTCTACGGATCATTCCCTGGGTGCCATGCTCACTCATCGCAACGAGCAACATAGGGAAAAAGTAGTTTATTACATAATTTGTACCTTTTTGGACAATGAGACTAGATGTACCCATGCCGAAAAAAATTTCTTAGCCTTGGTTTTTGTCACCACTAAGCTTCGTCATTACCTACTCAACCATGAATTATTTGTTGTCACCAATATTGACCCCTTACATTATATGTATGTCAAACCTTACCAAAATCAATGTGTTGTAAACTAGCTCATGCTCCTTGTAGAACTTGACCTCAAATTAATTCATCAAAAATCTATCAAAGGCCAAACCATTGCTGACTAGCTTGCAGACACACCACTCTCTGGAAAACATTCTTCTAACATCCATTTCCCTAAAACATCCATTGTTACCCTCTCTTTGGATGATACCACTTACCAGATGACCTTATTTTTTGACGTTTCCAAATGTCAATGTGGGGGTTTTATGGGTGTTATCCTAATTCCTCTTGATGGTGAACCCATGCCTTTATCTTTCAATCTCGACTTTGATTGTACTAAAAATATTGCCAAATACGAAGCACTCGTATTAGGTCTCCAAGCCATCATGGCCGTAGACGTTAAATCAATTAATATATTTGGTGATTCCCAATTGGTTTTCAACCAATTAAATGGTATATACTAGTGTCCTAACGAAATCCTTCAAAAGTATAAGCATCATGCAGACTTAATTTTTAATTCCTTTGACTCTCATAACCTTCAAATTGTTCTGTGTTCCACCAATAAGTTTGTGAATACCATGGCATGTCTTGCATCTCAAATAATTTCTTTTCCCGTTGACTCCAAAAAACATTTCACAGTACAAAAGTTGCAGTTACCTTCTTATCTAGTTCTAGATGTCATCCTCATCGGCACCACCACCCCTGACCCACGTGACCTTTGGTATAAGAAATTTACTGACTACCTTTCCTTGTCCATTTTTCCTCCTGAGCTTACCCGTAATGGATAACGAGCCTTTCTCAAAAGTGTCTCCTACTATGTCATCATGGGTGGTTTCCTTTAAAAGTGTGTCTTTGATGGTATCCTCTTGTGATGGCTTATAATTTCTAAAATTCCTTATACTATCAAAGAAGTTCACGACAGAATTTGTGGAGGTCACTTCATTGGTTTAGTTTTCACTAAATGCATACTTCGTCTAGGATATTATTGGTCAACCCTCAACCATGACTATTTTGACTATGTCAAACATTGTGTGAAATTTTAGCAACATGTCAATCTTCATCACATACCTAACCATGCCTTACAGGTCACCCAAGACCTTTGGCCTTTCTCTCAATGGGGTTTGGATCTTGTTGGAGATATCAACCCTCACTCTTCACAATGACATCAATGGATTATAAATGTGACTGAATACTACACTAAATGGGTAGAATACATTCCCCTCATCTATAAAAAATCTGAGAAAATATGTGAGTTCATTAACCATCACATCATTTTTCACTTTGGTGTTCCTCATCGCCTCATCACTGATAATGAAACATTGTTTAAAAACAAGACCTAAAAATTTATGATGCCTTCGGCATTCAAATTAGTTTTTCTTCAACATACTACCCACAGACCAATGGCAAAGTAGAATCAAATAACAAAACCCTAAACAAAATTCTTATGAAAGTAGTTGGCAATACTGGGAAGGATTGGCACACACACATTCCTTTCGCCTTATGGGGTTATTACACCAGTATTCATACATCATTGTTGATTAGAATACACTTATCAGAACTCACACATGAAGTCCACATGGGAAAATAGGCCATGTTTGAGGGCATGGAGGAACAAGAAGAACCCGCACGTGGAGGTATAGATTCAACATTCAGGACTTAGCTGATTTTGAGTATGAAGTCTATTTTTAGAAGATGGTGTGTAGAACACATAAATGATGTAGAGATGTGTGCTCCATGCAGTATCTATCTTTAGAGGTCAGATCAAAGCACTTTTATAGGAAGATGAGATAAGAACATTTTTATCACTTCAGTTAACTATAATATATCTATAGATATCACACTTGCATGTGTGGCTATGCCTGAAAATGGTACGTGGCTATTAATAACATGCAGCCTATTTTTGGAATAGCTAAGTGGTGAAGGGAAATTCCCCACCCTATATATACATGTGATGAGTTGTATAGTAGATATAGTATATATATGTGTGAGTGTTAAATATATAGAGACGTGCATGTGATTTGATTACCGTATCAGATCCATGCACGCATAGGCATAGAATGTCGTATTATAAGACACTTATGTGATATTGTCTTGATTAATATATGGAGGTTTTTTTCTGAACCTAAGTTTCATAATTGTGTACAATTATGTAGTGCATATTCTTAATTTAATCATATTATTGTTTAGACTTATTCTTCCTTAGATATGGATCTGTCATACGCTGTATAATGATGAATTAGTTATGGATCTATATATATTTGTTGCTTCATCATGCTATCATCTTGCTACAGTAACCCTAAAGAGGGACCTGGTACTTTTTCATGCTTCGGGTGAGCACTCAGTCTAGGATGAGTGATGTGCCAGCGCATCTAGGGGGTTATCTGGTAAATTCTAGATTGCATCATTGGTTCCATTTTCAGGTCCTCTTTTTCAATTGTTTCTAGGATGGTTCATGATGAAGACGTATCAGTTAACTCTAGAAATCATTGAAGAGTGGATACATGATCGAGAGGAAGAATACACACGAAGTTTCAGCATTGGATCTAAGTTTAACTCACGTACTTGGGCGGAACATAATTTTTATGACATTTTATATGAGAGATTCTTTGTTATCTGTCCAATAGAGCTGTATGAATGGTTGAATGCATATGTGTCTAAACAGAATTGGAGATATTAGACACTTGTTTGGACGCATGAAGAATTTCAAAATCAGTATGATGGTAATCTGATCTGGAATCACGCTGTGGATACGTGGTTTCATGGTGTTCTAAACAATTATATTCCAGAGTACTTGATTTCGATGTATTCTTTCCCTGAGGTAGCTAAATTCTAGTTTTTATGGTATCCTAGAGGAACATATTGATAAGGTATTCCACTGGAGATCAAGATCTTGATGGTAACCCTGAATTTCAAAAACAAACCTATGGCTAGCTAAACCCCACCATGTGTAGGGGAAGGAAAAATATTGGTGAAATATGGCAGACTTAGTGGCAGCAAGGTAGATAGAAAAAATTCAGCTCAAGTATAACAAGGTGTGTAAGAGGGAGATAGAGAAGTAGCATGATGTTGCATAGACGATGGCATTGTGGAGAGAGATGACTCATGAAGGATTTGAAGCTCATATAGAATACATGGAGCCAGAGCATCAGAAACTCCCCCATTTAAGAAATCATGATAAGGAACCCTCCTTAGCCTCATACAGAATCACACTAGTAGAGACAACTTGGGCCACAGGTGTGCATCTGAACCTACCTAATAACCTCTCCCTTGCGCTTGGTTTTCTAGTATCTAGTACGACAAACAATAAGCAAGTTAATTTGGGAAATAGGAAAATTGGAGTAAGTCAGAGAGAAAGTACAACAATGGTAGGATAGATGCCCTCAATGTTATTTAGAGGGACATTCCTAGGTGCATCATCTGCATAGAATGTAAGTGTGTAGAACGTTGGATTCACCTATGGAAGTGGAACTATTTCATAGGCTGTAGGGGTTTAGTATAGTACTATTGTTAGAGCACATGGGAGTACATCTACAGATCCTATTCTGGCTATAGGTGGAGAATCAAGAGGAATAAATGGTTCTATTTCTGATGTATCTGGTGGTTCTAGAGGTACATGAAACACAATAGGTTCTAGATTAGGTGGGTAAGGCCCACAATAACCTTAGAATATCTATATGGAGATATCTCTTCATCTTCCAGAGTATAGAGGCATAGAAGATACTACTGAGAATGTGCACATGTGTGAAATATTGTGGCATGTGAAAGGGATCACAACTTCGGAGCGCAAGGCAAGTCAATTTTCTACTATGTTACAGGGACATGCACATAGTTGGTATAGGAAGTTTGACCCTGATCATACTTGCATAGATTATGTAGCCTTGAAGTATGCTTTCTTGAAGGAATTCTCTATCCCAAAATTTGAGCAGAAGAGGATAAGTGTGCTCAAATATATTAAGTAAGGCACTACTGAGAGTGTACGTGAGTATGATTACCATTTTAAAACACTCCTATCTAAGCTTTCTTATGATATTTATGCAAGTTAGCATGCACAATGGTTTTTTGGAGGATTTTTTACACCATTTAGAAGGGCGTTGTCACATAAGACATACATTGATTTGCGTGAATCACTAGAATCAGCTTTGCATGCTAAGGTAGTTTGGAGCATTGACATTGGCATTAGTCCATTCTTAGAGGCACATATTACAGCTATGAAAAAGCAGTTAGATAAAATTTCGGAAAATTCAGCTCATGAAACACACTCAAAGATTTGGCGTACAAATTATGAATTAGAAGTTCACACAAAGGATAGTTTCCCTTGCAGGTTTATACATTCATTGTTGTTAAACTGTGAGATATGGCATTTGAATCATGATTCTAGTCACTTTCCCTTATTATAGTGTGCGATAAGAAAGAACATATCCTATTTTTGTAATATTTGCAGGTCCACGACCCATTATACTGAAGATTGTATATTAATATGGAAAATCCAGGATGCTATAGATATTGGGGTATGACATACAAGTGTGTTAGATAATTCTAAAGGAAAGAATGATCACAAGGATCGAGATCAGAATCAGCCACGCTATGATAGGAATGATGGGAGCTTTGACAGAGCTCGTGGAAGAGGATGTGGATACCAGGGTGGATATGGAGGATGAGGCCATGGTGGAGGAAGAGGAAAATTTCCTCATGGCACATGTTATATGTGCATATATCTTGATCACTATAGGCATGAATGTCCTCAAAATATCACCTATTCATTTTGTGGAAAGGATCATAGCTATAAGGAGTGTCCGAACTTATATGAGAATCTCAGTAAACAACATAAGCAAGAGAACAAAGGCATATGGATGGTTAGAATCCAATGTGTAGTATAAGATCAATGGATGCCCAAGTTAGCATCGTAACCTAAGGCATTAACAATGAATATTACCACACAAGTTGAAGTGGTGCGTGCAAGAGAGACATTACACCAGAAGCCTACAATCACTAAGGAGGAGGTTTTACATGCAAGGTACCCAGATCCTACTCATCATAAGGAATTCTATCAAGAGACCATGGAGGTCCTTAGGAATCTTCAAGGTGAGATCCAGTGTTTAAAGGAGTAGTCAGGGAAGATGGAGCAG
The DNA here is from genome assembly GCA_019776745.2 of Taxus chinensis. Lineage (NCBI taxonomy): Eukaryota > Viridiplantae > Streptophyta > Pinopsida > Cupressales > Taxaceae > Taxus > Taxus chinensis. The sequence continues at coordinate 908,589,184 of CM034149.1, read as the reverse complement.
AGGAGAGAGGAAGAAAAATTCCCCTCTGATATTGATGACATCAGAGAGGTATGTAGGATGTTGCACCAGGAGAATATTATTCCATTATTAGGGAATTGGTTGAAGGGGAATACTCCATGCGCAAACACTAAGAATTAAAGGAATATCCTCCATGCAAATCTTCCCCTTGATAATATTGATTATGACAAGGAGATCACGTTGAATGCTATTATGGATGGTTGGTTGCTGAGAAATATTTTGATTGATACAAGTGCGGAAGTAAATGTGCTTACATTGGATGCATGGGTACAAATGGGGAGAACTCTATTGCAACCATCATCTAATATGTTGTTTATGGAAAAATAGACTAAGGCCACTCCCATTGGTGTTTTGAAGGATGCATCTATAACAATACAAGGGGCCAAGTTCACAGGGGATTTCGAGGTACTAGCACTCGTGGAGGTAGATAATTTTCTAGCCTTACTTGGGCGCCCTTGGTGTTATGTGAATAATGTTGACTTGAGGTTCAATAAGGGGTAAATTAGCTTTGAGAACAAGGAATATAGGGTTGTAATACCTTTAACAGATGGAAATTCCACACCATATGTTGAACCTCTACGTTAGGTAGATTTGAAAAGGATCTATGTACACATTATTCGGGACCCGGAGGTCAATGAGCCATCAAACAAAGGAATTCTTTAGTGGGAAGATTCCTAATTTGTTAGTGATACTATAAGTATTTCTTGTGACAATTAGGCTCACGGGACATATGAAATAGTAGGGCACAAGGTTAAAAGCATGGTTTCATGCAAGATGGGATTCATTCTATTAGATGGATAGGTGGCTCAGCACCCTGGTATACTGGAGCATAATATCTTCCTATGTTCTTGCAAGCCATATAAGCACAGTGGATAGATCAGTTCAAGAGAAGAGACATGTTAGCATATACCTTGTGTGGGATAGTAGTGTGCTAGTGGGTAGTTCATATAAATAATCTTATGGATTGGGAAGAGATTAGAATCACACTATCTACAAGGTTTGTTAGAAGCAATGCACCTACATGGATTTTCACTTATAATGGTGATCAACCTATTCAACATCACATTCAACAGTGTGAGAGACTCTGGACAGTAGGAAAGGAAGCATTACCATCTACACTCTGTGTGTATAAGTTGTATTCCACCCTACAAGGATGTGCATGAGCTTGGTATGTATATGCAGAACTACATACAGGGACTAGTAACTGGCAATATTTGACTATAGGAATGATTCAGACCTTTGACTACTTCTTGGCTAAACCCCTAATAGAAAAAGCATCAAAATTTGTCAAGTGCTTAACTATGGGTGATAGTGCAAAGATGGAGGAACTTATTCAGGAATTATTTGGTGAAGCAGAACCAGGAGTGTGTTTTGAAGAAGAAGAAGAATGGACTCCATATTTCTTGAACGTGCTTTCATGGAGAAAGAGAAAGGTAAGATGGTGTACATGATGGATGATGAGGAAGTTGATATCCTAGATATTGAACATTCATAAGGGGTACGCGAGGTATTAGACAGTGCAGATAAGGATACACACACATACCATGAACCCATGAAGACAATGAAGGTGAATATTGGCACAGAGATAGAGCCAAAGGTCGTCATTATTGGAGATTATTGGTCAGAATCAGAAGTTACAAAAACCATTGAGTTACTCAGCGATTATCAAGACTTAGTCCCGCAAGGGTATCATGAACTTAAAGGCATGCATGAATCACTTGGGGAAATGAAGATAAATCTTAAGGAATGTACATGCCTAGTTAGAAATATACCTTACTAAATAAATCCAAATTTGCATGAAAAGGTAAAGGAAGAGATTGATAAAATGCTGAAATCTACAATCATTCGACCCTTGGATGAGTCAGAATGGGTTAGTCCAATTGTGATTAGTATCAAGAAGGATGGTAGAATTTGAATCTGTGTAGATTACAGGGAGCTAAATGTTGCATGTGTCAAAGATCCCTTTCCTACACCATTTAGTGAGGAAATACTAGGAGTGACAGGGGACGAAATTTATTCATTCATAGATGGGTTTTTCAGGTATCATTAGGTTTGGATTTCTCAGGAGGATCAGGAAAAGACAACTTTTACTACTAAATGGGGAAGTTTTTCCCATACCATGATGCCTTTTAGATTGAAGAACATGCATGTTGTATTTTCACGGATAGTTGTTCAAGCATTCAAGGATTTCATTCACAACTTCTTACAGGTTTATCTATATGATTGGACATTATATGGGCTTGTGAAAATCTATGCTTAATGTTTGAACGATGCAGATAGTTGAGTATTTTGTTGAACATTAAGAAGAGCATATTTTCTACACCTTTTGGAATACTGTTAGGGCATATAATCTGCAAGGAAGGTTTGTTGGTTGATCCAGCTAAGGTTACAGTTATTTTAGGCCTATTAGCACCTACTAGTTAGAGTGAGGTTCGTGGATTTTTGGGGCACATGGGCTATTATAGAAAATTCATCAAGGGATATGCGAAATTTTCTACACCTCTAGAGGAAATTTAAGGGAAAAGTTACATTCTATTGGGGAGAACTGTAGAAGCACACATTTGAGATATTAAAAGAGAAACTTAAAACCGTGCCCATTCTGCACTTTCCCTCATGGGATAAACTATTTCATGTGCATGTGGACACCTCTGGCACTGTAACATTCCCATTTTAAGACTTTAGAAACAAGGGAATTTTTTTTATAAGTACAATGTTCTCTGTTCTAAATACATAATTTAGAACACACATTCCATAACAATCATTCTTATAATAGATAACCATATGCAGCTATAAATGACTTGGTGAACTACTGATCTTCTCATTTCATGACTCAATTTCTAACCAAATTATCATGTTTAACTTTAAGTATTGAATACTTTGGGTATACTATGTATACTTGGTTCTCTTACCCTATTCTGGGTACTAAGTGATCTATTTAAGGAACCTATCTAAATATTTGTTACCAATCTTCATCTGAATCATGATCCTTAGACTAGGTGACATAGGACAATGCAACCAGCATCTTGCGATACTTTGGCCAAAGATTTCTAAAATACTGTTCATGTTACTATCCCTTGACGACATACTCGTCAATCTGGAATACATTTGTCACCCCAATATTTTGTTATCTAGAATGTTTTTTACTGACTTCTATTAGTCCACTTGTCCAAAGTTTTACCCTAACCTAGGCTAGCAACATAATATGATATAGGAAGACGTTTACAATGACTTAGGGTATAAGGGCATACTTAACCGACCTAAGTCGATAGAATGTGCCTATCTACCCTGAGTCATTGAGATCTACCTTCGATTCCAATTCATACTTCTAACTTGACCTAGAGAGAAACCTAGTCCAAGTCCAGATGTGTGTATAGATCTAGATGATCAATGCGGAAGGGTATTACCACATGTCAACTACATCATTTTATCCTCGAGAAGACCCTAGTCTTCTCGAAGGTACAGTCCTGCAGTTATCGTGTGCCAACATCCTACAGAAACTACATCATCATGATGTACATACCCCTAGGAGGTTATTAATACTTAATGAATTTGGATTATAAAATAGATTACAGCAACCTTGCTAAACCCTAAATCCAAAACTCCTCAAGTTCTTTTTCCATAGTCGATTCAATTAACATTAAAGAACTTCGTTAACTCATGGTTGTTTTTTATGTTCATTTACTTGGCTTAGCAAGCAGTTATCTAAAAATAGGACAGCAACATCATAAGTTCCATTATAATGTGAATTAACCATTCAAAGAAGGTGTGGCAACCAAATAGGTTCAACTAATGAATACTTCATAAGAAATTAAGTGTATTGATTAACAATCATTTCACCATTCTTTTAAGATTATATTCTTTTGAGAGAGGAAGATTCTTCCTCTACATGATTAAGTGTTAAGGTTTGTCATACCCTTTTTATCTTTCACATATTCTATAGTTTTATTGCATGTTCATTACACATCCCATTACTATATTAGAATTTATTAGATGAAGAACGTCATCCTATGCAACTTAACAAGATGCATCTTAGTAAGGGAAATTGAACTAATTCCCTTTTAACCAACTTATCAAAGGATAAGAGAAATAAGCATATAAACAAATATGTAGAATATCGAAAAGATAGAATTTCCATCTCCTTCACAAAAAGTACAAGATAATTTACACAATAATGCAAGTAAATCTCCAAATTTCAATTCATCATTATAAACTTATACATTTACAAGACTATGCATTGCAGGCATACTGCATAACAAATAGCCTTCATTTAAAAAAGAATACAACTTTTCTTTTTCAATAAAACTCAAGAATGAATCGGAATTCTTTACAAAGAGTTAGACTTAAATCAGCCAAGACATCATAAAAGTTACTGCCTTCTTTTATCACTTACGAAGTCCATCTGCAAAAATTGCTAGCACGGGTCAGTTCATGGAACTGAGCATGATAAGCAATACACATTAAAATGAAGTGCACTTAACTAATTGTTCCATTAAAACAACTCTTCTTTAATGAAGCAATTAATGCAATCATTCCATTAAGCATAAGTAATAACATACCTAAAAGAAGTACAAATAATAAATCTGCATTCACTTTATGAAAAGACCATTATATAATCAGCAACTACTGCATTATATCATATAAGTATTGTCCCGACGAATACTTATTTACATTAATTAACAGCCCTTGGCATTTTAATTACCACATAATTATTACATAATCAAAAATACAAAATTTACCTTTCTATCAACAAGAGATACTTTCTAAATAAAACAAATCCTTATCATTCTTCCCAATTTTCCAGAAAACATGTAAATTCAAGTTCATTACAGCAGTGTATCGTTTTTAAGATGAATCATCCTACATCTTAAATAAACAATATATTCACAATTTAGATGAGGCAGCCTAATTCTATGTTAAGAACAATAACCTATATTCTTATATTAGGCCTCATAACAATGTAAGAAGGTATGTCAAGGAATCAATGTTTCATTTACAAAATTGAGACATTCCCCGATTTCCTTAGATATACATCAAGTATAAAAGTAAACAGTATCAAATACTAGCCAATTACTTACAATAAGTAAAGTATTTGATTCAATCAAACTTATGACAGGTTCATAAAGAGATAAGGAGAATGAACTGAAGTTACATAATTTCCATTTCCTTTTCATCTGGTTAAACCAAATTCTCCTTTTCATCCTTATAAAGGAAGGTTCAACATCCACAACTTAAATAACTTAAATAGTTAAGAAGAAGATTCAATACAACTATTCATGAATTCAACCTTCATTTAAGAAATAGTATTCAGATTCAAAACTGAACTGAATTCATACATATCTTGCTCATACATATGAAAACAAATAAATAGATTCATCATTTCTCTAAGAGATAATCAATCATGAACAATAATTTCAATCTAATCCAAGAAGGAAGAGAAATAAACAGTTATAAACTCACTTGCAACCATTATGAGTTTTCAACATTCCTTCAGATATTAGTAAGTGATCAAAATCCTACATTCCATCATACAAGATAAGAATCATACAGGATTATCTGTTACCCATATGCCAATCAAGGAATAATCATACTATTTGTTAAATGCATAGAGAGGAATTAACAAATACAACTACCAAAAGATGTATGCCTTAGCCACACAACAACAGACAAACCAGAAATAATTACCATTTACTTTCTACAGGTCAAGCTTAACTAAAAAACCGCCTTGAGTTGACAAGACAATCTATTCAACATAATAGTTACGAAACCAAGAAGGCTCAATAGAGTTGATTTGGTTTCCTCATAAAACTAGAAAGACAATCTTAAAAAGAAGTAAGTCTAACATCAAAATTCATCCATACCGAGTTATGGTGAACCAATGTATCCATTAATTCCATTCAAAGTTTAGTTTGAAATACAATAAATCAAAACATATATATAGTCAAACAAGTTCATATTCCTAAACAACTCATACTGTCTCTCAGAACTGAATAATACAATTACACATCTCTTATTAAAAGTAAAGTTCAACACAGAGAAGTTCCAAGCAAGAAAAGGGTATTTACCCCTTCGTAGTTTAAACAAGCTGAAGTACACATTACAATAACTCAAAAACCACACTTCCCTTTTTATAAATAAAACACGAGTTCCAGTCCATACTATAGAAAATTCAAAATATAGTCTAAAAGAAGATAACAAAACTTCTCACACAACACAACTTAAGAAGTTTCCATCGACCATATGAACAATCGAAGACAAACAAAAAGCATAATGCAGGATACCCAAAGTAGGGAAACAAAACATTAACAGTATACTTTCCCATAGCTCCTGCTCAAGAATACGCTAAGCGTATTTCTTCACAAAATGAGAAATTTAATGAACAATGAAACTAAACCAACCCATAGATGCATACATAAATATATCAATATAATTTCCATTCACAACAAAGACTTCCAGCTCAAAGTCCCAACAACGCTTACATACTCAAATCCACATTTGAGTAGACAGCCAGAAAAAATACAAACTAAAACCAAACAGAAAGGTCTCAAAGCCCCAAATGTGTCATCGCATTTAAATTATTTAGAGAGAAAAAACACACAAGAACAACCTTATCGTGAAAGGAATATAATTCCATAAACCACATATTTTATTCTATCATGCAAGCAACTAGCAGAGAAAATAGAAAACTATTTGACCACAAAGAGCAAAGTTATTTTTATGAAAAAATTTAGAGAAGAGAAAGAAATCTTAATGGGTAGAGCCTATCATGCCTGATAGTGCCTCTGCCAATTTGAAGAAGACTTCCAGCCAAGTTTCCAACACCTCTTCTTCTTTAAGTAAGATCAACCAACAATAATCTTTTTCCAAAATGCCTCATATACTTTCCTTGAATCGAAAATAGATCAGAGAAACCAAAAATAGCCACAAAGTGAAGATCAAAATGCTGGTTCGAAGAACTAGATAGCTCCATGTAGAGAAAAAATTGTAAATCATGCAAAACAAACAAGCACCAACAAATCCACCAGCATGACTTCCAAGATGGTTTTCTCGTAAAAAAATAGGTGCATTAATGACATTAAATATATTCCTACCTATCTCTCCTTGTCACCGCCATCTAAAATTGGTGAGACCCAATTGAACTTCAACATGAATTTCCAAACTTAGTGATGCCTCCACGTAGGTTCCTTTAATTTTACATGCATATACCAAATCTAATAGTACACTACTATTGTCAAAATTTCACCCCCCAGGGTAAAATTTCGATAACATGCATCAAAGGTTGCAGAAAGGCAAATAGGTCAATCCAGGAAAAATCATGAAAATCGGCTAAGTCCTAGTCCTAGGGGCAGTCAGGACATTTGGGACAAAAATGCGCGGATCAGCCGAAAAGCCTCCAGGCGGCCCAAGTGCCAAATGGGGCATTTGGGACAAAAGTACGCGGCGGGCGCAAAAAGCCGATCCTGCCGAAAGAGAGAAAAAAATTGGCTAACTGCTGAGAGGGACGCCTGTGGGACAAGCAGGCCAAAAAGGCGCGAACCGGCCGAACCGGGCGAAAAAGGGCCAGACAGTCCAAAGAAAAATGGGACAAGTAGGACAAATGGACGCGAACCAGCCGGTTCGCCCGAAATCGGCACAAAGAGCACTATGCAAAATGGGACAAAGGGACGCGCGGGACGCGGATCGCCGAAGGAGCCGAAGGCCAATAAATTTGTGCCACGTGTCATCGGCCAAATGAGGGACAGGGAAGCCCATTTCGGGCGGATCGGAGGTTTTTTGTCCCAAACGGTTTGGGACATCCGGGACAAAAAGACGCGAAGGGCGCGAAAGAGATGGCAGGCCCGCGGACTAATCAGAAGCCGCCACGTGTCTCAAGGAGAAAAGTCAAAAGTCAAAGGGGCAAGGTTTGAAGCGCTGGCCTGAGCCAATAGGAATTGGACACGTGTCCAATAGAGCAGTAAAGTGCGGAGCTCAGGGGGAAGTTAGAGAACTTGGCTAAGTTCCCCAAAAAGGCTAAAAGTAAAGGAAGCCCCGCGCCCTGTCCTCCAACAAGATCATGCCACGTGTCATCCAAATGGCGGGAGCGCGGGAAAAGGGTGAAAAAAAGTCCCAAAATCATCAAAAAGTCAAAATTTCAAAGGACAGCCCGCCGAAAAGACGGAGGAGAGAGAATTGCTCATCCAATCAGAGCGTGCCACGTGTCATCCAAGTGGCAGAGCGCGGGAAGAAATTCAAAAATCCGTTTTCACCTGTTTCGTGCCCTAAAACTTCAGATTGACATAACTTTCGATCCAGAGCTCAGATTTGCGCGTTCTTTATATCAACGGAAAGCTTGTGAGATTCTCTACACATTTCCAGGGTCAATCTTGCATTTTGGTTCAGTTTGAAGAGAGAAAATCAGAAGACGCCTCTGGCACGAAATAATAAGTAGAAGTGATGCTCAACTAATAACTTTAATGCAGTAGACAGTTCACCGCCTCTGCTAGGCAGGTCACCGTTTTGCCAAGATCTGCCGCTTCCATCATTATGAGATGAGTTAAGTGCATTCTAGAGGTGGTTGGGGCAGATTTTGAATTCCTCTCTCTTTTCTCTCTCTTTCTCCCTATAAATTATAAGGAGGGGCTTCTTTCTAGAGGTTGGACATTCTTGTTTTGCAATCCCTCCCTTCTCTCCTGCTTGCAAGAGAATTCGTGGAGTTTTCAAGCCTCCCACATGGACTGTAATGCCACTGTTGCCTCTTGGCCACTGCAATGTATTGAATCGATTCTTTGAGCAATATATATGTCTGTGATAAAATTTAAATCCTCTCATTTATTCATTGTTGTCATTTTGATCTCTCATTGCATTTCGGTTACCTGTGCATGGTGTGGTATTGCATCTATATGGTCTGTGTTTATTTTTGCAAAGCTTATGTTCTTCATTCCTCGATGCATCACCTCCCTAGCTTAGGTTTATTTTTATGCATTTCTCTCTTCCTGTCTCCTTGGTAGTTAGATTAGTTTTTTTTGGGTAAACCTCTGCATTTCATTGGTGCATCTGAACAGAGGAATAGGAACCAGCCTTTCTCTGGAGAATCCTTCTCATTTTTTTCAAGTCCCACACTTGGAGAAAGGATTCAATGTTATGCAATCACACTGGATGTCCTAGTGATCAACCTAGAAACTTGATCTGCATCCAGGGGTGCTGTGATTTTGCATCAACAACTACCATATTAAATCAAAAATCAAATCTCATTAATAGCTTAGGAACAACCACTTAGCTCCCACTTGCTAATTGACCCATAGGTCCCCTTTCATACTTCATTAGTTTAGGATAGATACCATTAGATTAGGTTAGATCTTAGGTTAGTTTAAAAGTATAACCTTAAGATATAACATAAAAAAAATAGATTGCCACCTTAGGATAGGGCATAGCTCAACCAAATAGTATTAGGTAATAGGTTAGAAATCACTTAGTATCCCTTAGGTTATTTCCCCCTCTTCCTAATTTAGTATTAACAACTCAGGTTAGGATGTCATCCCATGTAGAGTGGCATAGAAAGAGATAGGTAAATTTACTTGAGTTTTGAATCCCGTTAGGATAGACCTCTTTAGATATAGGACAAGTTTTTTAATATTATTTTTCACAAAAGTCCTGAAGCAAGTTTCTTTTCTTTTAACGTCATTAAGCACCCTACATAGATCAATCAAGAAGAGCTGAGTGCAACACACAACTAAATGGAGGCATGGTCTTACAAGGTAATAAATAATTTTCAACATATACAAGTTATGTCTGTTAAGTCTCTTAATCAATGAATGTCAGTTTTCCATCCAATTCAAATAAGAAGATTTAAAACATACCTTGGATCAATGGAATTGATCCAAAGATGAGTCCAATAATAAGAGATAAGTTTGCAACCATTTAAACCAGATTACAACTTACCCATAAGAAGTGAAAATATATATTTGCAAGCAAAAACATAACAACCTTACAAATTCAAGCGCAGAATGATTTATCCATGGAAAGCATGATTTTCAACAATCAAGGGAACACTCATTTGTCATGAAAATCACATGTCAATGCTTGCAATGCAAAAGAGGAATATAACAGTTTGAAAAAGGTGTTACAGGAATGGACTTTGGTGCAGTGTTGGCTTAACCTGGAGAGGGTATTGGAGATCATCTAACTTGTTTTGCTAGTAGAAAGCTGACTTCTGCTAAATATAATTATACAACTACAGAGAGTGAAGCTTTGTCAATGATATATGCATTGCACAAGTTTTGATAGTACTTATTGACAACACCATTTGTCTTCTATACAAATCACATGGCAATGAATTATTTGGTGAAAAATACATCTTAAAGGGGTGCATATGGAATTAGGTAATCTTATTTCAAGAGTTTCATTTCACAATTGTGGTAAATCTAGGGAAAATTAATTCCGCACCAGACCATTTGTCTAGAATTCACTCAGGAGAAGAAGCATGGACAATTTAAGAAACCATGTCGGATTCCCAACTATATAGGTTATAATGCGTGCCATCATAACTAAAGGACATTGTTTTCTTTCTATGGACTGGTGTATCACCAGAAGGAATGAAGGCTTAGGAAAAGAAAAAACTTGCTATATGTGCGACACCATTCATGTTGATCAATGGTAAACTATATAAGTTAGGAATGGATGAATTATTACGTCGTTGTGTATTATAGCATGAGTGTGCAAATATAATGGAAGAAGCACATGGTGGTATTGCAGGTGTCCACTATGCAGGTGATGCTACTGCGCGCAAGATCCTACTTGCCGGATTATGATGGGAGACATTATATAAATATTGTAAGGTGTATTGCAAGGTGTATGATCATTGTCAACATCTAGGAAATCTAGGAAAGAGATATGAGATGCCTTTATGACCAATTACTAGTGCAGAACTATTTGAGAAATGGGCCATTGAATTTGTAGGACCTATTTTTCCAGTTGCATGTAGGACTAGATCGCGCTATATTATTACTTGCACATATTATCTCATAAGGTGGGTAGAAGCAACACCTACGAAGGACTGTACAACCGCTACATCAGCTAGGATTTTATGGGAGAATGTTCTTACAAGGTAGGGATGTCCTTTAAGTTTGAAAAGTGATAGGGGAACACACTTTTTGAATGAGACAATTAGGATTCTTTTAGATGATTTTATGGTTTCACACCATAAGACTACACCCTATCACCCTCAGGCTAATGGAGCTGTTGAGGCTTTCAACAAGATTTTAATCCAGACATTAACAAAAAATTGTGATGTTGGAAGAAATTATTGGGATGATAAAGTGTCAGTTGTTATTTGGGCATACAGAACAACCTATAAGAGGTTGAACAAGGCCACACTATTTTAGTTGGTTTTTGGAGCAGAATCCATTTTTTGAGTAGAATCCATTCTTCTTATAGAGTTCATGTTACCTTCTTTGTGCATTTTGCTCACTGGAGTTCTAGCTGATGAGAAAGCCATAGATGAATGAATATAGAAGATGATTCAGCTGGATGAGTGAGGAGCCATAGCACGCTGGATTCAGAATCAAGAAAAGGCCAGACAGAAAGCATGACATGATAGACACATAAGGGATAAGAAGCTTGAGGTTGGAAAAATGGTACTTCTTTATGACTCTAAGTTATTGTGCCATCCAGGGAAGCTTAAGGTGCATTGGTTTGGGCCATATCAAATCACTCACATACTTGAATCAGGTGCTTGTTAGTTAGAAGCACTTGATGGAACACGGGTACCCGATTTCTTTAACGGTTGAAGCCCGACTATAAATAAGTCTTCTTGGTGTCTGTAATAAGGAAGTATTGCCATTTAGATTAGGTTTCCATTTCTATATTTCCTTAATGTATTTCCTTCATCATCGCTACGCTTTTTCAATTTAGTTTTTGTTCCTGTGTAATAAGCGTGCTTGCGCACATGAAGCTAACTACAATATGGATCAAGTTGATGCACAGAGGACTGCACATAATTTTAGTGTGGGGTGGTTGGTGATATCCAGGTACAATGTTGTGGAAATTGGAAGCTAAAAGGAATAAGTTGCTAAGGGTGCTCTTCAAATTAAAAATATTTCTTCTCAAAAGTGACCAAGGATGAAGATGAGTGAAGGGAAAATATAACGTGAGGTAAGAAGAGGCCATGATAACTACTAGGATAAGGCATAGTGACAAGGTACTCGGGTGCAAGGGTGTATGCTGAAGAGAATTTTGTGACCAGAGGTTAGTAAGGCGCAATAAAAGGTTATAGTTGGGGTGCGAAGATGTACCACATGGAATGAACAAATTTTTTCAATGAATGAAAGGATTTTTGGTAGGTGGAGGAGCAATAAATTCACCAAAAATTTGAAAATATATATAAGGACGGGATGTGAATTAATTTTTACCACTGCAACTAAGATTATTTGAAAAATAGATAAGTGCAAAAAGCCAAAGTAATCGATTCAAGGTGCAAAGGAGGTGAAACCAAGCATGAGAAGTAGATCTGTGTGTAGAAGAAGCTTGTATCCCCAGTGAAGAAGGGTTTAAACAAAGATGGATAACAGAGAGGAGATAGGGCACACATTTTCACCTAGGGCATGGTTGAAACAAGTTAGGGTTTGATTCAGGCATTGGAGAGTTACATAAGAAAGTGTATACAGATGAGTGCAAGGTAAAAATGGCTCCCAAGAAAGCAGCAACAACAACAAGAGCAAAGGGAAAGAATAAGTTGGTTGTCGAGGAGGAAGAGGAAATGATCCCTGAAAGTAATTTTTCTGAATTGAAATATATAGATGACCAAAAGTGGGATTCACACATGAGAAAGATAAAAGTGATAGAATACAATCACTAAACCTCAGATAATAAAAAGGAACTAGACACCCTACTCACTACAAGGAAAAACAAATGAATGATAGACAATATGCCAGTTTATGATGATGTGGGTGAGAAGTTACTCAAGAGAATTCGATTCTACTAACTCTATGAGCTTCCATATTTTGGCAAGTATGATCCCTTTTACCGATGGCTCATGATCAAAGTGCATGAGGACTTCTTTTACTTTGTAAGATGCATGGTCAGAATCTCATCCACGTTGATCTCCATAGTGACAGGTATGAAGGCCATGGGAGAGGATATAAAGAATGAATTAGCAGATAAAGGTGCAATATTGGAGACCCGAAAGGAGATGGGGTATATGAAGGGTCCGCGTAGGATGGACATTGATAAATTAAATAATTGTTTGATTGTATAAGTAGCAGCACACATCGTCACAAAGTTGAATGACCAGGAGCGGTGGTCACAGGTGAAAACTATGTGGATGCATGTTGCGAAGTGCATGTCAGAGGGAGTAATATATAACATTGTAGGATACATTGTAGAACAAACAGTTGAGGAAGTGTGAATGGGAGGAAAGATCAGCTTTGGGACTGTTCTATTGTCCTTAGTATTCAATGAGATTAGGGTACCAGATGGGCCGAAGGATAAGATATGGGAGTACCCCATGGAAAATAAATCACTAGCTGAGAGGTTCCATGACAGAAGTTGTTAAGAAAAAGGTGGAGAAGTGGTACGAAATGATCCGCTCAGCCTTTGAGGAAGAGTGGTACATACCTAAGGACTTTCCATTAGTAGTAGGGAAATAATTTTAGTTTGTTGTGTATCAGCATTTCTGCATCGCGTGATTCCCAATGAAAAATGGAAGTCTAAGTGTTGGTCCCATTATTGAATTTTCATAATGTGCCTTGATTTTTCATGACCAATTTTGCTCACAAATGTTTCATTGGTTTGATTTGGTGGTCTGTATTTCTCCCTCCTATTTGAATGATTCGAAAGTGCCCATAATGTCATTATTTTTCCCTAATTTGGAGACAAAATCCATGTATTCCCCTTTTCGTGCCTTAGTTTTTTCATTTCTCAGGTTGTGTTGTTTCTCCTTCAACGAATCATGCAAAAACTTGAAATTATTCCAATCCCATTTTTGTGTAAGTGTTTCCCCACTCCTAGGATCGAAGGCAATGTCAAAAATGGTTCAGTTGATTTGAAATTATATAAAAAAAAATCCACCTTCCTTGTCAAAAATTTCAATTCCTAGGGCATCTGGAGAATTTTTGACGTTTTGACACTCTTACGAGCGTATTCTACCCATCAAATTCATCATCACAGTATTATTGCAACGTGGTGGGCTCCTATTGGCCAAGGGTGGTCGGAAATGTTTTCTAACTTGTTGTTTTTAAAATTTTGGCTTAAAAGAAAAAATTTGGTATGTGAATCTGCCTTTTATAAAGAGTTCCTACGTGGCACATGTTGATTGGTTAAGGAGTGGCAGATTTACCTTAAAAAAAATTTGCTTGCATTTTTGCAAAATTATCAAACTCAATTCTAGGCCCAAAATCCTACACCCAATAGAAAGAGGACACATGGAAAAGTGGGCATGCGGATGGTGAAGAGGTTGGTGAAATTTTGTGTTTTTTGGGTCAAGGTGTCAGGGGAAAATTTTGACCCGAAGGCCCTTATTCAATAGAAAATGGGCACGTGTCCAGGAAAAATTAGCATGGGAGGGCGGAACTTTTAATGAATTTGAATTTTTTCAACTTCAAAACTTTAAAGTTAAAATTCTAACCAAAGCTCTGTAATAAATCATGAAGTGACACATGTCCCAAAAGGTAGAAATGGGGAGGCACGGGGAACAGGTTGGCGGGTTTTGCAGGGAGAATTTTAAAATTTTGCAATTTTTGACAGGGAGATCCGAGGGAAGAATTAGAGGCTTGGACGCACGGAGAATGGGAGAACGCCACATGGTGAGGAAGAGAATGGGTGTTCAGGCCCGTGGAAAATTTTAAGCAAAATTTCCCTTTTTCAAAAAAGTGTCAAAATTCATAAAATTGGCCCACGGTTTTTAATGGGGCCCACATGTGGACACATGGCAGGTCCAGGGGAGAAGTGGATATTTTTTGCAAAATTTTCCAAAATTTTCCAAAGGTAAAAAAAGAGTTGCAAATGCATTTCTAAAGCATGGGGGTTCGATCCAATGGTATTTTGACACGTATAATGCCTTATCTAATGGTTAAAAAGGGTATATTCAGACATTTCAGCTACCACGTGGAGGGTGAATATTAAAAGTTGATCGAAATCAATGGCAACTATGTATTCTCCCTTTTGGCCACCATGGGAGCTCTAAGAAGCTTGGAATCATTGTTTCTTCACCAAATCACATCAAATTTTATATTATTTCACATCCTTTTGGCCGACTGAGTGCAATGGCACCCTCCTTTTATGATAATTTGATGATCTATGATGTTTTTGATGAATTTTCTACTCAGACCCGATAAAGAACATGAAAAGTGAAAATAAAAAGTTACAGAGGTAAAAAATGAAAAGGTAAAAGGCGAAAAATGATTGCTAAAGATTGCTGGCATGCCTGAATGCCAAAAACGTGACCCTGGGATGGATAAGGATTGGAACTCATGCAATATTTTAAAAATTTGGTGCATCCCTAGCAATATGTGAGTTGTTTTACAGTTTGCTGTCATTTTCATGAAATGATGAAGGGTTTTGTAAAAAATTTGATCCCTTAAGCATATTCTTTGCTTGGGAAGCAAGGTTCTAAGCTGACATGAAGTATAAAATGTATTTTTTGAAGCATTTGTAAAAAGGGGGAGATAGAGGAGAGAATTTCACGAGAAAACTAGAAGAAGCCCATTTCTCTAAGAAAAAACTGCGTGAGAGCCATTTTTAATTCTATTTTGCATCAAATTTTATCATGTTGAGTTGGTTTCAAGTTTTAAATCCATCAACAAGCTCTAAGATTGTTCTCATGACATTCCCCTGCTGATATAGATTTGATCACTTTCTAGATTATCTGGTTTTATCTCTTGGCAAAATTTGTACATGCTTGTGTTTCATCAATGATTTCAATTTGTGTTCCTTGCTCATGTTGCAATCTTGTGTTTAGGATCTCTTTGTCATACATGGTTTCATTTCTTGTTGATGGTTTGATGGCATCTGCAATCTCATATCCAAAAGAGCCTTCATCTGGTAGAAGGTAAATAGTTTTAAAATCATTTTACTATCCTTGAATATTGAGATTGTTTGTAAACCTTTGGGGGTACCTTAGGTCATGATCAAATAGGGATTTCTGGATATTTTGTTGGTATATTTGCTTCAATAATTTGTAGCAGGTTGTCAAAGATTATGTGGAAGAGTGCAGATCTAGGACCTCCATTTCTACACATATCCTGGTTGAAGGAGCATTTAAAACCTTTTGAAGTATTCTTGTTATGTAATTGTTACAAATTTCTTGCAAAGGTTCTCAAGGAAGTTGGTAATTCCTACCTAGCCTTGTCTAAACATCTCCCAACAAAATTTCATTCAAACTAGCTCATCCTACCCATACTACCCCTGCATTGCATTATGTTTCAACAAAAGAATACAAATCCATTCACAAAAATGCACAAAGCATATCATGATTTTATCATGTCTCTAGCAGCCTTAGCCTTGTCTTGAAAGCATTTCCATCATTTAGTAGTGACAACTCCTTTGAGTTTGAATAATGGATAATTGATCATGTTTTCCCAAGGCCATCTCCAT
This sequence comes from Taxus chinensis, assembly GCA_019776745.2. Classification (NCBI taxonomy): domain Eukaryota; kingdom Viridiplantae; phylum Streptophyta; class Pinopsida; order Cupressales; family Taxaceae; genus Taxus; species Taxus chinensis. Next base: position 908,572,603 of record CM034149.1, on the reverse strand, counting down.
ATAATGTGGAAAATACAAGGATATTTTCGTCTCCTTTACTATACAAGGGTTGCAATATAGGTTCTCTTGCCTTGGTTGATAGGCACAACCTAAAACAGTGAGGATTAGATCGAGATCCTTTTGAAGATGTTATCCACTCCCTCAAATCTTGAGTTCCAACAAGTTAGATAGATGTGATCCCTAGCTATAAATGACATACAAATCATCTATCTACCCTTGAGTGTCTTGTGTAAATTCATGATGTTGTTCAAGTTGTGAAGGAGATTAAATCTGGATACCAACACCTGAGTGGCAACGTTGTCGGGGAACTTCTTGGAATTACTGGCTATTTTTTGAGTGTTTAAAGGGTTTGAACATTTGTATATTCAAGTGTTTGAGTTGTTGCATCCTTGAAATGTTATTTTGTACTTCAGGTCTACCAGTTTTAGGAAACAAATTTCATGCTCAACCCTACTCTTTTGCATTTACTAGCAGTTTCAACACTTTAGTTGCATAGTGATTGATTGATCTAAGAAGAAGAAGGTCTGATTTATAAGGATCTACAAGTTTTTCAGTGATAGTAAACATTTAACAAATTATTTTAGTGTATTCTTGTACAACTGAGGTGAAAATCCTTAGTGGCGACTCTATGGTGATTTGATTTTAGAAATACCAGTGTCTTGAGCTTTTTGTCATTTATTTTTGTGTTATTGATCTCTGCAAAACTTGAGGGAAGAAGATCTCTCTTCCTTAAATACTCTACTAAAAAAATGTTCTCAGACTTGAGAAATTCACAGTTAGAAGGGAGAAGAGTGTGGAAAGGTTAAAGGTTAGACATCAGGAAAAGATATAGTCATTGGTGAGAGAGATTAGCCTTTGGTAGAATACTATCACTCTTCTTCAAGTGATTCTGATTCAAGTAATCCTCTCATAAAAAATTTTACCTCAGCTGGTGAAGGTCCTTTTGTTGTACCTGGTAATTTCCTTCTCCAATCTGCACCCCTGATTTTTAATTCGAATCAAACTTTCCAAGAAAAATTAGCCCTTAGAAGATACCAGTCTTGTGAATCACATTCTTGAGCCCCAAAGATATTGTACTCCTCATTAGCTTGTTTCACCTCCAAGATCAACCCCACCAAACAATATGGCTTAGCCTAGACCTCCATTTGTTAACACTTTTGGTCCTATAAATTTTGGAGGAATGGATGGTTACCCAAATGTTGTCCCACAAGATGTCAGAAATAGGTTGCCAAAATTCCAAGGTAACAATGCCACTACTGGTGATCAACATCTCAAACTGTTTGATAATATGATGGAAGATTTTGAGATAGAATTTGAGGATGTGTATATCAATTTTTTTATCCATACACTTGAAGAAGATGCTAGGGATTGGTACAAAGATCTACCTGATAACTCTATTGATTCATGGACAGAGATGAAAAAATTGTTTAGGTTGCAATATGGTGATAGGAATGATCCTGGATTTCTTTTGTCTGAATTTGAGAATATCAAAAAGAACCTGAATGAGATAGTCCATGAATTCAATACAAGATTTAAAAAAAAATTGAGAAGGCTTCCTATCATCTTGAGGCCTTGTGATGAATCATGTTTAATAAAATATTCAGATGCATTTGATAAAAAGGCAACCTACTACCTAAGAGACAAGAACCCAACCAATTTAAGACATGCTTTCACTAAGGCACTTCAAATTGAGAAAAATATCAAGGTTATTGGTAAACCACTTAAGAGGGATGGTGTGAAGTTGATAAACTTTGAGAAGCCTCAAGATAGCAAAGGTTCTGATTTAGAAGATGTTGTCAAGACTTTGGTAGGGGCTGTCAAAGAAATTTCTTACAAATTAGTCCGAGATGAGAAAGGAATTGGGAAAATTTCACAAGGACAGCAAAGAACTTAAAACCATGATAGATTCAGAAATCATCCTAGGGGTGATCAAAGACAAGATGATATAAGTAAAGGGATTGTTGGTGGAGGAAATAGACAACCCCAAGCATTTGAAAATAGAGTGGTGCCCGACCCTCTAACTACAAGAGTTGCTACTGTTCAAGAAGTTGCTAATATGGATTGGTGTGATAGATGTTTTCTTCCTCATCCTCCATGTGAAGTGGACCAGCAAGTTGTTGAAGATGATAATGAAGATGAAATGGATGATGATATTTGTATGATGGGGAGCTCTTCAAGCTCACAACAAGAAACAACATCAACAGATGTAATAAGTGCAAGGACTGCTGCATACCTTTTGGGATTGCATAAAGTGGGTACCATTTCTTTTTCTTCCTCAAACTCATGAGGTAGATGTTGTTCAAGATTTTGAAATCCATAATAATGAATTTGAATATCTAAGGGCTTTAATGATTAATAAGTATGACGGTGGTATTCCCTCGAAGGAATATAGACAATTGTTAATGAATGATGTGGTTGGTCAAGAGAAAGATTATAATACTAGAAGTAAAGTTGTTAGAGGATCTGGTCCTCAAGCCAAGCCAAAGACACTCTTGCTCACAAGAATTCCAAAAGACAATCCTAGAAAAGAAACACTTGCCAAGAACCCTATTGTCCCATGAAAAAATATCAGTCCTCTTCATGCCCAGGCTGCTAATAATACTTCTCCATATGATGAACCTTCTTGTTTCCCTTCTAATGTTTTCTTGCCAAAGAGTGTCCCCTATGATATAGCCCAGGTTTTGAGCCAAATTAAAGTAAGTGTTCCAATTACTGAATTGCTTAGAATTCCTGAGCATAAGAAGAGAGCATTTGAGTACTTGGGATTGAAAGAAGAGAAGATTACCCCAAGAAAAAATGTAAATGTTGTTGAGACTCCTCTTCAAATCATTACTGGTCTTGAAACACCACCAGCAGTGGAAGATCTTGGAGAGGCACCTGAGGTATATTTGGGGACATCCTTGGTTGTTTCCCAATTGAATGTTGATCCATTCTTTACAAATTTTCTCATAAATGATAGGCTTGCTTCACAATTGCATGTTTGATTCTGGTGCATCATGTAATGTCATGCCTCTAGAAGTCATGAATGAGTTGGATATCAAAGTGACAGAAGCCTATGGGAAGTGTACAACCATGGATTCAAGGGAAGTGTTGGTTGTTGGTTGTGTGAAGGGTTTAGTAGTGCAACTTGCAACCTATCCTGACAAGAATTTGAAACTGGATGTTCTAATTGTTGACTGCCCCTGCCAAGTGGGGTATGCTTTTGTCAGAGAAATGGGCTACAAGTGTTGGTGGTAGTGTTCAATTGGACATTTCCTTTGTCACCATTCCCATTTAGGTCAGTCTTTTCAAACTCTATGGTGAAAAGAAGATGTTACACTTGATTGAAGACCCTAACAATGCTTCTTATGAAGTGATGTTTGTTGATGTAGACACTGAGAATTTCATTTGTTTTGTTGATGGAAAAGAACACAAGATGGATAAATCAAAATGCCTTGATATGATAGGATCACCTTGGACTTTGTTGTTTGATGGAGCTTGCTCCAAATTTGGAAGTGGTGCTGGTATAGTTCTGCTTTCTCCTAATTTAGAAAAGTATGCTTTTTCCTTTAAACTTAATTTTTAATGCACTAACAATGTTGCCGAGTATGAAGCATTGTTGTTGGGGTTAAGAATTGCATGGAAGTATGGAGTGAAGGATATTGTTGCAAAAGGAGACTCAGAGCTAGTTGTGAAACAAATAAGAAAACTGTATGCTACAAAAAATTAGCGTATAAAACAATATAAGCATGTTGTTTGGGACTTGATTGAAATTTTTGATTCCTTTTAACATTGTTTACCACGATAGAAGTCTTAATGTTGTTGCTGATGAGTTGGATGTACTTGGCTCTAGATTTGACAATTCTACTGTTTCACCTTTTTGTGAATATAACATTGAGGTGCTAACGAGGCCAACTGTCCCAGATAATGTGAAACATTGGCATATTTTTGATGATGATGCACAAGTGTTGAGGTTATTACAATGCCAAGGTGAGTTTTCTGGTCAGAACATTGATTGGGAGCCAATGGTATGCATGAATGAAGGGAGATAAACTTTGTTTGAAGGGGATATTATACAATTAAAAAACAAATACCATTCCTAAAGGTCTTGTTACACTTGAATCAAATTTTAGCAATGCTAATTGAATCATTAATAGGAATATGTTTGCTTCAAGGGATATGGAAAAGAAAAACTTGGGAACCAGGGATAAACCAAGGAAGATTTGGTTGGGCAGAAATTTAAGTAAAGAGGAAAAACATTCCTATGCTCAACTGTTGAAAAAATATCAAGACTACCTTGCCTAGTATTATTCTGAGCTAAAGGCATATAGAGAAGATTTGTTCCAACATGAGATCCCTCTTGAGGCAAAGAATAAGCAATTCAGACAAAGACAAAGGCCTATTAATCCACTTCTCTCCATGAAAATGCAAGAAGAGTTGAAGAAATTGAGAGATTGCAGTATCGTTTCAGCCCACTAGGTATTCATCTTGGGTTACAAACCTTGTGCCAGTTAGAAAGAAGAATGGAGATATCAGAATTTGCATGGATTTTAGGAATCTAAACAAAGCATCTATGAAGGAAAAATACCCCTTGCCAAACATGGAAAATATGTTGCAGCTTGTAACAGGGTCAGAGATGCTTTCTACTTTGGATGGTTTCTCTGGATACAATCAAGTAGTTGTCAAGGAATCAGAATAACTTAAGACAACCTTCACTACTCCTTGGGGGACTTATGTGTTTGTAAGGATTCCCTTTGGATTTATGAATGTAGGTGCCACTTTTCAAAGGGAAATGGATGTTGCCTTTTCTGGTTACATCAACGAGTTTATTGCAGTTTACTAAGATGATGTGACTATTTTTTCAAGGCAGCGAGGAGACCATTTGCAACACCTAGAGAAAATGATGATCATATGTAGAGATTATGGCATTTCCCTTAATCCAAAGAAGTGTCATTTTTGTGTGCAAAATGCCAAGTTTCTGGGACATATTGTATTAAAGGATGGTGTCATGATAGACCCTAAAAGAGTGGAGGCAATCAACAAAGTACCTATCTCAAGAACAAAGAAAGGTATCCAATCTTTCTTTGGCCAAAGCAATTTTATTTGAAGGTTTGTTTCCAATTTTTCTGAGATGATTCTTATAATCACAAGAATGTTAGAAAAGGATCAAGTTATTATGTGGGAGGAGTCTTCCATTTAAGCTTTTGAAGGAATAAAGGATGCACTTAAACATGCACTTGTTTTTGGCAGCTCCAAACTATAAGAGGCCTTTCCAAATCTTTTCTTTTACTTTTGAATTTACTATTGCTTCAGTATTGTTACAAAAGGATGAGAATGGAGCTGAGAGGCCTATTTCCTTCTTTAGCAAGGCATTATAAGTAGCTGAGTTGAAGTATACAATCATGAAAAAATAAGCGTTTTCCTTTGTGAAAGCAACAAAGTTTTTCAGGCCTTATATATTGAGTTCAAAAGTTGTTGCCTATGTCCCCCACGCCATGGTTAAAGACATCTTATTAGACATGGAGATATCAAGAAAGAGATGTAGATGGGTCAAAAAATTATAAGAATATGATATGGATATCCAAACAACAAAGCTAGTAAGAGGTTTGGGTCTTGCCAAGCTCATGGCTGAGAGCAATTTGTAAAATGTAGAAGTGAATCAGCTAGAGGAAGAAAGGGAAGATCTTATTGACAGATTGATGAGTTCTGAATGGTACAAGGATGTGATTTTCTACCTTAGACACCTATGTTGTCCTAGTCATTTAAATAAAAATCAGAAAAGAGCCCTCAAGCTGGATTCTCAAAAATATAGCATAACAGACCTTGGGCTGGTTTGGAAGAACCCTGAAGGTGTCCTCTTGAAATGCATAACTGAAGATGAAGCTCCCAAGTTGATTGTTGATTTCCATGTGGGAGTTTGTGGAGGAAATTTTTCTGGGAGAGTGATAGCACATAAGATTTTAAGAGCTGGTTATTGGTGGCCTACTCTTTTTAAAGATGTAACCCAGCTGGTTAGGAAGTGTGATAGTTGCCAACGTTTTTCTAGAAGTCTGAAAGCTTCAAGATCCCTTCATTTTCTGCCTATATCAATTAAAGCCCTTTCAAATAATGGGGAATGGACTTCATTGGTGAGATTTCAGATCCTTCTAGTGCTGGTCATAAATGGATCCTTGTAGCTACTGACTACTTCACAAAGTGGGTTGAAGCAATTCCATCTAGAAAGTCAACACACCAAGTGGTAACGGATTTCTTGTTGAATCATATCATATGAAGATTTGGAGTTCCATTTAATATTGTATCTTATAATGCCATGTGCTTTAGAACCAAACCTTTGATGGCAATGTGTAATGAATATGCAATCAATCTGACTTTTTCTTCAAACTACAAGTCACAAGGCAATGGACAAGCTGAGTCCAGTAACAAGAACTTGCTCAAGATCATTAGAATGACCTTGGAAATCAACAAGAAAAAGTGGGGAGAGTAATTGAAATTTGTAGTTTGGGCTGATAGAATAACTCCTAAAAGATCAACTGGTAAGAGCCCATTTGAATTGGTGTATGGAACTCAGGCATTACTACCCTTACATCTACAATTATCCTCATTTTAGTTTGGTCAACAGTTAGAAGATCAAGAACATGGACCATATGAATCAAGAATCAATCAGATCATTGAGTGGATGAAGAAAGAAGAGCCTCTCATCAAAGACATCAAATTTAGAGAGAAATTGAAGAGGTTGTTTGATAAGAAGGTCACTCCTAGAGTCTTCAATGTTGGAGATCTAGTTTTGCTATGGGATAGTAGGCATGAAGACAAGGGAAAGCATGGCAAGTTTGATGCATTATGGATGGGCCCTTATGCCATTGACATCAGAATTGGTGAGCACACCTTTTTTATTAAGGATCTAGAAATAAATTTGTTGGAGCTTCCTGTTAATGGCAGACATTTAAAACATTTCTTGGATTAAATCCTCAAGTGAGGTATGCACAAGTTGTATATTTGTATAGTCTTTGTTCTTGCTTTGTTTCTTGCTGTTGGTTGGTTTATGGTGTGCCCTTTTGTCCTTGGCAACTGTTCTGGTAGTTTTCTCGGTCTGGTTTTGGTGGTATTTCTAGCTTTTTGAGCTGCCTTTGTGTTTTGACTCCTTTTCCCAATGGTTTTTGCCACTTGGTCAACATTTTGATCTTGTGGCACTCACTGGGAGTACCCATCCCCAAGAAAGAGCCAATGCTGGTCCCATTATTTAATTTTCATAATGTGCCTTGATTTTTCATGTCCAAATTTGCTCACAAATGTTTTATCTCTCGAATAGGTGCTCTGTAATTAGGTTTATCCAGTTTAGTGCTTTCGAAAGCTTGTAAAATGCCCAGGGTGTTGTTGTTTTTCCCCAATTTGAAAAAAATTCCAAGTTGACCCCTTGTTGTGCCCTAATTTCTTCATTTTTATGGGCTGTGTCATTTTTCCTTCGTCAAATTCTGAAAAAACTTGAAATTGATCAAATCCTAAATTTGTGCAATATTTCCCCAATCCCATGGTCAAAAATGACATCAAAACATGTTTCAAATGGTTCAAGATCAAGAAATCTGCATTCCTTGTCAAAAAATTCGATGTATAAGGCATCCTCTGCATTTTTGGCGTTCTGACAGTCATATGGTTATTTTCTGCCCATCAAATTCATCATCATGACATTATTGCAATGTGGCAGTTTCCTATTGGCTGGGGAAGGTCAGGAAAATGTTTCTAACTTGTCATTTTTAAAATTTTGACAAAAGGAAAATTTTTTTCCCTGGCTCTACTTGCTACAGTAAAGTGCCTACATGGCACCTTGTGATCGGCTAGAGGAATGGCGGGTGGTGGGCTTGCCTTAGAAATTTTGCTTCCATTTTGCAAAATTTCCTGAGTTAAATTTTGCCCAAAGGTCCACATCCAATGGCAGGTGGACACGTGTCCAGGAGAAGCTAATGTGAGGGGGAGGAGATTTCGATGAATTCAAAGTTTTTAACTTAAAAAATATTAAAGTTACAATTTGAGCCAGGGTTCCATGACCAGTAAGAAGTGGACACGTGTCCAGAATTACAAAGGGTGAAGAAAAGTGCTGAGGGAAAGTTTTGTGGATTTTTGCCTTTGTGTTTGAAAGGTAAAAAATGAAAGGTGGTCTCGCGAACAATGAGGAGTCAACATGTGGCACGTCCTAGGAAAATGGCGAAGCGTGGGCCCGGGGAGAAGTTTGAAATTTTAGAAAATTGGCAGGGAGGTCTGATGGCAAGGTGGGAGGCTTGGACCCACGGCGAATGGGTGAGTACCATGTGGTAAGGAAGAGAATGGGTGTTCGGGTCCGCGAAAAATTTTAAGCAAAATTTCCCTTTTCCAAAAAGTGTCAAAATTCATAAAATGAGCTCACAGTTTTCGGTGGAGCCCACATGTGGCCACGTTGCGGGTCTAAGAGAGAAACGGAGAATTTTTGCAAAATTTTCCAAAATTAGAAAAGGGTTGTAAATGCATTTCTAAAGGATGGGGGCCTGATTCAATGGTATTTTGACACATATAATGCCTTATCTAATGGTCAAAAAGGGTATATTTAGAGATTTCAGCTGCCACGTGGAGGGCGGATATTACAAGTTGATCAAAATCGACGGCAAACTGTGCATTCTCCCTTTTGGCCACCATGGGAGCTCCAAGAAGCTTGGAATCACCATTTCTTTACCAAATTGCATCAAATTTTATATGATTTTGCATCCTCTTGGCCTTCTGAGTGTAATGGAACAATTTTCATGAGCTAATTCAATGATCTGTAATGTTTTTGATGCATTTTTTCTCGGTCCTGATGTAAAAAACATGAAAAGTGAAAATTAAAAGTTGTAGAGGTAAAATGATGAAGGTAAAAGGTGAAAAATGATTTCTAAAGCATGTTGGCATGATTGAATGAGAAAAATGTGACCCTAGGATAGATAAGGATGGGAATTTATGTATTATTTTAAAATGTTTATGCATCCCTGGCAACCTACAAGTTGTTTTTCAATTTGATGTCATTTTCATGAAATCATGGGGTTTCTTTTATTAGATTTGATCCCTTAAGAATATTCTTTTCTTGGGGAGGGGAGAAAGAATTTAGAATTTCACGGGAAAACTAGAAGAAGCCCATTTCTCTGAGAAAATCACCTGAGAGCCATTATCAGTTCTATTTTGCATCAGATTTTATCATGTTGAGTTGGTTTCAAGTTGTAAAGCCATCAAAAATCTCTAAGATTGTTATCATGACTTTCCGGTGCTGATATATTTGATCATTTTCTGGATTATCTGGTTTTATCTCTTGGCAAAATTTGTACATGTTTGTGTTTTAGAATGATTTCAATTTGTGTTCCTTACTCATGTTGCAATCTTGTGTTTAGGATCTCTTTGTTCATACATGGTTTCATTTCTTGTTTATGGTTTGATGGAATCTACAATTTCATATCCAGAAGAGCCTTCATCTGGTAGAAGATAAACAAGTTGATCAAAATCGACGGTAACTATGCATTCTCCCTTTTGGCCACTATGGGAGCTCCAAGAAGCTTGGAATCACCATTTCTTCACCAAATTGCATCAAATTTTATATGATTTTGCGTCCTATTGGCTTTTTGAGTGCAATGGTACCATTTTCATGAGCTAATTCAATGATCTATGATGTTTTTGATGCATTTTTTATCGGTCCTGATGTAAAAAATGTGAAAATTGAAAATTAAAAGTTGCAGAGGTGAAATGATGAAGGTAAAAGGTGAAAAATGATTGCTAAAGCATGTTGGCATGCCTGAGTGAAAAAAAAAATGTTACCCTAGGATAGATAAGGATCTGAATTTGTGTAATATTTTAAAAAATTTATGCATCCCTGGCAATCTGCGAGTTGTTTTTCAGTTTGATGTCATTTTCATGAAATCATGGGGTTTCTTTTAACAGATTTGATCCCTTAAGCATATTCTTTTCTTGGGGAGCAAGACTCCAGACTGGCATAGAGCATATATGATATTTTTTGGAAAATTTGAGGAGGGGAGAAAGAATTTAGAATTTCACGGGAAAACTGGAAGAAGCCCATTTCTCTAAGAAAATCACCTAAGAGCCATTTTCAGTTCTATTTTACATCAGATTTTATCATGTTGAGTTGGTTTCAAGTTGTAAAGCCATCAAAAATCTCTGAGATTGTTATCATGACTTTCCGCTGCTGATATATTTGATCATTTTCTAGATTATCTAGTTTTATCTCTTGGCAAAATTTGTACATGTTTGTGTTTCAGAATGATTTCAATTTGTGTTCCTTACTCATGTTGCAATCTTGTGTTTAGGATATCTTTGTTCATACATGGTTTCATTTCTTGTTTATGGTTTGATGGCATCTGTAATCTCATATCTAGAACAACCTTCATTTGGTAGAAGATAAATAGGTTTAAAATCATTTTTTCGTCCTTGAATACTGAGATTGTTTGTAAACCTTTGGGGGTACCTTAGGTAATGATCAAATAGGGATTTATAGATATTTTGTTAGTATATTTTCTTTAATCTTTTGTAACAGGTTGTCAAATATTGTGTGGAAGAGTGTACATCTGGACCTCCATTTGTGCACATATCCTAGTTGAATGAGCATTTAAAACCTCTTGAAGCATTCTTATTCTGTAAGTGTTATAAATTTCTTGCAAAGGTTCTCAAGGAAGTTGGTAATTCCTAGCTAGTCTTGTCTAAACATCTCCCAAAAAAATTTCATTCAAGCTAACTAATCATTCCCATACTACCCCTGCATTGCATTGTGTGTCAAAAAAAAAATACGAATCTATTTACAAAAATGCACAAAGCATATCAGGATTTTATCATGTCTCTAGCAGCCTTAGCCTTGTCTTGAAAGCATTTCCATCATTTAGTAGTGACAACTCCTTTGAGTTTGAGTAATGGATAATTGATCATGTTTTCCCAAGGCCATATCCATAAAATGTGAAAAATACAAGGATATCTCCATCCCCTTTACCATACAAGGGCTACAATTTAGGTTCTCTTGCCTTGGTTCATAGGCACAACTTAAAACAGTGAGGATTAGATCAAGATCCATTTGAAGGTGCTATCTACTCCCTCAATTCTTGAGTGCCAACAAGTCAGATAGATGTGTTCCCTGGCTACAGATGACATACAAATCATCTATCTACACTTGAGTTTCTTGTGCAAATGCATGATGTTGTTCAAGATGTGAAGGAGATTAAATCTGGGTACCAACACCCGAGTGGTGCCGCTGCCGGAGACTTATTGGAATTTCTTTCTATTTTTGGAATGTTTGAGGGGTTTGAGCATTTGCATATTCAAGTATCTGAGCTGTTTTATTCTTGAAATATTATTTTGTACTTCAGATCTGTAAGTTTTAGGCAAAAAATTCAAGCGCAGCCTGCTCTTTTGCATTTACCAATAGTTTATACATCCTGGTTGCTTTGTATTTGATTGATTTAAGAATAGGAAGGTCTAATTTATGAGGGTTTGCAAAGTTATCAGTATTAGCAGGCATTTGACATAATTATTTTAGTACATTCTTACACAACTAAGGTTAAATTCCTTAGTGGTGACTCCATGTTGATTTGAATTTAGAAGTACCAGTGTCTTCAGATTTCTGTCACTTATATTTGTGTTCTTGATCTCTGAAAATTTGGAAGGAAGAAGATCTCTCTTCCTTAAAGAATCTTCTAAAAAATTTCTCTTAGACTTGAGAAATTTAGAGTTAGAAGGGAGAAGAGTTTGGAAAGTCGTTAAAGGTTAGATATCAGTCAAAGATACAGTCATTGGTGAGAGAGATCAACCTTTGGTAGAAGACTATCACTCTTCTTCAGGTGATTCTGATTCAGGCAATCCTCTCATGAATTTGTTCGCCTCAGTTGGTGAAGGTCCTGTCATCACCAATCCGGCACTATGATAATTCTTCACCGGGAACTCTTCTTGCTATGATTATTTACTAATGCAAAGCCTTTAGTTTGGTGGATGTAATATGGAAACAAAACAACAAATATAACACAAGAATACCATAGACTATGATAAGACAGGAATGATGATAAATATGAAATATCATAGTAAATTATAATATTAACATGAAATTGTTACAATCTCACCCATGAGGTACTTCAAGTGTTATTGACTTCACTTGCCTTCCACCAATACTATGGGAGAAACTTTACAATTACACCTCTTAATGGCTTCTTTAACACACCTTTAAACTGATGGCTTCCTTTACACACTTCATACAATATTTCTCACTACTTCCTTCTATGCTAAATGAGGGGGGTGGCCTCTTTATTTATAGAACTTCCAGGCTTATCCATCTTATCTCTAAGATAGGATAAGAAATCCACTCTAACGAATCATATTCCATACCTTAACTCTTATCTGTACATGTAAGCTTATCTTTTAAGATAAGATAAACCTTATCATTTCACATGGGTTCCACATTTTTAGACTTTTTACAAATAAAATACACAAAATATTTATGACCTCACTCCTTGTCCTTATTACCAATATAATATTTCTAATTCCTAATCATGTAGACCCTAATTCTCTACTTATCCCAACTTTGACATTTTAACATTACCGGACCACTTACGACAAATATTTACTTTTTACAACATTCCTATTGTACTTTGACTGTTACCGTACTCTACATTATTGGCGGCACCGTACTGACAATGCCGTTATCTTCTATCAGATGCTACTACTAATTACACTTAACGAACATCCTATTCCTAATACATACATTAATGAAATAGAAATTACGGAGGAAAATTTTAGTGTCGAAATCTTCCCCCTTCCTAGCTTCTACTCCATCCTTGGAGTAGACTATTCTGGTGCTTGGAAAATCTTCAACTTGTCGTGGTTGACCCATTTCGTAATGGGAGTGCCATCCAATTCCTCCAGTTGGTACGTACCATTTTCATGCACAGCTACTATTTTGTAGGGCCCCATCCATTTTGGAAGAAATTTTCTCTGTCTTCTTTTTTTGTATCTGGAATCATATACTAGAACCAAGTCATTCACATGAAATGGAGACCAACGGATCTTTTGATCAAAGTATTCCTTCTGCTTCATTTTCTTCTTATGGCTTGTATCCTTTGCTATTTCCCTCATTTCCTCTAGCAAATGAAGATGTACCAACCTTTCTTTTACTGAATCACTTTCATCCATCCTTTCATTTTTCATAACTCTCATAGTGGGAATATCAAACTCAATAGGAAGAACTGGATCAATGCCATAGGCCAACTGAAATGGGGAGTATCCTGTTGCTGACTTTGATGTTGCCCTATATGCCCACAATGCTGCATGAATCCTTTTATCCCACTTATGTACCTGCAAGGCTGCATCTTTTGCTAGAATTTGACACAACACAAAATTTGTTCGTTCCACCTGTCCATTTGTGCTTGGCTTGTATGTTGTTGCCTTCCTGTGCTTAATAGAAAATTTATTGACTAGGGCTTCTACTACCTCATTAATGAAGTGGCTTCCTTGATCTGTTACAATTTCTAATGGAAAACCAAATCTGGTGACAATGCGTTCATATATGAACCTTGCCACCTCATCCATGGAAGTTGTTTTCAATGGCCTAGCTTCAACCCACTTGGTTAAATAATCTGTGGCAACTACAATATACTTATTTTGGCATGAGGTAGTTGGAAGTGGACCTACAATGTCTATTCCCCACTTTTCAAAGGGACCAAGTGGAAGAATAGGACATAATGGAGCTGATGAAGTCTTATGGTTACCATGTGTTTGACAAATATCACATGTCTTACAATAATTATAACAATCTTTAAAAAGAGTGGGCCAGTGATAACCTGCATCCAAGATCCTTCTTGCTGTAAGTTGTCTAGAGAAGTGCCCTCCACATGTACCATTGTGGAATTCTTCTAGCAGTTCCTTCCCTTGATCATGTCCAACTGCCCTCTTGTACTGTCCATCAGGTCCTATTCGAAATAATACTCCATGCAGAATAGAATATGGACGACTGGCTTGAGTAATCTTTCTCTTAGTCTTTGCATTGGCACCATCAGGAAACTTGAATTCATTTAGATAATTCCAAATATCTATGTATTCACTAGGGATTGTGTCAAGGGATAACAATGCTGCATCGGGGAAATCATCATCATCACAAGATGATCCTAAACCATCATAGGCTCGAGAGAGTGCATCTGCATTGACATGCTTCTTTCCTGGCCTATCTATAATATCAAATTCAAATTCTTGTAGCAAAATTATCCATCTTGCTATCCTCCCTGATGGGTTAGGCTTATTGACAATATATTTTAGAGCCTGATGATCTGTTACAACTATAAATTTTTACCCTAGCAAGTAATTTCTAAACTTCTTTACAGCAAAAATGATAGCTAGAGCCTCTTTTTCAGTTACAGTATAATTTATCTCAGCACTACTCATTTGTCTGCTCCCAAAGTAAATTGGATGTTCATTCCCATTTTCATCCTTTTGGCTCAAAGTACTTCCTAGTGCTGCATCTGAGGCATCAGTGTACACAATGAATGGCTTGCTCCAATCTGGATTCTTTAAAACAGGTGAAGACACCAGGGCTTCCTTCAGTTGTCCAAAAGCTTCATGTGCCTTATTTCCTGGTTCATAAGTAACATCCTTCTTCAAGAACTGGGTTAGTGGCTGTGCAATCTTTGAGAAATTCTTGATGAACCTTCTATAGTAACCCACATGGCCTAAAAATGATCTCAACTTACTTCTATTCATAGGAAATGGTAAATCTTTGATTTTTGAAACTTTATCAGGATCAGTACCAATACCATCTCTGGATACAACATGCCCTAACAAAATGCCTTTAGAACATCCAAAGACACACTTTGTAGGGTTTAGTGAGGCTTGTGCTTCATCTAACCTTTGAAATGTCTGTCTCCATCTGGTGCAGGTGGTCCAACTTGCTCCCATAGATGCAAAAATCATCTAGAAATACTCTGATGAAGGTCCCAATGTAGGGTTCGAACACCCTATTCATCAAACGCTGGAATGTTGCTGGAGCATTACACAACCCAAAAGGCATAACTCTATAAGAAAACGTTCCCCAAGGAGTGGTGAACGTGGTCTTCAGCTGATCTTTCTCTACTATACGGACTTGGTTGTATCCACTATATCCATCAGCAAAACTATAACACTCCTGGCCAGCTACTTCATCCAAGATCTGATCTGAGAATGGAAGAGGGTAATGATCCTTCTTTGTTGCCTTATTGAGCTTCCTATAATCAACAAAAATGTGTAGCTTCCCATTATTTTTTATTGAGATCACAATGGGAGAAACCCATTCTGAATTCTCCACAACAAATATGAATCCTGCATCAAGCAACTTATCTATTTCTTCTTTTACAGTCTTGGAAAAATTAGGATTCATTCTATATGGCATTTTCTTTATAGGCTTAGCACCATCTACCAGCTCAATAGAATTTTCTACCCAACTTACTTGATGGAGTTCCTTGTAATCAAAAGTGAATATGTGTATGTACCTTCGAAAGAGCTGGAGGTAGGATTCCTTCTCACTCTCCATCACAGCATCACCAATCTTTATTTGTTGGAGACAATCATCAACTTCTTCTTCAGATAATTTTATGGGGTCATGAGTCGGTGTGACTGGAAGGATATCCATGACTGAAACATCAACCTCACTTTCTTCATCTTCAGTGTCCACTTCACTGGTACTAGAGTAATCAGAGGATGTCCAATCATCAGTTTCATCACTTGAATCCACAGGTTCTGCCTTATGATGTTGAGGGATCACGTTTATCTTCACCCTCTCTCTACCACGTCCAAGTGTCATGAAGCCTTCATTCCAGTAGTTTCTTGTATGAACTCTCCTTAGCCATGGTCTTCCCAACAACATTGGGTACGCAACAATACCATTTTTCATCACCTGAAAGTCTACCACACATACACCACCCATAACAGATATTGCCACATTTGAAACTACACCTTCTAGTTTAGTTTTTCCCTTATTTAATGACCTTAACATAAGTGTTGAAGGGCGATCAATTTTTAACCCCAACATATTCATTACAGACTCTGTCATTACATTAACTGCAGCACCTCCATCAACTAAGACATCATGAATTGAAATACCATTACATAATACCTCAGCTTGTGGAGCATAGGGATCCACCTCTGCCTCCAAAACAGGGACCTCAACCTCCTTCCTTCGTCGAGCATTGAGTCCACTTCGCAGCTCCCGCCTCTTCTCAGAAGACATAGCCAAGAGTTGACCATATGTAATATTTGCAGGCCTTTTGGACAGATCTTCCAAGATGGAGTATGGTCCTTGCCCCTGTGAAATCAGAAAATCCTGCACACCCAACTTTCTTCTCCTATGTTTCTTACTAGTTTCTCCTTTCATCTTCTTAGGATCATTTCCATCTTGATTATCTTTTTCTTTCTTTCTTTTTGTTACAAACACATCTACTTCATTATTTCTGCTCTTATCTACTACATCAAAAGAATTCACAGGTGCTTTTCCTTTATCATTATCTCCTTTACCAGATGTAGAAGCTCTATCTGGACAATTATACTTATAATGACCCTTTTTATAACAACCATAACATACAACTTCAGAAATATTTATTTTTGGACCTCTATCTCCTCCCTGAGAACTAAATTATTTTCCTTGAAGAAGATTAATAGTTAACTGACCCATATTTTTGAGCAGATCTTCATACTCAGTAGATGTACTAGGAGAAAGATTTTTGCTCACCGAGAGTGGTTGTGGATTCTGGATCAAAGGTGCTGGTGTAGGTTCTACTTTAGCAACAATTTCTTTGGGCTCCTCTTCCATGCTTTCTTCTTGCCTTCTTGCAATCTCCTTTGCTTGTTCAATGGTAGCTGGATGGTCATACTTCACTTGTTGTCTGATCTCTGGCTTCATCCCAAGAATGAAGTGCTTACATAGAAGATTATCCACGCCATTCATCAACCCATTCGCTAATCCTTCCTTCCGGATTTGGGCGTCGAGCTTTTCTCCTTAGCTCTAGAACACGAGCATGATAATCCCTTATCTTCTCCTTCTCTCCTTGGGTTAGCTTTGTGATATCGATCATGAGATCTGCATATCTCTGTTGTTCACCAAATTCTTCAAGAAAACTTTCAGTTAATAAATCCCATGAGTTTTTCACATTATCACCTAGTGTTTCAAACCACCTAAGGGCTGAACCATCCAAAAAGGTAGGAAAAAATTCAGTCCATTGTTCCCTTCTTATAAGGCCATTACAAATACAAGATTGTTTAAACTCTTGAATGAAAGAGGAAGCATCTTCATTAGATTGGGCTGAAAAAACAAGAATCTTCCCCATTTTCAAAAGTAACCACAGTGAAATACCAACCCAAAAGTACAATCAACAAGACTTATGTGCACCAATAATTAAAATCACTATAATAGAAAATAGAAATGACCACGGTAAACTATGGTAAAACTTGACTTACTACGGTAAAAACTGACTTTACTGTGGTAAACACTATTCACAGTAAAAAGTGAAGTTACTGCGGTAACTACTATTCACGGTAAAAAAGTGACTTTACTGTGGTAAATACTATTCACAGCAAAAATGAATTTACCATGGTAACTACTATTCATGGCAAAAATGACTTTACCATGGTAACTAATATGCACAGTAAAAACAAGGTTACCCTCCAATTGATTTTTGACTAAGTGGGAATATCTCTCCAGACAATCCACCAACGAGGAATGGTCCCGGCAACGGAACCAAAATGTCATCACCAATCCGGCACTATGATAATTCTTCACTGGGAACTCCTCGTGCTATGATTATTTACTAATGCACAGTCCTTTAGTTTGGTGGATGTAATCTGGAAACAAAACAACAAACATAACACAAGAATACCATCGACTATGATAAGACAGAATGATGACAAATCTGAAATATCAAAGTAAATTATAATATTAACATGAAATTGTTACAATCTCACCCATGAGGTACTTCAAGTGTTATTGACTTCACTTGCCTTCCACCAATACTATGGGAGAAACTTTACAATTACACCTCTTAATGGCTTCTTCAACACACCTTTAAACTGATGGCTTCCTTTACACACTTCATACAATATTTCTCACTACTTCCTTCTATGCTAAATGAGGGGGGTGGCCTCTTTATTTATAGAACTTCCAGGCTTATCCATCTTATCTCTAAGATAGGATAAGAAATCCACTCTGACGAATCATATTCCATACCTTAACTCTTATCTGTACATGTAAGCTTATCTTTTAAGATAAGATAAACCTTATCATTTCACATGGGTTCCACATTTTTAGACTTTTTACAAATAAAATACACAAAATATTTATGACCTCACTCCTTGTCCTTATTACCAATATAATATTTCTAATTCCTAATCATGTAGACCCTACTTCTCTACTTACCCCAACTTTGACATTTTAACATTACCGGACCACTTACAACAAATATTTACTTTTTACCACAACATTCCTATTGTACTTTTGACTATTACCGTACTATACATTATTGGCGGCATCGTACTGGCAGTGCCGTTATCTTCTATCGGACGCTACTACTAATTATACTTAACAACATCCAATTCCTAAGACATACATTAATGAAATAGAAATTACGGAGGAAAATTTTAGTGTCGACAGTCCTTCTATTGTACCTGGTAATTTCCTTCTCCAATCTGCACCTCTATGTTTTAATTCAAATCAAACTTTCCAAGAAAATAAGCACTTAGAGGATATCAATCTTGTGAATCACATTCTTGAGCCCTAACCACATTGCACTACCTGCAACAAGCATCACATATTCACCTGGCCAAGCTGGACCCCCACCAAACAATATGTACTTGGCATACACCTCCACTGGTTTTTAGAACCTTTAAACCTACAAGATATGTTACTGAGGAATGGATCACTACCCAGACACGCTGTCCCACATGCCTTTGAGAAACTCAGGTATGCCATACTTCTAGAGCTAACATTGCCATCACTGGTGATCAACATCTCAAGACACTTTGATAGCATATGCATGGAAGCATTTATGAGACTAGAATTATAAACATGTGTACATTAAGTTGCACTATTATTCATGACACCATTCACCAGAAGATGCTAGGGATTGGTACATGAGATCTACCTGACAACTCTATTGATCTTAATGAGACTAAAACAGTTCAAACATACATTTAGGTTACAGTATAAGACGTAGAACAAAACTCATACCTAGATCTCAAGCCCATGTCTCAAGCTGAGTCTATCAAGAAGAACATCAATGACAACAGTCCATGACTTCAATACAAGACTCCCCCCTTTTTCATTGATGGAAAACACCTCCTATCACCTTTGAGGTTCTCCCCCCTTGTCCATGAATCTTGTTTGATCAAAGATGTAGATGCATTTGATCAAAAGGCAGCCTATGCTCCCCTTGAGGGACAATAATCCAATTCAAACTTCAGGCAAGCTATTCACTCTTTTGCACTTCATTTTTTCTCTTATATTCACAAGCTATTGGTAAACCACTTAAGAGGGATGATGTGAAGTTGATCTCACCTTATGAAGATGCCTCCATTTATTCAGCATTCAGAGTACTTGATTTAGAAGATGTTTTCAAGACTTATGGCAGGGGCTGTCAATTTTATTTTCGGTTACTTTTTAGCTCCACGTTGTTCATCCAAAGGATATTTATGTACTCTATGATCACAAGCTCAGCAAAGCACCTCAAAACCATGGGATCATTTGGCAATCCTCCTAGGGGTGATCTGTAAGACAAGATGATACTCGTATACTTACTTGTTCCTTCAAGCCATAAACATCACTCCAAGCACATTCATTTACAGACCTGCCTGACCCTCTAACTGTAAAACAATGCTTCCCTTTTCCATGCTACTCCACTCTTCTTTGACATCTTGTCTTCTTGTGATAGATAATTTGCATTCCTTATCCTCCATTTGAAATGGACTAGAAAGTTTTTTATCAGATGATAATGAAGTTGAAATGGAACATGACCAACCCAATGATCCTTGTAGCTCTATCATGATCTCACAAGTAACTCTAATTTCAACTGATGTGACCCACTCTACAAGGACCTTATTTACTTCCTTTTGGTTTCCTTGCTTCAACTAGAATGGTACATAATAGTTTCCTATGGACTCTCATTGAGCTCAGTGAAGCTTTGACTGTTACTTCAAGATGTACTTTACACTTCCCATCATACCTTTAGAATTTGAATTTTTAAGGGCTTTGATGATTCAAGCATAACACTTGATAGCCTAGCTCATTACCTCGGAGGAAGATAGACAATTTTTAATGCACAACATTGTAGTAGCCTCAACACAAAGAGTATAATACTTGAAGTAAATTATGTCACTAGGAGCTAGATCCTCAAGCCAAGCTCATTAATGTTTTCTCAACTTACTTTGATCAATGGCAGTCCAAAAGAAAATTCATCTACAAGATTAAAGACTTGCCAAGAACCCTCATGGTGCTTTATGCAACTATTTTGAGGGAACCCCATCATGCACAGGTAGTCTAAGAAAACTTACTCCCCCCTTCAGATATGGATCTTCTCAACTTACTATGAGCATTCCAATGATCATAAATTATCTTGATAAAAGACCTTGTTCCATCTGATATTGCCCAGAGTATAATTTCATGGTGCTTTATCAAATTTCTTGAGGGTAACCTGCATTATAGTAGTTTCTTAGACAGCTGACTCCCCGAGCTTGAGAAGATGAGCTTTCTCAGTACTTGGGATTGAAAGAAGAGAAGATCACCCCAAGTCATAAATATAAATGCTTGATAAAACCCCTCTTCACTTTACATTGCTAGCCTTCAGTTACTGCAAGCTTGACCAATTTATTTCAAAGATCAACTCAAGTGTATCCTATGAACATCACTTGGTCATGACCTTGGCAATTACAGATGTTCATGCATTCTTTACAACTTTCCTCATAACTGATAGTACTACCTTTCCTTTCCTCAATATGTCATGTTTGATTATGGTGCATTACTTTAATATCATGCCTCTAGAAGTCCATTTATCTGATATGGACACCTTAATAGATATCTAGGTCATTAAACAAAGTTTCTAAAAAAAACCCTAATTTCCAACTAAGAACCTTGGCCTAAAGCCACACAATCTTGATGGTTGGTCTGTGTGCATGGTTTCAGTAGTGAAATCCATGATGTAAAGGTGCTAGACATGGTATAAGAACTTAAATTTTTTCAATGACCTAATAGTAATCTGTTGAGATGCACTATTCAAAATTGGGTATGTTTCTGTCAAGGGATAAATGGGATACAAGACATGGTACACAGTGTTTGAAAAAAAAGACATTACAAGATTCTCAATGCCTTAGCCATTCCCATAGCTAGAGTATCACTTGTCATACTTTGATAGTGTTTAGAGAGACTCCTTGGCACTGGATTGAAGATACCAACAATGCCTCCTATGAAGTCCTTATTTGACATCAAAGTAGATGCTGACAATTTCATTGGCATTTGCTAATCTTAAAGAACATCAAGATGGATTCTTATACACAAGTTCCTTGATATGGTAGGTTCACCTTGGAATCTTCTATTTGATGGAGCTTGCTCCAAATTTGGACATGGTGGTGGTTAGTTTTGCAGTGAAAAAGTTTAGAAGAGCTTCATGTGTTTCCTGACAACCTTAATTTTGAGGTTCTCTATACTATACTTGCAGCATTGATATGAGCTCATTGTCCTGTTAGGGTTATGGATTGCATTAGCATAGTATGGACTCAAGGATATTGTTGCCAAGAGGGATATCATAGCTCCTTATCAAAGTTCAGATATTTGACACGATATACAGCTTGAAATAAATCAGGATCTTATACTAGATTTCAGTCTCTAATCAACTTAGATATTGATATAGAACACATAAAATCTTCAACCACCTTGTATGCACTACTCATAGCACCAAGAAATTGTGACTGAAATTAACAACATAACGTTTGGCGCTTCACTTGAAGCTTGGATGACTCCTTGATCAGCTTGGAAACATAAAGGACTCAAAGTAAGAACTAATTTGAACTTGTATCATGTGATTGGTTACTTAACATCAAGGAAAGAATTGTGCTTGGGTTTTGACAACTTGCAAGATGACTTATTGCTTTTACAAACTCATGGGGCTGCCTTTAAAATTAGTATGCATGAATGAAGGTAGAGAAACTTTGTTTAACAAGGATATTATACAATTAAAAATAAATACCATTCCTAGAGGTCTTGTGGCACTTGAGGCAAATTATAACAATGTTGATTGCATCATAAATAGAAAGATGTCTGCTTCAAGGGATGTGGAAGAGCACAACTTCGGAACCAACGATAAACCAAGGAAGATTTGGTTGGGCAGCAATCTCAGCAAAGAGGAAAAGAAGTCCTATGCCCAACTCTTAAAGAAATATCAAGACTGCCTTGCTTGGTCTTATTCAAAGCTAAAGGCATATAGAGAAGATTTGTTCCAACATGAGATTCCTCTTGAGGCCAAGACTAAGCCATTCAGACAAAGAAAAAGGCCTATTAATCCACTTCTCTCCATGAAAATGCAAGAGGAATTAAATAAATTGAGAGATGGTGGTATTATTCAGCCTACTAGGTATTCATCTTGGGTTGCAAACCTTGTTCCAGTTAGAAAGAAGAATGGAGACATCAGAATTTGTGTGGATTTTACAAAAATCTAAACAAGGCATATTTGAAGGACAACTATCCCTTGCCAAATGTGGAAAATATGTTTCAGCTTGTGATAGGATCAGAATTTCTCTCTACTTTGGATGGTTTCTCTAGATACAATCAAGTAGTTGTCAAAGAATAAGAAAGACTTAAGACAGCCTTCACTACTCCTTGGGGGACTTATGCTTTTGTAAGGATGCCCTTTTGTTTGACAAATTCTGGTTCCACTTTTCAGAGAGCAATGGATGTTGCTTTTGCGGGTTACATCAACGAGTTTATTGCAGTCTACCAAGATGATGTGACTGTTTTTTCAAGGCAGTGAGGAGACCATTTGCAACACCTAGAGAAGATGTTGATTAGATGTAGGGAGTATGGTGTTTCTCTTAATCCAAAGAAGTTTCATTTTCGTGTGCAAAAGGCCAAGTTGCTGGGACATATTGTGTCTAAGGATGGTGTCATGATAAACCCTGAAATAGTGGAGGCAATCAGCAAAGTACCTTTCCCAAGAACCAACAAAGGTATCCAATCTTTCTTTGGCCAATTCAATTTTATTAGAAGGTTTGTTTCCAATTTTGTTGAACTGACTCTTCCAATCACAAGCATGTTAGAAAAGGATCAAGTTATCAGGTGGGAGGAGGCTGCCATTCAATATTTTGAAGGAATAAAGGATGCACTTAAGCATGCACCTGTTTTGGCAGCTCCAAACTATAAGAGGCCTTTCCAAATCTTATCTTTTACTTCTTAATTTACTATTGCTTCAGTTTTGTTACAAAAGGATGAGAATGGAGTTGAGAGGCCTTTTTTTTTTTTAGAAAGGCTTTACAAGTGGCTGAGTTGAAGTATACAATCATGGAAAAACAAGTGTTTGCATTGGTGAAAGCAACAAATATTTTCAGGCCTTATATATTGAGTTCAAAAGTTGTTGCCTATGTTCCCCACACCATGGTTAAAGACATCTTATCAGACATGGAGATATCAACTAAGAGATGTAGATGGGTCAAAAAATTACAAAAATATGATATGGATATCCAAACAGCAAAGCTAGTAAGAGGTTTGGGTCTTACCAAGCTTATGGCTGAGAGCAATTTCCAAAATGTAGAAGTGAATTAGCTAAAGGAAGAAAGGGAATATCTTCTTGACAAATTGATGAGTTCTGAATTGTACAAGGATGTGATCTTCTACCTTAGACACCTATGTTTTCCTAGTCATTTAAATAAAAATTAGAAAAGAGCCCTCAAGCTGGCTTCTCAAAAATATATCATAATAGACCTTGGGCTGGCTTGGAAGAACCCTGAAGGCATCCTCTTGAATTACATAACTGAAGATGAAGCTCCCAATTTGATTGTTGATTTCCATGGGGGATTTTGTGGAGGAAATTTTGCTGGGAGAGTGATAGCACATAAGATTTTAAGAGCTAGTTATTGGTGGCCTACTCTTTTTAAAGATATAACCCAGTTGGTTAGAAAGTGTGATAGTTGCCAACATTTCTCTGGAATACTAAAAGCTTCATGCTCCCTTCCTTTGCATCCTGTATTAATTGAAGCCCCTTTCAAACAATGGGGAATGGATTTCATTGGTGAGATTTCAGATCCTTCTAGTGCAGGTCATAAATGGATCCTTGTAGCAACTGATTATTTTACAAATTGGGTTGAGGCAATTCCATCTAGAAAGGCAACACACCAACTGGTAATGAATTTCTTGTTGAATCATATCATATGTAGATTTGGAGTTCTAGTTAAGATTGTATCTGATAATGCCATGTGCTTTAGAACCAAACATTTGATGGCAATGTGCAATGAATATGGAATCAATCTGACTTTTTCTTCAAACTACAAGTCACAAGGAAATGGACAAGCTGAGTCCAGTAACAATAACTTGCTCAAGATCATTACAATGACCTTCGAAATCAACAAGAAAAAGTGGGGAGGGCAATTGAAATTTGTAGTTTGTGCTGATAGAATAACTCCTAAAAGAGCAACTGGTAAGAGCCCATTTGAATTGGTGTATGGAACTCAGGCATTGTTGCCCTTACATCTACAATTATCCTCATTTTAGTTCATTCAACAGTTAGAAGAACAATAACATGGCCCATATGAATCAAGAATCAATCAGATCATTGAGTTGGATGATGAAAGAAGAGCCTCTCATCAAAGACATACCAGATTTAGAGAGAAATTAAAGAGGTTGTTTGATAAGAAGGTCACTCCTAGAGCCTTTAATGTTGGAGATTTGGTTTTGCTATGGGATATTAGGCATGAAGACAAGGGCAAGCATGGAAAATTTGATGCATTATGGATGGGCCCTTATGCCATTGACATCAAAATTGGTGAGCACACCTTTTTTCTTAAGGATCTAGAAGGGGATTTGCTGGAGCTGCCTGTTAATGGTAGACATTTAAAACATTTATTGGGTTAAATCCTCAAGTGAGGTATGCACAAGTTATATATTTGTATATTCTTTGTTCTTTCTTTGTTTCTTGCTATTGGTTGGTGTGTGGTGTGCCCTTTTTTCCTTGGCAGCCATACTGGTGGTTTTCTCGGTCTAGTTTTGGTGGTATTTCTAGTTTCTTGGGCTGCCTTTGTGTTTTGACTCATTTGCCCAATGGTTTTTGGCACTTGGTCTATATTTTGATCTTTTGGCACTCACTGGGAGTGCTCATCCCCAAGCAAGAGCCAATGTTGGTCCCAGTATAGAATTTTCATAATGTGCCTTGATTTTTCATGTCCAAATTTGCTCACAAATGTTTTATCTCTCGAATGGGTGATATGAAATTCAGTTTATCCAGTTTAGTGCTTTCGAAAGCTTGCAAATTTCCCAGGGTGTTATTTTTTTGCCCCAATTTGAAACAATTTCCAAGTTTACCCCTTATTGTGCTCTAATTTCTTCATTTTTGTGGGCTGTGTCATTTTTCCTTTGTCAAATCGTGAAAAAACTCGAAATTGATCAAATCTTGAATTTCTGCAAGTATTTCCCAAATCCCAGGGTCGAAAATGACGTCAAAACATGTTTCAAATGGTTCAAGATCAATAAATATACCTTCCTTGTCAAAAAAATTCAATGTTTAGGGCATACTCTACATTTTTGGTGTTTTGACGGTCATATGGGTGTTTTCTGCCCGTCAAATTCATCATCATGACATTATTGCAACGTGGCGGTTTCCTATTGGCCAGGGAAGGTCAGCAAAATGTTTCTAACTTTTCATTTTTAAAATTTTGGCAAAAGGTATTTTTTTTCCCTAGCTCCACTTGCTACAGTAAAGTGCCTACGTGGCACATTGTGATTGGCTAGAGGAATGGCGGGTAGCAGGCTTGCCTTAGAAATTTTGCTTCAATTTTACAAAAATTCCTAAGTTAAATTCTACCTGAAGGCCCGCATCCAATGGTAGGTGGACATGTGTCATGTAGAAGCCAATGTGAGGGGGTGGAGATTTTGATGAATTTGAAGTTTTTATCTTTAAAAATTTTAAAGTTAAAATTTGAGCCAGGGTTCTGTGACCAGTAAGAAGTGGACACGTGTCGAGAAATACAAAGGGAAAAGAAAGGGCCTGACGTAAATTTTTGTGGATTTTTGCCTTTGTATTTCCAAGGTAAAAAATGAAAGGTGGTCCCGCAACCAATGAGGAGTCAACATGTGGCAAGTCTTAGGAAAATGGGGATGCGCGGGCCCAGGGAGAAGTTTGAAATTTTACAAAATTGGTAGGGAGCTCTGATGGCAAGGTGGGTGGCTTGGACCCATGGTGAATGGGAGAGCACCACGTGGCGAGGAAGAGAACAGGTGTTCGGGCCCATAGAAAATTTTAAGCAAAATTTCCCTTTTTCAAAAAGTGTCAAAATTCATAAAATGAGCCCGCAGTTTTCAGTGGAGCCCACATGTGGACACGTGGTGGGTCCAGGGGTGAAGCGGAGAATTTTTACAGAATGTTCCAAAATTAAAAAAGGGTTGCAAATACATTTCTAAAGGATGCGGGCCTGATCCAATGGTATTTTGACACGTATAATGCCTTATCTAATGGTCAAAAAGGGTATATTTAGAGATTTCAGCTGCCACATGGAGGGTGGATATTACAAGTTGATCAAAATCAATGGCAACTATGCATTCTCCCTTTTGGCTGCCATGGGAGCTCCAAGAAGCTTGGAATCACCTTTTCTTCACCAAATTTCATCAAGTTTTATATGATTTTGCATCCTCTCAGCCTTCTGAGTGCAATGGCACCATTTTCATGAGATAATTCAATGATCTATGATGTTTTTGATGCATTTTTGCTCGGGCCCGATGTAAAAAATGTGAAAAGTGAAAATTAAAAGTTGCAGAGGTAAAATGATGAAGGTAAAAGGTGAAAAATGAATTCTAAAGCATGTTGGCATACCTAAATGAAAAAATGTGACCCTGGGATAGATAAGGATCTGAATTTGTGTAATATTTTAAAAAATTTATTCATCCCTGGCAACCTGCGAGTTGTTTTTCAGTTTGATGTCGTTTTCATAAAATCATGGGGTTTCTTTTAACAAATTTGATCCCTTAAGCATATTATTTTCTTGGGGAGCAAGACTCTAGGATAGCATAGAGTATATATCATATTTTTTGGAAAATTTGAGGAGGGGAGAAAGAATTTAGAATTTCATGGGAAAACTGGAAGAAGCCCATTTCTCGTAGAAAACTACCTGATAGCCATTTTCAATTCTATTTTGCATCATATTTTATCATGTTGAGTTGGTTTCAAGTTGTAAAGCCATCAACAAGCTCTGAGATTGTTCTCATGAATTTCCCCTACTGATATATTTGATCATTTTTTGGATTATCTGGTTTTATCTCTTGGAAAAATTTGTACATGCTTGTGTTTCGGAATGATTTCAATTTGTGTTCCTTGCTCATGTTGCAATCTTGTGTTTGGGATCTCTTTGTTCATACATGGTTTCATTTCTTGTTGATGGTTTGATGGCATCTGTAATCTCATATCCAGAAGATCCTTCATCTAGTAGAAGATAAACAGGTTTGAAATCATTTTACTGTCATTGAATACTGAGATTTTTTGTAAACCTTTGGGGGTATCTTAGGTCATGATCAAATAGAGATTTCTGGATATTTTGGTTGTATATTTTCTTCAAGATTTTTTAGCATGTTGTCAAATATTGTGTGGAAGAGTGCAGATCTAGGCCAACATTTGTGCACATATCCTAGTTGAAGGAGCATTTAAAACCTCTTGAAGCATTCTTATTATGTAAGTGTTATAAATTTCTTGCAAAATTTCTCAAGGAAGTTGGTAATTCCTAGCTAGTCTTGTCTAAACATCTCCCAACAAAATTTCATTCAAGATAACTCATCATACCCATACTACCCTTGCATTGCATTATGTGTCAACAAAATAATACGAATCTATTTACAAAAATGCACAAAGCATATCATGATTTTATCATGTCTCTAGCAGCCTTAGCCTTGTCTTGAAACCATTTCCATCATTTAGTAGTGACAACTCCTTTGAGTTTGAGCAATGGATAATTGATCATGTTTTCTCAAGGCCATCTCCATATAATGTGAAAAATACAAGGATATATCCATCCCCTTTACCATACAAGGGTCGTAATATAGGTTCTCTTTCCTTGGTTGATAGGCACAACCTAGAACAGTGAGGATCAGATCAAGATCCTTTTGAAGGTGCTATCCACTCCCTCAAATCTTGAGTGCCAACAAGTCAGATAGATGTGCTCCCCAGCTATAAATGACATACAAATCATCTATCTACCCTTGAGTGTCTTGTACAAATGCATGATGTTGTTCAAGTTATGAAGGAGATTAAATTTGGATACCAACACATGGAACCCTTTTTGTAAACTTTCGTATACCTTCTCATCAAGGTACTTCTAGGAAGTAGTTCACTGATTCATAGATACGTGCCTCTTGGCCTTCAATGCAGATAAGGTAGATTATGACTAGAACACCCTAAGAAAGAAGTATTTGTATCCAGGGAAGATAGCATACGTCGAAAGGATCTTTTTGAAGTGTTAAGCATAAATTTGATGAGTCTCATTGTTAGAGATACTGGGGTAGAATTAGTGTACATTCAGCTGAAGCCCAAGATGGAGAACAAGTATGTGGAAAATGAATTTGTGCTCCCAGGGGAACTGAAGGGTTTACATACAATGGAAAACATTATGGAGCAAAGGCCCACAGAGACCATACAAGTAGAATATTAAGAAGAGGAGCATGAAGATAGTTGTGGCTTAGAGCACAGAAGAAAGCAAACATTTGACAGGAAAGAAGAAGAGCACACAAATACTCCACCACAAGGGCATGATGAAGAAGAAGATACAAGGGTAGTGTAGGGAGAGAAAAGGTTCAAGAAGGTGTTTAGATGCACAAGGACTCAAGGTGGAACCCCACAAATGGTAAATCAATCACCTCATCTCTCGCCACACAAGGATCCTATCGAGTTAAAGAGGAGAAGAAATTTAAAGTTGGATGAAGAGGCTGAAGGATCTTGAGAGAGCGCATGTGCATCCCCTACACCACATGAGCCAGAAGATGAGCCACAGAAGGAAGAAGAGATAAATAATGAAGAGATAAACGATGGGGAAGAAGGGGAGAAGGAAAAATCAGAGGCTACACATGACACTACTAAGGATATAATGTGGATTCCTAACCTTGAAGCTCGAGTTCCAAAAGGGACAAGGGCAGGAAGGATGAGTGGAAAACATGGTGCACGTATCTTGGATTATGCTGAGGACACAGGGAAGATTGTCCGCACCCACTTCCAGAGCACCGTCACATAGAAGGGTATATTTGGCTAGGAGCTTATGGACGAGGACATGGAAATAGTGCACACTCGTAATCAATTATCATGGTCTATACACACCCACATAGATGAGCCTTATTTTTATGTGTGTGAAGAATCATGCTTGTCGAGATAGATGAAAAAGGAACCTCAAGCCAGGCACATAACAGTAAAGCCAACTGTTATGTTAGATGAACAGGTCAACAATGCATTGGTGAAGGTATCTATGGGGGTGGAAATAAGAAACATGGATAAATCTACCACAATAAGAGTGTTGCATGAGGAACTGAAGACAAAGGATGTTGAGATAGCACGCTTAACCCAAGAGAAGGACCTAGAGTAGAAAAAGTATTCTAATTTCGTTAGCATGGCAGAAGCCATTAGAGACCATGTGTTAAAATCACACCCGCATCTGGAGTCCAAGGTACCAGAGTAGTTCCCCTCACCAATTGTAGTCATTTTTACACCCACCAAAGAACAAGGGAACCTCATGCATGCTAGCCTATCACCCAACAGGCGTTGGGCGCTCACTTGAGGTGCGTGAGAGGGAGCTGAGTCTCTCCTTTATGTGAGTCTAGTTGAAAACATCATTCACGATCTTGACTTAGTGATTTAAAAGGCATGAAAAAACCATAGAGCTCAGAACAACTTCTATACCCTTTCAGTCATCTCCAAATAGTAAAGTGCTTAACGGATTCAACAGAACTTAGAAAGTAATAAACCCACAAAGATACTTAACATGAATTCATGGTTCATGTAATCATACAAGAACAAATACTATAAAGGAAAGATGTAGATGACACTAGAAAAGAGATCTTGATTTAGTATAATTGGTAACCTTATCATATTCATTTAATGATTACTACAAAACATCGTAGAATGGCTTAACACAATCATGCATCATATCTAGATTCATACATGTAGGTTATCAAAACAAAATTTACATCCCCAAACCCTCAATACATCCTTCCCTATATTCATCTACCCAATTATATCATAGTTCTTGCAGTAATTCTGCAGAGCTCCACTTCCTAACTTGTCTCTCTTATTCTTTGCTATGGGTGCACGTATATATAGGCATCTGAAGTACTAAAAAACTCTTCTACAGCCTCAGATCTGGCGCCAAGTGTCAAAAGTGTGGATCGCCCTAGGCACATGCTTCTCCAGGCCTGAACTGCTCACCATTCCTTGTCATGATTAGCTTTTAGGATCTTCTCTCGCAAAGTATATTCCTTCCTAGGCCACCTGTCGCCAGGTTGGAACCTTATCCACTTTGGAACACGTTCTTCATGTAGTTCTATCTAAAAGGCCAAAAATAGCTAAGTCCTGAATTTTGACTTTGTGGGCGTGTATCCTAGGTTCTCCAAGAACCCTTCTTAAACCCTGCCTCTGCACCCTTGTCTTGCACGCTTCCTCCAGCCGTGCACGTACTTATGTGCCTTCATGACTTGGTAGATATTTCAGGGGCCCAACATCACCCCACACTTCACCTATTCTCCTGCCCTCGGAAACCTCTCAAAGAATAGAATACAAATGGCAAGGCCTTTCCTTGGAAAAGAATGAAGGGAAAGAATAAAGAATGGGGAAGAGAGAAGAAAGGAAAATTGTGTTACTTCAAAGAAGTAAGAGGGGAAATTTTTTCCTTAGGTTGGCCTCCATAAGTATCCCAAGCACCAACTTCAGCTTGTGCCCTCTTGCAAAGGTCTCCAACCAATGTGTTCACTCATCAAAAGTTACTCCCTCCCCTTGTGTGCTCAAGGTCTCTACCACTGTTTCCAATTCCTTGGCTAAATCCTCCAAGGCATCCATCCTTCTTGTAATAACCAGGTATAGCTCCTTAAGCCAGTTTTTGACTGAGCCCCATAGGATCTCAATAGCTTCTATGATTTCCTTTCCACCTCAGCTAGGATATTTTCCCGTTCTTCTCTATTACTCTTGTTCTTTTCCCTGAAATCCTTCAGCTCCACTTCGTCATTGGCAAGCAGCATGCTTGTCACCTTGTCTTGATCTGCGCAATGGTCATATGCAACCCCAGCGGTTTGAGTAACTATATTTACATCAGCAAGAACCTTGTTGTATTCTACTATGAGCACAATGACCTTTAGCTTGTCTTCCTACTCCAAGTGCACACAGCTACATCTTCAGCAGATTCTAAGGCTAGGGGCTGCCTTTCCATTGTGAGGATTTGAGTTAAGTCCTCTAGGCACTCCAAGGAAGAACCATACTTTTGCGGGGGAGGATTAAGGTCCAGGTGCTTTAAGATAATTTCATGTGAAATGAGCTCCACCTTCTTATGAACTTCACGCACCTTGATATTTTTCCTCCTTCAATTCTCACTGCAACTAAGCACTGATCAATTTTTCTAGGCTGAGGCCCTTTGTTAACTCAGCTATCTCTTCCTCTTTTTTCTCCATTAGGTCCTCCAGGACTTTAACCCTGTCACTTCTACAGAAAATCCTAGCCTCCACCTCCAAAGAGACTTTATTGAGCGTGTTACACACTTGCTCATCTGATAGTTGTTGCATGTTTATAATGGGGTTGTCCCCCTTTGTCTTGGATAGCGCCATTACCACCCCATGGCTTGACTTTGAACTCAGGCTCATCAATGTGGGAATTGAAAGCCCATGATAGCATCTTCCTTGTCCGCGGGTATCCACCCTTAGGATTGAAGGATTCCATAGCTGTGAGTTCCTTAGTGGGCATGGTACTCTGGAAGCACATGCACAAATACTTTATTGGGGTCATCAACATACCCCATCATTTCCCTTTCTCCTTCCAGTGCATGCTTACTCCCCATGCACATGCCTTGGGAAAAGTTACCGTTAGAATGGGCCTTTTGTGCTACTGTGACTCTTCTCCCTCTGTTCCTCCTTGAACTCACCTAACACCAGGTCTGCGTTGCATTCCAATTCTTCATTGACCAAGGTGTTAATAATCCTTTCTGCCTCCCTTGTCACCTTCTCATTTACTTCCTCCTCCGTGAGCTTGGGTATACTTGGTTCTTTTGTACTAGCCTCCTCACTCCTTTCTCCATCCTTTACACCTTCCTCCTCCTGGGCACCTTTCTACGTGCAAAGATGAATGCATCATTTGCTTCCTCTCCATCCTCCTCCTCCGAGTCATGTACATCAATCAGTTCCTGATTTACCTTAGGCTCTTCTTCTTCATCTTCATCTTTCTCGCCCTTATAGGCGTGCTCAATCCTTATGTATCTTTTGACTCTGCTTCTTCTATCTTTCTTCTCCTCTTCCTTCATTGAAGACTCTGGTGTAGGGGATGGGTTTTCTCTTCATCAGAGGATTATTCTTGAGATGGTGGATTTGCTTGGCTCTGGGGTCTTCTCCTTGACCACCGTCCTCTTTTTCTTTTAAGATGTAGGTACTTGGCCCCGGGGTGTACCTACAACCTACTTCTCCACCACCCTTGGCTCCTCCTCCTACTCTTCCCTTTCCTTCCTCTTGGGCATGGGCTTCTTTCTACCAGTAGGGTCGTCAGAGATGGATATCTCATCCTCCACATATGTGCCCTTTTCAAACTTTGGCCTTATGTGAAGGTATATTCTTGCAGCATTACTCCCAGCAATAGGCAAGGTCAAAGGCCTTACATATGTTGTACATCATGTGAAATGTATCTCTCAATGTATGCGTGCTTTTCTAGGTACACCAACCTTTTCCTCATCTCTCTATGTTCCCTGTCAAGGTTGGATAGATCAAGATTCAACTTCTTTGACTCTTTGAATCTATTCACCCCTGCTTGGAAGAATTGGGCATGGTGAAAGAGAAGGGGAGCTTGCACCAAGGACTCCAAGTGCCATCAGTCAAAATAAATATGCTAATGCAGAAATGTTGGTATACTGTGAACTCTGCCTCTCCTTTGGTTGTCGCTGGGAGTTGTTCAGGAATCTGCCATTCAGCCCCAAATGCATTCCTTAGGCATGTATACCATTTATCCAAGCGCGCCTTATGTACCGCTGTCATTGACTCACAGGTATATTTTTCAAACCTCTTCATGGGCGAAGGGTCTTCAGTAGGGTATTCCCAAACAAACTTTGTCAGATGCATCCAGCACTCTGATTTCTGAAAACACTATGGTTAACAGAATGTTTCCAAAATGGATCTTTCCTCCCTCCTCTACGTTGCTTATAATTTCATCCGCAATATACTGGGAGAGGTTGTATATGGTGCCCTCTGTAATCTTCTTGCAAAAATTCAACCAGGGCTTGCTCACCTGGGTCCATCTTTCTTGTCCATTTAATTTGGACACGAGGTGCGTGGCCATCTTCATCACATGGATCACTGATATCTGAGATGTCATAGTACCTCGATCCCTTCTTGTACTCTTGGGATGTGATGGTTTCCTTGATTTCCTCCTCATCCTAGAGGTCATCTTTCAAGGGCATCCCCTTCATAGATTAGGCATGTGAAGCATGAAATCAACTGGGGAGTTATGTGCATCTTGCACCCTTGCGAAACAGAAATAGTCCTCATGGACGCACATCATTAGCCACTGGTACAAGTGCTTCGGGCTTCCCAAAATAAGGTAACTCATAAAGTTGTAAAATTCCTACCTTCTCCATTTTTATTTTGACCTCGTCACTGTAAATCAGCAACCCGTCTAATGTTCTTTGTTTTATTGAGGCACACCAACTCCAGTCGCCATCTCCTTCTCAATCATGCTTGACCAATGGTTATAGTCACTCACGGTCATTTTCCTTATGTGAGACTCCCATTCTTTCCCTAGCAAAACTCCATCTGGGTATTGCATTTCTGAGTACCACTCCTCATTTGTCTCAACTGGTATTTCTTCTTGTTTTCTTTTTCCTTTGCCTTTACCCTTTCCTTTCTTAGATTGTTTCTACTTGTTTATTAGCTGGTTTTGTGGCCGTCATCACACCCTTTTCTTTCATCTTAGCTTAAATCGTGAACTGGCGAAATAGATTTCTCTTGCGCCCCGTGCCCTAAAACATCAAACCCTAATTCAGATTTCTTCCTTTCTCATGACGCTTCTTCACAAAGCTTCCTACACCTCATGAGAATCACTTCTGTTCTGGTTTGTAGATCAAATGGACCGATTGCGCTCAAGTTCTGGTGATTTTCCTTCACACGAGTCACTTCTTGAAACCCTAGTTCTCAAAAGAAAATAACTCTTCTCGTATGCGCAAAGTAAAATAATGAAGTGTCCACTCTTGTATTTATAGTTTTTCCTGACTTTTATGCATTAAAGGCTAGGCTACCTACCACCATATGACAATATTTAATGTGGCTTTTTAAAACAAAACCTGACTTTAGTGCCCTTACTCACGCGCCCAATCCTTGCACGGACAAAACTTTCCCAACCTTCTGGCACGCAAACAATCCATCTTGACAGAAGACTCTTGCGCGTGCATGTCACCAGCGCCAAAGGTACTTTTCCTATCCTCCTGACTCTTGCTTTCACCTACCTCATGTTTTTGCTCACTTTTCTCCTTTGTACGTGGATTTCCAATGTAGCCTTATCTTGCCACCAATCTACTCTTTTTCCTTCCTAATGCATCTTTTCAACAGGGCCACTTCAAATGGTCTATCAACACAATCCTCTTGGCAATTTCTCCATGCTTCCCTTTATCTCCTCACCCCACACTAAAATGATGCGTGGTCCTCTACGGCATTCATAACTTCAAAATGTAATAAGGTTACCGGCGCCCAAGGTGCAAAACAAGACAACAACGTGAAAGGGAAACACATGAAAGGAAAAAGCATAAAAGAAATTCTAACCTAACTGGAAAAACTGCCTTATTTACAAACACCAAGAAGCCTTATTTATAGTAGGGCTTCATCCTACTCCCATTGAAGTGTCTAGGTAATTTTTTCCCATCCAGCGCTTGTAACTGGCACGTGCCCGAATCAAGGATGTACGATATTACATAAGGACCCAACCAATGTACCTTCAACTTTCCAGGATGGCGCAGAAATTTTTTGAAATCATATAGTAACACCATCTGCCCAACCTCAAACTTCTTGTTTTTAATATGTCGGTCATGCCATGCCTTTTACTTAGCTTTCTCAGTTGTTCTGGCTCCATATGGCTAGTGATCACCTTTCATCTAGCTTCATTAATTCATCAATTCTTCCTCCAGCACTTGTTCATCATCCAACCCTCCTGCGCATGCTATATGCAGTGATGGTAACATAAATTCAACAAGTAAAAATTGCTTCCGCTGCCGAACACCAATTGAAATGGTGTGGCTTTGTTCAATCTTTTGTACGTTGTTCTGTATGCCCAAAGAACTGCTGATACCTTATCATCCCAGTCCTTCCTACCAACATCACATATCTTAGTCAATGTGTGACTAAGAATCTTGTTGAATGCCTCTGTAGTTCCATTTGCCTGAGGGTGATAAGGGGTAGTCTTGTGATGGGCTACCATGAATTCTACTAACAGAATCCTGATGGTTTCATTTAGAAAGTGAGTGCCCCTATCACTTTTTAAGCTTAATGGGCATCCATACCTGTTGATTATGTTCTCCCATAGAAACCTAGTAGTCGTAGCTGTGGTACAATCCTTAGTGGGTGTAGCCTCTGGCCCACCTTGTTAAATAATCAGTACAAGTAATAATATACCTTGAGCTAGTCCTTCGCATTGCTGGTGAGATTGGCCCAAAAAAATCTATTGCCCATTTTTCAAAGGGCTTCTGTGCTTGCTATTGGGGCGCAAGGGCATTTCATCCCTTTTTCCAGGTTTTCCAAGGCGCTGGTAGTGGTCACAGGCCTTGCAAAACTCAATGCAATCTTGGTGAATCGTCTCCCACCAAAGTCCCGTGATCAAAATCTTGCATGCAGTTACATTCCCTGCATAGTGTCCTCAGAAATTCCACCATGGGATTCTTCTATTATAGCCATGCGCTCATGTTCCAATACGCACCGACTTAAAATCTCATCGTGACCCATTTTATACAAATCCCCATTGATCAACATGTAGGGCGTAGCGCGTATGGCTAATTCTTCTTTTTTCCAACGCACTCATCCCTTCGAGCGCCATACCTTCCTTGAGAAAAATAACAATGTCTTCTAACTCCAAGGGCATGCGCTCGCAACCTGAATAGTTGCGTACGTCTGGCATAGTGTCCTCGATGCTCTACGCACGTCCTCCCTTGAATCAATCCTTGATAAATGATCCGGCCCACAATTGTTCTTCCCAGGTTTCACCACTACTTTGAACTCAAATTCTTGAAATAAGAAGTACCCAACAACATATGCGCCCTTGCAACATGACTTTGTTTACTAAATACTTCAAGGCCATATGGTCAGTGTAAGAATATGAAGGGAGTGTTTCCAGCAGATATTGTCTAAATTTATGAAGCGCGTAGATCATTGAAAATGCCTCACGCTCAGTCATTGTATAATTCTACTCTGCTGGTGTCAACTTCCTACTTGCAAAACACAAGGGATGATCAACAATTCCCTCACCTGTTTGTGCAAGAATGGTTCCAATTGTCTGTACCAGAGGAATCCACGTGGACATGAAAAGGCTTATCCCAAGAAGGGAATCATTGAAATAGGTGCGGTGACAAGCCTATCCTTTAGAGTGTCAAATGCCCTCTGCTACGCCTCTCCCCACTGAAAGGCACTCTTATGTCTAAGTAATATTTCCAAAGGCACGGTGACGATCTTGGCGTACCCCTTAATGAATTTCCTGTAGTACTCAGTGTGCCCAAGAAATCCATGCATGGCACTTTGGCTAGTAGGTTATCCCCAAGCCCAAAATAACTGTAACCTTTACGGGATCAATCAACAAGCCCTCTTTGCATATGATATGCCCCAGCAACGTCCCAAATGGAGTTACAAAGACACATTTCTTAATGTTGAGGGAAATCCTCAACTGTCGACATCTTTCAAACATTAGTTTTAAGTTATCACAATGGTCCCTGAAAAATCCATATGCCATCCAATCATCCAAATAGACCTGAAAGGAACTTGTGGATGAAGTCCTAAAATGCTTGCACCACTATGCGTGAAAATATAGCGGGCACATTCTTCAACCCAAAGGGCATGACCATGTATGCAAAACATTCCCCACTCGGTGGAAAAAATTGTCTTTTCTTGGTCCTCACTTGGCAATCCTCACTTGGTGGTATCCCGAGAATCCATCAAGAGAAGGAATAGACCTCGCGCCCAGTGACTCCTTCCAAAATTTCTTCAGTGAAGGGGGTTGGAAAAGGATCTATGATACATACAACGTTTAGCTCCCGATAGTCCACACATATCCTAATCCTCCCATCCTTGTTTATGCTGATCACCATTGGGCTTATCCATTCAGATTCTTATACAACTTCAATGATACCGGATGTTATCATTTTGTCCAGCTCTTCCTTTACCTTTACGTGCATATTGGGATTCATTTGGTAGGGTCTCTTCCTAACTGGGTGTGCACCATCCTTCAATTTTATCCTCATTTCCCCCAAGGAACGATGGACACCTTTTAGTTCATAGTACCCACACAAGAATAAATCCTCAAATTTGTGTAAGAGATTAATTATCTTTGATACTTCCTTGTCTGAACAGTAGTCCCCGATGATAGCTTCCTTGGGCTCTTCTTCCAAGCTGATGTTAACATTCTTCGTCTTTAGAGGTTCATGTGATACGCATGTGCACATGCATCTGCATTGTTAACTACATTGCGCATCCTGAACAAATGGTTAACATCCAGGCCCTCTGCCTCTTCTCCATCAATAACGTAAACCAACTTCCCTTTCTCTTTTTCAGCACATGTGCACTCAAACTGTATGTCTTCTGGGTCCTCTTCCTCAAAGCGTGCTTCCAAACTAGGTCCACCAAGTAAGTCTAGTAACCTGTCTTCCACCATGGCACAATTCCCCAGAGTAAGGTTCTTAATAGCCTAGTAATGCCTTATCAACTGGTGGCTTAGTACTTCAATACTCAAAGGTGTGAACAACATCAGCTACTACCTCCTACCAATTTCCTGTTTGGCTGCAGGTTTCAAAGTGTATGTACCAAGCTCGCGCACAACCTTGTAGTGTCGAATATAGCTTGTGCACCCAAAGGGATGGTGGTAAAGCTTCTGCACCTTCTCCCCAAACCCTCTCACATACTTGGATATGGGAGGAGGTAGGTTCATCGCCATTGTAATCCTTAATAGTGGTAGGTACATTGCTTCTGGAGAATCAAACAGTGAGCTTAATTCTAACCTCGCGCCACTCCAACAAATTCTCACTATGTGTGAACCACCACCTTTTTGTTGTTCCTAACAACACATAGTTTAACATCCCTCGTCACTCATCCTCCTTCCCATGAACTTCCATTTCTCTCAAGTAGACCTCACGATATGCATCTCTAGAATACTTGGTTATTTTCTTTCCTCCTAGGCACCGATTATACACACCATGGTCAGTTTGGTCACATATCCTCTCAAATTTTGTCTGACCAATTCATAAGTCCCATGCACCCAATTATCGCATGCTATACTAGTGGTATCACTGATAGATTGAGCATCATCAAATTCGATGTCTCCCTCCATAGGATGGATGGTTTCTGGATCTCTTATGGATTGCACATATATTCTGTCTAGGACTTCCTCTCCTAGGGGTTTAGTATAGGGTGTGGACTTTCCATCAGCAAGAGGTATAATCACCCACTCCTCCCTTTTTTCAAAGCTTATGTACCCCTTGTTAAAACAAATATCTGCATTATTTTTATAGCACCAAGGGCACCCAAGTAACAGCTGGAAAGTTATCTACCTCAGTGAGTGCCAAGAATTCAAAGTCCCTAGTGAACTTAGTCCCCTGAATGGTAATGGTCGCATCCTTCAAGACACCTACAGGGATTGCATTTGTCTTATTTTCCATATACAACACATTCAAAGATGGCTGTAATGCAGGTCTTCCCATTTGATGCCAGTCATCTAGAGTGAGAACATTAACCTCTGTGCCTATGTCAATGAGGATGTTGCTAAGCAGCCATCCATCCACTACTGCATTCAATGTGATTTCCTTGTCATAATCAAAGCTATGATGCAGAAGGTTTGCATGCAAGATTTTCCTTTCACGCTCTTCCCCAGCACGTGGTTCCTTCTCTCTCAACCATGCTCCTAGCCAAGGGAATAACATTATCTTGCCTCAGCAGTTTACACACCTCCTTAACTTCATCCAAGTCATCCTTTGGTGCCTCCACATGCATTCTTTGCTCATCTTTCCTAGTTTTCTCTTTTAAGCATTGGATCTCTCCTTGTAAACTTCAAATTACATCCATGGTTTCTTGGTAGACTTTTTTTTGGTGAGCAAGGTCTGGATACTTCCCATGCACTACCTCCTCCCTTAAAACCAGAGGCCTTTGTTTAGGTGCTTCCTTCACGTGCGTGCGGACTCTACCCTTGTCATTACCATAACAGGCTCTAACTTCACTCATTCATTACTCATGGGAGCCATTGTGTGTCACCCTTCTTAATATTCACCATGGTAGCACCCTTGTCCTTTCAGTGCTGCTGGCTCATATGCTCGTATAACTCTGGGCACTCCTCATACTTATGTTTTTTTCCACACCATGAGCATTGTAGAAGCTCTAGGCACTCGCGCTTATAGTGGTCTGTGGATCCACAATTAAACCACATTCTACGTGGGAACTCACTTCTTCCCCCACGGTTGCCATGACCATAAAAACCTCTGTGCAATCCTCTTCCATGCACACCTCCATCTCCGCACTCTTCATCTCCCTTGGAACTGCTGGAAATGCTAGTCTGGCGTACACCAAGGTCAATTGCCTCATGAATTTGGTC
The DNA here is from genome assembly GCA_019776745.2 of Taxus chinensis. Lineage (NCBI taxonomy): Eukaryota > Viridiplantae > Streptophyta > Pinopsida > Cupressales > Taxaceae > Taxus > Taxus chinensis. The sequence goes on along the minus strand of CM034149.1, from coordinate 908,532,401 downwards.
AATTAGTCTACATTCCTTGGTGTCATGGGTGGTTGAGGTACATATTTTTCAATAAAAAAATATGTTCTTATAGATCGCGTGTTGTAGCAGGGGGTACCTACTTACATCATGGTCCCCGTGACATATTTCACAATTCACCATCATGGCGCATACTACTTTTTGGGTGCATATCCCACCACTATCTTTTGTGTGACCTTCTACGTCACAATCTTTACACCACATCCCACTGTGAGTCTCTGGAACCATGTTTACAGATAACTTCTCTAGCTGCTTAGCCATGGTATTTATCTGAGCCTCCAAAAATGGGCTAACACCAGTATCAACACTTCCAATTGTCTCACTGTGTAAAGCAGCCTCCAACACCTCGCACAGGTTTGTGAATGTTTTATGAGACAAGGCCCTCCTAAAGGATGTGATCAACCCTCCAACAAACCACTGAGCATGCTGTGAAGGGTGGATATCATAAGATAATTTAGACAAAAGAGTTTTAAAGCATGCATCATACTCCTGCACACTCTCTTCCATTCCTTACTGGATTTCTTTGAGAGAGCTGATGCTCTTCTTTTCAAACTCAGGTATGTGGAACTCTGCTAGGAATGCATTCTTCAACATGGTATAATCCACAACAGTTTGATGGGGGTCATATTTTCTATACCAGCTATGTGCACACCCTTGTAATGTCATTGTAAATTGACTGGCCTTTCGATCCAGGGTTATAACCCCCTTTGCGCGCCATAGCAGCTCACACTTATGCACATGCTCCACAGCATCTGTTATCCCTCTGTAATCTAGTAAGTGCAGAGACATCTCAAAAAAAACTTGAGGAGGTGGCTAAGGCCCTTGTCCTCCTGACCCAGTCCCTTGATTTCCTCTGGTGTTTCCTCCTCCACCGGACCCACTAGATCCTGAGCCCCTAGATCCACCACTTCTACCTCCAAATCCTCTCATGCTTGGCAAAGGGCCTGTGTTTTTTGTGCCTCACATCCCCATCATTCCACTGAATTACGCACTAACATTCTATGAGATAGAGCCACTCCCAGTCGTATTTCCTTTGCCACTTCTTGATGCGCTCCCAAAACCAGCTATATATGTGCCTTGTCCAAACATTCCGCCAAACACTGGAGTAGTGTGTGTAGCCATAGAAGTCCCAAATGAGAAGTTGTATCTTCTAGGTGCCGATCGGTTACTTCCAATGATGTCAAATGGATAAACTATACTTTTCCCTTGTTTGAACAAACCAAGCACCAAGGTTTATTCACTAGGTGGGGTCAGATGTGCACCAACGACTCTTCTTTCTCCATGCGAAAGACTCTCATCAGAAGTCGAGGGGTTCTCTCTCCCACGCTTGACAAGATGGGGTAGCAAAAACTCTTCAGTTTCCACATCCTCCATAGGAACCTCTTCTCCCAAAAATGTCTGTCTCCATAAATCCATCGTGAATACAACCTCACGTTGTTTATGAAATCTCCCTCTCATGTGCTTCAGCATACTTGCGCCATCTCTACTCCCTTTCCTTTTCAGTCATTATATTAGCCATCTTTCCCCAACCTAGCTTCCTTTCCAAGTTCTCAGAATGGTTTAGCCAGCCATTAGAAATGACTCTAAACTCATGGTTACCATCAATATTTTGATCACAAGGGGGATAACCATGCATAAATGATCCCCTGGGCTCCCACAAAAATTAAAACTTAGTAACTTCTGGACACGAATACATGGAAATTATGTACTCCAGAATGTAACAAGCCAATACTCCCTTCCACCAATGATCTATAGCACAGGTCCATATTAGATCAGTATATTTCAAGTCCTGGTATGTTTCTTATGTCCAAGGGTGTGATTTATAGTACCATCCTGATCTAGATGCATATGCCGAGAGCCATTCAAATAGCTCTATTGGGAAACAACAGAAGAAGGTTTCATACAACTCACGATAGAGATTGTCCTCCACCCATCTTCGCACATGAAACTCAGGTCCAATATTGAATCTCTGGGAAAATTTATCCTCCATGGTCTTAAACCAATCTTCAACAACTTCCATTGTTAAGCACTCTGTCATCACTTATTGCATAGATCATGATGTATCCCATGTTTCACTACAACTTCGAAAAGAGGTCCCAACAACAAAACCAAGATGTAGTCATTTTTGCACCCACTAAAAAGCAAGGGAACCTCATGCACGCACTAGCTTATCACCCAGTGGGTGTTGGGTGCTCACCCGAGGCGTGTGAGAGGGAGATGAGTCTCTCCTTTGAGTCTAGTGGAAAACATCATTCATGATCTTGACTTAGTGATTTAAAAAACATGAAAATCCATAGATCTCAGAATGGCTTCTATACCCTTTAGGTCATCTCAAATAGTAAGCGCTTGAGGGATTTAATAGAACTTAGACTTAGAATGAATTCATGGTTCGTAATCGTACAAGAACAAAGACTATAAAGGAAAGATGTAGATGTCAATAGAAAAGAGATCTTGATTTAGTACAAAGCTAACCTTATCATATTCATTTAATGCTTACTACAAAACATCGCAGAATGGTATACCATAGTCATGCATCATATCTGGATTCATACATGTAGGTTCTCAAAACAAAATTTATATACCCAAACTCTTAATACATCCTTCCCTATATTCATCTACCCAATTATATCCTAGTTCTTGCAGAAATTATACAAGGCTCCACTTTCTAACTTATCTCTCTTCTTCTCTACTATGGGCACACATATAAATAAGCATCTAAAGTGCTAAAAAACTCTTCTACAGCCTCAGATCTGGCGCCATGTGTCAATGTGTGGATCACCCTCGACGCATGCTTCACCAGGCCTATGCTCGTCATTCATTGTCATGATTAGATTTTAGGATCTTCTCTCGCAAATCATATTCCTTGCAGGTCACCTTGTCACCAAGCTGAAACCTGATCTACACAGGTCACGCTTTTCATGAGTTCTGCCTAAAATTCCAAAAATGGTTTAGTCCTGGATCCTGCTTTACGGGCGTGTATGCTAGGTTCTACAAGAACCCTTCTCCAACCCTGCTCTGCGTGCCTTGTCTTGTGCACTTCCTCCATCCCTATGCACTGACGTTCCTTTGTGACTTGGTAGATATTTCAGGGGCCCAAGTAACACAATATGAACTAGAGTCCATCATTATGGACATACCAGAGCAAGCGGAGAAGGTGCTCACTGAGTGGTAGGCCTTAGAGGCTGAAATAAAGGAGGATTACGCATAGTTGATCCTTTAGGATGGGACAGAGGAGCCTGCCACATGAAGCATTCTTTTATTCATTCATATTCTTTCTAATTCTTTCTATTCAAAATTATTTACTTCAGTTTTGGAGATAGCCATTGTCAGGATGACAATGATATTAGTGTGGGGTAATGTTAATCAGAAAACACTTTAAAAAACTCATGCATGAAGTCCACATGGGAAAGTAGGATAGGTTTGAGGGCACATAGGAACAAGAAGAACCCACATGTGGAGGTACAGATTCAGCATTCAGGACATATATGATTCTGAGTATGAAGTCTATTTTTAGAAGATGGCATGTGGAACACATAAATGATGCATAGACATGTGCACCACACATTTTCTATCTTTAGAGGATCAGATCAAAGATATTTTACATGAGGATGAGATAAGAATAGGTTTATCACTTCAGTTAACTATAAGAGATCTATAGATAACACACTTGCATGTGTTTCTATGCCTGAAAATTACACATGGCTATTAATAGCATGCGGCCTATTTTTGGAATAAATAAGCGGTGAAGGGAAAGTCCCCACCCTATATATACATGTGATGAGCTTCATAGTAGATATAGTATATATATATATATATATATGTGTAAGTGGTAAATATACAGATATGTGCATGTGACTGGATTACTATATCATATCTATGCATGCATAGGCATAGAATGTAGCACTGTAAGAAGATTCTATGATATTGTCTTAATTAATATATGGAGGTTATTGTCTGAACCTAAGTGTCATAATTGTGTATAATTATGTAGTGCATGTTCTTAATTTAATCATGATTATTGTTTAATCTTGTTCTTTCCTAGATCTAGTTCTATCATGCACTGTATGACAATGTCTTAGTTATGGATCTATATATATTTTTTGCTTCATCATGATATCATCCTACTACAACAACCTTAAAGAGGAACCTGGTACCTTTACATGCTTTGGGTGAGTGCTCAGTCTAGTCTGAATGATGTGTCAGTGCGTCTAGGGGGTTATCTGGTAAATTCTAGGCTACATCAATCATTTACTTCCACACATTTCTCTCTGGTTTATGGTATAGAGGTTTTCCTACCTCTCGAAGTCTAGATTCCATATCTTCGTATCTCACTCAAAGATATACTCAATGATGATGAATTTTTCTAGGACCGTTTGACACAACTTCAGTTATTGTAGGAATGTCATCTTAATGCCCTTGAGTATCTTCAAATCTACCAAAAGCATATCAAACATGCCTATGATAAATGTGTCCATGAACAAACCTTCTATGTTGGTGACTTTGTCCTGAAGGAAAATCAACATATAACCAAGGAAGAAAAAAGTAAGCGGGGAAAATTTACTCCTAATTGGCTGGGACCCTATATCATTACATATTCTTATAGATCAAATGCGTATCATTTTTCTTCACTTGAAGGTAAACATAAACCTAAGCCCCTTAATTCCTTTCATATTTGACCATTCTATTGTTGAACTTAGTCCTATATCACTTTATGTCTATTTAACGTGTGTCCCTTAAGCACCTTCCACCTTCCATATCCTTATTTTAAGTATCAATGACTAAACAAGAATTGTGTGATTACCCATCAACTTTCAAATCTTACCTTCAATATGAGTACCATGACTCTACTCATGGCATGATTCTCATGGATATTTTTTGTCTTTTTTAAGATGAAATCCCATGGTCGTTCATCACTTAAAAATCCTCTTTCATGATTACCCATTGTTTTCTCCACTCCTGTCTTCTAAACAATAGCCTGGACTTCTTTTATAGTCTTTTCCATCACTTAAATGTCCACAATGCCAAATAATCTCAAAAAGAAAAATGGGATCCAACTCCTTGGGTCAAAATTATAGTAACAAGATAAATCCCTCAAAAGGGACATCTCTCTTTATCTCACTGTTATAAATTGACTGCTCCCTTGAAGGACAAATATACAAAGCTAGCCATAAAATGTACATAGTTTATCATCAAAAGAAGACTATCTAAAAATATTTAGAAGCTTCCCGCATCGTTAAACTTCGCAAAAACCTCAAGGAGACAATATATGCATCCCATATAGACTTCCTGCATCGATCAGTCTATTGAACAAAAGTAAAAATCAAAAGAACAAAAATATAACCTTTTCATCATTGACTTGTCTATTTTATTATATTGGATCTCTTAACACGATGGCATGTTGCCTCGTGCTCATCTTACCATCAAACCAGCTTACTTCACCTCATCCCCTTTTTCACCCTAATTTCCTACCCACTCAAGGGATGTGTCTCAATTACGAAATTTTGTGTCATGTGACTGTCTTCACTCTTAGAACAATTAATCATGCATCACTTTTAGGGTCTTACATTCATAATCCCATCTTTGGTATGATGAATTGTTATTATTCTTGTAAATTAGGAGGCTCTTTTTTCATCTCTTACCATCAACCTTCTTCATTACCTATTAATTATCATATACAATATTGGACCCTCGACATATACAATTTACAAGTTTCTTACCTTCACCTAAAACTCAACCATACCTATGACCTAGACTCAACCATACCTATAACCTAGACTCAACCATACCTATGACCCAGACCCAACCATACCTATACCTAGAATCAACCATGCCTATGACCTAGACCCACTCATGCCTAAAAACTTACTCACCCATTCCTCTACCTCCTCATATTCTTCCCTAGTTTATGGGAGAACTACATTGGCATGAGGTCCCTTTTCACTGGGACTATGAACGCAGCACTCTGAGGGCATGGGGCCATTGGAGGTTATCTCAGCCACTCTTTACCCTAACCAATTTCCCCCCATTTTCCTATTCACATTCTACCTTTGTTATTTTCCATTTTATATCAACCATTGGAAATTAAACCAAATAAATACCAATTAACAAACATAGTTACCTACCATTATTTTTACACATCATAAAATCACCCATTTAACATTTCACATTTCCATCATAGAAAATATTTGGAAATTTAAACCATGACATGAATATACATCACCATTTGTTTTCCATGTTACCAATAACTTAGAACTTACATCAAATCAAAAATCCTACCTTAACCATGTTTATGACCTGACTCCATAAAACCATAAACCATGACTCCACCATGCCTAAATTGCATAGACTCCACCATGCCTAAACTGACCTGACTCCATCATTCCTAAACCAACCTGACTCCATCATGTCTAAACTCACCTGACTCCATCTTACCTAATCCACCTAGTTTCCATCACATACACAATAACAATAGAAATTACAAAGACAAGTACATCATCCATACCATCAATCTGACAATTTATAAATGAAATTATATGTATCCATCAAATATACACTGATACAAAATAAATACAAGTATCTCTCAGGTACAACCTCAAAATATTCGGCACACAGGTCAATATGATAATTAAAAAAATCAACAACTCTCATATACATCCTCATTGTCTTCAGCACGCAAGTAGAAATATATCAAAAACATAATCAAAATGACAATATCAATCATCTTCCCATTTGGTATTCATACCAGTCTCATCTGTCTCCTCCTCAGCTACTCTAGTATGGCGCCCTATCAGCATCTCTCTGCCTCGTGTGGGTATCAGTGCCACCTCTACCTAACTTGTGGCTGGACTTGGCCTCTGTGAGGTAGTGACCTCACCCTGACCCTGTCTCTAGGCTTTCTGGCACCCTATAATCTCTAAGCTATGAGTGCGAGATCTCATCCTCTCACTCAAGGCCTGTTATACCCTATACTCTACATAGGAAGGGACCCCTCTCCTGCCTTTGACATCCCCTAATCTACCTCCTCACCTCCAACCAATCAAATCAACCCACCAACCACATGCCAATCACCCACTATAAGACCCACTCACTCTGCTCTCAGTATCACCTTGTCAATTTCTTGGCTCTCACATGCTCTTTTGAAATTTTTTACAAATGGAAAATGACAAATGATTCCGTAAAACACATAATTTTCCTTTTTTAGCCCCAAATCAACTTGATCAACGTCAGTCAATTCATTACCTACTATACCGACTTCATTCATCCTTTAACCAGCATCAGTTACCTACCATTATTATTTACACCCCATTTTTTCCACTTTGACCCATATTCACCATTTCTTGATACCTTTTGACCTTATCCCCACTTATTGTAACCTACCCACAGGCCCACATTACCGATACTTTTCCTTAATTGTGTTTAGGGACTTGTTATTTCACCCACACCTTGGCCTTACCCATGCCATGACCTATATACCTTGACCTGAACCCCTTTTTATGACCTTTGACCATGTGTACTCGTTGTACCTTGCGACGTTGTTACCTGTGTTGTTTAGCCTAATGACCTTACCTTGTCTATTGCCATATTGTTTGTCCCGACCTGACCTTGGTGTACCAAAACATACCTAAATGTTCCTGCACCTAACCTCTATCATGTTTCCACATCATATCATATACCTTGGATACCAAAATCACTTCATCCCTATTTGGATAGACCTATCAACCTTGGATGATGTATATTTTGCAAGCTCTTCAACCTGGTATCATGTCGTAGTTTATACATGTGTGTGTGTTTGACTACCACTAACTTTGACCCTAGCCTATTTACTTGTTTACCTAATTTTAAATTTACCCTTTACCCAATATGCCTGCAGTCATCACTCATACCCAATTACCTTCATTTTTACCTTCTTCACATTTTATCAAACCACTCACCAATTCTATCTTATACCTCATCGGTTCCTAGTTTGAGAGGGGTTCCCTCCACCCATGCTTGGGGAAACATAATCCTCACTTATTCTTGAAGCAACCACTTCCTATTTTTCTCAATGTCGCTTACCAATAGAAGCCACGTGACAAAAAGGGGAAAAATATAGACACAAAATGTGGGTCACACTCCCCTTGGTCCCCTTTCGAATAAATAAATTAAAAATATTCACCTAACAATGGCCCCCTTTCACCCCATATTAATATTATTACCCATCCTTAATCCATCATAGACCTAATTAATTTAATTACTTTAAATAAATAACACCTCACCTAGACACCTCATCATAGACCTATTCATGGAATGTTTCCATAACTAACTAAGACTTAGTCTTACCCACCTTAATTAACTAAGACTTAGTGTAACCCTAAAATTACATGCATATTCTTCCTCTAACCTTATTCCCACTTATATAAGCACCAGACACCATCTTAGATCCAGAACCAATGATAAAAGCTAGAAAAAGATAGTCAGGATTTACTATTTTGGGAAAACTAGGTTATCGTGCCTTAATTAATGTCGGTCAACCCGAAACTGATGTCGGTCATCCTAAACTATCATCAGTTACCATATAACCATTTTGGTAACCTTGTTTAGGAGGTTTTCCACATTCTTTTGTTTTGGAGCAAAGGAGATCTGCATGCAAGCAAGAACCAAAGCCCTTTCACACATCCAGATAGCCATAGATAGGAAAACAACTTATCAGAAGGTATTTGTGTTCATGGTAGCATTCCGGGAGGAACTACCGTAGCACTTATCACCATTTCATATATCAACCATCATTATCTTCTATCCATCAAACCTGCAACACTAGTAAGTGTTTTTATCACCTGTGTTATTTCATCTTTATTCATTTTAAAAGGTTTCTCCACATCTGTTATCAGTCTCTACCTACATTTTCATTCCACCACTATTTACCTTCTTATGAACCCAATCATTGCACCACCCACAATAATTTAATTACCTATACCTAAGTCTCGAATATCTCTGAGTACTCCCAACACCTCTACAAACTTAACTATTCCCCTTATGATCCCTGTGTAACCTCAAACAAACCTCCAAAACCATATTTTATTGAGTTTCTATCATCCCGCCCATACCGATGCCGATTACCCATGACCGTCACCGGTTCCCTCTAAACCTTCATCAGTCATACCTGAACTACATCGATCTCTATATTCAGTAATATTTCTAATAACAAAACCTAAGAATCTTCACCTAAGTGACCTAAGTGATCTAGAACCTGACCCTGACCTGTTCCAGCACCTTGACCACTTACCCTACTCCCAGATCTGATTATAGCCGAGCCTGTTATGTTAGATTTGATTATTGTCTTTGGATGAGATACCTAAATCATATCAACTACAATAGGACATTATTTATTTATGATATTTCTTACATTAAGTTGTATTAAATAGTGGGTTGACTGCCACCAAGGAAGTATCACACTTCCTTGATCTAGCATAATTTAGGCATCCCAATGGCATATATTGTTTAACTCTTTCTTGTGGTCTTGTTTTGTATTTTAGGTAATTCCTCCTAGCCAAAAGGAATCTCTCATAGTCAGCATTGGATCAAGAAGTCAGAATGCATGCAACAACCTCAAACTTACCATCTCAACAGGTATTCCTCCTTGGCCCATAACCTTATCTATTTTGTCAAAAAAATAAAGAAAATAGTGAAATACCTTTTTGTATTTTAAGTTGCAGACCTCTAGATCTGGCTCTTGCATGTGGATATCGGCCTCCTTCTCCATTATAATAGTTATGTGCATTTATAGAAGTAATAGAAGCATCATTTTGTGACTATTCTTTGTCCTAACGTGTTGGTATTCCTTCTTCTTTCCTTTTATTTTGTGTTGTCTGTTGGTTGTGTTATTTCACATCCCTTGCAGCTCCTTATTTGGCTGTGTCCCCTGAAACTGGTCTGGTGAATAAATTTTAAGTCATGCTACACATGCCTATACTTATATTATGCATTTCCTCTCATTTTCACTCAAAATAGATATTGTTCATCCATATTTCATGTTGATATCAAATTTTAGTGTAGGTTTCCTTTCATGTTAACCTTCTATCCCTAGTCCCTTGGCATTGTTAGCTTATTCTTCCCTTTTAGCACTAGGATTAGTAGTAGTAGTAGAAATAGATAAAGGAACCAGCCTTCTCTGGAGATTCGTCCCAAGTGGGCAAGGTCCCACAACTTGGGGATAGTTCCATTGTGGTCTTGAACAGCTCGGCCCTTCCAAAGATCTAAGATGTGGGTGCACATTTGAGAAACCAAAATTTTCAAGCATGCCCATTGGGATAAGCATTAAAATCTTACATTTCAAATTGCTAAGTTCTAGTGTGTGAACTTAGTACTTCATCCTTTCGAGGCTCATTTCAACACTTTAGGTGACTCCCAACATTTGCAGATCTCTGTTCTAATAGCCCTGAGTGTCTTTCATGAGAAGAGTGCATGTAAAAGAAGTGCAGTAGCTGAAGTTTCTTTTGAGTACCTCCAGCTATCCCCTAGAAGATTTCATTCTAGAAATCTAGCGTGTGTATCTCCATCTCCAGCATACCATGCCCATTCAACTCCTCAAAATAGACAACCTACGTGCCCTTTAATGGCGCATCATCCACCTCCTCCACTTAGTAACGTTGCTAACTTCACTGGAGGAAGTCCCCTGGTTCTGGATATGCAACATGATATTCCAAATGGCACACTCAAAATTATTCCATAATTTACTGGTGAGAATCAAGTTACCCCTCAAGACCATATCCAAGATGTAGCAAACGTTTGTTCACTCTATTTGATCACACATGATGATGTAGAAGTAAGGCTACTTGTGGCCTCTTTCAAAGGAAAATTACTTCAATGGTAATGAGGCCTAAGACTAGGATCTATTGCCACTTGGGATGAGCTGGGAATAGCTCTATGTAATTATTTTAAAGACAAATCAAATCACCTATCTCTGGTGGAGCAACTGACAACAACTAGGAGGGCACCCAATGAGTAGATGACTAATTTCAACATCAGATTTCAGAAGAATTGGGATAGAATCCATCTTGTGGAAATTCCTACACCCCAACATGATTTTCTTTATTATCTGAAGGTGTTGAATAGTAACATATCAGTCATGATTCAATCCATGGGAGGTAGGACTTTACCAGGTACTTATAATATTACAGTAAAGGAAAAAAATAGTCTCATTCAGGAAGGAAAGATATCTCCAAGACCACATGTGCCCTTGTTCCCAGAAATTTCACAAGCACCCCAGCCTTTTGTAGTCCCTATTCCTATTCTTGAGAAAAGAGCACAACCAGTTTCCTCAACATCCTACTTTCTAGTGTAGCAAAAAGAATATGAAGAGTTGAAGACCTTGATTAGAAATTTATCAAACAAGGTCATATCATTAGAGAAAAAATAGGCATAATCCTATAGAGACAGTTCTAATCAGATGCATATCCAAAATAATCAACCTTGGTGGAATAAATATGTAAATTAAAGGTACACACCCATTCAACAAACTGATAGATGGCATGTTAATACACATCTTCCCTTGCAAGTTGTGCCTCCCGTGCTCTCTCTTCTAGAACCCAGTGTAAGTCAACTACTTTCTCCAGTTCATAACAATTTCTCACAAGATTCAGAATGGTTTTTCCCTTGCAACATACCTCATAGTCAATATCATTGTTCTAATGTTGCGTGTGCCCAAGCTTACATGGTCTAGAATGCTTCAAGTTGTGATCCTTCAACAAGTGCCGCTGAAGAAGATAACCAAGAAAGATCATAATCTCATCCAAAGACAAATTTGATGTTCTTTGGTGTGGAGGATTTTTTTGCAGTCAACCAAATAGCAGATGATGCAAACAGACCATGTGCCCAAGTTGCAGATAACACAAGGTTTAAGAAGAGAATGATAGAGTCAATCACGCATGTCATAATCCTAGTGACACAAACAAATCCTTTGAAGCAAAAAGATGCAACTAAGGCATCAAGTAGAAAAATTTCTTAAGCCCCTACACGAGAGGCCCCGTGCAAAGCTCATTCTAAAGTGGAATGTTCCACTCCTTTGGTAGGTTAGGCCTCTGGACCAGCTTAAGTTCTTGCTCTCGTGCCTGAACAGTCAAGAAGGGATGTTGTTCCCCAAATGCATAAGTTAGCAAGTCTTCCATTCAACATTGTGGACCAGATGAAGAGGAAAAACATAAATTTCACAATGTGGGATTCCCTGACCATTCCTTCTCAATGGGATTTGTTGCATGAGACCCAGTCCCAACTTTCACGTGTTGATCCAACTATTCACAAGTCGCGCACTACTATCAACATCTTCCAAGAAGAGAAGCAAGTAGAGTTTATAAAACCCATCCCTTCTACATATCCTTGGTCATAGGAAAACACCTAGTACATAATTGCAGTATATACTCATGCGCTAGTACCTCTGGTATCACCAAGAATATTGTTGATGTCCTAGGTCTTAGGTATAGCCCCTTGTCTAAAGGAGTCCTACAACTTGATGGCTCAACTGTCACTACCCTAGGAGTCATAAAATATCTTGAGTTGACCCTTGATGTATGTCCAAGCCTCACCATAACTCAAGATGTGTCTATCATTGACCTACCTCCTTTTTTTTGTGTCTATCAAGAGAATTCAACGCAAAAGTGGGTGGTTACTTGTCTTCTTATTAGTCTCATATGTTACTCAAGACAAGGTATGGTACTTGATTTACCATACAAGTTGAGCCTATATTTTCCTATCATGTAGAGTCATATGTCACATCCCCTCTCCAAGCCAACTTTTTGATCCAAAAACAAGTTTCTGTTCCTAAAGAGTAGCCACTTCCACCCTTTGTTCATGATCTAGAACTTGATGAGTGGGAAGAAAGGCACTATAAATTTGATCCATATGTTTGAGAATTGGAAGCTTATGAAACTGGGCTTGGTACTTACTACATTCTTGAAGAAGAAGTTATGCTTCCACATGCACTCAAGAAAGACAGAGTTGAACATGGTCTGTGGAAGTTATACTTTGATGGATCCAGAAGTAGAAATGGTGCAGGAGCAGGAGTTTTTCTCATCTCCCCTAAGGATGAGAAATTCTTCTTCATGCATAGGTTACAGTTCACATGTTCTAACAATGTGGTAGAGTATGAGGCGTTGGTGCATGGCCTTCTCATTGCTGAGAAGAAAGGGATTAAGGAATTGCATATCTTTGGGGACACAGAATTTTTTATCCACCAGGTTACCAAAAAATTCTAGACAAAGAATAATCTTCTCAAAGCTTATAAGAATAGAGTTTTGGACCTTCTTGAGATCTTTGATGCTCTAAATCTGTAGGTGCTGCCACAAAAAATGAACAAATAAGTTGACCAAATGGTCGCTCTTAGTTCACAGTTATCTCTTGCTAAGGACTTTTTCAAATGAAACACTCAGCACATTAAGATGGTGAGCATACCATCCATTCTAGACAACAACACCAACTTGCAAATGTTTGACATGGACACGCAGATCGTCCAATTCATCCAAGATGGAGCTGAGTTCTCAACAAGCATGCAAGTTGACGTGCACAGAAGATATGGTGACCAATTGATATAGCTAAAGATAAATAATTTACCTAAAGGTTTGGTAACCTTGGAGAAAAAATTTATCCCTGACGATGAATTCAAGGGTGAAGAAAGATACATGTTCACTGCGCAGGAAGACTAATCTCTAGTCACTATTACATGCGGAAAATACTTGATGCTTAGTAATACTTGCGCACATGATAAAAATCAAGCTTTCATATCTCTCTATCAAAAATACAGTGACATGTTATCATGGGAGTATGAAGACCTCAAAGGTTTTGATCCAATTGTTGCTCAACACTCCATTGACCTTGATCCTTGTATCAAGCCTGTCACACATAAGTAGTGACTAGTCAACCCAATGATAGAGCCCCTCATGAGAAAATAATTATCCAAACTCATTGAGGAAAATATTATTTTTCCCATAAATTACTCTACTTAGGTCACAAATATAATTCCATTATGCAAGAAGAATGGTGAAATTAGACTCTATGTTGATTTCAGAGATTTAAACAAGGCATCTGTGAAGGATCCTTATCCTTTTCCTTCAATGGAGAAATTTTTAAAGACTGTGGCTGGTACATAGAGGTTCTCAATGCTAGATGGGTATTTGGGTTTCAAGCAGATCCTGGTAAAGGAATAATATGAATTCAAAACAATGTGTACAACCAAATGGGGAACATATGCATATCAGAATATGCCCTTTGGTCTGTTAAACGTGGGTTCCACATTCCAGCACGCCATGGATATTTCCTTTAAAGGTTACCGTTAGTGCAAAATAATAGCACCCCTAGATGTTTCTCATATTTCTAGTTTGATAATAGGCATCCAGTGTGATTACACAACATTGAATTTTTTCCCCAAGTGTGGGACTTTGCAAAAATGGGAGAAAAACTCTCCAGATTAAAGGTTGGTTCATATCCCTCTGTTTAGGTGCATACATTCATTTACAGAGGATCTATTCTAAGTCTCACCCTATTTTTTACAAGGGACCAAGGTTAAGTAGAAGTTGTAAAAATAATGAAATCTAAGCTAATAGAGGTGATGCACCGAAGAATGATGAACTCCCACTCTACTGTTAAACACAGACCATAGAAATAATGTAACTCAGATGCAAAAATAACCAGATTTGTAATGGAAAGATTAGAAAAGATGTAATGGAAGTAAGAAATGGGCTGGAAATCACCCACAAGATTATTTTTATTGCTCCAAGAAATTGATACAAGGCATTACAATGGCCAAGAGGCAAAAAAAATGTGTTACAGATTTTATGGAAAGGCTTGAAAACACCAATAACTTGCTGCAGAATAGATAGGAAGGGAGATGTAGAGTGAAAATGTCCAACCGTTACAATGAATGAATCCTTTCCATTTATATCCAAAGCAAAAGAGAGAAAATAGAAGGGGAAGCAAATCTGAACTTTTCCTCAACCACCAGCCATTAATCTCTTTCAAATCGGCCTGTAAAATCATTAAGTTGATTTTTCTTTTTCGCCTGCGTGTTGGAGAAGCAAAAATAGAAAATGGAATAAAAATGATGTCTTCAAAGCAATCTGATCTTGCATTCAAGGCATGAGAAGACATTCTAGGATTTTTCCCCATCAAATTGAGTTGATTATCCATCTTTGGCATGCTGGAGAAGAAAAACAATGGCGGACTAAGAAAAAAACAACTTGTTCAAAGCAAATTGATACACATTGAAGGCAAAAAAGATGTTTTCAGCATTTTCTCCATCGAAACCCACAAAAAATGATGTTTTTATTCCTTCAATGTATAAAGGGGATCGAGATATTTCCAGAAAAACTGATTTTGTCCAAATCTAATCTTGGAATTGAAAGATATGCCCACTACAATTTTCATGGCAAAATAGGGCAAAAATTAGGTCAAAAATCGGGTCAACGGGCTGAAATCTAACATTTTCCCCTTTTTGTAGATTTGGAAAAATTCACAAAATTCTCCGTGGCCCCACCGACCTGAGGACACGTGGTACTCTCTGATTGGTTGGTGGGTCCCAAAATAACATTTTACTCCTTTTATCTCGAAAGGAAAAATTTTCCCAAGGCCTTCCACTAATGAAATCCCCACTGCTAATGTGGACACATGGCATGCTCTGACTGGCTACGGAAATGCAGCCCCATTCTTGCCATTTTGTGTTTTGCAACTTTGGAAAAATTTCCAAAATCCTCCCGACTCCCCGATCCTCGCCGATAAGTGGACACGTGGCACCTTCCTATTCACTGATGGGATTGCGGGCTCATTTCTTGCCTTCAACCTTTTTGGCCAAAAGGGAAATGTTGATGCGAAATCACAGCACCCCTGGGACTCTGTAACTCGATGGGTTGCAGATTCTCAGTATGATTGCATAACATGGAGCTTTTCCCAAGTGTGGGACCTTGCGAAATCGGAAAAGCTCTCCGGATGAAGGTCGGTTCCTATTCCTCTGTTCAGATGCACACGTAAAAATGTAGAGGGTCTACTCAAAACCTAATCTAATTTTCCAAGGAGACAGGGGTAAGAAAATGCATAAAATAAAACCTAAACTAACAGAGGTGATGCACCGAGGAATGAAGAACACCTGTCTTGCCAATAAACACAGACCATAAAAATGTAATGCAAGATCATGCACAGATAACCAGATTTACAGTGAAAGATCAAGAAGATGCAAATAAACACTGAGAGGGTTGATAATCATCCACATACATGCATTAATTTGCTCCAAAGATTGATACAACACACTGCAAAATGCCAAGAGGCAAAGCTGCATTACAGTTTTAAATGGGAGGTTTTAACTCCACAGATTCACCTGCCAAAGAGAAGAAGGGAGGGGGCAAAACAGAAAATTTCCAACCTTTAGAAAGAAGCCCCTCCTTACAATTTATAGGAAGAATGAGAGAGAGAAGAGAGAGAAATTCCAAATCTACCCCAACCACCTCAGGTTGTATTTAATTCATCTCATTATGGTGGTAGGTGAGGACCATATCAAACCCCAAAAGTGGCAAACTGTATTTTGAATTTTTAAGAACTTGTTCCCACCCAATTAAAGATATCCAGTCGTAGTTAGGCAGAGGACGCCGTAGGCTTTCCGAAAAGTCCAACCTTGTGTGAATCGGAGCTCCCAGTCAAAAGTTATGGCCATCTGAATATCTAGGTCAGGGTCTGCTTCCTGTCAGCACTCAGAATGTTGCGCCTCCTGAAGGTGCGCCATAGGCGCATCCGTGTGTGTGTCGACATCCTCTTCCATGCGCCAAGGGCGCATCCTTTGCCTTGTCGACACTCTGTGTCGTGCGCCCATTCTGTGCGCCTTGGGCGCACCATTTTCCTTGTCGACACTCTGTGTCGTGCGCCCATTCTGTGCGCCTTGGGCGCACCATTTGCCTTGTCGACACTCTGTGTCGTGCGCCCATTCTGTGCGCCTTGGGCTGAGGTTTGAATTTCTTTGGTTTCCATATTCTTCCGCTTGTCTATATCTGCCCGGGGGGAAGATATATACAACAGGAAAAAAACTTAACTTTCTCTCAACATCCCGATCCCCGCTGATGAGTAGACATGTGGCACCTTTTGATTGGTTGGCAGGGATGCACTTCTATTTTTGCATTTGAAAAATTTTGGAAAAAAACCAAAAAATTTAAAATCCTTCCACCAGCCACCACTCTGCCTCGACATGTGGCGCATCCTGATTGGTTGTGGGCCTTAAAAATTTATTTTCTTCATGAACTTTCGGGCTGAAATTTGACCAAGTAGAGTTTTTTCTCAAAAGGGCTAAGTGCCAAAAACTTCTCCACAGGCCACTTGTACACTTCTCCTCCACCACGTGTCACCTTCTGATTGGCTGTGGGTCTTTGGAGTGGGATTTAGATTTGGATTTTTAGCCTAAAAAGGATAAGTGCTAATATTTTCTCCACCTCTCCACCTCTCCACCTTCATACTTGGGAAAATTTTGCATCCAACCTCCGTCGAGCCATAAATTTCAAAATATTTGGAGTTAGGAGGACTTCTTTACCTTTTTGGAAAGGGGAAGAAAAATCCTATCTGATGAAGCCATCTCTAGAAACTTTTGAATGCCTAAAAGTTGAAAAAACCTTACTGAAGCACAATGAAGGAGGAAATTAAGGCAAGTTAGCCAAAACAAGTAGGGGCTCATTTTGGATAACAATTTTGGCGACTCAGAGGGGTGATTTTCCTACTAGATGAATGATCAACTACCTTGAAGCATCAATGGGGAATGGCTTCATGATTGATAGCCTAAAACTGATCATCTCTTGAAATTGAAACTCATCAAATGCCAAGTCCAAAACACTGTGCAAGAGTAACAAAACAACACCACAAAACACTATGTACAAAAATGGGAAATCATACATATTCCAAGTGGAATATGCAGAGATGTGTAAAGCACTTAGGAAGAAAGTAACCTAAACTACAACAAGACAATGTGCACAAGCACTTAGAGGAATGAAAATTCTAAACTAATATGTACAAGGTGAGAAGTTTCCCTTTGAATAACAATGCTTTAGATGGATCCCATTAACTAGAATCTATAGTTCCTTGCTAACCAATGTAGACAATTGGAAGGCATTGCTATTTTTGCAGTTTGTGACCATGTAGGGTCCACTTCAAATGGAATCAAATTTTTAATGCCTTCCTGGATTTACTCGATCTGCATCCCATTTCAGCACTAAATCCCCAACTTGGAAATTTCTTGCGTTAGCTTTCTTAACAAAGATTCTATTGATCAATGTGTGGTCCTTTTCCATTGTTTGGGCTGCATACTCTCTGATTTATTGGAGTTCCATCAACTCTGCATATATAACTTCCATTGGTTCAAACTCCAACAATTCTAGTTGCTTCATGAGTTCCAATGTTGGCAACTCAAGTGATATAGGCAAGACTGCCTCTTTCCCATAAACAAGTTTGAATGGAGAGTTACCTGTGGATCTATTCGGAGTTATCCTATCAGCCCATAGAGCTTATTTGAGCTTAGTATGACAAGTTATTTGATTTTCATTAAGAGTCCTTCTGATAATCCTTAGTAAAGTTTGTTTTTTGGACTAAGCTTGGCCACTACCTTGAGGTTAATAGTTTGAGGAAGTGCTCAAATATATCCCATTCTTAACAGCTCATTCAATGATCTTAAAACCTATTAATGCCAATTCATTGTCTGATATGATGGTGGATGGTATACCAAACCTAGTTATTAACCCTTCATAGAAATCTAGAATGCTAGATTCATTGGCTTCTTTGAGTGCTACTACCTTAGTCCACTTAGTGAAGTAATTTGTTGGTGTTAGAATCCATTTTTGCCCTTGGCTTGAGTTTGGATTGATGACTCCAATGAAGTCTAATCCCCATTGCATAAATGGTTGGTAAACTGAAATTGTATTCAATGGAAGGGCTTCTAATCTCTCTTTAGCTATGAAGAATGCACATTTTTTACACTTCTTTATCCATGCATAACAGTCACTGAATACTTTGGGCCAATAATAACTTGCCCTCATGATCTTGAGATCTGTTACACGTGGGGGTAAAATGACCTCTAGCTACTCCATCATGGAATTCTTACAACTCTTTCTCAATTTGATATGTCCTAATGCATCTCAATAGAATGCCATTGATATCTTTTTTGAGCAGAACATCATTAACAAGCACCAAAGGAATGGCCTGCAATCTAAAATACCTCCTCTTTACCTTACTCATTTCTAAAGGGCAAAGGCAAGTCTGCAGGAAATGTATTGTGCTCTGAGTCCAGCAAGGAGCGGGTTTATCAATATTTTCTTCTTGACCATTATGTAAAATTAAAACAACTTCTTCTTCATTATTCACTTTAACTCGTCGACCCAGCATTAATTTCTTGCATAGACCCTTTCCATGGACCAATTTAGTGACCTTGATATCAATGTCATACTCCATGATGGGGTTATCCATCCTGCACGCTTTTCATTGAAGTCTCTGTTGAGAAGGAAGTACTTAACTCCCGCGTGAGAGACTAAAAAATGGATCTTATTATTTGAAACTAGATGCTTAAACTTCTTCAAGCTTCTAATCACTGCAACGACGTGTTTTTCGATAAAATAATACCTTATTACATAATCTGTCAGGCTTTGGCTAAAAAAGGTGATTGGCTGCTCTGCGTTTTCTTTGTTCTGCTGCACCAAAATTGCAGAGATTGTGTCACTTCCAGAAAATTCATAAATAAAAAATTCCTAGAGAAATTTTTCTTAATGAGAGTTGGAGCTCGTGAAATAGCTTCTTTGATCACCTCAAAACTTTCCTTGCCTTCAGTTGTCCACTTGAATGCCACACTCTTCTTCAACATCAACGTTATTGGCTTGAGAAGAGCATCAAAGTCTTGAACAAACCTTCTGACAAAATTTATTCTTCCTAAGAAGCTTTGAAGAGCTTTCTTATGGCTTGGCAATGACAATTCTCTAATTGCTTCAATTCTCTCTGGGTCAATTGCCAACCCTTCCTTGCAAACAATTTGTCCTAGAAGTTTTCCTTCATCAGCCATGAATATACTTTTTTTGGGATTTAGGGATATCCCAAATCTTCTACACCTCTGAAAGACTTGTCTCAAATGAAAGAGATGGCTTGCTGCATTTTTAGAAAACATAGTGATATCATCAAGGTAAATCAGAACTATTTGATTGATCAATCCCTTGAATGCCATATCCATTGCCCTTTGGAAAGTGGCTCCAGCATTAGAAACTCCAAATGGAATTTTATTATATGCATAGGTTCCCCATTTGGTGGTGAAGGATGTTTTGAACTGATCATCTTCCTTCACCATGATCTAATTGTACCCTGAGTAACCATCTAGGAATGAAAACCTCTCAGAGCCAACAACAACTTGCAAAATCTGCTCCATAGAAGGATGTGGGTATTGATCCTTGAGAGAGGCTCTGTTCAAATCTCTAAAGTCTACATCAACCTGATTTATCCACTCTTATTTCTAACTGGGACCAAGTTTGCAACCCATCTTCAATGCTTGATGGGGAATATGATACTTGCCTCTATTAACTTGTTTAATTCCTTCTTCATTAGAGGCTCAATGTGTGGGTTCACTGGCCTTTGCTTTTTCCTTATGAGATTAGCACTTGGATATAGTTCAATTGTATGTTGTGCTAACATAGGATTGAAACCTCACAAGTCTTTTTAGCTCCAAACAAATACATCTCGGAACTCTAGGTAAATTTGTATGAAATCATACCTCTCTTGCTCGGTTACCACTTTGCCAATTTGAAGTGTTTTGTCTTCTCCAACTGAGATGGACTCTGAATCCTTTCCCTTGACTTGGATGTTTGATTTCTCCTTCCTAAATTGATCATTAGGATTTAAGATAGACTCTAAAGTCACAAGTCCCTTTGGCAATTTGTTGGTCCTCAGCTTATACCACTTGATCACTGTACTGTTGTTCCAACTTGCCTTGATTTTTAGCTGAGAACTCAGACTCCTCTTACAAAGAATTAATGATCTGTTGATCATTCTCAAACACCTGCCAGCTTGTGTTGTTTTCTGACACTGATGGCCTCATAATCACTTGGATATGTGGTTGTGTTTTGTCTCTTTTAATGTTGTCCAATACATCAAGCGTTTCTCCAACTGCTGCAAGCCTATCAGTAGCTTCATTTCTCTTCCTTGGTATGGACTCAATGTTGAAATCTTTGAAATCCTCCATTAGATCCCATACCCTGTTTTTGTAGCTCTTGAGTATTTCATTCCTTGCAGCATGTTGTCCTATAACCTGATTAACAATCAACTCACTATCACCAAACACCTGCACTTTTATAATACCTCTCTTCCTTGACCAATGCAATCCATGGATCAAAACCTCATATTTAGTAGTGTTGTTAGATCATGTAAACTGGAATCTAAAAGATGAATAATACTTAACCTTTTGTGGAGAAACAAGCATGGCACCACCTCCAACACCTTTTCTACTTCTTGAACCATAATTGAAAAGCTTCCATACCTCATTATCATCTTGGTGTTCTGACTTGGTGATACTAGGAGGAGGATGATTCTCTTCATGCAAGCAATAGAATCCTAGCTCAGATTCTTCTATTTCCTTATAGGGATCAAAATCATGCACCTTTTTTTCCCACTCATCAAGATTCAAATCTAGAATGCCTTTAACCTTGGTGTCAGGTTCATATGTGCTTGGATAGTATTCTTGGTCAAAAGCTGAACAATTTGCATTGATTGGGATAGGAGTGTGAGGTTCAATATGGAAATTTGCAATTGGCTCAGATATGATTGTAGCCTTAGCTCCATACCTTGTTCTGAACAGCATATGTGACCAATAAGCAGATAGGTAGCCTCCAATTCTAGCTGTGAAATCCCTTGACAAACATATGGTAAAGAGTGGTGGAAGATCAATCACAGACACATCTTGTAAAACCGTTACATTTGGGCATGTATACAAGGTAAGGCTTAGTTCCTTGATGACTCCAATAGTTGATACTGTTGTCCCATCTAATTGCACTACTCCTTTGAGAACTAGCTCATATTTTAGGCCCAATTGATTAGCTATCTGCTTTGGCATCACTGAACTACTTGCCCCTGAATCTATCATGCAATTGTGCACCAAATGTTTCCCAACAATAAATGACACATAGAAGGGTTGGGGCTTCAAATTCTTACCTTGCTTCCCTGCATGGTTTCCTTCAAGCTGAGTTTCATTGGTGACTACCTTCTCTTGCACATGAGGTGGCTGATTTTAGGTTGACCAATTCTTCATGGCAGCTTGTAAGAGATCCCTTTGTCCTGGAATGGAAAGTGATTCCCACATAGATATGTTCACATTGGTCTTCTTCATTTGTTTAATGATATTAAATGGGGATTCATCATCTCTTTGCTGCCCTTGGCCTGCACATTCTTTTCTTGCACATGATCTACAACAATTGGTATTTGAGCTGGTCTAGAAGCTAGCTTGGGCTGCCCTTACACATTTGGAGCTGCATTTTTCTTGCCAACACCTTATGGCGTGATGGAAGGTTGTGAATCACTTGAGCTTGGTGATTGTTCCTCTCCAATGTTCCTCTTCTTGGACCTTGTATTAGCTGCTACATTTTGAGGAGGTGTTTGATTCATCCCAAAGAAGTCTTCAACCTGCCAGTTCACAAGTGTGGTCTCACTTGGAGCCAACCCTTGTTGAGATGTTCCTTGTTTCTGATCTGTTTCTTTACTTTCTTCACTCTCTACACCGGTTGTTGTGACCATCTAGGGCTTGGCATTCAGCACCATTGTAGCACATTGAATGGTGTTGAGGTTGATTGTATGTGAAATACCAGTCATATTCTTGAGCCATATTGTTTTGTACTTGCACCAAGGCTCTTGATGTAGATGCAACATTAATTTATAGGGCTAGAAAGGTCTATTGGCAGGAGGCCTAACTTGAATCTTATTTGCAGTTGGGTTGGGTGGCCTATTGGGCTTATAGGGTGGTCTATTGGGTTGAGCTTGAGGCTTATAATAAGGCCTAAAACTTTGGGCTTGCTGCCTCTTAAGTGTAACGAACTCATTACCCAAATTTTATAATTGTTTTATGACCTCTTGCAACTCATTTGAGGCACTAGAAGATGAAGTAGAGGTTTCATTTGAACTCTAATTTCTGGGAGTGGGAATGGTAGTTACTGTAGGTTCTTGACTAGTACTTGGGCTTCCCAATTCTGGATATAGGGGCATATGTGGCCTAGGTGAAAGTTTACCAGTCTGAATCAAAAAATTCTCATCCCTATTGAAGATATTATAGGCTGCATGTAAGGTTACACCTCCCATGGATTAAATCAACATTGCAATATCTAAATTTAAAGCTTTGAGTAAGTAAAGAAAGCACCTTCAGCGATTGGTCTCACGGGTAATGGGATTCTATCCCAATTTCTTTGAAATCTGAAGTTGAATTTAGTTAGATGATTATTAGGAGCCCTCTTGATAGTTGTCAGCTGCTCTAATAGGGAAAAGTTATCCCCCTTTTCTCCAAATTTGTCATGGAGGGCTATGCATAGATTGTCCCAACTTGTGATAGAGCCTGCTCCTAGACTTCTGAACCATTGCAAGGCTTTTCCTTTTAAGGAGGATGCCAGCAACTTGACAGCAATATCCATTTCAGTAATCTCATGAATTATACAGATATTTGTAATGTCTTGGATGTGGTCACAGGGAGTAGTAATTTTTTCTCCAATGAAATATGGAATTCTCTTCAATGTTGCAACTGGAAAAGGATTTTTTGCATTGAGATCAAGTGGGCTGCTGCTAGTAAAGTTGACATAAGGATTTGGTTGTGCCATTCTGATTGCTCTGAGAACTCTTGTTGATTGGATGAAAGGTCTACCAGGTTCAGGAGTTGATAGAGTTCTATTTGGTGGAGATGGAGATATTTTAATCCTTCTTCCTCTCTCTCCTCTTTCTGGGGAAAAGTGGAGATAGAAAAACAATCCTTCTTCTTTCGTTATTGACCTTTTTTGGATTCTTCTCATGAATCTTCAAGCTTGGACTGCTGAAACCAGTTGATTCTATCCTGTTAGAGTCGCCAGATGTGTAAATCAAGGCTCTTTTAAGCAAGAAACTTGCAAAAAAATACACATCAACTTTGTTGCAATGAAGATGAAGACCTCTAAGGTCTCATCAGGCATGCCAAAATTGTTTGTGCAAAATCACAGCACCCCTGGATGTTTCTCAGATTTCTAGTTTGATAATGGGCATCCAGTGTGATTGCACAACATTGAATTTTTTCCCCCAAGTGTGGGACTTGCAAAAATGAGAAAAAATCTCCAGATTAAAGGTTGGTTCATATTCCTCTGTTCAAGTGCATGCATTCATTTTACAGAGGATCTATTCTAATTCCTACTCTAATTTTTTCGAGGGACCAAGGTTAAGAAATTACAAAAAATTAAATCTAAACTAAAGAGGTGATGCACCGAGGAATGATGAACTTCCACTCTGCTGTTAAACATAGACCATAGAAATAATACAACTCACATGCACAAATAACCAGATTTGTAATGAAAAGATCAGAAAGGATGCAATGTAAGTAAGAAAGGGCTGAAAATCACCCACATAATTATTTTTATTGCTCCATAGAGTTGATACAAAGCATTACTATGGCCAAAAGGCATAAATTTTGTGTCACAAATTTATGGAAAGGCTTGAAAACTCCACAAACTCACTGCAAAATAGAGAGAAACAGAGATACAGAGTAAAAACGTCCAACATTTACAATGAATTGAGCCCTTCCATTTATAGCCGAGGCAAAGAGAGAGAAAATAGAGGAAGAATAAAATATGATCTTTGGACTCAACCACCCACCATTAATTCTTTCAAATCGGCCTACAAACCCATCAAATTGATTCCTCTATTTCTGCTTTGCGTGCTGGAGAAGAAAAATGGTAAAAATGTTGTCTTCGAAGCAATCTGATCTTGCATTCAAAGCATGAGAAGACATTCTAGGGTTTTTCCCCATCAAATCGAGTTGATTCTCCATCCTTGGCATGCTAGAGAAGAAAAGTAATGGCGGAGTGAGCAAAAATGACTTGTTCAAAGAAATCTGATACACATTGAAGGCATGAAATATGTTTTCAGCATTTTCTCCATTGAAATCCACAAAAATGATGTTTTATGCCTTCAATGCATAGAAGAGATCGAGATATTTCCAAAAAATCATAATTTTCCCAAATCTGATCTTGGAATAGAAAGATATGCCCTCTATAATTTTTCTGATAAAATTAGGGCAAAAATCAGGGTCAGCAGGCCAAAATCTAACATTTTCCCCCTTTTTTTCAAATTTGGAAAATTTTCCAAAAATTCTCCACGGCCCCGCCGATCCGTTAGGACACGTGGCACTTTCTAATTGGTCTATGGGTCTCAAAATCACATTCTGCCCATCTTGCTCGCAAGGAAAAATTTTCCAAGGTCTTCCGCCAGTTAAATCCCCGCCACTAATGTGGACACGTGGCACCTTCTGATTGGTTGTGGAGATGTGGCCCCATTCTTGCCTTTTGTGTTTTTGCAATTTTGGAAAAATTTTGAAAATCCTCCCGATGCCCAAATTCTGGCCAGATGAGTGGACACGTGGCATCGTTTGATTGGCCGACCGGTCACTGCTCTACCTTGACACGTGGTATCATTTCATTGGTTGTGGGCCTTAAATGTTTCATTTTCCTTAAATGTTTCATTTTCCTTTGAGCTTTACACCACTTTGGAAAAATTCTAAAATTCTCTCGACTCCCCGATCCCCGCCGATGAGTGGACACGTGGCGCCTTTTGATTGGTCGGTAGGGATGCGCTTCTATTTTTGCCTTTGAGAAATTTTGACAAAAAGGAAAAAAACTTTCGAGTCCTTCCACTAGCTTCCGCTCCACCTTGACACGTGGTGCATCCTGATTGGTTGCGGGCCTTAGAATATTTTTTTCCTTCGCGGACTTTCAGGCCAAATATTGACCTTAGAGTTTTTTCCCAAAAAGGGCTAAGTGCCAAAAACATCTCCGCGGGCCCGCTTGTGCGCTGCTCCTTGGCCATGTGTCACCTTCTAATTGGTCGTAGGTCTTCGGAGCAGGATTTGGATTTGGATTTTTATCCTGGAAATGCTAAGTGCCAATATTTTTTCTGCCTCTCCGCCAACCCGCCTTCACACTTGGGCAAATTTTGCATCCAACCTCCATCGAGCCATAACTTTCAAAATATTTAGTGTTAGGAGGACTTCTTTACCTTTTTGGAAAGGGGAAGAAAAATCCTATCTGATGAAGCCATCTTCAGAAACATTTTAATGCCTAAAAGTTGAAAAAACCTGACTGAAGCACAAGGAAGGAGGAAATGAAGGCAAGTTAGCCAAAATAAGCAAGGGCTCATTTTGGATAATAGTTACATCAATGAGTTCATCTTGGTTTACTTTGATGACATCACTGTCTTCTCAAAGAAAATCACTGATCATATGGCACACCTGGAGAAAGTCTTTGAGAGATGCAGAAAATTTGGGGTATCTCTTAACCACAAGAAGTCAATTTTGTAGTGGCATAGGGGAAGCTTTTGGCTGATGTGGTTTCAAAGGATGGCATCGCAATTGATCCAGAGTGAATTTAAACCATCCTAGCTCTCCCCCTACTGGCACATAAGAAGGCCTTATAGTCCTTCCTGGGAAAGAACAATTTTGTTAGGTGTTTTATCCCTGAATTTATAGAACTGGTTTGACCCATCACCCTAATGCTCAAAAAAGACATAGCCTTCAGATGGACAGAAAAATTAAACAAAAGCTTCAACAAGATCAAGAAATAAATTTCTTTCATGTTGACACTCATCAACCTGGATTATTCCAAGGATTTCATCCTTTATTCTTATGGCACTGATGCAAGTGTTGTTGTTTTTCTAACATGAGAAAATGAACAAGGGCTGGAAAAACCAGTGGCTTTCTTAAGACAGATGGTGACAGATTATGAATAAAGTACAGTCACACAGAGAAGAAAGTCTTTACCATCATGTGCACGCTCAAGAAATTCAAGAGTATTCTCACCAAAAATCATATCAAGGTGTTAGTATCCCACTCTTCTGTCAGAGACTTCATCATGGGAGAATAAATCAGTGAGAAAAGGGCACGATGGCTGACCAAAATCATTGAGTATGATGTGACTATCAAGGCCAAAAATTGGGTAAGAGGTAGCACTCTCTACAAGTAGATTACTGAGGATGTGCAAAATGAACTTGAGGCTTCATTATTTCTTAATGAGGACCATGTGCACACAAAACTTGAATAGAATACAGACCCTGACGCGCATGATTGGTTGAAGTACATGATCACATTCCTTTCCGAGGGCGCGTACCCTCATGGTTTAAACAAATAAAAGAGAAGACATCTGAGGTTAGAATATATCCCTTATGTTTTGACTAATAGTATTCTCTTCAAGAAGAATTTTTATGACATGTTGTTAAGGTGTATCAATGCCGGACAGACTGAAAAGGTGTTAGCATAATTTCATGATGGATTCTCTGGTGGACACTTCTCTACTAAAACAACAACAATGAAGATTATAATGGTAGGTATCTTTTGGCCAACTCTATTTTCATGTGCACACAAGTGGGTCACAAAATGTAAGGAATGCACTTTCTTTGTAAGTAAGAAAATATTGGCAGTGCTTCCCTTCCGACCAATCTAGGCTTATCAGCCTTTTGTGTAATGGGGTATCGACTTCATAGCCATTATCAATCTTCCTTCAAGCATTCGACACAAGTGGGTGTTGACAGCTATAGATTACTTTACCAGATGGAGATAAGTTGTCGTGCTTAAGGAATCAATCGAGACAGTCATCCTTGAATTTCTTGATGGTATAGTCACAAGGTTTGGCGTTCCTCAAACCATTATCTCTAATAATGGAAAAGCCTTCCTTGGGACAAAAATCACTAATTGGGCTCTAAATCTAGGCATTAATCTGAAAACCTCTTCCAACTATTATCCCTAGGGAAATGGTTTGGCAGAGTCAAAAAATAAGAACCTAATTAGGATTATGAAGTGTAAAATGAATATCAGCCAAAGAAAGTGGAAAACAAAGGTCTCATGTGCACTTTGGGCAGATAGAATCACAGTTAAAAAGGCAATAGGAACTTCTCCTTATAACATTTTCTACGGCAAAGAGGATACCCTTCCTCTAACACTAGAGTTGAACTCATTGGTGCTTACCCAACAGCTAGAATTTGAAGAGGCGGACCAGGAAGAAATTAGAATGGAAGAGCTAGTTAATCTTGAAGAATCAAGAAATTCCACCATGATTAAGATAGAACAACATCAGTAAGCAGCAAAGAAATGGTTTGATAGAAATTCCATGCCTCAAAATTTAAAGGTTAGGGACTTGATTCTAAAATGGGATGCTGACAGAGCTAAACTAGGGTGCTACTCAAAGTTTTATGCACTTTGGAGTGGTCCATACATCTTCAGTTCTAGAAAATAATCTAATTCTTTTGAGTTAACTCATCTTAATGGAGGCACGCTGTAAATCCAAGTAAACGAGATATATCTCAAACCATTCCATTAAGTTGTGGCATCACCTTGTAAATATTAGAGTAGATTTCAATTCCTCTAAGTGCATTGTGCGTACATTGTTTATTAGTACATAGTTCTTTCCTCTCGCGTGCTTCCCGCGCATGATCTTCTATTGCTTCCAGAGTGTAGGTTTTCTTTCAGCAGTTACAAGATTAAAAATAGATTCAATAAATTATCTTCAAGTGAATACAAGGGGTAGTTTGATGATTACATAGCAGACTCCATGCCCAATGGATGCTTCAAGCTACTGATCTCCTTCATCTAGCAGGCAGATGGGCCCGTAATTCACCAAAAATTTTATCCAAATAGCTCTCCTAGCCATTCAGGTAACTTGTATACATATTCTAGCTTTGAGCTATTCACTACCAGGTTGTACGTGCTCAAATTTCAATTGGTATATTCTCTTGGTCATAGTTTCTTTGTGCGCCCCTTTTTTCCCTGCACACCCTCCCTACACGCTTTCATTTCTCCCTTTCCACTTTCCTTCTCCTCTTTATTCCACTCCTCCCTTGAACCTACCCTCTGTGCATTCACCTACTTCCTAAGAAATTTATTCCCTGCGTGCGCACCTCACACTTGATTCAATCAGCTAAATCACTAGCCCTCTCACGCGTCGCGCCCATTACTTTGTAATAGTTGCACATTGACCATACATTCTCCACTCGCTAGTTTTCCTCATTTCTCTCTGCAAGTATACCTATGTGCCCTCCTTTTTTCCCTTTTGTGAGAGGTCATTGTCTGACATGCTTGAGTTTGCCACATGCAACCAATCAAAACATCCCAATAGGGTTTCAAATCCTTACAACAAATCAATGAGTGACACGTGGCAAAAATGATAAAACATCTACATAGTTAGCCATCATTTCAGCCAATCTGCGTGTGCCACGTGTCTTACGTGCACCAACGGCTCTGAAAAATGCATCTTCTGCTACAAATCTCTAATCAACGGGTGCCTAGACTTGTCAGAGAGCTTCTCACATCATCTATAGTGCTAGATATTCAAATTCAAATTCTTGGTGGATCTAGTAGGTGAGAAATGGGAAAACATCTCTCTGAGCATTATTGAGAAAATCTGATTGCTATAGCCACCTGATTTAATCTGATTCACCCTCCTTCCTTCACGAACAGGTTTGGGGAAGTGCATCTGACAAATTAGCAGGACAATTTATAAGCATTGAATGCCTCTTATTAGTGGTTGTATTTCAAAAATTGGATTTTACCTCTTTCTTCTCTTCTTCAACAGATTCATCTATAAATGTAATATCTTGGCTCATTTGTTATGTTGGACACTCTTGATCCTTACGCATTTTTCTAAGGACTTCATACTTTATGTATTTTGACTTTCAGACCTCTAGATATGGCTCTTGCATGTGGATATCATCCTCCTTCACCATTGTAATAACTTTGTGCATTTCTGGAAGTAATAGAAGCATTGTTTTATGACTATTCTATGTCCTAACATCTTGGTATTCCTTTTTCTTGCCTTTTATTTTGCATTGTGTGCTGGTTGTGCTATTTCACATCCCTTACATCTCCTTATTTAGTTGTGTCCCATGAAATTGATCTGGTGAATACGTTTTAAGTTGTGTTACACGTTCCTAGCCTTATTTTACGCATTTCCTCTCATTTTTTCTCAGAGCAGAGTGTTCATCCCTCTTTTATGATGTTGTCACCTTTTAGTGTAGGTTTCATTTCATGTCATTCTTCTATCCCTGGTCCCTTGGCATTATTATCTTAGTCTTCCCTTTTAGCACTAGGAGTAGAAGTAGCAGTAGAAATAGATAGAGGAACTAACCTTCTCCGAAGATCCATCCCAAGCACGCAAGGTCCCACAACTTAGGGATGGTTTCATTGTGGTCTCAAACAACTCAGCCATTCCAAAGATATGAGACACATGTGCACATTTGAGAAACCAACAATTCCTTCACATTCTATTACCATGCCAAACAGTTTCGGATAGAAGCCAGATAACAGGTTTACAAAAAGAAAAAAAAATTGAAGACAAAACTTTCACATGGAAAATTGACATGGGCATTGGCTAGAGCCAGGAAACCTTGAAATTTCCAAGTGGTTCTCCATCTCCAAACCAAGAGCTTCTAAAATCATCCTTCATCATTTTCTTGTGAATTTTATTCTGTATTCTATTTGTAGGATCATCAGTGGGTGCTTGACAATTCTCATGTTCACAAACACAGTAAGGGTTTTTTATATATAAAAAAATTGGAAATTCAGTTTTTTAGCCATATCTTTCATATTATAGCTCCATTTTCCCTTAAAATTTTCCTGGAACACCCAAAATTTTTGTCCCCATATTTCATACATTTAGGATCTGAGACCGAACTCAACTTCTATCATTTAGAAATCATCATTTTCTATTTTTTAGGGTTTTTCATAACATCCTCATTTTTTAGCCATTTTCTCTAAAAGTCACACACATTCTTCCTTTCACTATTCCACTACTTTTTACCTTGAGAAAAAAAATTCAGTTCTTAGCATCACAGCCCCCAAATTGCATTTTTCATCCATTAAAATTTCTTAGAAAGTGCCATAAACCCCATCCAAGTCCATTATCCTCATTTTATTGATCTCAAATCCCAAATTTCCATTACTAAATGTGTTTTAGAAAGCATTTTTCTATCCATTGCAAAAAAATTAAAAATTAAAAAAAAAACTTGGTTATGGCTATCACCTGTACAGGCACAAAAGTCATGGGAGGAAGAACTTGAAACATAAAAATCCCATTTCACTGAGCTGGCTCAAAGGCTTCACGGATTGAATCAATGGCATGGTATTTTCTCAAATAATTCAAAATGATGGATTCCTCCTCACACACATCCTTCTCCAACTAATCTCATGGGCCCAAGATGGACTTTCCCAAGTTCAATGATACAAATCCTACAAAAAGGATTTATCAAGCCGAGTAGTTCTTCCACATTCACGACACCTATTATGTTAATCAAGTCCCAATCACCTCCTACCATTTGGAAAATTATGCACTATAATTGTACCATTGGTATCTCATAAAAAATGATGAACTAGATTGGAAGAAATTTACATCCCTCATTTTGGGAAAATTTGGTCCCTCTGAATTTGAGGACTTCACCATAGCTCTCACACAACTCTATTAGAATGGTAATATTCAAGAGTATCAACAGGATTTTGAGAAACTAGATAATCATACTGAATGGATGATAGAAGGATTCTTCACAATTTGTTTTTTTAGTGGCCTCAAGGAGCCAATCCACTCCGAGGTGAAAATGTTTCACCCCACTAACATGATGGAATATTTAGGCCTAGCTAAGTTGGCTAAAGATTAAATTTAAGGGTGGAATTAACTCCCTTTTTTTCAACAACCGAGAACCCAACCAACAAACAACCAACGTCCAACACCCAGATCAAGCATCTTACCGAGGCCGAGATGTGGGCGCATAAGGAGAAGGGATTATGTTACAACAATGATGATAAATGGGTTAAGGGTCAGAAGTGCATCTCATGAAATCTTTACCTATTTGATGTAGATCCACCACAAGAGTAGGAAATTGAAGACAATAACCATGACTTAGATGATGATCCAAATGAACCAAGATTTATAGAGGATTTTGTACCCCAGGAGGATCAACTAGAGATCTCTCTACACGCACTAGCTAGTGTTACCACCCCAAAAACTATGAAGGTCAAAGGGTGCCTCAAAAAATTACCTCTCACAATCCTCAATGACTTTGGTAGTACACACAATTACATTAATCCCACATTGTTAAGCAGGACTACTAATTTTTGTACCCTTGTTCTAGATTTGAAGTGATGATTGTTCTAGATTTTATAAAGGGAAATGTCAGAATGTATGCATTGCGATTGGATATGTTTTCCCTCCCTTTTGGCATATGTGATGTAGTTTTAGGTACACAATGGCTCTACACTTTGGGATCCATTGTTGAATTATCATTCTATATTGTTGGAGAATCATTCTATATTCATATTTGCAAGTTTTAAGAAAATGTTTCAAGCTTTGTCTTCTAGTTTCCTAGTTTCTAGCAGTTGTGCACTTTGGTTGCATTGTGATTGATAGATTCAAGTAAAGGAAGGTCTGATTTATAAAAGTTTTGTAAGATTCCAGTGCTGACATACATTTGATAGATTACTTTAGTGCATTCTTGCACAACTAAGGTGAAATTCCTTGGTGGTGACTCCATGCTAATTTGCTTTTGATAAATACCAGCATCTTAGCTTTCTGTCATTTGAAATTTGTTGCTAATCTCTACAAAATAGGAAGGAAGAAGATCTCTCTTCATTAGAGACTCTGTTAGGAAGTTGTCTTCTGATTCAAGGAACGCAAAGTTAGAAGAAAGAAAATTTTGGAATGTTGTTGGAGATCTGAGTTAAAGGAAATAGGTTCTCATTTTTGAACTTGAAATTGATCAGCCTATTATTGACGATTGCAGTTCTTCCTCAAGTAAATCTGAATCAGGTAGTCCTCTTGTAGATTTTCATTCTCCATCTGGAGAGGGACCTTCTTTTGTATTTTAAAGGCTTGCTCCTAAATCTACCCCTATATTTTCAAAATCTACTAGGGTTTATCAAGGAGGAGAACCTTTAGGGGATATTAATTTTGAGAATCATTTACCTATTCCAATCAGACCCCTCATCCCTCATCACCTTGCATCTCCTACAAACGCACCTCCACAAAACAATATGGCTCAGCCCCCACCCAGACATCAATTTTTTGTTAACACCTTTAGTCCTATAAAATTTGGAGGGATGGTTGGTTATCCAAATGTTGTTCCACAAGATGTAAGGAATATATTGCCAAATTTTCAGGGAAACAATGCTATAATAGGTGATCAACACCTAAAATTCTTCATTAATATGATGGAGTATTTTGAAATAGAGTTTGAGGATGTATACATCAAATTTTTCATCCACACATTAAAATAAGATGCTAGAGATTGGTACAAGGCTCTGTCTGATAACTCTATTGACTCATGGGATGAAATGAACAATGCATTTAGGTTACAATATGGTGACAAGACTGATCCTAGATTTCTCTTGTCTGATTTTGAAAACATAAAAAAGAACCCAAATGAATCAGTTCATGACTTTAACACAAGGTTTAAAAAAATTTTGAGGATATTTCCTATCAATCTAAGGCCATGTGATGACTCACGTTTAATCAAATATTCAGATGCATTTGATAAGAAGGCTGCATAACACCTGAGGGATAAGAACCCTACTAATTTAAGTCAAGCCTTCACCATGGCCTTGCAAATTGAAAACAATATCAAAGTATTTGGGAAACCTCCTAAGAGAGAGGGTGTAAAGTTGATAAATCTAGAGAAACCTCAAGCTAGAAAGGGTGCAGATTTGGAAGAGGTTGTGAAAAATTTGGCAGGTGTTGTCAAAAAAAAATTCATAAAAACCAGCCCAGGCATAAAAGGGGATTGGTAAAGGTTTACAAGGTCAACAAAGAGCACAAAATCATGACAAATTTTTAAATCATCCTAGGGGTGATCAGAATTCAAATGAAATAGGTAAAGAACCTATGGGAGGGGGAAATAGACAACCCCAAGCATGTGAAAATAGATTGGAGCCTAACCCTCTAACTGCCAGGGTTGTTGTTGTTGAAGAGGCTAGTCAAATTGATTGGTGTGATAAGTTCTTTTTTCCCCATCCTCCATGTTAAGTGGACCAGCAAGTTGATGAAGCTGATAATGAAGATGGTACTGATGATGATATCTACATGGTGGGTTGTTCTTCAAGTTCACAACAAGCAGCAACATCAACTGAGGTAATAAGTGCAAGGACTACTACAACCTTTTGGGATTGCATCAACCGGGTACCACTTCTTCCTCTTCCTCATACTTATGAAGCAGATGTAGTGCAAGCTTTTGAAATACCTATTAATGACTTTGAGTATTTGAGAGCTTTGATGATAAAAACGTATGATGGAGGAATACCTTTTGAAGAGGATAGACAGCTATTAATGAATGTTGTTGTTGGCCAAGAAAAATACTATAACACTACGATCATTGTTGTTAATGGAGTTCACCCTCAAGCTAAACCTAAAACTCCATTGCTTACAAGAATTCCCAAGGTGGCTCCTAGAAAAGATACATCTCCTCATGCCCAAAATGTCAAAAATTCAGTCCCATCTGATGAGTTTTTCCATCTTCATCCAAATGCTACCTTGCCAAAGAGTGTTCCATATGACATAGCCCAAGTTATGAGTCAAATCAAGGTTAGTATTCCAATTATTTAGTTTCTTAGGATTCCCAAGCACAAGAAGAGAGCATTTGAATACTTGGGGTTGAAGGAAGAGAAAAGTACCCCAGGCAGAAATGTAAATATTGTGGAGACTCCTCAAATCATTGTAGACTCAGGAACACCACCAGCATTAGAGGATCTTGGAGAAGCACCTAAGGTATACTTGGGAACATCTCTTGTTTAATCTCAATTGAAGGTTGATCCATTCATCACCACTTTGATCATTAACGATAGACTACTTCATAATTGTATGTTTGACTCTGTTGCATCATAAAATGTCATGCCTCTTGAGGACATGAATGAGCTAGATATAAAAGTGGCAGAAGCATATGGAAGATGAACTTCCATGTACTCCAGAGAAGTACCTATTCTTGGGTGTGTAAACGGCTTGGTGCTGCAGCTTGTAGCTTATGTAGGGAAGAATTTGAAACTTGATGTGTTCATTGTTGATTTCCTAGCCAAATGGGGCATATTGCTATCAAGAAAGTGGGCTGCAAGTGTTGGTGGAAGCATTCAGATGGATATGTCCTATGCTACTATTCCAATTGAGGGTAGCCTTGTCAGGTTGTATGGGGAGAAGAAGATGTTGCATCTAATTGAAGATCCCAACAATGTTTCCTATGAAGTGTTGTTTGCTGATGTTGATGCTGACAATTTTGTTGGATTTGCATATGGTAAAGAAAATAAGATGGATCAGTCAAATTTCCTTGAGGTAGTAGGTTCTCCATGGAACTTTTTTTTTATGGAGTTTGCTCCAAATTTGGGAATGGTGTTGGTATAGTCCTGACTTCTATAAGCATCGAAGAGTTTGTCTTTTCTTTCAGACTTAATTTTGAGTGTACTAATAACATTGCAGAGTATGAAGCATTGTTGTTAGGATTAAGGGTTTCTTGGAAGTATTGAGTGAATACATCATTCCAAAAGGATATTTAGAACTAGTTGTCAAGAAAATAAGAAAATTGTATGCTACAAAAAATCAGCGAATGAAACAGTAAAAACATGCAGTTTGGGATCTAATTGAGATGTTTGATTCCTTCAACATTGTGCATCATGACCGAAGTCTCAACACAGTTGTAGACAGGCTAGTAGTGTTGGGGTAAATATTTGGCAATTATATTGTTTCCTCTTATTATGAGTATGATATTGAGATACTCACTAGGCCATGAGTCCCTGATAACGTGAAGCATTGGTAGGTGTTTAATGATGATGCTCAGGTTCAAATTTTCTTTCAGAATAAAGGTGAGTTTTCAGATCAGCTTATTGATCTTGAACCATTAGTATGTGTAGTTGATGGAAAAGAAACCTTGTTTGGCAAGGATATCATCCAATTAAAAACTAGCATCATCCCTAGAGGATTGGTTTCCCTAGATTCATATTTTAACAATGTTGATTTTATAGTCAATAGAAACATGTTTGCATCTAGGGATTTAGAAGAATATAATTTGGGAACAAAGGAGAAACCAAGGAAGATCTGGTTGGGTAGCAACCTGAGCAAAGAATAAAAATAGTCCTATGCCCAACTATTGAAAAAATATCAGGATTGTTTGGCTTGGTCTTATTATGAGCTAAAGGCATATAGAGAGGATTTGTTCCAGCATGATATCCCTCTTGAGCCTAAGGCCAAACCATTAAAACAAAAGCGAAAACTAATTAATCCACTTCTCTCAATGAAAATTCAAGAGGAATTAAAGAAGTTGAGAGATGGAGGGATCATTCAGCCCACAAGGTATTCTTCTTGGGTTGCAAACCTAGTTCCTATCAAAAAGAAGAATGGAGATATCAGACTTTGTGTAGATTTTAGAAATCTAAACAAAGCATCAACGAAGGACAACTATACCTTACCAAATATGGAGAACATGTTGTAGTTAGTGACGGGTTCTGAGTTGCTTTCTACATTGGATGGATTCTCTAGATATAATCAAGTTGTTGTCAAAGAATCAGAAAGAATTAAGACAACATTTACCACTCCTTGGGGGACATATGTTTTTGTAAGGATGCCCATTGGTTTGATGAATTTTGGTGCCACATTTCAAAGAGCAATGGATGTTTCTTTTGCTGGTTACATCAATGTTTTTATTGTTGTTTACCAAGATGATGTGACTTTATTTTCTAGGAAGAGAAGTGATCACTTGCAGCACTTGGAAAAGATGTTGATTAAATGCAGGGAATATGGCATTTCTCTCAATCCAAAGAAGTGTCATTTTGGGGTGTAAAATTCCAAGTTGCTTGGTTATATTTTATCAAAGGATGGTGTCATGATTGACCCTGAGATGGTGGAATCCATCAGCAAATTCCCTATTCCTAGAATCAAGAAGGGAATCCAATCATTCTTTGGGAAGATTAATTTTATCATAATGTTTGTATCTAACTTTGTTGAGTTGACTCTCCTCATTACATGCATGTTAAATAAATACCAGGTTATCAAATGGGAGGAGGTTGATATTCAGGATTTTTAAGGAATTAAAGAAGCATTGAAGCATGCACCTATTTCGGAAGCTCCAAATTATAATAAGCCTTTCCAAATATTCTCCTTTGCTTCTAAAAATACCATTGCATCATTTTTGCTATAGAAGGATGAGTATGGGGTTGAGACGCCTATTGCCTTCTTTATTAAGGCTTTACAAGTTCCTGAGTTAAAGTACAAAATCATCGAAAAATAGGCATTCGCCTTGGTGAAAGCAACAAAGGTTTTCAGGTCTTATATCTTAAGTTCAAAATTTGTTTCGTATGTTCCCTAGACCATGGTAAAATACATCTTATCAGAGATGGAGATCTCAAGAAAAATATGTAAATGGGTAAACAAATTTTAATAGTACAAGATGGACATCCAAACCAAAAATTTAGTATGAGGTTTGGGTCTTTCTAAGATTATGGCTGAGAGAAACTTGCAGACTGTAGAAATGAATGAAGTAGATGAAGAAAGGGAAGATGTTCTTGAGAAGTTGGTAAGTTCTGAGTGGTACAAGGATGTAATATTTTACCTCAGACACCTATGTTTCCCTGATCATTTAAATAAAAATAAGAAAATATCAATCAATCTGGCTTCTAAAAAGTACATTATCACTGACTTTGGGTTGGCTTGGAAGAACCCTGAAGTGTCCTCTTGAAATGTATAACTGAAGATGAAGCTCCCAAAATAGTTGTTGATTTCCATGGGGGATTTTGTGGAGGACACTTTGCTGGAAGGGTTACAACACATAAAATCTTAAGAGATGGTTATTGGTGGCCTACTCTCTTCAAATATGCAACCTTTCTGATTAGAAAATGTGTGATTTGTCGGCATTTCTTGGGAATAATGAAAGCTTCAGGCTCCCTTCCTTTGCATCCTGTATCAATTGAAGCTCCTTTCAAACAATGGGGAATGAAATTCATTGGTGAGATTTCAGACCCTTCTAGTGCTAGACATAAGTGGATTATTTTAGCCACGGATTACTTCACCAAGTGGGTAGAGGCAATCCCCACCAAGAAATCAACACACCAAGTTATTATAGACTTCTTGTTGAATCACATCGTATGCAGATTTGGTGTGCCAGTCAAGATTGTAGCTGATAATTACATGTGTTTTAGAGATAAACCTTTGATGGCAATGTGTATAGAGTTTGGCATCAATCTAACTTATGTTTCAAACTACAATCCCTAAGGAAATGGACAAGCTGAGTCCAGCAATAAGAACTTGTTGAAAATTATCAGAAGAACCTTAGAATAAAATAAGAAGAATGGGGTGAAAAACTAAAATTTGTAGTTTGGGCTGATAGGATAACTACCAAAAGAGCTACTGGTAGGATCCCATTTGAGTTGGTGTATGGAACTCAAGGTCTACTACCCTTACATATGCAATTATCTTCATTTCAGTTTATTCAATAGCTTGAAGATCAAGAGCTCAATCTATATGAAGCAAGGATTAATCAAATTGTTGAGCTTGATGAAGATAGAAGAGCATCCCACCAAAGGCATGTCAAGTTCAGAGAAAGGATAAAGAAATTATTTGACAAGAAAGTAGCACCAAGGGTTTTCAATATTGAAGATATTGTGCTATTATGGGATAGTCACTGTGAAGATAAGGGAAAGCATGGTAAGTTTTATGCATTATGGATGGACCCTTACTCCATTGATATCAAAATTGGTGAGAATACCTTTTTTCTAAAGGACTGTTTCGCACAGAATGCTTCCGTTCCTGGAATAGAGTTTCTTCTATCCTTTCATTCCTTTGAGAAACAGATAAGGGTTAGGGCTAGGAGGAATACCTATTGAATGTTGAGAGGTTGTGCGTGTACCGTAGAGAGAGTTCAGATCGATTGCAAAGAACTCCTTTTTGTCTGGGAAGGACTACCTGCAAGTAAGAATACAAGACCACCAGATTCTAATTAGACAATAAATGAGGGAACTACCTTGGGCCCAAGAAGTATTAAAATTACTTTCGAAGGTGGTCAATTCCCCTGCTAATATGAATTAACACAAATTATTGCAAAATTACAATTTAATTACCTTGTTAAAACAATAGAGGAAAGGGCTAGTTTTGGTTTTGAATCACAGTGACCGATGCCGGTCACTGTCACCGGTACCAGTTTCTGCTAACCGATATCGGTAGGGGCAGTGGTTTAGGGGCTTTTAGTGAAGGTTGGCTATAAGGTGGATATGGTGTTTATAAGGCTAGTAAATTATTGGGGATAGGTAATGGGGTGATGGAGAAGACTCAGAGAATATGGGGGCTGTCCTTCGGGAAATGTAAGGGTAGAGGAATGACAGTTAGATATAGGGTGTTACCGGGTAGTGGATCTGGGAGTAGACTTATAATTACTGTGACTCAAAAATCCAAGAAATGTTATTAAAAGAACGTATAAGACACTACTTACTAGTTCCTGATGAAGATATCAGGTCCAAAGACTGTGATAACGAAGGAAGGGCTCAGGTAGGATGATCGGATAATCAAATATGAGCTATCTTCTCTCCTAATGCTTGGATGAGTGTCACTGGGCTCCGGTTACTCAGTTGCAGTCTTGGGCTTGATGTCCTTTTCTGAAAACTCCTCTCTTTCCTTCACTTGTCTCTACTCGGCCAAGTGAAATCCGGATTCTTCCAATGACTTCCGATATCCGATCAATGAAAATCCAGCCCCTTGTTTTTGGTTCGGGGAGATCATTTACAGGGAACCGATGGTGATTACGAACTGACGGCGGTCGAGTAGGAACCGATGTCGGTTAAGTAAAAGTGGGCTATTTTTAGTAAAATATCCAACTTTCCCTCCTTTTCTCTCGAGGAATTAGTTGTGGGCTTGGTCAAGTCATTATTAGGTTGATTTTGGTGCAGGTGAGGAGTAATTAGTCATGGGTGTGGATGTAGACCAAGTTATAGGTCTTAATTAGGTTAGTTTAGGGTTAGGGCTAGGTCATGATGAGGTGGCGAAATGTGGTGGTAGGTTTGGAGATGTAGATTTATTAAATATAAGGTAATTAATAAATAATTGTGCAAGGTTTAGGTGGTGAGGCTAGGTTGCGAAATGGGATGCGGGGCACGGGGGGTCGTAAGACACAAATTTGGTGTCTACATTAGCCCCTTGTTGTCATGTAGCTTGTCTTGTAAAGCTGCACTGACAATAATAAGAAGTGGTTACTCCTGTTAAGGGTATAGGTAATCCCCCTCAAATCTATCACAGATTGAGGTAGCGTGAAATCAGGGATAGGGTTGATAAAGGGTAAATGGTGTTGAGATGATGGTAAGATGGTGGGGTAGGTCCAAGGAAGTAGACGCACATTGAAATGCAGTAGTGTGACCAGGGTACATGATTTGAAGAGAAAACAAGCAATTCATGGGTAAAGGTCGATAGTTTATCCAAACAAGGGTGATATAATCCTGGTATCCAAGGCATAGGAAGTAACTCCAGGGGATATAACGGGTAAGATACAGGAACGTTTAGGCATGTTCAGAAATACCAAATGGTTGGTTTGGTTGAGATAAACGTCACGGTCTTGGTCTAGGCAAAGTTGGTCGACTGATCAAGTCAAGTACCCTAATCATGCTAAAACACGAATAGGTGAGCTCGATTGAACAAAAAGCTACATAATGGGTGGATAAAATTGTAAGTTGTGGGTTTTGGGTGAGGTATTTAAGTGGGGTGGCCTTAGGTCGAGCCTGATTAGTTGGTTGCGGCCTTGGGTCAGGCCAAATGGTTGGTTGCGGCCTTGGGTTGGGCCAAATAGTTGGTTGCGGCCTTAGGTCAGGCCTGATTGGTTGGTTGCGGCCTTGGGTCGGGCCTGATTGGTTGGTTGCGGCCTTGGGTCGGGCCAAATGGTTGGTTGCGGCCTTGGGTCGGGCCTGATTGGTTGGTTGCAGCCTTGGGTCGGGCCAAATAGTTGGTTGCGGCCTTGGGTCAGGCCTGATTAGTTGGTTGCGGCCTTAAATTGGGCCAATGAAGTCAAAAAAGGCTATTTAGCAAAGGAGGGTATAGGCGATGTGGTGAGAAAGGGAGATTGGTGAATAAGGGTAGAAATTGTGGTAAAATAGGGATTAAACTGATATCGGTTAGCTATGACCAGTATCGGTTAGATGACCGATACCGGTGGTTTAGGGCACAACATAACCAATATCGGTTATAGGTAAAAAACCTATAAAAAGAAAAATACGGCCTATCATTGTCACATTGTCAATTTGATAACCAATACGGCTTGTCTGGGTCTAAAATTGATTTTGTTGAGTTTGTACGCTGAGTTGGCAGTAGTTGAGTGGAGGAGTGAGTGATTGGTAGACCCCAGCGAGTAAGAGGCAGAATTTGATTGGTGGAGGACCCAGCAGAGGAG
Organism: Taxus chinensis; assembly: GCA_019776745.2. Lineage (NCBI taxonomy): Eukaryota > Viridiplantae > Streptophyta > Pinopsida > Cupressales > Taxaceae > Taxus > Taxus chinensis. The sequence continues at coordinate 908,490,782 of CM034149.1, read as the reverse complement.
ATTTATAGCCATGGCACAGCCAGGAGGAGCAGGAGGTGTTGGACCAGCTGGACCACCACCACCTATCCCACCACGACGACATGTAGTCATACTGGTAGGTTCTAAACCTCTAATTATGTGAATTTAATGATTTTAAGTTTAGATTTGGGTTTTGGGTAGGAATCAAAAATTTAATGAAATAATGAATAAATGGATGTAATTTGAAAAATGGAGTGGGTAGGTAGGTTAGTTAGGCTAAAACGGTAGGGTGGGTAGGTTTGTAGGGTTTTCCAGTGGGTATAAGGGTAGAAATAGGCAAAAAGATGGTTTTGGGGGCCACGTCGGGTTCGGCTCTGGACCTGGACAGTGACCGATGTCGGTCACTAGGCGACTGGCATCGGTCACAAAATATTTGCACAAAGTAGAGTTTTTGTTAGACCGGCGTCAGTCGTATGTCAACCGGCACCGGTGTATAGGTGCTGAGTAGGGGACCGATGGCGGTCAAGGGTGACCGGTACCGGTCATTAGTTAGGTTTATTTTGGTTTTGTTTTTTTGTTGTTGGTGTTTTGTGTTTTGGTTGTTGTTTGTTGTTTTTGTTTTGTTGTTGTTGGTGTTTTTTGTTTTGGTTGTTGTTTTGTTGTTTGTTGTTTGTTGTTTTTGTTTTGTTGTTGTTGGTTATTGTTTTGTTATTGTTGGTGTTTGTGTTTTATTGTTTGGTTGTTGTTTGGGGGTGAAGAGGGAGGGGGTAGAGTTGATAGGACAGGTGATTGGGGTGGGGGGGGGGGCAATGGGGTGGTTGTGTGGTTGGTTTGATTAGGATAAATTAGGTGTTGGGTATGAATTAGGAGGTGTTAAATTGGTAGGGGCATAGTTAGATGGTGATAGTAGATCGGGGTGGTTGGTAGGGTGTGAGATAAGGAAAGGGGATATCGTAGATGTTTTAGGGTAAGATAGGTGGGTGTAGATGTGTGTTATAGAGTTGGGGTGTGGTTGGGTGGGTAAAAGGGGGTATAGAGGGCTAAAGTAGTTGTTTTTGTAAAGGGTAGGTCTAATGAAGTGGGTTGTTTTTGCAGGCACATCAGCAGCTTACGATGCGGGATCGGATGCCCCCGCTATTGAGACGGATGCAGCCACATGTGTCCGTAGCGTAGTGGGCCATTATGCGCGAGGTGGGACTCGGCGGAGTCCAGCGGTATAGGGCTGTGGATAGGGACCACAGCCTTATGGTTGCCCTCATCGAGAGATGGGATCCGGCAACCAATGTTTTCCATCTCCCTACTGGAGAGATGACTATTACCCTGGAGGATGTGTATCGCATCCTAATACTGCCAATTGTAGGGGAGGCAGTATTCCAGGTAGATGCGGAGACGGCTATGGACAGCATTCTTCAGGTATTTGGGGATGCAGCCACATTATTGACTTATCACAGCATGAGCATTGCCTATGGCGATATGTATCACGCACACAGACATGAGACATGGCTATCCGTGTTGATGATGATAGGTATCACATGCTTCGCCCTCCCGAACTCAGAGGGAGGCCGCTTCCCATGGGATTTGATGGGAGTGATGCACGAGATGGTAGAGGAACATACGTGCTATGCCTGGGCACCAGTATATCTGGTGCATCTATACAGAGAGCTGTGGGGTTATTACCGGATGAGGCGATTTGGGATTTGCTCGACACTTTTGTTACACTGTTGGGCATATGAGCACATCATATGTATATGACCAGTAGGGCTGCCCCAGCAGCCAGGGCCACAAATTGTATACAGATATGGCTTTCAGATGTGGGGTTGTAATAATGATAGATATTGGTGAGGAGGGGACAGGTGGTATAGGAGAGGGGATTGAAGCTAAAGGTTTCTCCCTTCGTAAATTGTCTTTCTTAACCTTTTTATCCGAGAGAGGTGACTAACGAAGTATGGCTTTCAACACTTTGCATCCCTCTACATCATGTCCTGGTGTGCGGTGGTAAGCACAGATTTTAGACTCATCATAACCTATAGGTCGAGGTTTATATGGATCATAGGGTCTAAGTGGGGGTAGGGAAATGGTCGCATTCCCCACCAACATAGCAAGGATTTTGGCGTAAGACCCTTTGAGCGGGTCAAAGTCAGAGGAAGATGAGGCTATTGACTGGGTAGGTTTCGGTAATGACTGGGTATGGTTGATTTGTACGGGTGGCGGCTTAGCCAAGGGGTTTTGATAATTGGGTTTAACTAAACGTGACCTCTTCAGCGCAGAAGTTATGTTTAGTTGGTTAGATGACGTGGTAGCAAAAAACAACCACAGAGAAAGAGGAGTGATAGTAAACAAATCCTTTGATGATGGATTTTGTTTAGGGTTGATAGGTGGACAGGATACTTGGGGTGACGGTGTTGATATACCCTTGGATCTTTGTATGAGTGCAGAAGGTGTAGGTCGTTTTAAAGAAAACGCAGGAGGTATGATGTATTGATGCAAGGTGGAGGGATGAGGTCCCAATATAGAAGGTAGGTGTGACGATGATGGTTTTAGTTGTGATAGAGACATAGGTTGGACTTGAGGAGATTGGGTCTATCTCCTAAGTGGATGGACGGCTTTACTTTTAGATAAATCTAACCTTTTAGGTGGGTGTGTTAGACTGGGTATTGGTGAGGTCCCAAGCATAGGGGAAGGTTTGGTTAGGTCAATAGAGGTGGATAAGGTATTTGGTAGAGATGAGGGGGGTGAAGATGAGGACATAGGTATTTTAAGATTTTGTAAACACTTCAGGTATATGGTAGAGGCGTCTGGATCGGTCATCTGCATTTGTGTAGAATATGGTGTACTCAATCGTTCCCATATGACTCATCTATCTTCTGAGGGGTGACAATCCTCACGTGTGAATAGGAAATTTTGTATGGAAGAAAGGTGGGTTGTGATTCTGGTCCACTGTAGGTGTGATACAGGGGTAAATGAGGTACCGTATCAATGGGCGTTAAGAGGTCAACCGGTCGCTGAAAATATTTAGGCGATGAAGAACTAACAGGTAGGAGGGCATGTTTGAGAGGATCCGTCATGATTAAAGAATTTGGTGATGTCGGTTCAAGGGGTTTCTCGTCTAAGGATGACGAAAAAAATGGCGAGCCTTCCTCTTGTACAGAAAGAGTGGTAGAAGGAGATGTTTGGGAAATAGATAAATTAGATAACATCCGCTCACAGTCTTGCAAAGATGTGGTGTAAGAAGGCTCATCTGTGAGAAGAGAACTCTTGGTGGTTAATTCCTTTATGGGTAAAGGAACGGCAAGGATTTCGTCTTGTCTTGATGGTGGTGAAGGGGATTCGGGTTCCTGCGTTAGTGAAGAGGCTTGATTCAGAATTCTCTCGATAGAGGCTTTTGGTTGGGAGTCGAAGACTGCATGGATTTCATGAACACTCTCCTCGGCTAAGATATCCTGGTTTATGTTACTGTTAGATGAGTGGTTCGGAAATGGTTTGTTGAAGATTTTAAAATTTCAGTTAGCAGGGGTATTAGGATTATCAAGGGTTATATCCCCTGCATCAACCATTTCCTACACTATATTTTTCAACATCTTGCAGTTTTCATGACTGTGTCCCTTCACGCGGTGAAAGTTACAGAAGTCATTTTCTTTGTAGCAAGAAGGTATAGCGCGGGTGGAATCAAAACCGGAGTGAGGTTTAACAGGAGGTAAGGTAATAGCGCCTACTTTGAGCAATTTTTCCAATATCACACCATAAGTTTCTCCCAAGGGAGTGTAATTGATGGGCTCGGCTTTATACTTATAGGTGGTTTTTTGTGGGGTATTAGATGGTGTTTGAGATTTGACCATCACCGCGTGTACAGCTCCTTTTGATTTCGAAGTAGTCGATGCATGAGGATTGGTGGTGTTAGGTTTGTTGGTGGAGTCTTGGGTTCAGAAATTGGGGTTTTTGTTGCGCAACCGCAATTTCTCTTCCTCTAAGGCTCGAATTTCTAGTTTCTGAGCAATAGTAAAGGCCTCGTCAAATGTGCGGAAAGTTTGAATTTGGAGGGTAGGAGAAATGTACTTAGCGCAGGCCTGCGTAAAGAGTTCGATAAGTTAGGCCTGAGGAAAGGCATAAGTAAGTTGGTTGATAAGACCCCGCCATCATCCAACGAAATCTGTGATAGATTCATCTTCAAATTTTCGGATGGCATAGAGGTCGGTGATAGATACTTTCTTGGAAATGTTAATGGAGAAATGATCCAAGAAAGATTGGGCTAATTGGTTAAAAGAGAAGATTGAGTGCTGGGTTAAAGCACTGTACCACTCCAAGGCGGGTCCTGATAAGGACATGGGAAAGGTGCGGAGTAGTAAGGCATCGTCATGAGCAATCAAATAGCAGGCATGTCTAAATGATCTCAAATGTTGTTGAGGATCCTCCTTACTATTAAAACGAGTGAATTTTGGTAATTCCCATTGAGGAGGATATTAATGAAGGGGGACAGAAGGATGAATAGGCTCCCGACAAACTTTCTCGTATGTCAGGGTGCTACGGCTTCCTGAAACAGAAGCCTCCATATGTTGCATTTTTTCCATCATTTGTTTGATGAAATCAGTGGTGGGATGAGATGATGGTGCGTTTGTTATAAAAGGTGGAGGATTGGGCCAAGGACACCCACTAGACAATGGGGGGGCTAAATGTTGATAAGGTATTGAGGACGAATATGTTGAGGCAACTGAATAGGGATGTCCTATATAAGGTGTTGAAGCCACCGGATAAGTGTGTGGAAATGAAAAGGTGGGCGGAGCTTGAGAAGGAAAGCTCATGTGGATAGGTGGCAGAGAGCAAGTTATCAAAGGAGAAGTCTGCGAGAGAGACAAGGTAGGAACAGTTGGCGGTAATGATATGTGGGGCCCTAGATTAACAAAAGGAAAGCCAATCTGTGTCGTAAAAACCTCTAAAGCCACTGAGTTGGGAGACGGGGCTAAGGATGAAGAAGGCAAGGCGGAGTTATCAGGTGGGGAAGGAGCTAAATGAGCGGCTATACTAATAGGCATACCAACAAGGAGTTGACCGTCGGGTGTACGGTCAGGGGCATGAGACAAATAGTATTGTACAGCGCTAGGATTAGCATCCAAAAATTTCACAAATTCCTTATCTCCTACAGGGATTTTGGGAACCTCGCTGGTGTCCGTAGGATTCCCCATAGGATGTGAAGGGGGTGATTCAGGTAAAGGCACAGAGTAGGCATGTGAAACCATGGCTGCAGCTTGTTTCCGAGTGACAACAACCATGGACAAGAGTACACAGTAAGGATGCAATCTATTAGGAACAGAAGCAGCAACAAAATGTTGGAATTGGTAGGTTGCTGGTTTTGGGAACTGCAAAAGACATTAACCGATATCGGTTAGGTAACCGACGTCAGTCAGACTATAGCCACCGTCGGTAAGTTAACCGATGTCGGTAGAATAGGACCGGTGTAAGAATCTGTAAGAAGTTGCTAATTTGGGGTTAACGATGCTTATATACCTACCAAATTGTTCTGAAGTGATCACAAAAAACAGTGTATGACAGAGAAACAGAACTAAAAACAAGCAAGATGCACAAGCAAATTAACAGACTAACCCTAGGATTAGTTTTAATCACTTTGGGCTTATGCCTTAGACGCAAGATGATGTCAATCCTAAACAGAAGACTTAGGGGAAATGTCAAGTTTGTTTTGGCTTATAAGGTTACCTCAATCGGGCGGAGGAATACCGCGGAAAAGGGGGATGTTTGAGCTGTTGTGTTAATTTATGATGTGATTTGGTATGTGTTGTGCAGTGAAAGTAAGATTAATTTCTTGTCAATACCGTGGATATCACCCCCACGTGTACGACCTGTTACTTAATCTATGTTCACTAAAATTGAAAACAGCAAGCAAGAATGTGATGCACGTGTTTTAAACCCAAATCGAAAATGATATTCGATGAAGCAAGGAGATGATTTTCACTAATGCAAAAATGTGAAAGCAAAACAAATTCTTTTATCAAAAGGTAAAAAAATATCTTGTGAATATTGCAGAAGAAGAAAATAGCAAGTGTGCTCCCTATATGAAAGCAAGTAAGAAAGAAAGAAACCCAAAATGGGTCCCACCGGGCGTGCCAAAATGTTTCGCACATAATGCTTTCGTTCCTAGAATAGAGTTGCTTCTATCCTTTCATTCCTTTGAGAAATAGATAAGGGTTAGGGCTAGGAGGAATACCTATTGAATATTGAGAGGGTGTACGCGTACCGTAGAGAGAGATCAGATCGATTGCAAAGAACTCCTTTTTGTCTGGGAAGGACTACCTGCAAGTAAGAATACAAAACCACCAGATTCTAATTAGACAATAAATGAGGGAACTGCCTTGGGCCCAGGAAGTATTAAACTTCCTTTCAAAGGTGGTCAGTTCCCCTGCTAATATGAATTAACACAAATTATTGAAAAATTACAATTTAATTACCTTGTTAAAACAATAGAGGAAAGGGCTAGTTTTGGTTTTGAATCACAGTGACCGATGTCGGTCACTGTCACCGGTACCGGTTTCTGCTAACCAATATCGGTAGGGGCAGTGGTTTAGGGGATTTTAGTGAAGGTTGGCTATAAGGTGGATATGGTGTTTATAAGGCTAGTAAATGATTGGGGATAGGTAATGGGGTGATGGAGAAGACTCAGAGAATATGGGGGCTGTCCTTGGGGCAATGTAAGGGTAGAGGAATGACAGTTAGATGTAGGGTGTTACCGGGTAGTGGATCTGGGAGTAGACTTATAATTACTGTGACTCAAAAATCCAAGAATGTTATTAAAAGAACGTATAAGAGACTACTTACTAGTTCCTGATGAAGATATTAGGTACAAAGACTGTGATAACGAAGGCAGGGCTCAGTAGGGATGGATCGGATAATCAAAGATGAGCTATCTTCTCTCCCAATGCTTGGATGAGTGTCACTGGGCTCCGGTTACTCAGTTGGCAAGGCATTGGGCTTGATGTCCTTTCTTCTGCAAACGTCCTCTCTTTCCTTCACTTGTCGCTACTCGGCAAGTGAAATCTGGATTCTTCCAATGACTTCCGATATTCCAATCAATGAAAAATCAAGCCCCTTGTTTTTGGTTCGGGGAGGTCATTTACAGGGAACCGATGGCGGTTACGTAACCGACGGTGGACGAGTAGGAACCGATGTCGGTTTAAGTCAAAGTGGGGATATTTTTAGTAAAATAGCCAACGTTCCCTCCTTTTCTCCTCGAGGATTAGTTGTGGGCTTGTTCAAGTCATTATTAGGTTGATTTTGGGGCGGGATGAGTGATGGTGCGTTTGTTATAAAAGGTGGGAGGGATTGGGCAAAAGGGACACCCACTAGACAATGGGGGGGCTAAATGGTGATAGGTATTTGAGACGAATATGTGAGGCAACTGAATAGGGATGGTTCCTATATAAGGGTTTGAAGCCACCGATAAGGTTGTGGAAATGAAAAGGTGGGCGGAGCTTGAGAAGGAAAAGATCTGTGGATAGGTTGGCCAGGAGAGCAAGGTTATCAAGGAGGACAGTCTGCGAGGAGGAGACAAGGTAGGAACAGTTGGCGGTAATGATATGTGGGGCCCTAGATTAACAAAAGGAAAGCCAATCTGTGGTCGTATAAAAAACCTCTAAAGCCACTGAGTTGGGAGACCGGGGCCTAAGGATGAAGAAAGGCAAGGCGGAGTTATCAGGTGGGGAAGGAGGACGGGTAACTGGAGCGGCTATACTAATAGGCATACCAACAAGGGAGTTGACCGTGGGTGTACGGTTCAGGGCATGAGACAAATAGTATTGTACAGCGCTTTTCTAGGATTAGCATCCAAAAATTTCCACAAAATTCCTTATCTCCTACGGGATTTTGGGAAACTCGATGGTGTCCTAGGATTCCCCATCGGATGTGAAGGGGGTGATTCAGGTAAAGGCACAGAGTAGGCATGTGAAAACCATGGCTGCAGCTTGTTTCCGCGAGTGACACACCATGGACAGAGTACACAGTAAGGATTGCAATCTATAGGAACAGAAGCTTACAAACCAAAATGTATGGGAATTGGTAGGTTGCTGGTTTTGGGAAACGCAAAAGACATTAACCGATACGGTTAGGTAACCGACGTAGTCAGACTAAGCACCGCGGTAAGTTAACGAATGTCGGTTAGAAATAGGGGGGACGGTGTTAAGAATCTGTAAGAAAGTTGCTAAATTTGGGGTTAACGATGCTTAGTATACTACCAATGTTTGAAGTGATCACAAAAAAAACAGTGTATGTATGACAGAGAAAGAAACAGAAACGAAAAAACAAAGCAAGATGCACAAAAGCAAAATAACAGACTAACCCTAGGATTGTTTTAATCCATTTGGGCTTATCGCCTTAGACGCAAGATGATGTCAATCCTAAACAGAAGACTTAGGAAACGGAAAATGTCAAGTTTTGTTTTGGCTTATAAGGTACATCAATCGGTCGGAGGAAAGGAAAATATCCGCGGAAAAAGAAAAGGGGGATGTTTGAGCTGTGTTGTTAATTTATGATTGATTTGTATGGTTGTTGCAGTTGAGTGAAAGTAAGATTAATTTCTTGTCAAACTTGGATATCACCACACGTGTACGACCTGTTACTTAATCTATGGTTCATAAAATTGGAAAACGCAAGCAAAGAAGAAGTGATGCATATGCACGTGTTTTAAACCCAAATCGAAAATTGATATGCGATTGAAGCAAGGACGATGATTTTCACTAATGCAAAAATGTGAAAGCAAACAAATTCTTTTATTCAAAAGGTAAAAAAATACGTGTGAATTAATTGCAGAAAGAAGGAAAAATAGAAAGTGTGCTCCCTATATGAAAGCAAGTAAGAAAGAAAGACACCCAAATGGGGTCACAAAGGGCGTGCAAAATGTTTCGCACATAATGCTTTCGTTCTAGAATAGAGTTTGCTTCTATCCTTTTCATCCTTTGAGAAATAGTAAGGGTTAGGGCTAGGAGGAATACCTATTGAATATTGAGATGGGTGTACGCGTACCGTAGAGGAGAGATCAGATCGATGCAAAGAACTCCTTTGTGTCTGGGAAGGGATACGACTACTGCAAGTAAGAATACAAAAACCACAGTGCTAATTAGACATAAATGAGGGAATGCCTTGGGACCAGGAGTATTAAACTTCCTTCAAAGGTGGTCAGTTCCCCTGACTAATCTGAATAAACAAAAAAAAATTATTGAAAAATTACAATTAATTACCTTGTAAAAAAATAGAGGAAAGGGCTAGTTTTGGTTTTGAATCACAGTGGGACGATGTCGGTCTCCTGTACCTCGGTTACACGGTTTTGCTAACACAATATCGGTAGGGGCCAGTGGTTTTAGGGGATGAATTTAGTGAAGGTTGGCTATAAGGTGGGATATGGGTTTATAAGGAGTTTTAGTAAATGATTGGGGATAGGTAATGGGGTGGTGATGGAGAAGACCAGAGAATATGGGGGCTGTCCTTGGGGCAATTGTAAGCGGTAGAGGAATGACAGTTAGTTAGATGTAGGGGTTACGGGTAGGGATCTGGGAGAGTAGGACTTATAATTACTGGACTCAAAAATAATGAAATGTATTAAAAGAAACGTTATAAGAGAATACTTACTAGTTCCTGATGGAAGATATGAGGATACAAAGACTGTGATAACGACAGGCAGGGCTCAGGTAGGATGATCGGTAATCAACAGATGAGCATCTCTCCTCCAAGCTTGGATAATGTAACTGGGCCCGGTTACTCAGTTGCAGTCTTGGCCTGATTCCTTTTCGCCAACTCCTCTCTTTCCTTCATTGTCTCTACTCGGGGCCAGTGAAATCTGGGATTCTTCAAATGACTTCCGATATTCCAATCCATGAAAATAAAGCCCCTTGTTTTTGGTTCGGGGAGTGTAATTACAGGGAAACCGATGGCGGTTACGTAACGGACGGTGGTGGCACGAGTGGAACCGATGTCGGTTAAGTCAAGTGGGATTATTTTAGTTTTAAATAGCCAACTTCCTCCCTTTTCTCTCGAGGAATTAGGTGGGGGCTTGGTAACAGTCATTATTAGGTTGATTTTGCGTGCGGGCGGTGAGGAAGGAGTAATTAGTAATGGTGTGGTGTAGACCAAGTTATAGGTCTTAATTAAGTTAGTTAGGGTTAGGGGCTAGTCATGATGATGGTGGGCAGGCTTGGAGATGTAGAGTATTAAATATAGGTAATTAATAAAATAATTGTGAAGTTTTAGGTGGTTGAGGCTAGGTTGCGAAATGGGATGCCGGGGACACGGGGGGTCGGTAGCACAAATTTGGGTGTCTATAAGGACCAGATGGGGAATTCTTGAATACCTTGTAATGTAAGAAATCTAAAGCATTTCTTGGATTACCCCAAATTGGAGGTATGCACCCCTTATATAGGATAGTCTTTGTTTTTCTATTTTTGGTTTGTTTTGTCAGTTTCTGGTTTTCACTAGTTCTTGGCAGCCATTTTGTCAGCTTTCTCAGATGTTCTTTTGTTGTTGTTCTTTCTCATTACTCATTTACCCATGGTATTTTTGGCACTTGGTCTACTTTTGGTTCTTGTTTGGCACTCACTGGGAGTGCCCATCCTAGAGCTAGAGCCATGTTGGTGCCCATTTCAGTTATGCTTGTGCATTTTGACCAAATGTTATCATCAAAAAAATTCCCTCATTTTCCAAGTCTAAAACTACAAATGTTTGATTGATACCCTTGAATTAAGCTTGAAAGAAGATTTTGATATCTAGGACTTTTTGAGAACTTTTTTACTCTTGAAATTTCATTCATCAGATGGAAAAAAATTTCCCCTTTCCAAAAAGGTAAAGAAGTCCAACTAACTGCTTGTAATTTTCGAGTTATGGCTTGGTGGACCTAAGTTGGCATTTCTTCCCTTTGGCGGGAATATGGAGCTGTGGAGTACCTTTGATATTTGATCTATTTTTTGGCAAAAATTCTAAGTTTTCAAGAGACACGCAAAGGGCCGAATTGAGTTGAGGTGGGGGCATTGGGCCAACGAAGGAAATTGTGGTTTCAAACCCTTTTCTTAAAAAAAAGGGGTTAAGTTTTAAAAGGTCATGCGCTCCCTAGATCCCCGAAGCAAATCAAAATCGGACACGTGTCTTGTTTGGAAAAAGTCAAAGGAGAGGTACGAGCTTTCGGGTAAAAATTATTTTTTCGCCTTTTCTAAAAGTGAAAATGGTAAAGTGACGCGACTCCCCGCAAAACCAATCAAGTGATGGCCACGTGTCAGGAATGAGCTCAGCGAGCCTCAGCCCGGCGGAGGACTTCAAAAATTTTAGCATTTTTCCACAAAAGGGTTAAAAATTTTTAAAATCAACCTGGACACCCACTCATCCAAAGGAATTAATTTGTGAAGTTGAAGCCCGCTTCCAATCAGAGGGGTAACCACGTGTCCATATTTGAAAATTCAACGAAGGGAGTTTCCAGAATGAGTTGCTTCTATCCTTTCTTCTTTGAGAAATAGATAAGGTAGGCTAGGAGAAGACCTATTGATATTGAGGGGGGTACGCGTACCGTAGAGAGACGATAGATGATTCAAAGAACTCCTTTTTGTCTGGAAGGAATACCTGAGTAAGAATTACGAAAACCCAGATTCTAATGGACAATAATGAGGGAACTGCCTTGGGCAGGAAGTATTAAAATCCTTTCAAAGGTGTCAGTTCCCCTGCTAAGAGAATTAACACAAATTATTGAAAAAATTACAATTTAATTACTGTTAAAACAATAAGGGAAAGGGCTAGTTTTGGTTTGGATCACAGTGGGGGGGGGGGGACCGATGGTCGCTCAACTGTCACGGTACCGGTTTCTGCTAACCAATATCGGAGGGGACGTGGTTTAGGGATTTTAGGAAGGTGTGGCTTATAAGTGATATGTGTTTATAAGGCTAGTAAATGATTGGGGATAGGAAGGGCGGTGATGGAGGAAGAATCAGAGAATATGGGGGCTGTCTTGTGCCAATGTAAGAGGTTTAGAGGAAGACAGTTAGAGGTGGGTGTTAACGGGTAGGGATCTGGGGGTAGCTTATAATGACTGTGACTCAAAAACAGAAATGTTATTAAAAAGAACGTATAAGAGAAACTTACTAAATTCCTGATGAAGATATTTAGGTACAAAGACTTGATAAGAAGCATGGGCTCGGGGGCAAGGTAGGATGATCGATAATCAAAGATGAGCTATTTCTCTACAATGTTGGATGAGTGTTACGGCTCGGTGTCTAGGTGCAGTGATGGAGGTGATGTCCGTGTCTGTGATAACCCGGCGGGCCGGCACGGGGCTTAATCGGCCAAGTGAAATATGGTTTTTCAATGACTTCCGATATTCCATCAATGAAAATGCAAGCCCCTGTTTTGGTTCGGGGAGGAGGTCATTTTACAGGAACGATGCGGTTACTAACCGACGGGACGAGTAGAGAAGGAAACGAGGTCGGTTAAGTCAAAGGGGATATTTTAGTAAAATAGCCAACTTTCCCTCCTTTTCTTCGAGGAATAGTTGTGGGCTTGTCAAGTATTATAGTTGATTTTGGTGCGGGTGTGAGGAGAATTATCATGGGCGGAGAGGTTATTGTACATATTCTAGGTCTAATTAAGTTAGTTTAGGTTAGGGGTATATGATGATGGTGCAGGTGGAGATGTAGTGTATTAAAAAATAGGTAATAATAAATTATTGTGCAAGGTTTAGGTGTGGGCTAGGTTGGAAAAGGGATGCGGGGCCTGGGGGGTGTAAGACACAAATTTGGTGTTCTATAAGGACCTAGATGGGGATTTCTTGAACTACTTTAATGTAAGAAATCTAAAGCATTTAGGGATAATCCCCAAACTTGAGGTAGCACACTTAATAGGGTCTAGTCTTGTTTTATTTTGGTGTTGTTTGTCAGTTTCTGGTTTTCCTAGTTTCTTGATGCCATTTTGTAAGTTCTCAGATGGTTCTTGTTGTCTTTCTCATACTCCATACCCAATGGTATTTTTGGACTTGGTTCTATTTGTGTTCTGTGAGCACTAACTGGAGTGCCCCATACTAGAGTAGAGCATGTTGGTGCCATTTTACAGTAGCCTTGTGCCCCCATTTTGGACCAAAAATGTTATCATCCTAAAAATTCCTTCATTTTCCAAGTTAAAACTACAAATGTTTGTTAGACCTTGAATTAAGCTTGAAAAGAAGAATTTTCATATCTAGGACTTGTGAGAACTTTGTTACTCTTGAAATATCAGCAGATGGAAAAAAAATTCCCCCTTTCAAAAAAGAAAGAAGTCAACTAACGATTGTAATTTGAGTTGGCTGGGTGGACCAAGTTGGCATTTCGCCTTTGCGGGCATAGGAGCTGTGGAGTACTTGTGATATTGATCTTTTTGGCAAAAAAATCAAGTTTTTAGATGACCCGAAGTCCGATGAAGTATGAAGGTGGCATTGGGCCCCGCCAACGAAGGAAATTGTGGTTTCAAACCTTTTCTTAAAAAGGGGTTAAGTTTTAAAAGTAGCCGCTTTCCCTAGACCGCAGCAAATCAAAATAGTCACGTGTTGTCTTGTTGAAAAGTCAAAGGTAGAGGTACGAGTTTCGGGTGAAAATTATTTTTTATCCTGTTAAAAGTGATAAAATGTAAAAGTGAAGAGATCCGAACCAATCAGGAGTGGCACGTTGTAGGGGAAGGAGGATCAGGCCTCGACCGGCGGAGGAACTTCAAAAAATTTAGCATTTCACAAAGGGTTAAAATTTTAAATCAACCAGGCCCCACTCCCCACTCATCCAAAGAATAATTTTTGAGTTTGAAGCCCGCTTTCCCCAATCAAGGGTAACACGTGTCATAGTTTGAAAATTCCAACGAGAGGGAGTTCGGCCTCTCGGAAAAATGATATTTTTTCCCATGTTGGCATAAGGTAAAAATTGTGAGAATAAGGCCTGCAGCTCATCAAATTGTCCCAGGATTAAGACATGTGTATGGCTAAGGCAAATGAAGGAATTTCGGAAGCGTTGGGTCACTTATGAGAAATTTGGTTTTATCCTTAAAAAGCATAAAAGCAAAAGGAGAACTCAAGGCCGCTACCAACCACAGCGACATGTAGGTAAGGATAGAATCAAAGGTGCAGCCCACGGGGTAATTTGGAGAAAAATATCCTTTTTCCAAAAAAGGTGAAAATGTGCAGAATCAAACTAACGATTCCCCTGGGAGACCCCCCAACCTAGGATCTTTCAGCTTTTTCTCAATGGTGGAGGGCGAAGAAAATTTTGAATTTTGTACTTTTTTCCACAGGTTTGGTAAAAGGAAAAAAGAGGCCCTGACACCCGTTTTAACGTGGAGCTTCCACGTGGATGGCAAAATGTAAAAAGTTATAAGGGAAATCAAGTATAGTTTTGCTTGTTTTTGTTCTTCCACCATTTTTACCCTAAGGGAACTCCAGGAAGTTTGACATTGCCATTTTTTGCCATCATCTTCATCGGATTTTTGATGATTCGCATTGTTTTTGGGATACAAGGTTTTATTTGAATGATCAGTTTTTTAGGCCCAATCTGGATCATAGGGTAATTTGAAATTGTGTTTCCTCAATTCATGGATCAGAGGTGTATTTGTAATAGAAATTTTTTGATCAGAGGTGTATCTGAAAGTTGTAAAGGTAAATTTGGAAAGGGAAAAGGTGTAATGATGAATGGAAAAGGGTCTGCATGCCTTGAGGATGAAAAATGTGCCTCCACATAGGATAATGATCAAAATATTTGTAATGATACGACTTTTTTAAACACCTAGCAATTTTGGTTGCAAATTTGTTAAACATCCCTTTCTGTGAATCATGATGGAATTCTGTAACAAACTTGATGCTTGGCATATTATTTCCTTGGGAAAGAAGGCTCAGAAGTAATTGAATGCTATATATTGCATGAATTTTTCATGAAAAGGGTTGGATGAGTTTGGAAAATCCTGAGAAACTTAGAAATTTCATGGAAAAATTTGGGAAAAAATCCATACTCTGAGTGACCACCCGAGAAGCTCATATAATTCCTTCTTTATCATATTTCAAATCATGTTAAGTTGGTTACACATGTATAGCCATTAACAAGCTCTGAGATTGTTTTCAAAACATTCCTCTGCTGATAAATTTGATCAATTTTGAGTTATTCTATGTTGTCTTTGGGAAAAAATTATGAATGCTTACATTTCTGAATGATTTTCAATTTGTGTTTCTTGTTTCCTATTGCAGTCTTGTGTTTAAAGCCTCTCTTGATCATAAATGATCTCATTCTTGTGATAGTTTAGTGGCATTTGCAATCTCACATTCAGAAGAGCTTTCATCTGATAAAGAGATAAACAAATTAAAAACCACTTCACCTTCCTTCGATTCCAGAGATTGTTTGTAAGCCTTTGTGTGCACCTTAGGCATGATTAAGAAGTGATTACTAAATGCTTCATTGGTTCTTTCTAACTCAATATTTTATGATAGATAATCAAATATTGTGTGGAACAAGGCATATCTGGGCTTCCATTTGATGCACATATCCTGGTTGAAGGAGTGATTAACCATTTTGATGCTTTCTATTGTTAATGTTTTTCCAAATTTTTCTTAAGTCCTCAAAGCGTCTGGCAGACCTTGGTTTGTCTTGTCTAATCTCCCACCCAAAAGAGAAAAAAACATTTAAAAAAAACTAATCCTACCCATACTACCCCTGTTTTGTTTTGTGTATCAACAAATGCAAACCCCACTGTCAAAATATGCAGAAGAAAATCAGGATCTCGAATGTCTTTAGTAACCTTGCCTTGCATTGAAAATATCTCCATAATCCGGAAGTGACAACTTGTGAAAGTCAGATTTGGAGTGTTGATCATACTTTCCCAAGTCCTTTTCATGATATTTACACAAATTGAGGGATATCTCCATTTCCTTCATCAAACAGAGGTTACATTATTGGTTCTCTTACCTTGGTTGGAAGGCACAACCTAAAATAGTTAGGATAAGATCACATCCTTTCAAGGGTGCTACCCACTCCCCCAAAATTTAAGTGCTAAGAATTCATAAAGATTGCTTTCCCCGGCTGCAAAATGACACACAACATCATCTATATGCCTTTTTGTATCTTGTTAAACCCATGATGTTGCATAAGCTTTGAGTAAGTTTAACTTTAGGTACCAACATCTCTTTTGGCGCCATTTCCGGGGACTTGTTGAAAACATATGTGATATTTGGATACATGTCAAACCCTGATAATGTTTCTTACAAAGGTTGGATGTAAGTACATTGTTGAAGTATCATTCTATATTCATATTTGCAAGTTTTAAGCAAAGGTTTCAAGCTCCATCTTCTAGTTTCCTAGTTTCCAGCAGTTGTGCACTTTGGTTGCATTTTGATTGATAGATTCAAGTAAAGGAAGGTCTGATTTATAAATTTTTTGCAAGATTCCAGTGCTCACAGACATTTGATAGATTAATTTAGTGCATTCTTGCACAATTAAGGTGAAATTCCTTGGTGGCGACTCCATGCTAATTTGATTTTGATAAATACCAGTGTCTTAGATTTTTGTCATTTGAAATTTGTTTCTAATCTCTGCAAAACTAGAAGGAAGAAGATCTCTCTTCATTAGAGACTTTTCTAGGAATTTGTTTTCTAATTCAAGGAACGCAGAGTTAGAAAGAAGAAGAGTTTGGAAGATTGTTGGAGATATAAGTTCAAGGAAAGAGTTTCCCATTGTTGAATTTGAAATTGATCAGCATGTTATTGAGTACTGTAGTTCCTCCTCAACTAAATTTGAATCAGGTATTCCTCTTGTAGATTTTCATTCTCCATCTGGAGAAGGACCTTCTTTAGTATTTTAAAGGCTTGATCCTAAATCTACCCCTATATTTTCCAAATTTGCTAGGGTTTATCAAGGAGGAGATCCTTTGAGAGGATATTCATTTTGAGAATCATATACCTATTCCAATCAGACCCCTCAACCCTCATCACCTTGCATCTCCTACAAACACACCTCCACAAAACAATATGGCTCAGCCCCCACCCAGACCTCCATTTGTTTTTAACACCTTTGGTCCTATAAAATTTGGAGGGATGCTTGGTTATCAAAATGTTGTTCCACAAGATGTAAGGAATAGATTTCCAAAGTTTCAGGGAAACAATGCTATAACAGGCGATCAGCACCTAAAATTCTTCATTAATATGATGGAGGATTTTGAAATAGAGTTTGAGGATATATACATCAAATTGTTCATCCACACATTAGAAGAAGATGTTAGAGTTTGGTACAAGGCTCTTCCTGACAACTCTATTGACTCATGGGCTGAAATGAACAATGCATTTAGGTTGCAATATGGTGACAAGACTGATGCTAGATTTCTCTTGTCTAATTTTGAAAACATTAAAAAGAACCCAAATGAATCAATTCATGATTTTAACACAAGGTTTAACAAAAATTTGAGGACATTGCCTGTCAATCTAAGGCCATGTGATGAGTCATGCTTAATCAAATATTCAGATGCATTTGATAAGAAGTATGCGTACTACCTGAGGGATACAAATGCTGCTAATTTAAGTCAAGCCTTCACCATGGCCTTGCAAATTGAAAACAATATCAAAGTAATTGGGAGACCTCCCAAGAGAGAGGGTGTAAAGTTGATAAATCTAGAGAAACCTCAAGATAACAAGGGTGCTGATTTGGAAGAGTTTTTGAAAACTTTTGCAGGTGCTATCAAATAAATTTCATACAAACTAGCCCAGGTAGAAAATGGGATTGGCCAAGGTTCACAAGTCCAATAAAGAGCAGAAAAACATGACAGATTTGGCAATCATCCTAGGGGTGATCAAAGGTCAGATGACAAAGGTAAAGGACCTATGGGAGGGGGAAATAGACAACCCCAAGCACGTGAAAACATATTGGTGCCTGACCCTCTGACTGTCAAGGTTGTTGATGTTAAAGAGGCTAGTTAGATTGATTGGTGTGATAAGTGCTTTCTGCCCCATCCTCCATGTGAAGTGGACCATCAAGTTGATGAAGCTGATAACGAAGATGGTACTGATGATGATATCTACATGGTCGGTTATTCTTCAAGTTCACAACAAGGAGCAACATTAACTGAGGTAATAAGTACGAGGACTACTACAACCTTTTGGATTGCATCAACTGGGTACCACTTATTCCTTTTTCTAATACTTATGAAGTAGATGTAGTGAAAGATTTTTAAATACCTAATAATGACTTTGAGTATTTGAGATCTTTGATGATAAAAATGTATGATAGAGGAATACCATCTGAAGAGGATAAACAACTATTAATGAATGTTGTTATTAGCTAAGAAAAAGACTATAAAACTAGCAGCAAATTTGTTAAGGGAGTTGGGCCTAAAGCCAAACCTAAAACTCCCTTGCTTACAATAATTCCCAAGGTGGCTCCTAGGAAAGATACATCTCCTCATGCCAAAACTATCAAAAATCCAGTCCCATCTGATGAGTTTTTCCATCTTCAACCCAATGCTGCCTTTTCAAAGAGTGTTCCATATGACATAGCCCAAGTTATGAGTTAAATCAAGGTTAGTGTTCCAATTATTGAGCTACATAGGATTCCCAAGTACAAGAAGAGAGCATTTGAATACTTGGGGTTGAAGGAAGAGAAAATGTAAACATTATGGAGACTCCTCCAATCATTGTAGACTTAGGAATACCACCAGCATTAGAGGATCTTGGAGAAGCACCTGAGGTATACTTGGGAACATCTCTTGTTGAATATCAATTGAACGTTGATCCATTCTTCACCACTTTAATCATTAAGGATATATTTCTTTATAATTGTATGTTTGACTCTGGTGCATCATGCAATGTCATGCCTCTTGAGGTCATGAATGAGCTGGATATCAAAGTGACAATGGCATATGGAAGATGTACTACCATGGACTCCAGAGAATTGCATGTTGTTGGGTGTGTAAAGGGCTTGGTGGTGCAGCTTGCAGCTTATCCAGGTAAGAATTTGAAACTTGAGGTAGTCATTGTTGATTTCCCAGCCAAGTGGGGCATGTTACTGTCAAGAAAGTGGGCTGCAAGTATTGGTGGTAGTGTCCAGATGGATATGTCCTATGCTACCATTCCAATTGAGGGCATCCTTGTCAAGTTGTATAGGGAGAAGAAGATGTTGCATCTAATTGAGGATCCAAACAATGCTTCTTATGAAGTGTTTTTTGCTATTGTTTATGCTAACAATTTCATTGGATTTTTTGATGGAAAATAAAACAAGATGGATCAGTCAAAGTTCCTTGAGGTAGTAGGTTCTCCACGGACCTTGTGTTTTGATGGAGCTTGCTCCAAGTTTGGGAATGCTGTTGGTATATTCTTGACTTCTCCAAGCATGGAAGAGTTTGTCTTCTCTTTCAGAATTAATTTTGAATGTACTAATAACATTGCAGAGTATGAAGCATTGTTGTTAGGTTTAAGGATTGCTTGGAAGTATGGAGTGAAAGACATCATTGCAAAAGTAGATTCAGAATTAGTTGTCAAGCAAATAAGAAAATTGTATGCTACAAAAAATCAGCGGATGAAACAGTACAAACATGTAGTTTGGGATCTAATTGAGATGTTTGATTCCTTCAACATTTATGCATCATGATAGAAGTCTCAACACAGTTGCAGACAGGCTAGCAGTGTTGGGGTCAAGATTTGGTAATTGTATTGTTTCCCCTTTTTACAAGTATGATATTGAGATACTCACTAGGCCATCAGTCCCTGATAACGTGAAGCATTGGCAAGTGTTTAATGATGATGCTCAGGTTCAGAGATTCTTGCAGAATCAAGGTGATTTTGTTGATCAGCTTATTGATTTTGAACCATTAGTATGTGCAGTTGATGGAAAAGAAACCTTGTTTGGCAAGGATATCATCCAATTAAAAACTAACACCATTCCTAGAGGATTGGTTGCCCTAGAATCAAATTTTAACAATGTTGATTGTATAGTCAATAGAAACATGTTTGCATCTAGGGATTTTGAAGAACATGATTTGGGAACAAAGGAGAAACCAAGGAAGATCTGGTTGGGTAGCAACCTGAGCAAGGAATAAAAGCAGTCCTATGCTCAACTATTGAAAAAATATCAAGACTTCTTGGCTTGGTCTTATTCTGAGCTAAAGGCATATAGAGAGGATTTGTTTCAGCATGATATCCCTCTTGAGCCTAAGGCCAAACCATTCAGATAGAGGCAAAGACCAATTAATCCACTTCTCTCCATGAAAATGCAAGAGGAATTAAAGAAGTTGAGAGATGGAGGGATCATTCAGCCCATAAGGTATACTTCTTGGGTTGCAAACCTAGTGCCTGTCAGAAAGAAAAATGGAGATATCAAACTTTGTGTAGATTTCAGAAATCTAAACAAAGCATCAATGAAGGACAACTATCCCTTACCAAATATGGAAAACATGTTGCATTTAGTGATGGGTTCTGAGTTTCTTTCTACATTGGATGGTTTCTCCAGATACAATCAAGTTGTTGTCAAAGAATCAGAAAGACTTAAGACAACATTTACCACTCCTTGGGGGACATATGTTTTTTTCAGGATGCCTTTTGGTTTGATGAATGCTGGTGCCACCTTTCAAAGAGAAATGGATGTTGCTTTTGCTGGTTACATCAATGATTTTATTTTTGTTTACCAAGATGATGTGACTGTGTTTTCTAGGGATAGAAGTGATCACCTGCATAGCACTTGGAAAAGATGTTGATCAGATGCAGGGAATATGGCATTTCTCTCAATCCAAAGAAGTGTCATTTTGGGGTGCAAAAGGCCAAGCTGCTTGGTCATATTGTATCAAAGGATGGTGTCATGATTGACCCTGAGAGGGTGGAAGCCATCAGCAAAGTCCCTATTCCTAAGAAGCAAGAAGGGCATCCAATCCTTCTTTGGGAAGATTAATTTTATCAGAAGGTTTGTATCTAAATTTTCTAAGTTGACTCTTCCCATTACATGCATGTTAAAGAAAGACCAGGTAATCAAATGGGAGGAGGCTGTTATTCAGGATTTTGAAGGAATTAAAGAAGCATTGAAGCATGCACCTGTTTTGGCAGCTCCAAATTACAAGAAGCCTTTCCAAATCTTCTCCTTTGCTTCTGAAAATACCATTGCATCTAGTTTTGTTACAGAAGGATGAGGATGGGGCTGAGAGGCCTATTTCCTTCTTTTAGTAAGGCTTTACAAGCTGTTGAGTTAAAGTACACAATCATGGAAAAATAGGCATTCACCTTGGTGAAAGCAACAAAGGTTTTCAGGCCTTATATCTTAAGTTCAAAAGTTGTTGCTTATGTTCCCCACACCATGGTAAAAGACATCTTATCAGAGATGGAGATCTCAAGAAAAAGATGTAGATGGGTGAACAAATTGTCAAGAGTACGACATGGACATCCAAACCAAAAAGTTAGTACGAGGTTTGGGTCTTGCTAAGCTTATGGTTGAGAGCAACTTGCAGACTGTAGAAGTGAATGAAGTAGAGGAAGAAAGGGTAGATGTTCTTGAGAAGTTGGTAAGTTCTGAGTGGTACAAGGATGTAATATTTTACCTTAGACACCTATGCTGCCCTGATCATTTAAATAAAAATCAGAAAAGATCCCTCAAGCTGGCTTCTCAAAAGTACATTATCACTGACTTTGGGCTGGCTTGGAAGAACCCTGAAGGTGTCCTCTTGAAATGTATAACTGAAGATGAACCTCCCAAAATAGTTGTTGATTTCCATGGGGGAGTTTGTGGAGGACACTTTTCTGGAAGGGTTACAGCACATAAAATCTTGAGAGATGGTTATTGGTGGCCTACTCTCTTCAAATATGCAACCCTGCTGGTTAGAAAATGTGAGAGTTGCCAATGTTTCTCTGGAAGAATGAAAGCTTCAGGCATCCCTTCCTTTGTAGCCTGTATCAATTAAAGCTCCTTTCAAACAATGGGGAATGGACTTCATTGGTGAGATTTCAGACCCTTCTAGTGTTGGACATAAGTGGATTCTTGTAGCCACAGATTACTTCACCAAGTGGGTAGAGGCAATCCCCACCAAGAAAGCGACACACCAAGTTGTTATGGACTTCTTGTTGAATCACATTGTATGCAGATTTGGTGTGCCAGTCAAGATTGTAGCTGATAATGCCATGTTTTTCAGAGCTAAACCTTTGATGGAAATGTGCATAGAGTATGGAATCAATCTGACTTATGCTTCAAACTACAATCCCTAAGGAAATGGACAAGCTGAGTCCAGCAATAAGAACTTGTTGAAAATTATCATAAGAACCTTGGAACAAAACAAGAAGAAATGGGGTGAACAACTGAAATTTGTAGTTTGGGCTGATAGGATAGTTGCCAAAAGAGCTACTGGTAGGAGCCCATTTGAGTTGGTGTATGGAACTCAAGCTCTGTTGCCCTTACATCTGCAATTATCTTCATTTTAGTTTGTTCAACAGCTTGAAGATCAAGAGCTCAATCCATATGAAGCAAGGATTAATAAGATTGTTGAGCTTGATGAAGAGAGAAGAGCATCCCACCAAAGGCATGTCAAGTTCAGAGAAAGGATGAAGAAATTATTTGACAAGAAAGTAGCACCAAGGGTTTTCAGTATTGGAGATCTTGTGCTATTATGGGATAGTCAGACATGAAGATAAGGGAAAGCATGGTAAATTTGATGCATTATGGATGGGCCCTTACTCCATTAATATCAGAATTGGTGAGAATACCTTTTTTCTCAAGGACCTAGATGGGGAATTGCTTGAACTTCCTGTTAATGGTAGACATCTGAAGCATTTCTTGGATTAATCCCCAAATTTGAGGTATGCACCACTTGTATAGTGTATAGTCTTTGTTTTTCTATTTTTGGTGTTTTTTCAGTTTGTGGTTTGCCCTGGTTCTTGGAAGCCATTTTTGTCGGTTTCTCAGATGGTTCTTT
The DNA here is from genome assembly GCA_019776745.2 of Taxus chinensis. Lineage (NCBI taxonomy): Eukaryota > Viridiplantae > Streptophyta > Pinopsida > Cupressales > Taxaceae > Taxus > Taxus chinensis. The sequence goes on along the minus strand of CM034149.1, from coordinate 908,467,925 downwards.
GTTGTTCTTGCTCATGACTCCATTGCCCAATGGTATTTTTTGGCACTTGGTCTGCTTTTTGTTCTTGTGGCACTCACTGGGAGTGCCCATCCCCGAGCTAGAGCTGATGTTGGTGCCCATTTTTAGTATGCCCTATGCATTTTTGACCAACTGTTATCATCCTCAAAATTCCCTTCTTTTTCCAAGTCTGAAACTGTAAATTTTTGAGTTGATACCCTTGAAATAGGATTGAAAAGAAGTATTTTGAGATCTCGAACTTTTTGAGAACTTTTTGACTCTTGAAATCTCATTCATCAGATGGGAAATTTTCTCCCCTTTCCAAAAAGGTAAATAAGTCCTCCTAACTCCTTGTAATTTTCAAGTTATGGCTCGACAAACCTAAGTTGCCAGTTTTTCCCTTTGGCGGGCATATGGAGCTGTGGAGTAACTTGTGATTTTTGCTCTCTTTTTGGAAAAAATTCTAAGTTTGATGAGATGACCCACAAGCCCACATGAAGTATGAAGGCGGGGCATCGGGCCGGTGGAGGAAATTTTGGTTTTGAACCCTTTTGGGGTCAAAAAGAGGTTAAGTTTTAAAAGTCATGCCGCTTCCCTGGATCCCGCAGTGAATCAGAACAGGACACGTGTCTTTGTTGAAAATTCAAAGGAAAAGGTATGAGCTTTCAGGGGAAAGTTAGTTTTTTCTCCTTTTCTAAAAAGTGATAAATTGCAATAGCGAAGCGCATCCCCACAGCCAATCAAGTGATGCCACGTGTCAGGAATGAGATCGGAGCCTCGGACCGGCAGAGGACTTTAGAATTTTTAGCTTTTTTCCACAAAAGGATTAAAAGTTTTAAAATCAACCCTGGCCCCGCTCATCCGAAGGAATAATTTTTGAGGTGAATCCCACTTCCAATCAGAGGGTGACATGTGTCATAGTTTGAAAAGTCGACGAAGGGAGTTTGGGCCTCAGAGGAAAATTGGGATTTTTTCCCATTTTAGCATAAAGGGTCAAAATTAAAAAATGAAGGCCGCAACTCCATCAATGGTCAGGATTAAGCCACGTGTATGGCTGAGGTCAAATGAAGGAATTTCGGAGCGTCGGGTCACTTCGAGAAATTTGGATTTTATCCTGTAAAAGCATAAAATCAAAAGGAGGAACGCAAGCCCGCAGTCCAACCAGCGATCGACACATGGCATGGAAAGAATCGGAGGTGCAGACCCGCGGGGATAATTTAGAAAAAATTTCCTTTTTTCAAAAAAGGGTGAAAATGTGTGGAATCAAACCGTGATTCCAATGGGAACCACCTCGGGATGCATGTCAGTCTTGTTTCTCAAAGGCGGAGGGGCGGAGGAAAATGTGAATTTTGCAAATTTTCCCAAAAGGTTATAAAAGGAAAAAGGAGGCCCCGATGCCCGTTTTAACATGGAGCTTCCACGTGGATGGTCCAAATTTAAAGTTGGAAAGGGGAAATCAACGGTAGTTGTGCATTTTTTTGTTCTTCCGCCATTTTTTCCCTAAGGAGCTCCAAGAAGTTTGGAGATGTGTTTTTTGCCTCGTTCTTCATCATATTTTTTAATGGATTTGCATCATTTTGTCCTGCAAGGTTCAATTTGATCATTTTTGAGGCTCAATTTGTGGATCAAAGGTGTATTTGAAATGGTTTTTTCCCTAGCCCGCATAAAACGTGAAATATCAGATCCAAAAGTTGCAGAGGTGAATTTGGAAAGGGAAAAGATGAAATGATGAAGGGAAGGGGGTCTGCATGCCTTGAGGATGAAAAATGTGCCTCCACATAGGATAATGATCCAAATATTTGCAATGATTCGACCTTTTGAAACACCTGGCAATTTTAGTTGTAAATCTGTTAAACGTCCCTTTCTGTGAATCATGATCAGATTTTTGTAACAAACTTGATGCTTGGCATATTATTTTCTTGGGAAAGAAGGCTCAAAGGTGATTGAATGCTATATATTGCATGAATTTTTCATGCAAATGGTTGGAACGATTTTGGAAAAGCCTAAGAAACTTAGAAATTTCACGGGAAAATTTGGGAAGAAGCCCATACTCTGAGTGACCACCTGAGAAGCTCATATAATTCCTTCTGTATCAGATTTCAAATCATGTTAAGTTGGTTGCACATGTATAGCCATTAACAAGCTTTGAGATTGTTTTCAAAACATTCCCCTGCTGATAAATCTGATCAATTTTGAGTTATTTTGTGTTGTCTTTGGGAAAAATTTGTGAATGCTTACATTTTAAAATGCTTTTCAATTTGTGTTTCTTGTTTCCTGTTGCAGTCTTGTGTTTAAAAAATATCTCTTGATCATACATGATCTCATTCTTGTGATAGTTTAGTGGCATTTGCAATCTCACATTCAGAAGAGCTTTCATCTGATAAAGAGATAAACAAATTTAAAACCACTTCACCTTCCTTTGATTTCAGAGATTATTTGTAAGCCTTTGGGTGCACCTTAGGCATGATTAAGTAGTGATTACTAAATGCTTCATTGGTTATTTCTAACTCAATATTTTGTGATAGATAATCAAATATTGTGTGAAAAAGTGCAGATCTGGGCTTCCATTTGATGCACATATCCTAGTTGAAGGAGTGATTAACCATTTTGATACTTTCTGTTGTTAAGTTTTTTCCAAATTTTGGTGAAGTCCTCAAAGAGTCTGGCAGACCTTGGTTTGTCTTGTCTAATCTCCCACCCAAAAGAATAATTCAAAAAACAACTAATCCTACCCATACTACCCTTGTTTTGTCCTGTGTATCAACAAATGCAAACCCCACTTGTCAAAAATATGCAGAAGAAAATCAGGATTTTGAATGTCTTTAGTAACCTTGCCTTGCATTGAAAATATCTCCATAATCCGGAAGTGACAACTTGTGAAAGTCAGATTTGGAGTTTTGATCATATTTTCCCAAGGCCTTTTCATACTATTTTCACAAATTGAGGGATATCTCCATCTCCTTCATCAAACAGAGGTTACATTATAGGTTCTCTTACCTTGGTTAAAAGGCACAACCTAAAACAGTTAGGATAAGATCACATCCTTTCAAGGGTGCTACCCACTCCCCCAAAATTTAAGTGCTAAAAATTCAGATAGATTGCTTTCCCTGGCTGCAAAATGACACACAACAACATCTATCTACCTCTGAGTATCTTGTTAAATCCATGATGTTGCTTAAAATTTGAGGAAGGTTAACTTTGGGTACCAAAAAAAATCCTTTCACACTCATGAGGGTCACTATGAATTTTTGGTCATGCCATTTGGCCTTACAAATGCCCCTTCCACCTTTTAGGAACTCGTGAATAAGATATTTCAGCCTTTCCTCCATCAATTTATCCTTTTTTTCTTTTATGATATCCTCATCTACAGCCGCACTTGGGTTGAACACCTCCAACATATTTACAGTACATTACAAATTCTAGCAGATAATAAATTATGTGCCAGATAGTCCAAATGTTCCTTTGGCCTCAAAGAAGTGAAATATCCTGGGCACATTGTTTCTACCCATGGGGTATGTGTCGATCCTAACAAGGTCAACACAATACAGGAGTGGCCTTGGCCAACAACTCTTAAGAGCCTTTGTGGTTTCCTAGGCCTTACAAGGTACTACCATTAGTTCGTCAAGAACTATGGAAATATCGTGGCCCCCTTGACATCCTTATTAAATAAGGATTCCTTCACTTGGAATGTAGCAGTTGACCAGGAATTTATGGCTCTTCAACAGGATATGTGTAGTACCCTTTTTTTTGCCATGCCTAACTTCACTCAAGATTTCACCATTGAAAGTGATGCATGTGGGAGTGGCTTGGGTTTTATCCTTCTCCAATTAGGTCATACAATTTACTTCACTAGTAAATATTTTTCAGGCCAAAACTTAGCCTCATGTACATATTCGAAGGAAATTATGGGAATTCTCCATGTTGTCAAGAAATGGCAACCATACCTACTGGGGAATAATTTTTTCATCAAAACAGATCACCAGAGTTTGAAATATTTATTGAAAAAACAGGTCACATCCCCAACACAAAATAAATGGGTCAGAAAAATCATGGGGTTTGATTATGAGATAACCTATAAGAAGGGTAACGACAATATTTTGGTTGATGCTCTCTCACGCGCATACGAGGACCAGGAATCCCTATCAGCCATCTCCATTCCCACCCCAAACTAGCTAGAATATGTGAAAAACGGGTATTCACTTGATCGCTCCTCACAACACCTCATCCAGTGATTGGCCATTGACCCCACCTCCATACCTCATTATTCATGGGATGGTCCATTTTTGCGACATAAGGTCCATCTAGTGTTACCCCATTGCACATACCTTCATCAAGTTATATTCTATAAAATCCATGCTTCTCCATCAGTATGACACTCAATATTTATCAAAACATATGAGAAGGCACCAAGAAACTTATTTTGGAAAGGAATGAAGGGTGTCGTTAAACAGATGGTTGCGGAATGTGATACCTGCTAATGCAACAAAGGTGAGACAAATTCAATTCTGGGTTTGTTAAAGCCCTTTCCAATACTGAATAGGATCTAGATATATATCTCTATGGATTTTATCGAGGGTTTCCCTAAGTTAGGAGGTAAATCAGTGATATTGGTTGTGGTCGACTGCCTCTCCAAATATAGTCATTTCTATTCCCTTACCCATTCATATTCAGCCTCCACATTGACCCAGATTTTCATGGATCATATTTTATGTATGCATCACATTCCTTCCTCCATTGTCTCTGATCATGATTCCACTTTCACCAACAACTTTTTGACATATATTTTTCGCTACACAGGCACCCAAATGAATATGAGCTCCAGATATCACCCCCAGATAGATGACCGGACAAAAATTATAAACAAGTGTTTGGAAATGTTCCTTCATTTATTTGTTTCAGAACAACAACACCAATGGATAAAGTGGCTTCCCCTTGTAGAGTGGTAATACAATACCTCATACCACACTTCTACTAAAATGACCCCATATGAAGCAGTCTATGGTCAAAAGACACCAACTCTTCTTCTATATCACCCTGGAAGTTCGAGAGTTCATGCAAGTGAAATTACTCTCTATAACCAGGATTAGTTTCTCAGCACTCTATCATCCAATCTCCACACGAAATTGAACCACATGAAGTAGCAGGATGATTAGCACCACTCCAAGCACACCTTCTAGCCAGGTGATATGGTATTCCTTCATCTGAAACCTTACAAGTAGTCATCCTTAAAGCTCAAAGGGCATCATAAGCTTTCTCCAAAGTTTTACATGCCATATAAATTCCTCCAGAAAATTAGTTTGGTTACTTACAAGATGGAGCTTCCACCTTCCTCCAATATTCACCCATTTTTCCATGTCTCATATTTAAGGAAAGTTATGGCAACAATTATCCAAGAACAAAGCACTTTACCACAACTTGATAATGAAGGTTCCATCATTCTCGAACCAGAATCCATTCTAGAAAAGCGGACCCACCAACTCTTCTCCCACTCCATCATAGAAGTCCTCATCTAGTGTCACGATATGCAACCAAAAGATGCAACATGGGAACACTTATCCAGGTTCATGAACAATTTCCACTTCTAAAGATTTGAGGACAAATCTTTTTCCAAGAGGGAGGGTGTTAGGAACCCGTGTTCCTACACTTCTATTTTATTTATAGTAGATTAGTTATTTTGGATGCATATACTTTGTTAATTCATCCCTTCAACATATTTAATAATCCCACATGTGCAGGAAGTAATAGTTTCTTCAATAGGAATTATTATATAGAAGGCGTTGAGGCTCGATGAAGCATCCACGAATATATTGTATGAGATTTCTTAAAGGAGGTTTCCCCCTTGAGAGGCCTGTGATTTAATATCATTTGAGTTCTTTAATATCTCTTTATTTCAATTTGTTTCCATTTTCTAGTTACATTATTGTGATTGGTAAAAATAGTGTTGTAGGGTCTTCACAGTGGAAGTTATGGTCATCAGCAAAACACGTCTATTCAACCTGACATGATCGATTCTTAATTCCTATTTCTTTAGAGTCAATTTTCATGTTCATTTATGAATTCATTTGACAAGTGTTTTTAAAACTCATTCTAAATCATCTGTGAGCCAATGTGAAGAATTTTCTGAGGAGGAAACAGATTCATAGATTCAGAGTCTCACTGCATTGGAACTTTCCATCAACAAGGATCATCAGGAGTGACATCTCTTCTTATCTCTCTCTTCTTCCTCCCCCCAACTCTATCTCTCTTCAAATGTTCTAATTCTTCATTTTTTAACTCTTTATATGCCTTTAAGTAATCTAAAAGTGACTTTAGAAACATTATGTAAATTAAGTCATCTTGATTTATAAAAGGGACCTAATATATGGAAGGAATATGAATATTTAAAAGTCATAAATAAGGCATATGGAGGGTCACTGAGAAGATGGAGAGGTGCTCCTATTCATAAATGTAATGAGCTCCCTCATTCCAAGGGTTTCTAATTCTAAAATTCCTTCTTACTGGTTGTATTCTTACTAAGTTCAGGAGAGATATTTTTCTCACTTGTGAGTGAAAAGAGTTAGCCACTTTTCCCCTATTCTCAATGTCTTTCATTCTCATATTATGTGCAATTTCTACTTGAGCATCAATACAAGAAGAAGTAATTTCAATCCTTTTTTGACTAAGGGGTTTATTGATACTTTATGTTCATTAAATTCTAATTGGTCTTGTTGTTTACAATATTGTTTATTCCTAATTTTAGTGCATGTGATGAATTTTCTAACTAGTGTGTGCATGAATATGATTTTATACCTACAACATTAGTTCCCCTACCTTGTATTCTCACTCCCTTTCCTTCTCTCCTAGCAAATTCTTCCCTTACAAATAGTTGTAAGATTTTACCACAGGGTCAGTGGATTTCCCATGTTCGATCCCTAACCGAAAGTCCATAAGGATAAAAACTTACTTTTTACTTGTGCCTGCATGTATGGAAGTTTAACACCTGGTTAAGTAGAAGTGACTTAGAAATCCTTAGAGTGTTGGCAAGAAACCCACTGAATTTTTCCCCCAAAACATTTCTCGCCACACTAATTTTTCCAAATCATCATGTGTAACTACAATTTTTTGGGTTCATGTACCTGTTTTCATTTTCACCTACGATATGCCTTCATAATTTTTTCTATGTTTACTGACAATTAAATAAAGCCGAATAGAGAATGCCCCCTCCTTTTGAGTCATGTGTTGAAACCATGTTTTGAGTCACATGCCCTCAAAATAAAATATGTGTATATATTAAAGAGATGAGACTGAGAATTTGTGTAAATTGTTGGAAGAGGTGGTCCCTTTAGGTAACGTGTACCTTTAAAGGAGAGGTCTTTTTTGGCCATGGTGGACAACCATGGATGCAACAAACCCTTCTAGTAATAGAACAACGATAGTAAATGGAAAGAGAAACTAATAGGAAAACCTATGTAAGAGAAATAAGAATCAACATGATGCATCCACTGGAAAAAAATGACATACAGTATCATAGGAAAGGATTTTTAGGCCTATCAACATGGGAACTCTAAGGTTTGTAATAATCAATTATCATAGGTCCCTAAAATATAAGAGAAAATATTTTTTTAAACAGATAAGCATGATGACAAAAAATGGGTACACCCACGGTGGTCATAAAAGACAATCAAGGAAAGCATTGTCGCAAGAAAGAAAAATAATCAGAATACACCCCCTACAACATGTATAACATGAAAAAAAAC